>OY728162.1:472872810-474279477 GCA_963277665.1 Viscum album | reverse complement strand
AATAAATAATAAATAATTATAAATAATAAATAAATAGAAATAATAAATAAGAAATAATAAATAAATATAAATAATAAATAAATATAAATATAAATAATAAATAATAAATAATAAATAATAAATAATAAATAATAAATAATAAGTAATAAATAATAAATAATAAATAATAAATAATAAATAATAAATAATAAATAATAAATAATAAATAATAAATAATAAATAAATATAAATAACAAATAATAGATAAATATAAATAATAAATAATAAATAAATATAAATAATAAATAATAAATAATAAATAATAAATAATAAATAATAAATAATAAATAAATATAAATGATAAATAAATATAAATAATAAATAATAAATAAGAAATAAGAAATAATAAATAAGAAATAATAAATAATAAATAATAAATAAATATAAATAACAAATAATAAATAAATATAAATAATAAATAATAAATAATAAATAATAAATAAATATAAATGATAAATAAATATAAATAATAAATAATAAATAATAAATAAATAAATATAAATGATAAATAAATATAAATAATAAATAATAAATAATAAATAATAAATAATAAATAATAAATAATAAATAATAAATAACCAGTTACAAATAATATATAATAAATAAATTAAAGTATATTATAAATAATAAATAATAAATAATAAAGGAAACACATGAAAAAGTATGAAAAGACGTGATAAGGGATGAAAAATCATGAAAATGCATGAAAAAGGATGGAGAAACATATGAAGAATGAGGTATTAGAAAGAATGAGAACGCATGAAAACTCGTGACAACTCTGGAAAACTCCTTAATAATTCAACATAATCATCATAATAACCCACAAAAAACCATTGATAAAGATAACAAGTCATGGAAACCCAAATAAACAGTAATAAATGGAGCTATAGTTAAAACTCGTCAAAACGGTCATAAAGAGACAAAAACATTGGACTCACATTAACGGAGATAACTTAAGATCCGAGAGTCCGTTTTAGATCCGCGACCTTTCAAATCAAAGATCCCGAAATGATCTTCAACCTGAAAGGTGAAAGCGTCTGAATGGACAGGCGGATCGGAAGTTATGACCATTTAAAAAAAAGCTGACGGGGAACGGGTGCTAGAAACGAGGCATTGAAAAACATAACAAACCTGATACCCACTAAAAAGGCCATAACATATGATCTATGAGTGCATGTGGGCGCCGCAACCAGTCAAACTGAATCTCATGGAACGAGCTATGATCTGGCAGGTGGAGGAGGCCGAATTGACACGCGGATCGAAAGTTAGGTCCGTTTGAAGACAAGTTCGACGGGACACCGGTGACAGAAACGGGGTTTTGGAGGCATTCAGAGGGGTTTTTGGGGTCGAAAAACCCAATAGAGGCTAGCTTCTGTCAAACCAGTGCGTAGCTCTCTTCGCTGGCTTCGATTTGATATGTGGTAGAGCCCAAACGGACACCCGGAGCGAAAGTTATGGCCATTTGAAGTTGGAGAACTTTTTTTAACTTTTTTATAACTCTAATATCTTCCACACCTTAGACCGTCTCACGGTTTTGATTATATGTGTCTCTAGATCTCTTCATGAGCTTTGATTTTACTGGTCGTGGCGCTTCAACGGACGCCCGGATCAAAAGTTATGATCGTTTTAGTGTTTTCGGGGTTTCTCACGTTTTTTTTATTTTTTTCATTTTATTTCCCGGCGGTTTTACCGAAACCGCCGCTATTTCATGGCGGTTTTTTAAAAAACCGCCGCTAATCCTTGAATAAAATTAAAAAAAATAAAAAAAAATAATTTTTTTTTGTCTTTTAGCGGCGGTTTTAAAAACCGCCGCGAAATGCCAGCCCGAAACACATTTCGCGGCGGTTTTTAAAACCGCTGTGAAAAACCCGCCGCTAAACGGCGGTTTTCTTGTAGTGAACATAAACTAAATACAATAAATTTTTTATGGGTACAATTAATTAAATCATTTCCATATGTCATCATGCATAAAAAGCGTAAATAAGATACTCTGGATGATGAAATTTGATGAAGATATTCTCCTTTATCCTTGATGGATTCTAAACTCCTTGGTTTTGAATATATAATGGATTTATATTCCAAAGAGAGTGATCTTGATAAACTTTATGATCATTGTAAACCTAGATATTTTTTGGGAAAAGTTATATTAAAATGATATATTCTTATTTTGAATTGATATGTTTTATATTTTCAATTGTTCTATCTATTTATGGTAGGTTAATGGGATATTTTGGCAATTATTATTCGTGATCACTTTTATTGGCCTAGGATGTCTAGATATATTGATAAAATTATGGGAATGTTCATTGTCTTCCATAATGAAAAATAAAAATTGAACCCACATTGATTATATCTTCCTCTTCAAATCCCCAACACCCCTTGGGAGAATATATCAATGGAATTTATTATGGGGTTTCCAAGGACAAATATGGGGAGAGATTATTTTTTTGGATCAATTTTCTAAAATGAAGCATTTTATCCCTTATCACAAAACAAATGATTCCACTAACATTTCAACGCTTTTATTTCATGAAGTAGTCATTTTATATGGAATTTCTAAAATGATTGTGTCATATCAAGACACCAAATTCCATAGTTACTTAGGGAAGACCTTGGGAGAAAAAATAGGTATGAATTTACTATTCTCTAATACCTTTCATCTGAAAAATGATGGTAAAAAAGAGGTGGTGAATCATACAGTATCACCCATTCTGTGGAAAATTGATAAGAAGAATCTCAAAAATTTGGAGCAGTGACTGCCGCATATGGAATTCACATATAACAGGGATAATAATTACACTACTCAATATTATTTATTTGAAATTATTTATGGATTAAACCTCCTTTCACACATTGATTGTGTACATTCACAATGCAAGAATCAAATAATATGGATTCAAAAGGGTATGCATAATTCATCAAGAAATATCATGAAAAGGAAAGGAAATTTATTTAGTGAATGAACTAGAAATATATTGATCATATAAATAAGTATCACAATAAGGTATTTTTCAAGAGTAGTGATGTAGTATAAATTTATATTCTAAAGGAATGATTTCCAAATAAGCAGAAATAAAAACTCATTCCACAAGGACATTAGTTGTTCCATGTTCTCAAGAACTTTAAAAGTAATGATTATAATATATCTTTTACAAGTGATTATAGTGTGTCTCCCACTTCCAATTTTTCTAATATTTCTCCTTTTTTGGTTATAGAGTATGAAGAGTCGGGAATGAATCCTTTTCAAGATGGTAGGATGAGGAGAACCATGTTAATAGAGTTGAAATAACTGCTCGAGTGGAGGAGTTGGATTTTCAAGGCCCGATGATGTGGGAGAGATTAAGAGGTTTAATTCTATAATAATCACTCATCTCACATTACTAAAGTACCAATGGATCTCACCATGAATGGATGGGGAAAATGGTACAATTCTAACACTAATTCATGTCCAAATAGAATGATTAATACTGGGCCCACATGTTTGCATAAATGTTGGAAGCCTTTCCCATATAGAGATTATAGAATTTAATCATTGGAAAAAAGTACAAAATGGTGGTCTAGGTTCCCGAAGTCAAATCTGGTGGTTTATAGGGGGACAACCAAGTCCTCCTTTTCCAAAAATCCATTTTTAGACTTTAACCTTTTGACTTTAAGTGGATAAGTTAGGAATATTTTTTATTAATTTAGGTTATTAAACCCTTGATCTTTTTTTCACCCCTAACTATAAATATCCACCCCATGACATTATATTTTCATTAAATTTTTCATTATTTAATATCTAATAGTTTTTTATATCCATTATGATGATTGTTACAATCTTCCCTTACTCTTGTGTATTCTTTCCTTGTCAATATAAAACTTATATTTGTGATCTAAGATGTCAAAGCCCCTAATTAACTACCTCAACCCAAGTTCATTATTGTGTGGATTGGATATAACATTCCTCCCTTGATTGTGTTTGTTGACACTACTTGAAAAAGTAACCAACAAGATTAAAAGTTGGGCGGCCAAACTCTGTGACTGAGTTGCGTGACCAAGCACTGCGACCGAGCTGCGCGACCGAGCTGCGTGCCCAAGATGCGCGGTCGACCTCCACACTAGAAGATTTTTTATGCCCCTACGCAAAACACATGAGCAACGCAGCTGCGTGAAGGACCTAGGTGGGAAACATTTCTTCATCCAGGACTCAACCGTGCCTTTAAATAGAGTTGTTGGGCTCCCTATTTGAGGACTGAAATTTTTTTAAAGACTCTCTTAAGCTCCCATTGAGTACATCTTTCGTCTAGATCTCTCAAATTCTCTTAAGTAGATCTCTAAACTACGAGAGAAGAGATAATTAATTTGGATATGCATGTTTTTAAGTTCTTCACATTCTTAAATAACCATCCATACGTACATGGTATACTTGCACACCATACCTGTGCAGTACACCAGCGCGGTACACTTCCACACCATACCTACACAATAGAGAAACGCGGGGTACCTACACGACAAACATGCACGAGGTACCTACGTGACGTGATCAAGTACCCTTCTTAAAGCCAGTCATGATAGGGTATCTCTTTCATTGGTTCCCTTATCTGAAAGGGGATAAGTTGAAGCCTCCACCAATACCTCATGAATTCTCAAACCCTTTGGGTAAGGTACATCAGTGTGTCTCCTATTTTGGTTTTTTTTTTCCACAGTAAATGGTTTCCCAAATTTGATTCACAATGGGGTTAGGATTCATGAGATGTTTGTGGGTTTGTATATCCATAGTCACATGGACCATTCTCCCAAGAACAATTTTGTGATGTTCCCGGTTTGGAGGGGGTTTGGGTTTTGACCTCTCCCTTCTCGAAGAGATGACCCATAACCTTATGTCTCTGGTAAAGAAGGTGCACTTTCCACTTTCAATTCTTCAAAAGCATAAGATAAGTCTCCCTCACCCAATAAGATCAATTTTAGGGAATCCATCCTGATATAATCCCCTCACCTTAACCCCTCCATCCTTGCATTGGACCCTTGTACAATGTAAATAGAATAGAGGGAAAGCTCATCGCCTAACCCTATTCCTCGGTCGAAACACCCTCTTCCATCAGCAGAAGAAGAAGAGTGTGAAATTTCATTGTTGAATCTTTCACACACTCCTATTTCTCACATCAATCATAACTCATGTGGGAATAGAGATATGAGATGATTACAACATATGCACAAACACTCATTTGAATGAAATGTGAGAACTCTGATTCCTGTTCAAACTAGGATACGTCGGAAGCCCTTCCAGGTTATGAGCTCACCAGATATCCTCCTCAGGAATCCAAACCTAATTCCCCCAATTTAGGCATCCTACATAGGAAATAATCCCCAAAGTCAATCCTCAAATCTTCAAGGCATCCTTTTAAGGAAGTAAGCCAAAACTCATCTCTCTCAGAGGACCATACTCTCCTATGATACTTATCGAACTATGTGGTCTTTGATTCCCATCCATATGGGATACATAGGAATCCTCCTTGAGGTTTAAACCCAACACTTAAAATTAACCCTATTCTCCTTGGTCCATATTCCCAATAGGGTATGATCCTACTTGGAAATCCATATCCTTTCCATGTTCCTTGGCTGCTTCAGCATAAGCCCCACACTATGTTTTAACTATGCACCTTCCACTTAGAGGTCCTTATCACATGACCTTAAAAGGAATTATATGTCCCATTAAGCAGCATAAAACTATGAGGGCTCCGATCCCTTTTACAAGGATACGTAGGTAGCTCATTTTATGAGCAATATCCCAAGGTCAAAACAATCCTTCGTCTCCCTAGATGACAATAAACTCCAGAGTGCCCCACTAAGTGGATTAAAAAACCAGTATCATTACAATGATGATTAAAAGAATCTCTAATCTGTATATTAGAGGGTACCATTGATGGAAAACCTTGAATACACACAAGTTTTTCCATTGATGAAGAACCTTGAATGCTTACTGATGATTCTAAATTTTACACATGTTAATAAGTGATTGTCAATTCCAAGGGATACTTAGGAAATAATTGGTGAAGTAAAAATGATTCATGAAAATATTTTCATTTTACAAAGAGAGTCCTAGAGTAGACAATAATTCCCCCAAAAAGGGTGTGATGAGTCTGACCTCACATCCTCTCGACCAATGTATGTTCTTAAATATTGTAAAGTTCAAAACATAACGAACTCCTACCTTTGGAAAGCAGGTCCTATTGGGATAATGAACTATTGGATGATTTGGGTTCCATGAATAAATCCAATGGAAACATCCTTGAAATAATGATTCTTAAATCTAGAAAACACGTTTTAATTACCTGCGAAACAAAAATGGTGAAACTGTCGTGAATCCTTAATGATGTTAATAATGTTACCCACATATATGGCCCCTATCAATTGATAATGGATGTCCATAAAAATTAATTAATCATGCATGTATCCATCTGAAAATATGTTTCTTTAATAGAGCTAGTTGTTGTTCTTAGTTTTCTATAGAATTCCCTTCAATCCAATGAATGGCTTTCTCCAAAACCACATCTGTGAACATCTCGACTGCTGCTCAAGCTAGATTTTCATCCACATGAAGGAAATTATCACTAAATCAGAATCTTCAACACTGGGTCTCTAATGTGACGGTGAAGTAATATCACCAAAATGGTACAATCCAATCTTTGGAGGCTATTCAACAGGCCCTCCAGGTCAACAATAATTCTCGATCATCTGGCCAACAACGACCAATTATCAAGAAGAAAATAGTGTCAACCATCGTCTCTAACCATTTCGGGACTTTATCCCTAGAACGAAACAATCAACCTCTCCCATACTACAGGTAGGCGGATCAATAGGTCCCTGAAGGTCTAAATTCAAGAATACAAGAGTCATTCCTGAGGACTCCCACCAACAATCACTGCCAGAATCATACGGTAGTATATCCCCAACATGATGGGGGTGTTGCCTCTGGACGTTTGGACCAGGTCTCTCAAACACGACCATGAAATACGAAACACCAGGGATAATGTATGGTTAATAGGAAGTAGGTTCTCACCTCTACCTCTAGTGGAGAAGTCCATCGATCAAACTTGATGGCAAACAACGAGCAGGCACAAACAACCGTTCATCCTAATTTTGTTTCTCAACAGTCTCGTCTGAATGAAACCCAGAAATCCCACCAGATAAACCCAGTGGAGTACCATGAATAGGAACATAAACCTATTTACAAGTTATCAGCCAGTTAGTAGGCTCATCTGACTGCATTTAAAGAGACCCCCTAATCTAATATGGTGGAAATTGGTAAAGTGGAACATACACCTGTTTACAATCACCAATTTTGTCAGTAGTCTCGTCTACCATTATTGTAGGAAACCTTCAAACATACTTGATAGAGAATATATAGCATTCACATACACCTTCCAATGTTCATCAAGCATGCCAACACTCTAATTTGGTAGCACATGGAGAAGTAATACGGAAAGCTCCGACAACAAATTTGTGGCAGACCCAACTATCTACCCCTATGCATGAGTACTGTTAATACCTATTGACAGGAAAAGGAGGACAGGAGGAGGCACATACACCTAATCCAGATATGAATTGGAAATATATTCCCATTCTAGCTACTGAAGTCACCGAACATATCTTATCAATAGTGAAAGGGCAGGCACACATACCTACCCATATTCTGGAATCATTCCACGATATTTTAACAACTACATCAGCAGTATCAGGAGAACAGACACATAAATCTATCCCCATACATGGGATGACACATTGGAATGCCATCCTGGAGTAGATACACACCTCTTCTCTAGTCCAGGAGGGTCATATGGCGTACTCCCCCATATCATACGGATAATAGGATCGGGAACATACACCCTTTTCAATTGGAGTCAATCAGTATGTTCCAGTAACTACTCCAAGGCTGGCACATACACCTTACCATTATAACCACTTATCCCAGTAGTTGGCCCTAACTAAGTATAAGAGAACATCCAAAAATAATTCTCACAAAATATAGTTGTGAAATCAAGAATCAAGCTTTGATTTGGTTCCTCTTATTGTTGGAGTTCTTGAATCCCTCAGACATTTATTTGTTCTTGATCAAGATCATACCCTCCCAGTACAATATTTTGTGAGTGGTAGTTGTTATCCTGAAGCTTCTCATCAGACACTTCATCATGAAGACTTGATTCATTAAAATTCAGTCAATCCATAGTGCCTATCTCCAGATGATAGCCACGACAACCCTCCATGTTGCAAGAAGACCAAGGATCAATAAGATTTATCTATTGATGTAATCCACCATGGTGATTCTCCCCATGATGGCTTTCTCTGAAAAAGTCCTCTCCACTGTAGTATTTCACATTGTCAAAACAATTCTATAATTTACAATGTAGCAACAAGAACGCCCTCCTATCACAAGGCACTTGCAAACACAAGGTCAGTCAAGTCTGATGCCTTGTCATTTACGGGTGAAATACATTCTCAACCAGAAGATATCTTAAGGGAATGATCATTCTCCGAACCTCCCTTGGGACATTTGTCTTCCTATACAGATCATCCACTTTGGTCAGACCAAGGGGAGAAAACTCTAGTAGAAGATGACGAATATGTGTTAAACATGGGGAAACAGTTGGCTAAAGGAGAAATACCGGTCATGTTCTAGCCTTTGGAAAATTATCAGTATGATACTCCATAATTGATGACATAATATTGTATTCATGGAATTCGTCTAAATTTATGGAAAAATCTTCATCATTTGAAAACCAAAGTATTACCATATGATGAATGTTAAAATCATATAAAGGTAATAGAAGGGTTTCAAATCCAAATTGACATGGAATCTCTTTCAATTTCCCAACATCCAAGGGTTGAAAAACAATAGAGAACCCTTTATCACACAAGTCTCAATTCTCTAAAGAGACAACGCCAATTAATTTCTAATTCTCCATCTAGTGTTTGCATCAGAGGATGGGGTGCATATGGAGCCTTGTATACCACTTCACTCCAAAATCAGAAAATTTAGAAAAAAGTGGTTTCATGCAATGTTATTACCCATCACTGGCCCCAATCAAAAGGTTTATTATGTAATCAAATGTATGGTCAAGAACAGGCCTCAACCTGTTCTCATCAGAATCAACCTCAAAGAAAAGAATTTTTTGTGCTACGTTTACATCAAACCTCTGTGAATATTGAAGAGGCATCCCTTTTTGAGGATGTTAGGCATCATAGAATGAAAATGTCTCAAATAAAACAATGATATTCTGAAACATGTGATTTATGTAATTTCCGGATGATGCACCTTGCTAATTTCCAAACCAAAATTAGCAAAATCAGAAGAGCAGTTGCACAGATTTCAGATATAGCGGTTCAAGAATCACCCCAGCTTGCAAGGATGGGGCTCATCTAAATCAATCTTTGAATTAACTAAACATTGTTACATGATTTGAAGAAGAATAACAAGAAAAACCCCAACCTATAGGAATGGGGGCCTTTTCACATCTGTAATCCCCTCCTTAACGGAATTCGGTTTTCTCCCGATTTGGGGAGAAGCCACAAGGAAAACATATAACTGAACTATCCAATGATTCACTTTAGGTTACTGTCCACCAAATATTTCCCAGTAATTCCTTATATACAGGAGAATGGATTCTCATGGAGGACACAAAGGGGGGCAATCTAGCAGAAGAACTAACAGAATTCCATCAATGCATTATGCGTTAGTGAATGTTATTAATACCACTACAGAATACTCTCTAGAAAATAAGTCATGTTCAAGGGAATCAGAAGATGAAGTTCTTTTCCATAATACGGTACACACTGAGGAAAATGAAGAAGGTGTGCGTACCCGGAATTAGAGGCTTACCAAGAATCTAGGTATGCCTTTAAATAACCAAGTTCCCCCGCTCCAAAAGAGATCTAATAAGGAGAAAGGAAAAAAAGGCAGATTGTGTCTCACTTTTACAATGGATAAGGTCAATCTATTTCACTTGAAGAGAGATTTTAATAGAAAGAAGAGGAAATGAAGGAGTTGAAAAGAATCAACATGGAGTTACTTTGAAACAATGCTTCTACTAGGCATATTCCCCAAGAAAGTCCACAACTTGTAAATCTCGTAGGAGCTCCTTAGCAAAGAGGATTTTTAGTAACTACATATGCAGATAATGAGTTCCCACCATTGGGTACACAATCAAGGTAGTACCATATACTTCATGATAGACATGTTCCAATGGGTTATCCAAGGCATATATGAGCACTAGCATCTATGGTTTTACCGGTTGATGCATCAAATCATGCTCCAGTTTCTATACCTGTAAAAAATCCAGCTCATCTAGAAGTTCCACAAATTATTATAAACATAATTGAGGCATTAACAACTCAGTTGGAATTTATGGAGGAACGACGTGTACAAGTTCAGCTAGAAAATAGGGCTTACCCTGAATGGGTGGATGTAATTCCTTGCCTACAAAATTTTGTGAATACTACATTCCCAATCATTAATGGTTCAGGAAATCCGTAACAACACATAACACATTTTATTTCTCATTGTGATCCTATGATGGGGAATTCTCAACAATAAGATGTAGTAAAATTATGTTTTTTGTGCAGTCATTACAAGAACCATATTTTGTCTGGTATACAAGTTTGCTATCTCGATCAATTACTCGATGGGAAGATCTTCGTCAGAAATTCCTTCTTCAATTTAGATCAACACTACTAAAGGTGACCGTTTTTATCTTACTAATTATAAAAAAGGGAAAATGAAAGATTTTCAGATTTCATTGCTCGATGGAATGGATTAACATATTCATTAAGCTTAGCACTCCCTCAAGAAGAGTTGTTGCCAATTTGTGTGGAAAATCTCTGTGATGAATTACGCATTCCATTTATCCCTGTGAGTTACACAGGAGAATTTTGGGACCTTACTCCAATCGCTCAATAGATAAAATAATCTATTATATAAACTAACGCTAAAACTTGTGTAATTCTATCAGTTCTAGGAAGGTGAATTGGAATGGCAGAAGCTTCTATAGTCACTCTCAAACAAGCACCTGTACCTATTTCTACTTCAATACCCCCCATCATACTGAAGGGATTCGCCTCCTGAGCATCAACAACAGAGACCATCTCGTCAAGATGATCAAAGAGATCAAAGGGAAAAAAAGATTTAGGAATTAAAGATTAAAGTGTATTCTTTCATAAATGACCACGTTCCTGGCTACTTCATCTCATCCTTAGAAAATTATTTGGTTCCAAAACCAAGGCCGAAAAACCAAATAAAGATGGAGATGAAGATCATATGAATAATTGTCCCTTTCATCTGATGTTGGGACTCTCCATTCATAAGTGTTTTGTTTTCAAAGACCTTCTTCAAAAGATGGTAGAATCTGGACATGTAAAATTGAAAAATTAATCTTCTCAAGTAGCGTGTGTTTATTCTACTAATCTAGAGGAAGAGGGAGAATGAAAAGAGATTAAAAATAAAAATGTGCAAAAGTATGATGATTGGATGATTAGGAAAATGATAAACCAGACTCATGCTATTTTATGAACATAGTTGAAACAACCAATTGTTTCATCTATGACTCCTACTATAGTAAAACCATCTTCATCAAGATTTTATTCCTCAAAGAATAAAAGTGTTTATAAATACAAAGAGTAGTGAAAATTAGATGATCTCATATCAAGGCCAAAGTTGTCCTTGAGCTTGGAAGATTTCATGCCATCTGTTTCAAATCCACGGGCACCGCCCTGCCAAACTGCACAATCAGAATTGACCTATCATGAAAAATCTTCATCAGATGAAGAATTGATATTTGGTTCTGTTAATGTAATCCATTTAATAGATCCTTATGCCAATAGTGATTCTAATTACCATGAGCAATAATTCCATGTACCTAATTTGGGAATAAGATGAATAAACCAAGGTAGAGGATACGAGGGAATAAGTGGGAATTCCAGAAACCACCATCTTAACTCTACCCCTACTCGAACCATATATGCGGAAGAAACTCATGGAAGGTCCCATAAATGGGATCAACAGGAACAAAGAGTTTCTCTCCCAAAAGATAGGCTTAATTCTGACACAAGTATTTTGGAAGACCGGTTAGAAGCCACACTGTCTTATTCTCAGTAAATGAATATACTTAGTCAGTCTAATCTACAAAATCCAGCAGTATTCACATATTCTGCTTTGACGCAAAGTACATCTATGACAGAAGCATCAAATTCCAAAGCACCTGCAAAACCACATCTCCATGCTAGGAAACGCAGACCTTTAGATCAAAAGTATGATGTATTGAAACCTTTGTCCCATGTACCAGCCAAGTTATCAATTCTGGATTCTTTGAATTTATCAAATGATCTTCGAGAGGCACTCATTGAGTTTTTTTCATGTCCCCAATAATTTGAAACTGAATTTGTTCTTGCCAAAGTATATCTTATAGAGAATAATCCTGCATAATGTCATGCAGTCATATCTTTTATGGATAAAGGCGAAAATTATACTGTACATGGGCATATAAATCCTTTGTATTTCTCTGGAAAGGTCAATGACATAGACATCTAACGAGCCTTTATTGATAACGGCTCTAGAGTCAATCTGATTCATGTTCATACACTTCATTGGTTGGGACTAACTGAATCTGACTTTTCTCATTCGACATTAAGGATTCAAAGATATGAAATGAATGAACAATAACATCTTGGTGAAATCACACTGAGATCATAGTTTGGAGATCTTGTATCTAATTCATATTTCATGGTTGTTTGGCAGGACACAACCTTCAATATTTTTCTTGGAAGGCCTTGGTTGCATCAACATGCTGCCATACATTCGTCATACCACCAATGTCTGAAATATTATTTTAATGGTCAAATTCGGACATTATATGGTGACGAGGCTCTATTCAAAATATGTGATTCTCGATGAATTGAGGTATAGTTTTATCACACAAATGGTACAAATCCCATGAAAAAGGAGATAACTAGGATTAAGGCTCCAAATGGAATTGAAAAGATCCCAGCAAATCCATTTGTACCTTTGATTACATATTATGTTTCACCCATCAATCAAATTGAAAGGTTAAAGCCAAATCCAAAGACTTGTCCAGTAATTTCCATAATGTCAATTACGGTAACAGATCTTGAAAACATTGGAGAAATTATTGATACACCAAGAAATGATGACAGCCTGGATAGAGATGTTTTCATTTCATCTGTTGAACTACAACAAGTCTCTACTTCATCAATCAGAGTAGAAGAAATTATTCCAATGAAAGGGGAAGGAAAAGATGTTGATTCTCAATCCATCAGTCCTTCTTTATTACCACAGGAAGACCCTTCATCGTCAATTGGGTCAGATATGGTAGCCTTTTCTTCAGGATGTTCAAATATTGATTCCTCCCCTAACTCAGGGAGTTTTGTCTCATCATCTACTATGAAAATGGAAAAAGAATAGGCGACCCATAATGAAGAATAATATGTTCTTAAGGATTCTCCTCAAACATTCGAAGAAGGTTTCTCTACCACAGTTGATGAACTCGGATAAATAAAACTGGGTACAGAAGAAGATCCATGCCAAACTTTAATTAGTGCAGCCATGAATTCTAAAGAGAAAGATATGTAGACTTCATTTATAAGGAAACATCGAGATATATTTTCTTGGAATTATACAGAAATTATAGGTCTTAATACCGATGTATCCACCCATGTTTTGGGTTTTTTAGAAGAACATTGTGGATTCAAGCAAACAATAAGAATGACACACCCTACTCATGCCTCTAAAATTGAACCTGAAGTTGATAAGCTTGTAAAGGATAACTTCATCGAGGAAGTTAAATATCCCAAATAGCTGGCCAATATTGTCCCAGTGAAAAAGAATTATGGGAAAATTATAGTCTGCATTGATTTCAGAGACTTTAACTGGAATTCTCCAAAAGGTGATTTTCCAATTCGGATTACAGAACTTATAATTGATGCAACAACTGGAAATGAAGCTATTTCCTTCATAGATGGATAATTTGGGTATAATCAAATTCTAATGGATCTAGAGGATGAAGAATATACATTCATCATATCCCCTAAAGGTGTGTTTTAATATCGAGTAATTCCATTTGTCTTAAAGAATGAAGGTGCAATCTATCAACATGCCATGCATCATATCTTCAAACACTTATTAGGGGATTTTGTTGAATGTTATGTGGATGATTTGGTGGTCAAATACAGAAAACATTTGAATCACTTGGCTGATTTGGAAACCATATTGAATAAACATCGGCAACACAGTTTGAAGATGAACCTATTGAAATGTGCATTCAGGGTAACCTTAGGAAAATTCCTTGGCATTGTTATACGACATCGTGGTATTTAAGTTGATCCTGAGAAAACAAAATCAATCCTTGGTATTTCACCTCCTCAAAATTTGAAATAAATAATATGAATTCAAGGAAACTTGGACTATATTCGGCATTTCATCACAAATTTGGCAGGCAATTATTTTCCATTCACCAAATTAATGAACAAGTGAGTAACCTACCAATGGATCGAAGATTAACAAGAAGATTTTTATACCCTTAAATAATATCTCTTGATTCCACCGGTATTAATGCTGCCTATTGAAGGAAGACCACTTATTCTCTATGTGACAACTTTAGAGTGATCACTAGGTGATTTCCTAACCAAAAATAATGATGATGGGAGTGAAAAAAGTCTTTACTATCTCATTCATACTATGCTTGATACGGAAACTCAAAATTCAAGTATTGAGAAGTTCTTCCTGGCATTAATATTTGCAGCTCAAAAATTGAGACACTATCTGCAATATCATAAGATCTAATTGGTATCTCATAATAATCCACTCAAATTTATCCTCAGTCTTTTTATTCTTACAGGGGGTCTGGCACGATGGGTAGTTATTTTTCAGCAATTTGATATCCAGTTTGTGCCTCAAAAGGCAATAAAATGACAAGCTATGCTAGATTTCCTTACTGGTTATTCATCTACAAAAGATACCTCATTTAATACTGAACTTCTTGATGAAGAATTCTTCTCTATTAAAGATGATTCCCAAACATGGGAAATATATTTTGATGGTTCTTCTATAAGTCCAATGGGAAAGATACTGGAAAACCCTAAATTCAATGAGTATGGATTAGGAATTGTCCTTATTTCCCCATAAAAGGAAGTATTACCTTTTTATTTCCTATTATTGGAAGGTGGAACCAACAATGAAGCATAGTATCAAGCTCTAATCACAGTTTTGGAATTGGACCTTCAGGTTCCAATGGATCATTTGAAGGAAAAAGGTTATTCAGAATTGGTAATCAAACAAATCAATGGGGAGTACTCCATCAAAAAACAAGAGTTAATCCCTTTGTGTGATTATGTTAGAGAGTTAATGGATGAATTTCATTCAGAACAGACATTGTCTTACGTCCCATGAACGATCAAAAAAATTCCCAAGTTGATTCATTGGATAATGCAGCTACAGCTTCTGAAGATCCAAATCAGGATGAGACAGTTATTAGCATAACCCATCACCATATAGTATCACTTTTTGTTCAACCCAAAATGGAAGAAATTAATGAAATTTTCCCTATTACTAAACTATATGGTCATACCATGGGATGGAGAATATTCATCATGGAATATCTTCAAAATGGGGTACTTCCACCAGATAGGGCTGAGAAAGAACAGATCTGGCAATGAGCGGCCAATTACACTATTTATGATAGTCCAAACCACCAAAAGATCCTTTACAAGCGAGTCTTTGATGGAATCCTCCTCATATGTATTGATGGTGAAGAGACCACATCTATTATGAAAGACGTACATTCAAAAGCTAGTGGTTCCCACCAATCTGGGAACAAAATCTCTGATCAGATCTGGAGGATTGGATACTTTTGGCCTTCAATGATGTAGGATTATACAGATTTCACTAAAAATTGTCATCCCTTCCAAGTACATGCCAACTTCATTCAACAACCCCCAGAGTTTCTACATACAGCTAAATATTCTTGGCCATTTTTCGCATGGGGAATGGATGTAGTAGGGCCTTATCCTCCAACCATGGCTAATCTGTTTAAGTATATTCTCACTGCTACTAACTTCTTCTCTAAATGGGATGAGGCAATACCTAACAAGGATGTCAGAGCCAAAAGCATCATTAGTTATGTCAAAACTAATATCATCACCATATTTGGTGTCCCTCATACTATTTTGATAGATAATGACACCTTTTTTTGTTCTGCTAAAGTAAAACTGTTATATCAGGAACATAATATCATGTCCAATCATTTATCTCGTTATCACGTAGTAGCCAATAGATAGATAGAGGCCTTAAATATGAATCTATCAAAAATACTCTAGAAGATGGTGGATAAAGATAAGAAATCATGGCCTGATAAACTTTTGAACACTTTATTGGCTTATCCGACAACTACCCATATTGCTACCCAAGAAACCCCTTATTCATTAGTATATGGAACTGAAGAAGTTTTACCAATTGAAATTCAGTCTCCTTCACTCAGAGTTGCAATCTATGATTAATTATATATATATGAATGGTATTAGAAACGGTTTAATGAGTTGGAATTATTAGATGAGAGAAGACTACATACATTGCATCATCTTGATGTCTATTAAAACATGAATGCATGATCTTTTTATTAGAATATTCTCATTCATTCATTCCTTCATGGAGAATTGGTATTGGTCCTTAGAACTCCAATGATACCTAGAATGAAACCCCCAAAACATGATACAAAGTAGGAAGGACCTTATTCTATACATAAGGTTTATTCAAATGGATCATATTCCTTAATCTCGATGGTTGGAGAACACATCATAACTCCAACCAATGAAATATTCTTGAATAAATAATGTGTGTAATTCGGTTCGTAGATATCCATAATTCATGATGTTAAACTGCATGAAAATATGACCCCCCATTCTTCATCTATGTCACCTTTGTAATATAGAAGAGACCCTTACTACTCCTTGTTTCTCACACCGAGCATAGCTCAAGTGACATTAGGAAATTGATAAATGATTTCTTCATATAAGTAAGGTGTTTCAATTCATTATGGGAATGCAAACATCCTCACTGCAAGACTTTAAACATCATAGCAGTATGTCCATACTACAACACATAAAACTACATATCCACCATGTTGTAGTTGCACGACATTAAATTGAATAACAAAAATAAGCATCCATGATACATGATGTTAAAGAGCATAGCATTATCGTCCTTGTCTCATGACATTAAACTGCATGACACCATTTGTATAACTAACTTTTTCTCAATAAGATGTTAGAAGCTTCTGTAATCAAACGACATTGAAATAATCACTACTCTTTAGTAGTACATGAGTCCCTCTCTTTCCTATGTTGGATTCAGATCTGTGTAGAGACAATTTTTTGAGAACTATGTATGGTTTGATTCTCATTTTCAATGAGATATGAAGAGACACATGAATCTCCTATTCTGGGCCCTGCCACAATCACAAAATTTTCTTATTTTATTTTCCCCTCCTATATATGAATCAAATCTATACAGAGTTTTTCATTAAGATATGTGATTTGGTCTTTATACCATTTTATGTCTTAAGATTTACCATTCTCTAAAAATGTCTAAAAATCCCCCATTCTCCATGCCAAATCCGACTCAAATGAGGAATGATTGTTTAAAGATCTACTTATGGATTCATTCTCATCTATTTTGAGATATGTAGAGATGCCTAGATCTCTAGTATTGGGCCCAGCCATGATAAAAAACCCCTTTATTTATTTTATAAGAATCAAATCTATATAAGGAATGTTTTATGAACTATGTATAAATTGATTCTTTACTCAACAATACATATAGTGACACTTGATTTTTATCCCTCAGTCCAGTTACAATATGTCCTTCTTTTTACATTGGTTCATGGTTATTCTTACCACATGATGTTAAACTACATGGAAATATATCACCCCATTCTTCATCTATATCACCTTTATATTGTAAAATAAACCCTTACTACTCCTTATTTCTCACATCGAGCATAGCTCACGGGGGATTAGGAGTTAGGAAAAAGGATTATTTATATAAATAAGGTGTTTTCAATTTCTTATGGGGTTATCAATGTCCTCACCACATGATTCAAAACTGTATAGTATAATGTCCTCATTGAATGACTTAAAACTACACATTACCATATTCATTCAAAGGAAACAAATAATGTCTTCATTTTACATATGAGTCAGATTTATGTAAAGGATATCAAACTCATGGTCAATATTGATTCAAATATTTCTCATATTCATGGAACATAAACCCTCATCCATAAACCACACTCTTAATCTTGAATATTTTCTATTTTTTATAATTTTTCGTACGATTTCTGGTGACAGGGTTTCCAATATATACGATCTCTTTTTCTTGACTATGCAATATGTTCCCTTAGGCGGCCTTGCATAAGTTTCCTACATAACATGTTGGTCAGTCAAAAGATGCCACTATTTGGAAATGCAGTATATGCCCTAGTTGGCCCTGCGTAATATAACCCCCATAACAGGTTTTTCAAATAATGGTAACTTTGTTCTTGATTATAGTATCTTTTTCCCCTTTAATATTTGATGACAATTTACCTGAATCTGTATTTTAAAACAGTCATTCAAGTATTCTTGTCCCATTATCATTATCACAATATGAAAGTCTTCAAGACCATGGTTTACACATTTCCCTCACCATCTGTTCGATACACTATGAAATAAGCTTGAAATCACTTGACCACATGTTATATATTTTCCATTTATGGTCCTAGTTGTATGACCTAAAACTACATACACCATATCTTTTATTTTTGGGTCAGACCTTCTTAAAAATCATATTCCTCCGATTCTTTGGATATATTGGTTGTAAATATCCTTTTCATATTCAAGTACCTTTATCCATAAACCAAACTCTATGTTCAGAAAATATGGATCTCCATAATCATTGTACGACTTTTAGCAATAGAATATCAAATTTATAAGATCCTTTTTGGCTGACTATGCATCACATGCCCTTATGTGGACTTGCATAAGTTGCATACATAACAGGTCCGTTAGTCAAAAGATGCCACTATTTGGCTATGCAGCATATGCCCCAGTTGGCCCTGCATAATACAACCCCCATAATGGGTTTGTCATGTAATGGTAACTTTGTTCTTGGAAAAGAAATCCTCTAATGCTTTTAGCCCTTTTACCATATCATCCCTCGATTCCAGAAGTTCCCAAATCACACTTCACAATTTTCCATTCTATACCTGAATATGATATTATGTTTCTATACAAATTATCATGAAATAGGGAGAGTTTTCTCATACATTTGGTCAGTTATAATGACATTAAATTAAAGCCACACAATGTCATCACTATATTAATTAAAACTATACAGTACCAATGTCTTCACTGCATGACTTAAAACTACACAGTACGAAATCAGAAATTCCCTTTTATGATAAAATTTTTGTCATTTCTATTTAAATAAATTTATATAGAAATGGTTTTTCTATTCATGACTTATGTTGGTCTAAAATAGCCATGTTTTCATTATTAAAATTTCTTTCCTTGGGAAAACCACCCAATGTGGTCTTGATTCACCCAAATCTTATTTTCACCCATCTATTAGAAGTAAAATATTGAACTTCAATGAACTCTTTTGCCTGAATATGCAGCACATGCCCCTAGTCGGCCTTGTATAAGTTGTGTGCATAGTAGGCCTGTCAGTCAAAAGATACTACTATTTAGTTATGCAGTATGTTCCCTAGTTGGTCATTTATAATACAGCCCCTATAATAGGTTTTTCAAATAATGGTAACTTCATTATTGAAAAAGAATCCCATTATGTTGTTATAGGTTTTAAAGTTGGTGACTATAAAAATCATGACTCAAAATTCCCCTTGCAAATATTTATAGAATATTAAAGCAATTCTTAGCCACAGAGTTTTCTTTGGGATCTAATTCAAAATTTATGGTCAAAACTATATTTGACCATAAATATTATCCCTTTATAGTCCAACATGCATAACTCTAAATTTCCAATAACATAATAATTGTTACTTATCAGACTAAGAACCCACAAAGGGCACTCCGAACAAATGTCATGTCCCATCTCACTAAATGTACATTTTTTATGATTTAGTTAATATTGAGCAATGAAAAGTCAAAAGATACAAAATCTATGGGGTTATCCATATAACCCAAGAAATATTCAAATTATGCTCATTAGATCCCTCAGATTAATAAGGAAAAATTGAGCCCCTCATTCTTGTTATTATAATAATGATTGTTTAACTTAAAGGAATCATTATCATCATTTACCTTATATATTGTGATCATGATAGAAGAACAGGAATGAAGACATATATATGATCGAAAACAAAATTTCTTTCATTCATATGAAAATGAAAGTCCATACACAAACTGGAGCCTCTCTATCATGTTTTGAAATAAATATTCAACAAGAATTTTCATTTGTTGAACCGCTTCATAAGCTATATCAACTGCCTGTTTAATTTGAGATAGTTGAGAAACTCTGGACTCCTATGCCTGAAGAAGTACTTCCTTAACAGTTGAAATGGTAGTTATCCCCTCTAATTGGGTTTCCCCTAATGTATGATTCAACAGCTCATGTTTGTTATGAAAAACATCCAGTTGTTGTTTAAGAGATAACAACACCTTCATGGTTTCGTTGATTTGTTGGATAATCTATAGTGATTTCTTGTTATGGTTTGCCTCTGCCTCTACTACTTCATATTGAAAACCCTCAATATTGATGATCCATCTATCTTATTCAAAATCATGTCAGAGCTTATGCTCCTACTCCCATCGATGAATAGTCTCTTTCATGGCATCGTAGACTGGCTGATAGTTGAACCCACCAAATCCCAACACACAATATAATTTTGGGAGTTTTGAAAATGGGATAACATATTATATAATTGATTTTCAACAATTATGCTCCATATCTATCGCCATGTCTTCTTATGCGCCATTCCAATAGCATATTGCATCTCTAATTTTGAATCTGAGTGCCTACCATGAGGTAAAATGTAATCTGGAAACAGGTTTCTTAAATAGATTCTTTATTCTACTACTCCTGGGACAGTAGAAGCTTCACCTTGTGATCTAGTAGCTGATAACCCTAAATGATAAATTAAGTTCATTATTAGTTACAATTGGAGGAAGAAAATATGATTCAGATGGCTGATTATATTTACCCAATAATAATTCAACTACTTGATTGGATTTATCCCCTGTATTCTCAGCTCTAGTGTTTAGAGAAGATGTTCCTTGAGACGAGATATTTACATGAATTTTCTCAGTACATACATTTGAAGGCTCTAGAACATCTCTTGATGAAGGATCCTTTGTGGGTATTTCCCCAACTCCAACAAAAGGATAATGTGGAATACCCCATTCTTGAAAAGTCTTTGCAACATTTTCTGGAGATAAAGCTTCATAAGGTAAATTTTGATGTAATAAATCAATTTGAAGAACAAATTTTGTATGGAAAATACAAGAATAGGGACTTAATCCCTTGTAATTGCTAATGAAAATCCCCAAATTCCTTGATTGAACCTGGAATATCAATATTTGGATTAAGGGGGTCCATCATTTCAACGTATATGACCTGAAATGTTACAGTATCCTCACCATTTAAGGTATCCAACAAATCATGGTTAATGCCCAAATTGTCCCTGCTGGCATTTTGTTCTGTTGGATCTTCAATTGGTATGACAACATCAGGTCTTTCCAGATTTTGGTCAACATCAGTATTTTCCTGAGATTTCTTTGGATCTTCATTCCTTTCTTCTGATGTAATGGGAATTTCAGTATTGATTATTTTCAGGACCCTTTAACAAAAGAAAATGAGGAATGTATGTTCTTACCATGGCTTTCTTCTCTCTCAACAGAGCTCGGAGCATGTATAGCTGAATCTTTTGACATTTTATCTACTAAAGTTGCAGATTCGTCAGCCTGAACCTTGGTTTCCTTGGGAGTTTCTTTTTCTGATATTTACGAATCTACTCTTAATCTATTGAGAGAGGAGAGAGACATAGATCCTAAAAAAGGATAAAACATGGTTACTAAAGTGTATAGATTTTTTTTACTCCCTATGTATTGTAAAAATACTTACTCCTTAGGAAAATACTTTGAATTAATCTCATTGCTCTGTTGCATTTCTGTTCAAAATATTGGGGAGAGATTGATAAACTCCTCTTTGTAGGGGAAACATGAGTTTATGGTTGGGGATTATCTGTCACCACTACCCTATTCATGATTCTTTCTTCTATATAATGTCATGGAGACTTGGGAGGATCATTCATTGTGTCAATAGGAGAACCATCAGGACTATACTGAGGTGACTCAAGAATTGGTCCAGATCTTCCTTCTCTACATTCAAGCTGTAGAAATACATTTTCATCAAGATTAATGATGGTAAATGATAAAGCATAGTTGGGACAATATAAAAATGGAAATACATTCTCAGTACTAATATAAATATTCCACTCCTCCTCAGAGTCGATAATTACCCCTTTGTGGACTCCTATGTCCAACATATGAGATACTTGTTTAAAGGCTGGGATTTGTTCATTAGTTGCATATATAAAATTCTCTAGTTCTGCAATATACTTGTGTACTTCATCAATGTTACTTTCTGGACTAAAAAAAGAAGGTTCCTTGATGTCACCAATATATAGTATTATAATGCCATGCTAGAGAAAGCCTAGGAATCCCTAAGATCACAGGTTATACTCTCACATTAACGAATGGCTGAAGGTCACAAATAATTCAATCATGGTATAGTTAACTATGGAGGAGATTCAATAAATTCTGATTTAAGAGGTTCTCTAGACCTCTCTTCCTCAGAATGTTCAACAGATGTAATAGGAACCTCTGTTTGATGACATTGACTGGATCGCCTGGGCATTGGAGGTATTGCTTATATAGCCCTAGTCTTTCTGGTATACATCCTGCGAAGACATTTTTAAGTCTCTAAAACCTCTGAAACTTCGGTATCATCTCTGAACTTGGACTTCTTAAATTGATTTCCATGTGCAATTATCATGGTAGTTTCCACTTGATATATTCCTTCTATCAGATCCCCTTGAGGATATGAAGAAACCCATGCTTTAGCATACCCAGCTTCCAATCTGATCGATGTATATGTTGGAGGAAATGTAATCCTCAATTTATATACCTCTAAAGCTGTTAGAATCCATAATTATCGTGCTACCATAGGGGTTCCTCTCATGTATAGCATAAGTGGGTGGAAAAGTGCTTGATTGTTGAAGACATATTAACTGAAGAGAAAACACATATGGGACATAAGCTTCGCATATAATTTCACAATCAATCCTGGATCATAAAACTCCCTCCCTGAATTCCATCGTATAATATCTCAACTCATATTTCTTTTCTTTACCATCATCAATCAATGTCCTAGTTGGTGGGTCACCAAATGGAATGAAATAGAATTCCCCTAAGACATTTAGTGCCTTCAGAACCATGTCAAGACTCAAGTTCATAGGCTGAATACCAGAAACGTTCTGCAAAAATGGGGTGAATCGACCATTGGGAACTATGACAGAGTTCAACATAGAGTATGAAGAAAAATGTATTGCAATCCATCCCCAAAACACTTGGAGTGGACCCACAATTCTAAATAGAGCCTTCCTCATGTATAAATGAAAAAGGAGATGGTAAAATCATGCTAATACAGGGGTTTCTAACCCAATATAATTATTTTCTACCAATTTAGCAGCAATAAAAAAAAGTTCCTGATCTTACACCCCCTCCGGATTCATGGATTGGAAGCAAATAAACACATAGCCACATAGCTAGGAAGGCAGCTAAGTGTAATTTTGCATCTTTATCAGGTTTGACATTATAGCCCTAGTTCTTATAATCGCCATTCTCTAGTGTAGGTCAATACGTTCCTGAACTACCTCGATTATCTGTAGAAGGAAAAACTATAGGACCTTCACAGGTTAGTTATTTCTCTGTTGTTGGTTCTAAGAAGGCTTCCATCCACACTCCAGCATAGATATCTTTCTTATCTTTGGGAAAATTATTTTCTATTTTAAATAATTCATGGGATAGTGGTGGTGTTCAAGTAACATCACCCCATGTTTTAGCAGACAAAATAAATTCATCATACATTTACCCCAGAATGAGAATTGAAAATATTTGGTAAACGTCCAAGATACTAATACCAACTTGATTGTGCGTCAAATGGAAGGATATTGTTTGTGTAATCCACTGGATTAGTAATTCAGGAATTAATTTATTTTTGTAAACATATGTTTTCCCCATCCATACAGCTTTATAAATATAAACATCTGATAATTCATTTCTGAATTCTGCACAAGTCTGACATACACAGAATGCCCACATCCCCTTGGGTTTTACACCCCCTCCAGAACAAAGGTCCCAATCACTTTTCCAACCATTAGATTGATTTGTTTGGGAAGCCTGAAAATTGGAATCATAACAATGTGGTCTTGGCTCTAAAACATGATCCTTCATATCAGGAGTACAACCACTGTGATGAAGGATACAACTAATAGGGACGGTTACATCTTTTATTGGAACCCACTTTCACTAATATTCATGCAGTTATAGTTAGAATACTGAAGAAACAAATTATTTGGAAGGAAATTCTTAATAGATGGAACATGGGTGTCTTGAAAAAGCCAATGCCCATACAGGGGTAAGTAAGAACGTTGTGGATAATCACGCAGGTACAGAAATAAACCTTTATATAGCTTAGAGAGAGTGGTCTCAATAGTTTCATAATAATCTAGCCCAACGATCTTCATCATTTCATTTTGGAGAGTCTTAGCTTCCTCTGTATGGGTTATCAAATGAGTCATTCTTTCCTACAAAAGAATTACCAAAATTACAGATCAACTTTTAAAGAAGAAAAAAATTGAAAAAGGCCTCTATCCGCATAGGTCCTTCCATAAGGTCCTTCGAAAAGGTCTTTCACTGAAGTAAATTGTGTAAGTCATGCGACAAGGATCATAGCACAACTCCATCAGTGAATTCCTTTGGGTGTAGCTATATCATTTAAAGAATCTTACCTTGATGAAATTTCAAGAGAATTATGCAAGTGCACAACGTGATACATATGGGAGAACGAGCTACGCAACGAGAGCTCCGAGTTTCTGAAAATGCACAGGTGAAGAAAAAAATTGCAAAAGGTTGACACCTATTTATAGGGAACTGAAGACCTACGTATCAGGACTATGCGCCGGACCTACGCGATGTACCTGGTCGGCAAACCTGCATTGTTCATCAATTTTTTCTTAATAATTTTTTCCAAAAACATTCACCTCAGGACATGATACTCATTTTGATTTTCGGATCCAATCCTGAGTGGGGGATTTTGTTGACTCTAGATGAAAAAAGTAACCAAATAGATTAAAATATGGCTGGCCAAACTCCGCAAATGAGCTGCATGACCATTCTCTGCGACCGAGCAGCGTGTTCGAGCTACGTGGTCAACCTCCATGCGGGAGGATTTCTTATGGCCCTAGGTGAAACACCTGTGTGGCAGAGCAACACGAAGGACCTGGGTAGGAAATATTTCTTCGACCAGTCCTCATCCTTTCCTATAAATCTAGCCCTTTGTCTCCCCATTTGAGGACTGGAATTTTTTGAAAGACACTCTGAAGCTCCCATTGCATAGCTCTTTCACCTAGATCTCTCAAATTGTCTCAGCTAGCTCTCTAAACTATAAGAGAATAGATAATTATTTGAGATAGGGATGTTTTGAAGTTCTTCACATTATTTAGTCACCACCCATACCTACGCGGTATACCTGCACAACACACATGTGCGGTACACCTGGGCGGTACACTTGCGCACCATACCTGCGAAATAGAGAAACATGGGGTACCTATGTGGCATACCAGCATGAGGTACCTATGCGACGAGCTCTAGTACCCTTCTTAATGCAATTCACGGTAGGGTATCTCTTTCCATGTTTCCATTATCCGAAAGGGGATAATTTGAAGCCTCCACCAATACATTATAACTTCTCAAACCCTTTGGGTAAGGCACATCAGTGTGTCTTCTTTTTGGGTTTGTATTTCCACAATCAGAGGTTTCCCACATTTGTTTCAAAATGGGGTTAGGATTCATAAGATAGTTGTGGGTTTGTATATCCATAGTCACATTGACCATTCTCCCAAGAACAGTTTTGGGATGTTCCTGGTTTGGAGGGGGTTTGGGTTCTGACCTCTCCCTTCTCAAAGAGATGACCCAAAACCTCAGGTCTCTGGTAAATAAGGTACACTTCCCACTTTCCATTCTGCGCAAGCATAAGAGAAGTCTCCCTCTCCTAATAAGATCAATTTCAGGGTATCCATCCTGATATAAACCCCCCACCTTAACCCCTTCCTCCTCGTATTGGACCCTTGTCCAATGTAAATAAAATATAGGGAAAGCACATCACCTCGCCCTCTTCCATGTTTGATGCGCCCTCTTCCATCAGTGGAAGAGGAAAAATGTGAAGTGTCATTATTGAATCTTTCACATCCTCTTATTTATCACACTAATCATGACTCACATAGTCTTAGAGATATGTGATGATTACAACATATGAACAAAACCTCATTTGATGGAACTACAAGAAATTTAATTCCGGTTCAAACCATAATACGTAGGAATCCATTCCAGGGCCTGAGCTCACTCGATATCCTCATCAGGAATCCAACCCTAATTCCCCCAATTTGGGCATCCCCTTTAGGAAATAAGCCCCAAATTCAATCCTCAAATAATTAATGAATCCTTTTCTGGAAGTAAGACTAAAATCATCTCTCTCAGAGGAGAATACTCTCTTTTGAGACTTATCGAACTACGTGGGCTTTGATTCCCATCCATATGGGATACATAGGAAGCATTCTTGAGGTTCAAAACCAACACATCAAATCATCCATGTTCTACTTGGTCCATATTCAAAATAGGGGTTGATCCTAATTGGAAATCCATATCCTTTCAATGTTCCTTGGGCAGGTTCATCATAATCCCCACACTAAGTTTCAATAAAGAACATTCTTCTTAGAGGTCCTTATCACATGAACTTAAAAGGTATGACACGTCCCATTATGTGGCATCAAAATACAAGGGTTCTAATTCCTTTTATAAGGATAAATAGGTATCTCATTTTATGAGCATGATCCCAATGTCGAAACAAACCTTTGTCTCCCTGGATGATAATAAACTCCAGAGTCCCCATTGAGTGGCTTAATAAAACTAGTATCAATAAAATTATAATTAAAAGAATCTCTAATCAGTATATTAGAGGATACCATTGATAGAAAACCTTAAATACATACAGATAAGTCCATTGATAAAGAACCTTGAATGCATACTGATGATTCTTAATTTTACACATGTTAATAATTGATAATAAATTCCAAGGGATACTTATGATATACTTGGTGAATTAATAACGATTAATGAAAATATTTAGTTTTACAAATAGAGTCCCAGAGTAGACAATAATTCCCCCAAAAAGGGTGTGATGAGTCCGACCTCCCATCCTCTCAACAAATATAAATTATTAAGTATTGTAAAGTTGACAACTTAACAAACACCTGCATTTGGAATGTAGGTCCTCTTTGGATAAAGAACTATTGGATGTTTCTGGTTCCATGAATAAATCCAATGGAAGCTGCCTGGAAACTGTGAATCTTAAATCTAGAACACACGTTTCAAGGACCTACGAAACAGTGTTATCTGGGTATTATTTCACCCTCCATATGGTGTTGGTTGACTACTTTCATACACTATACAAACCCATTATTTTATACTTATCCCTGAATCATATATGTCATCTTCCTCCCTAACTTGTGAATATTGGTCCACCTCTTGCATTTAGCATTAGGTTTTTATGGTCTTCTTATGATTTTTATTGTTTTTTTGGGTTTTAATGTTTTAGGAATTTTTATTGTTTTTTAAGATTTTTTTGTTTTTAGGGGTTTTATAGTTTTTAGGGATATTGGGGTTTTTTTAAATTTTTTAATTTTTAGGGTTTTTAATGTCTTTTTGGTATTTTATGTGTTTTATGTTTTTTTTTAGTTTTTAATGATTTCAAAGTGTTTTTATGGTTTCAGTGCGTTTTTGTTTTATGTATTTTTAGTTTTTTAGGATTTTATGTGGTTTTAGGGGTTTTATGGATTTAAAATGGTTTTCGCGTTTTTAGGGTTTTTATATATTTTTTTGATTTAATGGTTTTTTATTTTTTATAGTGTTTAATGTTTTCTTGATTATTTTTAAATTTTATTTGTTTTTAAATGTTTTTTAGATTTTTTAGTGGGGCTTAGGTTTTTTATGGGTTTTATGGTTTTAAGGGGTTTTAATAGGTTTTTATGGTTTCTGGGCAAGGAAGGCTCGGGGACAAGCAGAAGTGCCCCCCCCCCAATTTTAAACAAAAATAAATGTACAAATAGAGTGTTACAAGGGGGGGTTACATAACCGGGTGTGCACCTCACCCTTCAAATCAGACACAACAAAGGAGGAGCAGGGAGGTGTGGCAACAAAGGACCACATAGAACAATGTTTCACAATAGGGTTTTAAGGTGTGGCAACAAAGGTTTTTATGGGTTTTAGTGTTTTTTTAGGGGGTTTAAGGGGTTTTATCATTTTTAGGATTTTGAGGGGTTTTAAGTGTATTTAGGTTTTTAGGGTTTTATTATGGTTTTATAACTTTTACATTATTAAAGATTTTGAGGTTTTTTTTATTATTTTTACAGTTTTTATTGGTTTTAGGGTTTTTAGGGGTTTTAGGGATTTATGGTTTTAATTTTTTAAGGTTTTTATAGATTAATTTATTTTTATGGTTTTAATATTTCCTTATGGTTATCCTGGTTTTTAGTGTTTTTTTATGTTTTTAGGGATTTTCAGTGATTTTTGTAGGATTTTTATGGCTTTTTAAGGTTCTTGGTATTTTGAGGGGTTTTTTTGGGTTTTTTGGGGTTTTATAGTTTTTGGGGGATTTAGGGGTTTTTTGATTTTATAAATTTTTTAAGGTTTTCTAGAGTTTTTTATAATTTTTAGTATTTTAAAGTGGTAATATATTTTTTAGTGGTTTTGGGTTTTTTAATGGGATTTTATGGATTTGTTGGTTTTAGTGATTTTTATGTTTTTTATGTTTGTAGGGTTTTTTTGGGTTTTAAGGTCTTTTAGGGGTGTTTAGGTTTTTAAAATTTTATATGTTTTTTGGGTTTTAATTATTTTTTCCTTTTTAAGGTTTTTTTTGTGGTTTTCATGGTTTTAGGGTTTTTTAAATTTTTAGGTATTTTAGAGATTATTTAAAATTTTATGGTTTTTATGGTTTTAGGGTTTTTGAGATTTTAGGGTTTTTTATGGTTTTAACCGTTCTTAAGGTTTTTCAACCTTTTTATGATTTTAGGGGTTTTATGTGTTTATTATATTTTAGGGATTTCTTATGGTTTTTTATGGTTTTAATCGTTTTTTACATTTTCATGATTTTTTTTGTTTTTAGGATTTTATTGGTTTTTAGGGTTTTTAGGGTTTTTCTATTTTAATATATTTTAGGGGTTTTAAGTGTTTTTAGGTTATTAATGTTTTCTTATGGGTTTTCAGCCATTTTTATTTTTTTAGTGATTTTTAGTGTGTTTTAAAATTTTTATTTTTTTAGGATTTTTTTGGATTTAATGGTTTTTTTGGTTTTTTTGGTTTTTATGTTTTTTGGGATTTTGGGGTCGTTTTTTATTTTTTCAGAGTTTTACATTTTTTTAATTTTTTTAATGTTTTTTAGAGGTTTAATGGTTTTTATAGGTTTAGTGTGTTTTTAGGGTTCTAGGGGTTTTTAGTAGTTTTAAAGGTCTTTAGTTGTTTTAATGGTTTTTAGGGGGTCTAGGGTTTTAAGGATCTTTAGGGTTTTAAAGGTTTTTAGCATTTTTATGTTTCATAGGGGTTTTAGTGTCTTTAGGTTTTTATTGTTTTGTTAGGGTTTTTAGGGGTTTAAGGGTTTCTTTGTTTTTATGGATTTTTATGAATTTTAGAAAAATTTATGTTTTTCTAGGGTTTTTAGGAATTTTGAGTGTTTTTAGGGTTGTTTAGGTTTTTTATGTTTTTTTGGGTTTTTATCATTTTTTAGGTTTTTAGGGGTTTTTTGTGTTTTGGGGATTAAATGATTTCCTATGGGTTTTCTGGATTTTTATGAGTTTCTACATTTTATTTATTATTATATATTTTTTATATATTTTTATGACTTTTAGGGTTTTTAGTGATTTTTTGGGTTTAGGGGCTTTTTAGGTTTTTTGTGTTTTTATAGTTTATTTAGGTTTTTAGTGTTCTTTGTAGGTTATTAGGGTTTTTTTGGATTTTAATAATTTCTTAATGTTTTAAGGGGTTTAAAGTTTTTGTAGAGTTTTAATGAGGTTTTAGAGTTTTTACAAGATTTTTGGGATTTTAATGTTTTTTTGGGTTTTTATGGTTTTTAGGGCCTTTTAGTATTTTTAGCGAATTTAGGGTTTTTACGGTGTTGAATATTTATTATATTTCATATTATTTTTTATATTTTAGGTTTTTAAGGTTTTTTAGGGGTTTGTAGGGTTTTTTACGTTTTATGGAATTTTTAGGATGTTTATGGATTTTTTGGTTTTTTAGGGATCTTGAGTTGGTTTTAGGTTCTTTTGGGATTTTATGATTTTTTATTGTTTTTATGTTTTTTAGGATACAAATACTTCTTATAGGTTTTTAGGGTATTTATATATTTTTACATTTTTTTTATTTTTATCCATTTATATGATTTTTATGGTTTTGAGGGGGTTTATGGATTTTGATGGTTTTTAGGGTTTTTTGGTCTCTTATGGGATTTTAGGTTTTTTTGACTTTTTTAGTGTTATAATGATATTTTTAGAGTTTTTAATATTATTATTTGTTTAAAGTGTTTTTATAGTTTTTAGTGGTTTTTAGGATTTTTATTGGTATTTAGTATTTTTTTAATTTTGTTAGGGGTTTTATGGATTTTATGGTTTCAGGGTTGGGTTTTTAGGGTTTTTAGTTGTTTTAAGGATTTTATGGGTTTTTATTATTTTATGTTTTTAAGGTTTTCAGTAAGGTTTTTATGGTCTTTTATGTTTTAAGAGATTTGTAGGATTTTTATGGGTTTTAGGAGTTTCGGTATTTTGAATGGTTTTAGTTTTTAGGGCTTTCACAGTTAATATGTACTTTAGAATTATTTTGTTTTTAGGGATATTAAGTGTTTTAGGTTTCTATGGTTTTATTATGAATTTTTATGATTTTAAGGGGGTTTATTTTTTTAGAGATTTTTTAGTATTTTATTTTTTCTTTAGGTGTTTTTGGAAATTTTAGGGTTTTATGGGTTTTAAGGGGTTTTTTCTTTTTTTGGGTTCTTTGGGTTTTGGAGATTTTATGGGTTTTAAGGTTTCTAAATACTTTTTGTAACAATTTAATTTTGATTCAAGGGTTTTATAGTTTTAATTGGTTTTTTGGGGTTTTATGGGGTTAAGTAGATTTTGGGGGTTTAGGGTATTTTAGAGTTTTTTATGGTTTTTGAAGAATTTTTACATCTTTAAGGGTTTTAATTATTTTTAGGATTTTTAGGTCTCACTTGGGTTTTTTCGTGTTTTTATGTTTTTAATGTTTTTGGGGATTTGTAGATATTTTTAATTATTTTTATGGTTTCTTATGGTTTTATGGGTTTTTAGGGGTTTTACTATTTGTTAGGATTTTAGGGGTTTTAAGTGTTTTTAGATCATTAAGGTTTTTTAGGCTTTCTAGGGTCGTTCACATTTTAAGGTATTTTAGGGATTTTTTTATGTTTTTTTTTGTTTTAGGGCCTTAGATATTTTTGAGGATTTTTAGGGATTTTTAGGGTTTTTAATGTTTTTATGGGTTTTTCGGGTCTTTGAAGTTTTTTTTTTTAGTTTTTTAGTGTTTTTAGAGTTTTTTAACGTTTTCAGGGGTTTAAAGGGGTTTTAGATCTTTTAATGGGTTTTTATGTTTTTTTGGGTTTTGTGGGGGTCTGGTTTTTATGGGTTTTTATTATTTTTAGTGGTTCTAGGTTTTTTTGTGTTTCTTTGTGATTTTTAGGGTTTTTAGAATTTTTATGGGTTTTAAGTGGTTTTAGTTTTTATGTTTTTCTTATGGGTTTTTAGGGTATTTATGAATTTTAATGTTTTTATGAATTTTTAGGGCTTTTTTAATTTTATATTTTTTTTGGGATTTTAAAGGTTTTTTTGGGTTTTTGAGGGTTTTTAGTTTTTAGTGTTGTTTAGGTTTTTAGGTGATTTAAGTGTTTTTATTTTTTTATGGTTTTTATGGGTTTTTCAAGATTTAAGGTATTTAAAATTTCTATGGAATTTTATTGATATTTTGGATTCTTTGGATTTTTTGTTTTTTATATAGTTTTTTGGGTTGTTTTTTTTGGATTTTGATGGTTTTAGGGGTGTTTCAGTGTTTTAGGGTTCATATAGTTTTTTGGGTTTTATTTTTTTTTGTTCTTTATGGTTTTAAGTTGTTTATAGTTTTTTATCATTTTTAGGGTTTAAATGTATTTTATAGTTTCAGTGGATTATTAGGTTTTTTTGGGTTTCTAGGATTTTTATGGCTTAAGGTGTTTTACTGATGTTTTTTGTTTTTTGGGTTTTCGGAGTTTTTATGGGTTTTAGGGGTTTTAATTATATTTTTTTTATGGCTTTCTTAGGATTTTAATGGTTTTTACGATTTTTAGGGGTTTTTTGGGGTTTTAGGGTTTTTAGGGTATTATGGTTTTATAGGGTCTTTAGAATTCTTTAGGTTTTTAGTGGGTTATATGTGTTTAAATTTTTTTATGGTTTCATAGGATTTTTCATAATTTTTATGGTTTTTTAATATTTTATTGATTTTTATGATTTTTATGATTTTTTCATGTTTTATGGGTTTTATGGATTTTGAGGATTTTTGGTTTTTTATGGGTTTTATGGGTTTTTTTAGTTATATATGTATTTTAAGGTTTTTAGAATCTTTTAATGTTTTTAGTAATTTAAAGCGCTTTCAGAGTTTTTAGTGGGTTTTTAGAGTTTTGGGGGGTTTTGGTTTTTTTATTGTTTTTAGGGGTTTTTTATAGATTTTATTTGTTTTATGGTTTTTATGGTCTTTTATGAGTTTTGGGGGGTTTAGCATTTTTTAGGGTTTTTTGGGTTTTATGTGCTTTAAGGTTTTTATGTTTTTCGTAGGGTTTTTCATGATTTTAAGAGATTTTTATATTTTTAAATATTTTTGGGTATTTTTGTAGATTTTTATGGGTTTTTAGGGGTTTTAGGGATTTTTAGTGTTTTAGGGGTTTTAAATTTTTAGGTTTTTAGGGGTTTTAAGTGTTTTAGGTGTTTATGGTTTTCGTAAGATTTTTTGTGGTTTTAGGGATTTTTATGTTTTGATGGATTTTTAGGGATTTTTTAGAATTTTTATGAATTTTAGGATTTATAGGGATTTTGAGGGTTCTTATGGTTTTTTTATTATTTTAGGGATTTTAAAGTTTTTTTTTTGTTTTTTGGGTGTTATTTAGTTTATAGGTGTTTTTATGTTTTTTAGTTTTTTTTATGATTTTAAGGGTTAAAAGATATTTTAGAGGTTTTAGTTGTTTATTAGTGTTTTATGGGTTTATAGGGTTTAAAGGGATTTTAGGGTCTTTATGTGTTTTAGGGGTTTTTAAGGTAATTTAAGGGTTTTTATGTTTTTAGGGGTTTAATGTATTTTTAGGGTTTTAATATTTTCTTAGGATATTTAATGGTTTTTATGGTTTTTATGTTTTACATATTTTTAGGGAATTTTTAATTTTTTTATGTTGGGGGGGGGGTTAGTATTTTTGAGTGTTTTATGGGTTTTTCATTTTTTGGCCTTTTATGGGTTTTATGAATTTTTTAGAGGTTTAAGGTTTTTTATGGTTTTTTGGGGGTCTTATAGTTTTTAGAGGTTACATGGTTTTTTGTGTTTTTTAGATTTTTATTATTTTAGGTTTTTAGTGAATTTTAACTTTTTTAAACATTTTTAGGGGTTTAAATATTTTTTAATGTTTTTCTGGGTTTTTAGGATTTTATGTTTTTTGGGGTTTCTTGAGGTTTTCAGTGGTTTTTTGGGGTTTTGGTGTTTTTAAGTGCTTTTAGGGTGTTTTGGGGGCTTTTGTTATAGATTTATTCATTTTTTGGATTTAAGGGATTTTTATTATATTTAGGTTTTATGGTTTTCTTTGGAATGTTTAGGGTTTATAGGTGTTTTTATATATATTTTAGAATTTTTAGGGTATTTTTGATTTTTTTAGTTTGTTAGGGTTTTTTTGGATTTTGAGGGTTTAACGTTTTTTTAGGGTTTTTATCATTTTTTAGGTTTTAGGGGTTTAATATGTTATTATTATTTTAGGTTTTTATTAGTTTTTTTCAGTTTTTTACAGTTATTTATATTTTTAGTTATTTTTACAATTTTTTTAGGAATTTTTTGTTTTTTTTTGTTTTTAGGGATTTTCTGGGGTTTTATGGTTTTTAGGGTTTTTAGGGTTGTTTGATATTTTAGGGGTTTTAAGGGATTATATAGTTTTTTTAACATTTATATTAATTTAAATGGTTTATAGATAATTTAGTTCTTTTTGGATTTTTATTGTATTTTAATTTTTTTTGGATGTTAATGGTTTTTTGGGAATTTTTGGTTTTCCAAGGTCTATAGGTTTTTAGGGTTTTTAAGGTTTTAGTAGTTTTTTTTTATTAATTTTTATGTTTTCAAGGATGTTTTGTGATTTTTTACTTTTTAATGGGATTTTAGGGTTTTTTAGAGATTATGAGTGGTTTTAGGAGTTTTTATGGTATTTATGGTTTTTTGTGTTTTTGTGTTTTTAGGGGTTTTATGTTTTTTTTTATGTTTTTACTGTTATTATGGGATTTTGGGGTTTTTAGCGGTATTTACTTTAATAGGGATATTTAGGTTTTTTGGGTTTTTTATAGTTTTTAGGGTGTTTAGGTATTTTTATGGGTTTTAGGGATTTTGTGGGTTTTTAGAATATATATTGTTTTTATTGGTTTTATAGTTTTTTAAAGATTTTTTGGGTTTTAATGTTTTTTGATATTTCAACATTTTTGAGGGATTAATGGTTTTTGATATTTTTAAATTACTTTTATTTTTTCTTATGGTTTTTATTGTTTTTAGGGTTTTTATGGTTTTACTATTCTTATGGTTTTTGGGTCTTTTACGGATTTTATCATTTTTAGGGTTTTTTTTTGTTTTTTAGGATTTCTAAGAGGTTTTCAGGTTTTTTAGGGTTTTTACTTTTTTAGGAATAATTAGGATTTTTTTATTATGTTAATGATGTTTAAGTTTTTTATGAATTTTGAGGGTTTTTTGGGTATTTTGGGTTTTTTTGGGATTTATAGGAGTTTTTTTTTCATTTTTTCGGTTTTTCTTGGTCTTAAGTGTTTTTTAGGATTTTAGGGTTTTTAAGGCTTTTTTTGGGTTTTCAGGGTCTTTAGGGTTTTTTTGTTTTAATGGATTTTATAAAATTTTCTAGAACTATTTTATTTTATAAGGTTTTTTATGATTCTGAGGGGTTTTAGGGGTTTTAGGGTTTTAATTTTATTTTTTCATGTTGTTACAAATTTTTAATGTTTTTTAGGATTTTTTGAGTTTTATGAACATTTTTAAGAGTTTAATTATGTTTTAGGTGTTTTGAGTGTTTTTTTTATTTTAGGGATTTAATGATTTCTAGGGGTATTTAAAGATTTTAATGCTTTTTTTGTTTTATAGGTCTTTTCATATTTTTTAGATTTTTAGGGGTTTTAAGTGTATTTAGGTTTTTAAGGTTTTCTAGTTTTTTGAAGTTTTTAAATTTTTAGATATATTATTTTGTGTTTTTTTGGATTTTTATGGGTTATTAATATTTTTATGTTTTTAGGGATTTTGATGATTTTTAGGGTTTTTGGGGATTTCAAGGTTTTTTTAATGATTTTAGCATTTTTTTGTTTTTACAGGTTCTATGTATTTTTAGGTTTTTAAGGTTTTCTTAGGGTTTTTAGCGTATTTATTTTTTCAAATATTTTAAGTATTTTTAATATTTTAATTGTTTTATGGTATTTAAGGATTTTGAGGGTTTTATGTGTTTTAGGGTTTTTATGGATTTTAATGGGATATTTTGATTATTTGAGGTTTTAATGTTTTTAGAGTTTTTTTACATTTTTAGGGGTTTAGATAATTTTTAGCATATTTTAAGTGTTTTAATGGGTTTTTAGGGTTTTATGTTTTATTAGTGGTTTTGGGGTTTTTGGGGTTCTACGGTTTTTTAGCAATTTTTAAGGATTCTAGCATTATTTAGGTTATGAATGATTCTAAATATTTATTGGTATTTAATTGTTCTCAGGGGTTTTTAGAGACTTTTTACATTTTTAAGTATTTTTATTGATTTTTTAGGGTTTTAGGTGTTTTTAAGGGTTTTGATTGGTTTTTTGGTTTTTTATAGTTTTTTAGTGTTTTTTTATCTTTTTTTATATTTTTAGGGGTTTTATATTTTTTTAGATTTTTATTTTTTACGTTGATTTTTTCAGAGTTTTAATGGGATTTGAATGTTTTTAGGCATTTTTACGTTTTTTTATGACTTTTATTGTTTTAGGTTGTTTAGTTATTTTGACGGTATTTATCAATTTTTGGGTTTCTAGTGTATTTTGAGTTTTTAACTCTTTTAAGGGTCTTTATAATATTTTAATGTTTTATGGGTTTAAAGAGTTTTTAGTGTTTTAGTTCTTTTATGGTTCTTATGGTTTTTCAAGGTTTTTATGGCTATTATGGTTTTTATGGCTTTTAAGGGTTTTTGAGATTTTGGGTATTTTTAGTGTTATTTTTGTATTTTTTTTCATTTTAAGGTTTTTTAGAGTTTTTAAGTGTTTTTCTATTTTAAAGGTTTTATTAGGTTTTCCTGGGTTTTTTTTATTTTTTAGGTTTTAATGGATTTAGGGGGTTTTTTATATTTTTATGGGTTTTTAGGTTTTCTGGGATTTTGAGGGGTTTAATGGTTTTTATGGTTTGGGGGGGGCGTTTGGATTTTTAATGTTTGTAGGGGTTTTGGGGTTTTACATATTTTTAAGTTATTATGGTATTCATAGGGATTCTCATGGTTTTATGGTTTTTATGTTATAGGGAATTGTATTGATTTTTTATGATTTTTATTGATTTTTATTATTTTGACGGATATTGTGTGTATTTTGGGTTTTTAAGATATTTAGTGTTTATAGGGATTTTTTTTGAGTTTTGGGGTTTTTTTGGGTTTTCTAAGATTTTTAGTTTTTTATGGTTTTTATCGTTTTTAAACATTATTAGGGTTTCAAATGGTTTTTAACATTTTTAGTAGCTTTTCAGGGTTTTGATAGGGTTCATGGTTTTTATGGTTTTTTGGGGTTTTATGGTTTTTACATGGTTTTATGGTCTTGTAGGGGTTTTAGTGTTTTTATGTTTTTAGGGGTTTTAAGTGTTTTTTAGTTTTTATGGGTTTCATAGAGTTTTTCAAGGTTTTTAATTTTTTGTATTTTAAGGGATTTTAATAGATTTTTAATGATTTTTATGGATTTTATGGTGAAAAATGTTGGAGGCTAATCATGCATGGCCCCCCAAACTTTATTAAAAACAAAAAAAATGGTTGCAAGGTGGGTTTAAAAGAAACTAATTGAATCTCACCATTCATAACAGAGTCCACATAAGGCATACAAAAAGGAGTGGCAAAGGACCGCAACGATCTTCGTTCCTCAGTTGCCCTTTTGGGGAGTGCATCCACCACAGAGTTGGCCTCCCTATTGGCATCTGTGACACATATACATAGAGTATGAGAGATATTGAGGAATTCAATCCACTTTGGTATAATACTCCATGGGACTGTCCTAGATTTATTCTTGAGGTAATCCACCGAAAGCATCGAGTCATACTCAATCCAAAGCGAGTTTCACCTAAATTGGGTTGCAAATTTAGATGCCTTTATAATGGACCATTTCACCGCTTCATAAGCACATTTTTCTCTAGTAAGGTGGTAAAAACTCCCTCTAATGACGCCGTTGTAGGTATAGAATACTCCAACACAACTCGAAGGTCCGGATGCACGCAACGCTTCACCATCCACATTGAACTTTATCCATGATTGAATTAAAGTAATCCATCAGATATACTTAAAAACCTATGGCTTCTTACCCCTTCTAGAAACACAAAGTGAACGTAATAGAGTCAGATAATTAACATAATTGGACATCAAACCTATTTGAAGATGGGATGCTGACTGGATCTCCTTGTGGTTCATCACTAGATTACCATGAAATGATTGAGGTTGGCGATTAAAGGCCTTGACATTTCAAGCAGACCAAATATAGTGAATAGTGACAGAAAAACAAGCATGTAGGGGAAAAAATAGCACACCTTTCATTCCACCAGGCTGTATATGTACTCACATATCACCCCTTTCATTCCACACTTCAAGATGAAACATTGCAGCAGGTAACTCCATAGCTCAATAGAAAACTTATAAAGGAGGAAAACATGTGGACTTTTCACCTCGGACAACCTAGAAAACAAAGCAAGCAGAGGCAATGTGATACCCAACCTTCATTAGCTTCCCTTGAAGAGGGATCCAATTTCTCACGATTCTCCAAATCAGCACATAATGTGCAGGTGGTAGGAAAGATTTTCTAAACTTTAGTGTCCAAGATGGTGAGGCAATTCCTTGTGAACTTTTCAACCGGTAGAAGTCACAAGTATTAAACTTACCAACAATAATTTGCTTCCAAATAAGGGTGTCATTTTCCATGAACACATAACGTTGCATTTTAAAAATAATATAATCAAGGATACCCACAGGTAAATACCCACTATGCTAGAAAAGGGCAGCAATAGACATGTCCCTCAACTCATGGGGAGGTGTCATAACATCAGAAAGTGGTTGCTCAGGCCATGCGGTTGTCTAGAAATTAAGAGTTGAGTGATTGGACACAATCCATTTTGAAAGAGAAATAATATCCATGTATAAGGATCTTAGAGCAGGCCAAAATGAGGAAGAAGCATATCCATTGAATCCACCACAAAGCCTATGCGTGAACCTCTCAGTGAGAAAATCTGGGCCATCATCAAGTGGTTTGAGAAAGCTCCAGGTGAACTTCCAAATTAGGGCATCATTAAATCTTATAGTATCCTTAGTACCAATCCCACCCATATCAATAGATTTTGTACAATGCTTCCATGTCACAGAGATCAACTTCCTTTCAATGATGCATCTCATTCATGAAAAGTTCTTGATCCTTGAATTCAACATTTTAACAAGTTCAAATAGCCATCTATAGATAGACAAATCATGGAAAAACATAGAGGTGATGATTGAATTAATTGGGTATACTCTGTCAATAATGTATATACACTTTCCCTTCTATTTGGAAAGTTGTTGAGTAATTTTAGATGAAATTCCCTCAATGTAGTATCTTTTTTACTTCCCACAGAAAAGAGGGACACTAATGTAGGTTAAGGTAAGTGAGCCTCTCTTCACTCCAAGCGAGCCAGCAATGCGGAGCTTCCTAGACGGGGAGTCTCTATTGCCAAAGACAATTGAGGATTTCGTATAGATAATAGTTTTCCATGAAAAACTATCATAATGGAAAAAGATCAGCATAACTGAGGACAATGTTTTCTTATTATCTTTCCCAAATTTAAGAATGTCATCCACATAGTGGATGTGGGAGGGAACAAAAAGGTTCCAATCTTCCTTAATTGGTGAGTAGCTACTAGAATTTATTAGGTTAATAATGAACCAGCTCATGTAGTCATAAACAATAGAAAAAATAATTCCATAGTGTGGTTCCCCTTGCAAGATTCCATGGTATCATTGAATAAACCCTTTAGGGAGCCATTGATAAGGATATAAATTCTGGCACTGTTTAGAATATATGGTATTTTTATGGTTTTATGGTTTTGGTGTTTTTATGTTTTTAGGGGTTTTAATGGTTTTGTTGAGTTTTTTAGTGTTTTTAATGATTTTTAGAGTTTTTAATATTTTAGGGGTTCAATGTATTTTTAGTGTTTTGTTGTTAATTTTTAAGGTATTTATAGATTTTTACAGATTTTAGATGTTTTTTTGTTTTTTAGGTTTTCTAAGTTGTTTAGGGATTTTACGGTTTTTGGAATTTTTTATGTTGTTAGGGGTTTTAGTTCCATTTAGGTTTTATGATTTTTGTAGTGGTTTTCATAGCTTTATGTTATTTTTTACATTTTATAAAATTTTGAAGGATTTTTTAGGATTTTTGTTGTTTTTAGTGGTTTTACGGATGTTGGGTGTTTTAATGTGTTTTTAGGATTTTTAGGTTTTTATGGTTTTTAATTTTTTTGTTTTTAGGGTTTTCAAGTGTTTTATTATTTTCAAGGATTTGAAGGGTTTTTTTGAGCTATTAAGAATTTTGTGGGTTTTTAGAGTTTTTAACATTTTATGGGGTTTAAATGTTTTATTAGTTTTTAGTGGTTCTTGTGGAATTTTATGTAATTTTAGGGTTTTTATCTTTTTACGGATGTTTATTATTTTTATGGGTTTTAGGATCTTTTTAGGGTTTTCATGGGTTTTGTAATTTTTTAGGATTCTTAGGGGTTTCAAGCATTTTTTGGTTTTTAAGGTTCTCTTATGGTGTTTAGGGGTTTTATGATTTTATATATTTTTAATTTTTTTTAATATTTTTATTTTTTTTTCGGGTTTTTAGAATTTTTGAGGGGGTTTTAGAGTTTTTAGGATTTTTATAATTTTTTAGGATTTTGGGGGTCTTAACTGTTTTTTTGTTGTTAATTTTTTTCTTTGGGGATCTCAAGGTTTTTTAGTGTTTTTTATTTTTTAATGGATTGTTTTGTATTTTTAGGAATTTTATGGGTTTTATGGTTTCTAAGGATATTTTTTTTATTTCTTGGGATTCTAGTATTTTTATATTTTTAAGGGTTTTTAGGGGGTTTTGAGTATTTTAGTGTTTTTATGGGTTCTTTTAGTTCTTAATATTTTTAGGTGAATAATGGGCTTTTAGAGTTTTTAGTGTTTTTTAGGATTTTATGGGTTGTTGGGGTTTTTATGTGTTTTTATGGGGTTTAGGGGTTTTAGGGGGTTTATGATCTTTTTATTGATTTTTAGTGGGTTTAGTATTTTCAAGGTTTTTAGGTGTTTTACGTGAATTTATGGTTTTCTGGTTTTCTTATAGTTATTCATGGTTTCAAGGGGTTTCTATGTTTTTAGTGAATTTTAGGGATTTTTAGAAATTTTATTATCTTTTATGGATTTTCTGTAATTTAGGGTTTTTACTATTTTTAGGGTTTTAGGTATTTTAGGGGTTTTAGTGTTTTTAGCGTTTTAGGGGTTTTGTGGGTTTTTTAGGGTTTCTAGAATTTTTAAGAGTTTTGGGGTTTTTAATATTTTTAAGGTTTTATGGATTTGTTGGATTATTGGTTCTTTATGTGTTTTTTAGTTTTTACGATTTTTGGGGTTCTTATGGTTTTAGGGATTTTATTATTTTTAGGGTTTTTTTATGGTTTTTAGAATTTTTAAGGTTTTTAGGTGTTTTATTTGTTTTGGGATTTGAGGAATTCTTATGGTTTTAAGGTTTTATTGGATCTTTTACATTTGTAGGGTTTTTTATTGCATTTTTAGTATTTTTATGGTTTTTAGTGTGTTTTGAGATTATGAGGTTTTAGGATTTCTTAGGGTTTTTAGCATATTTTATGTTTTTAAGGGTATTAAGTGTATTTTTGTTTTTACGGTGTTTTTTGTTTTTCATGGGTTTTAGGGTTGTTTATTTTTTTGGATTTTTAGGTATTTTTTAGGAAATTTATGGTTTGTAGGGTTCTTAGGATTTTCAGGGTTATTATGATTTATTGGGTATTTATTATTTTTATATTTTTATGAATTTTAAGTTTTTTTAGGTTTTTAACCATTGATTGGGGTTTTTAGGGGTTTTATAATTTTTTTACATTTTGAGTGATTTTGAGGATTTTTTACAGATTTTCATAATTTCTAGGGTTTATACGGATATTGAGGGTTGTTTGGGTTTTAGGGTTTTTATGGGTTTTTTGAGTTTTTTGGGTTTTTATGGTTTTTTTAGAGTTTTTATGGGGTTTTTGGGTTTAATGAGTTCAATTGTTTTTTGTATTTTTTAAATTTTTTATGGTCTATTAAGGGTTTTTATGGGTTTTAGTGGTTTTCAATGGGTTTTAGGGGGTTTAGAGTCAATTATAGTATTTAGTGCTTTTTATTTTTAGGGGTTTTATGTGTTTTTATGTCTTTAATGTTTTCTTAGGGTTTTTAAGGGTTCTTAGGGTTGTTTAAATTTTTATTGTTTTTAGATATTTTTAATGGTTTTTATGATTTAATAATGATTTTTAGGGCTTTTAGGATTTTTTTTGGATTTTTCACATTTATAGAGTTTTTTAGGGTTTTTATCATTTTTAGGTTTTATTTGTTATAACTATTTTTTGTGTTTAATGTTTTCATAGGTATTTTTAATAGTTTTTGGAGTTTTTCTTATGTTTTTATGGTTTTTAGGAATATTTTAGGATTTTTATAGTTTTTTGGGTTTTTATGTATTTTATGGAAAAGGAAGGTACGATGCCAGACTAATCCTAAAACCCCAAAATATATAGAATAAAATAGGTTGTCAAGGGAGGATGGGGTTAAGTGACCCACACCAATGTCTAAAACCCCACATCCCATTGTCCAAAAAACCCAAATGACAAAAGGAAAGACAACTACATACCAAATTTTCCATCCCCATAAGGATCTCTATCAACACCATAGCCCGATTATATATCTGAGTCTACCGAATCCCTTTCAGAAGATTCATATTGCTTGAGGAAGGCTTCCCAATACTTCAAGAATTCCATATTCGGCTTCGCTTGGGCAACCCGATCTTCCCTACCATGGGAATTTCGTTCACCTTTACTATCCTTGGAGGAGGATCTAGTGGCTATTGGCTTAGGAAGGGAGGAATAATCCCTCCATTCCCTCTGTTTCACTGGAGGTTCATTCTTCTCCACCCTCTTTCCATGAACCACATCATTAGCACTCATCACCTTGGCCTTTTTGTGAGCTATATCAACAGGCACGACCTGTCACCCTGCCTTCCACATTCAGAAACAGAACAAGGCTTTCTCTTCTGATTGCTGCCAAAGGAACCAGGAAGACCCATCATCGCCTGCTCCCTCCAGATCCTAGCCAAGATGGTGTACATAAGGTCCTCATGATCCTCAAAAAATTCTCCTAGACTTATGTGTTCATCATTCTCATCCCCATGAAAGGTCATTGGTTGCAGTTCTGGCCTTTGGAAGATATATATTAGATGATGCTCAAGCGAGATTTCTAAATAGTCCAACATAATCTGTTCAGATAGCTCAACAAAGGGGAAAAATTATCGAACAGAACAAGAGTGGAGGTTGGATAAGGATTCTCAATACTCCTCCTATCATCATGAAGGATATCAGACTACTGCTCGGGATGAGGGGCATCACTCAGACCATTTCCAGGCCCAATAGCATCAGTCAGCACTTACTCTGGAGAATGCACAATAGGCGGGGGGGGGGGGGGGGGGGGGTCCGCTCTCAAGGCCCTAGATCCATCATAAAAAGAAGGCAGATCTACATCTAGGAGGTTATCAGTGTTAGCCTCTGCATCCGGCAGTTCAGACCCACCAGACCCCCTTCCTCAATTCCCACAGAGTCCAAAGGATCCAAACACATGAACCGATTCGAGGTTAAAACTAGCTCATGTCCATAATGATTTCCATGAAAAACTAATGGAAGGCTTGACAAAGTATTCCTCTCCATCCCATGGAATGTTGGTCTTATTATCATGCTCGCGTCCCTGACAGGATCATCCTATAAGACCATGGTCCCAAATTCACCAGGAGTGTCATCCCCCACTTCAAGAAAGGCATCACCCCCAATCCCAAGTCACCATTCAGTCTCTTGAAAATGTACCTAACCAAGGTTTTCCCCTCATCACCCTACCAGGGGGATGATCCCCCTTCCTCCACCCTGGCATCCCTCCCAACATCCCGCAAAGAGTCCTGAGGGATATATTTCCTCACCTCCATCTCCCCTGTTGATCTCTACTCAAGTATATGACCTCATTTCAATGCCCAACCACCACACCATCACTACATCTACATTCCCTTTTCATATTTCCAAGAGTAATGAAAGAGACACAACAATTATCCCATGATTTGAAAACCACCGGCTGCTTCCACCGGAGCTCTTCACCAATTAAAATCCAGTGAAAGTCGACAGGCTCCTTCGATACATCAATTTCAACACAAACCTAGAGATAAATTGGATGACAGATAGTCCCTAGTTCTACTATCCACATAGAGAAACAATCAAACCAAATTTCCAAGAATAGTAGTAATGGAGAAGTTTTGAAAGGGTAAGGTGAGCTCATGAAACCTTACCCAAAATTCCATCAGTGGGGAGTCATGATTCAGATGGAAATCAAAGTTCCACTGGATGAGGGAAAAGAGAGAGACATCACAATAGCGAGGAGTGGTTGACCAGGCCCAAATAATATCTTCCATTGACGAGAACTGAATCAAAATGTGACTGGAGTTGACCAAGACAATAGTGGATCAGTCCCAGAGATCTCAATTCTTGAATATAAATCTTTCAAAAACATCAACCAGGGGATTCTAGTTCAAACACCTAGCTACCAGGGCCATGTTATGGAGGGAAGAGGCCTTGTTGAACTCTGTAATATATAGTGGAAGCATCGGCAGACCTTCATGCAAACCCGACACCTTAGGGAAATGTTCAATCCATGGGAAAGCTGGAAGTGAGTTAGGATCCAATAAAGGTAATAATTTGCCTTTAATAATGGAAGATATGACCCCTCCCCCATAGAGGGGGGAGGCCCGGGCACAACCATTATGGGCATTTTCAATCCAGCAATGAAGCGATAGAGACTCCATCACAGGATTGTATCATAACATCCATTAGGTTGACCCTTAGTGGGATTCATGTATTTTAATGGGTCTTAGTGTTTTTAGGTTATTATGGTTTTTATGGGTTTTAAGTGTTTTTAGGGTTTTCTTGATTTTTTAGGATTTTTATGGTTCCAAAGAGTTTTTTTTAAAAAAGTTTAGGGGGCTAAACAGATTTATGATTTTTTTGGTTTTTTAGTATTTTTATGGGGTTTTTCGGTTTTTATGGTTTTTAAGGGTTTTATGTTTTTTCGGGTCTTAGGGGTTTTAGGGATATTAGGGTTTCAATGTTATTAGTGTGTTTATGTTTTAGGGGTTTTATTTGTTTTGAGGTTTTAAAGGTTTTATTGATGGTTTTCTGGTTTTTTGGTGTTTTTTATGTTTTAGGTATTTCTACGGATTTTTAGGATATTATTATTTTTATGATTTTTAGGAATTATGTGGGTTTTAGGGGTTTTTGGATTTTTTGGGGTTTTTATCATTTTCGGGTTTTGAGGGGTTTTATGTGTTTTTATGTATTTAAGGATTTCTTAGGGTTCTTTAGTGTTTTTAGGGTATTTTTTATGTTATTAATTTTTTTAGGTATTTTCATATTTTTATGGGTTTTTTATTTTTTAGGGGAATTGAGGGATTTGTGGGGATTTGGGGGTTTTATGACATTTTTGGGTTTTAGGTTTTCTTGAGTATTTGAGGAATTTTATGTTTTTCAGTTTTTTAAATGTTTTTACGTGTTGAAATGGTGTTTCATGTTTTTATGGGGTTTTATGGTATTTATGGGGGTTTCATAGTTTTTAGGGGTGTTTATGGTTTTTAGTGTTTTTAGGGATTTTAGGGATTTTAGTGTTTTCAGAAAATTTTAGGTTTTTTAGTGGTTTTCAGTGTTTTTTGGTTTTTAAATATTTCTTAGTGGTGTTAAATGCTTTTAGGGTTTCATATAATATTAGGGATTTTTTTGGTCTTTTTTAATATTTTTATGTTTTTATGGTTTTTATAGTTTTAGATAGGTTTTAGGGGTTTTCAGGTTTCTATGGTTTTTTTGGTGTCTTATGTTTTTTTTTTGAGTTTTTTTGGTTTGTAGAGTTTTTTAATGTTTTTATAGTTTTAATGTGTGTGTAGATTTTTTAATTGTTTTAGGGTTTTATGGGGTTTAGAGTTTTTTTTATTCTTTTAGGGATTTTGAATGTTTTTAGACTTTTTAGGCTTTTTAGGGTCTTTTAAGGTCTTTTAGGGTTTTTAGATTTTTAAGGGATTTATGTGTTTTTCAGTTTTTAACATTTTCTTACATTTTTTCATGGTTTGCCCGGTTTTTTACATTTTTATTGATTTTTAGTTATTTTTTAGAATTTTTATAGTCCATTTAAAGATCTTAATGATTTTGAGGGGTATTTGGATTTTTAGTGTTTTAGGGTTTTTTGGGTTTTATAATTTATATGTTGTTTAGTTGGTTTAATTTTGTTTTATTTTTTTATTTTCATAAGGTTTTTTAGGGTTTTAGGATTTTTCATGATTTTTTGGATTTTTATTGATTTTAATGATTTTTTATTTTTTTATAATTTTTAATGTTTTTTGTATTTTTTAAGACTTTTAGGGGGTTTAATGTTTTTTTAGTTTTTTTAAACTTTAAGTGGTTTAATGTGTTTTTATAGTTTTAGTGGTTTTAGGGTTTTATAATATTTTTATGGGTTTTTAAAATTTTTGTGTTTCTATAGTTTTAGGGGATTTAGTGTTTTTTATTGTTTTGTTTTGGGTTTTAAGTGTTTTTAGGATTTTAAGGGTTTCCTATGGTGTTCATGGTTTTTACGGGTTTTTTTGTTTTAAAATATTTTGAGATCAATTTAGGATTTTATTATTTTTTAGGGTTTTTGGAAATTTTGAGGGTTTTTAGGTTTTTAAGGGTTTTTAGTGTTTTTATTTTTTATAGTTTTCATTGGGTTTTAGGTATTTTAGTTATTTTATGGTTCTATGGTTTTAGAGAGTTTTTAGATTTTTAAGGGGTTTTTTGGATTTTTGGGTTTTTCTAGTTTTTTGGGTATTTATAATTTTTAGGGTTTTGGTGGTTTAAAGTGTTTTAAGGGTTTTTTGTTTTTTATTAGTTTTTTAATGATATTTGTGGGTTTTTACATTTTTATGTATTTTTAATGATTTCTTGGGATTTTATTGGGACTTTCTGTATTCTAATTATTTTGATGGTTTTCCCTATTTTTTGGGTTTTTATAATTTTTGGGGTTTTATGGATCATTTGAGTTTGTTGTGTTTTCAATGGTTTTTAGAGTATTAAAATGCTTAGGTGTTTAAAGGTGTTTTAATGTATTTAGTTTTGATTTGGATATTTTATGGATTTTTCAGGTTTTTAATGATTTTTGTGGTATTTATGGATTTTAGGGGTTTTAGGATATGTTTTTTTATTTTACGGTTTTTAATTATTTTTTAGTTTTTTTAGGGTGTTTAAGTGTTTTTATATTCTTATGTATTTTTTAGGGGGTTTCAAGGTTTTAGGTTTTATAAATTTTTTTTTCAGATATTAGGGATTTTTTAGGAATTTTAAATATTTTGATGTCTTTATGGTTTTTTTGGTTATTTATGGTTTTTAGGGTTTTTAGCATTTTTTTGGTTTTTAGTGATTTAATTGTTTTTAGGTTTTCAACATCATCATTGGTATTTTTAGGGTATTTTTTATAATTTTAGGTATTTTTAGGGCTTTTATGTTTTTTATGAATTTTAGGGAATTTTAGGGTTTTCAGTTGTATTTTGGTTTTTTTGTGTTTATTGGTTTTTTTAGTTTTTAATGTGTTTAATGGCCTTTTAGAGTTTTTAAAATTTATAGGGGTTTAAGGGAATTTTTTGTGTGTTTTTCTGGTTTATAAATTTTTTATGGGTTTTAGGATTTTTATGGTTTTAGGGGTTTTATGGGTTTTATGGTTTTTAGGGTTTTTATGGTTTTGATGGATTTTAGAAATGTTTAGGGTTTTTTTAGAGGCTTTAAGTGTTTTTATGTTTTTAAGGATTCCTTATGATTTTTTGGTTTTTTTGGTTTTTTTATATCTTTAGGGATTTTCAGATATTTTTAGGATCTTTATGGTATTTTAGGGTTATTAGGGATTTCGAAGGTTTATTTGCAATTTTTGGGTTTTATCAATTTTTAGATTTTTAGGGGTTTTATGTGTTTTTAATTTTTAATGATATCCTTAGGCCTTTCACAGGTTTTTAGTTTTTTTAAGTTATTATATAATTATAGGTATTTTTTTTGGTTTTTTATATATATTAGGGTTTTACTAGGGTTTTAAGGGTTCTGGGGTATTTATAAATTTTTTTGGGTTTCTGGATTTCTGTGAGGTTTTAAGACTTTTATGGTTATTTAGATATTTTATCCTTTTTATGGGTATGAAGGTTTTTATAGTTCTTTGTGGTTTTTAGGGTTATTATGTATTTCTAGGGTATTTTTATTATTATTAGAGATTTACAAATTTTAAGGTTTTTTGGGTTTTAGAATTTTTTAGTTTTTTAGGGGATTATTCTATTTTTTAAATTTTTTCTTAGCTGTTATTTAGGATTTATTACTTTAAGGATTTGTATGTTTTTTTAGGAATTTTATTTTTTTTTGTATTAAGGTATTTTTATGGGTTTTACAATTATTTAGGCATTTTATTACTATTTATGTCATTATGGGTTTTATGTTTTTTTAGGTTTTATGGTTTTCTTCTAGTTTTTTACGGGTTTTAGTAGTTTTTACGTTTTTAGTAAATTTTATGGAATTTTTATGATTTTTATGTTATTTTAGGGTTTTATGGTTTTGAGGGTTTTTAGCGGTTTTTTTTATATTTTTTGGGATTTATTGATTTTTTATGGGTTTTTTGATTTTTTTACATTTTTTGGGTTTTAAAATGTTTTAGAATTTATAATTTTTTAGGTTTTATGGGTTTTATGGGGTTTTTAACAATTTAGTGATTTTTTGTTTTTAGTTTTTTTATTGTTATTACGGCTTTTATCATTTTTTAGTGATTTTCGGGGTCTTAAGTATATTTTGGTTTTTATGGTGTTCTTAGTGTTTTGGGGGTTTTAGGGTTTTAATATTTTTAGGTATTTTTGTGATATTTTATATTACTTATTTTTTTTTATTTTTTTTTGGGTTTTCATGGGGTTTTGGACATTTTATGGTTTTTATGGGTTTTTTTTGGATTTAGGGTTTTTTTTGGATTTAGGGTTTTTTTTGGATTTAGGGTTTTTTTGATTTTTTAGGTTCTTCAAGTATTTTAGAGTTTATAGTGGGTTTTAGTTTTTTATGTGTTTTTATGGTTTTTATGGTTTTTAGTTGAATTGTTTTATTAGTATTTTTGGGGATTTAGTGTTTTTTTTTTGGTTTTAAGTATTTTTTTAAGGTTTTCAATGGGGTTTTCAAGGTTTCTAGGGTTTTTTATCATTTTAGGGATTTTTAGTTATTTTTGTACTTTCATGGGTTTATAGATGTTTTAGGGATATCGAAGCTTTTCTTTGAAAAAGAAGGTGCGGGGCCAAGCAGAAGGCTTGATACCTCAAGTATATAAATGAAAAATAATGTTCAAGGCATTACAAGGGGGACTTAAGAAACTGGGTACGGGTAGCACCCTTCATGTCTGAATCCACAATTGACGCACAAAAAGAGGGAGCAACAAAAGACCACCATGAGAGGAGTTCTTCAATAGCCTTCTTGGAAAGAACATCAGCTACCATATTGACTTCCCTATATGCATGGGTGATCTTAAGAACCAGATTTTTGGATAAACTAATGCAATCAATCCATTGGGGTAGAAGCCGCCCGGGAACCTTCCTTGGATTTTGACGAAAGGCCTCAACCGCAAGCATGGAGTCAGACTCAATCCAGAGTTGCTTCCAACGAAACTGGTTTGAAAACCGCACCACCTTAATGATAGCCCAAAGCTCTGCTTCATAAGCACATCCAACTCCGATGATGTGGTAAAAAGTGCCCTTGAAAAAACCTCTATAAGTACGGAAGACGCCACCACATCTCGAAGGCCCTGGAGAGCCTACTGTCGCACCATCAACATTGACTTTGATCCAATTTGGGATAGGTGGAATCCATCGGATTGATTTCACCACCAAAGGTTGTTTGCACCTACCAGAGACACCAAGAGTGTGGAGAGTGATGAGGTTAGTAAAAAAATTGTTCATCACACCTATTTGAATTCCCCCGACCATCCGAACAGTAGAATGTATGGAAAGAATACCCCCATGATGTGAGCTTGACTTATTTCGGAACATAGTAGAGTTTCTGGAAGCCCATAGAAAAGCCATAATGGCTACCAAAGCAGCAAGGATAAGATTGTATATTTGCTCACTATACCTTGATTCCGTGATGAGGGACATCATCTGAGCAAAGGTTCTATCCAGGGGCACTTGAATACCAAAGACATCCTGCAGATACTTCCACAGACCATAAGCAAGATTGCATTCAACAAAAAGATGTTTCACATTTTCAGCATCTTGCATGCATATACAGCAGGCCGAAGCAAGATGCAAACCAACTTTTTGAAGTTGGCCATGCATGGGCAGTCGATTCCTCCATATCCTCCAGAAGAGAAGAAAATGTCTAGGAGGAATAAAATGGCATTTGTATCTCATGATCCATGAGGGGGGATCTATCCCTTGTCGGTATTTGTGATTGTAAAAGTCCTTTTTAGTAAGCAGGCCAATCAAGTTCGGTTTCCAGATAATTGTATCATAATCCATGTAACTATAGAGTTGAATCTCAGAAATGATATGGTCAGGTAAGATCCCAGCCAGCTCTGGCAGTCTGGTGTTGAGTTCATTAATGGACATGTGTTTCAAGCCATGCGGAACCTTCATAGATTCATGCAGCGGACTCTTGAGCCAAGGGGTGATCCAACAATTCAAGTTGGATTGCCTCGAGACAGCCCAAGTAGATTGAGAGATGATGTCCTTATACGAGTATTTAATCGTTATTCAGATAGAGGTGAGAATGTACCCAGTATTACCATTGCACAGTTTCCTAGTAAAGCATTCTTTGAGAAAGTCCAAATCACCCTCTCTGTGTGTGAAAAGATTCCAAGTGAATTTGGCCAACAAGGCATCATTGAAGATCCTGAGATCCTTAATGCCTAGCCCACCCATTTCAAGTGGTTTTATGCACTCCTTCCAGGAAACAGTGATCAATTTCCTTTCATTAATAGAGTCTGTCCATGCAATGTTCCAGATCTTGGCTTGAAGGGATTTAATTAGGCTAACTGGCCACTTATAGATGGAGAAGTTATGAGCAAACATTGAGGTGACAACAGAATTGATAAGACATATCCTGCCTGCTTGTGAGAGGGTCTTTCCCTTCCATCTGGCAAGCTACTGAGTGATGTTAACAGAGATGCTTTCAAGATGAAAATGTTTAACCTTACCCCAAAATAAGGGAATACCAAGATAGTTGAAAGGCAAGGATCCTTTTTTGACCCAAAGGCATCTAAAAATCTTGTTCTTTCTTTTAGTAGAGCTCCCTTTCCCAAACATAATAGATGATTTACTCCAACTAATGGCATGTCCAGCAACAGCCTCATAATGAGCGAAGATTTTCCGGATAGAAGATATGGTCCGCATATTAGCCTGCCCAAAGAGGAGGATATCATCAACATAAAGTAGATGTGAAGGCACAAATAAATCTATCACGTATTTAATAAGGTTGTAGTAGCCAGCCAACATAGCATTAGTAACAAGGTGGCTTAGATAGTCCTCAGCAAGTGCAAAGAGAATTACAGAAAGAGGATCACCCTGTCTCAACCCCCCCCCCCCCCCCCGGGAACACTGAAATAATCCTTTTGGAGCTCCATTAATCAAAACAGAAATTATGGCACTATTCAAGATGGTGGAAATCATGCAAACAAATTTTTCTGAGAAACTATACATGCCAAGAATCTTGAACAGGAAATCCCACTTAATAGTATCAAAGGCTTTGGATATATCTAGTTTTAAGGAAAAGGACCCAAACTTCGATGCCCTCCTCATGGAATTAACTCCTTCAAAGGCCGTGTATAAGCAGTTATGAATACTTCGTCCAGGAACAAAACCAAATTGGTTAGGTGTAATCAGGTTTCCAACAATCTTCCCTAACCGGAAAATAAGGATTTTGCTAATAATCATGGGTATAGTGTTCCCAATTTAAATTGGCCGAAAATCACCTATCTCAATTGCATATTCCTTTTTAGGAAGTAGGGCAATAAAATTGGAGTTGACTCCATGAGGACTTAACCCCAAGAGAAATAATTCTCTGACAGCTTTAGTGATTTCTGCATGAAAGATGTCCCAATAAAAGGTGAAGAATTTGTTGGTGAAACCATATGGGCCGAGAGCACAATCTGAATTGAGAGAAAAAGGGCATATCTGACTTTATCCTCAAGAGGTGGAGATGTCAGATCATTATTCTCTGAATAATTAACACATTTCTCAATGCATGCAGCAAGAAGGGAAGCATAGGGAATGCCATCATCATTATAAAGCACTTTGAAGTGATCAAAAATAACATCAGAGATCTCTTTCTCATCAACAATGGTATGACCATTGATACGGATCTGATTTGGTCCTTTATGAACCTTTTTCTCCCGTTGTAAGCGATGAAAAAACTTTGAATTTATATCACCATATTTAAGCCATCGGACATTGAATTGATGTTTTTCCAGACTCTCCTTGTGTGCCAGGAGATCATCAATCCTTTTATGAAACACAATCTCTTCACTGGTAGGAATGTTCCCTTATTGATTATTCTCCTGTAAAGACTTCAGCTGATATTCTGCATCACTAATGTCATCATCAAGCCTCAAGAAGGAGTTCCTGCTCTAGACTTTTAGGAGGCTTTTGATCTTGCGAATCTTGGAGGCAACCACAAAGTGAGAACTCCCATGGAAAGCAGTGTTCCATCCATCAAGAACGACTTCCCTGCAACCATTAATTAAAAACCAGGCATTATTAAATTTGAAAGGTAGAGGAGTGGTCCTCCTTCTTTCCTCCCGAATATTGACAATAAGAGGGTTATGATCATAATTGAATTTCGGAAGATAAAATCCTGAGATAACAGCTGGGGAGCTACTATCATTGATTTGCATAAAGCACCTATAAATCTTACTAGCCTACCTACCATTGATAGTAAACCTTCCCTATGTAAATTTGGAGCCTGAAATAGGAACTTCAGTGAGGTTGCATTGGTCTACACAACATTGAAAATCATTTGCAGCAGCACGAGAGAAGTGAGGTCCAATATTTTCATCTGGAAAAAGGATAGCATTGAAGTCACCAGTTATGACCCAGTTGTGATCCATATTCTCACTTAGAACAGATAAATCATTCCAAAGTTCTCTTATTCTGGTGTAGGAGCAAGAGTCATAGACAAAAGAGAAGGTAAAAGAGATATCCTGTAGCTGGTTGTGGACCGAGATTAGCTGATTGCGAATCTCAAAAGAAGAGATTTGCAGAACATTGTGTTGGAAAACCCATAAGGTTTCAAGAGAATCCACACCTCTGTTGCGAGAAATAAAGGAGTATCCAAGGGAACACCAGTGGAAACCCTTCAAGTTTTCAAAACTAATCAGAGGTTCAGCAATGGCCACAAGAGAAGGCTTGTGGGAGGTGAGAAATTGTCGAAGGGCTGCAACAGTGGGAGAGTTCCCAAGCCCCTGACAATTCCTGAACAACATCTTCATTGATTAGATATATTTTTTCCTCTCAGGCAAGGCAATCCTTGTGTATCCTTAGAGGATATCTCTTTTTCCTTCCCTCCTTGCTTGGGGGGTCTTCTAGGGGGCTTCTTGGTGACTTGATCAGTTTTAGGCACCTGAGGAGAGGGCACCTCAGAGATTGTGTCAGTATCATGGATCTCATCAGCTTGATCAGACCAGAACCTCCCAGAAAGGGGTTAGAAGGTATTGTAAGCACAAATCCACTAATTGTGGGAACCCACAATGGTTTTGGTCTTTACATCCTTCCCTACAGAAATAGGAATGAAATCACCAGGCACCTTGTCAGCAGAGGAATTAGGGGCATTAAGCTAGGTTGATAAAGGCTTCTTAGAGGCAGGTGAAGGGACGGGATCTGATGACTCCAGGTAGGAACAAAGTGGATTGATCTCCAGAAAGACCCCAGAAGGAGCACAGACAGGGGAATCCACCTTAGTCTTCTTAATAGTGAAAACATGTCCACCCTGCACCTCATTGGTATCCACAATGGCAGGTGCAGGTGTATCATGCATCTTTCCAGATACTGCAAGATTAGGCATGTTCATTTCTACAGCCTGCACTTCAATGGTATGATCAAGCATAGTTGTATCATCCATATTGTAAGCAATTGTAGTATAAGGTGCATCAAGAGAAAGAGAGGGTATCATAGGGGCCAGGGAGGCGAGCTCAGATGCTGCTGGGGGGGAGCTGCCAGGTTCATTGTCCCCTAGGGGAACCAGAACAGATGTAGTGTCCTTGGGCTACTCAAGAGAGACTGTTTCCTTTACACTATCAGGTACAGAGCAACTAGACTAAGGGGGCTTGATTTTCTCAGCAGGAGTTGAACCATTCTGCTTAGGGATGGCTGGAGCACCTGCAGTGATCATGAGTTTCTCAACAGAGACAACTTGTTCAGCATTGTCAGGAGCCAATCCACTGGCCTCATTAACCAGTTCCAAGATAGCTGGAGCACCACTTCGAATGCTTTCATTGCCTTGCATTGAGAGAGATGCATATTTATGGGTCACTTCTTTCTTTTTTGAAACTTTACACGAGCTGTCTCCATGTCCTTTTTCCTTGAAAATGCTACAGGTCTTCAGCCTCCTACATTCATCGATGGAGTGCCCAAGGAATAAGCAGTTGCTACAGAACTTCTGTCTCCTTTCATACTGAATTTCCAGCATGATACTGTCATCCAATGTGTTTAACACCACTTATTCGACCAGAGTATTGGCCATGTACACTTCAACAAGTACTCGATCATAATGCCCAAATCATGGGTTATCTGTTTTCCTGTCAATTCGGATAGGAAAACCTATAGAGGAAGCAATGTCCCACATAATCCGGGGATGCCAATAGAACCAATTCAAGTTGCAGATGCAGATCCAAACTTGAGTGAAGGTATTATTTACACTTGTTAGATCGAAATTGCGATCCCAGTCTTGAATCCGTAGTAGACCAGGCTTGAGGGAGAGTGATTTGAAGCTCCATGCACGTCGCTTGTGTTCGTCCGATGGAAAAACAATCTGATAGAAGCCACTTCCCATGACTGTCAACATAAAATGTGTTGTATGGGTAACGAGGTATTGGGATGTCCTGCCCACCTACATGCCGCATGCCCCCAGCTAGGTCCAAGGTGGCCAACCCTTGGGCTTGGGCCAGTTCCCGCGGAGTCGAGGGGACACGAGGATCACTGGCATATGGTGCACATTGCCTTTGCGAGGACTCGAACCCGGAACCTCAACGACGGGATGCCACCGCCTTGAACCAACCCACCCAGCCCCCACCGGCTAAAAACGTGTTGTATGGGTAACGAGGTATTGGGCTGGCCTACCCACCAGCGGGCCGCACGCCCCCAGCTAGGCCCAAAGTGGCCAACCCTTGGGCTTGGGCCAGTTCCCCGCGGAGTCGAGGGGACGAAAGGATCGTTGGCGTATGGTGCACGTTGCCTTTTCAAGGACTCGAACCCAGAACCTCAACGACGGGACGCCACCACCTTGAACCAACTCACCCAACCCCCGCGGGCATCGAATCTTTTCATGGGATTTCATCATTTTTATAATTGTTTTGGTATTAATTTTTTTTAGATTTTTAGGTTTAGTAAATTTTTTTAAGGTTTTCTAGGTTTCCTTTTGGGTTTCCTTGATTTTTTGGGTTTTTATGTTTTTTATGAATTTTTAGGGAATTTAGGATTTTATGGTATTTTAGGTCTCTAGGGATTTTTAGAGGTTCTAATGGTTTTTAGGGCTTTAGGGTTTTTTAGGATTTTTTGTGTTTTATGGTTCTTTTAGATTTTAAGTGTTTTTTGGTCTTGGATGTATTCATAGTTTTTTTTCAGGTATTTTAGGGATTTGTTTTTATTTTTTTAGGTATTTTTAATGATTTTATTATTTTATGAGTATTTTTGGATTCAAGGTTTTTAGGGTTTTTAATAATTTTGAGTTTTTAGGGTTTTTTTAGTTTTATGGTTTTTAGAATTTTGAACAATTTTAGCGGTTTTATGAGTTTTTTGATATTTTTGTGGTTTTTCATGATTTCAGGGTATTTAATGATTTTCGTTATTTTATGGTTTTTATCGTGTTTATGGTTTTATGGTTTTTAGAGTTTTTTGGTTTTTTTGGGGTTTTAGTCTTTTATGTTTATAAGGTTTTATTATGGGTTTTAGGGGTTTGAGTTTTTTATGTTTATAGAAATTTTCCAGATTTTATTGGATATATATGGATTTTAAAGGTTTATAGACATTGATGGTTTTTAAGGTTTTAATGGTCATTTTTTAGTTTTTAGGGTTTTCATGGTAGTTAGTGATTTTTTTCATTTTTGGGGTTTAAATGGGTTTTACAGTTTTCTATGGATGGTTCTTGTTTTTATTGGGTTTTAGGGGTTTTAGGACCCTTTATGATTTTTAGTGCTTTTAGGGTTGTTTAGTTATTTATGTGTTTTTAATTTTTTATGATTTTCATTGGGTTTTTCAATGATTTTTTGGTTTTTAATTTTATATGGGTTTTTACATATATTTTAGTATTTTTATTGGTTATTGGGGTTTTTATGGATTTTGAGTGTTTTTAAGGGTTTTATGGTTTTTAGGGTTTTTGGCTTTTTATGTTTTTTCGGGATTTTATGTGGTATTAATTATTTAATTTTTTCATAATTTTGTCACATTTTTTTTCAGTATTTTTATGGTTTTTTACATTTTTAGTGTTTTAGGGATTCTTTAGGTTTTCTTCGTTTTTAGGATTTTACGGATTTTTGAGTGTTTTTAAGGGTATTTTGGGGTTAGTGTTTTCATGTTTTTTTGGTGTCTTAGGGGTTTTTTTAGTATTTATGGTTTGTAATGTTTTTTATATTTTTTTATTTTTAGGGGTTTAAAGGGTTCGTTAGCGTTTTTAGTGATTTATTTTTTTATGGATTTTAGGGTTTTTAAGGTTTTTACGGGATTTTATAATTCATAGGATTTTAGGTATTTAGGGGTTTTATCCTTTATTTATTTTTTGGTTTTTTATGTGTTTTTTTTGTTTTTAAGGTTTTCATAAGGTTTTTAGTGTCATAATGGTTTTTTTATCTTTATTTATTTTTAATAATTTTTAGGATTTAATGGGGTTTTTTGGGTTTTTGGTATTTTTAGAGTTTTTACGATTTTTATAGTTTTATGTTTTTTTGGGTTCTTAGGGTTTTTATATTTTTAGGGGTTCTAAGTTTTTTTTTTAATTTTTAACATTTTTAGGGGTTCAAATGGTCTTAGATATTTTAGTGTGTTTTATGAGTTTTACGGGGTTGTTGTATTTTTCACGTTTTTTCGGTTTTGTAGGGTATTTAGTATTTTTAGATTTTTGGCGGTTTTATGTCTTTTTAGAATTTTAGGGTTTTCTTAAGGTATTTAGTGTTTTTTATGTTTCATTTATTTTATGTATTATCTAGGATTTTAGTGGGTTTTAATGTTTTAAGGAGTTCTATAGTTTTTAATTTTTTTAGGGTTTTTAGTGTTTTCTAGGGTTTTTATCATTTTAAAAGTTCTTTAGGGGATTTAAGAGTTTTTTGGATATAAAGGTTTTTATGACTTGTATTTTTTTTATGGATTTTTATGTGTTTTTATGGTTTTTTATATACTAGATATTTTGATGCCTTTTTTAGTATATTTATTATTTTTAAATTTTTTAGGGGTTTTAGGGTTTATATTGGTTTTAATGGTATTAGGGTTTTATTATGCTTTGACGGATTTTTATGATTTTTTTTGGTTTTTATGATTTTAGGGGGTTAAAGTGTTTTTAGAATATTTTTAGGGTTTTTATTTATTTTTAGGGTTTATAGGTTTTTAGTGGATTTATGGTTTTGGGTATTCTGAGTTTTTAGGGTTTTTGATGATTGTTAGAGCTTATTATATTTTTTAGAGTTTTGAGTGTTTTTGGGTTTCAATGGTATTGTAAGGTATTTTTAGGGTTTTTAGGGGTTTTTTATGTTTTAGGGGATTTTAGGTATATTTTAGGGTTTTTATTGTTTTTAGTGGTTTTTTAAATTTTTGGGTTTTTAGGGGTTTTAGGATTTTTATTTGGTTTGTTAGTTTTTAGGGGTTTTGTGTTTTTATGATTTTAAATTTTTTTACTAGTTTAAAATTTTTTAGTGTTTTTAATGACCTAGGGGTTTAAATGGTTTTTGGAACTTTTAGTGGGTTTTTAGAGTTTTATTGGTTTTTATTTTTTAAGGTTTTAATGGTATTTATGATTTTCAGAGGTTTATAGGGACATTTAGTGTTTCATCATTTTTAATTTTTAACAGATTTATGTGTTTTTTATTTTTTAAGGCTTTCTTATGGTTATTTAGTTTTTTAGGGTGTTTTATGTTTCTTTTAGATTTTAAGGTATTTTTAATATTTTTCTGTTTTTTGGGTTTTTAGGGATTTTTAGGATTTTTAGGGGTTTTAGAGTTTTTAGGCTTTTAGCAATTTTAGGTTTTTCACAGTTTTGACCATTTTTAGGTTTTTATTTTTTATTATGGTTTTTCTGGGATTTATGGATTTTTTTTGTTTTAGTGATTTCAGTTCATTTTATAATTTTTATGGTTTTTAGGTTTTTAGGGATTTTTAGGGTTTTTAGGTGTTTTATGTTTTTTTTGGGTTTTTTTGTTTCTGTGACTTTTTATGGGTTTTATGTTTTTATTATAGTTTTTCAATGTTTTTAGGGGTTTAAATGTATTTTTTGAGTTTAATTTTTTTAGGTTTTTTATGGGTTTTTAGTATTTTTTAAGGTTTTTAGGAATATTTAAGGTTTTTAGGATCCTATAAATTTAAGGATTTTAGGGGATTATGGTTTATTAGGGTTTTAATAATTTTTTTATGGTTTTTGGGTATTTAAAGTATTTTTAGTTTTTTTAGGTTTTATTATAATTTTTAATGGTTTTGGGGTTTTTTGTTTTTAAGGATTTTTAGTATTTTATTAGGATTTTTTCTAATTATAGTGTTTTTAATGATTTTGAGGGGTTTTTTTGGGTTTTTATGGTTTTCTGGGTTTTACAATTTTTTGAGTTTTTATGGGTTTTAGGTTTTTTATAGTTTTAAAAACAAATAGGGGTTTAAAGTGATTTTATTGTTTATAGTGGCTATTATGGTCTTTTATGGGTTTTTAGGGTTTTTAATGTTTTTATTGTCTTAGGGATTTTTAAGGCCTTTAAGGGTTTTATTATTTTTCATATTTTTAGGCATTTTAATTGTTTTTAGTCCTTTCAGGTTTTCTTATTGTTTTTAAGGTTATAGGTTTTTTTCATTAGTCGGGTTTTAGGGATTTTTTTTACGATTTTAATGGTTTTTAGGGATTTTGGGATTTTGATGGATTTTACTAGTTTTCAGTGTTATGAAGGTTTTTTAAACATATTTAGGTTTTTATAATATTTAAGTGATATGGTTTTTTAAAGATCTATTAGGGGTTTTTAGTGTTTTTAGTTTTTTTTACCTTTTTATGGACTTTTTAGGAATTTTTTTGTTTTTTTGGATTTTTTAGGTTTTGAGGGACTTAGATTGGTTTTAGGGTACTTAGGGTTTTATGGTTTTTTTGGGGGTTTTAGGTTTTTTGTTGAGTTTTTAGGTTTTTTAATGTTTCTAGAGTTTGTAACATTTTTAGGGTTTATAAGTGGTTTTAGATTTTTTAGTGGTTTTAGGGGTTTTATGTATTCTTTGGGATTTTTTTTGTTTTTAGCATTTTTATAGGTTTTTGGGTTTTTAATATTTTTCACATTTTTAGGTTTTTAAGGGTTTTATGTGTTTTTATTCCTTTAATGTTTTCTCTCTTGTTTTCAGGGTTTTTATGGTTTTTTACATTGTTAGGGATTATTTAGGGTTTTTTTATGATTTTTATGATTTTTATGGTTTTTAGGTATTTTAAGGGTTTTGAAGGTTTTTATAAATTTTATGTTTTTAGGTTTTATGGTTTTCTTAGGGTTTTTTTGGGATTTAGTGTTTTTTTAGAATTTTAATGATTTTTCTGGGGTTTTTAGGATTTTTAGGGTATTTGTGGATTTTATGGGGTTTTACTTGTTTTAGGGATATTTAGGAATTTTAGTGTTTTGGGGGGTTTGTTGGGGATTATGTTCTTTTAGTTTTTAGGTTTTTATAGGTTTTTAGCAATTTTTTATGTTTTTGGGGTTTTAATGTACTTTTAGAGTTTTTAGTGATTTTATGGGGGGTTTAAGGTTTTTAGGGTTTTGATATTTTTTGGGTTTTAACATCTTTTAAATAATTTTTAATTTTTAGGGATTTTAAGTGTTTTTATGTTTTTATGTTTTTATTAGTGTTTTTATAGGTTATTAGTTTTTTTAAGTGTCCGAGAATAATTGGTCTTTTTAGTATTTTTATGGTTTGTTTTATTTTTAGAGTTTCTAAAAATTTTGAAGTGTTTTATGGTTTTCAATGTATTTAGGGATTTATATGTTTTTTGGATTTATATTGGTTCTATGTGTTTTGGGGGTTTCAATTTTTTCTTAGGGTTTTTATTAGTTTTTATTATTTTTTGGGTTTTAGGATTTTTATGTATTTCTTATGATTTTTATCAATTTTTTGGATTTTTAAGGGTTTTGATGGTTTTTAGGTGTTTTAGGGTCTTATGGTTTATTTTGGTTTATGTGGTATTTTGGGTTTATACAGTTTTTTGGAGATTCTAGGGTTTTTATTGATTATTAGAATTTTTAATGTTTTTATTGTTCTAAAGTGTGTTTAAATTTTTTAATGTTTTTATTTATTATGTGTTTTTAAAGGATATAAGGTTTTAATGGGGTCTTATGGTTTATTTTTTCCTGAAGGGTTATAGGTGGTTTTAATATTTTTTGAGTTTTCTATTTTTTATGTGTTAAAGTTTTTTTTCATTCTTTATGATTATCTTAGGGGTTTTCATGTTTTTTCATTATTTTAACATTTTTGGTTACTTTTAGGGATTTCCTATAAATTTAATGGTTTTTAGGGTTTTTAGGGATTTTATGGTTTTTTTGTTTGTTTGGAATTTTATGGTTTTATTAGTTTTTTATATTTTATAATGTTTTCAATAATTTTTATTTTTTTAACCATTTTACGGGATTTAATAGTTTTTATAGTTTTTAGTTTTCTTTAAAAATTTTATGGATTTTACTAGTTTTTACGAGTTTTATGGTTTTTAGGGGTTTTAGTGGGATTTAGGGATTTTAGAATTTTTTGTTTTATGGGTTTTATGTGTTTTTAGGTTTTATGGTTTTATTATTATGTTTTATTTTTCTATGATTTTTTTCATTTTTTTTGATTTTTTGGCCTTTTTAACGATTTTAGGTATTTTATGGTTTTTAGGGATTTTGAGGGGTTTAGGTTTATTAAGGTTTTTTGAATTTTTAGTTTTTTATGGGTTTTAAATGATTTGTAGGTCTTTAAATTGTTCTTAGTATTTTTCAGGGTTTTATGGTGTATTTTAGGATTTTTAGGTATTTTTAGGATTGTTATGGTTCTTATGGGTTTTAAGGTTTTTAAGGGTTGTTTATGGGTTTTTAAAGATTTTTGCGTTTTTATTGTTTTTTTGGGTTTTAGTGTATTTGAGAATTTTATTAGTTTATTATTTTTTAGATTTTTTTTACATTTTTAGGGTTTTAAATGGGTATTACAGTTTCTGGTGGGTTTAAATGGTATTTATTTTTTTGAGATTTTCAAGATTTTTAAGGGTTTGATGGATTTTAGGGGGGTTTATGTTCTTTTAGGGTTTTTTCATTTTTAGGTTTTTTTCGGGTTTTATGTGTTTTTTGGTTTCAAGGGTTTTCATAGGGGTTTTTATGGTTTTCAAGGTTTTTTTACATTTTTGGAATTTGGAGGGATATTATAAGTTATTTATGGTTTTTTGTGGTATTAGAGATTTTGAGGGGTTTTAGTGTTTTTCTGTTTTACTAGGTCTTTTTGTAGATTCTTATGTTTTTATTGGGTTATAAGTGTTTCTTGTATTTTAATGTTTTTGTTAGTGATTTTCAGGTTTTAAGGGGTGTTTATGTTTTTGGGGGGGTTTTAGGAATTTTTTAGGATTTTTATGGATTTTGGGGGTTTAAGGGTTTTTTAGAATTTTTTAAGGTTTTTTTGGTTTTTAGGGTTTTTAGAGTTTTTTAGGGTTTTAAGGATTTTTAATATTTTTATGTTTATTATGGGTTTTATGGGTTTTTATGGATTTTTATGGGTTTACCATGTATTTAAGGGGATTTATGGTTTTTATGTTTTTATGGTTTTTATGGTTCTTTTACGATTTTTTAAATATTTTTCTAGGGGTTTAAAGAGTTTTAGTTTTTTAAAGTTTTCAAAGGGGTTTTCAAGGATTTTAGTGGTTTGATGTATTTTTATGGATTTTGTTGTATTATATTGTTCTTAGTATTTTTAGAGGTTTCGAGGGTTTTTTTTTGGTTTTTAACGTTTTTTGGGGTTAGTGTTTCTGGGTTTTTTTTTTGACTTTATGTGTTTTTAAGTGTTTATGGTTTTCTTATGGTTTTTCTAGGTATTTAGGATTTTTTTTCAGATTTAATGGTTTTTAGGTATTTTTATGGATTTTAGGTCTTTTTTGGATTTTAGTGGTTTTTTTTTGTTTTTAGGGATTTTAAGGGTTTTAGGGTTTTATGTATATTAGGGGGTTTATTATTATTTTTTATTTTTACTGATTTTTTATACTGGTTTTTAATTTGTTTTATCGTTTTTTAACATTTTAGGTGTTTAAAGGGTTTTTTAGAGTATTGAGTAGTTTTTTGGTTTTTATGGGTTTTCTGGTTTGTTATGGTTTTTAGTGGTTTTAATTTTATTTTGGTTTTTAAGGTTTTTTTTGGGTTTTTGGTTTTTTGGAATATTTTAGTTTTTAATATTTTTTAATAATTTTTAATTTTTTTTTGGTTTTCTTGGGGTTTTATGGGTTTTATAGGGTTAATATTTTTTAATGTATTTTTGGGATTTTAAGGATTTTTATGGGACTTTAGATTTTTTGGGATTTTAAGGGGTTTTTGGTTCTTGGGGTGTTTATAGTTTTTATGGGTTTTTTGTGTTTTTGGGGGTTTTAATTTTTAGGGGATTTAATTTATTTTATTTTATTTTTAATGTTTTTTGGGGAGTAAATGTTTTTTAGAGTTTTTAGTGGTTTTTTGGGTCTTTATAGGTTTTATGTGTTTTTAAGGTTGTTAGGGGTTTTATTGTTTTTTTTGGGTCTTACAGTTCTTTAATTTTTTAAGGTATCTTTCTTTTTTTTTGTTTTTTAGGTGTTTTAAGTGTTTTTAGGTTTTTATGATTTTCTTTTAATTTTTCAGTATTTTTATAATTTTTACATTTTCAGGGATTTTATATATTTTTAAGGATTTTTTTTAGTTTTTAGTGATTTTAAAGGTTTTTAGGGTTTTAGGGTATTTACTATTTTTCATATTTTTAGCATTTGTTGGTTTTTATGGGGTTATGTGTTTTTAGGTTTTTAGTTGTTTTAAGTGTTCTTAGTTTGTTAGAGGATTTTAGGGTTTTTGGTTTATTATGTTTTTTATATTTTCATGGATTTTTAATATTTTTACTATTTTGTTGGTGTTTAGAGATTTTGAAGGTTTTGGGGTTTTTAGGGGTTTAATGGTTTTTATGGTCCTTTTGGATAATATCTGTTTTTTAGTTTTTTGGATGTTTAAGGTTTTTTAATGTTTTATGTTTTTTAGGTGTTCAAAATGATTTTTGAGTTTTCAATTATTATTTATTATTTTTATGTTTTTTTGGTTTTTTAAGGTTTTAGGGACTTTATGGTTTTTAGTGTTTTTAGGGGTTTTTAGGGGTTTTATCATTTTTAGGTTTTTTCAGGGTTTTACGTTTTTTTGGGTTTTCATTGTTTTTTGGGGGATTTTAGGGTTTCTATGGTTTCTTACACTTTTAGTGTTTTTAGGGATATTTGGTTTTTACAGTATTTAGGGAAACATAGGGTTTTTAATAATTATTTAATTTTTTTGGTATTTTATGATATTTTTTATATTTTATGGTTTTTATGGCCTTTTTCATTTTTTATTTTTTAGGGGTTTTATGTGATTTTTAGTTTTTATGTTTTTCTATTTGTTTGCAGGGTTTTTATGGTTTTTTATGTTTTTAGGGATTTTTAGTGATTTTTAGGATTTTTATGGTTTTTTTATTTTTATGGATTTTGAGGGATCTTCGGGATTTTTTATAGTATTTTGTGTTTTTTGGTTTTTTAGAATTTATTGGGTTCTATAGGTGTTTCTTCAAGATTTAGTTGTTTATGGTTTTATTAAGATATGTAAATGTTTTATTCTTTTAGTTTTTTTAATACCTATAGGGATTTTTTATGATTTTTATGGGGTTTTAGGTGTTTTAGGGTTTTTGAGGGGTGTTTCGTAGTTCCGTGAAACATGTGTTCTAGTTTCAAGAATCTGTGTTCCCAGGCGGTTTCCATTGGATTTATTCACAGAACCAGAAAAACCAATAGTTATTTATCCAAAAGGGACCTACTTTCTAAAGGTAGGCATTCGTTATGTTTGAACATTTTGATACTTATGAACGTTAATTGGTCGAGTGGATGTGAGTTCGGACTCATCACACCCTTTTAGGGGGAATTATTGTCTACACCAAGACACTATTTGTAAAGTTAAGAAATTTTCATGAATCCTTATTAATTCACTATGTATCACATAACTTCCACTTGGAAATTTCAATCATTTATTAAGATGTATGAAATTTAGAATCATCCATTTGTATTCGAGGATCTTCATTAATGGAGATATCTGTATGTATTTGAGGTTCTCCATTAATTGTATCATCTCATATACTACTTAGAGATTCTTTTATTTCTTTCAATGATGATACTAGTTTTTAATCTACTCAGTGGGGCACTTTAGAATTTATTATCATCTACGGAGACGAATATTTTATTGATATTGGGATCATACCAAAAATGTTCTACCTATGTATCCTTTTGAAAGAAATCAAAACTCAAATAGTTTAGTGCTACATAGTGGTACACATCATACCTTTTTATTTCATTTGATAAGAACCAAGCCATAAAATTTTATGTCATGTGGTAAGGACATCTAAGAAAAAGGTTCTTAGTCAATGTTTGGTTTGGGACTTATTCCTAAAAAGCCCAAGGAACATAGAAATAATATGGATTTCCAAGTAAGATTAGACCCATTTGGGAATATGGACCAAGGAGAACATGGTAGATTTTAAGTGTTGGGTTTGAACCTTAAGGAGGCTTCCTACGTATTCCATGTGGATGGGAATCAAATCCAATGTAGTTCAATAAGTATCATAGTAGAGTGTAGTCCTTTAAAGGAAATTAGTTTGGGATTACTTCCTGAAAATGATTCCATCATGTTTAGGAGGTTTAATTTGGGACTTATTCATAAGAAGGATGACCAGATTAAAAGAATTAGAGTTGGATTCCAGAAGAGGATATCCAGTGATCTCAGGACATGAGAAGGATTCCTACGTATCCTATTTGAATAGAAATCACAGTTCTCATAGTTCAGAGTTTGTGAAAATGATGTGAACATGGAAAATCTCTAAGCACACATGAGTTATTCTCGGTGTGAGAAACAAGAGGATGTCAAAGATTCAAAAGAGGCACCCACACTTTTTCTCCTCCAATATTGGAAGAAGGCGTTCCTACGGTGACCAATGTTGACGAGGTTGAGGTGACTCGGGAAGAGAGTTAGGCAAAAAACCCACCCTCTGTTCTTTTTTTCATTGGACAAGGGTACAATGAAAGGAGGTAGGGATGAAGGTTAGGTTCTTACTCCAGGATGGCTGCCCATTTTAGGTTTATCCAAACATAGGAGTCAGGTGATGAGGTTTTAGGACTATCTTGATGACTATATCGACTCAAGGTGCTTAGGAAATCTATAATGTGAGTCCAAACTCGTAACATATGAAAGAAACCAAGAGAAGTAATTCAACTCAACGTGCTACATTGAGTGTGATGGAGTGTCTCACATCATGGTATTCCAAAGTTGTATTTTGGACCACATAAATGGTTCAATGGAAAATTTCATCATCCTGACCCGAAAAGTTCATTGGGTGACTCTCCATTTTTCATGTGGGACAGTGAAGAAAGGGGAGAGACCAGCCCTGAGGGGCGGGACCGAAGGCCATCATGGTGCCCGATTAGGGGTACGGGGGCACAACCCTTTCAGTTTTGACTAGAAGGGTCGTGAAGGTTATCCTCCATGGTTTTTCACTCAGGTTCTCCACGTAGGTGTGTCGCTCAGGTGCTTCGATCAAGTGTGTCACGCAGGTGCTCCCCGCAGGTGTGTCACACATGTGCATCATGCAGGTGCATCGCGGAGGCGCCTCACGTAGGTGCATCGCGTAGGTGTGTCGCGTAGGTTCTCCGTGCAGCATCACATGTTATAGATCTTGATGGGACTTTGAACCATGATTCCCACTTTAATTATCTTTTCTATAATGTTTTAGAGAGCTACCAGAGAAAATTTTGGGGATCTTGGCGAATGAGAAATGCAAGGGGAGATTTGGGACTTCTTCCAACTTTTTTACTTTTTTGAAATGGGGAGCCCAAGGATCATATTTATATGTAAGGAGGGGACATGGAAAAAGGAGTTACTTTCCATAGGTCATCCGCGTAGGTCCTCCTCGTATATCCTCCATGAAGGTGTGAAAAAAATTACACTGTTGCATAGGTCCTCCACGCAGGTCCTCCACAAAAGTCTTCCATATAGGTCCCTTTGTGAAATTAATATGTCTTCCAAGTACCATAAATTATGATCCCTAACTCGGTTTGGGCCTCACGACTAGTCAAATCTAATCTATCGATGTGATCTACACTTCTTTAGGTGGTAAATTCACCAATTCATCTAGGATGAAACTGATAAATTGAATTTAATGTGTCGAAACCTTTTTTTCATTGATCTTGGAAATCCACTTCCAACTCCTGGATGGGGGAATAATTCCAGTTATCCATCGGTATAGGCTACTATTTTAGCACATAGAAATCCACCTTGCATGTTCTTCTTTCATGGTGATAACATCTTTACTGATACTTGACATTTGTTTTCTATATGAGAATCATGTATTCAATTTTTTTTGACAAGTGCATGGAACAAATTCTGTGGTGTCAACAAGGGGTTTTTGGGTTTTAGGTTATTTTTGGTTTTTATTGTTTTTTTGGGTTTTAGGATTTTTTCAGTTTTTAGGGGTTTAAAAGGATTTTAATGTTTTAGAGGTATAAAGGGTTTTCATAATTTTTATTGGGTTTTAGGGTTGTATGGTTTTTTAAGATTTTTAGGGGGATTATGATTTTTTTTGGGTTTTTTGGGGTTTTTATGGTTTTTATGGTTTTTTCCTTTTTTTAGGTTTTTGGGGGTTTTAAGAGTTTTCAGTCATTTAAGGGTTTCATAGAGTTTTTCTGGGTTTTTAAGGTTTTTATGTTTTTAGTGATCTTAAAGGATTTTTTAATATTTTAATGGTTTATATGGATTTTGTGGTTTTAAGGGTTTTTATGTGTTTCTAAGGTTTTTAGCATTTTTTTAGGATTTTTTGTGGTTTTATGTGTTTTTCTGTTTTTATGGGTTTTTTTTTTGGTTTTTTTGGTTTTTAGTGATTTTTCATATTTTTTATTTTTTGGGTTTTTTATGATTTTTATTATTTGGTAGGGTTTTACTGTTTTGAGGGTTTTATGGGTCTTTAATGGTTTTATGTTTTGTTAGTTTTTTTGGGTTTTGGGGAATTTTTTGATTTTTTAGGGTTTTAAGGTTTTTTATATTTTTTTAATTCTTTTAGAGACGTAAAGGGTTTTATAGTATTTATTGTTTTTAGAGGCGTTATGGTTTTTTAGTTTTTTATGGTTTTTATGGTTTTTATGGTTTTTATGGTTTTTACTTATTTTTAGTGTTTTTAGGGTATTTAGAGATTTTATTATTTTTCGAGATTTTAAGGGTTTTTATGTTTTTAATTATTTATTAGGGTTTTTTCTTGATTTCATATGTTTATACAATTTTTGGTATTTTTAATGATATTTTATCATTTATGGTATTTTATAATTTTTAGTGGTTTGAGGAGTTTTATGGTCTTTTATGATGTTTTGGGTTTGTAACATTGTTAGGGGTTTTATGTGTTTTTAGGTTTTTCACGCTTTCATAGAGTTATAATGGATTTTTAATTCTTTTTTAAATTTTAGTAAATGTTTGGGATTTTAATTTTTTTTACAGTTTTTAGGGTTCTTATGTGTTTTTTGGTTTTTAGGGGTTTTTGTCTGTTTATGGTTTTTTTATTTTTTAGGGTTTCAATGTTTTTTGGGTTTTATTGGGAATTTTGAGTTTTTTAGGGTTCTTATGTGTTTTTAATGTTTTCGATGGTTTAAATATTTTTAGTGGTTTTTTTTGTGGTTTTTGAGATTTTATTATTTTTATGTTTTTAAAGGTTTTACATATTTATATGTTTTTAATGTTTTATTTGGAATTTTTAGGGTATTTAGTGTTTATAACATTTTTAGGGATTTTTAGGGTTTTTTAGGATTTTTATGGTCTTTATAATTTTTAGGGATTTTGGCGGGTTTTAGTGTTTTATAGTTTTTTATTCTTTTTAGGTATTTTTATGGGTTTTCATTTTTTAGTGTTTTTAGGGATTTTTGGATTTTTACTATTTTTAGTTTTTTAGGGGTTATGAGTGTGTTTTGGGTTTTTTGTTTTTCATAGAGGTTTTCATGTTTTTAGGGGTTTTTATTTTTTAAAGGATTTTAGGGGTTTTTTGGATTTTTATTACTTTTTAGGGTTTTTAGAATTTTTTAGTTTGTTTAGGGTTTTTATTATTTTGAGGGGGATTATGTTTTTTGTGAGTTTTATGATTTTTTTCCGTCTTTTAGTAACATTTTTTAACTTTTTTAAGGTTTTAAATTATTTTTAATGTTTTTATAGGGTTTTTATGTTTTTATGGTTTATATAGTTTTTTTATGTTTTTTGGGGTTTTTTGGGGTTTTAGGGGGTTAGGGGGTTTTAGTGCCTTTATGGTTTTTTAGTGTATTTATCATTTTTAGGTTTTTTATCATTTTTATGTGTTTTTAGGTTTTTAAGGATTTATTAGGTTTTTTCAATGTTTGTTTAATTTTAATGATTTTAGGTATTTTAATAAATTTTTTAGTATTTTTAATGTAACGTCCCGAGTCCGAAGCCCCTCCACTGGTGCCCCGTACCCGGTTCGCCACATGAACTCAATCGTGTTTCCCAGAATTCCAGAGGCTGCCGACTAGCAGCGAGGGCCTAGGTGAGTCGATGGGGAAACCATGCCCTCATTCGGTAAGGTACACAAGGTAAGAAAACAACAATAAACAAAGGAAGCAGTAACAACATGCATAACAGCAGAAACCCAACAACGGAAGTAATGTAGATATATAAATGTGATGACAAAGATGCAGCATGTACAAGTATCTAAGGAAAATAGTAAACACAACAACGTGCTGAAATACAACTGAAACCAAGTTCAAAAGAAAACAAAGTAAGCTCCTCAGCATCGCGAGCCACGGCTCGGTCCCACGCTCCCCATCTCCCGGTGCAATCAAGATCCTGAAGTAGAAGGGCGCTTGCCCTTATCTATACCTGCAGCAACATAGTCTGATTTGGCCCAAAAGCATGACCCAAACAGGGTGTGAGATACAATCCCAGTAGGCAACTACCCAAAGATCTGTGCCTAACAGTCAATGAATACATGGCAGTACTAAAACAAGAAGCAGTAAACAGAAAAGCACAACGGCTACATTCCACAGTTCTAACAAGCATAACACACAAGTAAGCAGCCAGCAACAAAAGTAAATAGGTAACCGTCTGGGTAGCTCTCACAGTCTAACCCTTATGGTTCATCCTTTAAGTACTAGCAACCCTCTGGGAGGCACACACAGTCTCACGCTTCTGGTTCAACTACATAATTAAGCAGACTCTCTGGGGAAGCACTCAACGTCAATTCCCCCTATAGTCTCATATCGTGCTAAAGGCTCTCTGGGTAAGCACTCAACGTCAATTCCCCCTATATCCTGTGTCGTAATTAAAAGACTCTCTGGAGATGCCCTTCCATCAATCCTCCACTTGGTCTCGCATCGTGATTTAAAAGACACTCTAGAGAAGACCTTCCGCCAATTCTCCCTTTGATCTTCTACTCTATGTTCTCACAGTCCTGAGTAACTAAACATGCTCAGCGCGTGTGTATCATCCAAGTAAACCTCAAGAACTACTTGGCTATCAACTAAGGCTCCACAGTAAAATAAATCAACAGTTGCACTATCCTACGACTAGTCATGGCAACTGGCAAACGCCAAACAGGCACAACAAGCATGGAAAAGAAATCTGAGCACAAACAAAATACTCTAATCACAATCAATAACCTCTACTAAAGCAATCAAGCAAAGCAGGCAAGAAACAAGTGAAAAACAGGAAACACGCAATACCCTGTTCAAGGGAATTGGTGGAATTTTTACAAAATACTCAAAGGCTTTCTACTGAATGGTCCAAACCACCTACCTCGATCCTAGGAGATCGATATACATGAACCTCGGTGACAGATTCCCCTTAGAATGACGTAGATCTGAGAAAACGCACAAAACGTTCATCCCACAATAACATGTAAACGAGGAGGAATCAAGAAACAAGGCTAAAGAAGAAGGAAGAACTCACCGCTGCACTTCCAACACAACTGACCATGCTCGAATCACAGAACGGACGACGAGGCGGTCGTCCGTCGAAGATCCGGCCATACGGGTCGCTTCGGACGGCCAAAAACTGGAGAAGAAGGTGAATATGAGGGTTAGACACACCCCCGGTCTGTTTCATGAAAAAAAAGGTACACGGCGTGTACTTTTAGATTAAACGGTGCGTACTTCTAATTTTTCTGTACTCTGAAATAACCAGCCTCCACCACAGCCTTACACACCATGTGTGTGGCCCGGACACGACCATCACACGGCTTTGAGCCGGAACAGAGTACACGGCGTGTACTCATAAAGTACACGACATGTACATCTGAAATTTCTAGAAAATTCATTTTTTCTCAAAAGCTCCAGAAAAGGGAAAACATACCTGAAAAGAGATCCAGATTCTTACAAACTTCCCCCCTTATAGAAATTCGTCCCCGAATTTCCATAATGAGGCAGAGAAGGAGAAACCCCAAACAGCTCCGGCCACTACGATCGAACATCGGCCTACCTCCTTCAGTTCTCATCCTTTACTCGTCCATGCTGCCATAGCACTCGTACCAAAGGAATAGAACACCCACGGAGAACCTTCGTAATACGATCGACAATCTGGATAGGATGCTCTTCGAATGACTCATCCACTTCAAGCTCAACTTCCTTGGGATGAAAGACGTGATACGGGTCTGAAAAGTAGCGTCAGAGCTGAGAGACGTGGAAGACGTCGTGCATGGCCCGATACCTCTGAGGTAGCTGCAACCGATAGGCAACCGGACCCACTCTCTCGAAGACCTCAAACGGCCCGACATACCGCGGTGAAAGCTTACCCTGTATCCGAATCCTTTTGTGTCCCAACCTCGGTGCGACACATAGGAAAACCTGATCACCGACCTTGAACTCCAGAGGTCATCTCCGCTGATCAGCATAAAACTTCTGTCGAGACTACTCTGTAGCCATCCTCTTCCGAATCAGCTCTATCTGCTCTAAAGTCTCTTGAACAAGATGAGGTCCCAGAAAAGATGCCTCTCCTGCCTCTAGCCAGCATAAGGGTGATCGGCATGGCCTACCGTACAAAGCCTCATATGGCTCCGTCTAAATGGTCGCCTGGAAAATGTTGTTGTAGGAAAACTCCACCAGAGAAATATGCTTCTCCCAAGAACCGCCAAAGACAAGGATGCAAGCTCGGAGCATATCCTCAAGCACCTGGATCGTGCGCTCAGACTGGCTGTCAGTATGGGGATGATAATCTGTACTCAAAAGTACATGTGTACCCAAGGCCTTCTGAAGTTTATGCCAGAACCGAGAGGTAAAGCGTGCATCTCTGTTTGAAACAATAGAGCGCGGGACGCCGTGCAGAATAACGATCTCTCTGATGTAAAGTCGTCCCAGATCATCGATACTGAAGGTCTCCTTGATCGGCAAGAAGTGACCATCCTTCGTAAGTCTATCGACGACAACCCAAACATCCTCGTTCCCTAGGGATGATCTCAGCAACCCGGTCACGAAGTCCATCACAACAACATTCCACTTCCACTCTGGAATGGGTAACTGCTGTAAAAGGCCTGCTAGTCGCTGATGCTCTGCATTCACCTGCTCAAAAGTAGAACATCTCAAGACAAAACTAGAAACATCTTTCTTCATACCAGGCCACCAGTATTAGCGATGAAGGTCCCGATACATCTTGGTGACGCCAGGATGAACTGCCCAAACAGAGGATTGGAAATCCCGCATCAGCTCCTCGTGTATGTCTGTCGGTACCCATACACATCCCTAGAAGTGCAAGATCTCATCCTTACCCACTATCCATTCAGGAAGAGGGTCCCCTCCTAACACACTCTCCCATAGGACTAAGCCTTCTGATTCTGATAGTTTCCTCATCCGTACCCGATCAAGTAGCATGGAGGTAACAGCTACAGAAGATAGAAAATTCTGTCCCTGTCTGTCGTGCACCTCTAGATTCATCTCAGAGAATAGATCCATCAACATCCACTCACTACTGGCCTCCTGAACTTCCTGAATTTGAGTTCTCTGGCTCAAATCATCAGCCACGGCTTTTCCCTTTCCTGACGTATAGGCAAGCTCGAAATCAAAAGACTGTAGATACTCGACCCACCTGCGCTGCCTCAGATTTAGATCACGCTAAGTGAAAATATACCTGAGACTCTTGTGGTAAGTGAAGACCACAAAGTGCTCTCCCAGAAGATAGTGTCTCCAAATGTGCAAGGCATGAACAATAGCTATCAACTCCAGATTGTGTGTAGGGTAGTTCCTCTCATGTGGCATCAACTGCCGAGACCCGTACGCAATGACTCCATCTCCCTGCATAAGCACAGATCCCAGCCTGATACCCAAAGCATCAAAGTAAACAATGTATCTCTTTCCTGGATCTGGTAAGACTGGTATCGGTGCTGACGTCATCCTTCCTTTCAGCTCCTGAAAGGCTGACTCACAAGAATCTGACCATAAGAACTTCGGCCCCTTCTTGGTCAGACCTGTAAAAAGGTGATTCTAGATGAGAAAAGTCCTGAATGAAGCGTCTGTAGTATCCAGCTAGCCCTAGGAAGCTCCGTACCTGAAAAACGTTCTTCGGATGCTCCCAGGAAACTACAACTCTCACTTTATCTGGGTCCACTGATACTCCTTCCTCTGAGATGACGTGACCCAAGAATTGAATCTGGTCTATCCAGAAGTGGCACTTCAAGAGTTTGGAATAAAGCTGATGCTCTCTCAGTGTACTCATAATGATCTCAAGATGTGTGGCACAGTCGTGTCGAGTGTGAGAGTACACCAAGATATCAACCACGAAGACCACGACGAAGGATTCCAAGTAAGGATGAAACACTCGATTCATCAGCACCATGAAAACTACAGGCGCGTTCGTGAGGCCGAACGTCATGACTGTATACTCGTATAGACCATACCTACTCATGAAGGATGTCAGAGGTATATCTGATGGTATAACATGCAACTAATGATAACCGGACCTCATGTCGATCTTCGAGAACACTTGGGCTCCTCGAAGCTGATTGAAAAGGTCATCAATCCTCGACAAAGGATATCGGTTCTTGACCATCAACTGGTTCGGCTTCCGATAATCCACACAAAGCCGAAGGGTACCGTCTTCCTTCTTCGCAAACAGAACAGGAGAACCCTAAGGAGAAGTACTGGGTTAGATGAAACCCTTATCCTGTAGCTCCTCCAACTGCTTCTTGAGATCCTACAACTCAGGTGTGGCCATCCTATAGGGAGTAATGGACACCGGTGCCACTCCTGGAATGAGCTCAATAGAAAAGTACACCTCACGCTCTGGAGGAAAACCTAAAAAGTCCTCTGGAAGACATCCCTGAAGTGATCCACCACTGGAGGAAAGTCCGACTGTGGAGTCCTCTGATCATCCAGATAAAGAATAGCAATCTGTGCAGTCACCCCTCCTAGCCCAAGATGCTCGAGTCCCGCCCGACTCGCCCTAACGTCCCATTCGCCTCTATGAAGGAAAGATTCACCTTCTGGTGAAATGAAAATGACTCTGCGGTGATAAAAGTCAACAACTTCCAGAAAGGGAATCAACCAGTCCATGCCGAGAATGACATCATAGCCTGTCATCTCTAGGATATTGAGATCCCATAAGAAGCGATACCCAGAAACCACGAGAGGGAACTCTCTACACTAACGTACACTAGATTTTCTCATTCCAAATGGTGTGTCTAGTGTCAATGAGTTGGCAAAAGAAAAGATGTAGAGTCCAAGGCTATCCACAATGGCAAGAGAGATAAAACTATGCGTAGCACCATTATCGAAAAGGGCTGAACTAAAATCGTACCACGAAAAGTAGAAGGGTCGGGATCCTGCTCATGATAAGTCTGTTCCACGGTGAAAGACTGACCTGCACCGCGACCCTGCACCCTTGACTGACCACTCTGAGATGAACCTCCCTACTGGTGCTGAGGGACTGGTGGCTGACCGCCACGGCCTCAACCTCCACCTCGGACCGAATGGCTAGAAGAACTCCAGTTCCCTGAATGGTGAGAGACTGGTGGGGCTGCTCCTAAACGAGGTGTCATGGAAGAACCCCGGTCACCTGCTGCTTGTGGGAAAACCTGGCAGAAATGATGAAGGTGACCCAAATTGCCACAAGATCAGCACTCCACGGGGTCTCTCTGGCACTGCGGCCTTGTGTTCTATGTCCGGCCACACTGGTAGTATGTCACCTGGATACCTGATGATGCGTCTCGCTTCCTCGAATCACTGCGTGTAGGCTCCCTACGGTTCTTCATGCTGTCATCTGATGGAAAGCTAGCTCTGGAAGCAGAACTACCCAGACTCGAAGCTCCAGAGTCTCTCAGATTGCGCTCCGCAATCAGTGCCTGGTTGACGATGGAAGTAATGGAAGTTAGCTGGAAGATGTTTACCTATGAGCGAATCTCCCTCCTGAGTCCATCCTCAAACTTCCTTGCCAAGAACACCCCACTCCCATCCCGAAGGGGTGTAAAACACTGCATCTAAGTGAAATGATAGGAATACTCCCTGAAAGATAGAGTACCCTGCTCTAATCTCATGAACTCCCGGGCTCGATCGGCCCTCAGGGTCTCCGGGTAGAAGTAGTCGTAAAACAGGCGCTGGAACTCCTCCCAATTCATAGCTTGCTGCTGACCCGCCTGTGAGATCACGTCCCACCATCTCTTGGTGGAGTCTCGTAGCATGTAGGTGGCGAGCTTTACCCGCCTCTCTGGAGGCGTCTCTAGATGCTCGAATATAGTCGGCATGGCTTCCAGCCATGACTCTACAGCCTAAGGTCCTCCCTCCCCCGAGAACATGGGGGATGCTGCTACTGGAAAACCCACGTCAAGTCTACCATAGACGAGGCAGGAGGTGGTGCTCCCTGGAAGGTCTGCATCATCCTCATGAAACCTTCTCTGAACTGCGCATCAGTGCCTGTAACTGGTACGACAACCGGTGCCAAGGATGGCTCGGCTGTGGGATCGACAATAAGTCCCTGATCAGCCATATCTGGCGTCTGATCACTGCCGGATGACAGACGTACGACCGGAGGACGTCTCAGAGGCATAGCTCTGAAAGATCAAAATCACACCCTGGATCAGGAAAACAAGGACAAAGAACACAAGAGTACAAAATGGGAACAGGGGAAGAAAAACACACAAGACTGCAAAACACGACTACAAACCATGTATAAAACTACACGGCGTGTCTTTTGAAACCATTGGCATGGGCATATACTCTTGCCCAAAAAGTCATGTACACTACAAACTACATGGTGTGTACTTGAAAACAATTCCCCTGCCCGAGTATCCTTACACGGCTAACCCACACGGTCCGACTCAACCCGAGACTACACGGCGTGTTCGAAACAAACACGGCGTGCACTAGACAAGGCTCCGACGGTACTTTTTTTTGAGTACACACCCGTCTACACGGTTGGACCTCACACGGAGTGCTCCGAACAAGCACAACATGAATAGGCGAAGGCGACATCATCCCGTGTTGTCCATGACACGACCGGGTACCTAGGCAAGACTACACGGAGTGTTCTGAACAAACACGACGTGTGGAAAAGAAGGTCACGCCGACCCGTGTTGTTCGTGACACAGCCTGGTACCTAGACATGACTACACGGCGTGTTCCAAACAAACACGGCGTGTGGAAAAGAAGGTCACGCCGACCCGTGTTGTTCATGACACGACCGGGTACCTAGACAGGACTACACGGCATGTTCCCTGTGGACACGGCGTGTTCTACCCGAGCTTCCCCAGCCCGTGTTGTTAGTGACACGGCCGGGTACACGGCTCCGAACTCACACAGCGTGTACCAATAGTACACGGTGTGTTATTGAAGTTACTCCTACGACACCATGTTCTTCTCACACAGTCAGTGACATGGCCTGAAAACTACACGGCGTGTACCCGTGAAGTACATGCCGTGTATTCTGGTTTTTCTGGGCAGTAGCTCAGAAGCTGCACAGAATTCCAGAAACACTAAAAACGAGGGAAAAGATGCCAAATTTTGATCTGTGGGGGCCCATAACACATCAAGAACCAAAAATTGGCGTTCATTTTAAGCAAAGAACAAGAAAAATAGTTTCCTACATAACAACAGCGAATCTATCGAGCAACTATCACAACAGCATGCATAATCTACACAGAGCCTATCACAACAGCATACAATCACTAATGCACCCTAGATGGCATGGAAATAATGCATGACATGTGATTTATACAAGTGCCTATATGATTCATGAGATGTCCTACCCTCATCTCATCAGGTTGCGACAGAAATAGAACCGAAATATCAAAACAATAACTGCACAAGTCATGTGAATCACTCTAGGTGAAAACATATCAACCATAAAACTCAAAACCCAAAAAATGCAATTTAACAAGGTATTATGGCCTTTCCCTATACATGGGTTAGCTAATCCCGAGCACAGCTTAATTCCAAGTACCGAATTTGTCCTATCCCTGGCTAAAGTCTCTAAATAGTAAAGCAAGATAAAAGAACTCCTCTGATACCACTTTGTAACATCCCGAGTCTGGAGCCCCTCCACTGGTGCCCCGTACCCGGTTCTCTACATGACCTCAAGCACATTTCCCTGAATTCCAGAGACTACTGACTAGCAGCGAGGGCCTAGGTGAGTCAGTGGGGAAACTATTCCCTCATTCGGTAAGGTACACAAGGTAAGAAAACAACAATAAACAGCAGATGCAGTAACAACATGCATAACAGCAGAAACCCAATAGCAGAAGCAATGTAGATATATAACTATGATGAAAAAGATGCAGTAGGTACAAGTATCTATGGAAAACATAAAACACAACAACGTGCTAAAATACAACTGAAACCAAGTGCAAAAGAAAACAAAGTAAGCTCCTCCGCATCGCGAGCCACGACTCGGTCCCACGCTCCCTAGATCCCGGTGCAATCAAGATCCTAAAGTAGAACGGCGCTTGCCCTTATCTATACCTGCAGCAACATAGTCTACTTGGGCCTAAAATCATGGCCCAAACAGGGATTGAGATACAATCCCAGTAGGAAACCACTGAAAGATCTGTGCCTAACAGTCAATGAATACATGGAAGTACTAAAACAAGAAGCAGTAAACAGAACAGCACAACAGCTACAATCCACAGTTCTAACAATCATAGCACACAAGTAAGAAGCCAGGAACAAAAGTAAATAAGTAACCCTATGGGTAGCTCTCACAGTCTAACCCCTATGGTTCAACCTCTACGTACTAGAAACCCTCTGGGAGGCACACACAATCTCACCCTTCTGGTTCAGCTACGTAATTAAGAAGACTCTCTGGGGAAGCACTCACCGTCAATTCCCCCTATAGTCTCGTATCGTTCTAAAGGATCTCTGAGGAAGTACTCAACGTCAATTCCCCCTATAGCTCGCGTCGTAATTAAAATACTCTCTGGAGAAGCCCTTCTGTCAATTCTCCACTTGGTCTCGCATCATGATTTAAAAGACACTCTGGAGAAGCCCTTCTGTCAATTCTCCCTTTGGTCTGATACTCTAGGTTCTCACTGTCCTGAGTAACTAAACATGCTCATCACGTGTGTATCGTCCAAGTAAACCTCACGAACTACTTGGCTACCAACTAAGGCTCCACATTAAAATAAATCAACAGTTCCACTATCCTACGACTAGGCACGACAACTGGAAAACTCCAAACAGGAAGAACAAGCATGGGAAAGCAAACTGAGTACAAACAAAATACTCTAATCACAAGCAATAACCTATACTAAAGAAATCAAGTAATGTAGGCAAGAAACAAGGGAAAAATAGGAAACATGCAATACCCTGTTCATGGGTATTGGTGGAATTTTCACAAAATACTCAAAGAATTTCTACAGAAAGGAACAAACAACCTACCTCGATCCTAGGAGATCGATATACGTGAACCTCGGTGACAGATTCCCCTTAGAATGACGTAGATCGGAGAAAACATACAAAAATTTCATCCCATGATAACATGGAAACGAGGAGGAATCAAGAAACAAGGCTAAAGCAGAATGAAGAACTCACGGTTGTGCTTACAACGCAACTGACCGTGCTCGAATCGGAGAACAGACGGCGAGGCGGTTGTCCATTGAAGATCCGGCCGTACGGGTTGCTTCGGACGACCAAAAACTGGAGAAGAAGGTGAATATGAGGGTTAGACACGACCCTGGTCCGTTTCATGAAAAAATAAAGAAAGTACACGGCGTGTACTTTTAGAGTACACAGCGTGTACTTCTAATTTTTCCGTACTCCAAAATAACCGGCCTCCACCTCAGCCTTACACACCGTGTGTGTGGCCCGGACATGACCAGCACACAGCTTCGAGCCGGAACAGAGTACACGGCATGTACTTAGAAAGTACACAATGTGTACTTCAGAAATTTCCAGAAAATTCATTTTTTCTCAAAAACTCCAGAAAAAGGAAAACATACCTGAAAAGAGATCCAGGTTCTTAAATTTAAGGTTTTAAGGGTTTTTAGCAATTTTTAATATCTTTAGTAATTTTTAGTGGCATTGTCATTTTTTATTTTTTTAGGGATTTTAGGTGTTTTATTTTTATAGGGTTTTTAATTTTTTTTCAGGTTTTATAGGTTTTTTATGGTTTATGGGGTTTTTAGGTATTTTTTGGATTTTTATTGTTTTTAGGGGTTTAACGATTTTTAGGGTCTTTAGAGTTTTATGGTCTTTTAGTATTCTAAGGGTTTTTAGGCTATTTATGATTTTTACAGTTTTTTTATGTTTTGGGTTTTTTTGTGTTTTTTGGGTTTTTATGGTTTTTAGACTTTCTTAAAAAATTTAGTGGTTTAAATGTTTTTATAGTCTTTTTTTGTTTTTATAATATTTATTGGATTTTATTGTTCTTATTCATTTAGGGTTTTTTTTTATTTTAGGGTATTTCGGTTTTTTAGGGTCTTTTTAGGATTTTTAGGGTTTAGGGTCTTTTTAGGGGTTTAAGGTTTTTTCCTTTTTTAGGTTTTTTTGGTGTTTATAGTGTTTTTAGGATTTTACAGTTTTCTTAGGTTTTTTATTTTTATTAGGGTTTTTTACATTTTTAGTGATATTTATGGATATCTATAGATATTTATGGGGTTTTAGGGTTTTTAGTGATTTTTCAGGTTTTCTGGGTTTTCTGGGTTTTTTGGGTTTTTAGTTTTTTTTGTTTATTTTTATATTTAAGTGTTTTTTGGTTATGATATTTTTCTAAAGGGTTTTCTGGGTTTTATGGATTTTTATGTTGTTTGGAATTTTTAAGGAATTATTTGGTTTTGTGTGGTTTTAGGAATTTATTGCGATTTTTATGGTTTTTATGGTTTTTAGGATTTTTTCAGGTTTTCTGGGTTTGTTTATTATTTTAGGTTATTTATGGTTGTCATAATTTTTATTTTTTTAAGGGATTATGGTTTTTATGTATTTTAGGGGCTTAATTTTTTTTAGGGTTATTTGGGTATTTTATGGTTTATAAGTTTATTAGCATTTATAGGTCTTTAGGGTTTTTATGTTTTTTAAGGTATTAATACTTTCGTACTAGTTTTTCAGGTTTTTTAGGTTTTTTAGGTTTTTTCAGATTTTTAAGAATTTTTTATAATTTTAATGGGGTTTAAGGTTTTTAGGGATTTCAAGGATTTTTTTAGGTTTTTTACGTCTCTTTTATTTTTTAAGAGTTTTTAATTTTTTAAGGTTTTGTTATACTTTTCATGTGTTTTAGGGGTCTTTAGGTTTTTATGGATTTTATAATTTTTAGGATTTTTATTTTGATAGTTTTTTAGGGATTTTGAGGGTTTTTTAAAATTTATATGGATTTTTTGGTGTTTTGAGTTTTTTTGGGTATTTCAGGTTTTTTAGTGGTTTTGGGGGTTTTTAACTTTTTTTATTGGTTTACAGTTTTAGTGGACTTTAGGGTATTTTTAGGCAAAGAAGGTTCGGGGTCGGGCATGTCCCAGCCCCACAAAATGTATTAATAAAAAAAGTAAATACAAGAATCCTTTAACAAAACCTCTCTACGTCTAGAAAGTACCACCACAACCGAAGAGACCAGGAGCACCCAGGGCAGCACCATCCACATTTACTTGTATTCATTCTGGGATTGGTGGAATCAACCAAATGAATTTAAAGACCCTTGGTTTCTTACATATTCCAGAAACTCCAAGAGTTCTCAACACAATAAGATCATTAACATCATTAGACATCGTATCCTATTGGATATGAGACGCCATGTAGACAGATTTGTGGATAGCAACCACACCAGTGTAGAGGTAGCATGAAGCATTATCAAAAACCTCCATATTCCGGGCAGCCCACAAAAAAGCGGCAAGGGTCGCAGCAGTAGAAAGAAGCAGGTTGTCAACCTATTGACTGCATTGCACACTGACAACACTGCTAAAAAGAGCCGACAGTGTGCTGTCCGTGCGGATTTTTAGCTCAAAAATGCCCTGCAAATACTCCCAAAGACCAGCAGCCAATCTATAATTAAGAAAAAGATGCTGCAGATTTTCCTCATCCGGAAGACAGATTGGGCAAGCAGAGTCCAAGAACCACCCAGCTCTTTTCAACTCCTCTTGAACTGGAAATCTATTTCTCTAAATTTTCTTTAGTAGAAGGTGGCTGGAAGGGGGAATGAAGGGCCTCCAAAATTTAGAGATCCAAGCAGGGGTTGTATTCCTTGCTCACATTCAAACCCGTAAAACTCCTTCACACCAAACAGCCCAACCATATTGGGCTTCCAAATAAGACAATCACCATCCATGAAGCTGTAACATTGTATTTGTGCAATAATATTTTGCGGCAGGATGATTTCAATCTCACTCATGTTATTATTGAGATCAGCGATGAACCAATGCTTAAAATTATTAGGGGGCTGGACAGATTCACAGATGGGCCGGTCAGGCTAGGTGGTCTTCCAACAATTCAAAGCCGAATTCCTTGAGACTGCCCATTTAGAGTTAGAAATAATGCTTCTATAGGAGGACCTAACTATGGTCCAGACCGAAGAAGGAATGAAGCCAGGTAATTCCTTACATAGTTTGGAAGTGAACCTTTCCCTCAAGAATTCCATACTCCTATCTTGCGGGTTGAAAAGATTCCATGAAAATTTACCAATTAAGTAATCATTGAATTTCTTGAGGTCCTTGATGCCCAGCCCACCCATTTCAATGGGATTTGTGCATTCTTTCCATGCCACAGATACAAGCTTCTTCTCATTCATGCAGCCCATCCATGTGAAGTTTCTTATTTTTGCTTGCAAGCTCTTGATGAGACTTTTTAGCCATCTATAAATGGAGAATGAATTCACAAACAAGGATGTAATAACAGAGTGGATCAGGCAAATTCTTCCCACCTGAGATAAGCATTTTTCATTCCATCTCGCATGTTTCTGAGTGATTTTGTGTGAAATTCCCTCATGGTATCCACTATTTAGGGTTTTTTATGTTTCCTTTGGATTTTTTTGGGATTTTTGGATTTTTATGGTTTTAGGAATTTTTATTGTTTTTTTGGTTTTTAGAGTTTGTAGTTTTTAGTGTTTTTAGTACTTTTTCGGTTTGCATGGGTTTTACGTATTTTAGGATTTTAAGGGATTCTTTGGGGTTTGGGGATTTTTTTACATTTTTATGTATTTTTAGTAATTTATTATGTTTTTTTATTTTTGTAGAGTTTTTTTTTTGAATTATTTTGTGTTTTGATGTTTTTTGGGGTTTATAGTTTTTTGGGTTTGTATGTTTTTTTGAGTTTTTTACTATTTTTAAATTTTTTGAGTTTTTTCATACATATTTAGGGTTTTAAATGGGTTTTCTTATTTTTATTGGTTTATTTTTCTTTTTAGGATTTTTTTGTGTTTTAGGGTTTGTATGGTTTTAATGTGTTTATCATTTTTATGTTTTCATGGATGTTATGTGTTTTTAGTTTTCAATGTTTTAATAGGGGTTTTCAAGGTTTTTTAGGGTTTATAACTTTTTAGGTATTTTTTTCGATTTTTTTGGTTTTTTAATGTTTTCCAGGTTATTTAGAATTAGGGGGGGGTTATGGTTTTAGGGGTCTTATGGTGTTTATATTTTTAGCATTTTTAGGTTTTAGGGGTTTCATGGTTTTTAGGTTTTTAGGTTGTTTTATGTTTTTAGGGATTTATAGGAATTTTTTATGATTTTTATGGGTTTTTAGGGTTATTAGGGATTTTGAGTGGTTTTAGGGTTTTTAATGTTTTTATGGATTTTTGGGGGTTTTAGTGTTTTCTATTTTTTAGGGTTTTACGGTTTTATTGGATTTTTTAACATTATTAGATGTTTAAAGGGGTTCTAGAGTTTTTAATGGTTTTAAAGATTTATTTGGGGTCTTAGGATTATTTAATGTTTAAATGGTTTTTAGAGTTTTTAGGGTTTTATGCTCATTTTATAGATTTTAGAATTTTTTGGTTTCTCAGGAGTTTTAATGTTTATTATGTTTTAAATTTTTTCTTAGGGTTTTTACGGTTTTAGGGTTTTAGGTATTTTTACGTATTTAGGGATTATTAGGGATTTTTTAGGATTTTTATGGTTTCTAAGGTTTTAGGGTTTTTATAATTATAGTGGTTTTTGGGGGGTCTTAATTTTTTTAGGTATTTATGGTTTTCTTTGGGATTTTATGGATTTTATAGGTTTTTATATTTTTTAGAATTTAATGGATTTTTTGGATTTTTATTTTTTAGGGATTTGATGGATTTTGTTTGTTTTTTGGGTTTTTAGGGGTTTTTGGGTTTTAATGGTTTTCTTAGGTTTTTAGGTTTTTATTTTTTGTAGGATTTTATAGTTTTTTGTGTTTTTAACGTTTTTAGCGGTTTTAAGGTATTTTTGATTTTTTTAGTTTTTTAGTGTTTTAGGGTCTCTTCTGGTTTTGTGGGGTTTCGGGTTTTTATGATTTTTAGTGTTTCCACTATCTTTTTATGGAGCTTTAGGGGTTTTAAGGTATTTAGTTATTTAGGTTTTTTATGTTTTTAGGTTTTTAATCTATTCTTTGGGGTTTTCTGGGTATTTAGGGGTTTTTATGTTTTTAGGGATATATAGCCCTTTTTTGAATTTTATGTTTTTGAGGGGTTTCACAGATTTTATGAGTTTTTATGGTTTTTAGGATTTTAGGATTTTTTAGGATTTTTAGAATATTTTAGGTTTTGGGGGGTTTAATGTTTTTTTCTACTTTTATTGTTTTCTTTGGGGTTTTTTGGTTATTAGGGTTTTTAGAGATTTTATAGAATTTTAATGATTTTTATGGTATTTTTGATTTTTCAGGGATTTTTAGGTTTTTAGGGTTTTTAGGTTTTTTATGGATTTAGGGTTTTTTAGCTTTTTGAGTTTTTAAGGGTTGTAGATTTTTAATTTATTTTAGGGCTTTCATTGGTTTTTATGTTTTTTTAAGGTTTTTTTAAAGGTTTTATTATTTTTGAGTTTTTAAAGGGTTTAGTGGGGTTATAGGGTTTTTTAAGCTTTTGGGTTTTTTAGGATATTTATGTGTTTTAGGTTTTTAAAATTTTATTATGGGTTTTATTGGTTCACATAATTTTTTAGGTTTTTAAAGAATTTTAGGGGGGTTATATGTGTTTTTAAGTTTTTAAGGGATTTTGAGGGTTTTAGGGTTTTTAATTGATTTTAGTTTTTTTGATGTTTCCTTGGGGTTTTCAAGTTTTTTATTTTTTTTACATTTTTAAATATTTTAAGGGATTTTTAAGGATTTTTTAGGCTTTTTTCGTTTTTTTGGTTTTTTAGCAATTTTAAGGGTTTTTAGGATTTTTAGAGTTTTGTGGTTTTATGTGGTTTTAAGGATTATTTTTTAGTTTTTTTATGGTTTAAATGGGTCTTATTGTTTTAATTATTTTTAAGGGTTTAAATGTTTTTAGTGTTCTTATTTGGTTTTTTGGTTTTTTTGAGTTTTTAGTTTATTTAAAGGGGTTTATGGGGTTTTATGGGTTTTAGGTGTTCTGTGGTTATTAGGTTCTTTTTTGAGGTTTTTAGATTTTTTATTGTTTTTATATTTTTAGGGGTTTTAAGTGTTTTTAGTTTTTAATGTGAACCATTTGAACAACAATAAGATAATTTCATGGGTAGATGAGTCTGATTTGCAAGGCGAGATGACATAGGTGAGATTAAAGAGGTTGAATGCTACAATGGGCACTCATCACAGCTCATTTATGGACCAACGAATCTCAACTAGCATGGTTGAAGAAATAGGCCTATTATTTCTCTTATTCAAGACCAAACATGATGTTTAATTATTTCCTGACATGGTTGTATAAATTCTAAAATCCTTCCCATATATAGATTCTAGAATTTCATATTTGGACACAAAATTCAAATATGGTGGGATAGGTAGTAATTGTCAAATTTGGTGCGATATTGGTAGAAATACATGTGATTATTTTCCAAAAATTAGTTGTTAGACATTATATTTTTTATTTTAAGGGGATAGGGTAGGAATAAGCTATATGACTTTAGGGTATTGGACCCTTGACTATTTGTGTAATCCCTTCGAAATAAATATCCAACCCATGGAATTTTATTCTCATTCAATTTTAAATTAGTAAATCTCAGTGAGTTTATTCTATCCATTATGAGGATAATTAAATTCTTCCCCTTCACCTGTGTATTCATTCCTTGTTAATCTAAAAGTTAGATTGGTTATCTAAGATTGCATTGTCCCCAATTTTGTTCCTCAACCCAAGTATTTTTTGTGGGGATTGGTCATCATATATCTCCCTTGAGTGTGATGTCTAAGTTGAAGTTCACACTCCATAAATCATTGGTTGAATAATTTATTCAACTATCAAAAACCATCATCTTTCACTTACCCCTAAATTGTATCATTCATCTGACTCCCTGCACCTTGATGATCGGGTCATCACATGTATCTCTCATATGTTGGTATCATATCAACGGTTAAAATAGAAAGAAATTATACCTTTATTTAAATTACTTTAACCATTACCCTTATTATATTTCTATATTATCAACCAATTAAAAACCCCATTTTCTTTGAAAACATCATGAATTGGCCTATGTGGTGGAAGCATGAAATATTTTACATTGATAGAATTATGCATATATCTTCATTTGGAATTTAATTTTCTATATGTGATTTATATCGGTAATAAAATTAAAATTCTACCACCACATTATTTTGTTCATTTAAAAAATAATCACATCCTATCATTTATAGTTTTTATAAAAAAACACTCTTACAATTTATTCGTCATCTGGTGCTTTAAAAAATTATTCACAAATCTTTCATGGATATTTGACAAATAAAGTAATAAAAAAAGAAGAAGAAAATACAATAACATCAACTTTGTGGTTTGAATTATTATTTACTTTAAATTTCTATACATCACTTCCTACATCATTTTACTTCACCGCCAAATAATATTTAGATCATATTGTTATTAATTTTTCATATGATTTACAATTAGTAAAAACCCACATACTGCACTTTTTGTCCCCTTTTCCACATTTACCCATATTTTCTATCATATTTTCAACCCTTTACTATTTTTTGACCCCTTTACCACTAAAATATGTTGTTTTAATCCATCACCCAACACAATATTTGTTTCGGGGGGATTGGTGGAACATGATCTCTCAAAAAAAGGAATTATATTTCCTAAGAGATTTGGATTTTAATTGAGTGTTAAAGCAACAGAGAAATAGGAAATAAAAAAATTATTGATTTTGTATTCTTGTGTGTGAGTGTGTAAACGTTTTTCATGTTTGTTTCGTTCTGTCTGTGAATGTTTACAACCTATGTGTGTGTTTTCCCTTGTGTGTGAGAATGTATACATCTAGTGTGACTGTTTCAATTCATATTTCTTGTGTGAGTGTGTATTCTTTATTGTGTGTGTGGTTCTTCACATATGTGAGTGTGTGTATCATTATGTGTGTTTCTACATATGTGATTTTGTGTTCACGTTAATTATCATGGATGAATATCATGGAAAGTGAATATCTCATGCTAGCGATGAGGTATGCTGAAGTAAATATCTCACACCTCATGCTAGAAAACACAAAATGAAAGATTTGGTGTGTCATTTCTAGAATCTTATTAATTGGAAGTTGTAAGTGTTTAATTAGGGTATTGATGACTTGGATAATAAAACAATCCTAGGGAAGATCCATGATAACCCATGGTGTGTTTAGGAACTATTTCATCCCCAATAATGGAGGAAGAAATTGAGAAATTAGATGAAAATTTTGACGATATGCAACAGTGTAGGAGGTGGTTCAAAAAACCTAGAGGAGGCCAAATAAGACAACATGACGATGAAATACATGGATATATTAACTTCAATGTTACCTACATTTAACGAAACTTCAGTCTAGAAGTATACTAGGAGAGGGAAAAGTGGATTTATAAAGTGCATTCATTCCATGAATATTATGAAGATAAAAAGGTAAAACTTTCTTCCCATGAATTTTCTGATTATTCTTTAATTTGGTGGGACAAAATTAAAAATTATAGGTCCAAATAAAAAACCCCCATGAAAACATGGGTTGAAATGAAGTTTTCCCCAAAAAAGTTGTTTTTCCCTCACATTACCATCGATATCTCCAAAAAAATATAAATTCTTCACCCAAGGGCATAAGAGTGTTGAATATTACTACAATGAGAATAAAATTTACATGATTAGATAAAACATTAAGGAGGATATGGAGGCAACTATCACATGGTTTTTACATGGGCACAATCTAGATATTTTCAATCAAGTGTATATGTACCACCATGTGTAGATACATGATATGATCCACCAATCCTCCAAAATCAAAAAAAAATCAAAAGGAGGATTAAAATGATGAAACCCACTACCCCTTTCACACCATAGATAAATTTGAGAAAGGAAATAGGAGAATCATCATAGCAAAATGAGGTGGTTGATCACAAATGTGACATGGTAATTATTACACCTAATAAACATACTTTTTAGGCTAACTAAATGATAAATTGGGATATTATATGATTTAAATATCACGAAATCGGTCACATTTCTAGTGAGTTACAAATAGGAATACCATTACCATTAACAGATATGGAAAATGGGAGACCGATGGAGATAGATTGGTAGAGAAAGAGGTGGAATCCCCCAAAATTGATAATGGATAATATTTAGAAGATGGAGATATTATTTTTTACAATGAGATTTATAAGTTCACAAATGATTATTGGAGATAATAAGTAGTGGTAAAACCTTTTCCATACATGGTGCAATATCCTTGGGAAGGTATATAGTCTTATTATTGATGGAGGTAGTTGTAGAAACATAAAAATCAATGTGTTGGTGGAGTTTTTGGGACATTTATATTTGAAGCATCAATATCCATATCGGCTTCCGTGGTTGAATGATTGTGGACATATGATGGTTTCCAAATAATGGAAGGTATTGTTCACAGTGGGAAATACAAGGATATGGTATTGTGAGATTTAGTTCATATGAATAATTTTTATTTTTTATTGGGTCAATCGTGGTAGTATGATCAGCTTGTTACTCATGATGGGTTCTTGAACCATCACTCTTTTATACTCTGATAGGAACATTTAACCAATAACCCCATACCCCCTAATTTTTTTAAGCTCATATTTTTTAGAAAAAAAGAGTGATGCGTGAAAAATGAGAGAAAACGAGAACTTAAGGAATGAGGGAAAATAGAGGACGAGAGAATAAAATAATTGTAAAGCTAAGTAAAATCAAGAAGAAAAGAAGACTTGAGAGGATAAAAAGTATGATTTTCGAAAAAAAGAGTGATAATAAGGATTCATTGATTAGTTAGAAGAACCTTTTTATACTTATATGTTTTTTTAAAGGTTGGGGCTGAAGCCTCATTTATTATGGAATATTTGTTTTCCACATGTTGTGGAATATTTGTTTCAGTAATTTAATTATGTTTTCCCAAAATAGGTGCCTCCTAATTTTCCACCTATTAGATGTATTGAGAAGCTGATTGACCTCATGCATAGAACATCCCTAGAAAATCACCCTTTATACCACACAATCCTAGATTTGAGAAAAAATATTCAAATGAAATTTCATGTTTTTTAATGTGGGATATATTATATATATCCTTAGACCATGTGTTGTACTGGTTCTTCTAGTGCCCAAGAATGATAGAACATAGATAATATACATTGACTGTAGAGGCATAAATAACACCATGTTCTAGTATAGTCATCATATCCCTAGGTTATATAATATACTATATGAGTTAAATGGATCTTCTATTTTCTCAAAAATATATTTAAGATCCAGATACCTTCAAATTAGGATGAAACAAGGGGATGAGAGAAAAATATAATTTAAGACAAAACATACACTTTATGAATGGTTACTCATGCCCTTTGGTCTCACCAGTGCTCCTAGAAAATTTATGAAGATAATGAATCATGTATTTTGTGTAAATATTATAAAAACTGTAGGTAGTTTACTTTGATGATATTTTGGTTAATATTAGTAATTTATATGAATATGTATATCACTTATGAAAATTCATAGAGGTGTTAAGAATGGAAAATTAGTTTGTAAACATCCATAATATTTAATTTTTTCTTCATAAATTTATTTTCCTTGGATTTTTGGTAGGGGATTATGGATTTTGGGTAGATATTGAAATGACCATGGTCATTTATGAGTGGTAGAAACACACATCCTTCTAATATGTAATACGATTCCCTTGGATTTCTAGTTTTTATTGTAGATTTTTAAAGTGAATCAGCACACTAGCTGCACAATTGAATGAGTTACCAAAGAAGGATGTTTCTTTAAAATTGGGGACAACTCAATAGATAGCCTTCCAATAACACAAGGAGATACTTAGGCAAAAACACCTATATTCTCTCCTAGACATCAATAAGACCTTTCAAATTGAATATAATTTAAGAAGAATTGGAAAAGGATGAGAACTCCAGAATGAATGTAAGATTATAAATTTCTTCAGTGATAAGTAAAATGGACCAATGATAAACTACTATACATATGATAAAGGGTTTTGTGCATTATTTAGAGAATTAGAAACATGGAATCTTTATCATTTTCCTAATTAATTTTTGATCCATTCTGATCATTAGGCTCTTAAATACTAAAGTATCCAATATAAACTAAATACAATACTTTCTATATGGTTACAATTAATTAAATCATTTCCATATGTCATTATGCATAAAAAGGGGAAATAAAATATTTTGGTTGATGCAATTTCATTAATATATTCTCTTTTATACATTATGGATTCTAGACTGCTTGGTTTGGAATATATAATTGATTTATATGCCAATTATATTGATCTTGATAAACCTTATGATAATTTTAATCCTTGATATTTTTTTTGGAAAAGTTATATTTAAATGATATATTCTTATTCTGGATTGATAAGATTTATATTCCCAATTTCTCTATCTATTTTTGGTGGGATAATGAGACATTTTGGTGATTTTTATTAGTGGTCACTTTTATTGGCCTAGGACGTCTAGATATGTTTATATAATTATGGGAAAGTTCATTGTCTTCCATAAAGATAAATCATAATTGAACCCACATGGATTATATCTTCCTCTCCCAATCCCCAACACCCCTTGGGAGGACATATCAATGGACAATATTATGGGGTTACCCAGAAAAAATATGGGGAGAGATTATTATTTTTTGTGGATCATTTTTCTAAAATGATAAATTTTATTCCTTATCATAAAACATATAATTACACTAACATTTTAATGATTTTATTTCAAGAAGTGGTCATGATCTATGGAATTCCTAGGATGATTGTGTCAGTTCGAGAAACAAAATTCATCAATTACTTTTGTATGACCATGTGGTGAAAACTAAGTATGAATTTACTATTATCCAATACCTTTCATCTACAAACCGATGGGAAAACAGAGGTGGTGAATCAAACATTATCACCCATTCTATAAAAAATTAATAAGAAGAATCTCAATAATTGGGATCATTGATTGCCACATGTGGAATTATCATATAACAGGGCTAAGAATTACACTTATGAATATTATCTATTTGAAAAATTTTATAGATTAAACCCCCTTTAAAATAATTATTTAGTACAATTCCCATGCAAGAATTAAATAATCTGGATTCAAAAGGGTGTGCAGAATTCCTCACGAAATCTCATGAAAAGGAATGAAAAATTATTGAGTGAATAACCCAAATATATATTTATCGCATAAATAAGGGTCAAAATAAATTATTTTTCAAGCCTAATGACTTAGTCTATATTCATATTCAAAAGGAATGATTTCCCAATAAGAATAAATCAAAACTTATTCCATATGGAGATGAACTGCTCCATATTGTCAAGAATATTAACAATAAGGATTACAATATATCTTTTACAAGTGATTATAGTGTGTGTTACACTTTACAATTTTCTAATTTTTATCCTCCTTTGGTTATAGAGTATGAAGAGTCTAGGATGACTCATTTTCAAGAGTGTTGGATGATGAGAACCATCTCAACATAACTGAACTGACTGCTCTGGTGGAGGAGTTGGATTTGTAAGGACCGATGACATGGGGAAGATTAAAGAGGTTTAATGCTATAATTATCACTAATATCACATTACTAAAGGCCCAATTGATATCACCATTCATGTATGTTTAAATGGAACAACTATAACAGTAATTCAAGTCTAAAAAAATAATTAATACTTATCCCACATGGTTGCATGAATTATGGAATATTTTCCCACATGGATAATCTAGAATGGAATCTTTGGAAACCAAACTCAAATATGGTGGTCGAGGTTCTTAAATTAAAATTTTGTGGGATATGGGTGGACAAACATGTGTTCCTTTTCCAAAAATCCATTTTTATACTTTAACCTTTTGAATTTAAGTGGATAAGGTAGGAATAGTCTTTATTAATTTAGGGTATTAAACCCTTGATATTTTGTGCCACCCATAACTATAAATATCCAACCCATGAAATTATATTCTCATTAATGTTTTCATTAGTGAAAATCTATGAGTTTGTTATCGCCATTACGAGGATTGATACATTTTTCCCTTATTCTTGTGTATTCTTTCCTTGTCAATATAAAAGTTATATTTTTTTTTCTAAGATAACAAAGCCAACAATTAAATACCTCAACACAAGATCATTGTTGTGTGGATTGTACATCACATTACTCCCTTGATTTTGTTGTCTGGGAAGAAATTCACACTACATATGGTGTTGGTTGACTACTTTCTTCCACTATACTAACCCATTAATTTCTACTTATCCCAGAATTATATATGTCATCTACCTCCCTATGTAGTGAATATTGGGCCACCTCGTGCATCTAGAATTATGTTTTTTTGGTTTTCATAGTATTTTGCATATTTGTTTTAGGTTTTAATGTTTCAGGCATTTTTAGTGATTTTTAAGGATTTTTTTGGTTTTTAGGGGTTTTAGGGTTTTTGAGGGTTCTTAGGGGTTTTTAGTGTTTTAGGGTTTTTAGGGTTTTTAGTGTCTTTTTGGTATTTTAGGTGTTTTATGTTTTTTAATGTTTTTAAGGATTTAAAAGGATTTTTATGGATTTGGTGTTTTTTTGTTTTAGGGTATTTTGGGATTTTATGTGGTTTTAGGGTTTTACAGATTTAAAGGGGTTTTGAGTTTTTAGGGCTTTTATAGTATTTTTGGTTTTAATGGTTTTTTATTTTTTAGGGGTTTTAAGGTTCTCTAGAGTATTTTTAATGTCTTTTTTGGGCTTAAATGTTTTTTTAAATTTTTTAGGGGTCTTTAAGTTTTTATGGGTTTTTGGGTATTTAAAGGGTTTATGGGGTATTTAGGGTTTCTGTGGTTTTAGGATCATTTTAGTGGGTATAATATTTTTTTTAATTTTCATTATTTTGATGGGTTTTAAGTGATTTTAGGTTTTTAGGGTTTTATTAGGGTTTTATGGATTTTACATTATAAGGGATTTTGATGGATTTTTTTAGTTTTTTTATTTTTTTATGGATTTTAATGATTTTTAGGGTTTTTAGGGTTTTTAGGAATTTATGAATTTTTGTTTTTTATGTTTTTATGGATTCATTTTTTTATGTTTTTACGATTTCCTTATTTTTTTAGTGTTTTTTATGTTTTTATGCATTTTTAGTGATTTTTTATGATTTTTATGGTTTCATAGGGTTTTAGGTATTTTGAGGGTTTTTTTGTTTTTTATGGTTCCATGTTTTTTGGGGGGTTTAGGGTTTTTTTAGTTTTGACTATTTTTACAGTTTTTAACATTTTTTATCAGTTTAAGGATTTTAAAGTGATTGTAGTGTTTTCAGTGGTTTTGGATTTTTATGGGATTCTAGGGGTTTTTTGGTTTTCTGGGTTTTTATGTTTTTTATGTTTCTAGGGTTTTAGGTTTTTCAAGCTCTTTTAGGGGGGTTTAGGGTTTTTAGAGGTTTATATGTTTTTTGTGGGTTTTAATTCTTTTTATGTTTTTAAGGTTTTCATTGGGTTTTATATGGTTTTAGGGGTTTTTATGTTTTTAGGGAATATTAGGGAATTTTTAAGGTTTTATGTTTTTTGGGGTTTTAGGGTTTTTTAGAGATTTTAGGGTTTTTATGGTTTACAGGGTTTTTAGGGTTTTTAACTTTTTTATGTTTTTAGGGGTGTTAAGTGTTTCTTAGAGTTTAGGGTTTTCTTATGGGTTTTTATGGGTTTCATGATTTTTTATATTTTCATGGATTTTTAATGTTTTTATGATTTTTATGGTTTTTAGGGTTTGTAGGGTTCTGATGGGTTTTATGGGATTTTGGAGGTTTTTAAATTTTTATGTCTTTTAGGGTGTTTATGTGTCTTTAGGTTATTATTTTTTTCTTTTGGTTTTTCAACTGTTATTAGTTTTAGGGGGTTTTAGTGTGTTTGTAAGATTTTTATGGTTTTAAGATTTGTTTGGATTTAATGTATTTTTTGGGTTTTGCGGGTTTTTTTTATGTTTTTTGGGGTTTTATGGCGGTTTTTAGGGGTTTTAAGTATTTTTAATGTTTTTAGTGGATTAATGGGCTTTTAAAGTTTTTATTAGGTTTTAGGGTTTTTATAGGTTCTTAGTGGTTTTAAAGGTTTTAAGTTGTTTAATTGGTTTTAGGGGGTCTAGGGTTTTCTGGGTCATTAGGGTTTTAAAGGTTTTTATAATTTTTAGGTTTCTTAGGGGTTTTAAGTGTATTTAGGATTTTATGGTTTTCTTATTTCTTTTTGGGGTTTTCTGGTTTCTTTGTTTTTATGCATGTTTAGGGATTTTAAAATATCTATGGGTTTTTAGGGTTTTTAGGAATTTTGAATGTTTTAGGGTTTTTTAGGTTTTTAATGATTTTTTAGAGTTTTTAGAATTTTTTAGGTTTTTAGGGGTTCTGTGTGTTTTCGGGTTTTTAATGTTTTCTTAATGGTTTTACGGATTTTTAGGGGTTTCTAATTTTTTGTTAAGGTTAATGTAATTTTTTATATTTTTATGAATTTAAGTGTTTTTAGTGATTTTAAGGGTTTATGATTTTTTATGCTTTTTTGGATTTTATTGATTTATAGGATTTTCAGTGTTCTTTTGAGGTTCTTAATTTTTATATGGATTTTTTAAAAAAATTTAACATATTTAGGGGTCTAATGGTTTTGTATAGTTTTAATGGGTTTTTGTGCTTTTGGAGGATTTTATGAATTTTTATGATTTTTAGGGTTTTTATGGTTTTAGTGCCTTTAGTATTTTTAGGGAATTTAGGGTATTTATAGTGTTTATCATTTTTTATTTTTTATATTGTTTTTAAGTGTTTTTATTTTTTTATTTTTTTCTTTGAGACTTTTAGAGTTTTTTACATTTTTTAGGAATTATTTGAAAGTTTATTTGTTTTTAGTGTTTTTAGGGATCTTCAGTGGTTTTTACGGTCTTTTCGGATTTTAAGAATTTCAAAGGTTTTTATGATTTATAAGATATAATGACTTCTAAATGATTTTAGGGTATTATGTTTTTTCACATTTTAATCGATTTTTATCGATTTATATGATTTTTATGGTTTTGAGGGGTTTTATGGATAATGAGGGTTTTTAAGGTATTTAGGTTTCTTATGGTTTTTGGTTTTGTTTGAGTTTTTTATTTTTCTAATGGTTTTTAGAGTTTTTAACAGTTTTATGTGTTTAAAGGGTTTTAATTGTTTTTAGTGGTTTCTAGGGTTTTTATTGGTATTTATTGTATTTTAAATTTTTAGGGGTTTTATGGTTCTTAGGGATTGGGGTGGGGTTTTTAGGGTTTTTAGCTGTTTTAATGTTAGGGGTTTTAATTTGTTTAGGTTTTTAAATTATTTTGATAGGTTTTTTAGGGTCTATTGCGTTTTAAGTATTTTTAGGTTTTTTATGATATTTATGGGTTTTAGGGGTTTTAGGGATTTTAAAGGGTTGTAGGTTTTTTAGGGGTTTTTTAGTTTTTTTAGGATTTTAGAAATATTTTTTATAGATTTTATGGTTTTTAGGGTTTTAAGGTTTTCTTAGGAATATTTAGGGTTTTAAGGGGTTTTTTTTTTGTTTTTTGGGAAATTTTTAGTATTTTTATGGTTGTTTAGGTTTTTTGGATGTTTGTGGGTTTTATAGGGTTTTAAGGGGTTTTTTTTCTTTTTTTGGGTTCTTAGGGTTTTTTGATATTTTAAGGGTTTAAAGGTTTTATACAATTTTTTAATATTTTTTGGGGATTCAAGTGGTTTTTGTGTTTTAATTGGTTTTGGGGGGTTTTATTGGTTTTAGTGGTTTTTAGGGTTCTTAACACCTTTTAGTATTTTTTAGGTTTTTTTTCGTTTTTAAATCTTTAAGGGTTTTAAATATTTTTCAGTTTTTAAGGGTTTAATTGGGATTTTTAGGGGTTTTTTATGTTTTGGGGGATTTTTATGAATTTTAAAATATTTTTATTCTTTTTTAGTGTTTTTATGGGTTTTAGTATTTGTTAGGTTTTTTAGGGGTTTTAAGGGTTTTTATGTTTTTATGGTTTTTTAGGATTTCAGGGGTTTTTCACATTTTAAGGTATTTTAGTTATTTTTTATGTTTTTATGGTTTTTAGGGATTTAAAGATTTTATGTGTTTTTATTTTTTTTAGGATTTTCTGGGTTTTATTTTGTTTTTTTGGTTCTTTAGAGTATTTTGATTTTTTAGATGTTTTAAGTGTTCTTAGATTTTTTTTATTGTTTTTAGGGGTTGAAAGGGTTTTTAGACTTTTTAGTTGGTTTTTTATGTTATTTTGGGTTTTTTGTGGGATGGTTTTTAGGGGTTTTTTTTTTGGTTTTTTGGTTTTTTCGTCTGCTAAGGATTTTTTGTGTTTTTATCATTTTTATTGTTTTTAGGGGTTTTAGTGGTTTTAGTTTTTTAAGGTTTCCTTATGGGTTTTAGGGTATTTATGATTATTTAGGTTTTTATGAATTTTTAAGGCATTTTTAAAATTTTAATTTGTTTTAGATTTTATGGGTTTATTTGGGTAGTTCGGGGTTTTTATGTTTTTAGTGTTTTTTAGGTTTTTTGGGGTTTTTATTATTTTTAGTTTTTTAGGGTTTTCTTATGTTTTTTCAGGGTATTTAGGGTTTTTTAAAATTTCTAGGGATTTCTAATAATTTTTAGTATTTTTACTTATTTTTTGGATTGTTTTGGGGGTGTTGAAGGTTTTATGGATTTTTCATAGTTTTAGGGTTCATATGGTTTTTTTTTGGGGGGGGGGGGTTAGGATTTTACTTTTTTATAGTTTTTAATCATTTCTAGGGCTTAAAATGATTTTAAAGTTTCAGGGGGGTTTTAGGTTTTTTTGGGTTTTAATGCTTTTTATGGTTTTAGGTGTTTTATTGAATTTTATGGTTTTTAGTGTTTTTAGATTTTTAGGGTCTTTAGGGGTTTTAATTATATTTAGGTTTTATGGTTTTGATAGGATTTTTTTAGGTTTTTAGGGTTTTTTATCTTTTCAAGTATTATAAAAAGATTTTAGGATTTTTATTGTTTTTAGTGTTTTTTGGGATTTTGTGCATTTTTAGGGGTTTTTTGGGTATTAAGGTTTTCTAAGGTATTTAGCATTCTTTAGGTTTTTAGGTGGTTTATGTGTTTAAAATTGTTTATGGTTTTTTAGGTTTTCTCATTATTTTTATTGTTTTTATGTTTTTATGGATATTAAGGCATTTTTAGGATTTTTATGTGTTTTAGGTTTTTTATGGTTTTTGAGGATTTTAGGGTTTTTTTTGGGTTTTAAGATTTTTTTTTGTTTTATAGGGGTTTTAATGTTTTATGTTTATTTTTAATTTTTTTATTGATTTAAAGTGCTTCAAGAGTTTTAAGTGGGATTTGGGGGGTTTTGGGTTTTTATTGTTTTTAGGGGTTTTTTTATATATTATATTGGTTTTATGGATTTTAGGTTCATATAGGGGTTTGGGGGGGGGGGGTTAGAATTTTTTTGGGTCTTAGGGGTTTTATGTGTTTTTAGGTTTTAATGTTTTTCCTAGGGGTTTTCACTATTTTATGGTTTTTTTCATTTTTAATTATTTTTGGGTATTTTTTAATATTTATATAGGTTTTCAATGTTTTTACGGATTTTGATTATTTTAGGGATTTTAGGGTTCTTACATTTTTATGTTTTTATACTTTTTAAGTGTTTTAGGTTTTTAAGTATTTAATAGGATTTTTGGGGTGTTAGGAATTTTTATGTTTTTTTATATTTTTAAGGATTTTTTAGAATTTTAATGGTTTTTAGGTTTTTTATGGATTTTGAAGGTTCTTATGGTTTTTAAATATTTTAGGGATTTTATAGTTTTTTTATTTTATCAGGGTTTTTTAGTTTTATGGTTTTATGTGTTTTTTAGATTTTTTATGATTTGGAATATTTAAAGAGATTTTCGACTTTTTAGTGGTTTATTAGGGTTTCTGGGTTTCTGGGGTTTAAAAGGATTTTAGGGTTTTTATGGGTTTTAGAGGTTTTTAAGGTAATTTTAGGGGTTTTATATTATTATGGGTTTTCATTTTTTTAGGTTTTTACGATATTCTTATGATTTTCTATGATTTTTAGGGTTTTTTACGTTTTAGATATATTTATGGTTTTTTAAGGTTTTATTTATGTTTTTGGGGGGTTTAATGATTTAGAGGTTTTAATGGGTTTTTCATTTTTTGGCCATGTATGTGTTTTTTCATTATTTAATTTTTTATGGTTTTATTAGGGTCTTTCGGCGTTTTTAGAGTTTTTAGGGATTATACGAGTTTTTTGGGTTTTTTGGTTTTTTAGTATTTTAGGGTTTAGGGTATTTTAGTGTTATTTAAAATTTTTAGGGGATTAATGGGGTTTTAATGTTTTTTTGGATTTTATATGTTTTTAGATTTTTTGAGGTTTTTAGGTGTTTTTTGGGTTATTGGTGTTTTAAGGGCTTTTAGGGTGTTTTGGGGTCTTTTTTGGAAATTTAGCATTTTTTTTATTTGAATGTGTTTAAATTATATATATGTTTTTCTGGTTTTCTTAGATGTGTTTAAGGTATATAGAGGTTTTAATATTTTTTTAGGTTTTTTTGGTTTTTTTGTATTTTTATGGTTTGTTACATTTTTTTGGATTTTGAGGGTCTAAATTTTTCTTATAATTTTATCATTTTTCAGTTTTTTTGTGGTTTAAAGCGATATTATGATTTTAGGTTTTCTTGTGTTGTTTTTAGTTTTTTGCATGGTTTTACATTTTTAGTTATTTTTACATATTTTTTAGGATTTTATGGTTTTTTTTGTTTTTAGGGATTTTGTGGGGTTCTCTGGTTTTTATGATTTTTAAGGTTGTTAGATTTTTTAGGGGTTTTAAGGGATTTTAGAGTATTTTAACTTGAATAGGATTTTAAAGTGTTTTTATATTACTTAGTTATTTTGGTATTTTATAGGTTTTTAATGTATTTTGGGATGTTAATTGTTTTTAGGGTTTTTTAGTATTTCCAAGGATTTTAGGTTTTTTGGGTTTTTTAGGATTTTTAGGGTTTTTATGGTTTTTTGGGACATTATAGTTTTTTGAATTTTTAGATGTTTTAAGATTTTTAATAGTTTTTTAACGTTTTTAGGGGTTGAAAAGTTTCTTATATCTTTTAGTGGGTTTTTATGTTTTTTTTGGTTTTATGGGGGAAGGTTTTTGGGGTTTTTTAATTTTTTGTGGTTTTAGAGTTTTTTGTGTCTCTTTAGGATTTTTAGGGTTTTTATAATTTTTATGGATTTAGTGGTTTTAAGTGGTTTTAGTTTTTTATGGCTTTCTTTTCGGTTTTCAGGGTATTTATGATTTCTAGGTTTTTATGATTTTTTAAAGCATTTTTTATTTTCTTTTGGGAATTTAGGGGGTGTTTTGGGTTTTTTGGGATTTTATTGTTTTTAGAGTTTTTTTAGGTTTTTAGGGGTTTTAATTATTTTTAGTTTTTTATTGTTTTATAATGGATTTTCAGGATTTTTAGTGTTTTTAAAATTTCTACATATTTTTACTGATTTTTTTTATTTTTTTTACTTTTTGGGTTATTTTGGGGATTTTGATGGTTTTATGGGTTTTTTTTAGGGTTTTAGGGTTCATATGGTTTTTTTGGATTTTAGTTTTTTTTAGTTTTTTAGGGTTTTAAATTATTTCTAGTTTTTAATAATTTTTAGTGTTTTAAAGGATTTTATAGTTTCAATGGGTTTTTAGGTTTTTTTGGGTTTTTAAGATTTTTATGGTTTTAGGTGTTTTAATAATTTTTAGGGTTTTTAGGGTTTTTAGGGTATTTAGAGTATTTAGGGTTTTATGGGTATTAATTATATTTAGGTTTTAAGGTTATCTTATGAATTTTCTAGGTTTTTAGGGTTTTTTACATTTTCAAGGATTATTAGGGGTTTTTAGGATTTTTATGATTTTTAGGGTTTTTAGGGATTTTGTTGGTTTTTAGGACTTTAGGGTATTATGGTTTTCTATGGTATTTAGCATTTTTTATGTTTTCTGAGGGTTTTTTGCATTTAAATGTTTTTTTCATTTTTAGGGTTTTTCAGTGTTTTTTGGGTTTTAAAAGTTTTATGGATTTTCAGGGATTTTTTAGGATTTTTATGACTTTTAGGGGTTTTAAGGATTTTGAGGATTTTAGGGTTTTTATTGGTTTTAGGTATTTTTTTAGTTTTATAGGGTTTTTACATTTTTAGATGGTTTTTAATGTTTTTAGTGATTTAAAGAGCTTTTAGATATTTTTGTGGGTTTTTTGGTTTTGGGGGATTTTGGGTTATTAAATTTTTTTAGGGGTTTTTTATAAATTTTATTGGATTTATGATTTTATAGTACTTTTAGAGGTTTTGGTGGGTTTTAGAATTTTTTTATGGTTTTAGGGGTTTTAAGTGTTTTTAGGTTTTTATGTTTTTCATAGGGGTTTTCATGATTTTAAGGGATTTTTATATTTATAATTATTTTTGGGTATTTTTTAATATTTATATGGGTTTTTTGGGTTTCATGGATTTTGAGTGTTTTAGGGGCTCTAAGTGTTTGAGGTCTTTAAGTTTTGCTTTGGATTTTTGGGGTTTTAGGTATTTTACTTTTTTATAGATTTTTAGGGATTTTTTAGAATTTTAATGTTTCTTAGATTTAATATGGATACTGATGGTTCTTATCGTATTTTATTATTTTAAGGACTTTAGAGTTTTTTGGGGTTTTTTCTGGGTTTTTGAGTTTCTTGGGTTTTTTTAGGTTTTTTTTGGATTTTAAGGGTTTAAATAGATTTTAGAGTTTTTATTGTTTTATTAGGGTTTTATGGGTTTCTAGGGTTTAAAAGGATTTTTTGTTTTTAGGGGTTTTAGGAGTTTTAATATAATTTTTTGGTTTTTATATTATTAGGGGTTTTAACTGTTATTAGGTTTTTAGGGATTTTTATGTTTTAAATATTTTAGGGTTTTTAGCTTTTTTTTTGTTTTTTGGGGGGTTTAGTTATTTTTATGGTTTTATGGGTTTTTCATTTAGTGTTCTTTTATGGGTTTTTTTTTCATTTTTTATGTTTTTATGGTTTTATTATGGTATTTTAGTGTTTTTAGAGTTTTTAGGGATTATATGGTTTTTTTGGGTTTTTTGGTTTTTTAGTATTTTACGGTTTTAGGGTATTTTTGTGTTTTTAAACATTTTTAGTGTTTTAAAGGTTTTTAATTTTTTTTGGTTTTATAGGTTTTTATGTGTTGTTAATTTATTTTGAGGTATTTAGGTGTTTTTTGGGATTCTGGTGTTTTTAGGGCTTTTAGGGTGTTTCAGGATCTTTTTTGGGATTTTACCATTTTTTTGGTTTTAATTGGTTTTAAATATATTTAGGTTTTTATATTTTTTTGTTTTTTAACATTTTTAGTATTTAAATGGTTTCATTGGTTTGCTATGGTTTTTTTTGGATTTTGACGGTTTAATGTTTTTTAGGGTTTTTATAATTTTTAAGGTTTTTAAGGGTTTGAAGTGATATTATGATTTTTTGGTTTTCTAGGTTTTTTTCAGTATTTTAGGGGTTGCACATTTTATGTAATTTTAAGGTTTTTTAGGGATTTTGTGGGGTTCTAGGGTCTTTAGGATTTTTAGGGTTTTTTGAGTTTTTATGGATTTAAAGGGATTTTAGATTTTTTTAACATTTATAGGATTTTAAAGGTTTTAAATAATTTAGTTCTTTATGGATTTTATAGGTTTTTGGAGTTTATGGGTTTTCCATGGTGTTTAGGATTTTTTTGGGGATTATGTTTTTATGGTTTTTAAGGTTTTAATAGGTTTTTTGTTGTTTTTTTAGTTTTTTCGGGATTTTTTTGGAAAATTTTACTTTTTAGTCAGTTTTTAGGGTTTTTAAAGATTATGAGTGGTTTTAGGGGTTTTTTAAGTTTTTTAAGGTTTCTATGATTTTTATCATTTTTTTGTTTTTTTTTGGGTTTTTTGGTTTTTTTACTGTTTTAAGTTATGTAATGGCTTTTAGTGGTATTTACATATTTATGGTTCTTTTGGGTTTTTATAATTTTTATAGTTTTTAGCGTGTTTAGGGATTTTGAGGGGTTTTAGGAATTTTCAGGGTTTCATGAGTTTGTATTGTTTTTTGGGTTGTATAGTTTATTTACTTTTTTGGGATTTTATGGTTTTTTGATCTATTTAAAAAAATTTGGGTTTAAATGTTTTTTGAGTTTCAAAATTTTTTAGTGGTTTTTATGGTTTTTAATATTTTTATGTTTTTTATTGTTTCTTGGTCTTTTAGGTTTTTATCTTTTTTTGGTATTTTATGTGTATTTAGGTTTTTTCGGTTTTCAAAGATGTTTTTAGGGTTTTTTAATTTTTAGGGATAATTAAGAATTTTGTTTGATTATTATGTTTTTTATGTTTTTTAGAATTTTGTGGGTTTTTTGGTTTTTTTGGGTTTTGAGGATTTTTAAGGTTTTTTTTAATTTTTCCAGTTTTTATAGGTTTTATGATTTTTTTAGGTTTTTATGATTTTTATGGTTTTCTTTTGGTTTTTAGTGTATTTATGGTTCCCTACATTTTAACATATTTTAAATAATTTTCTTGTATTTTTGCAGTTTATATGGTTTTTGGAGAGTTTGAGGGTTTTTTGGGTTTTTGGGTTTTATGTTTATTTTTTTGTGTCTTTTGAAATTTTATATGGTTTTTAAGTATTTTTAGAGTTTTACTAAAATTTTTAAGAGTATAACGAAGTTTTAGGGGTTTTTAGGTTATTTTAGTTTTTTATGGTTTTTTAGTTTTTAGTAATTTTTAATGATTTTACATCCTTTTTTTGTTTTATTGTGTTTTTTCATGTTTTTTAGAATTTTAGTGGTTTTAAGTGTTTTTATGATTTTATGATTTTCTAGGTTTTTGGAGTTTTTTACATTTTTAGCGATTTTTAGGGGTGTTTTTGATTTTATGGGTTTTAGGATTTTTAGGTTTTTTAGGGATTTTGATGGTATTTTGAATATTTAGGGATTTCAAGGTTTTTTACAGATTTTGGAATTTTGATGTTTTTCACAGGTTCTATGTGTTTATAGGTTTTTAAGGTTTTCTTAGGGATTTTTCAAGGTTTTTATGTTTTTGAGGATTTCAGGTATTTTTATGATTTTTATGGTTTTTATGGTTTTTAAGTATTTTGATGCTTTTTGTGTTTCTAGGGTTTTTATGGGTTTTGTATTTTTGGGTTTTTTTTTTATTTTTTGGGGTTTTATGGTTTTTAGAGTTTTTTTTACATTTTTATGGGCTTGGATGGGTTTTAGTATATTTTTACGGTTTTTATAGGTTTTTAGGGTTTAAATAGTTATTAGGGGTTTTGTGGTTTTTGGGGTTTTAGGGACTTTTAACATTTTTTTTGGGATTCTAAATTTTTTGAGGTTTTTAATGATTTTCAATATTTTTTGGTTTTTAATTTTTCTCAGTGTTTCTAGAGAATTTTTACATTTTTGGGGTTTTTATTGATTTTTTAGGTTTTTTAGGGTTTTTCAGGTTTTTAAGGTTTCGAGGTGTTTTATGGTTTTTTATCCTTTTTAGATTTTTTTTATCATTTTTACGTTCTTAAGGGTTTTATGTTTTTTTATCTTATATATTTTTTCATCAATGTTTTCAGTGTTTTTATGGGTTTTGTATGTTTTTAGGTAATTTTAGGGATTTTTTATGATTTTTATGGTTTTTAGTTTGTTTAGGTATTTTGATGGTTTTCATCATTTTTTTGGGTTTCTGGTGTTTTTTTGAGTTTTTATGTGATTTATGTTTTTCAAAAAAAAATAATTTTTTATGGGTTTAATTGGTTTTTAGTATTTTTAGGGTTCTTATGGGTTTTAAGGGTTTTATGGTTATTATGGGTTTTATGGTTTATAGTTGTTTTATAGTTTTATGGGTATTTTTAGTATTTTTGTTGACTTTTTAGAATTTTAAGGTTTTTAGATGTTTTAAGTGTTTTTATATTTTAAATGTTTTCTTATCCTTTTCCCGAGTTTTTAGTGTTTTTTATGTTTTTAGGTGGTTTAGGTGTTTTTTTAAATTTTTATGGTTTTTTAGGTTTTCTGTGATTTTGAGGGGTTTTATGGTTTTTATGGTTTGGGGGGTTAGGCTTTTTAATGTTTGTATGTGTTTTGGGGTTTTACATCATTTCAAGTTATTATGGTTTTATTAGGGTTTCTCAAGGTTGTAAGGTTTTTATGTTTTCGATATTTTTAGGTATTTTATTGGGTTTTTGTTGATTTTTAGTGTTTTTAAGGTTTTTAGGGCAAGAAAGATTTGAGGGTCAGGCTGTTCCCCCCCCCCCCCAAATTTATAAATAAAAGACTCAACATACAAGGGAGGGGAGTGGTAAAATGACCCACACCCTAAAAACCTTTACAACCCCAACCCAAAGACCCAAAAAAAGAAAGATCAAAAGGAAAACAAAGAAAGAAAGGAAAACAGATCAGTAAACATGGACACCAAAATCCGAAACAGAATCCACACCATATCCAGAGGCCGCATCATCAAAGTAGGAGTCAGATTCATCCCATCCTGATTCATAATCCGCATTGAGCTTGAGGAGCTAAGGTTTTTAGCAACTTTAGGGATTTTGTGTGAGTTTGGGGTTTTTTTGGGTCTTCTGAGATTTTTATTTATTTTTTTAGAGATTTTAATCATTTATAGGATTTTCAAGGGATTTTAGAGTTTTAAGTGGTTTTTTAGGGTTTTTAAAGGGTTTATGGTTTTTCTAAGTTTTTTGGGGTTTTTATTATTTTTATTGGGTTTTAGGGTTTTTATGTGTTTTTAGTTTTTTATGATTTTCTTAGGGTTTTTCAGGGTTTTTTGAGTTTTTTTATATTAAAGTATTTTTAGGGATTTTTAATGATTTTTATGGATTTTAGGGCAAAAAAGGTTTGGGGATAAGCATGCCTAGCCCCCCAAACTTTATTAATAAAACAAACAGTTTCAAGGAGGGTTTACAAGTATGGAAGTGAATCTCACCCTTCATATCAGAGTCCACATAAGGAATACAAAGAGAGGAAGTGACAAATGACCACAATGAGCTCTGTTACTCAATTTCCTTTTTGGAGAGTGCATCTGCCACTAACTTGGCCTCCCTATAGGCTTGTGTGAAACATAGACTGAGTGTATGAGAGATATTGAGGAATTCAATCCACTGTGGTAGAATCCTCTATGGGATTCTCATGGATTTGTTCTTGAGGTAATCCACCGTAAGCATCGAGTCTACCATAATCCAAAGAAATTTCCACCTAAATTGTGTTTTAAATTTAAGAACCCTCATCATGTACCATAGCTCCAGTTCATATGAACATATTTCTCTAAGAAATTCATAAAAATAGCCTTTAATAATTCCTCTGCAGGTATTGAATACTCCAACACACCCCGAGGGGATGGGTGCACCCAACACTGTTTCATCCACATTGACCTTTATCCATGATGGAATCAGGGAAATCCATCAGATATACTTCAAAACCCGGGGCTTCTTACCCCTAATAGAAACCCAAGTGAATGCAATAGATTCAAATCATTATTATCATTATCCATGTAACCTATTTGAATATGGGACGCTAACTTGATCACCTTGTTGTTCATCACCACATCACCACAAAATGAGAGCGGTTTGCGATTAAAGGCCATGGAATTTAGAGCAACCCTAATATAGTGAATAGTGGTCGCAACACCTGCATGCAGCAGGTTGTGAACATGGTCACTATATTTCATCTCCACCTGGCTGCGGATAAACTCAAATATTTCCCCTTCCATTCATCACTTCAAGCTGAAACATTACAGTAGGTAACTCCATATATTAGCAGAAAAATTACAATAGAGGAAAATATGTGGGATGTTCTCTTCAGACTACCTATAGAAAAATAAATCATAGGAAAGGTGACACCCATTTGTTTCCAGATCCTCCTGAAGAGGGATCCTATTTCTCTAGATTCTCCAAATCAGTACATAATGTTCTGGTGGGATGAATGATGTTATGGACTTTAGTAGCTGAGATGGTGAGACAATTCCTTGTGGTATTTTCAACTGGTAGTAGTCACGAGTATTAAACTTACCAACCATGCTTGGATTCCAAATAATGTTTTAATTATCTATAAACACATATCACTTCATTTTCAAAACAATATAATCAGTGAGACCCATAGGTAAATCCAAAATTTTCCAGATAAAAGGTAGCAATATGCATGTCCCTCAACTCATGGGGAGGTTTCACAACACATAAAGTGGTTCCCCAAGCCATGTGGTTGTCTAGAAATTAATATTCAAGTGATTTAAAACAACCCATTTTGAATGATAAATAATATTCTTGTATGAGGATCTTAGAGTAGGCCAAAATGAGGAAGAAACATATCCACTGAATCCATCAAAAAGAATGTGCGTGAACCTCTCAGAGAGAAAATTCAGGCCATCATAATGTAGGTGGAGAAAGCTCTAAGTGAACTTCACAAGGGGGTCATCATTAAATCATCTAAGATACTTAACACCAAGACCATAAATATCAATAGGTTTTGTACTATGCTTCTGATATACAGAGATCAAATTCCTTTCACTGATACATCCAGTACAAGAAAAGTTCCTAATCCTTACATTCTAGCTTTTAACAAGGCCAGCCGGCTATTTATAGATAGAAAAAGTATGGAAAAACTTAGAGGTGATGTCTGAATTAATTGACATACTCTTACAAAATGGTAGATACACATTCCCTTCCATTTTACCAGATGCTGAGTAATTTTATATGAAATTCCCTCAAAGTTATAGTTTTTTCATTCCCCTAGAAAATAGGTACACCCATATAGGTGAAGGGAAGTGATCCTCTCTTAAATCTAAGTGAACCAGTAATATAGAGCTTCCTGAAGGGGGAGACTCCATCACTAAAGACAATTGAGGATTTCATTAGGCTAATGTTTTTCCCAGCAAAACTGTCATAATGGAGAAATATCAGCCTAACCGACGATAGTTTTTTCTTATTATCTTTCCTAAATAGAAGAATTTCATCTTCATAAATGAGGTGGGAGGGAACATTAAGGTACCGCTTTGACTTAATTGGTGAGTATATTCCATCCTACACAAGGTCAATAATGTACCAGCTCATGTAGTGCTCAACAATAGAAAAAAGAAATCCAATGAGAGGGTCCCCTTGCTGAAATCCACGATATCATTGAAAAAAACCCATTAGGAAGACACTGATAACTATATAAATTTTAGAACTATTTAGAATATTATGGATTTTGATGGTATTACGGTTTTGGGGTTTTTATATTTTTTGGGTTTTTAATGTTTTCTTGAATTTTTTAGTGGGTTGTATGTTTTTTATTTTATTTTAATGTTTTAGTGTTTCAAAGTATTTTTAGAGTTTTTAGTTTATTTTTATGGTATTTATGGGTATTTATGGGTTTTAGATGTTTTTTTACAGTTTTTAAGGTGTGTATAGTTTTAAGGGATTTTGGAATTTATTATGTTGTTAGAGGTTTTTAGTCAATTTAGGTTTTACTGTTTTCTTAGTGGATTTCATAGTGTTGAGGGTTTTTTTTTGTTTTTACGAATTTTTAAGACTTTTTTAGTATTTTTCTTGTTTTTTAGTGGTTTTAAATATGTTGATTGTTTTTTTGGTTTTTTTGGGATTTGTAGGCTTTAGGGTTTTTGACAATTTTTTTTTGTTTTTATCGTTTTAAAGTGTTTAAATTTTTTTACTGTTTTTGAGGGGTTTTTTGAGATTTTAGGTTTTTAGTGGGTTTTTAGAGTTTTTATCATTTTTTGGTGATTAAATGGGTTTTATAGTTTTTATTAGTTCTTTAAAAATTATATGTGGTTCTAGGTTTTTATGTATTTATTGATTTTTATGGTTTTTAGGGGTTTTAGTTTCATTTAGGGTTTTTATGGGTTTTGGCACTTCTTAGGTTTTTTAGGGGATTCATGTCTTTTTAGGTTTTTAAGGTCCTCTAATGGTTTTTAGGGGCTTTATATTTTTATATATTTTTATTTTTTTAATATTTTTATAGTTTTTCAGTATTTTAGAGTTTTTAGGGGTTTTAGGGTTTTTAGGGTTTTTATAATTTTTTAAAAATTTTGGGGTCTTGATTGTTTTTATTTTTTTACGTTTTTCTAAGGGTTTACCATGGTTTTCTAGTGTTTTTTATATTTTTATGCATTTTTTGGGGAATTTTAGGATTTTTATGGGATTTTATTATTTTTAGGTAATTTTCTTATTTCTTAGGTTTCTAGGGTTTTTTTTTATTTTTATGGGTTTATTCTTTTTTTTTTGGTTTTTGGAGTTTTTTAGTGTTTTTATGCGTATTTTTAGTTTTTAACATTTTTAGGGGCTTAATGGTTTTTTATAAATTTTAGTGTTTTTTAGAATTTTATGGGTTGTTAGGGTTTTTGTGTTTTTTGTGTTTTTTGTGTGTTTTTATAAGTTTTAGGGGCTTTTAGTGGTTTTACAGTCCTTTTATAGATTTTTAGTGGGTTTAGTATTTTCTATGTTTTTAGGTATTTTGTGGGATTTTTTTATGGTTTTCTTAGGGTTATAAAAGGTTTCAAGTGGTTTCAATGTTTTTAGTGAATTTTATGGATTTTTAGAAATTTTATGGTATTTTAGGGATTGTAAGAATATTTAGGGTTTTTAATAATTGTAGGGTTTTAGGAATTTTAGGGTTTTTTAGGGTTTTATCTTTTTTAGGGGGTTTAGGGTTTTAAGAGTTTTTTGGTTTTGATGATTTTTTGAGTGGTTTTCAGGTGTTTTAGGGTTTTTTAGATTTTTAGTGATTTTTACTATATTTTTTGAGTTTTATGGTTGTTAGGGGTTTTAGGGAATTTGAGTGTTTTGGGTTTTTAGGATTTTCTGGATTTTATGGGTTTTAAGGTTTTTTGTTTTTTGGAGTTTTTGTGGTTATTAATAATCTTTTGAGTTTTTTAATGTTTTTAGGGGTTTAATGGGGTTTTTGAGGTTTTATCAATTGGATGGGTTTTATGGGTTTCTAGGATTTTAATATTTTAGGGGTTTTGATGTTTTAAGGGTTTTTTGGTTTTTTGGTTTTTTAGGGTTTCTAACATTTTTTGGATTTTAGTGATTTAATTTTTTTTTCTATGTTTTTCTTAGAGTTTTTCATGGTTTTTATGGTTTTTAAATTTTTTATAGGTTTTTAATCTTTTTTAGGATTTTTATGGATTATTGTGGTCTTTTGGGATTAATAGTTTTAGTGTTTTTTGGTTTTTTAGTTTTTTTTCATTTTGAGAAGGGTTTAAAGTATTTTTTTGGTTTTAAAGGATTTCATAGGGGTTTTAAGGGTTTTAGGGTATTTTATGTTTTTAGGGATTTTTATCCTTTTATTAGAACTTTCTCGATATTTAGTGTTTTTAAGGATTTTTATGTTTTTTTGGTTGTTAGAGTTTTTATGGTTTGTTTTTATTTTAAAATTTTTTAAAGTTTTTATGGTTTTATTTATTTTTAGAGTTTTTCAAAAAAAATTAGGGGTTTAATGATTTTTTATATTTTTAGTGTGTTTTCAGGTTTTTTTAAGGGTTTTAGGGGTTGTTACCGTTATTAGCAGTTTTGTTTTTTAGGGTTTTGATGATTTTTTAGGGTTTGTAGTGTTTTTATGTTTTAATGGGTTTTAAGTGTTTTTAATTTTTTGGATTTTCATAGTGTTTTACACATTGTTTTTGGGGGTTCACATTGTTCAGTATTTTTAGGGATTTTTAGGATTTTAGCGATTTTGAGTTTTTTCATGTTTTTAGGGTATTATGTTTTTTATGGTTTTTGGGTTTTTGGGTTTTTTTTTATTTTTTATGGTTTTATTATTTATACAATTTTTATGTTATTATGATTTTAATTGGTTTTTAAATTTTATTAATGATTTTAGGATTTTTGTGATTTTAGGGTTTTATAAGGTTTTTTGGGGTTTTAGGGTTTTTAGGGTTTTTATGTGTTCAGGGGTTTTAGTATTCTTTAGGTTATTTTTAGGGTTTTAAGTGTTTTTAGTTTTTTATGGTTTAATATGGGGTGTTCATTGTTTTTAGGTTTCTTTTACCTTTTTCGGGGTTTTTATGGATTTTTTAATATTTTTTTTGGTTTTTAGGGATTTTCTTGGGTTTTATGGTTTTTAGCATTTTTAGGGGTGTTTTGGATTTTCTGAGTTTTTTATGTTATTAGGGGATTTTTTTTTATGTATTGATTTTTTACTTAGGGTTTTGGGTGTATTGTGTATTTTTACATTTTTTGGGTTTTTAGGGGGATTTGGATTTTTATTTGTTTTAGGGTAAGGAAGATGTGAGGGTCGTGCTATTCTCACCCTCCCCCACCCCAAATTTATTAGAATGAAAAAAAGAGACATAGCAGACAAGGGAGGGGAGGGGTCAAATGACCCACACCCAAAAACCCTTTACAACCCAAGACGCAAAAGACCCCCCAAAAACGAAAAGAAAAATCCAAAAATAAAAAATGAAAAAACACACAAAGCCAAGCTGCCACCACCATCATCCAGCATCAACCAGCATCCAACAGCTCACAGCTAACCAACAACCAGTATCCAAACTCAAAAAATCTAGCATCCAACAACTTATCACCATAAAGATCCACCACCACCAGCATAGAACCATCTGCACCATAGTCATAAGTCTCACCTTCATCACTTCGGAATGAAGCAACACCCCTTACCAAGAACCAGCAGCAACAATCACCTTCAAACCAATCAACCTTTAGATACTCATGCCTAGAAGCAGACCCAGAAGAAAATCCACAACCCCCAAAAATAGAACAACATCTGGCACTACTCAACAGAACCAATAACCATCATCGACATTGAATCACAACCACACCAGCAACAAAACAGAATAACACAGTCCATAGTTGCAGCAATAACACAACACTTAACGTGCCCTTCATCGGCAGATTGAGGGGAAACTAGCACCCATGCCCAGAATCCAACCACCGCACCCAAAGCCGCAGCCAATTCCACTCAACAGAACCAAAAACCAGCATCCGTAATGAATCAAAACAAACCCAGCAATAGAACAAAATACCATAATACAGAAAAGAAGATATAGTGCAACATAACATAACAAGCCCTTCAGCAACAACATGAAATAGATCTGAAAGAGAGAAACGAGAAATTCGAACCTACATCTTCTGCACAAAAAGAAGCCAAGACAAACTCATTCATGCCTCCAATAGCCCCTAATAAGAACCAAAATCCTCACCTGGACATCTCACTAGCCACCTAAAACCGAGCAGCAAAAGAAGTTGTGGCGCCATCTGTATCTTCTCCCACCATGTCCACTATAACCGATCGTGATGCCATAATAACGACAGATCTCCTTCACGACTCATATCAAGAAGCATGATTCCTAGCGCAGAACCATACCCGACACCACCAAGGGGTCCAAAAACCAACCGCACCCACCAATTTCCAAAATGATGCCTAATACCTCCTGGATCTGGAACCATCCACCTCGCCGGAAACCAAAATCGGCCCATACAAACCTGTCGGTTCGTTTCATCGCACCATCGATGAGAGCCAAGAAACCAAATGCTATAAGAGCTTAATAACTAAGACCAAGTCCAGATCTGACAAAAAGATATGATTTCTGGGACAAGCACTCCACTACCCAAATTTCGGGATGCCCGATGCACCCTTATTCCATCATCACAAGACCAGTGGGACCAATGCATCCACAGATCTGAAACTGGCTTTGAGAGTCGCTTCGTCGTTGGCTGAGAATGGACCGAACTAACCTGCTGGAGCATCCCACTACCTCACCGAAGATAGAATCTACATAAAATCCACACGATCCGCCGAGATCACGCCCATGCCACCGAGAGAGCGACGATGCTACCACAGAGCAACAGAGGTACATCGGTGGAAGGGAGCATCAGCGAGGAGAATCGTGAAGGGAGACAAGGAGACTCGGCTGCCATCTTGTGGATTTTTCATTTTAATGTTTTTAGGGGTTTTAGGTATTTTTAGGGTTTTAAGTATTTTTTATAATTTTTAAGGGTTTTTTTGGTTTTTAGTGTTTTTATGATTTTTTAGGTTTACGGTGTTTTTTGAGTTTTTACTGGTTTTTAATTTTTTTTAGAGTTTTTAAAAAAATTACGGTTTAAGGTGGTTTTATAGTTTTAGTGGGTTATTTGGTTTTTATGTTTTTTTGGGGGATTTAAACATTTTTAGGGTTTAAATTGTTTTTATATTTTTAATGGTTTTTAGGGTTTTATGGGGTTTTATTTTTTATGGATTTTAAGGGTTTTTTGGTTTTTTGGGTTTTTATGGGTTTTAGAGGTTTTATCATTTTAATTTTTTCAAGGGTTATCAGTGTTTTTAGGTTTGTATTGTTTTTTAGGGTTTTTAGGATTTTATATGTTTTTTTTTGGTTTTTGAGGCTTTTTTGATAATTATTGTTTTTTTGGATTTATAGGGATTTGTGGGGTTTTAGGGTTTTTTGGGGTTTTTTAGGATTTATTCATTTTATGTGTCTTTAGGTTTTAAGGTTTTATTATTGGTTTTTAGTGGTTTTAGGATCTTTTTACATTTTTTGGGATTGTTTAAGAGTTTTTAGGATTTTAGGTTTTTTTGGTATTTTGATGGCTTTAGGATTTTTTGGCTTTTTGGTTTTTCATAGTTCTTTGGTGGTTTAGGGGCTGTTTTTTATTTTTTTGGGTTTTAATGGGTTTTTCTGTTTTTTTAATGTTTTAGGGGTTTGAATTTTTTTTAGAGTTTTTAGTGTTTTTAGGGTTTTATGGTTTTATTGTATTAGGGGGTATTAATATTTTTATAGGTTTTTATTTTTTAAGGGTTTACCCAGATTTTATGATATTTTAGGGTTATTATAATTATTTTATTAATATTTATTTTATTTTTATTGAGGTATTAATGTTTTCTTAGGGGTTTTCAGTGTTTTAGGGTACCTTTTTAGGCATTGTTAGTATTCTTCATATTTTTAGGTTTTTAGGGTTTTATTGTTTTTTAGGTCATTAGGGGGATTTCCTATTTTTAAACTTTTATGGTTTTCTTAGGGGATGTTTAGGTTTCTTTATGTTATAAGGGATTTAATTTAATTTTTTTAATATTTTTAATATTGTTATTTTTTATGGATTTTTAGGGTTTTTATAGATTTTTTTTGGGTTTTTTGAGTTATTTAGGGTTTTAATGGTTTTTTGGAGTATTAAATGAATTAAGGGGTTTAAAGGGTTTTGATATTTTTTATTGGTTTAGGTTTTTTATGGGTTATTTGGCTTTTGTTGTGAATTATGCACCTTTTTGGTTTTTAGGGGGTTTTATATTTTTTTAGGGTTAATAGTGTTCTTAGTGTTTTATGGATTTTAAGTGTTTTAGGTGTTTATTTTTTTCATATAGTTTTTAGTTTTTTAGGTTTCCTTATATTATTAGTGATTTTAGGGCTCTTTTTTAGATTTTTATGGGTATTTTGGTATTTTGTGGGTTTTATGGTTTTTATCATTTTTTTGGCTTTTAGGGGATTTATATGTTTTTAGATTTTTAATGTTTTCTAAGGTTTTTTCAGGGGTTTTATGTGTTTTTACATTTTAATGATTTTTAAGTATATTTATTATTTTTATGTTTTTTACAATGTTTATGGATTTTGAGAGTTTTTAGGGTTATTATTGTTTTTTGGGGTTTTTTGGTAATTTTTATTTTTTTAGGGTTTTGAAATTTTTTATAGAATTTCTAGATTTTTAGGGGTTTAACTTTTTTTTTACTTTATAATATTTTTAATGTGTTTTAGGAAATCTAAGATTTATAGAGTTTTTATTGTTTTTTGGGGATTTTTTGGTTATTTTTTCTTTTAGAGTATTTAGTATTTTGTTTGTATTTTAGGGGTTTATTTTTTTTCGGGTTTTGAGGTTTTTTGAGGTTTTTTGGTTTTTAGGTATATTTATTATTGTAGATATTTTTAGGGCCTTTTTAGGATTTTAATTTGTTTTAGGGTTTTTAGGTATTTTTAGATTTTTTATGGTTTTAGGGTTTTTTTATTATTAGGTATTTTTTTCATTTTTTATAGATTTATTATTTTTATTGCTTTTTTTATGTTTGTTTTGGATTTTTAGTGGTTTTATGGTTTTTCGGGGTTTTTATGGAGTTTTTAGTTTTGAGGTTTTTTATGTTTTATAAATTTTTTTTAGAGTTTTAAGGTCTTTTTGGATTTTTTAGATGATTATTAGTTTTCTAATGTTTTTTAAATATTTTTATGGGTTTTTATCGTTTTTGGGGGTTTTATGGGTTTTAGGGTCCTTTTTTGTGTTTTTAGTGTTATTGGAATTTTTCACATTTTTAGGGGATTCAAGTGTTTTTAGGTTTTTATGGTTTTCTTATGGGTTTTGAGGGTTATTATGTTGTTTTAGATATTTTTAGTGTTTTTATTTTAGTAGGGTTTTTAGAGTCTTAAAGGATTTTGACAGTTTTTAGGCATTTTATGGTTTTTAGGGTATTTTAAAGATTTTTGTGTTTTTAGGTTTTTAAGGGTGTAAATTGTGTTTAGGTTTTCATGTTTTTCTTAAAGTTTTTCATGGTTTTTACAGTTTTAGTTGTTTTTATGGTTTTTTGGGATATTTAGGGTTTATTTTGGTTTAATGTGATTTTGATGTTTTTTAGGGTTTTTAGGGTTTTTCGTTTTTTTATTTTTGTGGTATTTTTATGTGTTTTTTGAGATATTAGGGTTTTTAAGGCTTCTTAGAGTTTAAGAACATTTTAAGGGTAAAAAGGTTTTTGGAGTTTTTATTGGGTTTTGTAGTATTATTGGATTTTAGGGTTTTCAATGTTTTTAGGGGATTTTATGGTTTTCATGGGTTTTCAGAATTTCAAGGGATTTTAGTGTTTTTAGTGTTTTTAGAATTTTTAGATTTTTAGGGGTTTTTTGTTTTTTAGGTATTTATGATTTTCATAGGGTTTTTTCATGGTTTTTTGGATTCTTATGTTTTTAGGTATTTTGAGGGATTTTTTATTATTTTTAAGGGTTTTTAGTGATTTTGAGGGGTTTTATGGGGTTTTTGTGCTTTTATGGTTTTAGGGTTTTTATATTATTATTAGTTTTTTGAGGATTTTATTGTTTTTATGTTTTTAATAATTTCTTAGGGAATTTTTCTTTTTTATGTTTTATAATGTTTTTTGGGGTTATTTTTTTAGGATTTTAATAGTTTTTTGGCGTTTAGGGGTTTGGATGGTTTTTAGGTGATTTTAGTTTTTTTATGATTTTATGTATGTTTTTGGTTTTTATGCTTTTTTAGTGTTTTATGTTTTTAATGATTTTTTAGATTATTTTAATGTTTTTAGGGTTTTAAAATATTTTTAGGGTTGTCATGTGTTTTTTATTATTTTTATGGGGTTTTAATATTTTTATGGTTTTTAGGGGTTTTAGGGTTTTAAGGTGTTTTTAGGGTTTTTAGGGACTTTTAGTTGTTTCAAGGGTTTTTATCATTTTTTATGTTTTAAGGTGTTTTACTTATTTTTAGATTTTTACGGTTTTCTAAGGGAATTACATGGTTTTTTATTTTTTATATGGATTATTTAGGATTTTTGTTTTTTTAGGGATTTTAGAGATTCTGAGGGTTTTTATAATTTTTTAGCGTTTTATGGGTTTTATGTGTTTTTTGGGTTTTTAAGTATTTCATAAGGTTTTAGGGTCATTATTTTTTTATATATTTTAGGGATTTTTTAATATTTTTATGTTTTTTAGCGTTTTTAGTGATATTAATAGATTTTAGGGTTTTTATGTCTTTAGGAGTTTTATAGTTTTTTTAGTTTTTAGTTTTTTTTGAGTTTTTAGTGTTTTTTCTGTATTTTAGATTTTTTCACATTTTTTGGGGATGAAAAGTTTTTTGGAGTTTTTATTGTTTTTTAGGTTTTTATGGGTCATATGAGTTTTAAGGTTTTAGGGTTTTTTATTATTTTTAGGGATTTTAGAATTTTAGGGTATTTTAGGGTCTCTTAGTGTTTTACCATTTCTTAGGTTTTTTAGTGGTTTCATGTTCTTTTAGGTTTTTATGATATTCTTAGGGTTTTACAAGGTTGTCAAGGATTTTTACATTTTAGGGATATTTTTTAGTTTTTAGGATTTTATGATTTTTTTTGTATTTTATGGAGTCTGTTGGTTTTAGGGATTTTTTTTTTGTTTTTAGGGGTTTTCGTGCTTTTTTGGTTTATATTAGGTTTTACAATTTTTAGCTTTTTAAGGTTTTCTTAGGGAAAGGAAGGCTTAGGGCCAGGCTACTCCTGAACGCCCCCAATTTTTATTAAAAAATACACAAAGACAGTACAGACAAGGGAGGGGTGGGGCCATTCAACCCACACCCGAAATCCATTAAAAAAACACACACACACAAGCCCAAAAAAAGAAAAACAAAGATAGAAAAAGACACGAAAAGCAGACACAACAATGGAATCATCAAGTCACATCCATCCAATACTAGCATTCAGTAGCACCACATCCAAGAAAAAACCATTATCCAGCAACATCCCTCAGCAGAATCTCCAAAGCTTCTCCCAACCAAATAGAACCAGCATCCCATATCACCAACTAGCCCTCAGCCTCCAACAACTCTTCTTCCATACCAACAGCCAGCACCAGCAGAGGTCCACTATCAAACCAGCCGCAACAAGCCATCCCCAACAAAAACTTACAGCCAAACAACCAGCCCCATCCAGCATCACATCCAACCAAGAGGCAATACCCGTAGTATCTCACAAGCAGACCAGTCACAACCAATAAAAACCATCAATTCACAGCCACAAAAAAACCTCCACCACCTCCTCTATAGGCGGAAAACAACAACGAGCAGCCCATTATCCAGCATCCATCACCCTATATCCATAAAAAACCGAACATCCAGCAAATCGCATCCAACAACACCCAGCCAACAACATAAATAAACATATCAAAGAACATTTTATAGAAGCTCCCGCTTTCTCCAAAATCACGATTCGGCATCAACATTCCGAGTGCAAGATGCAACATAGTATAATCACTCCAGAACTGAGTCATACCATAATAACGGAACCAATAAACATACCCCATGACACATCCTGGGAGTAGTACCCTACTAGAGATATCCACCATAAGACAAGACACAAAACTGCCGGAATGTACCATCCGAGAAGAAAGCACTGGGTAGGCCTATAAACCACGAAGATGTTGCACCTTTCCCAGCCAAATAAGCCCTCGACCTTATTGACCCGTCTGTAAATGCTTCAGATCTGGAAATATGATGATGATCCGCAGTTGCATCTCTCCGTTGCAAAACTTGGAAAGTCACCACACCTACCTAAAGTCGTCGTGAAGCCAAGGAGACCACCACATATTTAGATATGAAGCCAGGGTTGACTTCTCCATCGACTTAGAAACCCACCACGCTCTCACATAGTAGCACCAACGGGAGTCTCCATGAGCAACGCCAAACCCGTCGAGCCTCCGAGACCGCACCCAGGCCACAGAGAATCCATGGACTCCACCGCCAAAGAGCATTGAATATCCATCAGAAACCAGTAGCGCTGAGGATCGATAGAGAGAACCTGGAGATTCGACGAAAAATTCTTCCACAATTCTAAGGTTTTCTTAGAGGGGTTTTAGGGGTTTTAGTTTCCTTTACATTTTGAGATATTTTTAGTAGTTTTTAGGATTTTTATGGGCTTTAGGTTATTTATGTATTTTTAGGGGTTTTAGGTTTTTTTGGGGTTCTAGGATTTTTTTGACTTCTAGGTCTATTTTAGATAATTAGTGTTTTGAAAATTTATAGTGTTTTTATTGACTTTAGGGGTTTGATGTGTTTTTATAGTATCTAGTGTTTTTATTTTTTTCTGAGTTTTTAAATTTTTTAGGATTTTTCATGGTTTTTTATGGTTGTCTTATGGTTTTAGGGTTTTTCGGTTATTTATATTAGTTTTAATGGTTTTAAGTGATTTTTAGGCTTTTAGGGGTTTCATGTGTTTTTAGGTTTTTATGGTCTTCTTAGGGATCTTCAAGAGTTTTCTAGGTATTTTTTGTTTCTAGGTATTTTTATGGATTATTAGGATTTTTATGGTTTCTTAGTGTTTATGTATTTTTTGGATTTCTTGGGTTCTTTCTATTTTTAGTGTTTTAAGTGTCTTAGTGTTTTTAGGGTTTTTATGGTATTATTTTTTTTGATGGTTTTATTAGGTTTTATATGGTTTTAGGATTTAATTTTAGGGATTTTATTACTTTTTTATGATTTTTATTGGGTTTTTATTGTTTTTATGGTTTTTGGGGGTTTTAGGGTTTTAATAGTTTTGGTGTTTTTATGGTTTTGTGAGTTTTTAGTGTATTTGTGGTTTTTTATATTTTTTTAACAATATTAGGTGTTTATAGTGTTTTTATAATTTTAGTGGGTATTAGATGTTTTTTTTAATTTTAATCAGCCTTTGGTTTTTTTGGTGTTGTTCATGTTTTTATGGGTTTTAAAAGATTTTTGGTTTTTGAGATTTTCCTAGGAGTTATCTGTGTTTTTAGGGGTTTTATTTTTTTATTTATTTTTAGTGATTTTATATGTTTTTTACTTTTTATGGTTTTTAGGGATGTTTATGGTTTTTTCGATATTTTTGGATATTTTTCGATTTTTAGGGGTTATTCTGTTTTTATGGTATTTAATGTTTATTATTTTTGTTTAATGTTTTAGGGGTTTAAATGGTTCTTATTGTTTTTATTTTTTATGGATTTTTTATGTTTTTAGGGTGTTTTATAGTTTTATGGGTTTTTATGGGTTTTTAGGGTTTTTACATACTTTTTAGGGTTTTATCATTTCTAGGTTTTTAGGGGATTGAAATGTTTTTAGTATTTCTATGGTTTTATTAGGGAATTTACAGTATTTGGGTTTTTTACATTTTATTGGTTTTTTAGGTATTTTTTACAATTTTTATATGTTTTTAGAGTTTTTTGGGAGTCTTCGTGTTTTTTGGGTTTTTAGGGTTCGTCGAGGATTTTCGGGGTTTTAGAATTTTTAGTTTTTTTATCGTTATAATTTATTTTTAGTTTTTAATCATTTCTATGGTTTTTTCAATTTTTTAAATTGTTAGGGATTTTTATCTCATTTTAGAATTTTAATGGGTTTTTAGGGATTTTAGGTATTTTGAGGCTTTTTAAATATTTTTTTATTTTTCATGGTTCTTTGGGGCTTGTTGGTTCTTTTCTATTTTTTAGGGATTTTTATGGGTTTTATAACTTTATATAGTCTTAGGGGTTTAAAGGGATTATGAGTTCTTAATGCTTTTTATGGGGTTTTAGGGTTTCTATGATTATAGGGGTTCAGTGTTTTTAGGGTTTTTATGGATTTTGGTGTCTTTTAGGGTTTTAGTGTTTTTTGGGTTTTAAGTATGTTATGTTTTTTTATAATTTTAATTTTTTCATTGGGTTTTTCAGAGTTTTTAGGGATATAGACATTTTAGGTATTTTATGTATTTTTTCGATTTTTATGGTGTTTATGTTTTTTTGGATTTTGAGGTTATTTGGGGATTTTTAGCATTTTTAGTTGTTTTTAAGGGTTTTTATAGTTTTTTTGGGTTTCTAGGTGTTTTATGTGTTTTTAGATTTCTAAGGATTTCTTGGAGGTATTTAAAAGTTTTATGGATTTTTAGGTTATTATGGACTTTTAGGGATTTTTAGTTTTTATTAGTATTTATGGATTTTGATGGAGTTTAGTGTTTTATGGTTATTTTGGGTTTTTTTGGTATTTTATTTTTTTAGGATTCATAATAATTTTTAGAATATTATATCATTTTTAAGGATTTAATGGTTTTTTATAGTTTTTAGTGGTTTTTATGGTTGTCATGGGTTATAGGGTTTTTAGGTTTTTTCTGATTTTTAGGTATTAGAGGCTTTATAGTGTTTTTTGGGGGGTTTTGTGTTTTTTGGTTTCTGGTGGTTTTATGTGTATTTATGTTTTTAAAGTTTTATATGTATTTTTATAATTTTTATGTTTCTAGGAATTTTTATGACTTTTTGGATTTTTATGGGTTTTTAGTGTTTTTAGGGATTTTTAGGGTTTTTATCGTTTTTTTGTTTTTTCTGGTTGTTATGTTTTTTAATGTTTTTGTGGTTTTTAAGGGTTTTAAATGATTTTCAGATTCTAATTTTTTCTTGGGGTTTTATAGGGATTTTAATTTTTTTGGTATTTTTAAGGGTTTTATAAGATTTTTATGGTTTTTTGGGATTTAAGGTAATTTTAGTGTTTAAGGGTTCTTAGAGTTCATAGAGTTTTTATGTATTTATAAAATTATAGGATTTTTTTGTGTTTAATTGATTTTTAATGTTTTATATAGTTTTTAAACTTTTTTAGGGGTTTAAGGGGTTTTTAGAGGTTATGGTAGTTTTTTTGGTGTTATTGAGTTTTAGAGGTTTTTACGGCTTTAATTTTTTTGGGTTTTCATAAGGTTGTAGGTTTTTAGGGTATTTTTTTGGGTTTTTTCCATTTTGTGGTTCATAGGGGTTTCAATGTTTTTAGGTGTTTAAGTATTTATTAGTGGTTTACATGTTTTTATGTTTTTTGGGTTTTTAGGGACTGTTATGGAATTTTTTAGTATTTTTATGGGTTATTAATGTTTTTTAGGTATTTTGAGGGTTTCTATGGGGTTTTAGGGGATTTATTATTTTTTAGGTTTTTTATTGGTTTAATGTGTTTTTAGGTATTTATGATTTTGTGAGGGTTTTCATGGTTTTAAGAGGTTTTTATGTTTTTAGGTATTTTTAGGGATTTTTAGGATATTTATGGAATTTGTCATCTAAATATATTTTAATTTTTTTTGGTGTTTTCTATTGTCTTATAGGTTTTATTTTTGTTTTTGGGTGTTTTTGGGGGTTTTGAGTTTTTTAGGGATTTATGATTTTCTAGAGTTTTTTTAAAACATCTAGGTGCTTAGAGGGTTAAGGTTCTAGTAGAGTTTTTTAGGGTTTTTAAGTTTTTTCTATTCTTAGAAAATTGTATGGATTTTTTTGGATTTTTATTGGTTTTAGGGTTTTTACGTATATAGAGGGTTTTTATGGGTTTTAGGGATTTTTAGGCCTTTTATTATGTTTTTATTTTTAGTGTTTTCTGAGATTTTTTATTATTTTTAAGGTTAGTTGGATTTTTTAACATTTTTAGGGGTTTAAATGGTTTTTAGGGTTTTTTGTGGTTTTAGGGTTTTATGGATTTTTAGGGCTTTTAAGGTTTCTACTATTTTTATGTATTTTAGGTTTTTAGGATTTTTATGGTCTTTATGGTTTTCTCATTTTAACAATTTCTCGGTTTTTAGGTATCTTAAGTGTTTTAGTTTTTATTGTTTTCTAAGGGGTTTTCATAAGTTTAAGTTATTTTATGTTTTTATGTACATTTAAAAAAAATTTAGAATTTTTATGGTTTTAAGGAATTTGAGTGTGTTTAGGTTTTTGGGGCTTTAGTGTTTTTAGTGTTTGTTAGGTTTTTAGGTATTTTTAGTTTTTTATGGTTTTATTAGGGTTCTTTGGGTTTTTTTATGTTTTTAGTGATTTTTAGGATTTTATGGGTTTTTTGGGTTTTTTTGTGATATTTGGTATTTTTAGGGTTTCATATGGTTTTTAGGGTTTTTATGTTTTTTATGATTTTGTTGGTCTTTTAGGGACTTTCTTGAGTTTTTTTTGGTTTTAGGGTTATTTATAGTTTTTTTTATCTTTTTGGGGGTTTAGAGGGTTTTTTGAGTATTTGGTTTTTAACATTTTTAGGTTTTTAGGGGCTTTAAGTGTTTTTTTGTGACGTTTTCGTAGGGTTTTTATGGGTATTAGGGTTTTTTCATTTTTAGGTGTTTTATGTTTTTTATGTTTTTAAGGATTTCATAGGATATTTATGGATTTGGTGTTTTTTTAAATAGGTATTCTTAGGGTATTTTAAGATTTTATGTGGTTTTAGGGTTTTACAGATTTAAAGGGGTTTTGGGTTTTTAGGGTTTTTATAGTATTTTTGGTTTTAAAGGTTTTCTATTTTTTAGTGGTTTTAAGGTTTTCTAGAGTATTTTTAAGGTTTTTTGGGCTTAAAGGTGTTTTATATTTTTTAGTGATGTTTATGTTTTTATGGGTTTTAGGGTATTTAAAGGCTTTATGGGGTTTTTAGGGTTTCTCGTGGTTTTAGGATCATTTTAGTTGGTAGAAGGTTTTTTTCATTTTCATTGTTTTGATGGGTTTTAAGTGCTTTTAGGTTTTTAGGGTTTTATTAGGGTTTTATGGATTTTACATTATTTGGGATTTTGAGGGATTTGTTTTAGTATTTGTATTTTTTTTATGGATTTTATGGATTTTTAGGGTTTTTAGGGGTTTTAGGGATTTATGATTTTTTGTTTTTTAGGTTTTTATGGATTCATTTTTTTTATGTTTTTACGATTTCCTTATGGTTTGTAGTGTTTTTTATGTTTTTATGCATTTTTAGTGACTTTTTTTGATTTTTATGGTTTCATAGGGTTTTAGGTATTTTGAGGGGGTTTTTTGGTTTTTTAGGGTTTCATGTTTTTTGGGGGGTTTAGGGTTTTTTTAGCTTTTACGGTTTTTACAGTTTTCATGATTTTTTATCATTTTTTGGATTTTAAAGTGGTTTTATAGTTTTCAGTGGTTTTGGATTTTTTTGGGATTGTTGGATTTTTTGGTTTTAGGGGTTTTTATGTTTTTTATGTTTCTAGGGTTTTAGTGTTTTCAATCTCTTTTAGGGGGTTAAGGGTTTTTATAGGTTGATAAGTTTTTTGTGGGTTTTAATTATTTTTAGGTTTTTATGGTTTTACTTGTGGTTTTTTATGGTTTTTGGGGGTTTTATGTTGTTATGGAATTTTAGAGAATTTTGTAAGGTTTTATGGTTTTTTGGGTTGTAGGGGTTTTTAGAGAAGTTAGGGTTTTTATGGTTTACATGGTTTTTAGGGTTTTTAGATTTTTTATGTTTTTAGACGTGTTAAGTGTTTCTTAGATTTTAGGTTTTTCATATGGGTTTCATGAATTTTTATATTTTCATGGATTTTTAATTATTTTATGTTTTTATGGGTTTTAGGGTTTGTAGGGTTCTGATAGGTTTTATGGGATTTTTGGGTTTTTCAATTTTTTATGTCTTTTAGGGTTATTATGTATCCTTTGGTTTTTATTTTTATCTTATGGGTTTTCAGCTATTATTATTTTTAGGGGGTTTTAGTGTGTTTTTAATATTTTTATGGTTTTAAGATTTGTTTGGATTTAATTTTTTTTGGGTTTCATGGGGTTTTTATGTTTTTTCGGGTTTTGGGGTTGTTTTTTGGGGTTTTATGTATTTTTAATGTTATTAGGGGATTAATGGGTTTTTAGAGTTTTTATTGGGTTTTATAGTTTTTAGAGGTTTGTAGTGGTTTTAAAGGTTTTAGTTGTTTTATTGGTTTTAGGGGGTCTAGGGTTTTCAGGGTAATAAGGGTCTTAAGGGTTTTTATAATATTTATGTTTCTTAGGGGTTTTAAGTGTCATTAGGCTATTGTGGTTTTCTTAGGGTTTTTATGGGTTTTATGGTTTCTTTTTTTTATTTATTTTTAGGTATTTTATAATATCTATGCTTTTTGGGGGGTTTTAGAAATTTTGAGTGTTTTAGTGTTTTTTAGGTTTTTATTGATTTTTTGAGTTTTTAGAATTTTTTAGTTTTTTAGGGGTTCTATGTGTTTTGGGGGATTTTAATGTTTTATTATTGTTTTTAAGGATTTATAGGGGTTTCTACTTTTTTGTTAAGGTTTATGGATTTTTTATATTTTTATAAATTTATGTTTTTTAGTGATTTTTAGGGTTTATGATTTTTTTGGTTTTTTTGGGTTTTATTGATTTTTAGGATTTTCAGTGTTTGTTTGAGGTTCTTAGTGTTTTTAAGGATTTTTAGAATTTTTTAAAATATTTATGGGTTTAAAGGTTTTGTAGAGTTTTAGTGGGGTTTTAGTGCTTTTACAGGATTTTATAAATTTTAAAGGTTTTTAGGGTTTTTATGGTTTTAGTGCCTTTAGTATTTTTAGGGAATTTACGGTTTTTATAGTGTTTATAATTTTTTATTTTTTATTTTGTTTTTTGGTGTTTTTAGGTTTTTATTTTTTTCCTTTTAGGTTTTTAGGGTTTTTTACATTTTTAGGAATTTTTAGAGAGTTTATGGGTTTTTATTGTTTTTAGGGATCTTTAGTGGTTTTTACAGTCTTTTAGGATTTTAAGCATTTTAAAGGTTTTTAGGTTTTATAGGATATAACGAATTCTAAAGGATTTTTGGGTAATTAGGTTTTTTCACAATTTAATGGATTTTTATCCATTTATAAGATTTTTATGGTTTTAAGGGGTTTTATGGATTTTGAGGGTTTTTAAGGTATTTAGTTTCTTATGGTTTTTTGGTTTGTTTGAGTTTTTTATCGTTCTAAAGGTTTTTTAGTGTTTTTAACAGTTTTAGGTGTTTAAATGGTTTTAATAGTTTTTAGTGGTTTCTAGGTTTTTTATTCGTAATTTAGTGGTTTTTAAATTTTTAAGGGTTTTATGGTTCTTAGGGTTTGGGGTGGGGTTTTTAGGGTTTTTAGCTATTTTAATGTTTGGGGTTTTAATTATTTTTAGGTTTTTTAATTTTTTTGATAGGTTTTTTAGGGTCTATTGTGTTTTAGGGATTTTTAGGTTTTTTATGATATTTATGGGTTTTAGGGGTTTTAGGGAATCTAAAGGGTTGCTGGTTTTTTGGCACTTTTTCAATTTTTTTGCCTTTTAGAAATATTTTTTAGGGATTTTATGTTTTAAGGGTTTGAAGGTTTTCTAAGGTATTTTTAGGATTTTAAGGTTTTTTTTATGTTTTTAGGGAATTTTTTAGTATTTTAACAGTTGTTTAGGTTTTTTTGATGTTTGAGGGTTTTACAGGTTTTTAAGGGGTTTTTCTTTTTTGGGTTCTTAGGGTCTTTTGATATTTTAGTGGTTTTAAGGTTTTATACAATTTTCTAACATTTTTTGAAGATTCAAGGGGTTTTCGAGTTGTAATTGGTTTTGGGGGGTTTTATTTGTTTTAGTGGTTTTTAGGGTTTTTAACACCTTTTAGTATTTTTTTAGGGTTTTTTGCATTTTTAAATATTTATGGGTTTTAAATATAATTTTCTAAGGTTTTACTTGGGATTTTAAGAGGTTTTTTATGTTTTGGAGAATTTTTAGGGATTTTTAAATATTTTTATGGTTTTTTAGTGTTTTTATAGGTTTTAGTATTTGTTAGGTTTTTAGGGGTTTTAATTGTTTTTATAAATTTATGGTTTTTTATGATTTCAGGGGTTTTTCACATTTTAAGGGATTTTAGTTATTTTTTAAATTTTTTTTGGTTTTTAGGGATTTATATATTTTATGTGTTTTTAGTGTTTTTTAGGATTTTCTGAGTTTTTATTGTTTTTTTGGGTCTTTAGAGTATTTTTATTTTTCATATGTTTTAAGTGTTTTTATATTTTTTTGTTGTTTTTAGGGGTTGAAAGTGTTTATAGACTTTTTAGTTGGTTTTTACGTTTTTTTGGGTTTTTTGGGGGATGATTTTTAGGGGTTTTTATTGTTTTTTTTATTTTTAGGGTTTTTTGTGTCTATTGAGGATTTTTTGTGTTTTTAGCTTTTTTATTATTTTTAGGGGTTTTAGTGGTTTTAGTTTTTTAATGTTTTCTTATGGGATTTCAGGTTATTTATGATTATTTAGGTTTTTATGAATTTTTAAGTCATTTTTAAAATTTTAATTTGTTTTATATTTTAGGGGTTTATTTTTGTATTATGGGGTTTTTACGTTTTTAGTGTTTTTTAGGTTTTTAAGGGTTTTTTGTGTTTTTAGGTTTTTATGGTTTTTAAAATTTCTATGGATTTTTAAAAAAAATTTGTATTTTTATTTTCTTTTTTGATTATTTTGGGGGTTTTGAAGGTTTTATGGATTTTTCATGGTATTAGGGTTTATATTGTTTTTTGAGTTTTTTTAGGTTTTTATGTTTTTTATATTTTTTAAACATTTTTAGGTTCTAAAATGATTTTAAAGTTTCATGGGGCATTTATGTTTTTTTGGGTCTTTATGTTTTCTATTATTTTAGGTGTTTTATTTAATTTTATGGTTTTGAGGGTTTTTAGAGTTTTAGGGTTTTATGGGTTTTAATTATATTTAGGCTTTATGGTTTTCATAGGATTTTTTAGTTTTTTAGGGTTTTTTCTCTTTTCAAGTATTATTAAGGGATTTTAGGATTTTTATTATTTTTTGTGTTTTTGGGATCTTGTGCATTTTTAGGGGTTTTAGGGTATTAATGTTTTCTAAGTAATTTATCATTCATTAGGTTTTTTAGGGGGTTTTATGTGTTTAAATTTTTTTATGGTTTTTTAGGTTTTTTTATTATTTTTATGGTTTTTATGTTTTTATGAATATTTAAGAATTTTTTTGTATTTTTTTGTATTTTTATGTTTTTAGGGGTTTTAGGGATTTTGAGGATTTTAGGGGTTTTTTTGGGTTTTAGGATATTTTTAGTTTTATAGGGGTTTTAATGTTTTATGTGTATTTTAATGTTTTTATTGATTTAAAGTGCTTCTAGAGTTTTTAGTGGGTTTTGGGGGTTTTGGGTTTTTAATGTTTTAAGGGGTTTTTATAGATTTTATTGGTTTTATGGATTTTAGGTTCCTTTAGGGGTTGGGGGGGGTAGAATTTTTTTGGGTTTTATGGGTTTTATGTGTTTTTACGTTTTAATTTTTTTCATTGGGGTTTTCATGATTTTATGGTATTTTTACATTTTTAATTATTTTTGTGTCTTTTTTAAGATTTATATAGGTTTTTAAAGTTTTTATGGATTTTCAGTGTTTTAGGGGTTTTAAGGTTCTTACATTTTTATGTTTTTATGCTTTTTACGTGTTTTAGGTTTTAAGGATTTCATAGGCTTTTTGGGGTGTCAGGGATTTTTATATTTTTTATGGATTTTTAGGGATTTTTTAGAAATTTAATGGTTTGTAGTTTTTTATGGATTTTGAAGGTTCTTATGGTTTTTTAATATTTTAGGGATTTTTTAGTTTTTTTATTTTTTCAAGGTTTTTTAAGTCTAGTGTTTTTTATGTTTTTTAGATTTTATTTATGATTTTAAATGTTTAAAGAGATTATAGACTTTTTAGTGGTTTATTTGGGTTTATGGGTTTCTAGGGTATAAAAGTATTTTAGGGGTTTTATGGGTTTTAGAGATTTTTAAGGTAATTTTAGGGGTTTTATATTATTAATGGATTTAAGTGTTTTTTGGTTTTTATGGTTTTCTTATAATTTTCTATGGTTTTTAGGGTTTTTTACATTTTGAATATATTTAGGGTATTTTTAGGTTTTTTATGTTTTTGGGGGGTTTAATGATTTTGAGGTTTTTATGGGTTTTTAATTTTTTGTCCATTTATGGGTTTTTTTAATTATTTAATTTTTTATGTTTTTATTAGTGTCTTTCGCTGTTTTTAGAGTTTTTAGGGATTATATGATTTTTTTGGGTTTTTGGTTTTTTAGTATTTTAGGGTTTAGGGTATTTTAGAGTTTTTTAACATTTTTAGGGGTTTAATGGGTTTTTAATGTTTTTTTTTGGATTTTATGTGTTTTTATTTTTTTTATCGTTTTTAGGGGGTTTTGGGGTTTTTGGTATTTTTATGGATTTTAGAGTGTTTTGGGGTCTATTTTGGAAATTTAGCATTTTTTTTGTTTGAAGGTGTTTAAATTCTTTTTAGGTTTTGCTAGTTTTCTTAGGTGTGTTTAAGGTTTATAGAGGTTTTTATATTTTTTTGGGATTTTTTGGTTTTTTTAGAATTTAATGGTTTGTTAGGTTTTTTTTGGATTTTGAGGGTTTAAATTTTCGTTAGGTTTTTAGCATTTATTAGGTTTTTTGGGGTTTAAAGCGATATTAGGTTTTTAAGATTTCCAAAGTTGTTTTTAGTGTTTTGTGGGGTTTTTCATTTTTAGTTATTTTTAAAAAAAATTATGATTTTTATGGTTATATTGGTTATTAGGTATTTTGTGGGGTTATGTGGTTTTTAATATTTTTAGGGTTGTTTGTTTTTTTAGGGGTTTTAAGGGATTTTATAGTATTTTTACTTTAATAGGATTTTAAAGGGTTTTTATAATTTTTAGTTCTTTGGTATTTTATAGGTTTTTAATGCCTTTTGAGATGTTAATTATTTTTAGTGTTTTTTAGGATTTCTAAGGATTTTAGGTTTTTTACGGTTTTTTAGGTTTTATATGGTTTTTATGGTTTTTTGGGACATTAGAGTTTTTTGATTTTTTAGATGTTTTAAGAGTTTTTATAGTTTTTTTAACGTTTTTAGGGGTTAAAAAGTTTTTATATCTTTTAGTGGGTTTTTATGTTTTTTTTGGGTTTTGTGGGGGAAGGTTTTTAGGGGTTTTTTATTTTTTTTTGTGGTTTTAGAGTTTTTTGTGTCCCTTTAGGATTTTTAGGATTTTTATCATTTTTATGGTTTTAGGGGTTTTAAGTGGTTTTATTTTTTTATTGTTTTCTTATGGGTTTTCAGGGTATTTATGATTTTTAGGTTTTTATGATTTTTTAAAGCATTTTCAATTTTCTTTTGGGAATTTAGGTATTTTTTGGGTTTTTTTTGGTTTTTTTGGTTTTTAGAGTTTTTTTAGGTTTTTAGGGGTAATAATCATTTTTAGGATTTTATTGTTTTATAATGGTTTTTCAACATTTTTAGTGTTTATCATATTTCTATGTATTTTTACTGATTTTTTTTATTTTTATTTACTTTTTGGGTTATTTTCTGGATTTTGATGCTTTTATGGGTTTTCAGGGTTTTAGGGTTCATATGGTTTTTTGGCTTTTAGTTTTTTTTAGTTTTTTAGGGTTTTACATTGTTTCTAGTTTCCAATAATTTTTAGTGTTTAAAATAATTTTCTAGTTTCAATGGGTTTTTAGGTTTTTTTGGGGGTTTTAAGATTTTTATGGTTTTAGGTGTTTTAATAATTTTTAGGGTTTTTAGGGTTTTTAGAGTTTTTAGGGTTTTCGGGGTATTAATTATATTTACGTTTTAAGGTTTTCTTAGGAATTTTCTAGTTTTTATGGTTTTTTACATTTTCAAGGATTAGTAGGGGATTTTAGGATTTTAATGTTACTTAGGGTTTTAGGGATTTTTTCGGTTTTTAGGGTTTTAGGGTATTATGGTTTTCTAGGGTCTTTATTATTGTTTAGGTTTTCCGAGGGTTTTTTTGTTTAAATGTTTTTTTTTCATTTTTAGGGTTTTTCAGTGTTTTTTTTTTTGGTTTTAAAAGTTTTTATGGATTTTTAGGGATTTTTTAGGATTTTTATGAGTTTTAGGGGTTTTATGGATTTTGAGGCTTTTAGGGTTTTAATGGTTTTTAGGGATTTTTTTAAGTTTTATAGGGGTTTTACATTTTTAGATGGTTTTTAATGTTTTGGGGGATTTAAAGATCTTTTTTGGTTTTTTGTGGGTTTTAAGGTTTTGGGGGTTTCTGGGTTTTTTAATGTTTTTAGTGGGTTTTTATAAATTTTATTTGTTTTATGATTTTAGGGTACTTTTAAAGGTTTTGGTGGGTTTTATAATTTTTTATGGTTTTCGGGGCTTTAAGTTTTTTTAGCGTTTTATGTTTTTCATTGAGGATTTCATGATTTTAAGGGATTTTTATATTTATAAATATTTTTGGGTATTTTTTATGATTTATGTGGGTTTTTAGGGTTTTATGGATTTTGAGTGTTTTAGAGGATCCAAGTGTTTTAGGTTTTTAATGGTTTCTTTGGATTTTTTGGGTTTTAGGGAGTTTTACTTTTTTATAGATTTTTAGGAATTTTTTATAATTTTTATGTTTTTGAGGTTTTATATGGATATTTATGGTTCTTATAATATTTTATTATTTTATGGAATTTAGAGTTTTTTTTGTGTTTTTTTTTTGGTTTTTGAGTTTCATGGGTTTTTTAGGATTTTTAATTTTTTTTTGATTTTAAGGGTTTATATAGATTTTAGAGTTTTTAGTGTTTTATTAGGTTTTTATGGGTTTCTTGGGTTTAAAAGGATTTTTTTGTTTTTATGGGTTTTAGGGGGTTTAAGTTAATTTTAGGGTCTTAATATTATTAGGGGTTTTAACTATTATTAGGTTTTTAAGGTTTTCTTAGGATTTTTCAAGGTTTTTAGGGTTTTTTATGTTTTAGATATTTTAGCGTTTTTTTAGGTTTTTGGGGGGGGTATAGTGATTTATATGGTTTTATGGGTTTTCATTTAGTGGTATTTTATTTGTTTTTTTTTTCATTTTTCATGTTTTTAAGGTTTTATTACGGTATTTCGGTGTTTTTAGTGTTTTTAGGGATTATATGGTTTTTTTGGGTTTTTTGGTTTTTTAGTATTTTTGGGTTTTAGGGTATTTTTTATTTTTAAATTTTTTTATTGTTTTAAAGGATTTTTAATGTATTTTTGGTTTTATAGGTTTTTATGTGTTTTTAGGGTATTTTGAGGTATTTAGGGGTTTTTTGGGATATTGGTGTTTTTAGGGATTTTAGGGTGTTTCGGGGTCTTTTTCAAGATTTTATCATTTTTTTGGTTTTAAGTGGTTTTAATTATATTTAGGTTTTTATAAGTTTATGTTTTTTAACATTTTAGTATTTTAAAGGTTTCTTTGGTTTGTTAGGGTTTTTTGGGATTTTGAGGGTTTATTGTTTTTTACAGTTTTTATAATTTTTTAGGTTTTTAATTGTTCGAAGTGATATTAGGATTTTTGGGTTTTCTAAGTTTTTTTCAGTATTTTAGGGGTTTTGCATTTTATGGATTTTTATGGTTTTTTAGGGATTTTGTGGGGTTCTAAGGTCTTTAGGATTTTTAGGGTTGTTTGAGTTTTCATGGGTTTAAAGGGATTTTTGAGTTTTTTACCATTTATAAGATTTTAAAGATTTTAAATAATTTAGTTCTTTATGGATTTTATAGGTTTTTAATGTTTTTTGGGATGTTAATGTTTTTGGAATTTATGGGTTTTCTATGGTCCTTATGATTTTTTGGAGTATATGTTTTTATGGTTTTAGTAGGTTTTTTCTTGTATTTTTAGTTTTTTCAGGATTTTTTGGAATATTTTACATTTTAATCGATTTTTAGGGATTTTATAGATTATGAGTGGTTTTAGGGTTTTGTTAGGGTTTTTAAGGTTTCTAGGGTTTTTAGCATTTTTATTTTGTTTTTTGGTTTTTTATGTTTTTTGTTTTAACTGTTTTAAGTTTTTTAATGGTTTTTAGTGGTATTTACATTTTTATGGTTCTTTTGGGTTTTTATAATTTTTATAGTTTTTACCGTGTTTATGGATTTCAAGGGGTGTTAGAGAATTTGAGGGTTTCTTGAGTTTGTATTGTTTTTTGGGTTGTATAGTTTTTTTTTAGTTTTATGGGGTTTTATGGTTTTTTGATCTATTTAAAAACATTTGGGTTTAAATGATTTTTGAGTTTTAAATTTTTTTATTGGTTTTTAAAGTATTTAATATTTTTATGGTTTTTATGGTTTCTGGGTCTTTTTGGGTTTTTAGAATTTTTAGGTATTTTATGTGTTTTTAGGTTTTTTAGGTTTTCAAAGATGTTTTTAGAGTTTTTTAATTTTTAGGGATAATTAAGAATTTTTTTTTGATTTTAATTTTTTTTATGTTTAGTAAGAAATTTGTGGGTTTTTTGGTTTTTTTTGGGTTTTTAGGGTTTTTTAGGGTTTTTTTAATTTTTCCGGTTTTTATAGGTTTTATGATTTTTTAGGTTTTTATGGTTTTTATGGTTTTCTTTTGGGTTTTTGGGGTATTTATGGTTTCTTATATTTTAACAGATTTTAAATAATTTTCTTGTATTTTTGTAGTTTATATGGTTTTTGGAGATTTTGAGGGTTTTTTGGTTTTTTGGGTTTTATGTTTCTTTTTTCATGTTTTTTGAAATTTTATATGGTTTTTAAGTATTTTTAGAGGTTTATTAACATTTTTAGAGTTTAACAAAGTTTTAGGGGGTTTTAGCGTTTTTTAGTTTTTTAGCTGTTTTTTGGTTTTTTGGAATTTTTAAGGTTTTACATCCTTTTTTTGTTTTATTGAGTTTTTTCATGTTTTTTTAGATTTTTTAGTGGTTTTAAGTGTTTTTGGGATTTTATGATTTTCAAGGTTTTTTTGATTTTTTTACATTTTTAGGGATTTTTAGGGGTTTTATTATTTTATGGGTTTTAGGGTTTTAGGTTTATTAGGGATTTTGATGGTTTTTTGGGATTTTAGGGATTTCAAGGTTTTTTACATATTTTAGAATTTTGATGTTTTTTACCGGTTTTAAGTGTTTATAGGTTTTTAATGTTTTCTTAGGGTTTTTTAGGGTTTTTATGTTTTTGAGGATTTCAGGTATTTTTATGATTTTAATGATTTTTCTGGTTTTTAAGAATTTTGAGTATTTTTGTGTTATTAGGGGTTTTATGGGTTCTGTAATTTTGGGTTTTTTTTATTTTTTTGGAGTTTTATGGTTTTTATAGTATTTTTACATTTTTATTTGTTTAGATGGGTTTTAATAGATTTTTAGGGTTTTTATATGTTTTTAGGGTTTAAATAGTTATTAATGGTTTTGGGGTTTTTGGGGTTTTATGGTCTTATAACATTTTTTGGGGATTCTAACATTTTTTAGGTTTTTAATGATTTTAAATATTTTTTGGTTTTTAATTGTTCTCATTGTTTCTAGGGAATTTTTACATTTTTGGGTTTTTATTGATTTTTTATGTTTTTTATGATTTTTTGGGTTTTTTGGGTTTCGAGGTGTTTTATAGTTTTTAGAATTTTTTATCTTTTTTAGTTTTTTAAGGGATTTATTTTTTTTAACTTATTTATTTTTTTCATAATGTTTTTAGTGTTTTTATGGGGTTCGTATGTTTTAGGTATTTTTCTGGATTTTTTTATGATTTTTATGGTTTTATGTTTGTTCAGGTATTTTGATGGTTATCATCATTTTTTTGGTTTCTGGTGTTTTTTTGAGTTTTTATGTGATTTACGGTTTTAAAAAAAATTAATTTTTTATGGGTTTAATGGGTTTTTAGTGTTTTTAGGGTTCTATGGGTTTTAAGGGTTTTTATGGTTATTATGGGTTTTATGGTTTATAGGTGTTTTATAGTTTTTTAGGTATTTTTAATGTTTTTTTGGATTTTTATCATTTTTAGGTATTTAGATGTTTTAAGTGTTTTTATATTTTAATGGTTTTCTTAGCCTTTTACTGAGTTTTTAGTGTTTTTTTATGTTTTCAGGTGGTTTAGGGTTTTTTTAGATTTCTATGGTTTCTTAGGTTTTCTGTGATTTTGAGGGGTTTTATGGTTTTCAGGGATTGGGGGGTTAGGATTTTTAATGTTTGTAGGTGTTTGGGGTTTTACATCTTTTCAGGTTATTATTGTTTTCTTAGGGTTTTTATGTTTTCGATATTTTTAGGGTTTTTATTTGGTTTTTTTAAATTTTAGGGTTTTTAATGTTTTTAGGTACTTTAGGGATTTTGTGTGAGTTTTGGTTTTTTTTTGGGTTTTCTGAGATTTTTATTTATTTATTTATTTTTAGAGTTTCTAAACATTAATAGGGGTTTTAAGGGTTTTTAAAGTTTTTAGTGGTTTTTTAGGGTTTTGATAGGGTTTAAGGTTTTTTAAGGTTTTGGGGGTTTTATGGTTTTTATTGGGTTTTAGGATTTTTTTAGGGTTTTTATGTGTTTTTAGTTTTTTATGGTTTTCTTAGGGGTTTTTAGGGTTTTTTGAGTTTTTTTTATATTAAAGCATTTTTAGGGATATTTAATGATTTTTATGGTATTTAGGGAAAAAGAGGTTTGGGGATAAGCATTCCTAGCCCCCAAAAATTTATTAAAAAAACAAACAGTTACAAAGAGGGTTTACAAGTATAGAAGTGAATCTCACCATTCATATCAGAGTCCACATAAGGCATACAAAGAGAGGAAGTTACAAAGGACCACAACGAGCTCCGTTCATCAATTTCCTTTTTGGAGAGTGCATCCGCCACTAAATTGGCCTCCATATAGGCTTGTGTGAAACATAGACAAAGTGTCTAAGAGATATTGAGGCATTCAATCCACTGTGGTAGAAGCCTCTATGGGATTTTCTAGATTTGTTCTTGAGGGAATCCACCGCAAGCCTCGAGTCCTCCTTAATCCAAAGCAATTTCCACCTAAATTGTGTTTCAAATTTAAGATCCCTCATCAAGTACCATAGCTCTGGTTCATATGCACATATGTCTCTAATAAATTAATTAAAAAGCCTTTAACAATACCTCTGTAGGTACGGAATACTCCACCACACTCTGATGGGCCGGGTGCACCCAACACTATTCCATCCACATTGACCTTTATCCATGATGGAATCACGGAAATCCATTAGATATACATCAAAACCTTGGGCTTCTTACCCCTACAAGAAACCCAGGTGAATGCAATAGAGTCATATCATTAATATCATTATCCATCGAACCTATTTGAAGATGGGATGCTGACTGGATCACCTTGTGGGTTTTCACTACTTCACCACAAAATGAGAGAGGTTGGCGATTAAAGGCCATGGAATTTAGAGCATCCCAAATATAGTGAATAGTGGTCACAACACCTGCATGCAGCAGGTTTTGGACATGGTCACTGTATTTCAACTCAACATGGCTGGGGATGAACTCAAATATTGCCCCTTTCATTCATCACATCAAGGTGAAACATTGCAGAAGGTAACTCCATAGCTTAGCAAAAAAATTACAATAGAGGAAAACATGTGGGTTGTTCTTTTCAGACTACCTAGAGAAAAATAAATCAGATGAAAGGTGACACCCATTCGTCTTTAGATGCTCCTGAAGAGGGATCCTATTTCTTTAGATTCTCTAAATCAGCACATAATGTGTTGTTGGGATGAATGTTGTTATGGAATTTAGTAGCTGATATGGTGAGACAATTCCTTGTGGGATTTTCAACTGGTAGTAGTCACGAGTATTAAAATTACCAACCATACGTGGATTCCAAATAAGGTTTTCATTATCCATGAACACATATCACTTCATTTTCAAAACAATATGATCAGGGAGACCCATAAATAAATCCACAATTTTCTGGAAAAAGGTAGCAATAAGCATGTCCCTCAACTCATGGGGAGGTTTCACAACATCATAAAGGGGTTCCTCAAGACATGTGGTTGTCTAGAAATTAAGATTCGAGTGATTTGAAAGAACCCATTTTGAATGATAAATAATATTCTTGTATGAGGATCTTAAAGGATGCCCAAATGAGGAAGAAACATATCCACTAAATCCATCATAAAGCCTGTGCATGAACCTCTCAGAGAGAAAATTCAGGCCATCATAATGTAGGTGGAGAAATCTCTAGGTGAACTTCCCAAGGGGGTCATCATTAAATCATCTAAGATCCTTAATACCAATCCCATATATATCAATAGGTTTTCTACTATGATTCTGAGATACAGAGATAAAATTCCTTTCACTGATGCATCCAGTACAAGAAAAGTTCCTAAACCTTACATTCAAGCATTTAACAAGGGTGGCCTTCTATTTATAGATTGAAAAAGCATGAAAAAACATGGAGGTGATGACTGAATTAATTGACATACTCTTCCAGCACGAGAGATACATATTCCCTTCCATTTTACTAGATGCTAAGTAATTTTATATGAAATTCGCTCAAAGATATAGCTTTTTTCCTTCCCCTGGAAAATAGGTACACCCATGTTTTTGAAGGGAAGTGATCCTCTCTTCACTCTAAGTGAACCAGCAATACAGAGCTTACTTAAGGGAGAGACTCCATCGCTAATGAAAATCGAGGATTTCATTAGGCTAATGGTTTTCCTAGAAAATCTCCCATAATGGTGAAATATCTACTTAACTGAGGATAGTTTTTTCTTATTATCTTTCCCAAATATAAGAATGTCATCTGCATAAATGAGGTGGGAGGGAAAATGAAGGTCCCACATTGACTTAATTAGTGAGTAGATTACATCTTACCCAAGTTCAATAATACACCAGCTCATGTAGTGCTCAACAATAGCAAAAAGAAAGCCAAAGAGAGGTTCCCCTTGCCGAAATCCAAGGTAGCATTGAATAAAACCCATTTGGAAGCCATTTATTAGGATATAAATTTCAGAACTATTTAGAATATTATGGATTTTGATGGTATTATGGTTTTGGGGTTTTTATGTTTTTTTGGGGTTTTAATGTTTTTGTTGAATTTTTTAATGGGATTTATGTTTTTTAGAGTTTTTTTAATGTTTTAGGGGTTCAAATTATTTCTAGAGTTTTTAGTTTATTTTAAGGTATTTATAGGTTTTTAGGGGTTTTAGTTGATTTTTATACAGTTTTTTATGGTGTGTATAGTTTTTAGGGTATTTTGAATTTTTTATGTTGTTAGGGGTTTTTAGTCTATTTAGGTTTTAAGGTTTTCTTAGTGGATTTCATAGTGTTGAGGGTTTGTTTATGTTTTTATGAATTTTTAGGACTTTTTAAGGATTTTTGTTGTTTTTTAGTGGTTTCAAATGAGTTGATTGTTTTTTTTTTGTTTTTTATTATTTGTAGGCTTTTAGGGGTATTAATAATTTTTTTGTTTTTAGGGTTTTTATGTGTTTAAAATTTTTTACTGTTTTTGAGGGGTTTTTTAAGATTTTAGGTTTTTAGTGGGTTTTTATAGTTTTTAACATTTTTTGGTGATTAAATGAGTTTTATAGTTTTTAGTAGTTTTTTAAAAATTATATGTGGTTCTAGGTTTTTATTTTTTTTATTGAATTTTATGGTTTTTATGGGTTTTAGTGTCATATAGGGTTTTTATGGGTTTTGGCACTTTTCAATTTTATTAGGGGCTTTATGTGTTTTTAGGTTTTTAAGGTCTTCCAATGGTTTTTAGAGGCTTTTTATTTTTATATATTTTTTATTTTTTTAATATTTTTATAGTTTTTCGTGATTTTAGTGTTTTTAGGGGTTTTTGGATTTTTAGGGTTTTTATTATTTTTTAAAATTTTTGGGTTCTTAATTGTTTTTATTTTTTTAAGTTTTTCTTAGTGTTTATCATGGTTTTTTAGTGTTTTTTATATTTTTATGTATTTTTTGGGGATTTTTAGGATTTTTTTGGGGTTTTAATATTTCTGGGGGATTTTTTGATTTTTATGGGTTTACTGTTTTTTTTTGTTTTTGGAGTTTTTTAGTGTTTTTATGGGTTTTTTTAGTTTTTAGCATTTTTAGGGGCTTAATGGGTTTTTAGACTTTTTAGCGTTTTTTAGGGTTTTATGGGTTGTTATTGGATTTTCGTTTTTTGTGCGTTTTTATACGGTTTAGGGGTTTTTAGTTGTTTTGCTGTCTTTTATGGATTTTTAGTGGGTTTAGAATTTTCTATGTTTTTAGGTATTTTATGTGAATTTATTTTTTTTATGGTTTTCATAGGGTTATACAAGGTTTCAAGTGGTTTCACTATTTTTAGTGAATTTTAGGGATTTTTAAGAATTTTATTGTATTTTAGGGATTTTATGAATATTTAGGGTTTTTACTATTTTTAGGGTTTTAGGAATTTTAGGATTTTTTAGGGTTTTAACTTTTTTAGGGGGTTTAGGGTTTTAAGTGTTTTTTAGTTTTGAATATTTTTTGAGTGGTTTTCAGGTTATTTAGGGTTTTTTACATTTTTAGTGATTTTTACGATTTTTTTGGAGTTTTATGGTTGTTAGGGGTTTTAGGGAATTTGAGTGTTTGTTGGTTTTTAGGCTTTTTGGGATTTTATGGGTTTTGAGGTTTTTTGTTTTTTATAGTTTTTGTGGTTCTTAAAAATATTTTGATTTTTTAAAATTTTAAGGGGTTTAATGGGGTTTTAGAGTTTTTAGTAATTTTATGGGTTTTATGGGTTTCTAGGATTTTAATATTTTAGGGGTTTTGAGGTTTTTAGGGGTTTTAGGGTGTTTAGGATTTTTAGAGTTTTTAACATTTTTTAGGATTTTAGTAATTTAATGTTTTTTTGTTTCTATGTTTTTCTTAGAGATTTTCAGGGTTTTTATGGTTTTAAATTTTTTTAGAGGTTTTTAACCTTTTTTAGGTTTTTTATGGATTATTTTGTTTTTTTGGGATTTGGAGGAGTTTTAGTGTTTTTTGGTTTTTTGGTTTTTATCATTTTTATATTCTTAATGGTTTTAAATATTTTTTGGATTTAAAGGATTTCTTAGTGGTTTTAAGGGTTTTAGGGTATTTTATGTTTTAGGGATTTTACCTTTTATTAGATCTTTCTCGATATTTAGTGTTTTTAGGGATATTCATGTTTTTTTGGTTATTTTTTGGTTTATATAGTGATTATGGTTTTTTGGATTTTTATGCTTTTTAAAGTTGTTATGGTTTTATTTATTTTTATAGTTTTTCAAACAAAATTAGGGTTTTGATGGTTTTTTATATTTTTAGTGTGTTTTTTCAGGTTTTTAAGGGTTTAGGGGTTGTTACCGTTATTAGGGATTTTTTTGTTTTTAGGGTTTTTATGATTTTTTAGGGTTTGTAGTATTTTTTATGTTTTAATGGGTTTTAAGTGTTTTTAATTTTTTTTTGGATTTTGATAGTGTTTTACATATTGTTTTTGGGGGATACATTGTTCAGAATTTTTAGGGATTTTTAGGATTTTAGCAATTTTGAGTTTTTTTATGTTTTTAGGGTATTATGGTTTTTTTGGTTTTTGGGTTTTTAGGGGTTTTTTAGTTTTATGGTATTATGGTTTATACACGTTTTAATTTTCTTATGGTTTTAATTGGTTTTTAATTTTTTTAATGATTTTAGGGTTTTTGTGTGATTTTAGGGTTTTATAAGGTTTTGGGGTTTTATGGTTTTTAATGTTTTTATGTTTTTTAGGGGTTTTACTATTCTTTAGGTTATTTTATGGGTTTTAAGTGTTTTTAGGTTTTTAAGGTTTAATTAGGGGTGTTCATTGTTTTTAGGTTTTCTTTACCTTTTTAGGGGTTTTATGGATTTTTTATGATTTTTCTGGTTTTTAGGGATTTTGATGGGTTTTATGGTTTTATAGCATTTTTAGGGGTTTTCTGGGTTTTCTGGGTTTTTTATGTTCTTAGGGGATTTATATTTATTTATGTTTTTATTTTTTACTTAGTTATTTGGGTGTATTGTGTATTTTTACATTTTTTGGGATTTTAGGGGGATTTGTATTTTTATTTGTTTTAGGGCAACGAAGATGCAAGGGTCAGGCTATTCTCGCCCCCCCCCCCCCCCCCCCCAATTTATTAGAAAGAAGAAAAGAGACATAACAGACAAGGGAGGGGAGGGGTCAAACAACCCACACCCCAAAACCCTTTACAACCCAAGATGAAAAAGACCCCAAAAAAAAGATAAATCAAAAAGAAAAAAAGAAAAAACACACAAAGCCAAGCAGCCACCACCATCATCCAGCATCAACCAGCATCCGGAAGCTCACAGCTAACCAATGACCAGCATCCAAACTCACAAAATCCAGCATCCATCACCTTCTCACCATGAATATCCACCACCAGCAGCATAGAACCATCAACACCATAGTCAAAAGTTTCACCTTCATCACTTCGGAATGAAGCAACACCACTTACCAAGCACCAGCAACAAAAATCACCTTCAAACCAATCAACCTTCAGCAACTCACGCCTAGAAGTAGACCTAGAAGCAAATCCGCAGAACCCAAAAATAGAACAACATCTGGCACTACTCATCAGAACCAATAACTAGCATCGACATTGAATCACAACCACACCAGCAACATAATAGAATAACACAGTCCAAAGTTGCAGTAAAAACACAGCACTTAATGTGCCCTGTATCGGCAGCTTGAGGTGAAACCATCACCCATGCCAAGAATCCAACTGCTGCACCCAAAGCAGCATCCAACGCCACCCAACAGAACCAAAAACCAACATCCATAATGAATCAAAACCAACCCATCCAGAGAACAAAAGACCATAATCCTTCAAATAAGATATAGTGCAACATAACATAACGAGACCTTCAACAACAACATGAAATAGATCTGAAAGAGAGAAACCATAAATTCGAACCTACATCTTCTTCACAAAACGAATCCAAGAAAAACTCATTCTCACCTCCAATAGCCCCTAAGAAGAACAGAAAGCCTCTCCTGGACTTCTCACTAGCCACCTGAAACAGAGCAGAAAAAGAAGCTACGGCGCTGTATGCATCTTCACCCATCGTGTCCACTATAATCAATCGTGATGCCAGATGAACTAAAGATCTCCTTCACGACTCATATCACGAAGCATGGGTCCAGGCGCAGAACCATACCCGCCACCACCAAGGGGACCAAAAACCAACCGCACCCACCAATCACCAAAATGAAGCCTGATCCCTTCTGGATCTGGAACCAGCCACCTCACCGACAACCAAAATGGGCCCATCCAAACCTGTCGGTTCATTTCATCGCACCATAGATGAGATCCAAGACACCAAATTCCATGGGACCTGAATAACCAAGACCAAGCCTAGATCTGAAAAACAGATCTAAAGTCTGGGACAAGCATGCCACTGCCCAAACGTCGGGATGCCTGATGCACCCTTCTTCCACCATCGCAAGACCAGCAGGACCAATGCATCGATAGATCTTAAACTGGCTTTGAGAGTCTCTTCGTCGTTAACCGAGAAGGGACCGAACTAACCTGATGGACCATCCCACTGCCTCGCCGAAGGGAGCATCTGCATCAAAGCCACATGATCTGCTGAGATCGTGCCCAAGCCACTAAGAGAGCGACGACATCACCACGGAGTAGTGGAGGTACATTGGGGTAAGGGAGCAGCAACGAGGAGAATCGTGAAGGGAGACAAGGATACTCGACCGCCATATTGTGGATTTTTCATTTTTATTTTTTAGGGGTTTTATGTATTTTGAGGTTTTTAAGGATTTTTTATGATTTTAAGGGTTTTTTTGGTTTTTAGTGTTTTTATAATTTTTTAGGTTTACGGTGTTTTTTGAGTTTTTATTGGTTTTTATTTTTTTAGTGAATTTAAAAAAAAGTATTGTTTAAGGTGGTTTTATAGTTTTAGTGGGTTTATTTGTTTATTTGTTTTTTTTGGATTCAAACTTTTTTAGTGTTTAAATGGTTTTTATAATTTTAATGGCCTTTAGGGTTTTATGGGGTTTTATGTTTTATGGATTTTAGGGGTTTTATCGTTTTTTGGGGTTTTTTGGTTTTTTTGGTTTTTAGCAATTTTAGGGGTTTTATCATATTGATTTTTTCAAGGGTTTTTAGTGTTTTTAGGTCTGTATTTTTTTTAACGTTTTTAGGTTTTTATATGTATTTTTTGTTTTTGAGGCTTTTTTGGATATTTATTGTTTTTTTGGATTCTTACAGATTTGTGGGGTTTTAGGGTTTTTTTTGGTTTTTTTTTTGAAATTTTTAAGATTTTATTCATTTTAAGTGTTTTTAGGTTTTAAGGTTTTATTATTGGTTTTCAGTGGTTTTAGGGTCTTTTACAGATTTTTGGGATTTTTTAAGAGTTTTTAGGTTTTTATGTTTTTTTTGGTATTTTAATGGTTTAAGGATTTTTCAGAATTTTGGTTTTTTATATTTCTTTGGTGGTTTATAGGCTATTTTTTATATTTTTTGATTTTAATGGGTTTTTTAGTTTTTTTAATGTTTTAGGGGTTTGAATTATTTTTAGTGTTTTTAGTTTTTTTTAGGGTTTTTGGTTTTATTGGATTCTGGGGTATTAATGTTTTTATGGGTTTTTATTTTTTAAGGGTTTCCTTGGATTTTAGGGTCTTTTAGGGTTATTAGAATTATTTTGTTTTTATTTATTTTAGGTTTATTGAAGTATTAATGTTTTCTTAGGGGTTTTCAGTGTTTTATGGTACCTTTTAAGGCATTGTTAGTATTCTTCGGATTTTTTATGTTTTTTGGGTTTTATTGTTTTTTAGGGCATTAGGGGGATTTCCTGTTTTTTAATTTTTATGGTTTTCTTAGGGATTTTTTAGGTTTTTTATGTTATAAGGGATTTAAAGTATTTTTTTAATATTTTTAATATTTTTATTTTTTTATGGATTTTTAGGTTTTTTATAGATTGTTTTGGGTTTTTTGAGTTATTTGGGGATTTAATGGGTTTTTATAGATTTAAATGAATTAAAGGGTTTAAAGGGTTTTGATATTTTTTATTGGTTTAGGGTTTCTATGGGTTATTAGGGTTTTGTTGTGAATTATGCACCTTTAAAGTTTTTAGGGGGTTTTATATTTTTTTAGGGTTAATAGTGTTCTTAGTGTTTTATGGATTTTAAGTGTTTTAGGTGTTTATTTTTTCCTAGGGATTTTCATTTTTTAGGTTTCATTATATTATTATGGATTTTAGGGCTCTTTTTTAGATATTATGGGTTTTTTGGTATTTTGTGGGTTTTAGGGTTTTTATCATTTTTAGGTTTTTAGGGGATTTATGTGTTTTTAGGTTTTTAATGTTTTCATAGGGTTTTTCAGGGGTTTTATGGGTTTTTACATTTTAATGATTTTTAAGTCTATTTATTATTTTTTATGTTTGTTACGATATTTAGGGATTTTGAGTGTTTTTAGGGTTATTATTGTTTTTTGGGGTTTTTTCATTTTTTATTTTTTTATGGTTTTCAAATTTTTTTATAGATTTCCTAATTTTTTAGGGGTTTATCATTTTTTAACTTTTAATCATTTTAATGTGTTTTAGGAAATCTACTATTTCTAGAGGTTTTATGGTTTTTATAGGATTTTTGGTTCTTTTTTCTTTTATAGTATTTAGTATTTTTTTAGTATTTTAAGGGTTTATTTGTTTTTAGGGTTTTCAGGTTTTTTGAGGTTTTTTGGTTTTTAGCTATTTTTATTTTTTTAGATATTTTTAGGGCCTTTTTAGGATTTTTATGTGTATTAGGGTTTTTAGATATTTTGAGATTGTTTATGGTTTTTAGGGTTTTTTGTATTATTAGGTATTTTTCATTTTCTATGGATTTATGATTTTTATAGATTTTTTGAGGTTTTTTTTGGATTTTTAGGGTTTTTATGGTTTTTGTGGGGTTTTATAGTGTTTTTAGTTTTGAGGTTTTTTGAGGTTTTTTAAAATATTTAAAATAATTTTAGATCATTATGGTTTTTTTCATTTTTTATGGGATTCTTAGTTTTCTAAAAATTTTTAATATTTTTATGGGTTTTTATGATTTTGGGGGGTTTTATTAGTTTTAGGGTTTTTTTTTTGTGATTTTAGGGTTATTGTAATTTTTCACATTTTTAGGGGTTTCAAGTGTTTTTAGGTTTTTATGGTTTTCTTATTGGTTTTGAGGGTTATTATGATTTTGTTAGATATTTTTAGTGTTATTTTATTTTAGTAGGGTTTTTAGAGTTTTAATGGATTTTTACGGTTTTTAGGCATTTTAAGGTTTTTAGGATATTTTAAAGATTTTTGTGTTTTTAGGTTTTTAAGGGTGTAAAATGTTTTTAGGTTTTCATGTTTTTTATGGTTTTTCATTGTTTTTACATTTTTAGTGGTTTTATGGTTATTTGGGATATTTGGGTTTATTTGGGTTTAAAGTGATTTTGATGTTTTTTAGGGTTTTTAAGGTTTTCATTTTTTTTATTTTATGGTATTTTTATCTGTTTTTTTAGATATTAGGGGTTTTAAGGTTTTTTAGAGTTTAAGAACATTTTAGGGGTCCAAATGGTTTTGGAATTTTTCTGGGTTTTGTAATATTATGGGATTTTAGGGTTTTCAATGTTTTTAGGGGATTATAGGTTTTTCATGGGTTTTCCAGTTTTCAAGGACTTTTAGGGCTTTTAGTGTTATTAGATTTTTTAGATTTTTAGGGGTTTTATGTTTTTTAGGAATTTATGGTTTTCATAGGATTTTTTCATGGTTTTTTGGGTTCTTATGTTTTTAGGTATTTTGATGGATTGTTTTTGGGTTTTTAGGATTTTGATGGGTTTTATGGGTTTTTTGTGCTTTTATAGTTTTAGGGTTTTTATATTTTTATTAGTTTTTAGTGGATTTAATTTTTTTTATGTTATTAATAATTTCTTAGGGAATTTATGGTTTTTATGTTTTTTAATGTTTTTTTGGATTATTATGTATTTTTTTAGGATTTTAATGGTTTTTTTTGGTGTTTTGGGGTTTTGATGGTTTTAGGTGATTTTAGTTTTTTAGGATTTTATGTATTTTTTTGTGTTTTATGATTTTTTAGTTTTTTTATGTTTTTAATGAATTTTTAGATTATTTTAATGTTTTAGGGTTTAAAATTATTTTTAGGGTTGTCATGTGGTTTTTAATATTTATATGGGGTTCTAATATTTTTATGGTTTTTAGGGGTTTATGGTTTTAAGGTGTTTCTAGGTTTTTTAAGGCCTTTTAGGTGTTTCAAGGGTTTTTATAATTTTTTAGTTTTTTTAGGTGTTTTACATATTTTTATATTTTTAGGGTTTTTAAGGGTTTTTCAGGGTTTTTTATTTTTTATTGGGATTATTTAGGATTTTTGTGGATTTGTAGGGATTTTAGAGATTTTGAGTGTTTTTATAATTTTTTAGCTTTTTATGGGTTTTATGTGTTTTTAGGTTTTTAAGTATTTAATAGGGTTTTAGGGTCATTATGTTTTTAGATATTTTAGGGATTTTTTAGGATTTTTATGTGTTTTTAGTGTTTTTAGTGATTTTAATAGATTTTAGGGTTTTTTTATGTTTTTAGGAGTTTTATTGTTTTTATAGTTTTTAGTTTTTTTGAGTTCAGAGTGTTTTTTCTGTATTTTAGATTTTTCACATTATTTGGGGTTCAAAAGTTTTTTAGAGTTGTTATTGTTTTTTATTTTTTTTTATGGGTCATTTGAGTTTTAAGGTTTTATGGGTTTTTATTAATTTTAGGGATTTTAGCGTTTTATGGTATTTTAGGGTCTCTTAGTGTTTTAACATATTTTAGGTTTTTTAGGGGTTTCATGTTCTTTTAGGTTTTTAAGATATTATTAGGGTTTTCTAAGGTTGTCAAGGATTTTTACATTTTAGGGATATTTGTTAGTTTTTTGGATTTTATGATTTTTATGTATTTTAGGTATTCTATGGGTTTTAGGGTTTTTTGGGTTTTTAGGGGTTTTAGTGCTTTTTTGGTTTATATGAGGTTTTACTATTTTTAGGTTTTTAAGGTTTTCTTAGCGAAAGGAAGGCTCGGGGCCAGGCTATTCCTGACCACCCCGAAATTTATTAAAAGAGACATGAAGACACTACACACAAGGGTGGGGCGGGGTCAATCAACCCACACCTAAAAACCCTTAACAAACACACACACAAGCCCAAAAAATGAAAAGAAAAGAAAGAAAGAGACATGAAAACCAAACACAACAGCGACATCATCACATCACATCCAGCCAATACCAGCATTTAGTAGCACCACATCCAAGAAGAAACCAATATCCAGTAACATCCCTCAACAGCATCTCCAAAGCATCTCCCAACCAAACAGAACCAGCATCCCATAGCACCAACCAGCCCTCAGCCTCCAGCAACTCTTCTTCCATACCAACAGCCAGCACCAGCAGAGGTCCACTACCAAACCAGCCGTAACAGGCCATCCCCAACAGAAACTTACAGCCAAACAACCACCCACATACAGCATCACATCTAACCAAGAGCCAATATCCATAGTATCTCACAAGCATACCTGTCACAACCAACAAACACCATCGGTTCACAACCACAACAACACCTCCAGAACCTCCTTTATAGGCGGCAAACAACAACGATCAGCCCATTATCAAGCGTCCATCACCCTCAATCCAGAAAAAATCGAACATCCAGCAAATCACATCCAACAACTCCCAGCCAACAACATAAATAAACATAGAAATGAAAATTTTATAGCAGCTCCCGCTTCTGCCAAAATCACGATTCGGCTTCAACATTCCAAGAGAAATATCCAACACAGTAGAATCACTCCATAACTGAGTCATAACATAAGAACGAAACATGAAAAATTACCTCATGACACATCCTGGGAGTAGCATCCAACTAAAGTCATCTACCATAAGACAAGACAAGAAACTGCAGGAATGTACCATCCTAGAAGAAAGACCTGGGTAGGCCTGTAGACCAAGATGGTGTTGCACCTTTCCTAGCCAAAGAAGCCCTCAACCCTGTTGACCCATCTGCAGATGCTTCAGAACATAAAATCTGACCACAATCCTTAGCTGCATCTCTCCGTCGTGAAACCAAGAAAGTCTCCACACCTACCTAAATCCGTCGTGAAGCCAAGGAAACCACCGCATATTCAAATCTGGATCCAGGGTTGACGTCGCTGTCGACTTAGAAACCTTCCATGCTCTCACACCGTAGCACCAACAGGAGTCTCCATGACAAACTCCAAACCCATCGAGACTCCAAGACCGCACCCAGGCCACCGAGAAGCCATGGACGCCACCGCCAAAGAGAATTGAAGATCCATTAGAAAGCAGCAACACTGAGGATCGATAGAGAGCACCTGGAGACTCGGCTGACATCTCTTCCACAATTCTAAGGTTTTATTTGGGGTTTTTATGGGTTTCAGGTTCCTTTAAAATTTTAGGTATTTTTAGTAGTTTTTAGGATTTTTATGGGCTTTAGGGTATTTATGTATTTTTAGGGTTTTTAGGGTTTCTAGGGATTTTTTTTGACTTCTAGGTCAATTTTAGTTAATTAGGGTTTTGAAAATTTATAGTTTTTTATTGATTTTAGGGGTTTTAAGTGTTTTTGTAGGTTTTAGTGTTTTTTGTGAGTTTTTAATTTTTTTTAGGATTTTTAGGGTTTTTATGGTTTTCTTATGGTTTTAGGGTTTTTAGGGTATTTATATTGGTTTTAATGTTTTTAGTGATTTTTAGGCTTTTAGGGGTTTCATGTGTTTTTAGGTTTTTAAGGTCTTCTTTGGGATCTTCGGTTCAATGTATTTTTTGTTTCTAGGGATTTTTATGGATTATTATGATTTTTATGGTTTCGTAGTGTTTATGTATTTTTAGGATTTTTTAGGTCCTTTCTGTTTTTAGTGTTTTTAGTGTCTTAGTGTTTTTAGGGTTTTAATGGGATTAATTGTTTTTATGGTTTTCATAGCGTGTTTATGGTTTTAGGGTTTTAATTTAAGGAATTTATTGATTTTTTTAGGATTTTATTTGGGTTTTTATGGTTTGTATGGTTTTGGGGGGCTTTACGGTTTTAATAGTTTTGGTGTTTTTATGGTTTTGTGTGTTTTTAGTGTATTTTTGGTTTTTTATATTTTTTAACAATATTAGGGGTTTATAGAGTTTTTATAATTTTAGTGGGTATTAGATGTTTTTTTAATTTTTATTGGTCTTTGGTTTTTTTGGTGTTTTTCATGGTTTTAAGGGTTTTAAATGATTTTTGGTTTTTGAGATTTTCCTAAGAGTTATCAGGGTTTTTTATAGGTTTTATGTTTTTAAATTATTTTTAGTGATTTTTTATGATTTTTATTGTTTTTATGGTTTTTAGGGATGTTTAGGGGTTTTTCAATTTTTTTGGATTTTTTTTCGGTTTTTAGGGGTTTTTCAATTTTATGGTATTTAATGTTTATTATTGTTGTTTAATTTTTTATGGGTTTAAATGGTTCTTATAGTTTTTATTTTTTGTATGTATTTTTTATATTTTAAGGGGGATTTGCGGTTTTTATGGGTTTTTATAGGTTTTTAGGGTTTTTACATACTTTTTAGGGTCTTATCATTTTTAGGTTTTTAGGGGATTGAAATGTTTTTTGGATTTTTATGGTTGTATTAGGTAATTTACAGTTTTAGTTTTTTTTATATTTTATGGGGTTTTTAGGGATTTTTTACAATTTTTATATGTTTTTTAGTGTTTTTAGGGAATCTTCGCGTTTTATGGGTTTTTAGGGTTTGTCGAGGATTTTTGGGGTTTTAGAATTTTTTTAGTTTTTTATCGTTATAAGTGGTTTTTAGTTTTTAATGATTTCTAAGGTTTTTTAAATTTTTTAACTTTTTAGGGATTTTTATCTCATTTTATAATTTTTATAGGTTTTCTGGGATTTTAGTGATTATGAGGTTTTCTAAATAATTTTAGATTTTTCATGGTTTTTGGGGGTTTGTAGGGTCTTTTCGATTTTTTAGGGATTTTAATGGGTTTCAGACATTTATATAGTCTTAGGGGTTTAAATGGATTACGAGTTTTCAATGATTTTAATGGGATTTTAGGGTTTCTATGATTTTAGGGGTTTATTTTTTTTAGGGTTTTTATGGGTGTTGCTCTCTTTTAGGGTTTTTAGTGTTTTTTGGGGTTTAAGGATTTTATGTTTTTTTTATATTTTTAATGTTTTCATTGGGTTTTTCATAGTTTTTAGGTATTTTGACATTTTATGTATTTTATGTATTTTTAATATTTTTATGGTTTTTATGTTTTTTTGGATTTTGAGGGTCTTTGGGGATTTTTAGCATTTTTAGTTGTTTTAAGGGTTTTTATAGTTTTTTTGGTTTTCTATGTGTTCTATGTGTTTTTAGGTTTCTAATGATTTCTTGTAGGTATTTCAAGGTTTTAAGGGTTTTAGGTTTTTATGGACTTTTAGGGATTTTTAGTTTTTAATGGTATTTCTGGATTTTGATGGTGTTTAGTGTTTTATGGTTTTTGGGTTTTTTGGTCTTTTATGTTTTTAGGATTCTTAAGAATTTTTAGAATATTATAACATTTTTAAGGATTTAATTGTTTTTTTGACTTTTTAGTGGTTTTTATGGTTGTCATGGGTTATAGGGTTTTTAGGTTTTTAGGTTTTTTTCTGGTTTTTAGGTATTATAGGTTTTATAGAGTTTTTTGGGACATTTAGTGTTTTTTTGGGTGTTTGTGTTTTTTAGTTTCTAGTTGTTTTATGTGTATTTATGTTTTTAATTTTTTATATGGATTTTTATAATTTTTATGTTTTTATGAATTTTTATGAGTTTTTCGATTTTTATGGGTTTTTAGTGTTTTTAGGGATTTTTGAGGGTTTTTTGGGTTTTTTGGGTTTTACTGGTTTTTATGTTTTTTAATGTTTTTGTGGTTTTTAAGGGTTTTAAATGATTTTCAGTTTCTAAGGTATTCTTAGGGTTTTATGGGGATTTTATGTTTTTTGGTATTTTTAAGGGTTTTATAAGATTTTTATGTTTTTTTGGGATTTAAGGTATTTTTAGTGTTTAAGGGTTCTTAAAGTTCTTAGAGTTTTTATGTATTTATGTAATTATAGGAATTTTTTGTGTTTAATTGTATTTTAATGTTTTTTATAGTTTTTAAACTTTTTTAGAGGATTAATGGGGTTTTAGAGGTTATAGTAGTTTTTTTTTTGTGTTATTTAGTTTTAGAGGTTTTTATGGTTTTAATTTTTTTGGGTTTCCAGAAGGATATTTGTTTTTAGGGTATTTTTTTGGGGTTTTCTATTTTGTGGTTCATTGGGGTTTCAATTGTTTTCTGGTTTTTACAGATTTCTTAGTGGTTTACATGTTTTTCTATTTTTTTGGTTTTTAGGGATTGTTAGGGATTTTTTTAGGAATTTTATGGGTTATTAGAGTTTTTAGGTATTTTGAGGGTTTCTATGGGTTTTTTGTGGATTTTTAATTTTTTTATGTTTTTTATTGGTTTAATGTGTTTTTAGGTTTTTATGATATTGTGAGGGTTTTTAGGGTTTTAAGTGGTTTTTATGTTTTTAGGTGTTTTTAGCGATTTTTAGGATTTTTATGGATTTTATCATCTAAATATATTTTAAGTTTTGTTAGGGTTTTCTATTTCCTTTTAGACTTTGTTTTTGTTTCTTTTGCGTTTTAGGGGGTTTTTGAGTTTTTTAGGGTTTTATGATTTTAAATAGTTTTTAAAACATTTAGGGGCTTATATGGTTAAGGTTTTATTAGATTTTTTTAGGGTTTTTGGTTTTTTCTATTCTTAGAGAATTGTAGGTATTTTTAGGATTTATATTGGTTTTAGGGTTTTTTAGGATATAGACGGTTTTTAAGGGTAATTTCTCAAACACAAGGGTAATTTCTCAAACACAAGGGTAATTTCTCAAACACAAGGGTAATTTCTCAAACAAAACTATAGAAAGGCTCAGGCCGTATTGTTCTTTAGTCTTCCTGCTCGGAGTTGGAATTGTATATAGGTCCTCATTATCCTCATGCATCTCAGACTGAAATACTTCAAGCGATCTATCCCCATTCCCAATAGCATCAGCCTTCACCTCTCCCTGCTCTGACATGTTCTCAACCATAGGTAGTGGATTTTTCTCCACCTCTGCTCACCCCATCCCTTCATATAAGGGAAGTGGAACCTCCTCCTAAAGTTCCATAGGGTATCTGTTTTCATCCCTTTCCACTTCAGCCCAAATCTCTCCATGTTCCTGCATCTCATGTCGCACCCCCTCATTGTCTACAATCTCCACAGTTTCCAACCCCACACAATAGTTTGAGGATGAAACAAAATCATTTACATGTTTCTGCCCTTGCACAACAACAGTTGATGGATTTTTCTACATCACCACCCTCTCCATCCCTTCACAAGTGTGGTCATGTACCTCCTCCTAGAGTTCTATATGCTTCTTACTGTCATCCCTAATAGCTTCATCCTGTACCTCTCCCTGTAAAATCATTTCCCACCTCATCCTCCCATAATCAACAATATCCATAGGTTATAGCCCCCCAAAATGGATGGATGTTTGATTAATTGTCTTCCTTTGTTGTGTCAGGATATATACCACATCCCCACCCTAATAAGAAACCAAACCCCCTATCCCGCTGGAGGAAGGGGGATCACATGAAAGTCCCAAGTCACCCCTCAAAATCTTGAATATTTCTTTTACATTATCTTTTGATTAGAACTCCACTACATCCTACCTTGAGGAAATTCCCCCATAATCCACCCTATAATCCCTCCTTGCACCAGAAGAAGAATCCCTCATAGTTCCCGGCCTTGCCTCAAAATCAATTTACAGCCCCATCCACAGAGAGGTAACCCTATGCTCAATACCTTCCAAAAGACACTGACTAATCCTACTCCTACAATCACTTTTCACATGACCAAGTGTGAATCATTAGTCACAGTAGCTCGCCCATGATACGAACGCCACCATTTGGTTCAATTCGAGCTCCTCACCAATACCAATCCAAACAAAGTCAACCAGATCTTTTAAAACATACTTCAATATAGAAACTCGGGGAAACTGGGTGAGAGAGATCCCTAGTTCTACTATCCATGCACAATAACCTTCTAACCAGATTACACAACATTTAAAAAATAAATAGGTTTTGATAGTTGAGGGGAAGTTCTAGAAACCTCAACCAAGTCTCCACCATCAGAGAATAATTGTGAAAATGGAAATCAATGATCCACCGAAAGAGGGAGAAGTAGGCACTGGCACATCTTCATGGAGCCACAGACCATGCTTCAATGAGATCCTCTTTTGATGAAAATATAATTAGAATGGGAAGGAATCAACAAGGACCATAGTAGCATGACACCGGAGATCCCTCTGTTCAAACACGAACTTATCAAAAAGATCAACCGGAGTGCTCCAATTCAAAAAACGAACAACTAGTTTTAGCCTATGAAGAGTAGAATCTTTATTAGACTCCTCAAGTGATAGTTTCATCTCTGATGACCTTCATGCAAACATGAAAACTTAGGGAAGCACAAAATCAGCGGAAATGATGGAGGCAGATCAGGATATGAGAATGGGATAAAATCCAAATCATCATCAAGGACCAGCAGAGGCCTCTCCCCCATGGAGGGGGGGGGTACAGAGTGTACAGTCGTCTTTAAGATGGTGACAAGGAGGCAGAATCACCATCAAAGGAGAGAGAAGAAGCCATATCTTGAATTTTCATTGGTTTTAGGGTTTTTATCTTTAGGTTTCTAAGGGTTCTTGAGTTTTTATAGTAGTTTAGGGGGTTTAAAATTTATTGTAATTTTTATGGATTTTTAATGCTTTTTATGTTTTTTGCGGTTTTTAATATTTTGAGGGTTTTAATGGGTCTTATTATATTTAGGTTATTTATGGGTTTTTTGGGTTTTAGGGGGATTTTTTTGTTTTTTTGGTTTTTTATGAGTTTTAGAGTTTTTAATGTTATTAGGGGTTTAATGTGTTTTTAGAGTGTTTTTTTGTATCTTTATGGGGTTTTAGGGTTTTTTGTAATGATTTTATGTTTTTTATTGTTTTTTTGGTGTTTTTGGTCTTTTAGGGGGTTTTTTTAAGTTTTTATCCTTTTCTATGTTTTTAAGGGTTTCAAATGTTTTTATGTTTTAAGGTTTTATTAGGTTTTTTTTGATTTTTTTACATTTCTTAAAAAAATTATGAATTTTTATGATTTTCATGGTTTTTTATGTTTTTAATGATTTTAAGAGTTTTCGGGGTTTTAAAGGTTTTCTATGGTTTTAGGGATTTTATGTGTTTTTTAGATTTTATGGATTTCTTATAGTTTTTCATGGTTATTGGGGTTTTTTAGGTTTTTATGGTTTTTAGGAAATTTTTATGATTTTTATTTTTTTAGGGTTTAGGGATTTTTAGGGTTTTATGGTTTTTATGGGTTTTAGCGTTTTTATGGGTTTTAGGGTTTTTATGGTTTTGGGGAGTTTTATTGTTTTTATTATGTTTTTTAGGTTTTTTTTATTGTTTAATATATTTTTTGAACATTTTTAATAGTTTAATGTGATTTTAGAGTTTCTAGTATTTTTATGGGTTTTTTGTGGGTTTTAGGTAATTTTATGGTTTCTTTGGGTTTTTATGGTGTTTCGTGGTTTTATGGTTCGTTTAATGGTTTTTACTTTTTTTTTATTTTTTTAAGGGTATAAATTGTTGTTAGGTTTTTACAGTTTTCTTGTCATTTAAAGGGTTTTTATGGTTTTTTATTCTTTTAGGAATTTTATGATTTTCGTGGGTTTTTATGGATTTTCTGGATTTTATAGTTTTTTAGGATTTTAGGGGAAATTAATTTTTTTATGTTTTTAGGGATTTTAATTTTTTTAGGATTTTATTTTTCTTCTTCAGGGTTTTAATTGTTTTCAGGGTTTTTCATATTTTTTGGGGTTTTTATGGATTTCTATGGATTTTTATGCTTTTAGGGTTTTGAGGGTTTTTAAGGTTTTTTGGGTTTTTTTTGGTTTTTTTGGTTTTTTTTGGGTTTTTAGGGCATTTTTAGATATTTAAAGTTTAGAAGGAATTAGTGATTTTAACATTTTTATGGTTTAAAGGGTTTTTATAGTTTTTAGTAGTTTTTAGTAGTTTTATGGGTTTTATGGGATTTTATGGTTATTAATGGGTTTTAAGCTTATTTATGGTTTTTGGGGTTTTTAGGGTTTTTAGGAACTATTAGGGGGGTTTTAGTGTTTTTAGTGATTTTTTTTGTTTTTGATGGGTTCTGTGTTTTTTTTTTATGTTTTTATGATTTTCGTAGGGGTTCTATGTTCCCCTTGAGCCTCCCCATAGGCCATTTCATCCACTCAAGACATGCATACCGGTTACCTTGATTCTAGTAGCCCCTCCCTATAGTCAAATGAATGTGTCTCTCCACCTGATTCTAGGTAGCTTTCACCTACTCTGCCTCAAGGAGCACCTAACCTTTAGTTTGGTGATCTGGCTACGGTGGGGAAGTTACATGATGCATGAAGGACCATAGTCGATCCTGTGTAACCTCATATCTTCACCCCGGTGTCTGTAGGGAATACATCTAGGGTTAAAGCTATTGGTGTTCCTCCCAATGAGGGGGTTTGTGTCACCAATACATTTTCCCCCCTTTTTGGACAATTCTGTGTTGATAAGGTAGGCGATAGTTATGATGAGGATCTAAACTCCGATGTGGTTCATGTCGACCCTATGGTCTTCTCTTGTCATGGGGTGACCAAGGATGAAAAAAATCCAAAGAAACATCATTGAATAACTCCAAATAAAGGAGAAATGGGAAAAGGAGTTGATATCAAAATATCCCCCAAGGATATGCATGTTTTCCTCTCCTGAAAGGGAATAAAAAACCAAATAATGATGTTATTGTTATGGAATTGTTAGGGGCATGGGAACCCTCCCACTGCCGCACCCTTAGAAGATTTATCATAACCAACAAGCCTTCTCTTGTTAGAATTTCTAAGCCTCTAATAAGTTTTGAAAATTGGAAGGGCTTCAACTGCTGTTCTCTTCGATACTCGTATTCTGCTCATAACCAAGGTGTTGAGAATGATAACACCATATGGGATCTTAGACATAATGATTTGAAAATATCAACCTGCGAAATTGTCCACCAACTGATTTCCATTTACACTCGACTACAAGACACCCCCTTCACCTTATCTTTTGTTTATACATATTGATCTTACATCAGAAGAAGAGATCTTTGTGGTGAGATGTCTTGTCTTAGCAAGAATATGGATCACAACTGGTTGATCATGGGTGACTTCAATGTTATTCTTTGTCTAGATGAAACAATTAGACAAACTTTTTCTCGGACCACTGTGAATGATTTCCACTATTGTGTGGATCAATGTAACCTTACTGAAGTTCCTATTTCAGGTGCAAAGTTTTCTTGGGGAAGGATCACTAGTAATGGAATACAAGCTAGAAAAATTGACAGGTGCTTCATGAAAATCAATGATAACAATTCTCCCACTGAGATTTTAGGATTCACCCATCCAAAATTCAACTCTGATCATAATCCCCTTGTTTTTAACATCTGGGAGGAGAGCAGGAGGTTAACCCCTTTGCCCTTCAAATTCAAAAATGCTTGGTTTTCAATTCAAAGAAGCAGGGAAGTGGTTCTTGATGGATGGAACACTACTTTTCATGGAAGCCCCCACTTTGTGGTGGATTCTCAGCTTAGGAAGATAAAAATATTTTAAAAGTGTGGAGTAAGATTTATTTCCCAAGACTTGATGATGAGATAATGGATGTAGAGTCTTAGCAGGAATTTTTCGAGGAGAATAATTAGCAAGGGAACGTTCCTACATGTGAGGATTTTGAGTTTCACAAGAAGCTTGATGATCTCCTTGCCCTCAAGGAAAATATAGCAAGTAATCAATTCAACATTCGTTGGATCATATATGCTGATAGAAATTCAAAATTCCTTCATCTCTTACATCGGGAGAAAGGATTCTGTAAAGGGCCCAACTATAACTGCATCAATTGTACTACCTTTGAGAATGAGAGAAAACTATCTGATGTTGTTGTTTATAATGATGATGGAATTCCCCCTTCTAATCCACTTGCTGAATGCATTGAGAAATGGGTGAATGACTTGCATAATAATGGTCTGACATCTGCACCTCTTGAGGATGAAGCCAGATCTATAATTTTTTCTCTAAACTCAGATAGTGCCCTGGGACCGGATGGCTTACCAACAAATTCTTCATCTTCTACTAGGATATTATTCAAACAGAAATTACAAATTCTATCAGGGAATTTTTCCTCTATGGGACACTCCTACATGGAACCAAATCTAACTTTATTTATATGATTCCCAAAAAGGAATATGGATTTATATAGGTGACTTTCACCTGATCTCCATTGGGAACATTATCCCAAATATCATTATCAAAATTATTGTCATTCGGTTGGGGAAGATTGTTGGAAATATGATCACATCCAACCAATTTGGCTTTATCCTTGGGAGAATCATCTAGAATTGTCTTTAAATAGCCTCATAAGTAGTTAATTCCATTAGGAAGGAATCCAAGAATTGGACTTTTTTTAAAATGGATAAATATTATGCTTTTGATACCATTAAGTGGAAATATTTGTTCAGGGTTCTGGATATGTATGGGTTCTTAAACAAATTTATTAGCATGATTTCCACCATCCTGGATAGTTCTAGAATCTCTATTCTTATTAATGGGGGACCAAAGGGCTTCTTTCAGTGATTACAGGGGGTCAGACAGGGGGATTCACTCTCAAGAATTATGTTTTAACTTGCTGAGGACTACCTGAGCCATTTTGTTACTAGTGCTATGCTGGATGATTTTTATAGTCCCATCAAAGCTGAGAAGGATATATTTGTACCTTCGCAATTTTTTTATGCTGATAACATCCTCCTCTTTGGGATGGCTAATATTCAGACCATATCTTCAATCCATAAAATGTTCATTTACTATGAGGAGGTTGTTGGACATGCCATCAGCTGGATAAAATCCTCTATTGTTTTTTGTAATGGGAGCTATTGTGTGGGGAAAAATAAAATTGTTAGGCATCTTGGTGTCAAAAAATGATCCTTTCCTTTCAATTACCTTAGGATACCCCTCTTCTGGGGGAAGGTTAAACATTTCCACCTGGAAAGTATCTCTTTTAAAATCACCCAGTAGCAGGCTAAATGGAAGGGAATGTCCCTATCGCAAGCAGGAAGGGTCTATCTTATTAATTTTGTTATTACCTCAATGTTCATTAATGCCTTTTCTATCTATATGTGTCTAGTAATCTTGGGTAAATGACATCAAGCCAATATATGGAACTTTTCATGTATAAGAAGCCTTAATGAAAAGAAACTGGTTACTGTTGCTTGGAAGGATTTCATTAAAACCCTTGAAATGGGTTGTCTAGGAATTAAAGATCTTAGAGTCTTCAATGATGCCTTGTTTGCCAAATTCACTTGGAATATTTTCATCCGTAAGGAAGGTGATCTGGACATTCTCAAAGAAATATTCACTTCTAAGATTTTCAATGGATATGCTAGATATATGATCTCCTCGGTCTGGAAAACAATCAAATCAACATATGGGGACATCATTTCGCAATTTACATGGGCTATTTCGAGGTAATCCAAATTGGATTACTGGTTCACTCTATGGATTTAGTGTCTGTTGTATGAGACCGTGAATCTCCCAAAGGACTGCAACACATTCCCATCAATGATCTCAATAACAGGAAGTCTGATCTGGATGGAATTTTACCAGTCCACTTCATTTCTCAGATTCAATGTTACAGCTACATTGACTATGACACTATCATTTGGAAGCCAAATCAGGTTTTCCAATTTACCAAAAAGGAATTCTACAATCATAAATGTTGTCAAGGCTTAGATATCTCAACTTATATCCAGAAATATAAATGAAAAATTATTCCCCCTAGGAATTTTTTTGATCCTGTTGAGGATTTGGAGGAATCGGATTCCCAAGCATGGTCAATTACAAAAAGTTGGCTGACAAATTGGTCTCGTCCGACGTCTTCTGTTGATGGGCTTCATAAAATGAGCAACATTTGTACATTTAATTCATTATTGCATATGAAATGTGGCGATATATACAGAATGTGTATGGAATCCAGATTCCCTTGGGAAGAATCTTTCATGAGATGATGTGCTTTATCATGGAAATTAAGTTCCATGAGCATCTCTACATCCACATCCTTGCAGCATTGGTAGAAAATGTGGCCTTCCTATGGGTGACAATGAAATCTAATTTTTTCCAAAATAATACCATATCCCTTCAGGAGGGTATTCATGCCATGCATAGTTATTCTAGGATGGCTACGTGCATTCAAAAAGGCACAATGAATAATTTTTTAAATGTTATCCTTATTCTCCACACTCATTATGTCTCTTGTAGGTGAGAAAAACCAAAGGTGATGAAGTTCATTCTATGGATTCCACGAATCCCGTCATGGATTAATGTCAATGTGGTTGGTACAGTGATGGGTTCCCCAAGTCCATTGGGATATGGTGGATTTTTCAATAATTATAGTGGATTTTTCAAATTGTTTTCTATCACTTCATCGAGAATGGTTGTGCCAATGAGGCAGAGCTTTGGGATATTATCAAGGCAGTGCAGTTGGCGAATCAGTTTGGGTGGAGGAATCTTTAGATCAAAGCTGATTCAATGCTTGCTGTGGAGGATTTCATCCAAAATTCAAGGAAGGTTCCATGGTGGCTCCTCCCCCAATTGATTGAATGCCTTTTTATTTCCAAAAACCTTATCCTTACAATCATTCATGCAAATAGGGAGGTCAATATGGTGGTGGATGTTCTTTACAAGAAGGTTATTGAAGAGTGATTCTCACTATGGTCTTTCGTTACCCCACCTTTTTGTGCTTCATTATGGACTCGGACATAAAGGGTTTCACTCACACCTAGATGTATAAGCACTCTTTGTAATGCCTTTAATTTTATGTTTTATAAATAAATATGTGGGACCGAGCAACTTTCTTGGTCTCGAACCATCTTTTCCCTTTCAAGGGATGATGTGGAACCCTTATATGGCCCATAGGATTGGAGATTACTTGACCCGTAGGTCCTAAGAAATATATAGACTATACTTGGAACTTCACCTCCCAGCTTCTTCATCGTGATACCAGCCCTCCACCTTTGCATTGATTTTTGGATAGTCTTCCTTTGCAAGTACATGTTGTTCCCAATGGTAATGACATGCCATCCCTTTCTGAAAAATCCTCTTAGCTTTCTCTTAGGTGAATGCACCTGATCTAAATCCCCATCTGGATTCTGCTCCTTGTAGAGTCTTTATAGAAATTTAAGCACAATTTTAGGTGTCCCGAAGGCCTTGAGGTTTCGCTAAGGCCATGAGGTGGCCCTAAATCCTTTCTGTCTCGAATTCCTTGTGTTTCCCTAAGGCCTTAAAGGACCCGAGACCCATATTGGTGGCCCAAAGCCCAAATAGATGAATTGTTCTGGCTACTACAGTACCGACGAGTGTATCCTACAGTGTCTGCTACAGTACCTAGAAACATGTCTCCGCCTGATTTTGAACTCAGGTCTCTTGGATTCATTTACTAAGTCCTCACCAAATGGGATGAGGCTCTTGTTTGTTTATAGGTTTTTAGGGATTTTATGTCTTCTTATGTTTTTAAGGTTTTTATAGTGGTTTTCTGGGTTTCTAGGGTTTTTTTATGTTTTTAGGAATTTTTAGGTTTTTTAGGATTTTCATGGTTTTTAGGGTTTTTATGAATTTGTGGTTTTTATAGGTTTTTAGTGTTTTTAGATATTTTTATGGTTTTGTTAGGTTTTAGGGTTTTTATAGTTTATAATGTTTTTTATTTTTTTTATATATTTTTAATATATTTAGGGGTATAAATGGTTTTTATAGTTTTAGTGGGATTCTTGGGTTTATGGGTTTTTATTATTTTTTAAGGTTTTAGGATTTGTATGGTTTGTAGGGGTTTTTAGGGTTTTTAGGGTCTTTAGGGTTTTCTGAGATCTTTATGTTTTAAGGGTTTTAGGTGTTTTTAGGTTTTTAAGGTTTTATTATGGTTGTTATGGTGTTTTTAGGATTTTAGGGATGTTTTAAGGGTTTTTTTGGATTTTTATTGGTATTTATGGTTTTTAATGATTTTTGGGGTTGCTTGGGTTTTTTAGTTGTTAAGTGTTTTTTGGTTTTTAGGGGTTTAAATTATTATTTTTTTATTAATGTTTTCTTAGGGGTTTTTATAAATTTTAGGGGGTTTTAAATTTTTAGGGATTCAAAGGTATATTATAGTATTTTTATGGGGTTTTAGGGAATTTTTATATTTTGAGGTGTTTTTGGGATTTTTTTGGTTTTTAGTGGTTTTTAGGTTTTTTTATAATTATTAACATTTTTAGTGGTTTAATGTGTTTTTAGATTTTATAGTGGTTTTAGTGTATTTTGGGGTTTTGGGGGTTTTTATGTTTTCAGGGGTTTATGGTTTTTAGGTTCTTTTTAGGTGTTTTAAGATATATAGATTTATTTAGGTTTCTAGGGGTTTTAATTTTTTTAATTTTTTAATGTTTTCAGAGTGTTATTCTTGGTTTTAAGGGTTATTTAATGGTTTTTAATAATTCTTATAGGTTTTTACAGTTTTAGGGATTTTGAGGGGTTTTTGGTTTTTTTAAGGTTTTAATGGGTTTTCTGTTTTTCTTTTTCTTTTTTATGTTTTTTAGTGTTCTTATGCTTTTTATATGTTTTAATATATATTATTTTTTTTAGGGTTTTAGGGTTTTTTATGTTTTTAGGGATATTTATGGTTTTTTTGGTTTTTTTGGTTTTTTTGGTTTTTTACGGTTTTTATGGATTTTTTAGTTTTTGTATATTTTTAGGGTTTTCAGTATTATATAGTTTTTTTTGTATTTCTAATGGTCTTATGAGGTTTTTGGGGGTTTTTGGGTTTTTGGAGTCTTTAAACTGTTTTTGAAGTTTAAAGGGGTTTTAGATTTTTATAGTGATTTTTAGGGTTTTTCTGGTGTTTTTGGGTTTTTAAAGTTTTTTTGGGGATTTGATAACTTTTAGGGTTTTTAGAGTTTTTATTTTTTGGAGGATTTATGTGAATTTTGTTTTTTAGGGTTTCTTAGGGTTTTTCTGGGTTGTTAGTGTTTCTTATGTGTTTATCTTTTATAGTGATTTTTTTGAGATTCTTTATTGTTTATAGTGTTTTGGGGATTTTGAGAGGTGTTAGGGTTTTTAGGGTTTTTAGGGGTTTTACGGTTTCTTTGGGTTTTATGGTTTTTTGAGTTTCTTAGGGTTTTTATTGGGTTTTAGTGTTTTTCAAAGTCTTTAAATGTTTAATGTGTTTTTATATTTTTTGTGTTTTTCATTGTGTTTTTTGGATTTTGATTGTTTTTATGGTTTTTAAGGGTTTTACGGTTTTTACCAATTTTTTGGTTTTTTTGGGGTTTTGTCTGTTTTTAGGTTTTTAGGTTTTTCCTAGGTTATTTTATGGTTTTTCGACAAATTTTGTTATTTTAGGTTATTTTATGATTTTTTTGAGGGATTTAATATTTTTGAGCATTTTTAGAGTTTTTTTTATTTTTAGAATTTTTGGGTTTTAATGGTTTTAAGTGTTTTTATATTTTGATGTTTTTTTAGGGTTTTTTTGGGTTTTTAAAGGTTTTTTACCTTTTTGGGATTTTTAGGAATTTTTTAGGATTTTTAGGATTTTTAGGTTTTTATGGATTTTTAGGGGCTTTACGGAATTTATGGGTTTTAGGGTTTTCAGGTTTTTTTTGGATTTAGGGTTTTTGAGTTTTTAGTGTTTTTAGTATTTTTTTTTGGGTTTTTTAGAGTATTTCAAGTTTTTATGGGGTTTTTTGGTTATTTGGGGGTTTTAGGGTCTTTTAGGATTTTAACGTATATAGGATTTCAAGGTTTTTTTAAGATTTTAAGGTTTTCTTAATCGTTTACAAGGAATGTAGTGTTTTTTATGTTTTTAAGGATTTTTATGGGTTTTTTTATTTTTATGGTTTTTTAGGATTTTATGAATTTTGAGGGTTTTTAGGTTTTTATGGTTTTTATTATTTTTAATGATTCTTAGGGTTTTTAGTGTTTTTTGGAGTTTGGGGGTTTTTTTGTGTTTTTTGTTTTTTATGGTTTTCATATGGGCTTTTTGAGTTTGTAGGGTTTTTTATGATTTTTAGGATTTAGGGTTTTTAGGATTTCTATTGTTTTTTTTTTTGGTTTTTAGGGATTAAAAGGTTGTTTGGGTTTTTATGTTTTTCTGGGTTTTGGGTTTAATGGCCTTTTTATGATTTTTATGATTTTAAATATTTTTTTATCATTTTTATGGATTTAATGGTTTTTTATAGTTTTTAGTGGTTTTATGGGTTTTATGGGTTTTTAGGGAAAGGAAGGCTCAATACTAGGCAAGCTGGGTCCCCCAAAGATATACCAAAATAAAAGGACAGATAGAGTGCTACAAGGAGGGGTTACATAACCGGGTGTGCAACTCACCCTTCAAGTCAGAGTCAATGAACGAATACCAGGGAGGTGTGGCGACAAAGGACCACAGCGAGCACCGCCCCCCAATGGCCTGTTTGGAGAGATCATCCGCAACCGCATTCGCCTCCTGATAGGCAGGTGTCACAGTGAGATTCAGCCTTTGACACATGGTGAGTAATTCTATCCACTGGGTGAGGATCCTCCAGGGAACGCACCTAGATTTGTGTTGAAGATTGCTCATAGAAAACATTGAGTTAGACTCAAGCCATAGGAAGCTCCACCCAAACCTGACAACATACTCAATCGCCTTTATCATGGCACCCAATTCAGATTCAATGACACACCCTTTACCAATGAAATTCTTGAAACATCCTTTGACAAAGCCCCAATATGTGCAGAAAACTCCACCGCATCCAAAAGGACCCGGCGCACCAAGGGTCGCACCATCCATGTTGACCTTAATCCAGGAGGAGAGTGGAGGGATCCATTGAATAAACTTGGGAACCATAGGTTTTTTCCCAGCCAGAGACCCCAAGCAACCGAAGGATGATGAGATCACTATCATCATTCTCCATATGGCCTGTCTGAATACGGGAAGACGCATAGACATCCTTGTGTATCATCATGACACCACCATGAATGGAGATCTGTTTCTTATTGAAGGAAACTATGTTTTGATCGGTCCAAATAAATGAGATAGTGGCTGCAACTGCAACCAGCAGGAGGTTGCGGACCTGTTCACTGTAATCCCAGTTGGACTGGTTGGCCAGAACCTCAAAAAGAGGTATGTCTAGGCCAGCTAGGAACCCAAAAATCTATTGTAAGTAGCCTCAGAGTTCTTCACTAAATCTGCATTGTAGGAAGGTGTGTTGAGCATTTTCTTCTGCACCTTGGCATAGGAAACAAACAGAGGCAAGGCTGTGTTTGTCTTTCTGAAACTGGTTCTGTATAGGCAGCCTATTCCTCTAGATTTTCCAGAGAAGGAGATGGCTATCAAGAGGGATGGCATTACTTTTGAATTAGTAGAGCCAGACTGGGGGAGGGGATCCCCTGGCACAGTTGTACCGATAGTAATCCTTGGAATTAAGTCGTCCAACCAGGATGGGTTTCCATATTAAGATATCAATGTCAAAAAAGGAATAGCACTGGATTTTAAGTAAGACTTTAGTTTGGAGGAGAGCCTCAATTTGTTCAAGCCGTGGGATGAACCCTAGAATGGATAGCCTCTTAAGGCCAGGAGGAGGAGTCATGCATTCCGGCAGTATCAAGCCAAGGTATGGACCAAACATTCAATCCTGAGTTCTATGAGACGATCCATTTAGAGTGATAAATAATGGCCTTATACAATTCACAAATTGTAGGCAAAACAGAAGAAGGAAAGTATCCAGCATAATCATCACAAAGTTTGAGCACGAATCTTTCCCAAGTGAAACCCAATCCCCCACCTATAGGACTTAGTAGCCCCGATGTAAATTTAGCAAGGAGAGCGTCATTTTATCGTCTGAGGTCTTTTGTACCATGCCCACCCAGCTTAATTGGTTTAGTGTAGTCCTTCTAGGCCACTGTAACCAGTTTCATTTGACTTATAAACCCCATCCAAGAAAAATTCCTTATCATTTCTTGAAGGTCCTTGATGAGATTAACAGGCCATATGTAGATGGAGAAAGCATAAGTTAACATAGAAGTAATCACCGATTCGATAAGACAGGCCCTTTTATCTTGCAAGAGGGATTCCCCTTTCCACTTTTCCAGCTGTTTGGTAATTTTGGAGGAAATGTTCTCAAGGTGAAAAAGTTTGACACGTCCCCAAAAAATAGGAACACCTAGGTTGTCAAAAGGGTTGGACCCTCTCTTGACACCATGGGAATTTTCAATGGAGATATGATGGTACCATCGGATCCTCTCCCCAAAGATGATAAAAGACTTGATCCAACTGATAGATTTCCCCACCAAATATTCATTATGCCAGAAGATCATCCTTATGGATTCCAAGGTCCGTTAGTCAGCTTTCCCAAACAGGAGATTATCGTCAGCATACAATAGATGGGATGGCACATGAAGATCTTTCACTGCCCAAATAGGGTTAAAGAGACTGGCCTGACAAAGGTCAATGAGGAACCTACGTAAATAATTCTCTTTAGGATGTAATGGTTTTTAAATGTTTTTTAGGGTTTTTAGTGGTTTTATCAATTTTCAGGATTTTTAGTGCATGACTATTATTTTTACAGTTTTAGGGGGTTTTAGGATTTTGAGGGAATTTTGTGTTTTTTAGGGTTGTATTATTATTAGGTTTTTATGGGTTTTATTTGTTTTCAGGTTTTTAAGGATTTATTAGGGGTTTTCAAGTTTTTAAGGGTTGTTACTTTATTAGGAATTTTTATGGATTTTATAATATTTTTATGAATTTAAGTGGTTTTATGGATTTTTACGGGTTGTTAGGTGTTTTTATATTTTTAAATGTTTTTTTTTGTTTTTTTTTGTTTTTAACAGTTTTTTGAGTTTTTAGGGTTCTAATGGTTTTTAATAGTTTTTAATGTTTTAGGTATTTTAATGGATTTTTGATTTTTTTGTGGTTTTTAGGAGTTTTATGGATTTTTACAGTTTTTTAATGTTAGTAGTGTTTCTATATATTTTAGGGGTTTTTGTGCTTTTAGTTTCTATTAGGTTTTTCTATGGTTTTGGAGTTTTTTATTTTCAAGGGTATTTATGTTTTTTAATGTTTTTATGGTTTTCTTATGATTTTTCAGGGATTTATTTGGGTTTTTAATGTTTTTACGTATTTTTATGCTTTTTTTGTTTTAAGTTTTTTAAATTTTTTTAATTATTTTTAGGGTTTTTCCGGGTTTTAGTGTTTTAGTGCAAGGAAGTTGCGAAGCCAGGCTATCCCTAACCCCCATTAATAATAGATGGTAAAAAGAGTAGCAAAACAAGGGAGGGGCAGGGTCAAACAACCCACACCCAAATCCCTATCAATTCACACAAAAAATGTCCAAGGGCCCAAAAAAGCAAGACAACTACAAAACAAAATTATTATCACCATAGGGATTACCATATGCGCCATAACCCGAGGAAGCGTCCGAGTCCACTGACTCCCATTCAGAGTTTTTCTTCAAGTTTTTTGGAATTTTTATGTTTTTAGGGTTTTTGGGATTTTTTGAATTTTTAGGGTTTTTAAGGTTTCAGGGATTTAAATTGGTTTTAGGGTTTTTTTGGGGTTTTATGTTTTTACATATTTTTTAGGGTTTTTTATTTTGTTAACAATTTTATGGATTTTATAGTTCTTAATTTTTTTGGGGCTCTTAATAGTTTTTATATTTTTTAGAGATTTTTATGGTTTTTAGGGGTTTTTAATTTTTTTTAAGTTTTTAGATTCTTTATGGGGTTTTAGGTTGTTTAGGATTTTTAGGGTCTTTAAGGGCTTTAAGGGGTTTTAATTGTATTAATTTTTTTATGGTTTTCTTAGTGTTTTTCAATTTTTAGGGTTTTATATTTTTTCATAGATTTTTAATGATAATTTAGGATTTTTATATGATTTTTAGGCTTTTTAAATTTTTTAGGGATTTTTGGGGGTTTAGGATGTTTAGGGTTTTTAGGTTGTTTTAGTATTTTTATACTTTTTTGTGTTTTTAAGGGTTTTAAGTGTTTTTTGGGTTTTACGGTTTTCTTATGGGATTTCAAGGGGGTTTTTTGGATTTTTTAGTTTTTAGGTACTTTATGACTTTTTAAGGATCTATATGGCTTTTAGGTTTTTTAGGTATTTTAGAGATTTTTATGAGTTTTAGGGTTTTTTCGGTTTTAAGGGTTTTATGGATTTTTTGGAATTTTTAGGGTTTTATGTTTCCTTATAGTTCATAATTTTTATAGGTGTTTAAAAGGGGTTCCTAGTTTTTAGTGGTATTTATGGTTTTTGTATGGTTTTAACATTTTTTAAGGTATTAGGGGTTTTTACAATTTTTAGGGGTATTTGGGTTTTTAGGGTCTCTTTATGTTTTTTTTGGCTTTTATACTTTTTATGGGTTTTATGTGTTTTTATGGTTATAAGGTTTTCTTATGAATTTTTAGGGTTTTATGGATTTTTAGTTTCTTAGTTATTTTAAGGATTTTTAAGGATTTATTTTTTATTTTTTAGACTTATTAGAGATTTGGGGGAAGGTTAGGGTTTTTAGGTTTTTTTAGAAATCTTTATGGTGTTTATAATTTTTAGGTTTTAGGGGTTTTATGTTTTTTTAGGTTTTTATGGTTTTATTAGGGTTTTTCAGTGTTTTAGGTTTTTATATATTTTTTTGTATTTTTTTGAGTTTTCTATATTTTAATGGGTTTTAATGTTTTTTAATGTTTTTAGGGTTTTATAGGGTTTTTAGTGTTTTAGTCATTTTTATGGTTTTTTATGTTTTTAGGGCTTTTAAAATTTTTTGGAGTTTTTTTGGTTTAGGGGTTTTTAGGATTTTTAGTGTTTTTAGCATTTCTCAGGTCTTTAGGTGGTTTTAGGTGTTTTATTTTCTTTTTTGTTTTTAAGTGTTTCTTATGAGTTTTCTAGGTTTTTATGGATTTTTATGTTTATAAGGATTTATGTGGGTTATTTATGATTTGTTGGTTTGTTTTAGAGATTTTTAGGGTTTTTATGGATTTTTGGGGTTGTTAATGGTTTTTAGAGTATTTTAGGATATTTGGGGTCTTATGTGTTTTTAGGATTTTTATGGTTTTCTTAGGGGCTTTTCAGGATTTTTATGTTTTTTATGTTTTATTTATTTTTATGGATATTTTATGATTTTTATGATTTTTATTGGTTTTTATGTTTTTTTGGTTTTAAGGGTTTTTAGGAGTTTTTTGGTTTTTTTAAATTTTTATGGGTTTTTTAGTTTTTTAGGTTTTTCAATGTTTTTAGTGTTTTTTAACTATTTTAGGGATTTCAAGAGTTTTTATTTTTTTATAGTTTATGATGGGTTTTATTTATTTTTAGGATTTTTATGTTTTTTAGGGGTTTATTGGGTTTTATGGAATGTTAGGGTCTTTTTAGGGGTTCTAGGGTTTTTAGCTTTTTTTAGGTTTTTTAGGTTTTTAATCATTTTGAGGTTTTTAGGCTTTTCTAAGCGCTTTTTAAGGTCTTTAGTATTTTCATGTTATTAGGTATTTTTAGGGATTTTTTGGAATTTTATTTTTTTAGAGTTTGTAGGTATTTTTGGTGGTTTTTTGGTTTTTTGGGTTTTAAATTGATTTCAGGTTTTCAGGTTTTATTTTTGTTTTTCAGGGTTTTTAGAATTTTTTTTAATTGTTAGGTAATTTTAGGTATTTGTTATTATTTTTCTGAGTTTTATGGTTTTTAGGATATTGAGATTTTTAGGGGTTTCAGGGGGATTTATGGTTTTTTTTATTTTTCAGGTTTTTTATTTTTTATCGTTTTTAAAGATAATTGGATATTTTAAAAAAATTGGATTTTCAATGGTTTTTACTGTTTATTTTGGGTTTTCGGATTTTTATGGGTATTAGTGGTTTTATTTATTTTAGGGTCTTTTATAGTTTTTAGTGTTTTTAGCAATTTTTATATTTTAAGGGGTCTTAAGTGTTTTTGGTTTTTTGGGTTTTCAAAGGATTTTTCAAGGTTTAATGTTTTTGTTACGTGTTTAGGGGAATTTTAGGGATTTTATATAATTTTTATCATTTTAAAGATTTTGAGGGGTTTTTGGGTTTTTGGGTATTTAGTATTTTATAGATTATTAGATTTTTAGTGGTTTTTAGTGTTTTTAGTTTCTTATGGTTGTATTATGGGGTTTTTAGGGTTTTTAGGGGTTTTTATGTTTTATAGATTCTTAGAGGTCTTTTAGGATTTTAGGGGTTCGTTGTTTTATTTGGGATATCTGTGGTTTTTAGTGTTTTTTAGGATTTTTAGGGATTTTTGGGGTTTTAGGGTATTTTTTGAGTTTTTAGGGATTTTATGGGTTTTTATAGTTTTTAAAATTTTTAGGGGTTTAAGTGTTTTATATTTTTTAGGTTTTTTTTAATTTTATGATTTTTAGGGCTTTTAAGTGTTTTTTGTTTTTTATGGTTTTCTTAGTGTTTTTTAGGGTTTTTAAAATTCTAATGGATTTTTATGGATTTTACTTTTTTAAACATTTTTAGGGATTTTTATATATATTTGGCCTTTGGGGATTTAGGGTTTTTAGTAATTTTTAGGATTTTTTTAGGTTTTATTTGTTTTTAGGATTTTATTAGTTTCTATGTGTTTTTAGGGTTTCGAGGGTTTTATATACTTTTTTGGTATTTTTAGGGATTTGTATGTATTTTTAGGGTTTATGGATTTTAAGGGTTTATTGTTTTTAGGTTATAATGGTTTTTAGGTTTTTTGGGGTTTTGTGATTTTTTAATTCTTAGGGTTTAAAGGAGTTTTTAGATTTTTTTAATATTTTTACAGGTTCAAAGTATTTAGTGTTTTATTTATATATTTATGGGTTTTTTCAATTTTTAATGTTTTTAGGGTTTTTATGGGTTTTATGTGTTTTTAGGTTCTTTAAGGTTTTTAGGGTTTTTTTTTTTGTTTTTAGTGTTTTTGGTTTTTTTGGGTTTTTATGTGTTTTTATGATATTAAGGATTTCTAAGGGTTTTTAGGTTTTTTAGGGATTTTTATGTTTTTAGGGATTTCCAATGATGGTTATGATTTATATGATTTTTATGGATTTTGTGAGGTCTTAGGGTTTTATGGTTTTTAGGGGTGCTTAGAGTTTTTAGTATTTTTTTATGTTTTTTTGGGGTGTAGGTTTTCTTTGTTTTTATAGATTTTTAGGGTTTTTAGGATTCTTGGGGTTTTTTACATTATAGTGATTTATAGGTATTCTTAGGATTTAAATGGTTTTTAGGGGTTTTTTGGATATTATGTGGTGTTTGAGGTTTTGGGGGGTTTTTAGGGTGTTTTTGGGTTTTTGGGGTTTTTAGGATTTTTTTGAGTTATTTGTAGTATTTAAGGGTTTTATATTTTTTTAACTTTTTTAGTGGTTCTAGGGGTTTTTTGACTTTTCCATGGGTTTTTAGTGTTTTTATGGGGTCAAATGACCCACACCCAAAACCCTTCACAGCAAAAGACCCAAAAAATCAAAAAAGAAAACAAAAATAGAGAAAAGGACACAAAACAAAACACAACAGCGGCGTCCACATATCTTGTCCAGCCAACACCAGCATCCAACACCAATAACAAACTTCAAAACCAAGCAGCAGAGACAACACGCCCAATCAAACCATCCCTAGCAGCATTCACACATCCTGTCCAGCCAACACCAGCATCCAGCAACACCACATCCAATCATCACTGTGACACAGCAGCAGCAAACCATCCAAACCAACCAGCCCCAGCAACAAGACGCACCAAATCTGACATCGCAGCTAATCACAACCACCAACATCAAGCCAAGGCACAAACACCACAAAAAAACACGACCATCATATCCTCCCATCAAATAGGAAACATCAGTCTCAACAAAGTAACAAACAATATCCAACAGCAGCAAAAACCAGCTTAGCAGCGATACCAAGAACCATAACTTCTGCACCTCCCAGCTAAACAGTAGCCCGCATTCAACATTACACATTCCAGTAGTCGTCACCAACTCTCCAAGAAAGTTTCTCACAAGCATCATAGAGTCACCACCAGCAGTATCATAAGCACCACCTTCATCACATCTTATCCAAACAGCAGCTATAAGCCAGCCCAAAAACATCCATGAACTAGCACCTCTTACAGCAGTTCTCAGCGAAGTAGTGAGCGGTACCTACCAGCTCCAAAACTAGCGTCCAGCACCTCCTGGCCATTCAGCACACCACAAAGAGCACCACTTACTTTCCCTAAACCACATAGAATCCAAATGGAACTCCTGGCCCAGCAAGAAAACCATATCACAACACAACCCTGCAATCACAACGTGAAACAAGGCTGGATCCGAAAGACTAGAACCGCGAACCTGTATCTCTGGTGAAAATCAAACGTGAGCAGATCTCATCACTGAAATTCGAGAGGACCATCCCATCATGCCACAGAGACGTCGGGGTGTCCTCTGCACCTACCTGAGACCTTCACAAAGCCATGAAATCCACTTCAGATCTGGATCCAGCATTGACTTCGCCATCGACCTCGGAAACTGCCATGCCCTCATGCCGCAACAAAGGAGACACACCCACGGAGGCAAATCTTCTGAAGTCGAGTCAAAAATCCTCCATATCTGGAGCGTACCATTTCCTCCCATGCCTGAACAGAGCCTCCATATCCCGTCACCATTGAGCACCATGAACAACGACCTAGACCTTACTCCACATGAATCCAGGACTGCAGATCCAGCCAAAGAACGCAGAAATCAGGGAACCACCACCACCTTGACTTCACACATGCCTCTCATCAGATCCCACCGTAGAAGGCCAGATCTAGCCTCAAGAAATCAGAACCCAAAAAAATCTGACTTCCATGAACATGATCTGCAACGGTGAGCTAGAAAATTCCGCCCTGCATTTGAAGCCGCCACCCATCACACCACAAAATGTATTTTTAGGACTTTTCTACATTTTAGGGATTTTTTTATGATTTAGGGTATTTTTGGAGTTTTAAGGGTTTTTATGGTTTTTTTGTTTTAGCCTTTTTAGAGTTTTTTAGGTTTTTTTAGTGTCTATAGAGTTTTTAAATGTTTTTTGGTTTTTAAAGAAGTTTTAGTGCCTTTAGTAATTTTTTGGGTTTTATGGATTTTAAATTTTTAATGGTTTTGTAGGGTATTTATGGTTTTTAGGCAGCTTTAGAGGGTTTTAGGGTCTGTTAGTTTTTTTAGTGTTTTTATTTTTTTAGCGGGTTTTAGTATTTTTAGGGTTTCATGGGTTTCTTATGGGGTTTCAAGGTTATTTGGGGTTTCTATGTGTTTATGTGTTTTTAGTAATTTCTTAGGTCTTTATGGATTTTATAGATTTTATGGAATTTGAAGGGATTTTTGGGTTTTTTAGCGTTTATAGGGTTATTTTTTTTTCTATATTATTTAGGGTTTTTTAAATTTTTTATGTTTTTAAGGGTTCCTTTGGTTTTTTAGGGATTTTAGGATTTTTACATTTTTGGTTATTTTAAGGGATTTTAGGGATTTTTTGTTTGTTTATTTATCATTAGGGTTTTAGGTATTTTAATAGTTTTTAAGGATTTTAGGGTTTTTAGGTGTTTTAAATATTTTTGTTATTTTGTTTTAATATTTTTAGAGTCTTTAAATGTTATTGTGGGTTTTAATGTGTTTTTATTTTTTTAGGGACTTTTGGGGTTTTCTGGGGTTTTATATTTATTTAGGGTTTCTAGGGTTTTTCATTTTTTTCGTATTTCAGTTTTTCATTGAGTATTTATTTGTTTTAAGATTTTTTACACATTTAAGTAATTTTAAATCATTTTTAGGAATTTATTTCTTTTTACGGTTTAAAGGGATTTTGATGGTTTTTTGGTTTTTTTTTGGATTTTAGTGATTTCAACGTTTTTTGTGTTTTTTATGGATTTTAAGTGTTTTTAGGTTTCTAAGGGTTTCTTAATTTTTTATGCTTTTTAGATAATTTAACAGTTATTGGAATTTTTAAGTATTTTTACTGATTTTATGGGTTTTTGGTATTTTGAGGGTTTTATGAGGTTTTATTATTTTTAATGGTTTATGTGATTTTGGTTTTAAGGGGTTTTTTTTTGGTTTTTAAAAGAGTTTTTAGATTTAGTTTTTTTAGGGGTTTAATAGGGTTTTAATGATTTTTAAAGGTTTTTATGCAGTTTTAGTGTTTTTTTAATGTTTTTACAGGGTTTTATATTTTTATGGGTGTTTTGGGTCATTTAGTGTTTTTGGGATTTTTAGCCTTTTCTAGGTTTTTAGGGATTTTAATTTTTTAGGATGTTAAGGTTTTATTAGGGTTTTTTTAGGGTTGTTGTGATTTTTTTTTACTGTTTTAGCAATTTTTAGAGATTTTTTATGATTTTTAGAATATTTTTTTGGGGAATAAGGGATTTTGATGGGTTTTATCGTTTTTATCATTTTTAGGATTTTATGGTGTTTTAGTGTTTTGGTGTTTAAGGGTTTTTTATATTTTTTCATAGTTATTAGGGTTTTTTACATTTTTAGGGTGTTAGGTATATTTTATAATTTTTATAATTTTTTGTGTTTTAGGGATTTTTAGGAGTTTTTTCATTTTTATGGGTTTCAAATTTGTTATGGTTTTGGGGGGTTTTAATTTTTCCCGTTTTTTATGGTTTTCAATTTGTTTTATAATTTTCTATCATTTTTAGTGGTTTAATAGGATTTTATAGTTTCAAATGTTTTTATAGTATTCATGGGTTTCTAGGTACTTTTTAGGTTTAGTGGGGGTTAGGGGTTTTTAAAATTTCCAGGTTCTTTTTAGGGTTTCATATGTTGTTTGGGTTTTTTTTGATTTTTTCGGGGTATAAAATGTAGTTAGGTTTTTACAGTTTTCTTAGGGTTTTACAAGGGTTTTTGGTTTTTATGTTTTTAGGGATATTAGGTCATTTATTGTTTTTTGTGTTTTTAGGGTTTTTATGGATTCTGCAGGTTTTAGAGTTTTTAGGGGTTTTATGGGTTTTAGGGGTTTTAGGGTTTTTAGAATTTTTTTGTGTTTTTAGGTGTCTAAATTGTTTTAGTATTTTCTTATTTTCTTATGGGATCGTAGTGTTTTTAGGGTTTTTTATATTTTTAGGTGTTTTGGGGGTTTCTTAGGATTTTTATGGTTTTATAATTTTTAGGAATTTAGAGAGCTTTTAAGGTTTTTATTGTTTTAAGATTTTTTTTGGGATTTTTGGGGTATTAGAGAGTTTTGAGTGTTTTAGGATATTGAATAATTTATTATTTTTAACGTTTTCTAGTTTTCAATGGGTTTTTATAGTTTTCTTTTTTTTTTATTTTTATGGCTTTTTATTGGTTTTAAGGTTTTTAGGGGGTTTTATGATTTTTAGGGGGGTTTAGGTTTTTTATTGTCTGTTTGGGTTATAGGGGTTTTAGTGTTTTTTTGGATTATAGGGGGTTTCAGTGTTTTTATGTTTTTATGGATTTTATAGGGAATTTAAGGGATGGTAGGGATTTTTATGTTCTTAGGGATTTTAGGGCCTTTTTATGTTTTTTATTATTTTCAGTGTTTTTAGGGATTGTGATAGTTTTTAGGGCTTTTAAATGTTTTAAGGGTTTTTAGGGATAACATATTGGTTTTTAGGGGTTTTATGTGTTCATAGGTGTATGGTCCTGAAAAATCTGCAAAGGAAATTTTACCCAAATTTCCCAAAGAATTGGGGCAAATAATCAAAGAAGAGACACAAAAAGGACCGGTACATGGAAGCGCAACGTGGATAGGCACCGCGAAGCGCCCCCATTGCGAACCATTGAAGTTCGCAAAATGGAGAAGGAGAGCCTCCTCAGTCGCGAGGTAGGATGGGCTCCAGTCTGGCTCACTGTCACGAACCGCCCCAACCGCGGACCGCGTCGACCGGTTCAAGCCGCACCCGCTGTCATTCGCGGAATAGAGGCGGAACCCTCCACAGCCTCGGAGCACTCCTTGAGTTCGCCTCACGGAGGGGGGGAGCGTTCAATACCCACCGCAAATCGTGGATTGACCAAGTTGGCTGTAAACCAGGTATTTGGTTATGGGCCTCCGTAAAAGGTGTCTCATGGCCACAGATACATTCCATTCCCCACTCTATAAAAGGAGACCAAGGGGGAAAGAAGAAAGGATCGGAGAACTGGAATCAGATTCAGAGGGATTAGAGATTCAGAAGGAGATCGATTGAAGGAAGGCTTTGGATTTCACAAACAGTGAAATTCCCATTCGTGAACCACAACAGGTATATGAATTAAGAAGGAATTGGAAAACTCATAATAGTTTGTTGAACCGCGAAACTAAAATAATGATAAAGGAGAATCGCGAACCAAACCCCCCTCCGCGGATGAATTCCCCGCGGACTAGGGAGTTTATGCCTCTTTTCCCATCCTTCGTACCGTGTAGCATTTTCCAACGCGGGCGAAGCCCCGACCGATGAGCCTCCAATCGGCACCGCCCTTGGCCGCCGCTGCCCGCCTGGAACCCTCTACGAACCACCATGGTTTGCGGATTGAACCCGAAGCCATGAACCACCCTGGTTCCCGGATTGAACCCAAAGCTGCGAGCCACCCTGGTTCATGGATTGAGCCCGAAGCCACGAACCACCCTGGTTTGCGGACGACCTCTCCAGCCTCGTGGCACTTCCCAACACGAAGGGCGCCACCACCCATACCTCTCGGTGGATCACCAAATACTTCAGTGTTCTCATTTCCAGAGCAATTTAAAATCCTTCCGATCCAGCCAGTTCTTCTGTGACTCCCTCATGGGCCTATTCATCAGCCCTGAGTCGAGGCCTCTTCCAGAACCACCGGACCCACATGGTATAACTTTCAGGTGCATCAGTGTTCCATGTTGAGTTCACATACCCACAGTAAACAGGGGTAAAGGGGTTTCCCCGACCCTTGAGCAGATTCCCGAAGCATTCCTGGGTTCACATTCCCACAGTAATGTAGATTCTGAGCTCAGGAATCCCCTTTCTGCCCCTCCACTTGTTGAGGGATCCACGAAGATGGTAAAATAGCCATCAAAAGGAATCCTTCATGCATATCAAGAGAGGAGATGGGCGCAGGAGCGCCCCCCTTTCTCTCTCCCGCTGGGCTTTGTCACCCCGGGCATCCATCTCAGAGTAAGCCCCGATTTTCGAGGCCTCCCTAGAGTGTAAGCCCCAATTCAGCACTCTGGGCTGCTTCACATGTAAGCCCCACTCTGTTTCTCACGGTCGCACCATTTGCGACGTGATCCTCTGGTCCCTGCTGCCTCTTGTTTCTCACACCGAGCATGACTCAAGTGGGCTTAGAGTAAGCATTGAACATGACATCCTGCTATGGGCATCCTTAGAGTGTAATCCCCATAGAGAGAACTACAGGGACTTTGATCCATGACAAAGAATGGTACGTAGGAAGCCTCCACAAGGTTCAAGCCCACCACTCGATTTTTTCTTCATGTCGAGTTCCACCCTCATCCAACATGTTTTTAAACTGTATGTACAAACTACGTGGACTTTGATCCCTGCCTCCTAGACAGGGTACGTAGGAAGCCTCCATGAGGTTCAAGTCCACCACCCATCAGACTACCTGGTCTCTCTTCACGCCAGTTCCCCGACACCTATCCAAACTATGTGGACTTTGATCCCTGCTTCCTAAGTATGGTACGTAGGAAGCCTCCCTGAGGTTCAATCCCAATATCTGATCGATCCGATCATCTCCACATCGGTTCACCGCGCCACTCCTAGTGCCACCTCAAGCGAGTTCCAACCCTTCGGGGTCATCAATCCAACGAGGGATGGTAATCCTCGGGCATAAATGATTCTGAACCCCTGTGTCCGGTTGACCATTTCCCACCAAGGTTAAATTCATGTATGTTATGTTTGGGTATAAACCAAAGATTCATGAAAATATGATTACGTCTTAAATCTATAAGAGAGTCCCGGAATAGGCAATAATTCCCCCCAAAAAGGGTGTGACGAGCCCGACATCCCATCCTATCGACCAATGTGAGTTCTTAAGAGTCGCTAAGCAGACCATCCGGTGAATGCCTGCCTTTGGAAATAAGGTCCATCAATCATTGGATAGAGAGCCGTTGGGCATTTTGTGGCCAAAAACTCGAACGAAACAAAAAATGGTGAACCCGACGTGAATCTTTAACCAAACTTGACGGATTTAACCTAATCTCACCCAGTTCCCCCTCATGCTCTAAAGGAGGGCCAAGCAAGGTCATTAACTATGCATGGGATTATGAGATGCTTCTTTGATTGGTTTTCTGCTTGTATTTGATAAAATATTTCGCCGGCACTACTTTCAGAACTCCCTTCGATCCAATGGAATCGCAAAGGAACTCACAAGTGGGTGCTTCCAACGATGCAAGGACGAGACTTCCTCAACAACAGAGGACCCCGTCGCCCACCCTACGTCTTCAACGATGGGTTTTAGATGCACTGATCTGAGAGTACCACGTAAATGGTACTCTCCCAACGGTGGAGGCGGCTATGCACGCCCTCCAATCCTCTAGAGATCGACGGTCGCCTGCCCAGCAGCGGCTGCAAAGGAAGATTCAGACCACCCCTGTCGCTATCTCCAACCATTTTGGTATTCTATCACTGGAATGGGACAATTCATACCTCCATTATCTCGGGGAGGAGGATGAGGTCGACATTGAGGACTTAATCCCTGTTGAACGGGGGTTCTTCTCCAATGCCCCCGCAAGAAGACGCTATCGCGGTCACACTGCGGCCCAACATCCTCACGCCGAGGAGGATATCTCCTCAAGGATTCAGGCCCACGCTCCCTGAGCTCCGGCCCCTCGGACCGCCCGACGAGGGCGGAAGACGTACAATCAGGTACCGGTCATCATCCTGGTCCCTGGAGAGGAGCTCCGCTACCCAGCCACGGATACATACCACGAATAGGCACCTACAACTATTCACTCCTCCCAAGCCCGCCATCTAGATATGGCGGCATCATATGAGTCGGCATGCATTCATGCCGAGCTCCATCAATATCATCGCTCACACAGTATGGCACCTACCAGGAAGGCACCTTTCCCTGCCTAGGGTCGTGAAGCCCACCATCTCAACGTGGTGGCGACCTGGCACCTGTAGGGCCGGCTCCTAGTAGTTTCCTCTGACGCCCGCCATCCCAATATGGTGGTGATCATCAAAGCCTGCCACCCAGATGTGGCGGAAAATCATAGGCGGGCACGTCTCCCTGCCAACAAAGGCCACCAGCTCAATTCGGTGTGAAACCAATATATGCAGAGCCAGCTCCCTGCGGATGCAAGTAATGTCTGCCACCCCGATGTGGCGGCAAACGGAGAGGCAAACCGGTGTATCCCGGTATAGGGGTAGATTCTTTCACCTACCCAGACATAAGAGAATTGTCAGTACCCAATGACCACTGGAGGACCGGAGCATGATATTCCCACTCCGATACCGAAATGGGCCTTCATACCCATTCCAGCCAAAGATGTCTCTCTACATATCCTGGAAATGATGGAGGAGCAGGTATCAATCCCAGATCATATCTTGCAGACTTTCCAGAATGTAATTGCGTCAGTGGCAATAGCAAGGACTCGGGTCCGTTTGCTCATCTCCCCAATTGAGGATACTCATTTAAGAGATGAGATAGCCGCCTCGGAGTAGATCTGCATCCCTTCTTCTGCCCTGGAGGGTTGACGGCTATATTCCACGATGTAAGGGCAACCAGATCAAGCAGTATCACTCGTCCCAACTGGGGGACACCCATCCATCATGGTGGATACTCCAGAGCAGGCATATATCCCTACTAAAAGACAAGATGTTCATCGGTGTATCCCAGAAACATCACGGGACCCAATTAGATAGGGACCCGAAGGTGAAGGCTGTTGTCAACAGCAGACGGTCCACGCTGCCCGTAAAAGAGTGCCCCGAATGCGCCGAAGGTAGCCGGAAAATAAAGAGAAGGTTCATGAATCCGCTCTGCTGGAATCTGGGGTTTCTGATGCTGCTAAGCACGCATGAAAAGCTCGAAACCCTTCCCTCCCATTACCATATTATAGGAGTGGAAATAGCAGTTGCGAAGGTCCTCCCCACAATATCTCTACCAGCAGCTCTGAAGGTCCTCCCCAGAGCACCCGTGGGGGCCTCCCTCGCGGGCATATAATGATTGGTCACGAGAGCTCATCTCTTGATGCGAGTCACTGAAACCCTCCACGTGACCAGAAGATCGAGAAGAAAGAAGGTCCTCCACTTGCTGCGGTCCACCCTGAAGGTCCTCCCCGGGGTATACCCTGTAATCACTCTCCATGCAGTGGGACCACAAATTTTGATGGTAGTCCTCGCTATCACAGTCGCAACTACGGAGGCCCTCCCCATGGTGACATCTCATCATGACAATAAGGTACATCCCTTGTCGTTGCTTGCCCTGAAGGTCCTCCACAGGGGTTACACTGCAACGACACTCCGCGAAATCGGGCATCAAATCACGGTGGTAGTCCTCACCACCCTGATAACGGAAGTCCTCCCCATAGAGATGTCGAGCAACGAGAAGGCCCTCCTCTCTTTGCGGTACATTCTGGAGGCCCTCCTCTAGATTTATCCTGCAGATATTCTCCCTGCGGCAGTAGTAATGGTTGTCCTCACTATTTCTGCAGTTGTGATGGTAGCCCTCGCAACCATGGCCGCCATTGCGAAGTTCCTCCCCGCACTGGCCCCAAGCAACAAGAAGGTCCTCCCCTTGTCACAATGTGTCCTGAAGGTCCTCCCCAGGATGCACGTCGAACGTCAAGCCATGATGGTCATACTCACCATGATGGCAGTTGTTGTGAAGGCCCTCCCTATAACAATGCTACGCAGCTAGAAGGTTCTCCCCTTGCTACAACATGCCTTGGAGGTCCTCCCTAGGGTGTGCACTACAAAAGTCCTCTATGCAGTGAAGCATCAACCAGCAATGGTAGTCCTCACCATTTCCACAGCTATGATGGTAGTCCTTTCCACCATGGCCGCCATTGCGAAGGTCCTCCCCGCAATGGCCCCATGCAAGAAGAAGGTCCTCCCCTTGTCGCCGCATGTCTTGAAGGTCCTCCCCAGGATGCATGTCGAATGTCAAGCCATGATGGTCATCCTCACCATGATGGCAGTTGTTGCAAATGTCCTCCCTGTAACAATGCTACGCAGCCAGAATGTCCTCCCCTTGCTGCAACATTCCTTGGAGGCCCTCCCCAGGGTGTGCACTACAGAAGACCTCTATGCAGTGAATCATCAAGCAGTAATGGCAGTCCTCTCCATTTCTGCAGCTGTGATGGTAGTCCTCGCCACCATGGCCACCATTGTGATGGTCCTCCCCACAATGGCCCCAAGCAACAAGAAGGTCCTCCCCTTGTCATGGCATGTCCTGAAGGTCCTCCCCAGGATTCTCGTCGAACTTCATGCCATGATGGTCATCCTCACCATGATGGCAGTTGTTGCGAAGGTCCTCCCTGTAACGACACTCCATAGCTAGAAGGTCCTCCCCATGTTGCGACATGCCTTGAAGGTCCTCCACAAGGTGTGCACTGCAAAATTCCTCTATGTAGTGAAGCATCGAGCTGTAATGGTATTCATAGCCATTATGGCCGCCATTGCAGAGGTCCTCCCCGTGATGGCATATCATATCGACAGGAAGGTCCTCCTCCTGCCAAGTCAAGCACCGAAAAGCCCTCGTATGCCTGGGCACTCATAAGGACATGATCAAGCATGTCAGATTCCTAGCCTGTTGCTAACAATGCCCTTCTTCGATCAGGATCTGTTCCAGGGCCGCGTTCATCTTCGGAACCACCTCAGAATCGCCCACAAGGCAATTCTATACCTACCGGACCCACTACCTCTGACCACACTAGTAGTGAGAGCCTTAGTTGGGCTGACTAGGTAGAGGAATCACTGGCAGGAGAGTATGCCGATATGTTGCACCTGAGGAAACAACTGGCTAGGGATGATATACCAGTTATGTTTTGGCCCACGTCCACCTCTCAGTACAACATACCCAGAGAGTTGTCTGAAGAATGCATGCACGACATCCGCCATAATATATGGATGACCCTCTGTCGGCTGGAATCGAGCTTCCTGCCCTATGACAGGTATGTAGATCATGTCAAGACAACAAGGGACCTCCTGCATCACATCAACCTAGAGGCCCTTTCCTCGAGCGACGACAATGCCTTGAGAGGCACAAAGGGAATATGGAGGAAGCATGCCTCCGTGCACTGCACGAACTGTGCCGCCTCATCGGTGACACTTCGACAGGAGTCCATATCAGGGGATGGGGGGAACACATAACTCTTCATTTCACTCTGTTCCCTGCCCAGAAAAACACGTTCGGAATGGTATCGTGTAATGTCGTCACATCAAGACGGCAATCGAGTGGTCTCATTATTAAGGGAAGGCAACACACCCAACAGATTCAGGCCTTGAGTAAGTCCCAAATGCGTCAGGCTCGGCAGGAACAAGCCATCCAAGAACTCCTGAATCAGGCCAACAAGAGCATAAAATAGGCCTCTCTCCTAAGAGATTCAAATCAACGATCTCTTCCTACCTCCCTAGAAGGGACTGATCCACAGGTGAATTTGATGCCATATCCAGTTCACCCCTGGATGGGGGCATGCGGGATCAGGTGGGTCGCAATAGCAGCATCCACTTCTGCCATCCCGGGTTTACCCCAGCCTGCAGGGCTGGGGGATTTTTAACAACAAATTCCCCCACAAGACCAATGAAACCGGGAAGAGACTCGATGTCCAAGGAATGGGGCCAACCCCATCCCTCAAGGCTGGGGGCATTATTACCCCCACAACAACAACCTCCCCCATAAGAATCAGTGTTCTCTTGTCTACGGAGGACGGTCAGAAGAGGAGGTTCCCGTCCTATCCCTTCATTTGAATCATAATCCCTTCCGAGAGGAAGGAGCACCGTAAGGTCACATCAATGAACTCTCCGCGTCACTCTTCGGCAAGAAGTCTGAGGGAAATCCCAGGTCATGAAGGGGAAGGCCAGCCGAAGACGCAGGAGATCCTCTTTCTATTTTGAAGATGACGTCCCCACCACCCCGCAATATGCATTCATCAACATCATAGAGGCTAACCCCGCGGGTTACACCGGGGAAAATTCTAATCTGGATGGATCGGGAGACGATGGTTCCAGTCAGGCTATGACTCACAACGAACCCCCAGGAGTGCACACCCAGAACCAGAGGACCGCTTTAAATTTGGCCGCCCCTTCAGCTAACCTCCCTCCGCCTACCCTGCGAGCTTCCAACAAGGATAAGAATAAAGGAACGGTTACCCTTAACCCATCTCCTTCCCTCGTTAAAAACGAGCCACTCATGCTCGAAGAGAGGTTCGCTCGACAGGAAGAAGAGATGAAAGAATTGAGGCGGATTAACGCCGAGATGCTCTAGAGGAACCCCCTTATTGAAAGTGCATCCCAAGAAGAGATACATCATGCACTCCTAGAAAGTGCACCCCAAAGGCTATGGCTTGCCCCAAAAAGCGAAGCACGGCCAGGGCTCCTACCCAATGAGGTGCCTGGTCCGTCCAACTACATAAATGTGGATGATGAATACCAAGATTTCCCTCCACTTAGGAGGCAACCGGAAAAAGTACGCTTAAACCCTCCGAGGGTACCCCGAACGGAATATGCACCCTTGGTACCGGCCAATCCGGATCCTCAGGAAATGCCTCGGGCTACACCTGCCCAGGACAGGTCCCAACAGGAAGTAAACAAGGGACTCACTAATACCATTGAGGCACTAATAGCTCGATTGGAATCAAAGGAAGGACTATGCGCTCTGATACAGCCGAAGCGGAAACCCTACCTAGATTGGGTGACTAACACACCACCTCCACCCAAATTTGGGAGCCCTTTATTCCCCATCTTCAATGGATCAGGCGATCCGGAGCAGCATTTGATGCACTATGCGTCCTATTGTGACCCTATGATGGGAACTCCGGAACAGTAAGAAGTAGTGAAACTCAGATGATTCATGCAGACCTTGCAAGGATCCGCCTTCTTCTGGTATACGAGTCTGCCGACCCAGTCGATAAAGAGCTGGGAGGTCCTCTGGAAGCAGTTCATATTCCACTTCAGCTCAACGCTTCCTAAAACAATGGTCAGAGATCTCATGAACTGCAAGTAGAGGGAGAACGAGAGGGTCTCAGATATCATCGCCAGATGGAATGGTCTGAACTATTCTCTAAACTGGCCAATGCCGCAAGATGAGATTCTAGCCATATGCATCGATAATCATAGAGATGAGCTACGAGCACCGCTCATACCGGTGGAGTGCACCACTGGCTTCCACCATCTCTCAGCCATTGCCCAGAGAATTGAGGACTCCCTACAGCTGACTAATTCAATGTCCCGAATAGCCTCGCAGGCTCCTATGAAAAGAGCCCCTAGAGCGGAAGTGTCCATTGTCACACTCAAGCCATCCCCTGTGCCCGCTCCACCGCTTAGGCCTCCACCAAATCGTCAAGGGCCCCCTTCATATCAGTGCCCGCCCCCATCTAAACGATATGATCAGAGAGGAGTGAAGAGAAACTAGTCTGAGGAATGAAGACAAAAAGTATACTCGTTCCGAGATGATCAAGTCTGCGGCTACTTCATTGCCTCTATGAATTGCAACTTGCTCCACCTTCTGAAACTGATGAGACCTGAAGAGGTTGGCCGTGATGATAGGCTAGAATATTGCCCCTACCACTGGATGTTAGGGAACAATATCCGAGAATGCATCATCTTCAAAGACCTTCTGCAAAGGATGGTAGACACTGGACAGGTCAAGCTGGGACCACTCCCATCACATGTGGCATGTATCTCTACCACCAACTCCGACAAGGAGGAGGGGTGGAAGAAAGTTACCAGCAAGAAGGGGCAGAAATTTGACAACTGGATGACTCGGAATACTATCAACTGAGCCCAGGGAATACTCTGAGCTCAACTACAGCTGCCAGTGTTGCCACCAACAGCCCCTGAAGACGCAGAGCCGACAACATCGGCCTCACAACCCTCCACGAGCCGAACATCCAGGTGTAATCGAAAGAGGAAACAATCGCAAGAGGATCAGTCCACGATGGGGACAATGTTAGTCCCAACCCTGGCAGTTTTCATGCCCTCAAATTTGGAACCACGGGCACCGACCCACCAAACGGCACCATCAGAGACAACCGACCAGGTTGACCTGTCAGAGGAGGAAGAGCCAATCTTTGGTTCTATCAACCTCATCCATCTCATGGAATCATTCCCTAATGATGGGTATGATTACGAACTCGAGTTCCCTGCATGAGGAGCCGGGCGAAGGAATCGTAGAGGCTAAGGATATCAGGGGAGGTGCATCCACGGCTAAAACAAACCCTATGGTTGGACCACTGTCCAGACCATCAATACCACGGAAACCCATGGGAGATCCCTTTAGCTGACTCAACAAGAGAGGGAATTCCCCTATACTTGCACAAATAGCCACTCTGGCCCTGTTGTTCTACGATACCCACCAGAGCAGGAGCAATTTTCTGGTCGCTTAGTGCGCACAAACAGATCGGCCAGGCCAAGTCCTCAAAATGCGAGAACACCATCAACATCCTTCCCCGCAGCCGGTCCCTCCTCGTCAAATGCTCCAGCTCCCAAAGCACCCGCTAAGACTCTCCTACCAACGGAGAAGCGTCGACCGCTGGAGAAAAAATACGACATCCTTAAGCAGCTGGCGTCAGTATCAACCAATTTGTCAATCCTGGATTCCCTGAGTTTGTTAGCCAACCTTAGGGAGGCGCTTATCGAAGCTTTGATCATCCCCCAGGAGTTCCAAGCCAAGGTACCTGCCGCCGAGATTTACCGGACGGAGACTGGCCTAACTGAATGCAATGCGGTGATTTCCTTCACTGATTAGGACGAAGATTCCATCATGCAAGGACACATCAGACCATAATATGTGTCTGATACACTGAATGGTATTGAGATCCGAAAAAGTCTTTATAGACAATGGCTCCAGAGTTATCCTCCTTCCCCTATGGACACTCTGTAAGTTGGGCTATAGTGAGGATGATCTAATTCCCTCAGCCAAAACTTTGTTAGGTTACAACAAGAGTGAGAATAAACCAATGGGACAGATTAAGCTAAAGAACCATTTTGGTGACCTGGTAGCCTACATGGAATTCTCGGTGGTCCGGAAGAGAACAACATTCAATGCCCTACTGGAAAGGCCATGGCTCCATAAGCACAGGGTTGTTCCTTCATCCAACCACCAGTGTATCAAGTACTATGTCAATGGAAAAAGCGGGACATTGCACGCCGAAAAGGCCCCTTTTGAGCTCTCTGAGTCACATTACATCGACGCCAGGTTCTATGAACAAAAGAATAAGAAGACGTTAGTCGATGGCATCAACTGGATCCTCGCTCCAAATGGCCTAGAAATGGTCCCCGATGACCCCCATCAGGTAGTTGGGCAGAGATTATGTCCTACCCATCAACTGTGTTGAGCGGGAGTTCAAGTACTGATACACATTCTGATGTCCCTGTGACTTCAGCCACGATGGTCGAGCATGACGATGCGGGAACATCTACCAACCCTCGATTTGGGGACGAATACTCAAGCAAGTATTCCCACGATGCCTCTCCCTCAAACCCTCGAAGGCTCAGACTGGAAACTCTCTTCTCGTCAAATCAAGAAGATGAGGACTTGGGAGAAGAAGAGGGGGAAGATCTCAGAGATGAACCTCCCGCATTTGAGGAGGGTATCTCCACCACTGTAGATGAACTCAGGGAAATAAACCTAGGTACCGAAGAAGACCCGAGGCTCACTCTCATTAGTGCAGCCATGTCTCCTGAGGAACATGAGGTACATACCTCCTTCATAAGGAAACACCAGGATTTCTTCTCTTGGAATTACACGAAAATGCCAGGACTCGATCCTGAGGTAGAAACGCATCACCTGGGTCTTCCAGAGGGCCACCGAGGCTACAAGCAGGCTTCCAGAAGGATGCATCCCCCACACGCCGCCAAAATAGAGGCTAAAGTCTATAATCTCATTAGATAAGGCTTCATTCAAGAGGTTCAGTACCCCATTTGGTTGGATAATATTGTCCCCGTCAAGAAAAAGAACGGGAAAATCCGCGTCTGCATTGACTTCAGAGACCTTAATCGACATTGTCCGAAATATGACTTCCCAGTTCCAATCATAGAGTTGTTAATTAATTCGATAGCGGGGTACACGGATCTATCCTTCATGGACGACTATTTTGGATATAATCAAATCAGGATGGCCCAAGAAGATGAAGAATCCACTGCCTTCAGGGAGACTCAAGGGGTATTCTATTACAGGGTCATGCCCTTTGGTCTCAAGAATGCTGGCGCCACGTATCAGCATGCCATGCATCAGATCATTAAGCCATTCTTGGGGAAATTCTTTGAATTTTACGTGGATGACGTAGTGGTCAAGTCTAGACAGCGCTCAGATCACCTATCAGACCTTGAGACTGTCTTGAAAAAGCTTCGACAGCATAGCTTGAGGATGAACCCCTTGAAATGCACCTTTGTGGTTTACTAAGAAAAATTACTTAGCTTCGTCGTATGCCATCGTGGCATCGACGTCGACCCTAAGAAGACGAAGGCTATCCTGAGCCTACCACCTCCTCGAAATCTCACTAAGCTGAGGGGATTCCAAGGACACCTAGCCTATATTAGGTGGTTCATAGCCAACTTGGAAGGCAAATGTTTTCCCTTCACCAGGTTGATGAAGAAGGGGGTCACATACCAGTGGATGAAAGACTGCCAAGTGGCGTTCGACAACTTGAAGAAGTACCAATTAATCCCACTGATGCTCATGCCCCTGGTCGAAGTAAGGCCTCTCATTCTATATGTGACGTCCCTAGAATGGTCATTGGGAGCCTTCCTAGCACAGAAGAACGATGCTGGCAGTGAAAACAGTCTCTATTACCTCAGTTGAACCATGATTGATGTTGAGACTCAATACTCAAATATAGAGAAGAGCTATATGGCCTTGGTCTTCATGGTTAAAAAGCTGTGACATTATCTGTAACATCATGAGGTCCATTTGATCTCGCAGAGTATCTCGCTCAAGTACATCCCCAGTCGCCCGATGCTAACCGGACACCTATCCCGATGGGTGGTCATCCTGCAACAATTTGATATCTGGTTCATGCCTCAAAAATCCATCAAGGGCCAGGAAATAGTGGACTTTCTGGTAGAGCACCCTTCAACATGGACCACTGCACCGGACGCTGAACTACCTGATGAAGATATCTTCTCGGTTCAAGAGGAGGTCCCAACATGGGAAATGTACTTGGACGGTGCGTCCCAAATCCCCACTGGGAAGAGGATGAATGATACCATATTCAATAAAGTGGGTTTGGGGATAATACTTGTGTCCCCATAAAAGTAAAATTTTCCATATTCCTTCTTCCTGTCAGAGGGATGTATAAACAATGAAGCAGAATATCAAGCCCTCATTGCAGGCCTGGAACATGCACTCCAGGCACAAGTACAACACCTTAAGGTAAAAGGTGACTCAGAGATGGTCATCAAGAAAGTCAACGGTGACTATTCTATTAAAAAGGAGGAGTTGGTACCCTTGTTTGACCATGTCCGAGGGATAATGGCCGAGTTCTCCACATAACCGACATTGACTTATATTCCCCGGTCTCAGAATGCTCAGGCTGATGCATTAGCCAATGCGGCCACAACCCTAGCCAACCCAGACTGGGATGAAATGGTTATCAGCATTGCTCACCATCGAATGGTATTACCATTTGTTCAAGAATAGATGTAAGAGACCCATGAAGTCAGTCCTGTCCCCAAGCCATATGCTCCTGCCATCGGCTGGATGATCCCCATCGTGAACTACCTTCAACAGGGAGAGCGTCCATTAGACAGGGTGGAATGAGAGCAAGTACGGAGAAGGGCAATCAATTATTTCCTATATGGCAGAGCAGGTCAGTAAGAGGTCCTCTACAAATGAGTCCTCAATAGAGTTCTCCTCATATGCATTGACAGAGAAGAAAACACTGTCGTCATGACTGAAGTACATGCAGGAGCGTGTGGATCACATCAACCAAGGACCAGGCTTTCCCATCAGGTTTGAAGTCTTGGGTACTACTGGCCCACAGTGGCACGAGACTGCGAGCGTTTTACCATGAAATTCCACTCATTCTAGATTCATGCCAACTTCATACACCAACCCCCTAAGTTACTTTATCAAGCTAAGTACTCCTGGCCATTTCCCGTCTGGGGGATGGACGTCGTGGGACCATATCCTCCCACCATGGCCAAATAGATAAAGTATATCCTCACTGAAACCGACTTATTTTCCAAATGGGTAGAATCCATACCCCTCAAGGAAGTTAGGGTAAGAAATATAGTCAGCTTCGTGAAGACCAACATCATCACCAGATTTGGTGTCCCTCATACCATACTGATGGACAACATCACCAATGTTTTCTCTACTAAGTTGGAAAAGCTATACCACGAGTATGGTATCAAGGCTAACCACTCATCCTGCTACCATGCAGTGGACAATGGATAGATAGAGGCTTTAAACAAGACCCTGTCCAACATTCTCCAGAAGATGGTGGACAAAGACAAGAAGTCAAGGCGGGATAAACTTCTCCATGCATTGTGGGCTTATCGAACCACAATCTGCACCGCTAATCGATCTACCCCGTACTCATTGGTGTACGACACAGAGGCGGTCCTGCCCATTGAACTCCAACTTACCTCACTCAGTGTTTCCATCTATGATCAATTATCTGATGATGAGCAGTCAGAAAAGTGGCTAGGTGAATTGGAACAGCTAGACGAGAAGCGGCTGCACACTCTGCAACACCAGGAAGTGTACCAGAACCGGATCACACGAGTCTTCAACAAAAAGGTCCGCCTCTAGTCTTTCTTGGAAGGAGAATTAGTGATGGTCCTCAGGACCCCAATTATACCTAGAAAGAAGCCTCCAATGCTGGAGCCCAAATGGGAAGGACCATATGTTGTACATAAGGTCTACTCCAACGGAGAATATACCCTGATCTCCATGGGTGGACAATTTACAACCGCTCCTATGAATGAGAGATTCTTAAAGAAGTATTTCACATAGAAACTGTATGGCCCTAGTCCTGACCACATAACATTAAACTGTATAGCCCACGTCCTCACTGCATGATGTTAAACTGCAAGGAGTTCATCCTTACCGCACGACAATAAATTGCATGGATGAAGAAAAAAATGAGATGTACTCATCGTCTGAGCTGCATGACATTAAACAGCCAAGCACCCAAGGGTTATAAATCTATGACCTTAAAATAAGTGTATTATATCCTAACCGTATGATGTTAAACTACATGGGAAAGGTGATTTAAAAATTCCCGTTTCCCCTGTGTATGGACCAGACCTGCATTGGGTATATCGTCTCTCAAAAAACTATGTGAAGCTTTAATCCTGCCCTCGTAGGATATGTAGTGACGCCAGGATCCCTAGTCTTGGCCCAGCCACCTCAAAAAAACAAAAAAAATGCCCATTCCCCCGTGTACGGACCAGACTTGCACATGGTGTGTTCACGTCCTCACCGCACGATGTTAAACTGCATGAGTAAAAAGAGTTAAGAATACCCCTCCCCCTGTGTATGGACCAGACCTGCATGGGGTGTACCCCTCGTCCTAACCACATGGCGTTCAACTTTATGGACTCCATCCTCACCGCATGACGTTAAACTGCATGGATTCCAGAGAACTACGTATGGCTTGATTCCTACCCTCGTAGGATACGTAGCGACGCCAGGATCCCCAGTCCTGGCCCAACCCCCTGAATAAAAGATAAAAAATGTCTTCTTTCCTCTGCGTACGGACTTGACCTACACGGGGTTTATTTCTTCCAGAGAACTACGTACGGCTTGATTCCTGCCCCCGTAGGATACGTAGCGATTCCAGGATCCCTAGTCCTGGCCCAACCCCCTGAATATATATATATATATATATATATATATATGATGCCCTTTCCCCCCATGTGAAAACCAGACTGGCACGAGGTGTACTTCTCGTCCTTACCACACGACATTAAACTGCATGGACAATTATGTTCAAAATTCCACCTCCCCCCGTGTATGGACCGGACCTACACAGGGTGTATATCATCATCCTTACCATACGACGTTAAACTACACGGACGTTGTACCCACCACATGACGTTTAACTATGCAGACCCCCTTTTTCTTTCATGTCGGTTCACCTTCGTCCTTACCGCATGACGTTAAACTACATGGAGCTTTCCCTCACCGCATGATGTTAAACTGCATGGACTTCATCGCGACCCACCCAGGACACATGGAAATACGAGATGGAGATACTCCTTGCACATTTGGATACATCCTTTCCCTACATCAGAATCCATGGCCCGGATAATTATGGATCTTCATAACCACTCATGGCCATTAGAAGTGGAAAGTCATCAACCCATGGACACCTTTGTACGACTATGAATACCATTCCCTCAGTGGATCTACATATTGATAGTTCATGTCATGTCTACCAAAGGCAATATTTCCACATGAGACACTCTTCCTAGCTCTGTATGCTTTCCGGCCTCAGAGCCCCCATAACATACCTCATGATCCATAAGTTTATGGGGAAGTGTTTTACAAGTGCCTTCCCCTTTTCACATCCAGGCGTTTCCAGGGTATCTCTATCTAGCTAGACTATGTGTCTTTCAGTGGTTCACATAGCGACCTGCATCAACAAACATCAAGCCAGGACTAGGCTACTTTGACTCAATCGACAATTGTAGTGAAGATGTTTCTTGTATACCCGGACACCATTATCCCCACGTGTCGAACTCTGCACTATGAGCAATCATGAATTTTCATAATCATTCATGGCTGTCGGAAGTGGTATGTTATCAACCCAGGGACACCTTTGTACGACTATGCATACCATGCCCTCAGCAGATCTGCATAATGATTTCCCCTGGCTCGTCCATCAAAGGCAATATTTCAATGGGCGGTGCTTCTCTTAGCCCTGTACGCCTACTGCCCTCAGAGCCCCCACACCACACCTTCTGATCCAGGAAAACTCAAAGTTACAGTTTACAACCTTCATCCCCCACCTTGTTCTAAGTATATCAGAACATGTTGACTCAGTTACACTTCGAGTGACTGTAGAAATAGTCACCCAATGGTCCATGCTCTATGACCGATAAACTAGGAGTACTTTGTCCTCACCGCACGACGTTAAATTGCTTGGAATGAAGGAACACCCCCGTGCACAAAAAAAGGGAAGAAAATATCAGCGCAGGGGGGCTCTTTGAAACTCAACAGGCAACCAGGGACAGATATCCCCGACATGTCCAGACCTTCTCCTACCAAATGACTAACTTCGTGGCCCGGATAATTGTGGATCCTCATAACCATTCATGGCCATCGGATGTGTAAAGTCATTGACCTGCGGACACCTTTGTAAGACTATGCATACCATTCCCTCAGCGTCTCTTCATAATGATAGCCCCTGGATCATCCATCAATGGAAAGATTTCCACAGGAGATGCTCTTCCTAGATCTGTAAGCTTACCGGCCTCAGAGCCCCCATATCACCTCTCCTGATCCAAGAATCCCCAGAACCATGATTTAAACCAATCAACCCACCCCCCATGTCTAGGTAATGTTGAGGTATTCAAGCCCAGTTACATTCTTATGAAGATAAGCCTTTGCAAAAATGCCCCCGTCCCCGCTGCATAACGTTAAACTGCATAGAAACCTTTAAAAATGCCCCCTTCCTCACTGTATGACGTTAAACTGCATAGAAACCATTAAAAATGACCTCGTCCTCACTGCATGATGTTAAATTTCGCAACAACCTTTAAAGATATCCCCATATTTACCGCATGACGTTAAACTGCATGGAAGCCATCCTCGATGCATGACAATAAACTACACAACAACCTTTAAAAATTCCTCTTGTCCATGCTGAATGACTCCAAACTACACAGATTATGTCCCAACCACATGACGATAAAACTAAACGGTCATACACATCATGGGTTCAATGAGAAATATAGGCTTTTCTCCATCTTTCAGTGCACGGGTCAGACCTGCACGAACCACCGCCTCACACCAACGTGAGGAAGAATTACTTCACCCGTTCTCAGGAAGTTTAGTCTAGATATTTCCCCCATATTCAGGCACCCTCTCATCATAAAACATACTCTATACTCAGAAAAAAATCCTAACTCTCATAAGCCACCCCTCGTGGTTCAAAATCTCCACTTCCTTGAAGTTACTCGGCTATCAGAAGTGGATAGTCTTTGACTTAAGGACACCTTTTTATGACTATGCATACCATGCCCTCAGCGGCTCTACATGTTGATCGCCCCTAGCCCGTCTACCAAAGGAAAGTTTTCCTTAGGCAGTGCTTCCATCCATAAACCTCTTGGCCTCTGAGCCCACATGTCCATCCCGGGATTCGGAAACCCTCTGAGCTACAATTTACCAACCTCTTTTACAACCCTGCCTGAATGTGGTGGAACATCTTTGACAAGATTACTTGGAACCCAGAGAAGTCGTTCCATTTCCTTTAATGATGTCCCAACTGCATGAATTTAAACTGCGTCAAGATTCAAACATCCTTACGCTAACTAAATGCATATGAAGGTGGTCTCCAAACCACTTTCTTGATTAATACGGATGTTCCCAAAACCCTTTCAGATGTCACACTCCCCTTCTAATCCACCCCTGGTTGTTTTTCATAATTTTCCTGGCCACCCATGGTGGTTTCCATAATCCGAACTTCCCTGAAGTCCCCTGGCCATCAGAAATGGATAAGTATTTGACTTAAGGACACCTTTATATGATTATGCATACCATTCCCTCAACGGCTTTGCATATTGATCGCCCCTGGACCATCTACCAAAGGCATGTTTTCCTTAGGCAATGCTCTTCCTACCTCTATACGCTGACATAGATCCTATGCCTTGAGACATGCCATGCATGCTGCTCAAACATAAACATGTTTCCCAACCCACGTGCGTCTGAAGGGTATTAAGACATCTTTTAATCAGTTGAACCCCATTAGATCCCTCACCCCACTATATTTAGTCAAAGCTATTTGACCTAAAACATCAGTAGCGATAGTCTTGACGGCGAGAATTTAAACCACTCACAAATGAAAGAGGCACAAAGCATGTTAGGATGAAAACCCAAAAAGGGAGACCTAAGAAAAATCCGGGTTATACCTGCTGGGTCCATACCAAATGGGCCCAAGAAAAATCAGGGCATTAAAAGATGAAAAAGACAAAAATTTTGTCGGGTTCTCCTATAAAACCCTAGCAATAGTCAGACTATGCTCAATGGATCCCATGGTCCAGAAAAAAATTAGATTTTGTTTTCCTAAGTTATGATTAGTTTTGATTTTGTGGGTTGTTATTTTCACAAGAATTGTTCTAAGTAACAATAAAATTCCACAGCAATGAGTGATTGACAGAGACTGTGTTTCGTTCGAACGAAGAAAGAGTGGACGTCCACAAGTCGGGGACTCTCCTTCACACAAAAAAATGAAAAAAATGGAGCAAAGGGGTAAGTAAAACAGGGGATAAAAAAGTAGCTTTGATAGTTATAAAGGAGCCCAACTTGCTCTCCCCACCAAATCAGCAATCGCACGGCGAAGGTCGTTGCATGATTGTTCTAGCACTACCTTCTCCATGGTTTCAACATCATCCACCAGATGGATACGCTCCACTACGGATTGGAGATCGTTGATCCCTTTTTTGGTAACTTCAAGAGGAATAGTCATAGTCGATAACTGATCCCTCAGCATCGCGGCCCGTTCTTCACATTCATGCAACTCGGATGATAGTATGGCCAACTGATCTCGAGAGATTGCCTCCCATGCTATCAATTGATGGATCTTTGTTGTGGTTTCCTCCAAGGTTCGGGCCCCACAATGAGTGGTCTCGAAGTGAGCAAGCTAGCATTCATTAATGACAGCTTCCTCACGGGCCATGACAACTTGGCACGCAAGAGAATGGAACTACCAATAGTCAAAGCCACCCACCCCCAAACCCAAGAAGATCTGACGAAGAGCTCCGGTTTTAGTTTCCATTTTGGCTAAGGGGTTTTCGGTGATGATTTCACAGATTCGGGGCCAGGCCCACCTGCACATTGTCCGATGGTTTGCCAAGGTACGTCGATCTTTGGTATCCTCGCTGGACAACACGAGAACAAAGTCTAGCATGGAAGCCCGCGCGGACGTGTGCTCACTAGAAGTTGACTCTGAAGCTGGAATGTCTGGAGCCCCTAACCCCGGTTCAGGCTTGGGGACCAATTTTATAAGCCCGGTATTGACTGGAGGAACCTCCAGGATGGTCTCGCTGGGACCCGACACTGCAGGGTCATCCTCATCCATGCACAAGAAGGATGAATTTGTCTGAACTGCGGCCATCGTAGGGTTTGGAGAGGAAAGTTCTCTGAGTCGCTTTGATCGATGAGCCATTAGTCGGACCTCCCTTAAAACTGACAAGGAGGTTGTAGTGGATGAATCAGCCACCATACCTCCTTATTTGGGATCCAACCAGATAGCCTTCCCTAGGATCCCATTAGGATAGTATTTTACCCATGTTTTTGCATACTCCATGGAAAGGCCGGCAGCCGCACCCATATCAGGAAGGGGAATGCTTGCGTCAGATCCCTCCTGCATCAGCATCATCCACCATTGACAAAGTATGTCTGGATACAGTCCTTGAGCCCGAGAAGGGGGAAGGGAAACTTGGACTTGCATGCACCTGAACTGGCGAGAAAAGCGATACGGGACATACAACTTGCACAAAGAAACCCAATCGATCTGTGCAGACAGAAACTCGTCCCACAGGGAGATCATGTAAGAGCGCTCCTCTAGGCTCCCCCGACAGTTGTCGACTAAGAAGCTAGAAGGGGTGGGGTAGGGAGTGAAGATGAACTAGGAGAAGTCGCTCAGAAGCTTGAGGACTTTACTAGAGTTGAGAGACTTCAAGAAAACTCTGGCTATATCCAATAAGGATGGCCGAAAGTCAGGAAGTAGTATGGCCTTGTTGTGACGATATTCATAACAGTGACAATGATCCACCACCCACCCATACAAAAATTGAAATGGACCTATTAGACGGTAGGGCGACTTGCCCACCTGCATGTGGCTCAGTAGCTCATAGATATGGGCCAAAGTGGGCACAACTAAATTCACCAAGCAGCCCTCTGCTAACTCAGCCTCCATCATTAGAGTGCAGGCTCAGACACCTGGGTTAACATCACAGGAAGGAAATAACCATCCACTCAAAAACATGGCAAACAGACCGGCCAACCAGAGCATAGGGGACACACCAGGGCGCACCTCGTAACCCCATGAAAGGTAGTCGCCAGTTTCCAGAACCAACCATTAAGAACCTTGAATGGTTCGTGAATGTTGGTAATGATGAGTCCTAGAACGATTAATCTTCGGCATATGACCAGCGGTGTTCATAAATAACCCTATCCATGTGATATAAGGAATAAGCGAGCGGGCACGCAAGGCCTGACCTAGTGACTACTCCGCCATGGCCAGCAGCTCCTTCGCCAATAAAGGTACTTGTTCAACGTCATCCCATGCATCGGGAGTGGGAAACAATTCATCATACATCTCTCCAGCAATTGGCAGACCTCCTATCTGGTAGATATCCCATAGACTAATGCCGACTTCACCGAGGGCAAGGTGGAAAGTATTAGTACTTGAACACCAGCAGCTGAACAGGTTGGGCAAGATCGAAGATGGTGGGTAAACAGAAAATTGGGAATCCCACACTGCCGAGTATAGATTGACCGCCTCCAGTGAATCGAGAGACTCCCAACAATGATGATGGACCCAGAAATCCCAGGCCCAATCATTTGACAAGAGCCCACCGGACCAAAGATCCCACCTGGGAACCCACCACGCATCAGGATCCCTTAGAGAAAGGTTGATAATAAAAGGGTAGTCCTTAAGGAAATTTTTCTGAGAAAAAGTCTTGAGTGCACTGATCGCTTTGGGTCCAGATAAATCCCCTCAGAATAAATGTGTCTTTCGGACCAAAATTAGAGATTTTCTCCCCGGATTGGGTAAGGTTTGCCTGAATTCATTTTAAAGGCGCTTCCAGGAAAGGAGAAGAGAGACCTGAGAATGTAGGGGGGATAGGGACGTCATCCTGAAGACTGAAGCCGTATAGCAGGAGCTGATTGGATAATAGATAACTCAGAAGCTCCGGAGAGGGAAGGTTCTTCAAAGCAACGTCATTAAGAATGATGGACTGACTAGGGTCCTCTTTGATGCCCTCTACTCTGTGAATCATAGCTGAACATCTCTCTGAGCTAGTTGAGAGGGGCTCCGCAGCAGGCCTCGGTTGAGAATGAGGGGGAACCATATTTTCTCCCTGCACAATAAGAGCCAACAATTGGTTAGTCCGGATTAAATTCTGAACAAAAATAACCAAATGAATTGTTAAGGAGCCTTCATAATCAAATCCACAAGGAGGCCTTGGAGGATGGTTCATTATGGCATCATCCCGCGAACCAGCCCTTCGCAAAATTTGTCCGTGAAGCCCTAGCCCGCGGAGCATTGGCCAGGAAACCGCGAACCAAGTCGCTCCGCGGAATTTCAATCCCGAATTTATTCAGAAGACTCGGATACTTTTTAAAGTTCAAGAGATATTTAGAACACGGAGCATCGGAACCATGAAGAAAGTTCCTCCACAACCCGTCATCACTTACTTTTTAATTAATTAAGAGTAATGGTTCACAGTTGGGAAGTTTGTTCGTGGATGAAGCCAAACATGAAGAAGGAATGGTTCGCGGAGATTGCTGCCAGTTCACGGACGAGGCAACTCGCGAAGGGGAAAACACGCGGAGGCGAAGGAGCTCTGGTTTCACGAAGAATTCGGTAATGGACAAGTGTGAGGGTTCCCCGTATTTATAGGCGTGGTCCCCTACCAATTCCACCTTTCTACCACAAACCATCTCAGTTTCAGGACCACTTTGCATCAGAATGGCCTCCTCTTCGTTCCTATCGGACCCCATTCTGATGGGGGGAATTTGTAGGGTCCTAAAAAATCTGTAAAAGAAATTTTACCCAAATACCCCAAATAATTGGAGAAAATAATCAAAGAAGAGACACAAAAAAGACCGGTCCGCGAACCGGTACATGGAAGTGCAACGTGGCCAGGAACCACGAAGTGCCCCCTCCGCGAACCATTTTTGTTTGGGAAATGGAGGCGGAGAGCCTTTGCGGTCACAAGGCGGGATGGGTGCCAGTCCATTACACCATCATGAACTGCCCCAACCGTGGACCGTATCGACCAGTTCAAACCGAACCCACTGTCGTTCGTGGAATAGAGGTGTAACCCTCCGCAGTCGCGGGGCACTCCCTGAGTTTGCCACACGGAGGGGGGGGGGGAGCGTTCAATACCCACCGTGAATCGCGAATTGACCAAGTCGGCTGTGAACCGGGTATTTGGTTATGGGACTCCGTAAAAGGTACCGCGTGGCCATAGATGCATTCTTTTCCCCACTCTATAAAAGGATACCAAGGGGGAAAGAAGAAAGGATCAGAGAAATGGAATCAGATTCGGAGGGATTGGAGATTCGAAAGGAGATCGGTTGAAGTAAGGCTTCGGATTTTTCAAATAGCGAAATTCCCATCGGCAAACTACAGCAGGTATATGAATTAAGAAGGAATTGGAAAACGCATAATAATTTGGTGAACCATGAACCTAAAATAATGAAAAAGGAGAAACACGAACCAAAAACACCACTGTGGATGACTTCCCCACGGACTAGGGAGTTTATGCCTCTTTTCCATCCATCGTACCGCATAGCAATTTCCTACGCGGGTGAAGCCCCGACCAACGAGCCTCCATTCAGCGCCGCCCTTGGCCGCCGCTACCCGCCTGGAACCCTCCGCGAACCAGCCTTGTTCACGGATTGAACCCGAAGCCGGGAACCACCCTAGTTCATGGATTGAACCTGAATCCGCGAACCACCCTGGTTCGCAGATTGAGCCCAAAGCCACGAAACACCCTGGTTTGTGGGACTCCAATCAGTCCGCCGACCACCCTGGTTCGCGGACGGCCTCTCCAGCCGCATGGAACTTCCCCACATGAAGGGTGACATCACCCATACCTCTCGGTGGATCGCCAAATACTTCGGTGTTCTCATTTCTAGAGCCAGGTAAAATCCTTTCGATCCTGCCAAGTCCTCTATGACTCCCTTATTAGCCTATTCATCCGCCCCGAGCCGAGGCCTCCGCCAGAACCACTAGACCTGCATGGTATAACTTTCAGGTGCATCATTGCGCCATGTTGAGTTCACATACCCATGGTAAATAGGGGCAAAGGGGTTTCCCCGACCCTTGAGCAGATTACCGAAGCATTCCTGGGTTCACATTCCCACGGTATTGTGGAGTGTGAGCTCGGGAATCCCCTTTCTTCCCCTCCACGTGTTGAGGGTTCTTCGGATATGGTAAAATAGCCATCATAAGTAAGCCTTCATGCACTGCAAGAGAGGAGATGGGCGCAGAAGCACCCCCTTTCTTTCTCTCGTTGGGCTTTGTTGCCTCGGGCGTCCATCTCAGAGTAAGCCCCAATTTTCTGGGCCTCCCTGGAGTGTAAGCCCCAATTCATCACCCTAGGCCGCTTCATGCGTAAGCCCCACTCCTCTTCTCACAGACTCACCTTTCGTGATGTGATCCTTTGTTCCATGCTGCCTCTTGTTTCTCACACCGACCATGAATCACGTGGGCTTAGAGTAAGCATCGACCATGAAATCTTCTTATAGGCCTCCTCAGATTGTAAGCCCCACTGAGAAAACTACGGCGACTTTGATCCATACCAAAGAATGGTACGTAGGAAGCCTACACGATTTTCAAGCCCAACACTTGGTCATTTCTTCACGTAGAGTTCCACCCTTGTACAGCATGACGTTAAACTGTATGTATGAACTACGTGGACTTTGATCCCTACCTCCTAGACAGGGTATGTAGGAAGCCTCCATGAGGTTCAAGCCCACCACCCATCAGACCACCTGGTCTCTCTTCACGCCAGTTCCCTGAAACCTATATAAACTATGTGGACTTTGATCCCTGCTTCCTAAGCAGGGTACGCAGGAAGCCTCCCTGAGGATCAAGCCCAAAAACCGATCGATCTGATCATGTCCACATCGGTTCATCATGCTACTCCTAGTGTCGGCTCAAGAGAGTTCCAACCCTTCAAGGTCATTAATACAATGAGGGATGGTAAACCTCAGACATACATGATTTTGAACCCCTGCGTCCGGTTGACCATTGCCCGCCAAGGTTAAATCTGTGGATGCTATGTTTGGGTATGAACCAAAGATTCGCGAACATATTAAATATATCTTAAATCTATAAGAGAGTCCTGAAACAGGCAATAATTCCCCCCAAAAAAGGGTGTGATGAGCCCAACTTCCCATCCTCTCGACCAATGTGAGTTCTTAAGAGTCGCTGGTCATACCATCTGGCGAACGCTTGCCTTTGGAAAGCAGGTCCATCAATCATTGGATATGGAGCTGTTGGGCATTTCGTGGCCAAAAACCAGAATGAAACATTATGTTTTTAATATTTTCTTAGTATTTTTTTAGGGTTTTATTACGTCATTAGGAATTTATTGGTTTTTTAATATTTTTATGATTTTTAGTGGTTTTAATGATTTTGACCTTTTTATGAAAATTTTGTTATTTTATAGAGTTTATGGTTTTTAGATTTTAGGGGTTTCTTGGGTTTTTTTGGCCATTTATAGTTTTTTTATATTTTAACATTTTAGAGGTATTAAGGGTTTTAATGTTTTTAGTGTATTTTTATGGTTTTTGGGTTTTTAATGCTTTTCGGTTTTTTATGATTTTTTCGGGGATTTTAGGGTTTTTAGGGTTTTTAAGGTTTTTTTAATGTTTTTTAGGGTTTTTATGTTTTAATTGTTGTCTTATGAATTTTAAGGTGTTCTTATATTTTTGGTGGTTTTTAATGGGTAAGGAGGTTTTATGGTTTTTAATGATTTTATTAGTTATTTTGTGTTTTTAGTGTTTTTATGGGTTTTTAGGTTTTTAGGGGTTTTAATTATTTTGAGTTTATTAAGGTGTTCTTAGATTTATTTCATGTATTTTAGGTGTTTTTAAAATTCAATAGATTTAAATGGATATTCTTTGATTTTTATGGGTTTTCAGGGATTTTGACGGTTTTTTGGGTTTTTGGGTTTTTTGGGTTTTATTGGTTTTGAGGGGTTATTTGGGTTTTTAAGATTTTTTTAATTTATAACATTTTTAGGAGTTTAAATATTTTTTAGGATTTTTATTGGTTATTGGGGTTTTAGTTTTGTAGGGGTTTTATGGTTTTTTGGGTCCTTCTAGAGGCTTTATGGTGTTTAGAACTATTTTTGTTTTCAAGGGTTTTAATTGTTTTTATGTTTTTAATATTTTAAATATGTTATTAAGGTTATTAAGTTCTTTATGGTTTTTTATAATTCTTATGGTTTTTGTGGTTTTTAGAAATTTTGTTGGGTTTTAGGGTTTTCTACGGTTTTAATGATTTTTAGTGTTTTTTTATTTTTATGTTTTTAGGGTTTTTTAGTTTTTTTAAATTTTTAAGTTTATATTACAGTTAGTCAGGGTTTTAGGGGGTTTTATTTTTTTTATGTATTTTTAGAGATTTATAGGATTTTTTTGGTTTTTTAGTTTTTTTATGGATTTTTTACTTTTTTAATGGTTTTTAGGGGATTTAGAGTTTCTATAGTTTTTTGGGATTTTTAATGTTTTTGAGGTTTTTGGGGTTTTTATGATTTTTGGATTATTTAAATATTTTTTGTGTTTAAATTTTTTTATAGTTTCTAGTGTTTTTTAGGGTTTTTATGGTGTTTTAGGGGTTTGAAGGTTTTTTGGGATTTATTCATTTCCTAAGGTCTCATATGCTCTTTTGGATTTTTAGGATTTTTTATTTTTAGGGGTTTTAAGGGTTTTTATGTTTCTATGTTTTTAGGGTTTTTCTAGGTTCTTAGGTTATTTTACGTTTTATGGTTGTAGGGATTTTTTTAGGTACTTTATTTTTTTAGGGGTTTTAGCAATTTTGAGGGATGTTTGGGTTTTTTGGGGGTTTTACGGGTTTTATGGATTCTTTGGGGTTTAAGGATTTTTTTCCAATTTCTTTGGTATTCTATTTTTTTTAGAGTTTTTTAAGATCATTATGTGTTTAAAGGGTTTTTAGAGTTTTTAGTGGTTTTCTATGTTTTTTTGGAGTCTTTAGTGTTTTTAATGTTTTAGGGGTCTTTATTATTTTATGGGTTTTAGGGTATAACATTTTTTATATTTTTAGGGGTTTTAATTATTTTTAGGTTTTTATGGTTTTCTACATTTTTTTATATTAGGTATTTTTTAAGATTTTTATGTTTTGTTGTGATTTTTAGGGTTTCTTGGGCTTTTAGGGTTTTTAGATATTTTTTATGGTTTTTATAATTTTTAGGTATTAAAGGGGTATAATGTTTTTTTAGATTTTGATGGTTTGAAAGGTTATTTTTGGGTTTTTTATGTTTTTTGGTATTTTTTTTAAAATTTTTATGTTTTAATGGTTTATATGTTTTTAGAGTTTTTAAGGGGATTTATGATCTTTTATGAGTTTTATTTTTTCTATGGCTTTTTGTGAATTTAATTTTTTTTCCAGTTTTTTAGGGTTTTGTGGTGGTTTTCAGTGTTTTTCAAAAAATTTAAGAGCTTAAAGGGTATTTAACGTTTTTTGTGGTTTTTATTGTATTTATAGGATTTTAGTGTATTTCATGGATTTTTGTGGGTTTTATGGTTTTTAAGGGTATTATGGTCTTTATCGATTTTAGCAACTTTTAGGTTTCATATGAGTTTTATGTGTTTTTATGTTTTTATGTTTTTCTTAAATTTTTTTCTAGGATTTTAGGCTTTTTTATATTTTTAGGTATTTTTAGAGAATTTTTGAATTTTTATATATTTTTTGGGTTTTTATGTATTTTGGGGGTTTTTAGGGTTTTATGGTTTCATAGGGGTTTTAGCGTTTTCAGGTTTTTGGTGGGATTTATATGTTTTTAGGTATTTATGATTTTCTTAAATGTTTTCTGGGTTTTTAGGTTTTTTTTTTGTTTTTAGAGATTTTAGGGTTTTTAGGATTTCACATTTTTTGGGGTTCTAGGGATTTTGAGGGGGTTTTTGGTTTTATTTTATTTTGATTTTTGGGATTTTTTATTTTTTTAGGTTTTTTAGATTTTTTAGATTTTGTAACATTTTTAGGGATTTGAATGGTTTTTAGAGTGTATAGTGGTTTTAGGGCTTTCTTTTTTTAGGGGTTTAAAAGGTTTTAGGTGCTTTATGTTTTTAGGGGTTTTGAGGTCATTTAAGGGGTTTAGGGTATTTTGATTTTTTATGTTTTTCATTGTTTTTAATTATTTTTAGGCTTTTAAGGTTTTCATTGGGTATTTCAGGGTTTTTTTTCATTTTATGGGATTTTTAGTGAATTGATTTTATTTTTATAGTTTTTAGAATTTTTAGTGATTTTTAGGGACTTTGGAGTTTATTAGGGTTTTAGGTTTTTAATTATTTTACTTATTTTTTAGGTTTTTACGAGTTTTATGTGTTTTTAGGTTTTTAAGGATTTCTCAGTGTTTTTCAAGGGTTTTAGGGTTTTTTACATTTTAGGGATTTTTAGGGATTTTATAGGATATTTTTGGTTTTAGGGGGTTTTATTGATTCTGAGTGTTTTTGGGGAGTTTTTTTTTGGTTTTAAGGTATTTATTGTATTTTTGGGTTTTTAGGGTTTTTTTGAGTATTTAGGGTTTTAAAGGTTTTTCAAAAAATTTAATGATTTCACAAATTTGAAGGGATTTTAGATTTTTTTAGTGTTTTTTGGATTTTTATGATTTTCTTCTATTTTTTGGGGGTTTTAAATATTTTAGGGGTTTTTGGGATTTTATGGTCATTTTAGCATTTTCTAGTGTTTTTGATTTTTTTTTTGGTTTTTAGGGTATTTATGTTTTTTTATGTTTTTATGGTTTTCTTTTGATTTTAATGTTATTTTGGGTTTTTTTGTTTTTGGGATATTTGTGGATTTTTAACGAATTTTATGTTTTTAGTGTTTGTATAGATTTTGATGTTTTAGGGTTTTTTAGGGTTTTTAGGGGGTTTGGGGTTTTTTTATTTATCATTTTATGGGTTTTAAGTCCTTAAGGTTTTTAATGTTTTCATATCATTTTTTAGGGTTTTGGGGTTTTTACATTTTTAGGGATTTTTGGGAATTTTATGATGTTTAGGGAGTTTTAGGGTTTTAGGGATTTTAATGGGTTTTGGGGTTTGTTTTGTTTTTAGGTTTTTTAATTGTTTTTTAGGGTTTCTTTTTTGAGTTTTTAACATTTTTATGGTTTTTAGAGTTTAATTTTTTTTGTTTAAAGTGGTTTTAGAGTTTTTAGTGGATTTCAATCATTTTATTATATTTTAGGGATATTTAATGTTTTTAGTGGTTTGAGGGGGTTTATGGGTTTCTAGGGTTTTATCCTCTTTTAGGGTTTTTTGGTTGTTTTAAAAAATTTAAGGTTATTTAGGGGTTTTAAGTGTTTTTAGGTTATTCTGGTTTTCTTAGTGTTTTTCAGTTTTTAAGGTATTATACATTTTAGGGTTTTTTATTGATTTTTATATTTTTATGCATTTTTAGGATTTTTAGGTATGTTGTGGGGTTTTAGGATTTTTATGGTTTTTTGGGGGGGTTTTATGGGTTTTATAGTATTTTTGGTTTTTAGGTGTTTAATTGTTTTTTGGTTAGGGGCTGATAACCCCGACTCTTGGCGATGTGAGAAACCCTAAATTAGCTCCAGGACCATTTGTCGATGTGGTTTCATGAATGAACATTGATCCTTTCCCTAATAACTCTACGGTCCCTCATCTTCATATCAAACCAAAATAATTTCATCATCAGGGGAAACCACTATTTCCTCCTCACAAATGAGGTAACCCTCCTTGCATCGAAATTACGATTTATACTTGTTGGAAAGTTTCCTAAAAACAGAACATCGTTGAAATACCTAAGATATTCTATCAATGCCCCCAGCTTTTCAGGCCTTCACATCATCATTTTTAATATATATAATTTTATATTTTGTCTTTCAACTAAGGATGATTAATATAGACTCAATGCCAAATTCTCATGGTTTTATGGGGGTTATTTTATGCAGGTTCTTAAATGGACCCCTGATTTTGACCCCTGCGCTGAGTCTCCCATTAACCCAACCTAGATAGGATTCCCTAGACTACAGATACATTTAAAATAAAATGCCATGTTTTCGATCTCCATGCTAATTGGAAATCCAATAAAACTGGATTATTCGACGAGGAGTTTCTCAAGACAATCAGTTACCAGAGTATGTGTTGAAATTAATGTTTATCAGGTACTTCCTTCTCAAATATGGATTAAAAATGGAGACTATGGTTTATTTTAGGGGGTTGTTTATGAAAAGATACCCTATTATTGTGAATCTTACCTCGAGATTGGGAATGCTTCGAAGGAGTTTGACTTTAAGACTTCGCAACCCATGATCAGGAAAGATACTTGTGTTGAAAATAGTCGGAAAATACTTGGAATAGATGTATGTATCACAGTTGCGACTGAATCCTCTAATTCCAACATACATTTTATAGGGAATAAGATAGATGTGATTAAGGTGCTTGTGGTAAACACTGTCTAGCCGTCTTTACCTATTGAATCTGAGGGAATTTTGGGATTTCATGATGCTTCTCAAACTTCCACCAATGTCACCATTGACCCTCTATCTATGTTGGAAGAACAAGAGAAGCAATTTAACATGCATGATACTCAGGATAATAGTTAGGATGATCTATCTGATTATAGTAAAAATGTACTGGAGGACAATGACCAATCTAATAAAATTGTGGAATACTACTTAAAATCAAGTATAGGGAAATGAAAAAAACATCTGTTAATGTTGATTGATACATCACCCCAAATCTTAGAAAAATGATGAAGTGTAGAGACTAATCTCACCATGAAATAACTATTATTACAAGATCCTTAGATGCCTCTATAAAGGAACAAACTTAATATTTACCTCTCTCAATGGTGGTTGATACACCCCCGAAGTCAATGCTTTTTGATCATTTATCAGAATCCTTTGAATCAACCAATTTGGATAACACTCTCAGTAACCCAGAAAATTACCCTGCTTATAGGGATGCCAATCAACATAAAGAGAAATTAGAGTTCTCAGAGGAACATCACTCTTGGATGGATGAGAATGATTCCATTTCCGTTTATCAATACAAAAAATGGGGAACTTTCTACTGATACCAAAATTTAAATCAGAAAGAGGATGTTTCTAAAAGTGATGGAATAGTTTAAGAAGAACACAAAATTCAACTTCAAAGCTATTATCTGGGAATTACACCTCATTGTGTTTATGTTTCTTCCTTCCTGCCTAAGGATTCTTAGCCTCTCAGATTTATCTTGGAATTTATTTTTGGTGGCGAAAATAATTGATTCTGAGGTTTTTTTGCACTCCTGGAACAACTCTATATTATTCCTGTCATAGTGAGGTAGATTTTCATTTATGTTTATGGTTTTTTTATTATGATACTATTTTTTAAAAATGTTTGGATCTTCTTTCGTCCACTTGTTAACTATAATGTACATATATATTATTAGAAAACATATAGTGTTCTTTGAATTTTTAAGGTTGCAACCTTTCATTCAGGTGATGATAGTTTCATCTTCAATTATAGTGGAATGTTCAGTATTTTTTTTCTTTTGAGCTGATAGACCTTGTAGTAGCTTCTACCTCTTTTGGGTATTTTTCCTTTTTTGTGTTGACAAAGTGACCTACTACCGGATATCCATGCTTTTTGATTTTCTAATGATACTTTTCATAGGATTGAGTCTTCATCGTATTGTATTCAAACATTATTCAATGTTTGGGTGTTTTCCCTGGTGGTATATGCTTGCAATCCTCTAAACTGATCTGACCTGCCCCTTGTTGGATATTTTGGATGAAGGTCATATTTTATAAATCGTAAACTCTTGTACTGTTTCTCTTGAAAATACTACCTTTTATCCCCATTAATCCCTTATTTTGTGTAATCTATTTACACCTCATTCTAGTCGTGTAAAATTTTCTTTCTTAAAAAAATTTATTTCGGCATGAATTTAGTGACCAATTAATGCCTCCACTTTTATAAAAAAAAGTTTTTTTTTTGTTTTTAAGGTTTTGTTAGGAGTTTTCATGGTTTTCTTCATTTTTTAGTTTTAATGGACTTTTATGGATTTTAATATTTATATGGTTTTTAGGTTTTTATTAGTTATTTTGGTGTTTTGTGAAGTTTTAGGGTTTTTTTTGTTTTTCAGGTTTTATGGTTTTTTCAGGTTTTTTTGGTTTTTTAGTGTTTTAAAGTTTGTTCGAGTTATTGAGCTTTATATGTGTTCAAAAGGGTTTTAAAGTTTTTATTTGTATTTAAGATATTTATAGTTTCTAATGGTTTTTAAGGTTTTCAGTGATTTTTTTTATGTTTTTAGGGTTCCTAGGGTTTTTCGGGTCTCCTTTGGGTTTTATCTTTTTTTACTGGTTTTAATTATTTTTTTATTTTAAGTTTTTCTTAGGGGTTTTTAAGGGTTTTTACGGTTTGTTTTAGTGATTTTTAGTATTTTTAGGATTTTTTATGTTTTTTAGGGTTATTAGGGATTAGGGGGTTAGGGGGTTAGAGTTTTTAGGATTTATAGATATTTTTAGGGTTTTAAAATTTTTAGGTTGAAGTGACTTAAGTTTTTTTAGGTTTTTATGTTTTCCTTATGGTTTTTTTGGTTTTCAAGGGTTTTTATGATTTTAGATATTTTTAGGGATTTTTTTAGGAATTGTATGGGTTTTAGGGTTTTTAGGGATTTGGAGGGGTTTTATGGTTTTTATGGTTATTTGGGTTTTATGATTTTTTTTAGTTTTTAAGGTTTTTTAGGGATTTTTATTGTTTTTAATCTTTCTAGTGGTTTAAAGGGTTTTTAGTTTTTTTAGAATATTTTTTTGGTTTTTATGGATTTTAACTATTTTTTAATGTTTTTATGGGTTCTTTGTTGTCTTATGGTTTTTTAGAATTTTTAGAGTTTTTAGCAATTGTAAGGGTTTTTAGGTGTTTTATGTATTTTTGGTTTTGATGGGGTTCATAAGGGTTTTCAGGGTTTTTAGGGATTTTTTTGTTTATATGGATATCTAATTGTTTTCTAGAATTTTTATGGTTTTTTGAGTTTTACAGATTTTGAAGGGGTTTCTTGTTGTTTTTAGGGTATTTAAAGATTTGTATGGGTTTTTAGTGGTTCTAAGTGTTTTTAGGATTTTAATGTGTTCTTAGGGTTTTCAGGGTTTTTAGGGTTTTTTATATTTTTTGTATTTTTAGGGATGTTTTTTGATTTTTATGGTTATTAGGGGTTTTAGGGATTTAGATTTTTTTGAGGATTTTAGGGTTTCTTATGGTTTTAGGGGTTTTATGGTTTTTTTTATTTTTATGGGATTTTTTAGTTTTTTAGTTTTTTTGAGTTTTTTAACTATTTTAGGGATTTAAACAATTTTTAGAGTTTTTTAAGGTTTGTTAGTGGTTTGGTGAATTTTTAGGGGTTTTATTTATTTTATGGTTTGGATGGTTTTATGAACCTTTAGGATCATTTTAGGTGTTTTTAGGGTTTTTATAATTTTTTAAGTCTATAGGTGTTTTATGTGTTTTTAGATTTTTATGTTTTTCATAGGGGTTGTCAAGGTATATAGGCTTTTATGTTATTAAGGATTTTTTGGGATTTTTGTTTTATATTTTTTGTTGATTTTTGGTATTTTGAATGTTTTAGGGTTTTAGGGTTTTAGGGTTTTTATCGTTTTCTAGGTTTTTCAAGGGTTTTAAGTATTTTTAAGGTTTTTAGGTTTTTATAGGGGTTTTCAAGGTTTTTAGTGGTTTTTATGTTTTTAGGGTGTTTTGGGATTTTTTAGGATTTTCTTAGTTTTTAGGGATTTTTAGGGTTTTTAGGTTTTACTTGTTTTTAGGTGTTTAATGGTGTTTATAGTTTTTTAACATGTTTAGGTGTTTAAAGTGGTTTTAATGTTTTTAGTGGTTTTTATGGTTTCTAAGGCTCTTTAGGGAATTTTATGGTTTTTAGGTTTTTTATGGTTTTAGGGGATTTAGGGTTTTTTGGACCTTTGCAGGGTTTTAAGGGAGTTTAGTGTTTTCAGGTTTTTTAGGAGTATTATGTATATTTAGGTTTTAAGGTTTTGTTAGGGGTTATCAGGGTTTTTAGGGGTTTTTATGTTTTTTGGTATTTTAGGGTGTTTAAGATTTTAATGATTTTTATGGTATTTAGTAATTTTGTGGGATTTTACTGTTTTTTAGGGACTAAATAATTCTTACAGTTTTTAGTGTTTCTTAGGATTTTAGTGGTTTTAATTATTTTTAGATTTTTCAGGTTATCATAATTTTTAGTGATTTTAGGTTTTTTTACATTTTTAGGGATTTTTATGTTCTTTATGTTTTTTAGAGATTTTAGGGACATTGATGGATTTTAGGGGTTTTATTTATTTATAATTATTTGGTTTTTTATCTTTATCTATCTGTTTTTAAGAGTTTTTAAGGACTTTGTAGTGTTTTACATTTTTAGGGGTTTAAAAGGTTTTTAGATTTATTAGTGGATTAAATGGTTTATTGGGTTTTTAGGGATTTTAAAGATTTTAGGAGGTTTTTGGTATTTATTGGTTGTTAGGGTATTTAGGTCTTGTAGGTTTTTTTAGTATTTATAGAAATTTTTGGTTTTAGGGGTTTTATGAGTTTTTAGGTTTTTATTGTTTTCTTAGGGTTTTTTAAGCTTTTTAGGGTTTTTAAATGTTTAGGGTATTTTAGGAACTTTTAGGATTTTTTTTTATTTTTTATAGTTTTTTTGGATTTTGAGGGGTTTTAGGGATTTTATGATTTTGATGGTTTTAAGGATTTTAGCATTTTTTGGGTTTTTAGGGGATTTATGTGTTTATGTTTTTTCAGTTCCCTTATTATTTTCATATTTTTTAGGTTTTTTATATATTTAGGTATTTTAAATATTTTTAGGGTTTTAATGGGTTTTATGGTTTTTGGGGATTTTAAGGTCTTAATGTATTTTTAGGGTTTCAGGGTTTTTATTTTTTTTAGGGGTTTCAGTGGTTTTAGGGTCTTTAAGGGGTTCTAGTATTTTTTATGATTTTTTGGGATTTAAGTGTTTTGGGTATAAAGGTTTTCTTAGGATTTATGGGTTTTATGGGGTTTTAAATTAGGTATTTTTAGTTATTTTTTATTATTATGTTGGGTTTTATGGTTTTTAAGGGTTTTTTTGTTTTTCAATTTTTTGGGTTTTTAGAAATTTTATGTTTTTTAGGGGTTTTAATTGTTTTTATCTTTTTAAGGTTTTAAAAGGTTTTTTAATGTTTTTGGTATTTTGGGGGGTTTTTTATGATTTTTATTGTGTTTTAGAGTTATTCGGAAATTTGAGGGGGTTTTTGGGTTTCTATGGTTTTTAGTGTTGTTTTGGTTTTTTTTGGGGGGGTTTTAGGGTTTTAGTATTTTTTTAGTTTTTATTGTTTTTTAAAGTTTTTTAATTTTTTTATGGGTTTAAAATGGGTTTTATATTCTTAATGGATTTGAGGAAATATATGAGTATTTAGTGTTTTTATGGTTTTTAAGAGTTTTAATGCTTTTTAGTGGTCTTTATGGTTTCTAGGGTGTTTTTTTGGTTTTATTGGGGTTTTATCATTTTTTAGGTTTTTATGGTTTTTAAGTGTTTTTATTTTTTATGGTTTTCTTATGATTTTTCCTGATTTTTTGGGTATTATATAATTTTATAGTTGTTTATGGATTTTTATAGTTTTTAGGATCTGGGGGTTAGGTAATTTGAGGGGTTTTGGGGTTTTTTATGGTTTTTTGAATTTTCGATTTTTTTAGTGTTTTTAAGTGTTTTTTGATTTTTAAGGTTTTCGTAGTATTTTTAATGGTTGTTTACATTTTTTGGGATATTTTTGGATTTTATAAGATTTTTAGAGTTTGTATTATTTTAGGGATTTTGTGGGATTTAATGGATTATTAGCATTTTTTATGTTTTTTTTTCAATACTTAGTTATTTATGGTTTTCCTATAGTTTTTAATGTTTTTATGGATTTTTATGTTTTTATGGGTTCTTAGGGAATTTTTTGTTTTTTATGATTTTTAGGTTTTTTAGTTATATTTGTGTTTTTGGATTTTTTATGTTTTTTGAGGTTTTAAGTGTTATATTTTTTTAATGTTTTCTTGGCGATTTTCAGGTCTTTAGTGTTTTTCATGTTTTCAATGATTTTTAGGTATTTTTTAGGATTTTATGGTTTTTATGATTTTTAGGAATATTTATGGTTTTTAGTGTTTCAAGGGTTTTAAAAGATTTTTTTGTGTTTTTAGGGATATTTGTGTTATTTGTGTGTTTTGAGGGTTTATATAGGTTTTTAAAGGGGGTTTAGTGTTTTAGGGTCTTTTGGGTTTTTAGATTTTTAAGAATTTTTTGTTTTTATGGTTTTTATGTGTTTTTATGTTATTATGGTTTTTTTTTGGGGGGGGGGTTCATGGTTTCTAGAGTTTTATTTTGTTTTTAGGCATTTTAGGTTTTTTTAGTCATTTTATTTTTTTAGTGTTTTTAGGGATTTTGATGTTTTTTAGGGGTTATAGGGTTTTTAGGGTTTGATATATTTTTGGGATGTTTAGGGGATTTTAGTTTTTACTGTTGGTAATGTATTTAGAGTTTTATATGCTTTAGGGGTTTAAAGGGATTTTATATTCTTAGTGGTTTTTAGTGATTTATGGGCTTGGGGCTTTTAATGGTTTTTAGGTGTTTTATGGTTATTAGTTTTTTAGAGACTTTTTATGGTTTTTATTGTTTTTTAGAGATTTTAAGTGTTTTTATATTTTTATGGTTTCTTAAGGATTTCAAATTTTCTATGTGGGTTTACTCATTTATGGATTTTTAGGTTTTTTTAGGATATCTATTGTCTTTAGGGTTTTAGGGATTCTGAGGGCTTTTAGGGTTTTAAGGGGTTTTTTGGTTTTTTGTATTTTTTGTATTTTTTTCATTTTTATAGTTATTTGTGGTTTCATTGGGTTTTATTAGTTTTTATTAGTTTTTAGGGGTTTTTAGATGTTTTTATTGTTTTATGGGTTTTTAGGTTTTTAGGGTCATTTAGTGTTTCTAATGTTTTTATATTTTAGGAGTTCAATATGTTTAATGTTTTTACGGTTTTCAAATTGTTTTTATGGGGTTGTAGGGTTTTTTAATTATTATAAATTTCATTTGCTTTTTAGTATTTTAATTGTTTTTCATTTTTTATACGGAATTTGAGAGTTTTTAAGGTTTCTAGGGTCTTTAGGGTTTTATCATTTTTTATGTTTTTAGTGGTTCTAATTTTGTGTAGGTTTTATGATTTTCTTAAGATTTTTTGGGTTTTTAGGTCTTTTATGGTTTTTAATGTATTTTTAAGGTTTTTCTATTTTTATAAATTTTGATGGGATTTGGGGCTTTTATTGTATTTATAGTTTTTTAATGTTTTGATTGGTTAAAATGTTTTTTTAGAAATTTTTGTGGTTATTTGTGTTTTTATGGGTTATAGGGTTTTTAATATTTTTGGGGTCTTATTATTTTTATGGTTTTTTGGGGTTTTAGTATATATTTAGAGTTTTAGGGGTTTCTAGTGTATTTTAGGTTCTTTGGGGATTAAATTATTTCTATGCTTTTAAAGATTTCTCAGGATTTTTCGAGTTTTTAGGTTATTTTAGGGTTCTAGGTATTTTTAAGGATTTTGGGGTTTTTGGCTTATTAATGCTTTTTAGGATTTTTAAGGGTTTTTGTAGTTTTAAAGGATTTTATTGTTTTTTGGGTCTTTTAGGGTTATTTAGGGTGTTTAAAATTTTCTTTTATTTTTTGGAGTTTTAATTGTTTTTAGGTTTTTAAGGTTCTATTATGTTTTTGGGGGTTTTAGGGTTTCTGATGATTTTAGGGATTTTTAGGTCCTCTTTACATTTTTTTAGGTTTTTAAGGGTTTTTAGGGATTTTAGGGATTTAGGGGATTTTTTTCGTATTTAGGGGGTTTAGGGTTTTATTTTTTTGTTTTAGGGTTTTTATTATTTTTTTATTGTTTTTAATATTTTTTTTGAATTTTTATCATTTTTAGGGATTTAAAGGGCATTTAGTGTTTTTTCGGTTTTAGTGTTTTTTTGAATTTTAATGGTTGTTATGGTTTTATGGGTTTTAGGGTTTTATGTTCTTTTAGGTTTTTTAGCATTTTTAGGATTTTTAATGGTTTAAGTGTTTAATGTTTTTAATGATTTCCTATAGTTTTAGTGGTTTTAGGTATTTTGAAATTGGTTAGGATTTTTTCATATTTTTATGATTTTTTAAAAAACTTTTAGGGGTTTTAGGGGCTTAGTGCTTTTATGGTTTTTAGGGTTTTTTATGTTCTTTTTTTTTAAATTTAGGGGTTTTTAGTGTTTTAAAATTTAATGGTTTCTTAAGGGTTTTAGGGTTTTTTATGTTTTTATGGATTTGTTGTTGTTTTTTAGGATTTTATGGGTTTTATTGTTTTTAGGGATCTTGAGGGTTTTTAGGGGGTTTTACTGTTTTTAGTGGTTATTTGGTTTCTTTGGGTTAAGGAATGTTTTGATTTTTTAGGGTCTTGAAGGATTTTTTAGAGTTTTTGTTAATATTTTTTAGGTTTAGAAGGGTTCTTGGATTATTTAGTGGTTACAGGGATTTTATGGGATTTTATAGTATTTTAATGTTTTTATGGGTTTTATGGGTTTTAGGGGTTTTAAAGGGTTTAGGATTTCAAGGGTCTTTTTAAAGTTTTATGGTTTTTATCATTTTTAGGAATTTTCAAGGGGGGTATGTGTTTTTAGTTTTTTATGGTTTTCTTACCACTTTTTAGGTTTTTTAGTATTTTTTGTGTTTTTAGGGATTTTTACGGAATTTTTTAGATTTATATTGTTTTTTGGGGTTTTAGTCGGCTAGAGGGTTTTTAGGGTTATTTTGGGTTTCTAAGGATTATTCAGGGTTTTAATGTTTTTTAGGATTTTTAATGTTTTGTTAGGATTTTTTTAAGGTTTGTTAATGATTTTTAGGGTGGTGGGTTTTTAGGGGTTTTTAGGTTTTTTAGTTTTTTATTTGGTTTTTTTGGGTTTATTTGTGTTTTTTAAATTTTTTTACGGTTTTTAGAGTTTTTAACATTTTTAGGGCAGAAGAGGTTCAGGTCTAGGGATGCCTAGCCCCCCAAAATCAATAAAACATATAGAGACAATTACAATATGGATCGAAAAGGGAGAGAGTGAGTCTCACCCTTCATATCCGAATCAAAAAAGGGAGAACAAAAAGATGGGGACACAAAGGACCATATCGAGTATCTTTCATCAATCACCCTTTTCGCAAGAGCGTCGACCACCAAATTTTCCTCCCTATAGGCATGAGACATAGTAAAGCTCAGAGATCTGGAGGTATGAAGGCACTCAATCCTATATGGAAGTAATCGCCATGGGACCTCTCTAGAAGAGTTCTTTAGAGCAGCGACCGCCAGTATCAAGTCCGGCTCAATCCAGATCCGCTGCCACCCAAACCGGCTCGCGTATCTCACAACCTTTATAATGGACCAAAGCTCCGCTTCGTAGGAACAACTGTCACCAATAAAATGAAATAAGAAACCCTTGTCAAACCCTCTTGAGGTACGAAAGACACCGCCACACCCTGAGGGCCCCGTGGCTCCCAGTGTCGCACCATCAACATTGACTTTCATCCATGCTGGAATTGGAGGAATCCATCTAAAAAACTTCAGGGCCATTGGTTTCCTGCATCTTACAACAACCCCAAGAGAGGTAAAAAGCGTTAGATCATTAACATAATTCTACATCAAACCTGTTTGAATTTTTGTGGAAATCTGAATCATCTTGTGCACTAAAACCACTCCTCCCTACAGCATGATGGGCTGCCGGTTGAAGGCGGAGGCATTACAGGCAGCCTAGACATAATGAATGATATCTTCCGCACCATCAAGCAGCAGATTATGCACCTGATCACTTTGTTTTGTCTCCACCAGACCTTGTAAAAATTCATAGATCGATCCTTAGAGGAAACAATTCATGCCGAAGCATTTCAACAGATAACGCTAGAGGCTAGAGGGAAAGGTACAATTCAAAAAGATGTGATCACAATGTTCTTCCACCACCCTGCATAAAAAAAAGTAGAAGTAAGATGCCAGCTAGCCGCTTTTAGCTGGGCATGAGTTGGAAACCGATTCCGCCAAATTTTCCAGATAAGAAAAATGTGCGAAGGGGGGATGAAAGGAACCCTGAATTTGGACATCCACGAAGGAGGGGTCATCCCATTTTGTCACTTCAAGCGGTAGAAGTCATGGGTGTTGAATTTACCCACCATGTTGGGCTGCCAAATAAGGGTATCAGTGTCTACAAAGGCATATTGTTGAATCTGTATGGAAAGATCATCCAGGAGCATGGCCCCCAGGTCATCCTGTTGCTGGATGAGACCAGCAATAGTTAAGGTCTACATTTCATGGGGAGGCTTTATCACCTCCGAAAGGGTCTGAGCCAACCAAGGGGTAGACCAGCAGTTCAGGGTGGAGGATTATGAAATGATACATTTTGATTGAGTCATCATATCTTGGTAAGAGGATCGCAATGCTGGACAAATAGAGGACAATAAGTACCCAACAAAACTGTCACATAACCTATTTGTAAATATTTCCCCAATTAAATCCAGGCCCCCACTCTGAGGCCGATGAAGACTCCAGGTAAACTTTCCAATCATGGAAACATTGAAACGCCGTAGATCCTTGATACCAAGCCTGCCCAAATCAATTGTCTTTTTGAAATTATTCCATGCAACCAAGATCAGTTTCTGCTCTCTGGTTGAACCAGTCCAGACAAAATTCCTTATTTTGGCATTCAAGCTTTTGAGGAGAGCAGTAGGCCATTTGTAAACAGATAAAGCATGCAAAAACATGGAGGTGATGACCGAGTTAACTAGGTAGACCCTGCCATCCTGGGAGAGACAGTTGCCCTTCCATTTCGACATTTGCAGCGTAATCTTGGAAGCAATGCTCTCAAAGTAGGCACCCTTAACTCTCCCCTAGAAGAGGGGCACATCGAGGTAAGTACAGGGTAGGGAGCCTCGCTTAACTCGCAGCCCATTCAGGATGCAGAGCTATCTAGCAGGAGAGATCCAATTTCCAAATAAAATCGAAGATTTCATCTATCTTATAGCTTGCCTAGCCATGCATTCATAATGGTGGAAGATCTGCTTGACTGTGGAAAAAGTTTTCTTGTCTGCCTGCCCAAACAGGAGGTTGTCATCCAGGCAACGAAGATGTGAGGGGACATATAGGTCTCTGCCTTCCTTGATTGGCGAATAAATCCCTACTTGTACAAGATCAAGGAGGCATCGACTCATGTAATCCTCCATGATTGCAAAGAGAAATCCCATCATTAGATCACCCTGTCGCACTCTATGGGAGCACTGAAAAAAGACTTGGGGGTGCCATTGATCAGGACTGAGACCCTGGAACTGTGAAGAATGACAACGATCATCTTGATAAATCTACTTGAGAATCCGTATCATTCCAGGACCTTAAAGATAATGCTCCATTTCATAGTATCAAAAGCCATTGAGATGTCAAGCTTAAGCGTAAAGATACCTTCTCTCGATTTACTCCTCATAATATTAATCCCCTCCAAGGAAGTGAATAAGCAAGATTGGATGAATCACCCGGGAACGAATCCAAACTGGTTTGGGGTCACAATGTCACCTAGATGCTTGCCTAACCTAAGGACCAGAATCTTGCAAATCAGCTTTGGAACTGTGTTGCCAATGGAAACCGGTCGGAAGTCACTAATAAGAATGGCATTATCTTTCTTCGGGATCAGCGAGATGAAGTTGGAATTTTCACCATGGGGGATGGAGCCAGAGTGGAAAAACTCCTAGACCGTGTTTGTGACATCCTCATGGAGGATGTCTCAGTAGAACATGAAGAACATGTTGATAAAACTATCCGAACCTGCAGAACTATCCATATTCAAAGAAATAGAGTTTCCCTAACTTCACCCTCAGAAGGGGCCTAAATAAGGATCTCATTTTGTTGTCTCGTGATGCACGTCAGGATGGAGTCAACAAGCATGGGGGAGGTCTGCCCATCATCAGTGTACCGCCCCTAGAAGTATTCCACTACACCCTTTGCAATACCCTCCACTGTGGTGAAGGTTGAGTCCCCAACTATGACAACACTCAGATTACTCCTAACTATTCTTTCCTTATGTATACGATGAAAGAACTTTTTATTGTGATCCCCATCCTGAATCCATATAACATTGAACTGTGCCTTCAACAGTTTCTCTTTGAGGGAAAGAAACTCATCCAGCTTAGAGTGAAATCTAAGCTCTTCCTCTGATGTTACACTTAGCCTCTGGTTTCTAATTTGACACTCAGCACGGGATTCATCCATGTTGATCTCCCCATCCAACCCTGAGAAGGACCATTTGCTCCAATATTTCAACCTACGCTTAACTTTCCTCATCATAGAAATCACGATAATGTGGGAACTACCAGAGAAGTTATTACTCCATGCCCCCAACACCTCTTCTAAACATCCTGGAACAGTGAGCTAGGCATTTCTGAATCTGAATGGTAGGGGAGAGGATCTTTGGACTCTTTCCCTTAGTTCAACAACAAGAGGATTGTGATCTGAGTTGAGTTTTGGGAGGGTGAATCCAGAAAAGACAGGCAAACCACCACCTCCCATGTGTGAAAAACACCTATCCAGTTTACTGTCCTACCTGCCATTAATGGTGTACCACCCCCAACTGAAGTCTGCCACGACAATAGAGACCTGAGAAAGATCACATTGTCCAATGCATGAAGCAAAATCAACTTCTATAGCTCAATAAAAATGTGGACCAAGCTTTTCTTATGGTCTCAGGACCACATTGAAATCGTCAATAAACATCCAATTGTTATAAATTTCATCACTTATCTACACTAGCCCTCTTCAAAGGTGCCTGCGGGTAATGTACAAACAAGAAGATTAAACAAAAGATATAGTGAGGATCCCATCCATTCCATGTATTGAAACAGAGATAATTTGCGGGCTTGAGGCGAATAAAATCATCTAGACACTATGATGCATCAAGACCCATAAGGTTCTGATGCCATTTCCATCTTCATTCATTGAGATGAGGGAGCATCCAAGAGAATCCCAGTTAAAACATTTTCTGCTGTCAAACTTGATCATGGGTTCAGCTAACCCAATAAGCATCGTCTTGTGCGAGAGAAAGTGCCTGAGGGCTGCAGCTGTGGGGGTGTTCCCCAGCCCATGGAAATTCCAGAACATAGTCTTCATTGGGGCTTGGGGGTAACAGGGGAGGGGGTATTACCCTTTCCCTTTCCTTATTTTCCTATTGGGTTCAGTATCCTGCTTCTCGATAGTTGGCAATAGGTATTTCTCTGAAAAATCCTCGACAATGACTTCAATAGATTCAGTGGGGGAATTAGTAGGCCGCTCATCCACTTTCTCTTCTTCCATCGTGTCGCTCAAGAAGACTCCACTAATTGGATTAAATTTGTTTAGAGTGCAGATGGCCTCCTCCTGGGGAGCCTTTCTCACCTTCTATGCAGCCTTTTCAGAGGCCACCACTGAGAAGACTGGCTCTGCTGTAGGTGCTGCGGGGCAACTTGAATCACCATTCTCACTGTAGGACACCACTGGAGAGTCCGGGATGGTTCTAGGATCCGCCTCTGCGGTGTCCACCTCACCTATAGCACCTTCTGAGCAACAAACTCCTGCCCCCATAGAGGAGGGATCCAGTTGAAGCACCGTCAAAGGGGTTGCATCCAAACCACCACAATCCGTGTCCACTAGGGCGCGTGCGAGGGTACTTTCTGCAGGGATGGCAGAGGCACCCACATCTTCCTTCCCACCCTTAGCAACTGTTTGAGCCCCATCCATAGGCTTGTCCATGACGAGGTCATCCCTTACAAGAGGAGTTGCAACCGGAGGGGCTAGCCCGCGGTTCTTCCTGCAATTGGATGAATCATGCCCCTTTAAGAGGCAGGTCGAGCAGGAAATCGACCTTCTGCATTCAGAAACCAGATGGCCAGAGATCCCACAAGAGGAACAGAATTTTGGGCGCCTCTCATATTGGATCTCCAATGACAAGCTGTCTTTGAGAGTGTTGAAGACCACCTCTTCAACAAGAGTGTTGGCCATGTCAACCTCAACCACCACTCTTACATAGTGCCCATATATTGGGCTATCAGTTTCCTTGTCAGTTCTAATAGGAAATCCGACTGCAGAGTATTTCTGGGTTTCTTGGGATTTATTAAATTTTTATTGAATTTTCTGGATTTTATAGTATTTTTATGTCTTTTTTTGTGGTCTTAGGTTTTTATGATGTTTTTGGGTTTTGGGATTTTTTTGACATTTTATGTTTCTAATGTTTTTCAGTGTTTTTTAATGTTTTTAGTGGTTTAAAATATTTTTAGAGTTTTGGTGCATTTTTTATGGTTTTCTAAGGATTTAGGGTTTCTTAAGGGTTTTAGGGTTATTTCTAGTTTTGGGGATTTTTGTGTGTTTTTATTGATTATATGATTTTATGGTTATCTTAGGGTTTTTAGGATTTTTAACTCTTTTAGGGATTTTAGGGAATTTATGATTATTTTTGGGATTTTCTTTTTTTTTTCTAGGGTTTTAATTTTTTTAGGTTTTTATCCTTTTTAGGGGTTTTAAGGGTTTTTTTTGTTTTTGTGGGGTTTTTGGGATTTTATAGTTTTTATTAGTTTAGGGATTTTATGGGTTTTTTGGGTTTTTTTGTTAATGGGGATTTATGGTTTTCATTGGTTTAAGTTTTTAGGGACTTTTATGGATTCTTTGGGTTTTTAGCATTTTTGTGGTTTTTAGTGGTTTTAAGTGTTTTTATATTCTTATGGGTTTCTTAGGGGTTATCAGGTTTTTAAGTTAATTTATCCTTAGATTTTTTTTTGGTATTTTAAATATTTTAAAGGTTTTTAGGGTATTTAGAAATTTTGACGGGTTTTATGGCATTTAGGGATTTTTGGGTTATTATGGTTTTCTGGTTTTTATGGGTTTTTTTAGTTTTTAGTGTTTTTTACATTTTTTAGAGTATTTTATCGTTTTTAGTGGTTTAAATGGGTTCTAGTGTTTATTTTGGGTTTTATAGAGTTATAAGGTTTCTAAGGGTTTGGGGTTTTTAGAGTCTTTTGAGGTTTATTATGGTTTTTAACATTTTTATGTTTTCTTGGGATTTTAATTGTTTTTAGGTTTTTACGTTTTACTTATGTTTTTCATGGGGTTTTTTGGTCTTTTATATTTTTTTGAAATTTTAGGGATTTATTAAGATTTTTATGATTCTTTATGGTTTTTAGGGATTTTGACTGTTTTTAGTGTTTTTTATTTTTTTTGGGTTTTAAGGGGTTTTTTTGAGTTTTTAAGGTTATTATATTTTTTAATATTTTTAGGGGTTTAAATGGTTTTCTGAGTTTTTTGGGGGGATTTAGTTTATTTAGGGTTTAATGTGTTTTAGGGTTTTATAATGTCTTTTGGGGGTTTTAGAGTTTTTATGGCTTCTACAGTTTTTATGATTTTTTAGGTTTTTTATAGTTTTATTGATTTTTTAGGGGTTTTCTGTGTATTCATATTTTTATGGTTTCTTATGAATTTTCAGATTATTTGAATTTTTTATCATTTTTATGGATTTTTTAGGATCATTATTGGGATTTTTTCTGATTGCGTTATTTTTAGGGTTTTTAGGGTTTTTTGTGGTTTTAACATATTTATGGGTTTTATGGGGTTTTAGAGTTTCTTGAGTTTTTAGGGTTTTTAATATTTTTTAGTGTTTTTAAATGTTTTTTTGGGGTATATGGGGTTTTTTGGTTTTTTAGGTTTTTTAGTAGTTTATTTTTGTTTTTATGGGGTTTTACATTTCTAATAATATTTTTAGGTTTTTTATGGATTTTTGGTGGTTTTTGGTTTTTTAAGGACATTTAGGGTTTATAATATATTTTTAGGTTTTTAGGGATTTTATTTTTTTAGGGTTTGATGGTTATCTTAGGGTTTTTCTATTTTTTGGGCGTTTTATTTTTTTAATGTATTTTTATTGATGTTTTAGGATATTTATGATTTTTAACTGTTTTTATGGATTTTAAAAAAATAGGTAATTCTTGTGTATTTTAAGAATTTTTTCTATTTTTGGTTTTTCTTGTGGTTGTATGTTTTTTTAGGTTTGTAAGGATTTCATAGGGGTTTTAGTATTTTTGGGGTTTTTTAGGTTTTTATGTATTTTTTTGATTTATTTTTTTATTTTTATGGTATTTGGTTTGTTTAGGATTTTGAGGGACTTTAGGGTTTTTAGGGTTTTTCATATTTTTGGGTTTCTCAGTTATTTTTTTAATTTTTTTGAATCTATATGGTTTTTTATAGTTAAGTTTTTTTGGTTGAATTAATTTTTATTTTTTTGTTTTTAGTTTATTTTTTTGTTTTTCTGTTTTTTAAGGTTTTTAAGGTTTTTTTATTTTTTAAAGGTTTTTGGGTTTTTGGGTTTTGTAGAATTTTTTTGGTTTTTAGCATCATTTAGGATTTTAGTGGTTTTGTGTGTTTTGGGTTTTTAAGGTTTCTATAGTCCTTTTTGGGGATTTTGTGGTTTATTTACATTTTAGGGATTTTTAGGGGTTTTTTAGTATTTTTCTCTGTTTTAGGGGTTTTCGAGATTTTTGAGCATTTTTTTGGTTTTTTGGGTATTTTATGGTTTTTAGTTTTCTTTTTAAGTGTTTAGGGGTTTTAAGTGTTTTTTATGGTTTTCTTAGGTTTTTTATGGTTTTTATGATTTTGTTTGTTTTTAGGTATTTATATGGATTTTTATGATTATTATGGTTATTTTGTATTTTTAGTGATTTTCATGGTATTTGTGGGTTTTTTTAGTTTTTTGGGTTTTTAGGGTTTTTAGAGTTTTTTTAACATTTTAGGGGATTAAAGGGTTTTCGAGTTTTTTCTGGGATTTAGTGTTTTTATGGGTCTTTAGACTTTTTACTGTTTTCCAGGTTTTTATGGTGTTTAGGATTTTATAGGGCTCTTGGGGTCTTTTTTGGTTTTTATCATTTTTTAGGATTTTAGGGGTTTTATCTTTATTTAGGATTTTAACATTTTCATAGTGGTTTTAAGGTTTTTAGGGTTTATGATGTTTAGTGGGATTTTTAAGGATTTTTTAGGATCTTTATGGATTTTAGGGTTTTCAAATATTTTGAGGGTTTTAGGGTTTTCAATGTCTATTTTGGTTTTTTAGGGTTTTTAGTGTCTTTCAGAATCTTAAGGGGTTTTAAGTGTTTTTATTATTTTCTTATAGTTTATAGGGTTTTACGAGTTTTTATGTTTTTACGTGATTTTATGACATTCTTAGGATTTTTTGGGTTTTCAGGGTTTGGAGGGAAATTGAGTGAGACTACGGTATTTTAGGGTGTTTAGGGTTTGTTTTGGATTTTTTGGTTTTTAGGGGTTTTTTTATTTTAAGGTGTTTAATGGTTTTTTTTTTGAATTTTTAACATTTTTGTTGGTTTAAATGGGTTTTAGATTGTTTAGTAGTTTTCTAGAGTCCTTATGTGTTTCTAGGGGTTTTAATGGTTTTTTTGGTTTTACACTATTTAGGGGTTTTTACAATTTTTAAGATCCTTCAGGGTTTTTGTCATTTCTTAGTTTTTAGGGGTTTTTAGTATTTTAGGTGTTCGTATTTTCATTCGGGTTTTATATTTTATTTTATTTTATTTTATTTTTGGGTTTTTTAGTTATTTTTATGATTTTTATGGTTTTTAGTGTTTTTAGGGATTTTGGGATTTTTTAGTGTTTTTAGGGTTTTATGGGTTTTGAGCTTTTAGGGGTTATATGGTTTTTAGAGTTTTTACAATTTTTAGGGGTTTAAAGGGTTTTTATAGTTTTTGATGGGTTTTAGCATTTTAATGGGTGTCTCGCGGCGCACGACGGGGTCATGGGGAAGAAACGCGCGCTGCCCGACGGTTGATTAGAGAAGGTTGGGTTCTCATTAATCACTCATATCGGGTGCAACATTATTCGCCATGAAACTCCCAACGATTCTATATTCAGTAATATGTGGACCTACTTTCTAAAGGCAGGTGCTCGCTGGGTGGTTGGACCAGCGATGCTTAAGAACTCACATTGGTCGAGAGGATGGAAAATTGGGCTCATCGCACCCTTTTGGGGGAAAATTACGGCTTGTTCCATGACTCTCTTATGGATTTAAGACATATTCATATGTTTGCGAATCTTTGGTTTATAACCAAGCATAGTATCCATGGATTTCACCTGGTCATCATTGGTTAGCTGGACGCAGGGGTTCAGAATCATTTATGCTTGAGGTTTACCATCCCTCGTTGGATTAATGACCCCGAAGAGTCTGGACTCATTGAGGAAGCTCTAGGAGTGGTTCGGTGAACCGACGTGAAGATGGTCAGATCGACCGGGTGTTGGGCTTGAACCTTTGGGTGGCTTCTTACGTACCCCGAGATAGGGTATCAAAGTCCATTTAGTTTGGATGGGCATGTGGCTTATGCTCTAGGGCAGCCCAAGGTGGTACAGTGAACCGACGTGAAGATGGTCAGATCGACCGGGTGTTGCGCTTGAACCTCGGGGAGGCTTCTTACGTACCCCAACATAGGGGATCGAAGTTCACGTAGTTAGGATGACACGGGGCTTACGCTCTGGGGATGCCCAAGGTGGTGGATTGGGGCTTACACTCTGAGGAGGCCCAGAGTAATGGATTGGGGCTTACACTCTGAGGAGGCCCATAAGAGGATGTCATGGTCGATGCATACTCTATGCCCATGTGATCCATACTCGGTATGAGAAACAAGAGGCAGTAGGGACCAGACGACCACATCACCAATGGTTTTTCCCTGGGAAGTGGAGTGGGGCTTACTCATAGAGGCGTCCCATAAATTCGGGGCTTACTCCGAGGTGGATGCCCATGGCGACAAAGCGCATCAGGAGAGGGACTTGGCCCCAAAGAAGGACGGAGCATCACCCTTTCCCACTACACCTTTCCTTGGCCATGGTCGTGGGAAAGTACGGAGGTGCATGGGGGATTCCTTTCGTATGGGTATCCCGCCACGCCTCGGGGAGGGGAGAAGTTCCCCAGTCCTAACAAGTGGAGGGGTAGAAAGGGGCTCCCAGGCTTGGACTCCGCATTACTGGGGGAATGTGTACCCAGGATTGATTTGGGAATCCGCCCAAGGGTCGGGGCATCCCCTTCCCCCTGCTTACCGTGGAAATGTGAACTGAAAATGGCAGGCTGACGTGGCTGAAGGTTACATCACACGGGTCCGGTGGCTCTGGTGGAGGCCTCGGCTCGGGGCCATGGAATGGGCCAATAAAGGAGCTACATAGGATCAGGCTGGATTGGGAGGATTTAATCTGGCTTGGGGAATGGAAACTCTGAAGGTCTTGGTGGGCCACACACATGTATGAGTGGTGGCGCCCTTCGCATAGGGAGGTGCTACGCGGCTGGGGAAGTCGTCCGCGAACTAGGGTGGTTCATGGAATGATTTACATCCCATGAAACAGAGTGGTTCACGGCTTGGGGTTCGGCCCACGTGCCATGGTGTCACGTGGAGGGATCCATGCGAGCAGCAACGGCCGAGGGCGGCGTTGGTCGGGGCTTCATCGGTCGGGGGTTCCCCCGCGTAGGAGGGTGCTACGCGGTGCGACGGATCGGAAAAGGGGCATAAACTCCCTGGTCCATGGGGAGTGCATCCGCGGAGGGTCCATGGTTCGCAGTCTTCTTTTCTTTATTATTTTAAGTTCGTTGTTCACCGAGTTATTATGCGTTTTCGGTTCCTTATTAATTCGCCTCCAGCTTCATACCTGTTCTAGTTCGTGGACTGGACCTTCGTGATTTGAGAAATCCTAAACTCCTTCCTTCGAAATCCTTCCACCAGAATTTGATTTATCTCCCCGAATCCCCTTTTCTCTTCCCCCTCTGTCTCCTTTTATAGAGTGGGGAAAGAGTTTTATCTGTGGTCAGGTGGCACATTCTGTGCAAGCCCATGACCGGAAACCCGGTTTACGGATGACTTGGTCAATCCGCAACTCATGAGGGCATTGAACACATCTCCCCCGCGAACCAAACGTGCTCGGGGAGTGCTTTGTGGCCGTGTAGGGTTCTGCCTCCATTCCACGAACGACAACGGATGCGGCCTGGGCCGATCAACGTAGTCCGCGGCTGGGGAGGTTCGTGATTATGAACCGGTTTGGTGCCCGTCCAGCTTTGCGCCAATAGAGGATCTCCGCCTCCATTCTATGAATGACAATGGTCCGCGGAGGGAGTGCTTCGTGGAAGCAGTTATGTAGCGTTATCATTGGACCAGTCTGCAGAACAGTTCAACTTGTGCCATCCTTTGAGTATTATCCCCACCTTCCCACCATTACCCAATTCTTTGGGGGGGGGGGAATTGGGTAGAATATCCCTTCGATTAAATGGATTTTTTATTCTCCTTTGCAAATATTTCAGGACCCTACAATTGCCCCCCATTGGAATGGGGTCCGATCAGAATGAAGAGGAGGTCGTTCCGATGCAGAGTGGTCCTGAAACATGGATGGTTTGTGGTAGGGGGCTGGACCCGGTAGGGGACCACACCTATAAATACGGGGGCCCTTCCTTTGTCTTTTACCGGATTTTTCACGAAACCTGAGCTCTCTCGCTTTTCTGTCTCCATGTGCTCATTCTTTCGCGAAATGCTTCGTCCGCGAACAGGATGCCATTTCGGCGAACCATTCTTCGTTCGCGATCACCTCCATCCACAGACCAATATCCCCGCCAGAAACTAACACTTTTAATTAATTAAAATTTAAGTTACGACGGGCCGTGTAGGAACTTTCTCCGCGATTGTGACGGTACACAGAATGAAATATTCCCAACTTTGAAAACATCTTAAGTCTTCTGAATATAATCTTTTAAATCCGGGATTGAAATTTTGTGCAGCATCCTTGTTTGTGATTTTATGGCCAATGCTCCGTGGGCCAGGGTATCATGAACAACTTCCTCATAGGGTTGGTTCATGGGATGCAGCCGTCGCGAACCATCCTTTTGAGGCCTGCTCGGGAACCTTGCCATGAAGGCTCCTCAACTGAATCCTTAGCTATATATTTGGGATTTTTGTCCATATTTTATTATTTCAGAATAACCATTTGTTGGATTTCATAATGCAAGGAGAAAATATGGTTCCCCCTCATCATGCACCCATGCCCGCTGTCGAGCCTCTCCTGACTGGTTCAGGGAGACGTCTAGCTATGATTCATAGAGCAGAGAGCATCAAAGAGGACCCTAGTTGGTCCATCATTCCCGATGATGGTGTCTTAAAGGACGTGATCTCTCTTAAGCTCTTGGGTTATCTACTATCAAACCGACTTCTGATTTAAGGTTTTGGTCTTCAAGATGACGTCTCTATCCCTCCTACTTTCTCAGGTCTTCCTTCTCCTTTCTTGGAAGCATTACCAAAGTGCATTCAGGCAAACCTTACCACATTGGGGGAGATAACCTCTGATTCTGATCCCTAAGATGCTTTCATTTTGATAGTCTATGTTTGGAACCAAAATGATCAGTGCACTCAAGACTTCTCTCAAGAAGACGTCTTCAAGAATTACCCCTCTATTGTTAACCTTTCTCGAGTGGATCTTGATGCGGGGTGGATTCTTAGGTGGGATCTTCAGTCTATTGGGATTTTCTCAAATGATTGGGCTTGGGACTTTTGGGTCTGTCATCATTGCCGGGAATCTCTTGAGTAGCTGGAAGTAGTCAATATGTACTCCACAATGTGGGCCTCTCAGTTCGCTATTTACCCCCCATATTTGATCCGGCCTAACCTACTCAGTCACTGGTGTCCAAGCACTAATACTTTCCACCTATCCCATGGTGAAGTTGGATTTAGTTTGTGGGACTTCTACCAATTGGGGGGGGAATTCCGATCATCGGTGAGATGTATGACGAGTTTCTTCCCACTCCTGACGCATGGGACAATGTCAAACATGTGCCTTCATTGGTGAGGGATCTAATGGTTATGGTAGAGAAGTCACTGGGTCAGGCCTTGCGTGCCCGCTCACTTATTTCCTTTAGTACCTGGATAGGGTTATTTTTGAACCCCATTGTACCTATGTTTAAGGTCAAGATCCCCAGGACTCATCCTTCTCAACAGTCACGAACCATCACATGTTCCTACTCGGTGATTCTGGAAGCAGGTGACTACCTCTCACGGGGCTACGAGGTGTGCCCCGGTGTGCCGCCTATGCTCAGGCTAGTAGGTATGTTTGCTATGTTTCTAAGTAGGTGGATATTCCCTTCTCGGGCTATCAACCCGGGCATCAGAGCATGTACCTTGATGATGGCAGTTGAGTTAGCAGAGGGTCGCCCTGTGAACATGGTCATGCCCAATTTGGTTCGTATTTACAAACTACTGAGCCACATTTCAGAGGCTGGGCCACCCTACCGTCTGAGTGGGCCATTTCAATTCTTATACGGTTGGATAGAGAATAATTTCCACTGTTATGAGTATTGTCATAACACAGTCATCCCATATACTACCTTTCGGCCTACCTTGGTCGATATAGCTGAGGTTCGTTTGAAGTCCTTCAATTCTGATGAAATCATCGAGCTTCTAAGTGACTTATCCCAGTTATTTTTCTCTCCCTACCCCACTCCTTCCAACGTCGTGGTTGAAAACCTCAAGGGGATCCTGGAGAAGCGTTCTTATGTGATTTCACTATGGGATGGGTTTCCGTCCGCGTTGATTGACGGGGTTTCTTTGTGAGAGTAGTATGCCCCCATCGTTTCTCCCTCCAGTTTTGGTGCATGCAACTCCAAGTTTCCCTGCCCCCTCCTCGAGCTCAAGTACTGCACCTGGACACTCTCAGTAAATGGTGGTTGATGTTGATGCGAGAGGGATCTGACACAAGCATTCTCTTACCTGGAATAGGAGCGGCTGCCAGCCTATCCGTGGAGTATGCAACAATGTGGGTAAAATATTATCCCGATGGAATCATGGGGAAGGTTGTATGGCAGTTTACCAAATCAGGAGTCATTGTGGCAGTTGTTCCTACTGCACCCTCCTCATCGGCTCTGAGAGAGGACCAACTGATGGCTCGTCAGTCAAAGCGACTCAGGGGATTTCCCTATCCCAGCCCCTCTATGGCTGCAGTTCAGATGGACCCAACCTTCATGGACGTGGATGAGGATGACCCTACGACTTCGTGTCCTAATGAGACAATTCTGGATGTTTTACCGGCCGATACCGGACTCAGCAACTTGATTCCCAAGCTCGAACCGGGGTTAGAATCATCATACCTTCCAGCTTCAGAACCATCTTCTGGTTTTCACATGTCTGTACTGATCTCAATGCCAGACTTCATTCCCATGTTATCTTGTGAGGATACCAAAGATCCTTGTGTCATGGCAGACCACCGAGCAGTGTGCAAGTGGGTCTGGCCCTAGATTTGAGAAATTGTTGCCGAAACTCCTCTAGCTGTGATGGAAACTAAAACTGATGTTCTCCAACAACTATTTTTGGGTTTGGGGTTAGGTGGATTTGACTATCAGCAGTTCCATTCTCTCGCTTTCCAGGTTTTCATGGACCGTGAGGAAGTTTCCATTAATGAATGAAAACTTTCTCACCTCACTTCCTCTCATTGCGGGACTTGATCCCTAGAGGAATCTATGATAATGCTCAATTAGCTGATAGCGCAGGAGGTGAGCTCTCAAGATCAGGCGGACGTCCTATCCTCCGAGTTGCATGAATGTGAAGGATGGGCAGCGATGCTGAGGGATCAATTGCTGACTACGACTGGTCACCTTGAAGTCACCAGGAAAGGGATCAACAATCTCCAAACAAAAGTGGAGCATACTCATTCGGTGGCCAAGGTTACAGCCAGGGAAAAGGCCGTTATGGAGCAGACTTGCAACAACCTTCGCTGCATGGTTTTTGATCTGATGGAGAGAGCAAGCCAGGATCCTTTATGACTATCAGATCCATTCTTGTACACTCTGTTTTTCTTAACCCCTCCTCATTTTTTGTGAGGGAGAGAACCCAGCTTGTGGACGTCCTCCCCTTTTTTTGGTCAAACAGAATACAATCTATGTCAATATTTTATTGCTATAAAATTTGATTGTTTACTAGAACAATTATTGAGTAAATAACAACACACTGAAACAGAATTATTCATAACTCAGGAAAACAAAATCTAACTTTTTCCTGGACCATGTGATCCAACGAGCATAGTTTGACTATTTGTAGGGTTTTGTAGAAAAACCCCACAAAAATTTTTCCTTTTCTTTTAATACCCTAATTTTGTCTGGGTGCATTTAGTGTAGACCCAGCGGGTATGGTATGACTTTTTCTTAGGTCACCCTTTTCATGTTTTCGGCCTAACAGGCTTTGTACCTCTTTTTGTGAGCGGTTTAAAGTCCCACCGACAAGACTATCATTAATGATGTTTTAGGTCGAATATCTTTGACCAGATATGGTGGGGTGAGGGCCCCAATGAGGTTTGGTTGATTAAAAGTTGTCTCGATATCCTTCATACGAGTGTGGGGGGGGGGGGTATGTTTATATTTGAACGACATGTAGGGCATGTTTCTAGGCATGAGAGCCGTATCGGTGTACAGAGGTAGGAGGAGCGTTGCCTAATGAAATCATGCCTTTGGTAGATGGTCCAGGGGAGATCAATATGCAGATCCACTAAGGGAATGGTATGAATAGTCGTGAAAATGTGTCCTTAAGTCAATGAATCTCCATTTCTGATGGCCCGAGGACTTCATGGGAGTCCGGATTACGGAAACCACCATGGGTGGCTTGGGGAATTATGAAAACCTCCAGGGGTGGCTCGAAAAGGGTGTGTGACATATGAATGGTTTTGAGAACATCTATATTAATCAAGAGTGTGTAATCAGGGTCTCTATCCTATGCATTTATCTAGCGTAAAGGGGTGTAGGAGCATGGCGTAGTTTAAAGTCATGCAGTTGGGACATCACCTGGAATGGAACGGCTTCTCCTGGTTCTCGGTAATCTCGTCAGTGACATTCCACCATACTCAGGCAGGGTCATGAAAGAGGCTAGTAAACTATATCTCAGAGGGTTTCTAAATCCCAAGATAGATATGGGGGCTCAAAGGCAAAGGGGAGTACAGAGAGAAGCATTTCCTAAAGAAATCTTACCTTTGATAGAAGATCCAGGGGTGATCAATATGCATAGCCGCTGAGGGAATGGTATGAATTGTCCTCCAAATGTGTCCATAGGTCAATGATTGCATTCTCTCAATAGCCAAGAAACTTCAAGGTAGTTTGAGAATCGGGACCACCAGTGGTGGTTTATGAGAGTTCAGCTATTTCTAAGTACAGAGTATGGTTTATGAGGAGAGGGTTTCAGGATATAGGAGAAACATCTAGGCTAAATTTCATGATAATGGGTGAAGTCATCCCTTCTCACACTGGTGTGAGATGGTGGTTTGTGTAGGTCTGACTCGTGCACTGAGGGACAGAGAAAATCCTTCGTTCCTTACTGAACCCATGACAGGTTTGGACATGCAGTTTAACATCATGCGGTAAGAATAGCTTCCGTGCAGTTTAACGTCATGCAGTAAAGATGAGGAGCATTATTAAAGGATTGTGTGCAGTTTAACGTCATGTAGAGGGACGAGGGGCATTTTTAAACCAGTGAAAATCCTTGTAGTTGGAGGAATTTTGCTTAATGTTTAATGCTTGGTCTGTGTAGCTTTATGCCAAGCGGCCAAGATGTTCTGTGTAGTTTAATGTCATGCAGTAAGGACGTAGTTTCAAAGGCCACTCTTGATCAGAATGTAACTGGGCTTGAACATCTAGGCATGCCCAAGATGTGGAGAGGGGTTGATTGGTGTAAATAGTGGATCCGGAGCTTCTTATATTAGGACGAATGATAAAGGGTCTCTGAGGCCGGTAAGCGTACGGAGCTAGGAAGAGTACCTCCTGAGGAAATATTTCCATTGGTAGACTGACCAGGGGATATCAATATGTAGATCCACTGAGGGTATGGTATGAATAGTCATGAAAAGGTGTCTGTGGTTCAATAACTTTACACTTCCGATGGCCTTTAATGGTTATGAGGATCCGCAATCATCTGGGCCACGAAGTCTATTATTTGGTAAGAAAATATATGGGCATGTTGGGCATATTCGGCCTTGGTTGCTGTTAAAGCTTAGTGATCTCCCTATGCTGATTTATCTTGTGCGAGGGGGAGTACCTTCAATCCATGCAGTTTAACATCGCGTGGTAAGGATTAAATACTCCTAGTTTAGCGGTCATAGAGCTCGAACCATTGGGTGACTATTGATATAGTCACTCAAAGGATAACTGAGTTACCATGCTCCGATATACACTGAACAAGGTGGGGGAAGAAGGTTGTAAACTGAATCTCTGAGGTTTTCCGGATTAGGAGAGGTAGTGTGGGGGCTCTAAGGTCGGTAAGCATACGGTGCTAGGAAGAGTACCGCCTAAGGAAATCATGCCTTTGATAGACGAGCTAGGGGAAATCAATATGCAGAGCCACTGAGGGCATGGTATGCATAGTCATGCAAAGGTATCCCCAGGTCGATGAATTTCCTACTTCCGATGGACATGAATGATTATGAAAACCCGAGATTTCTCACAGTACAAAGTTCGACATGTGGGGATAATGGTGTCCGAGCATACAAGAAACATCTTCACTGCAATTGTTTGTTGAGTCAAAGTAGCATAGCCCTGGAATGATGTTCGTTGATGCATGTCGTCATGTGAACCATGGGAGGATACATAGGCTAACCTGGTAGGGACACTGGAAACGTTTGGATGTGAAAAGGGGGGCGAAATTGTAAACCACTACGCCATAAATTTCTATATCGGGAGATATGATATGGGGGCTCTGAGGCTGGTAGGCGTATGGAGCTAGGAAGAGTATCGCCTGAGGAAATATTGCATTTGGTAGACGGTCCAAGGGCTATAAATATGCAGAGCCACTGGGGGCATGGTATGCATAGTCATTCAAAGGTGTCCTCGGGTCGATAACTTTTCACTTCCGATGGCCATGAATGGTTATTAAGATCCATAATTAACTGGGTCGTGGAGTCTGATGTATGGAGAGGATGCATCCAAATGAATAAGGAGTACTTCCATCTCGTTTTTCCATATATCTTGGGTGGGTCATGATGAAGTCTGTGTAGTTTAAAATCATGTGGTAAGGATGAAGTCTGTGCAGTTTTAAAGTCGTGCGGTGAGGACGAAAAATACACCTCGTGCAGGTTTGGCCCCTACACGGGGGAAGATGTCATTTTCCTTTTTTTAATATTCATTTGTGGGTGGCTGGGCCATGGTGGGGGATCTCGGAGACACTACGTATCCTGCAAGGGCAAGAATCAAGCTGCGCATAGTTCCCTGAAGTCCACACAGTTTAACATTGGCAGTAAGGACGAGGAATACACCCCATGCAGGTATGGTCCGTACACAGGGAAAAAGGGAATTTTTAACCACTTATCTGTGCAGTTTAACGTCGTGCGGTGAGTAAGAGGAGTACACCCCATGCAGGTCTAGTCCATACATGGGGGAAAGGGCATTTTTAATTTTCATTTGGTAATGGTTGGGCCAGGGTGGGGGACCCTGTCGTCACTATGTATCCTGTGAGGGCAGGAATCAAGCCACACATAGTTCTTTCCTGAATACGCCCCGTGTAGGTCTGGTTCTAACACGGGGGGGGGGGGGGGGTGGGTGGGTGGGTATTTTTTTAAATGGATGGGCCAAAATATAGAATCCAGGCGTCACTATGTATCCTGCAAGGGAAGGAATCATGCCTTATGTAGTTCTTTTGGGAAATAAACCTCGTGCGGGTCTGGTCCGTACAAGGGAAGGGGGTATTTTTGGATTCATTTGAGGTGGCTGGGCCAGGGTGTGGAACTCTGGTGTCACTAAATATCCTGCGAGGGTAGGAATCAAGCTTTATGTGGTTCTATTAAAGATAATACACCCCGTGTAGGTCTGGTCCATACATGGTGGGAGAGGTCATTTTTAACTTTTATTCGGGGATGGCTGGGCAAGGATGGGGAACCCTGACGTCACTACGTATCCCGCGAGGGAAGGAATCAAGCCGTATGTAGTTCTCTAAAAGAAATTCACCCTGTTCAGGCCTGGTATATACACAGGGGAAAGGGTCATTTTTAAAACTTCTTGTCCATGCAGTTTAACGTCGTGCGGTGAGGAAGAAATACACTTAGTTTAAAGTCAAAGAGATTGGACCGTTGGGTTCTTGGTAGTTTAACATCTTGAATCTTGGACGATAAATGCTTTTAGTTATGCCGGTGAGGACGAGATACTCTTAGTTTAAGGTCATAGAGTTTGGACCATTGGGTGCTTGGAAGTTTAACGTCCTGTAGCTCGGACGATAATTGCTTTTAGTTATGCCAGTGAGGATGAGATACTCTTAGTTTGGGGTCATAGATTTTCGACCATTGGGTGTCTGGCAGTTTAACGTCCTGCAGCTTTGACAATAACTTCTTGTAGCTTTCTATGTGAAATACTTCTTCTGGAATCTTGCATTTGTAGGAGCGGTGGTGAACTACCCGTCCATGGAGATCAGGGCATATACTCCATTGGAGTAGACCTTGTGTATAACATATGGTCCCTCCCAATTGGGCTCCAGCTTTGTAGGTTTCTTTCTGGGTATCATTGGGGTCCAGAGGACCAACACCAATTCTCCTTACGAGAAAGACCGAAGACGGACCTTTTTATTGAAGGCTCGTGCAATCCAGTTCTGATATACTTTCAGATGGTTCAATGTGGGAAACTTCTTGTCATATAGTTGTTCCAATTATCCTAACCACTTTTTTGATTACTCATCGTTGGATAATTTTTCACAAATGGAAATACAGAGCGAGGGTAATGAGAGCTCAATGGGTAGGACCGCTTATATTCCATATACTAATGAGTACAGAGTAGACCAAGTAGTGGTGCAGATTGTGGTTCGATAAGCCCACAATGCATGGAGGAGTTTATCCAGCCATGACTTATTATATTTTTCCACCATTTTCTAGAGAATGTTGGATAAGGTCTTGTTGAAATACTTTATCTATCTATTGGATACTGCGTGGTAGTTGGAAGAATGGTTAGCCTTGATACCATATTCTTGGTATAGTTTCTCCAATTCAACAGAGCCGAAGTTGGTGCTGTTATCCATCAGTATTGTATGAGGGAAATCAAATCTGGTGATGATATGGGTTTTGAAAAAGCTAACAATGTTTCTTGCCTCAATTTCTTTAAGGGGTACAGCTTCCGCCCATTTAGAAAATAAGTCGGTTGTCGTGAGGATATACTTCAACTGTTTGGCTGTGGCGGGAGGATATGGTCCCACGACATCCATTCCCCATATGGAAAATGGCCAAGAGTACTTGGCCTGATGGACTAACTATGGGGGTTGGTGTATAAAGTTGGCATGAATTTGGCATGAGTGGCATTTTGCAATAAAACGCTCGAAATCTCATGCCATTGTGGGCCAATAGTAACCAATCTTTCAGACCTGATGGGAAATCTTGGACCCTGACTGATGTGCTCCATATACTCCAGCATGCACTTCAGTCATGATTTCAGCTGTTTCTTCTCCATCAATGCATCTGAGGAGGATTCTGTCGAGGGGTCATTTGTAGAGGACCTCTTACTGACCCATGAAGCCGTATAGGACAAAGTTGATTTCCCTTCTCCGTATTTTCTCTCATTCAGCCCTATCTGATGGAAGTTCTCCCCACTGAAGGTAGTTTTCAATGGGGGTATTTCAAACGGTGGTGAGAGCATATGGCTTAGGGACAAGGCTTAATTTGTAGATTTCCTTTGTCATGGTCTGGAAAAATAGCAAGACCATTCGACGATGAGCAATACTGATGACTGTTTCATCCCGATCTTGGTTGGCTAGGGCTGTGGCCGCATTAGCTAATGCGTTAGCCTGGGAATTCTGAGACTGAGGAATATAAGTCAATGTTGGTTCTATAGAGAATTCTTCCATTAACCGTCAGACATGGTCAAAAAGGGGAATCAGATTCCCCTTTTTAATAGCATAGTCACCACTGATTTGCTTGAGGACTAGTTCTGAGTCAACTATTACCTTAAGGTGTTTTACTTGTGCTTGGAGTGAAATATCCAGGCCTGTAATGAGGGCTTGATACTCCACATCATTGTTCGTACATACTTCTGACAGGAGGAAGGAATATGGAAAGACTGCCTTTTTTGGGGAAATTAGTATTATCCCCAAGACAACCTTGTTAAATTTCGGATCTTCCATCCTTTTCCCTGTTGGGCTTCGGGATGGGCCATCGAAGTAAATTTCCCATGTTGGGAGCTCCTCTTGAACCATGAAGATGTCTTCATAAAGTAACCCGAAATCCGGTGCTGTGGTCCCTGTTGAAGGGTGATATTCCAGAAAAACTACTAATGATTGGCATTTTATGGCCTTCTGAGGCACAAACTGTATGTCAAACTGTTGCAGGATGACTGCCCATCTAGATAAGCGCCCGGTCAGCATCAGGTGGCTGAGGATGTACTTGAGCGGGTTATTACATGAGACCAATTGGACTTCATGATGCTGCAGATAATGTCTCAACTTTTTAACTATGAATACCAAGGCCAAAAAACTCTTCTCGATGTTTGAATACATAGTTTCAGCATCAATCATTGTTCGGCATAGGTAATAGAGATTGTTTTCACTGCTGGCATCATTTTTCTGCCCGAGGAAGGCTCCTAGTGATGGCTCTAGGGCCGTCACGTATAGGATGAGTGGTCTTCCTTCAACCAGGGGCATGAGCACCGGTGGGCTTAATAGGTACTTATTTAGGCTGTCGAATGCCTCTTGGCAGTCATCTATCCATTGGTACGCAACTCCATTCTTCATTAACCTGGTAAAGGGAAAAAATTTGCCCGCCAGGTTAGCAATGAACCACCTGATATAGGCTAGGTTCCCTTGGAATCCCCTCAACTCGGTGAGATTGTGGGGAGGTGGCAATCTGAGGATAGCCTTTGTATTTTCAGGGTCGGCTTCCATGCCACGATGGCATACGACGAATCCAAGGAATTTCCTTGAGGTAACCACGAAGGCACACTTCAAGGGGTTCATCTTCAGACTATGTTGTCAAAGTTTGTTGAAGTTGGTCTCAAGATCTGATAGGTGATCTGAGCGTTGTCTATAATTGACCACCAAGTCATCTACGTAACATTCGACGAATCTCCCCAAGAATGTTTTAATGATACGATGCATGGCGCGTTGATATGTGGCGCCAGCATTCTTGAGACCAAAGGGCATGACCTTGTAACAGAATATTCCTTGAGGGGCCCTGAAGGCAGTGGATTCTTCATCTTCTTGCGCCATACTGATTTGATTATACCCGTAATAGCCATCCATGAAGGATAAAGCCTCATACCTGGCCGTTGCATCGATTAACAACTCGTGACCAGGACTGGGAGATCGTCTTTCGGGCAATGCCGATTGAGATCTCTGAAATCAATGCAGAAGTGGATTTTTCCATTCATTTTCTAGATGGGGACGATGTTGGCCAACCAGATGGGGTACTGGACCTCCCGAATGAAGCCTTCTTTAATGAGATTATTGACTTTAGTCTCTATTTTGGCATCATGTTAGGGGTGTGTCCATTTGGCGGCCTGTTTATAGCCCTGGTGGCCTTCTAGCAGACCAAGGTGATGCATCTCCACTTCGGGATCGAGTCTCGGCATTTCTGTGTAATTCCAGGAAAAAAAATCTCGATGTTGCCTTAGGAAGTAAGTATATACCTCATGCTCCTCGGGGTACATGGATGCACTAACAAGAGTGGGCCACAGGTCTTTCTCGATACCCAGGTTTATTTCCTTGAGCTCGTCCACAGTGGTGGAGATACCATCCTCAAATGAGGGAGGTGAAACCCTAAGATCTTCCACCTCTTCTTCTCCCAAATCCTCATCTTCTAGACCTAATGGGGGGAGAGCTCCCATCACAGGTTCTTGGGAGTCCAGAGGTGAGGTGTTGTGGGTATCCTTGCTCAAGTATTTTTCATCAAATTGAGGGTCAACAGACGTTCCCGAATTGTCATGCTCAGCCGTTATGGCTGAAGTAATGAGGACAGCTATGTCCAAACTTGAACCCCTACTCTCAACATGGTTGATGGGCAGTACGTAGTCTCTTCCAAGCTATCTGAGGGGGTCGTTAGGAACCATTTCTATACCATTTTGAGCGAGGATCTAGTCAACACCATCGGCCAAAGGCATCTTCTTCTTTTGCTCATAAAACCCAGCGTCAATGTAGTGTGGCTCGGAGAGCTCGAATGAGGCCTTATCAGCATGAAATGTCCCACTTTTCCTATTAACGCAGTACATAATAAACTGGTGGTAGGATGAAGGAATGGCCATGTGCTTATAGAGCAACGACCTCCCAAGCATGGCATTGAATGTCGTGTTCTCTCGGACCACCAAAAATTTCGAATAGGCTACAAGGTCACCAAAATGGGTCTTTAGCTTGATTTTTTCCATTGGATTCTGTTCACTCTTGTCATAACTTAATAGAGTTGTGGCTGAGGGTACTAGGTCATTCTCACTGTAGCCCAACATACATAGTGTCCATAAGAGAAGGAGGTTAACTCCAGAGCAGTTTTCAATAAAGACTTTGCGGATCTCAATGTCATTTAGTATTCCAGAAACATATAGTGGTTTGATGTGTCCTTGCATGAAGACATCTTCATCCTGATCAGTGAAGGAAATCACTGCATTGCATTCAGTCGGGCCAGTCTCCATCGGATAAATTTCGGTGGCAGCTACCTCGTATTTAAACTCCTGGGGGCTAAGCAAGGCTTCTATAAGTGCCTCCCTGAGGTGTGCTGACAATTTCAAGGCATCCAGGATCAACAGTTTGGCTGGTACCGATGCCAGCTTCTTAAGGATGTCGTATTTCTATTCCAGTGGCCGACGCTTCTCCATCGGCGGGAGAGTTTTAGTGGGCAGCTTGGGAATTGGATTATCAGACGTGGGGGGACCGGACGCAGGATCAGATGCCGATGATGTCCCCATGTTCTAGGGACTTGGCCTGACTGGTCTGTTTGTGCGCACTAGGAAGCTAGACACTTGTTCCTCCTCTGATGTGTACCACTGAATGATGGGGGAAGAGTGGCCGCTTGTGGATGTAGAGGGATATCCTTTCTCTTGTTGAGTCTGTTGAAGGGATCTCCCATGGGTTTCCGTGATATTGACAGTTTGGGATGAGTTCCAATCGTAGGGTTGGTTTTGGCCACGACTGTGTCTCCCCTGGTATCTCCTGCCTCTGTGATTCCTCCTCCCAGCTCCTCGTGTTCATAACTTGGGTTCATAACCATACCATTCGTTAGGAACCGATTACATAACATGTATAACATTGATGGAACCAATGATTGGATCTTCATCCTCTGAGAGGTCAACCTGGTTGGTTGTTCCAGATGGTTCCATTTGGGGGGTCAGTGCCCGTGGCACCAAATTTGAGGGCATGAAATCTAATAGCGTCGGGGCTAACTTTGGCCTCATCATAGACTTCTCCTCTTGTTCTTGTCTCCTCCCTCTTCTATTATGCCTGGATGACCGGCTCGTGGAGGGTTGTGAGGTTGATATTGTCGGTTGTGCAGAATCAGGGGCTGTTGGCAACAACACCAGCTATTATAGTTGAGCTCGGAGTATGCCCTGGGCTCGATTAATAGTCTTCTAAGTCATCCAGTTATAAAAAATTTTCCCCTTCTTGCTAGTGACTTCCTGCCACCACTCCCTTTTGTCAGAGTTAGTGGTAGAAATATATATCACATGTGATAGGGGTGGTCCTAGCTTGACCTGCCCAGAGTCTACCATCCTTTTCAGGAGGTCTTTGAAGATGAAGCATTCTCAAATATTGTGCCCCAACAATCAATGGTAGGGATAGTAATCTGGCCTGTCATTGCGGGTGACTTCTTTGGGTTTCCTCGGCTCCGGTAGGTGGAGAATGTTTCAATTCATGGAGGCGATGAAGTATCCGTAGACTTGGTCCTCTCAGAATGAGTATACTGTGTGTCTTCATTCCTCAAACTGATTTCGCTTCGCCCCTTTCTGATCGTCCCACCTAGGTAGTGGCATCCTCTGATATACAAGGGGCCCTTGACGATTTGGTGGAGGCCTGAGTGGTGGAACATGCACTAGGGATGGCTTGAGCGTGACAGAGGACGCTTCATCTCTAACTATTCTCTTTACAGGAGCCTGCGAGGCTATTCGGGACTTCAATTTGGTCCACTACAGGGTGTCCTCGATTCTCTGGGCAATGGTTGAGAGATGGAAGAAGCCAGTAGTGCACTCCACTGGTAAGAGTGGAGTTCGCAACTCATCTCAAAGATTGTCGATGCATATGGAAAGAAACTCATATTGAGGCATTGGCCTGTTCAGGGAGTAGGTTAGACCATTACATCTGGCGATGAAATCTTATACCCTCTCGTTCTCCCTCTATTTGAAATTCATGAGTTTTCTGACTGTTGTTTTAGGCAACGTCGAGCTGAAGTGGAACAAAAACTGATGACGAAGGTCTTCCCATCTTTTTATGGACTGGGCCGACAGACTAGTATACCAAATGAAGGCGGATCCTTTCAAGGCTCATACGAAGCATCTGAGTTTCACTTCTTCTTATTGTTCTGGAGTTCCCATCATAGGGTCGCAATAAGATGTGTAGTGCATCAAATTCTATTCCGGATCGCCCGATCTATTGAATATTGGGAATACAGGGCTCCCAAAATTGATTGGAGGTGGTGTGTTGCTCACCCAATCCGATTAGGGCTTCCGCTCTGGCTGTATCGGAGCGCGTCGACCTTCCATTGCTTCCAATAAATCTATAAGTGCCTTGATGGTATTGGTGAGACCCTGGTTTAAATCATGTTGGGCTCGGTCCAGGGTAGGTGTATCCTGAGGCACTTTCTGAGGATCTATTTTGGTTGGCACTAGGGGTACATGTGTTGTTTGTGACACCTTCTGAGGGTTCAGATGTACTCACTTCGGTTGCTTCCAGAGTGGAGGGAAGTCTTGGTATTCATCTGAATCCACATTTAGGTAGTTGGACGAGCCGGGCACCTCGTTGGGCAGGAGCCCTGACCATGCTTTGTTTATCGGGGAAAACCTTGATCTTTGAGGTGCACTTACTAGAAGTACATGATGTGGATCCTCTTGGGATGCGCATTCAAAAGATGGATCCTCTGGAGTAGCTCGACGTTAAGCCGTCTCAATTCATTCATTTCATCTTCCTGTCAAGAAAACCTTTCATCGAGCATAAGTGGATCATTTTTATCGAGAGAAGGAGTCGGGTTAAGGGTAACCGGTCCTTTGTTCTTATCCTTGTTAGAAGCTCACAGGGTGAGAAGGGGAAAGTTATATGAATGGGTGTCCATGTTTAGAGTGGCCCTCTGGTTCTGGGTGTGCACATCTGGTGGTTCGTTGTGAGTCACAGCCTAAGCGGAACCATCGTCTCCCGATCCATCCGGATTTGCATCATCTTCGGTGTTACCCATGGGGTTATCCTCTATGGCGTTGATGGATGTGTATCACGGGGTGGATAAGATGTCATCTTCCAAATGGGATGAGGATCTCCTGCATCTTTTACAGGTATACCCTCTTCTGTCCTGGTATCGCTTTCGGGCTCTTTGATGAAGGGTGACACAGAGAGTTATTTAATGTGATCTTATGGTACACCTCCCTTTTGGAGGGGATGATGATTAAAATGATGGGATATGGCAGGAACCACCTCTTCTGACTATCCTCCCAATAAGAGAGAATACTGATTCTTGTGGGGGAGGATACTGTTGAGGAGGTAATAATGCCCCCATCTCTGAGAGCTGGGGTTGGCTCCGTTCCTTGGACGTTGAGTCTCTTCCCGTTTTTGTTGGTCTTACGGGGGAATTTTTTATTAAAAATTCCCCCAGGCCTGCAGGCCGGGGTTGACCCTGGATTGTGGCAGTGGTTGTTGCTATCGCTACCTTCCTGATCTTACATGCCCACATTCGTGGGTGAACTGGGTTTGGTGCCTAGTTCTTCCGTGAATCAATCCCTTCTGGGGAGGCATACAATGACCGATAATTGGCCTCTCATAGGAGAGATGCCTGTTGTATGCTCTCGGTGGCCTGATTCAGATGTTCTTGAATGGCTTGTTCCCGTCGGGCCTGACGCTTCTGGGACTTACTCAAGACCCGACTCTGTTGGGTGTGTTGCCTTTCGCGAATAGGGAGACCACATTATTGTCGTCTTGACATGATGAAGTTGCAAGAAACCATCCAAACGGGTTATTCTGGGCGGGGAGCAGAGTGATGTGCAGAGCTCCATATTCCCCCATCCCCTGATATGGACTCCCGTCGGAGCGTCATCGATGAGGCGGTGCAGCTGGTGCAGCGCACGGAGGCAGGCTATCTCCATGTTTCCTTTGCACCTCTCAGGTCGCTGTTGCATTGCCGAAGGAAGAGATTCCAGGTCGATGTGATGCAGGAGGTGTCCTATTGTCTTGACATGGTCTACATACCTATCATAGGACAGGATGCTTGATTTCATCCTGTGGAGGGTTGTCCATATATTATGGTGGTTTCTGTGCATGCACTCTTCCGAAAACTCTCTGGGTTTGTAGAATTGAGATGTGGTTGTGGGCCAAAACATAACTGTTATATCATCCCTGGACAGTCTTTTTCTCAGGCACAACATGTCAGAATACTCCTTCGCTAGTGATTCTCTACATGGTCATCCCAACTGAGGCGTTTACCAATAGTGTTGTCAGAGGCAGTGGGATCGGTAGGTACTCAATTGTCATGTGGACGATTCTGAGGTGGTTCTGAAGACAAACATGGCCCCAGAACGTCTCCCTATTGAAGAAGGGTGTCGTTAGAAACTAACTGGGAATCTGACATGCTTGATCCTGTCCTTCAGAGTGCCTTGGAATATGAGGGCTTCTCTGTGTTTGATTCGACAGGGGGAGGACTTTTCTATTTATATGATATGTCATTGCAGGGAGGGCCTTCCTAATGGTGGCCGTAATGGCGAGGAATACCATTACTGCTTGATGCCTCACTACATAGAGGGATTTGGTAGTGCATACCTTGGGGAGGACCTCCATGGAATGTCACAAAAAGGGGAGGACCTTTTGGCTACATAGCGTTGTTATGGGGAGGGCCTTCGCAACAACTGCCATCATGGTGAGGATGACCATCATGGTTTGACGTTCGATGTGAATCTTGGGGAGGACCTTCAAGAAATAATGTGACAAGGGGTGGACCTTTTAGTTTCTTGGGGCCACTGTAGGGAGGACCTTTGCAATGACGACCATGGTGGCGAGGACTACCATCACAGCTGCTGCAATGGAGAGGACTACCATTACAGGTGCCGTAGGGAGAATATCTGCGGAGTACACCCTGGGGAGGGACTTCATAATGTACCGCAACGAGGGGAGGTCCTTCGAGTTGCATGAAGTCTCTACGGGGAGGACCTCCATTATCAGGGTGGCAAGGACTTCCACCATGATCCGATGCCCGGCTGCCCAGAGTGTTGATGCAATGTAACCCCTGGGGAGGACCTTTAGGGCAGGCTCGACAAGCGGAGGGCCTTCTTGTCTTGATGAGACGACACTGTGAGGATGGCCTCTGAAGTTGTGACTATTATAGGGAGGACTAATATCATAATATGTGGTCCCACTGCAGACAGTGTTTGAAGCATATACCCCGAGAAGGACCTTCAGGGTGGACCACAGCAAGTGGAGGACCTTCTTGCTACTTGATCTTCTGGTCACGTGGATGGTTTTCGTGACTCGCATCAAAGGAGTAGTTCTCGTGATCTATCATTATATGACCATGGGGGAGGCCCCAGCGGGTTCTCTGAAGAGGACCTTCAGAGCAGCTGGTAGCGACATTACGGGGAGGACCTTCGCAACTGCTACTACCACTCCCATAATATGGTAATGGGTGGGTAGGGTTCTCAGCCTTCGATATGCTCATAGCACCATTGGGAATTCCAGCTTCCAGTAGAGTGGAGTCATGAACCCACTCATTATTTTCCGGCTTCCTTGGGCGTATTCGGGATTCTTTCTTGCGGGCAGCAGGGACTATCTGCTATTGACAACAGCCTTCACCTTTGGGTCCCTATCTAATTAGGTCCCGTGATGTTTCTGGGATATTCCGAAGAACATCTTGACTTTTAGCAGGGATATATTCCTGCTCTTGAGCATCCACCATGATAGACGGATGTCCCCCATTTGGAATGAGTGAAGCTGCTTGATCCGGTTTCCCTTGCGTTGTGGAATATAGCCGGCGACCCTATAGGGCAGAAGCAGGGATGCAGATCTACTCCGAGGCGGCTATCTCGTCTCATAGATTAGTCATCTCAATTGGGGAGACGGGATCACAGGCCCGAGTCCTTGCTGTTTCCACTGATGAAATTACACTTTGGAAAGTTTGCAAGATATTATTTGGGATCGATACCTGCTCCTCCATAATTTCCATGACATGCAGAGAGACATCTTTTACTGGAACAGGTATGAAGTCCCATTCCAGTATCGAAGCATGAATATCCTACTCTGGTCCTCCGGTGGTCAGTGGGTACAGACAATTCTCCTATGTCGGGGCAGGTTAACGAATCTGCCCATGGGCCGAGATATGTCAGTTTATCTCTCTGTTTGCCGCCACATCGGGATGGAAGACTTTACTTGCATCTGTAGGGAGCTGGCCCTGCATATATTGGTTTCCCACTGTATCGAGTTGGTGGAATTTGTTGGATGGGAGACGTGCCCACCTATGAGTTGCCTCCACATCTGGGTGGTGGACTTTGTTGATCACCACCATATCAGGATGGTAGGTGTCAAGAGTATTTTCTAGAAGCTGGTCCAACAGACGTCGGGTCGCCATCAAGTCGGGTTGGTGGGCTTCACGACCCTGGGTAGGGAGAGGTGCCTATCAGGTAAGTGTCATCCTATGTGATTGACGAGCTTGATGGATCCCGGCAAGGATCCACGCCTGCTCGTATGATGCCGTCATGTTTGGATGGCGGGCCTCCATGTCTAGATGGTGGGATTTGGAGAAGCGAACATGTGTATGTGCATGTTCGTGATGTGTCTCCGTGACTGGGAAGCAGAGCTCCCCCTCAGGGACAACAGTGATTACCGATCCCCGGTTGTAAGTTGTCCACCCTTGTCAGGCGGTCCGAGAGGCTGGAGCTCGGGGAGCTAAGCCAGGATCCTCGGGGCTACATCCTCCTAAGTGTGAGGATGTAGAGTCGCGGCATGACCAAAATGAAGTCTTATGGCGGGGGCCTTGGAGCATAACCCTCGCTCAGTGGGGATGAATTCTTCTATGTCGACCTCATCCACCTCCCTATGATAAGGGAGGTATGCATTGTCTCATTCCAAGGATAGTCTCCTGAAATTGTTTGAGATGGAAATAGGAGCCATCTGGATCTACCTTAGCAGCCACTGTGGGGCAGGCGACCAGCGAGTCCTGGCAGATTGGAGGGCATGCATAGCCACCTCCACCATCAGGAGAGTACCATTCATGTGGTACTCTCAGATCAGCGCATCTAAGAATCAGCGTTGAGGACGCTGGGTAGGTGACGGGGTCCTCCGTTGGTGAGGAATTCCAGTCATTACGTTGTTGGAAGAACGCTCTTGAGTGTTACTTCGTGATGCCATTAGATCGAAGGGAGTTCTAAATGGTACCGGTAGAACATTTTAACAAATAAAAATAGAAAACCCATAAAAGCAACAGCTCATGACCCCATGCACAATTAATGACCTTTCTTGGCCCTCCTTGTGATTATAGAGGGGGAACATGGTGGGATTTGATAAATCTGTCATGCTTGGTTAAAGATTCACATCGGGTTCACCATTTTTTGTCTCGCGGTGCATGACGGGATCATGGGGATGAAACGCGCGCTACCCGACGGTTGATTAGAGAAGGTTGGGTTCTACTTAATCACTCATATCGGGTGCACCATTTTCTGCCTTGAAACGGCCAACGTTTCCATATCTAGTAATACATGGATGTACTTTCCAAAGGCAAGCACTCACTGGGTGGTTTCACCAGCGATGCTTAAAAACTCACATTGGTCGAGAGGATGGGAAGTCGGGATCATCACACCCTTTTGGCGGGAAATTATTGACTGTTTTGGGACTCACCATGAGATTTAGGACATATTCATATGTTATCGAATCTTTGTTTTATACCCAAGCATAGTATCCACGGATTTCACCTGGTTGCAATGGTCATCTGGACGTAGGGGTTCAGAATCATTTATGCCTGAGGTTTACCATCCCTCATTGGATTAATGACCCCGAGGAGTCTGGACTCATTGAGATGACACTAGGAGTGGTGCGATGAACTGACGTGAAGATGGTCAGATCGACTAGGTGTTTGTCTTGAACCTCAAGGAGGCTTCCTACGTACCCCGAGATAGGGGATCAAAGTCCACATAGTTCGGATGGGCATGGGGCTTACACTTTGGGGAAGCCCAAGGTGGTACGGTGAACCGACGTGAAGATGGTCGGATCGACCAGGTGTTGGGATTGAACCTTGTGGAGGCTTCCTACATACCCCAAGATAAGGGATCAAAGTCCACATAGTTCGGATGGCATGGGGCTTCTGCTCTGGGGCAGCCCAAGGTGGTGGATTGGGGCTTACACTCTAAGGAAGCCCAGAGTAATGGATTGGGGCTTAAACTCTGAGGAGGCCCATAAGAGGATTTCAGGGTCAATGCTTACTATAATTCCACGTGATCCATGCTTAGTTTGAGAAACAAGAGGCAGTAGGGAACAGATAACCACGTTGCGAAAGGTGCGTCCGTGGGAAGTGGAGTGGGGCTTATGTATAGAGGTGGCCCATAAAGTCGGGGATTACTCTAAGGTGGATGCCCGTGGTGACAAAGCACATAGAGAGAGAGACTTGGCCCCAATGAAGGATGGAGCATCACCCATTACCACTACTCCCTTCCTTGGCCATGGCCATGGGGAAGTACAGAGGTGCATGGGGGCTTCCTTCAGATGGGTATCCCACCACACCCTGGGAGGGGAGAAGTGCCCCAGTCCAAACAAGTGGAGGGGTAGAAAGGGGGCTCCTAGGCTCGGACTCCACATTACTATGGGAATGTGAGACTAGGAATGATTTGGGAATCCTCCCAAGGGTCGGGGCAGTCCCTTCGCCCCTACTTAAAGTGGATATGTGAACTCAAAATGGTGCACTGACGCACCTGAAGGTTACATCACATGGGTCCGGTGGCTCTAGTGGAGGTCTCGGCTTGGGGCCGATGAATGGTCCAATAAGGGAGATGCAGAGGGTCAGGCCAGATTGGGAGGATTTTATTTGGCTCATCGAGTGGAAACTCTGACGGATCTAGGGGCCACGCACGTGTATAAGTGGTGGAGACCTTCACGTAGGGAGGTGCTACGCGGCTGGAGAGGTCGCCCGCGAACCAGGGTGGTTCGCAGACTGATGGTCATCCCACGAACCAGGTTGGTTCATGGCTTTGGGTTCGGCCCACGTGCAAGGGTGGTATACGGAGGGATCCATGCGAGTAGTGGCGGCCGAGGGTGGCACCGCTTGGGGGTTCATCGGTTGGGGCTTCACCCGCGTAGGAGGGTGCTACATGGTGCGACCGATCGGAAAAGGGGCATAAACTCCCTGTTCTGCGGGGAGTGCATCCGCGGAGGGACCATGGTTCGCGGTGTTCTTTTCTTTGTTATATTATGTTCATGGTTCACCGAGTTATTATGCATTTCCGGTTCCTTATTAATTTTCTTCCAGCATCATACCTATTCTGTTTCATAGACTGGAACTTCGTGATTTGCGAAATCCTAAGATCCTTCCTTCAAAATCCTTCCACCCAAATCTGATTGATCTCCCCGAATCCCCTTTCATCTTCCCCCTCTGTCTCCTTTTATAGAGTGGGGAATGAGACGTATCTATGGTCATGTGGCACCTTCTACGGATTCCCATGACTAAAAACCCAGTTTACGGATGACTCTATCAATCCAAAACTCGCGGGGGGCATTGAACTCATCTCCTCCGCGAACCAAACGATCTTGGTGAGTGCTTCGCGGACGCGCAGGGTTCCACCTCCATTCCTCGAATGACAGCAGATGCGGCCTGGGCCGGTCGACGCGGTTCGCAGCTGGGGCAGTTCGTGACGATGGACTGGTTTGGTTCCCGTCCTACTTCATGCCCGCGGAGGATCTCTGCCTCCATTACGCAAACGACAGTGGTCCACAGAGGGAGTGCTTCGCGGAACCGTCTGCGTAGCGTTATCATTGGACCAGTCTGCAGACTAGTTCATCTTGTGCTATCCATTGAGTATTCTCCCCACCATTCCCCAATTCTTTTGGTCGAGGGGGGGGGAATTGGGTAGATTCTCCCTTTGATTAAAGGGATTTTTCATTCTCTTTTGCGAAATTTTCAGGACCCTACAATGGGTTTTTATTATTTTTTGTCGTTTTATGGTTTTTAGGGGTCTTACAGTTTTTAGGGTGCCTTAGGGTTTTAAAAAAAATAGGTTTTCTTATGGTTTGAAGTGTTTTTTGGTTTTTTAAGTTTTCTTACAGGTTTTCAAGGGTTTTAGGACTTTCACTTCATTAGATATTTCTAAGCATTTATAAGATTTTCTGTTTTTTAAGGTTTTTAACAATTTTGAGGGTTTTGGGGGGTTTTAGATTATGTAGGTGTTTTTAGGGTTTTATTTCTTTTGGATTTAGAGGTTTTAATATGGTTTATATGCTATTATGGGTTTTTACTTTTTTTGTAATTGTTTAGAATTTTCTAAAAAATTTATTGGATTTTTGGGTTTTTTTGGATTTTGAAGGTTTAATCATTTTTTAGTGTTTCTATGGGTTTGATGGTATTTTGGGCTGTTTGTTTTTTTTTGAGATTTTTATTGTTTTTTTGTTTTTTAGTGCTTTTTAACATTTTTAGGGGTTTAAATAGTTTTAGGAGTTTTTATAGGTTTTTGTTTGTGTTTTATAGGATTTAGGGTTTTTAAATTTTTTAGGAGTTTTATTTTTGGGTTTTTATAATTTTTAGGGTCTTTTAGGGTTTTAAATGTTTTTTGGTTTTTATGGATATTTATTGTTTCTAGGTTTTATGGAATGCTTTGGTTTTTTTACTGGGTATTTAGGATTTTTTATGCTTTTATAGACTTGTAAGGATTTTTTTTTATGATTTTAGGGTTTTTACGTATCTCATGTTTTCCTAGGGTTTTTTAGTATATTTAGGTCATTTATGTTCTTATGTAATTTTAAGTATTTTTAAGGGATTTTTTTAGTTTTTTAGTGTTTTGTGGTTTTTTATGTTTTTAGGGGTTTCTTGGGATTTTTGTATGGTTTTCAATGTTTTCAGAGTTTTTAACGTTTTAGGGGTTTAAAGGGTTGTTAGAGTTTTTAGTGGTTTTTAGGTTTTTTAAGCTTTTTTAAAATTTTAGCAGTTTTTTGGATATTTAGGGCTTTATGGTTTTAGGTATTTATTAGGTTTTTAGTGTTTTTAACATTTTTTTGTTTTTAAGTGTGTGTTGGGTTTAAATGTTTTCTTATAGTTTTTTTTATCTTTTTAGGTTTTTTATGTTTTTAGGGATCAGATGTATTTTTTAAATATTTTAATATTTTTTGAGGGTTTTTAAGGATTTTAATGATTTTGGTGTCTTTTCAAGGGTTTTACCAATTTAGGTTTTTTAGGAGTTTTATGAGTATTATGTTTTTAATTTTTTTTCATAGGGTTTTTTGGTTTTTTAGTTTATTTGTTTCTTTAGGTATTTTTTTATGATTCATAATTTTTTTAGTTCTTTTAGGGATTTTGATTGATTTTCAGGTTTTTAGGGTTTTTTTAGCTTTTAATGTTTTCAAGGGTTTTATGGTTTATAAGTGTTTTTATGTTTTCAAGAGTTTATTTAGGTTTTTCAAGGTGTTTAAGGTTATTTTGTTTTTTGTAATTTTTAGTTCATATTTAATATTTTTATGGTTTTTTAGTGGTTTTCATGTTTTTTTTTATTTTTTAGGTTTTGTAGGCATGTTAATTTTTTTTTGGTATTTTATGGTCATTTTAATTTGTTTAAAATTTTTAGGATCATATAGGGGTTTTTAGAATTTTTTCAGTTTTTATATGGTTTTTTAGGGTTTTAATGTGTTTAGGGGTTTTATGAGTTGTTAGGGTCTTTTAGGGTTTTAGTACTTTTTATGTGCTTTATGTGTTTTTAGATTAAAAAAATTTTTGTTAGTGGTTTTCAAGGTTTTTTTAATGTTTCGGGATATTTAGTGTTTTTGGGAATTTTATCATTGTAGGGGTTTTATGGATTTTTTGGGTTTCAAAGGGTTTTTAGGTTTTTAGGTCTATTTAGTGTTTTTTATGATATTTTATGTTTTTAGGTGTTTTAGTGTTTTTACGGTTGTATATTTTTCTTAGTAGTTTTCATCATTTTTTGGTGTTTTACGTTTTTATGTATTTTTTCTGTTTTTTTGGATTTTAATTGTTTTTTGGTTTTTGGGGATCTTGATGGGTTATGCATTTTCTAGGGGTTTTTGGGTTTTTTGGGATTTAAGGGTATTCCTGACTTTTTTAGTGGTTTTAATGTTTTTAGTGTTTTTTAACATTTTTACTTGACTAAGAGTTTTTTATATTTTTAGTGTTTCGTAGGGTTTCATGTGGTTATAATAAATTTTATGGGTTTTAGGGGTTTTTTGGATTTTAGGTGTTTTTAGTGGTTTTAGGGAATTTTGGGGTTTTCAGGGTTTTTATTGTTTCATAGGATTTTAGGGGTTCTAAGTGTTTTAATTTTTTAAATATTTTCTATGGGTTTTTTGGGATTTTGTTTTGTTTATATTTTTAGCGTTTTTTAGTATTTTCAGTATTTTAATATTTTTGGGTTTTTATATATTTTTAGAATTTTTAGGGTTTTTAGGGTTTTTAGCATTTTTTAGGCTTTTTATGGGTTTTAGGTTTTCGAGGTTTTTTAGGGTTTTAAAGGTTTTTTAAATTTTTATGGATTGTAGGTCTTTTTTTATTATTTTTATAGTTTTTAGGGTTTTTAGGGATTTGAGGGTTTTGGGTTTTAATGGGTTTTTTAGGTTTGTAGATGTTTTTATGTTTTTTATGTTTTTTATGTTTTTTTTGTATTTTTTTGACATTTTTTGACAATTTTTGACATTTATTGATTTAGGGTTTTTATGGGTTTTAAGGGGTTTTTAGGGTTTTTATGGGTTTTAGGGTTTTTATCATTTTTGCATTTTTATGTTTTTAGGGGTTTTATGTTTTTTAGGTAATTTTTGTTTTCATAGGGTTTTAGGGTTTTTTATGTTTTGGTTTTTTAGGGGATTTTAGTATTTTTATGGATTTTATGATATTTATGGGTTTTTTCGGATTTTTAGGGATTTTGAGGGTTTTGAGGTTTTTTAGGATTTTTGGGTTTTTAGGGGTTTTATCATTTTTTCGGTTTTTAAAGGTTTTAATTATTTGAGACTTTTAAGGATTTATTATGTTATTTCAGGATATCTATATGGATTTTGATGGGTTTTAGTCTTTTATGGTTTTAAGGTTTTTTGGTTTTTTGGGTTTTGGGGGTTTTTGCGTCGTTTTTGGTTTCTTTGGTTTTTGCAGTTTGTAGCCTTTTTAGGGGTTAAAAGTGTTTCATGAGTTTTTAGTGGGTTTTAAGGTTTTTATTAGTTCCTAGGGTTTTTTATGTATTTAGGGGTTTTATGGGTTTTAGGTGTTTATTGGGTTTTTATATTTTTTATGTGATTTTTAGGTTTTTATGGGTTTTAAGTGTTTTTAGGCTTCAAGGGTTTTTAGGGTTTTTTTAGAGTTTTTTTATGTGTTTTATGATTTTTGGTAATTTAGGTATTTTTATGGATATTAGGTATTTTGAGGGATTCTAGGGTTTTTTAGAGTTTTTATGGTTTTTAGGGCCAGGAAGATGCGAGGGGTTTTTACGGTCTTTAGGGGTTTATTATATTTTTAAGGTTTTTAGGGGATTTATGTGTTTTTTGTTTTTATGGTTTTGTTATATTTTTTGGGATTTTATGGATTTTTTTTGATTTAGGGGTTTTTATGAATTTTTTACATTTTTATGGTTTTATGGTTTTTATTGTTTTTTGAGTTTTTATGTTTTTTAGAATATTTTTGTCTGTTTTATGTTATTTATAATTTTTTAACATTTTTACGGATTTAAAGGGTTTTAGAAGTTTGTAGTGGTTAATTTTTTTATGGTTTTTATTGTAGTTAACATTTTTAGGGGTTTAATTGTTTTTTTGTGGTTATGATTTTTTAGGTGTTTTAATGTTTTTTAGTGTGTTTATATTTATTACTTTTTTAGGGGTTTTAAGTGTCTTTGTTTTTGTTGTTTTCTTAGAGGGTTTTTGTGGTTTATATTTTTTTGTATTTTTAGGAATTATTAATTATTTTTATGGATTTTTTTGTGTTTTTAGCGATTTTGAGGTTTTTTTAGGGTTTCTAGGGTGTTTATGGTTTTTCAGGGTGTTTAAAATTTTTTAGGTTTTTGGGGGTTTAAATTATGGTTAGGTTTTAAGGTTTTGTTAGGGGTTTTCAGGGTTTTTTATGTTTTTATATATTGTTAGAAATTTTATTGGATTTTTAGTATATTTAACATTTTTATGGATTTTGAGGGTTTTGACGGACTTTTAGGGTTTTTACGGTTTTTTTGTTTTTAGGGTTTTTTGAGTTTTTTATTGATTTTAACGTTTTTTGGAGTTTTTTAACATGTTTATAGGATTGAAGAGTTTTTATGGTTATTATTGGTTTTTAGGGTTTTTATGGATTTTAGGGTTTTTGTATTGTTTGTAGGGGTATTATGGATTTTAGGGGGTTTTAAGGTTTTTAGGGTATTTTTGGGGGTTTTAGTGTTTTTAGAGTTTTTTATATTTTTAAGGGTTTTAATTGTTTTTATGTTATTTATATTTTATTATGGTTCTGAAATGGTTTTTATGTTTTAAGGTATTTTAAGTTTTTTTGTTGGATTTTTATGGGTTTTTAATATTTTAGGTATTGTCAGTGTTTTGGGGGTTTTAGGATGTTTATGTGTTTTTAGGGATATTAGTATTTTTTAGGTTTTTAGGGATATTTTAGTTTTTATGTTTTTAATCATTTCATTGGGGTTTTCGTGTTTTTAGGGTAAAGTTCATTTTTAGTGATTTTTATGTCTTTTTTAGGATTTTTATGGTATTGTGGGTTTTTAGGAATTTTCATGGTTTTTTAAGGGTTTAAGGTTTCTATGGTTTTCATTTGTTTCATGGGTTTTTTGTGTTTTTAGCGGTTTTTAGGTTTTTTATGGTTTTTAACATTCCACTCGTTTAAAAATATTTAGGAGTGTTCAATGGTTTTAATATTTGATATTGGTGTTTATTGGTTTTAGGGTTTTTTATTATTTTTTGGGGTTTTATTGTTTTAGGTGTTTTGGGTTTTTAGGGTCTTTTAATGGTTTTTAGAATTTTTAGGTTTATTATGGGTTTAATGTATTTTAGGGTTTTAAGGGATTCTATGGGTTTTTTGAGGTTTTTAGGGTTTTAACATTTTTAGGGATTTTTAGTGATTTTTTAGGATTTTAAGGTTCTTTAGGATTTCTAGGGATTTTGTTGGATTTTAGGGTTTTTAGTGGTTGTAGGGTTCTTAGGGTAAGGTAGATGCGGGAACCAGGATATTCCTGGCGCCCCCAGAATTTATTAAGATAAAGAGGACACTACAGACCGGGGAGGAGTAGGGTCAATCAACCCATACCCCAAAAACGATCCCCAAAAAGAAAACAAAGAAGGAAAAGGACACAAAAGACCAAACAAAAAAAGACAAACAAAACTGAAAAATAAAACTGTCCCCATCATCACCTCCTAGTCAATCAGCAACCAACAACCAGAACATTCCCCATCATCACCTCCCAGCCAATCAGCAACCAGAATCCAGTAGCGCCATAACCACCAAGCAGCAATTTCATCACCAATCATCAGAACAAAGTCATTAGCACCATATTAAACCCTTTAGTACCTCCCATCCAAGCAGCAACCAGCATCCCATTTCACTATCTCTAGCCTCTAGCAACTACTCGCAAGTCAGAACTACCTCCTCTACCATACCCATCCAAGTAACATCCATCTGCCAGCATCTCAGATTATAGCATCTGGGACCTCTTATCCTAACAACTTCCTCCATGCCACACCAATAAATACAATCAACTGTACAAGACCACCAGTTCCCATGCCCAGAGCTAACATATTCATCACATCCCAGCCCAACATCAAACAAAATCCAACACCATAAATCCCAACTACCAGCATAGCCTTGCACGCCTCGTAAGCAAGAAGCGACACACAACCAATTAATCGCATCGGTACCCCGACACCTACTCCTAGGACCAAACCACAACACCCATCACTCCTTGTTCAATCCTATAACCATATATCCCGGAAACAGATCACATCCAAACCGGCCACGACTCAAGGAATCACAAGCCAGCAAAGCATCCACACAACACAAAATGGCCAGACATTCATCAATAGCACAATGAAAAAATTAATTATAGGAACTAGAAGAATAGACCTGCATTATATGCGCAGACTCGTGCCAAGATGAGTTGGAAACCCACACTAGGGAACTGGTTAAGACACCACCAAACCAGCGAAGCTCCATCCACATCTTCCCAAACCTCCGTTAGAGCCAGAAAATATCACCACCATGACCATCGAATAGAACCTCTAACGGATTGCAGCGCCACATGCTAGGAGATCCAGATATTCCCCAAACAACTGAGAATCAAAGTTTCCCTCCGAAAAGAATGGAACTGAAAAATACTCCATGGAACTAAACTACCATATCGAGAAAATACCAGATCCAACCCACCCCATCAAAGCTCTCAAATGCCGCACATGAGGAGGACCATATCCGATCAAATACTCCATGGATCTAAATCACCAAATAGAGAAGATACTAGATCCAAACCATCTCACTAAAGATCATTCATTCCACACGCTAGAAGGTCTAGAGCTGGCCCTCTTGATCTGGAGATACCACCTAAGAAGATCTGCGAGGACACCGTCAAACTAGAGAAAACACACCTCGAGAGGGGGAAGCAGCAGTGTTAAGCATGCCGACTCCTAAGAGTCTAGATCCATGATGAAGAAGTTCCATGTGATGAAGGAAGGCTATTGTTGGAGAACCCAAAAGTGATAGGAACTGTGAGATGCTGGATCCATCATCATTTTCAAGGGTTCTTAGGGGCTTTAATTTTTTTTGGGGTTTTAGGTGTTTTAAGTATTTTTTGGGAATTATGGTTTTATTGTGGTTTTTAGGGATGTTTTGATTTTTTATTTTCTTAGGTTTTTTTAGGTATTTTTTAGATTTTATATTTTTTAGGTATTTTAGGGATTTTGAGTGGTTTTAGTGTTTTTTAGGGTTTTTAGGTTTTTTATGGGGTTTTTTTGGTTTTAGGTTTTTTTAAGTTTTTTACTATTTTTATGGTTTTTTAGATTTGTTTAATGTTTTTAGTGGTTTATTGGGTGTTTAGTATTTTTAGTGGTTTTTAGGGTTTTTATGGTTTTTAGGGTATTTTATGTGTTTTTGGGGGTTTTGGGTTTTATGGTCTTTTCCAGTTTTTTGTATTTGTTAACATTTTTTATGTTTTTTTGTATGGAAAAAGTATGAAGTGTTAAAAGATAAAATTAATTACAAAAAAAAATTTCTTGAAGGTGAAAAGATAATTAACCCACGAGAAGCTCCACGACCCACCAAGTACAAGTGCTCCAAGGAAGGCACAAAAACAGAACAAGAAACCAAGGAAACTAAAGGACCCGATAACCTCATGAAGTCCTCTAGTAGAAAACCAAATGAAAAACATGCACAACAAGCACAATATACACATCGGAATAGCACCACACTCTCCATGGTAGAGGAAGAAAAATTAGTACCAAAGTCATAACTACCATCAATACATGAACATAGAAACCAATTCCTCCATCCTGCAACCAATATCATTACAAGATAGCAAGGAAATGATTCAACAACCAACACCACAAGATCCCAATGCACAAGACCCACCAAACTACTAGAATAAAACACATCATCCCCCATGAATGAGCCAACAAGACATCCAAAGTAGCACATCCAAAATAATCAAAGATAAACCGAGGAAAAAAACAACCAAACCCAAAATCTATGAATGACAACCCATGAAATACCCCCACACACTCACAAATTCACAACCTCATAGCATTTTTTCTATTTTTAGGTGTTTTTTGTGTTTTTAGGTTTTTAGGGTTTTATTTTGTTTCATCATGGTTTTTAGGTTTTTTAAATTATTATAGATTTTAAGGGTTTTTATCAGTTTTATGGTTTTTAGTGTTTTAGGGGTTTTATAATTTTTAGGTTTTTTAGTGTTTTATATTGTTTATGAATATTTTGGGGTTTTATAATTTTTTGGGTTTCTTAGGGCTTTTATTTTGTTAGGTATTTAAGGTTTTCATAGTGGTTTTTAGGATTTTATGGATATTTTGTAGTTTTTTGTGTTTTTATGTATTTTTAAGGATTTGTATTAATTTTATAATTTTTAGGGTTTTGGTGGATTTTTAGGATTTTTAGAGTTTTAGGATTTTTTTTTGTTTTTTTAGGTTTTAGGGTTTTTTTAATTATGTAGGGTTTTTTAGGTTTTTTAGATTTTTAATCATTTTTATGGTTTTAAAAGGGTTTTTAGAGTTTTTAGTGATTTTATAGGGTTTTTAATTATTTTAGGGGTTTTTAATCCTTATGGGGTTTTAAGGTTTTGATGGCCTTTTAGGGTTTTGGGGGGTTTTTCTCATTTTTAAGATATTTAGGGGTTATATGTTTTTTAGGTTTTTATGTTTTTCTTAGGAATTTTCAAGGTTTTTGGGAATTTTTATGTTTTTAGGTATTTTTTATGCTTTTTTGTCTTTAGGGTTTTTAGGGATTTTGAGTGTTTTTATATTTTTTGTTTTTTAAGATTTTTTTGGGTTTTTAATTTTTTTTTAGGTTTTTAGGGGTTAATTTTTTTATGGATTTATTATGGTTCTTCATTGTGTTTTTGTGTATTTTATATTTATAGAGATTTTTAGGGTATTTTTATGATTTTTTTGGTGTTTTGAGGGATTTTAAGGGTTTTTAGGGTTTTTAGGATTTTTTGGCGTTTTGTGTTTTTTTTTGGGTTTTTAGGGAATATTTTGAGTTTTTAGGGATTTTAATGTTTTTTAGTGTTATTTAAAATTTCAAGAGGTTTAAATAGTTTTATGTGTTTTTAGTGGGTTTGTAAGATTTTCTTTTGGGTTATACGGGTTTAAAGATTTTAGGGGTGTTTATTTTTTTATGAGTTTTATTATTTTTTGGTTATAATGTATTTTTAAGAATTTTAGCATTTTTAGGGGTTTTAAGTGCTTTTATATTTTTAAGGGATTCATTTTCTTTTTATGTGTTTTATGTTTTTTGACATCTTTTGGGATTTTATGGGAATTTTTATGATTATTATAGTTTTTATGGATTTTGATTGTTTTTAGGGGTTTTGTGGTTCATTGGGAAAGGAAGGCACATGGTCAGGCTATTCCTGGCTCCCCAACATTTATTAAAAGAATGAAAACAAGAAGACAAGGGAAAGGTGGGGTCAAGAGACCCACACCAAAAAACCATGAACCCCCCAAGACACCAAAAAGCCTAAAAGACCCACAAAGCAGAAAGAAAAATAATAAGAACTACAAGACATAGTCTCCATCCCCATAAAGATCCACATCAGCACTATAACCATAGGAAGCATCTGACTCCACTGAATCCCATTCATATGACTCATACTTCTTGAGGAAGGCAGTGTAGTACTCATTGATAATTTTCTGCTCCACATTCAGTTGCGCCTTGACAGGACGACCCCCTCTTCTAGAGACATCTACCTTATCATTGCAAGATTCTCTCTTGGACACAGTCTTTAGAAATGAGGAATAATACTTCATTGGCCTCCTATTTTGAGGATATAAAGAGGCCCCTGTAGATTTTTTTTCCTTACCAAGAGCAATTACCTCCACTACCAAGGTCATCTCCATAATGATCATGTCCATATTGTGATTCGTACTTCTACCATCCTCATAGAAAAGGACTTGATCAGGGATGAAGAAGGATTCTTGGTTTAGGGAATAATAAACAAGGACCCCACACTTAGAAATTCAATGAACCACCATGGAAGGTTCCTTAAGATTTGGACAAGGAGAGGGCACCACATCATCCAGCACTAGCTGCAGGCCCTTATTCTCTTTCCCCAGGCATGGAGGCTCATACTCAACAAGCCCATCACTGTTGTGCATAGGAATCTGCATCGTCCTTTTCTCCTACTCAACAGCACCATACGAGCGTCCAATGGTGATATGTCCTTCCTCATCCTCCACAGCATCTCCATGGTCCTTAAGCATGGGAATACCCATCTATTCATTCCCATGACAATCATCACTAAGTAAAGGTTCCGTTCATGAGGGACCCTTTTCTTCAAAAACGGCACCAGGCCTAGTACCAAAATCACTGCTCTTTCCCACATCATATTCCATAAACCTGACTTAATCCATTACATACTTGTTATCAGCTACCTCCCCATGTTCCTCCACCGTCCCATACTACTCCACATCTCTTTTTGCATCATCCTCTCACTCTGACTCTATAGAACCAAGATAATCAAACCTGTTACACAAGGGGGAACCACCCTAGACCAATGCCTCCCTACATCCAACATGCCCAATTTTAATGTTTATGGCCTCTTGGAACTCAAACATCCCTCCAAAGAAAAAAGCCTCCACCGGATTCCCAACATACATCACCACCCTCTCACCAATCTCCTCATGCCCGCTACCATTCCCATTCTGAGAAACCTCCGGGTCCACACATGAGGGTGAATCTGTTACCAGCTCCTGTGTAACAGCCTCCCCCTTTGAATTCAGCAAACCAAACCAATTGAACAAAGAGTCACCACCCACGGCTTGCACCTTCAAGCTTCCAGCCTTCCCACCCTGAAACATGTTCCTCCAAACTTTGATCTTGCCAATGCTCCTGTAATTCTTCCCTGCTCATCCTAATTTATGGTTTTAAGGATTTAGGGGTTTTATGTTCTTTTGGGTTTTTAAGGTTTCTATATTTTTTAGGATTTTTATGGGTATTCATTATTTTGGGGTTTTTAGGGTTTTCTTAGTGGTTTTTATAGTTTTTAGGGTTTTTATGTTATTAGGTATATTTAAGGATTTTTTAGGATTTTATGGGTTTTAGGGTTTTTCGGGATTTTTAGGTGTTTAGGGTTTTTATGGTTTTTTCATATTTCAAGGTATTTAGATTTTTTTTTTGATTTTTTAAGACTTCTATGTGTATTTATGTTTTTTATTTTTTTCTTAGGGTTTTTCATGGTATTAGGATTTTGTATGTTTTTTTGGATTTTTAAGGATTTTACTAAAAAATTATGGTTTTTAGAGATTTTTGGGATTTTTAGGGGTTTTGTGTTCTATGGGATTTATTGGTGTTTTATGGATATTTTTGGGGTTTTAGGTTTTTTACTTTATTTTGGTTATTAAGGGGATTTATAAGTTTTTAACATTGTTTGAGGATAAATGGGCTTTGAGATTTTTTAGTGGGGTTTTAACGATTATGGAGTTTTATGGTTTGTACGGGTTTTTATGGTTTTTAGGATATTTTTATATTTTTCTATAATTTTATAGCTTTTTAAGGGGTTTTATTGATTTTAGGATTTTAATGTTTTAATACGGGTTTTTAGGGTTTTTAGTGATTTTTACATTTTTTGGGATTTTTCAGAATTTTTTGGGATTTTATGGTTTTTTTAGGATCTAGATATTATAAGGGTTTTATGGTTTTTAATGTTTTTAGGGTTTTTAAGGATTTTAAGTGTTTTATTATTTTAAGTTTTTATTAGGTGTTTTCTAGTTTTTTAGGTTCTTTATGTTTTCCGTGATTTTTTAGGGCTTCTAGGATTTTTATCATTTTTTATAATTTTTAGGGATTTTTCGGTTTTTCGGGATTTTAAGGCTTTTTGGAATTTTTGGAATTTTTTGTGGTTTAAGGATTTTTAGAGTGTCCTATTATTTTAAGGCATTTAAAGTGTTTTGGAGTTTTTAGTTGTTTTTTGGGTTTTTTGGGTTTTAGGGTTTTTAAGGTTTTGAATAGTTTTTATAGATTTAGGGGTTTTAGCATTTTTATGTATTTAAGGGTTTTATGTGTTTTTTTGGTTTTTATGGTTTTCTTAGAGATTTTTATAGGTTCTTTGGTTATATTTTTTTAGGGGTTTTTATCTGTTTATTAGAATTTTTATGGGTTTTTAGTGTTTTTTTATTTTCAGGGGTTTTATGGTTTTTATATTTTAGGTATTTTTTAAGTTTTTTAGTTTTTTCAGGGGTTTCAATGGTGTTATATTTCTAGTAATTTCATAGTTTTTATAGGTTTTTTATATTTTTTTTATATTTTTAGGGATTTTTTGGATTTTTATAGTTTTTAGGGTTTTTAAGGATTTGTGTGCTTTTAGGGTTTTTTTGTTTTTTTGGGGTTTTAGGGGTTTTTTGAGTTCTATAGGGTTATAAAAGTTTTGTACAGTTTTTAAATAAATTTAAGGGTTTATTGGATTTTTAGAGTTTTTTGTTTTTTTTTCTATGGTTTTTTTGTTTTTTTAATGTTTTTTTATTTTTAGGGGATTTTATGGTTTTTAAGGGGGTTAGGGTATTTAGTGTCTCTTTGGGCTTTAGGGTTTTTTATGTTTTTAGGGGTTTAGGTGTTTTTCAGTTTTTAATGTTTTCTTAGGGTCGTTCAGGTTTTTAGGGTTTCTTTCATTTTTAGGGATTTTAGGGATTTTTTTGGATTTATATGGTTTTTAATGTTTTTTTGGTGTTATTAAAAATTTTAGGTTTTTTTAGTTTTTTTAGGGTTTTTAATCGTTTTTAGAATTTTATTTTAATTATGAGTTTTATGTTCCTTAGGGTTTTTATGGGTTTCTTAGAGGTTTTAGGGTTTTAAGAGTTTTTATGTTTTTATTGATTTTTTAAAATTTTTATGTGTATTTAGGGGTTTTAGTGATTTTTAGGGCATTTAAGGTTTTTTGGGTTTCATTTATTTTATGTTTCTTTTGGGTTTTAGGGGTTTTTTTGTTTTAAAATTTTAAGGTACCTTAAGCTGTTTTAACTTTTTAAGGATATAATGTTTTTAGGGTTTCAACGGTTTTATTGCATTTTGTGAATTTTAAGGATTTTTAGTTTTTTTTGGTATTTTTTGGGGTTTTAGTGTTTTTAGGTTTTGAAGGGTTTTATGTGTTTTTAGGTTTTTATGGATTTCTTAGGTATTTTTAAGGTTTTTATAGTTTATAGGTTTTTATGGATTTCTTATTTTTTTAGTTTTTTATATTTTATGAGTGATTTTCAGAGTTTTTTATGTTTCTTATGTTTTTAGGAACTTTTATGGATTATTTTTGGGATTTTTATTCTTTTTAGGGTTTTTGTGGACTTTGAGGGTTCATAGGGGCTTTTAGTGTTTTTACAGGTTTTATGGATTTTTGGGGTTTTTGGGTTTCTACGGTTTTTTAGTGTTGTTTATCATTTTTTGGAGTTTGGAGTGGTTTTAGGGTTTTAATGGTATTTTAGTGCGTTTTATGGTTTTTATGGGTTTTATTGTTTTTAGGGTATCTTTGGGGTTTTAGGTATTTTTAGGGCAATGAAGATGCGAGGGTCGGGCTATTCTCGACCCCCCCCCCCAAATTTATTAGAAAGAAAAAATGAGACACAACAGACAAGGGAGGGGAGGGGTCAAACAACCCACACCCGAAATCCCCTTACAACCCACGCCAAAAAAGGAAAAATCAAAAAAGAAAAGAAAAACCAAACAAGCACACCTAGGTCCAAGCAGCAACCATAACCATCATCCAGCAACATCCAGCATCCAGCAGCTCACTACCAAGAAATGACAAGCTTCCAACCTCACATACACTAGCATCCAGCACCTCCTCACCAAAATGAGCCATCACCAGCAGCACATAACCCTCAGCACTAGAATTACACAAGAGCCAGCAACTAGAATTCACTTCCATACAGCAACCATCATACCAAAGCACACCAACAACCAACTGTTTTCCACCTTCACCATAGCTCATCCAAACGGATCGCACCCAGTAACAGTTAAGGGAAAAACCAACCACATCTCGAGAAGACCAAATCGAACAGCCCTTCCAGCATTCGAGGCCGCTTATCCTAGCAGCCTCCACCATGGAGCACATAGAAGTACAACCAACAGTACAACAACCAACCGAATAGGGTTCATCACAGCCCAGCTCACTAGCAAGTAGCAACCAGCACCATATTTTACGAAAAGCACCAAAACCATTCACTCTTTGCAAACAAGCAGTAGCACACAAAAATAATCTCACCTCGATAGACATCCAAATCAAGAACCAACACCAGAATTGATTTGAATCCAAAACAACCACAATCACAAAGCAACGAATAATGTAATGCAAAAACCTTGAACCTGAAAATTCAGGAAAGAAGCCATTCACCGCCAGATGGACCAGATCACAACAATACCAGAGCAAGCTGGCAATAGTGGGAGGAGACCACAGATCCGAAGAACCAACACGAGCAAAGGTCCGAACATCTTCCATCAAAACTATGAACCAATATCCACAAAAAACCACGACATCCATAACACAGAATACCTATAGCTTTTGCGCAAAATGATATTAAAAACCTTAATCTACACAAGATGAATACCAGTCCTCTAGCCACCTTGGCCACCATCGGAAATCCAGATCCGTAGCTCCACACACCCAAACAACACCTTTGCGAGATGAAAATTAACATGTAACGCCGATCACACCTGGAGCCATCCCAATCCATCGCTGAGACCACCCTACGAGCCAGATCCAGGGATCCACATCACCACCGGATCTCCACACCTCGTCAGATCCCCTCATGATCTAGGAAAAGATGAACAGGAGGAGCCTGAAACTGTCTTCAACTGCACAGACCAGACCCTCTGAATCCAGGAGCACCTAGATCCTGATCTCTACCGAAGATCGACACCGGAGACCATCCTGATCTGAATGGTACCGCATCACCTCTAAAGCTCGATGCACCAGGGAGCAGTTGAAAGACACCACCGCCAAGGACCAACACCACCAAGATCCTCCAGAGCAAGCTGAATCCGCCATGGGGGAAAGCACCCCCCGATCCAGAAGCGCTGAAGCTCCATGCCCAGAGGAGCGCCACGACGGGAGAGAGACACCAAGAGAGAAAGCCGCCATCTTCCTTAGGGTTTCTAGGTATTTTTATGGGTTTTAAGGGGTTTTAGAGTTTTTATGGATTTTTAGGGGTTTTAGGGGTTTTTATATTTTTATGATTTTCTTGGAAATTTTCAGGGTTTTTAAGTTTTTATATTATTTTTTTCTTATTTATAATGATTTTTTAGAATTTTAATTGTTTTAGGGATTTGTTTTTTGTATTTTTTTGTTTTTGAGGTTTTTTATGGGTTTTAAATGTAATTATAATTTTTTAGATTTTTTAGAGGGTTAATTTTTTTAGGTTTTTAATGTTTTATTACGGTATTTTAGGTTTTTTAGTGTTTTTAATTTTTTTTGAATTTTAGGGGTTTTTTATAATTTTTTGGTTTTTAGGTTTTTCATGGATTTTAAGGGGTTTTAAGGTGTGTCTGGTTTTTTTTTTGGTTTTTTGGGTTTTATGGTTTTTTTGTGTTTTTTAGGGTTTTATTATTTTGTAGATTTTTTTATCATTTTTAGGAGTTTAAAGAGTTTTTTTTATTTTTTGGTGTTTTGTGTCTATTTATGTGGTATTAGTTTCTTAAGGTTTTTATGGGTTTTATGGTTTTTAGGGGTATTTAATATTTTAGGGTCCTTATGGTTTCCCAGGTATTTTTTTTAGGTTTTTATGTTTTCTTATGGGTTTTCAAGGTTTTTAGGGGTTTTTAAATTATTATGGATTTTTTGGGGTTTTTAGGATTTTTAGGTGTTTAGGGTTTTTAGGGATTTTGAGAGTTCTATGTTTTTTTGTGGGTTTTAATATCTTTAGGTTTTTTAACATTTTTATTTTTTGGGGGTTTTATGTCTATTTATCTTTTGAGTTTTTCTTAGGGATTTTCAGGGTTCTTATGTATTTTTACATTTTTAGTGAATTTTATGAATTTTTATTATTTTTAATGATTTTAGGGCTTTCAGGGATTTTGAGGGATTATGTGGGGGGGGGGGGTTTAGGGTTCTTAGTGTCTTTATGTTTTTTAGAGAATTCAGTATTTTTTTAATTTTCATGGTTAGTAATTGATTTTAATATTTTGGAATATTTTTAGGGGTTCAAAGTGGATATTGACTTTTTAGTGGTGTTTTAGGGTTTTTATGTCGTGTTAGAAGATTTTATGATTTTTAGGCATTTTAATTATTTTTAGGGGTTTTAGGGATTTTTATGGTTTTCTAGGTCTTATAGTATTCTTTACTTATTTTATGAGTTTTTAGGTGTTTTATGGTTTAAATGTTTTTTATTTTTTTTTCAGAGTATATAGGATTATTTTTTAGGTATTTTATATATTTTTAAGGATTATCATGGTTTTTAGGTTTTTTATGACTTTGTTGTGTTTTTTTGGATTTTTGGCATTTTTATGGTTATATATGGTTTTTATCATTTTTAGGTTTTTATGTGCTTTAAATTTTCTTATTTTTTTAACTTTTTCTTAGGGGTTTTCATTTTTTTATGGTTTTTAATTTTTTTGGGGGATTTTTTTTGGATTTTGTAGGATTTTGATGGCTTTTAGGGTTTTTAGGGATATTTATAGTTTTTAGGGTTTTAAGGTTTTTTTTCGGGGTTTTAGGGTTTTTTAGGTTTTTAGTATTTGTAATGTTTTATAGTGTTTTTTTAACATTTTTATCTATTTAAATGGTTTTTAATATTTTTGTGGTTTTTTGGGTTTTATGGGTTTTTTTGGTTTTTATGGGTTTTAATGGTTTTCATAGGGTTTTAGGGTTTTAGGGTCTTTTTTGGGTTTTTTTATTTTTATCATTTTTTTTGTTTTTTGGTGGGCTTAACTGTTTTTAGTTTTTTAAGGATTTATTAGGGTTTTTATAGGTTTTAGGGTTTTTCATATATTTTTTTGGTTTTTTTTGGTTTTTAGTGATTTTATTTATTTTGAGGGTTTTTGGGATTTCATAGAATTTTTTATATTATGTTATAGTGTTTAGTATTTTTTAGGTCTTTTGTGGGTATTCACTATTTTTAGGTTTTTAATGTTTTCCAAGGGTTTTTCAGTGTTTTTATGTGTTTTTACATTTTAAGGGTTTTCTACGTTTTTTATGGTTTTATGGGTTTTAGGGATTTTTTGGATTTTAGTAGTTTTTAGGGTTCTTAATGGTATTTATATTTTCTTAATGTTTTTAGGGGTTTAAAAGTTTTTGTGTTTTTAGTGGTTTTTTGGGATTTTAGGGGTTTTTAAGTTTTGTTGTTGTTTTTAGGGGTATATGTTTTTTAGGGTTTTAAGTGTTTTTCAGGGTTCTTAGAGTATTTATTCATTTTTAGGATTTTTATATGATTTCAGTGTTTTTATGCTTTTATGGTTTTTCTATGGATTTTCTGGGTTTATAGGGGTTTTACATTTTTAGATAGTTCAAGATATTTTTTAGTTTTTTTTATGGTTTTTAGGGTTTTGGGGATTTTGAGGGGTTTTAGGGTTTTTAGGAGTTTTAGGATTGTTTTAATGTTTTTAGTATCTTTTATTTTTTATATATGTTTTAATTTTTTTTAGGTTTTTAAGTTTTTATTTGTGGTTTTTATAGTTTTTAGGGTTTTATACATATTTCCGAATTTATCAGTCTTTTTTTTTTGTATTTTTATGGGTTTTTAGGGATTTAGGGATTTTGTTGATTTGAACGGTTTTTTAGGGATTTTAGGATTTCATTGTGTTTTAGGGTTTTATTTACTTTTTTAGGTTTTTTAGGTTATCTATAGTTTTTTAATGTTTTTTGGGATTAATTAGTTTATAGATTTTTTAGGTTTTAGGGTTTTTAATGTTTTTAAGGGTTTTTAAGGATTTTTTTGTTTTATGGTTTTTAGGGGGATTTTTCTTTTTTGGGGGATTTTGTTGTTTTACAAAATTATAAGGATTTTATATGGTTTAAGTGTTTTAGGTATTTATTTTTTTATTATGGATTTTCATGTTTTATGGGTTTTTATGTTTTTAGGTATTTTTAGTTATTTTTTAGTACTTTTTTTGTTTTTATAGGGTTTTAGGTATATTGAGGTTTTTTAGGGTTTCAGGATCTTATTATGATTTTGAGGGTTTTTTATGTTATCAGGGGTCTTACCTATTTATAGTTTTTTAAGGTTTTATAAGGGGTTTTCAGGGTTTTTAGCATTTTCTACATTTTTATGGGTTTTTAGGGGATCATTATGATTCGTATGGTTTTTTAGGGTTTTATGGATTTTGATGGGTTTTAAGGGTTTTAGTGTTTTAGTGTTTTTTATTATTTGTTTTGGTTTCTATGGTCATTTATTTTTTTAGGATTTTTAATGTTTTTTGGAGTTTTTAACATATTTCAGGGTGTTTAAGGTTATTAAATGTTTTTAATGGTTTTTAGGTTATTTATTTATTTTTAGGGATTTATTGGTTTTTAGGGTTTTTTATGGTTCTTAAGGGGTTTTATGGATTTTAGTGTTTTTATGTTTTTAGGGGTTTTAATATTTTATGTTTTTTATGTTTTCATTGGGGCTTTTAGGTTTTAAAGTTATTTTTTTGTTTTTAGTGATTTTTATCGATTTTTTATGATTTTTATTGTTTTTTGGGTTTTTAGGGATTTTACATATTTTTATTTTTCAGGGTTTTATGGTTTCTAGGTTTTAAATGGTTTTTTCTTTTTTAGGATTGTTATGGTTTTTAGAGTATTTTACATTTTTAAGCGTTTAAAGGGTCTTATAGTTTTTAGTGGCTTTTGGGTTTTCATGGGTTTTTATGCTTTAAAGGTGTTTTTTTGTTTTTACGGGCATTAGTGTTTTTTGGTGTTTTGTGCATTTTTTATGTTTCTAGGGATTTTATGTGTTTTTATATTATTAATTTTTTATTATATTTTTCATGGTTTTTATAGGTTTTTATTATTTTTGAGATTTTAGTGATTTTTTGGATTTTTTTAGTTTTTTAGGATTTTACGGAGTTTGAGGTGTTTTAGGGTTTTTAGTGTTTTATGGTTTTTTAGTGTTTTTAGCATTTTTTATGTTTTTAGTTGTTTTATATGATTTTAACATTTTATGTTTTTCTTATGGTCTTTCAGGGTAATTATGGTTTTTTACATTATTAAATATTTTTAGGTGTTTCTTATGATTTTTAGTGTTCTTAGGGTTTTTAGGGGGGGTTTAGGGTTTTTGTTTTTTGAGGTTATTATTATTATTATTTTAATTTTTTATAGTTTTGAAGGTTTTTTATATTTATTTAATGTTTTTAGGTTTTTAAGGGTTTTTAGTGTTTTATTGTGTTTTGGGTTGTTTTTGGATTTTGAGAGTTTTTTAAAGATTTTTAGGGGTTTGATGGTTTTTAGGTGGTTTTAGGTGGTTTTTATGGATTTTTATAATTTTACTAATTTTAGGGGATTGAAGTGGTTTTAGTTCATTTAGGTTGTATTAGGTTTTTTCAAGGGTTTTAGGGGTTTAAATTTTTTTACGGATTTTTATAGTTTTTTGGGTTTTGGGGTTTTTTTTATTTTCTTAGGGTTTTAATGGTTTTTTAGATTTTTTTAACATTTTATGGATTTAAAGGAGTTTTTGAGTTTTTTTTTGTGATTTTTTAGGTTTTTATTGGATTTTATAATTTTTAGTGTTATTTAGGGTTTTTGTGGTTTTTAGGAGTTCTTAGGGGTTTTAGAATTTTTAGGTTCTTTATGGGGTTTAAGTGTTTTCCCATTTTTAAGGCATTATTAGAGATTATCATGGTTTTAGGGTTTTTTACATATTAAATATTTTTAGAGAATTCTTTATGATTTTTTGGTTTTTAGTGTGTTTAGTGTTTTTTATTATTTTTATGGTTTTCTTGGGTTTTAGGTTTTTTATGGTTTTTTGGTGGGTTTTGGTTATTTTTTTATTTATTTTTTTGGATTTTTATGTTTTTATATATTTTTTAATGTTATAGGTTTTTAAATGTTTTTTAATTTTTTTTGAAGTTTTTAGTGTTTTTATGGGTTTTAGGGATTTTATGGTTTTAAGGGTAAATTATGGTTTTAAGGGTTTTTTGGTTTTTTAGTCCTTTTTGGGTTTTTAGTGTTTTTATAATTTTTAGGTTTTTAGGTGTTTTTTGTTTTTTAGGTTATTTTGGGGTTCTCTTAGATTTTTTTCAGTCTTTGTAGGATTTTTTTATATTTTGGAAATATTTAGGTAATTTTTAGCATATTTATGGGTTTTTTGGTTATTTTGGGTTTTTAGGGGTTTTATGATTTTTATGGTTTTTTTACATTTTTAGGGGTTTATTGGTATTTTAGTGTTTGTAGTAATTTTATAGTTTTTATGGGATTTTTGGGTTTTTAAGGATTTTATGGTTTTTAGGGATTTATTTTTTTGGGTGACTATTTCAGTTTTTATCATTTTAATGCATTTAAGTGTTTTACGTGTTTTTAGTTTCTTTAGGTTTTCTTAGTGTTTTCTATATTTTTAGGGTTTTTTACATTTATAGATATTTTAAGGGCATTTTTAGCTTTTTTATGTTTTTAGGAGTTTAACGAATTTGGAGTATTTTAATGTTTTATTGTTTTTAGGTTTTTTGGGGGGTTTTAGTGTCTTTAGGATTTTAGGGGTTTAAGTGTTTTTAGGAATCTATGGGTTTCTTAAGGGTTTTTAGTGTTTTAGGGGTTTTATGTTTTTAGGAATTTATAATGATTTTTATGTCTTTTATGGTTTCTTAGGGGTTTAGGGATTTTAATGGTTTAGAGGATGATTTTAGGGATTCTATGGTTTTTGTGGGGTTTTTTTTGGTTTTTAAGGTTTTTTCATTTTTTTAGAGATTTAAGGTTTTTTAGATTATTTAACATTTTTAGGGGTATAAATGATATTTAGTGTTTTTAGATATGTTTATTTGGGGGTTTTAATTTTTTATTGTTCTTTAGTGGTTTTGATATTTTTTAATTTTTTTTGGTTTCCTTAAGAATATTTAAGGTTTTTAAGGATTTTTACATTTTTAAGGATTTTTAACGATTTTTAAAAAATTTATGGTTTATTAGGGTTTTTAAGTAATTTAAGATTTTTTAGGGATTTTTGGAGTTTTAGGGATATTTGACTTTTTTCAGGTTTTTATGTATTTTTAGACTTTTTAACATTTTGAGGGGTTTAGAATTTTTAGATAGGTTTTATTTTTTAAGGGTTTTATGGTTTTTATTTTTTATGGGTCTTATCAGTTTTAGGGGTTTTTTGGGTTTTTAGCATTTTTATGATTTTTAAGGGTTTTATGTTTTTTAAGTTTTCAATGTTTTATTAGGGTTTTCAAGGTTTTAGGGGTTTTAATTTTTATGGAATTTTAGGATATTTATGGGTTTTTAGGGTTTCTAGGGAATTTTTTGGTGATTAGTTGTTATTAGGGTTTTGGGGGGGGGGGGGTTATCATTTTTGGGGTTTTAAAATTTTTTATGTTTTTATGGTTTTCTTAGGGATTTTCGGGGGTTTTATGATTTAATACGTTTTATGGGATTTTTTTATTTTTTAGGTTTTTATGTTTTTTAAAAGTTATATATTTTTTTAGGGTGTTAGGGTTTTTAGTTTTTTTGAGTTTTATGGGGGTTTTTGGGGTTTGGGGGTTTTTTGATTTTTTAGGTCTTCTTTGATTCATTAATATTTTAAAAAAAAAATTAGTGGTGTAAAGGATTTTTGGAGTTTTTTGTTAGTTTTTAGGGTTTTTAAGGGGTTTAAGGTTTTTAAGGTATATAGTGGTTTATGTTTTTTAGGGTTTTTTGGGTCTTAGTGTTTTTTTAGCATTTTTAGGTTTTTATATGTTTCAAGAACGTTTATGTTTTTAATGATTTATTAGGGGTTTTTTTGGGTTTCTATGTTTTTTATGTTTTTAGATATTTAATTTGGACTTTTTGGAGTTTTAAGGGTTTTGGTGTTTTTAGGGAATATGTTGGTTTCGGTGATTTTTAGGGTTTTAAGGGTTTTAGGTGTTTTATTATTTATTGGGGTTTTAAAAGTTTTTATTTTTTTATGTTTTCTTAGGGGTGTTTAGGGTTTAATTTTTTTATGTGTTTTAGGTTTTTGTGGATGTTTTTGGATTTTTATTGTTTTTTAGGGTTTTATGGATGTTGAGGGTTTTAGGATATTTTTTGGGATTTAGGGTTTTTATTGTTTTTTTTGTTTTTATGGTTATTATTGTGTTTTTTTTAGGGTTTTAAGGGTTTTTAGTGTTTTCTAACATTTTTTAGGGCTAATGGTTTTTTAATTTTTAGTGAGTTTTTAGGTTTTTATGGGGTTTTATGTTTTTTTTTGTTTTTAGGGGTTTATAGTTTTTAGGTGATTTTATAGTATTTATGGTCTTTTAAGTGTTTTAGGGTCATTTTACTATTTTTATGAGAATTGGGGTTTTTTATGTATTTTTATATTTTAACCGGTTTCTGACAGATTTTCAATGCTTTTAGGTTTTTTATGTTTTTAGGGATTTTAAGGTCTTCTTTAAGATTTTTATAATTTTATGGATTTTCATGGGTTTAGGTATTTTTAAGGTTGTAGGATTTTTAGGATATTTGGTGTTTTTTTCTTTTTAGGTGTCATTAGAGGTATTCATTTTGTTAACATTTTCTTAGGGTTTTCCAGGGGTTAGAGGGGGTTTTTACATTTTTAGGTATTTTGGAGGATTTTTAAGATATTTATGTTTTTAGTGTTTTAAGGGGTTTTGAGTGGTTTTAGGGTTTCTTTTGTGTTTGAAGGATTTTATATTGGGGACGGGGGGGGGGGGGGGGGGGGGCGTTAAGGTTTTTTGAGTTATTTACGGTTTTTATGGTTTATTAGATTTTTTAATGTTTTTTTGGGGTTTTAGTGTTTTTATGGGTTTTTTTGATTTCTAATGTTTTTACTAGTTTTTATGGTTTATAGTGTTGTTTGGGGTTTTTATAATTTTTTTGGTTTTTTTTAAGTTTTTTAAGTTTTTAAGGGTTTTAAGTGTTTTTTAGGTTTTTAGGATTTTCTTAGTGTTTTTAGGGATTTTTTTGTTTTTTTGTTTTCATATAATTTTTTGGGTTTTTTGTGTTGTCAGGGATTTTTGGGGTTTTTTGGACAGGTATGGTTTTTATGGGGGTTTTGAGAATTTTTGGGTTTTAACAATTATATAGGGTTTTTATCAATTTTTGGTTTTTAGGGGTTTTAATTATTTTTATGTTTTTAAGGCTGTCTTAGGGGTTTTCAATATTTTTACAATTTTGGACGTTTTTAGGGATTTTTAAGGAATTTTTTTACATTTATATTATTTTTTAGGATTTTATGGTTTTTAGGGATTTTGATTTTATTTAGGGGTTTTTTAGGTTTTTATATTTATTTTGGGTTTTTATGTTTTAATGAGTTCTTTTTTGGGTTTTAATAGTTTTTAGATTTTTTAATATTATTAGTGGTTTGATGATTTTATATATATTTTAGTGTGTTTTTAGGGTTTTTAAGGTTTTTAGGGAGTTTATTATTTTTAAATTTTTAGGAATTTTTGTGTTTTTTAGGTTTTATAGAGGTTAAAAGTGTTTTTATGTTTTTAGGGTTTTCTTATGGGTTTTCAGGGTTTCTTAATAATTTTTACATTTTTTGGGATTTTGGGTGATTTTTTAGGATATTTATAGGTTTTCTGGGTTTTTTATGATTTTTAAGGGTTTATGGATTTTTGAATTTTGTAGGTTTTTAGGGATTTTAAGTGTTTTTCAATTTTTAGTGTTTTATTAGGGTTTTTTCAGGGTTATTAGGGTTTTTTATTTTTAGGGATTTTAGGTCTTTTTTAGGATTTTGAGATTTTATAGGTTTTTTAGGGATTTGAGAGTATTTTGATGTTTATTTGGGGTTCTATGTTTTTTTTTGATTTTTTCAGGTTTTTTATGATTTTTAGAGGTTTGTAATATTTTTAGGGATTTAAAGGGGTCTTATATTTTAAATTGGTTTTAGTGATTCTAGGGGTTTTATGGTTTTTTATGATCTTATGGGTTTTATGATTTTTAGGGTGTTTATGGATTCTAGGGTTTTTTAGGGGTTTTAGTATTTTATGGATTTTATATGTTTTAAGTGTTTTTAGGTTTTAATGGTTTTATTTGGGATTTTCTGTGATTTTAGGTGTTTTTCATTTTTTGGGGACATTAGTTATTTTTTAGGATTTTTATGGGTATTTAGATTTTTTAGGGATTTTGAGGGTTTTAGGAGTTTTTAGGGAATTTAGGGTTTTTTATTTTGGGGTTTTAGGAATTTTTTTTTGAGTTTGTATATTTTTTTGTGGTTTTTTATAAATATTATAAATATTTTAAAGTTTAAATGATTTTTATACTTTCTAGTGGTTTATGGTTTTTATGTGTTTATAGGATTTTAATGGTTTTTTGGTGTTTCTATTTTTTATAGGGTTTCTAGGGATTTTGAGGGGGTTTTATGTTTTTTAGCTTTTTTAGGTTTTTTAGGGGTTTTAATGTTTTAACATTTTTAATGTTTTATTGGTTTTTTTCATGGTTTCTAAATTTTTTTACATTTTTAAGGATTTTTATATATTTTATAGTATTTTAATAGTTTTTTGGTTTTTTTGGATTTTCTAGGTTTTTAGTGTTTTTAGGGTTTTTTATGTTTTAGTGTTTATGGTTGTCAAGGTTCTTAGGGTTCTTAATTGTTTTTATATTTTATCAATGTTTTTATAGTTTTTGGTTTGTTTTTTGTGTTCTTAGGATTTTTTGAGTTTTTAGGGGTTTATGGTTTTTAGGATTTTTATGTATTAAGGTTTTTGGGATTTTTAGGGTTTTTACCATTTTTAGGTTTTTAGGGGTTTTAACTCTTTTTAGGTTTTTAATTTTTTTTATAGGTTTTTTACGGTTTTAATGGGTTTTTTTGTTTTTTTGGATTTTTAGGGTTTTTTAGGGATTTTTTTGGAATTTTATGCTTTTGTGGGGTTTTAAGGGATTCATAGGGGTTTATGGTTTTTTACAATTCTGTGCATTTGTTGGGTTTTTAGGTGTTTTAAGTGTTTTTTTATTTTTCAAAGGTTTGTTACCTGATTTATGGGATTTTATGTTTTTTATTTTTTTAGGGATTTTTTTGCGATTTTTTAGGATTTAAATGTTTTTAGTTTTTTTTTGGGATTTTGAGGGGTTTTAGATTTTTTAAGGTTTTTATTGGTTTTTTGGTTTTTTTTTGTTCTTGGGGGGTTTTTTTTTATTTAGGGTATTAAAGATCATTATATATTTTTTTCATTTTTGTTGGTTTAAAGAGGATTAATGTTTTCATTGGTCGTTTAATAATTTTATTCATTTTGAGGGTTTTTATGATTTTTATGTTCTTTTAGTGTTTTTAGGGTTTATATGGGTTTTTAGGGTTTGGGGGTTTTCTTAGTATTTTTTTGGTTTTAGTGGTTTTATGTTTTTTTGGTTATTAAGGTTTTTATAGGGTTTTAGGCCATCTAAGGTTTTTTATGTTTTTAGGAACATTCATGTATTTTTTGGATTTTTATGGTTTTTAAGGATTAGTGGGGTGGGATTTATTAATTTGAGGGGTTTAATGGTTTTTGTATTATTTTAGAGTTTTTTTTTATTTTTTTGGGTTTTAAATGTTTCTAGAGATATTTGCTTAAAGAAAATAGAAACTAGTATTTAAAAGAAATGGAATTCCAGTACACCTCAATCACACAAGGGTGAAATGAAGCCAAATCCATTGCAACCTCTAGAAAAGAACTTAAAAAAGAGCCGATAAACCTCGTGAAGGCAATCAAAACCAATCTATAGAAAACAGGCCCAAGAACCCTCATGAATCCCCACTAATCTACTGACTAAAAAAATAGCCCAAGAAACCTCATGAAGCCCATCCAAACCATTTCTCAAAAAGTAAGTTCAAGGACCCTCATGAAGCCCATCCAAACCATATCTTGTAAATGGCCTGAGAAAACATGCAATGTCCATCCAAACCATTGCCTAAAAAAGCCATGAGAACCTTGTGAATACCAATGAACCCAAAATCCCAACTTCAAGAAAACTGAACCCATTTCCCAACACCCAAAACCCCCTCCTCCAAACCATCTCCTAGAAACCAACTCCCTGAAACCACAACACCACACAATCCATCCAAATCATGAACACCCAAAGAAACACTATCTCTCAACATCCAAAAAACTACAAGACCTCAATAATAGAACCTTCTCACCATCAACATGAGAACTAGAAGTAGCCTACTCCACTCCAGCATCACTTTCCACTAAGCAGCAGCCCACTCCACTCCACTCCAACCAGACCAACCAATAGAACCTGTACCAGTGAACATCCCCAATAGTAATGTGTTCTACTGTAGCAACCCACTCCATAGAAACAGATTTAGCACCTCATAGCCATATAGATCTTATACTACCAATAAATTTGATCCTTCCCTAATCACCAGAACTGGACCCAAACCTGCAAATCCATCCACTAGAACTAGTCTGCTCCACTCCCAAATCACTCTCCACCAAATTAGGAACCTAAGCTGTAACATAACCAACTGACAAACCATGCTCTATCTCCCAACCCCCAATAACAACCATGCTCCAGTAGCATCACAATCTACATGAACATGACCATTAACACCTCATATCCAACACCAGCCATAGCTACAACCCCTACACCCCACAAACTCTAATAATCCCTCATCTTTCTTCACATCTCCAACCAACCAACTAGTAGAAACCACACCAATAAACCTAATAGAACCCACCATATCCAACAACCTGCTACTCCTACATCAATTCAAGACCCACAACTAGACTCCCATTATCAAGTGCCTTCTCCAGACCCTATCACCTAGTAATTGAACAACCTATATAAGTAGACACTAGTCCTTACACACCCTCCAACTCTCAAGAACCCAGATCCAGCCGCCAATAAATCCTTTACCTAAAACCCAAAATATATCCATTTCCCCAGTCCACATGGAATAATCAGCAAACAAAAAAGGCCAGTAGAACTCCCCACCCCCAAATAGAAAAAACTACCAACAAGTAATCCCAATGAATATAGAGAACATCAATCAAGCATCATGAAATTCAATAGAATATGATGAATACAACAAGAAAACTAGCAAACCCCTCTAGCACTATCTATAATAAATCATGAACTCCCAGATTTCAATCATTATTCATCCCTCAGTAGAACCATCTCACCACCAATAGAAGCAGCCCACTCTACACTAGCATCACTCCTTATAAAGCAAGAACTCGATCTACTCCAATAGCACCAGCCAGTAACACCTATACCAGAGAAAACACCTACCACAACCAGAGCATCATCAGCAATCCAATCAACAATAAAAAAACACATCCTATCCAAAACAATATCTAGCCAGTAGAAATTGACCCAAACCGAAAACAATAGACACTACTACTAGTCCTTGAATCTCATATAGCACACCATATGAAATAAGAATCATGCACCACACAAACAGAACCACCGAATAGTCCCAGAACCCGATCATAGACCCTTACGACATCTAGAATCCATCAGTGACACTTTCCATAACAACATGTCCTCGAGAACTACCTAGCCAACACCATCCCAACCTACAACCCATGCACCCAATGAGCATCAACCATCCCTCTTTCTGTTCCCTCCCATCCACTCCCATCACCCCTCCAAACCATCTCCCAACCTCTCCAGTACACCGAATCATCACCCAACATGTTAGAAAAACCCCAGTAGTTCACCACCTCCTATAAACCATGACATCACCTGCCACACCACTACACCAACTCCAAGAATCACACCAACAATGCTCCAACATCATGACATAGAACCAAAAACAAAAACAGTCTCCAGCTTCTCCATATCGGCATCGCTCCCACCACCTGAGATCCATAACACCAATAGGCACCTTCCAACTCCTAGTATCTAACGTCCTCACCCCCACAATTAGGCTATATCAAGACACCCCATCACCATCATAACACCATGAACTCAATGGCAACATCACAAAAATCTAACATAACCATCATCTTTAAACTAACACCTAGAAAACATTCCACACCCGTCCATTTAAGATAGCTCCAACCCATGAGAGAAACTAGAATCTACCCACACCCCGACCATAAAGGATCATAGATACTTGAACAAAGACACAAGAAATCACCCAGTAGAATGTATCCTACAACTCTACAAAGACATGTGATAATCATTTACCCCAGCATGAATAATTAATAGGGAATAGAATCTAGGAAACCCTATAAGAGAAAATCCCCTAGTCATGTATCCATTGTAAAATAAATATAAAGATCAATGAAGTATGTAATAAACCACTTGGAAGGAAGAGACAAAAAATGAATCAAGGAGGACAATGAGTGCCACCAACCTATGAACAAAATCCGGAAATCAATGAACCAAGAAACACTGGCTGACGAACCATCATCCTTCAAACTAAAAGTATGATTCTTTATCAGGAAATGAACCCTCATAAAAAATACAAAAGAATAATTAACATAGAGCTCCAATAGATAAAATGATGAAGTTACACCAATCACGAACCCAAAAATGAAAAGAATCATATGAACTCACATGGAACCACCATAGAATTGGAAGCTGGGAAACCACCACCCTAGGGAAAGAGGACCACTCAATAGGGGTGCTAACAAAACATGAGTAATGTTTTCTATAAAGGCACACTAATGAATGTTATTAACCTCACATCTCAGAAAAAGACACAATAGGATGGAAATCCCACCCCTATGATATAAAATTGAGATTACTTGATCTACATGACCTCAAACCACAAAACCATGATAGGAAAAGAACCCATCACATATGCTAGGGTGGGGAAGATACTAGCACCAATAAAAACCTTGCATTCCAACTGTGAACTCACACACCACTGAGCAACATTGACAGAAAATACCCAGACCAAGCTAAAAAATCCACTGAACCAGTAATGCTATTGGCCGATGAATACACTACCATCAACCAATGAACCACAAACTAGCCTATAGGATAACAAAGAGTGCTAGTGAAAAATACCTCCGACCTGACACAGACATGAAACCCATTACACCCACATGCTCATGATAAACCACTATAAAGGAGAATGAAACTCAAAAACCATGACACACAAAAACCATTGGTGAACCTGCAAAACTAGCCACTGCCCCAAAAGTATAGGAATGATGATGGAAGATGAAACAACATCCAGTCAGACCTGAGATGACCTAGATATATGATAAAAAAATATCCTGAATCTAAGAGCATAGATGGATCCACCAGTGATGACGAAAGAAAACCAAGATCCCCACTACAGACTGAAAACTATCCACAAATTGAAACTTGTATGGCCAAAAAAACCTTGTCGAAGAGACCATCTAAGAAACCATTAACAAAGGAAACTAAGCTAAATCCATTAGGAAACCTAGTACTAAATCATATCAGTGAAACCAATATGGTCATGGGGATCCTAAGACCTATGAGATCTCAATGGAGATGTCTTTGATTTTTTATCATTTTTTGATTATTTTGGGGGTTTTAATGGTTTTTAGAGTTTTTTTTTATCATTTTATCAATTTGATGGGTTTTTAGAGTTTCTAGCGGTTTTTAGGATATTTATGGGTTTTAGGGGCTTAAAGGGTGTTATGGTTTTATGGGTTTTATGTTTTTTAGGGGTTTTTAAGGTTTGTAAGAGTTTTTTGGATTCTTTAGGGGTTTAGAGTTTTATAGGATTTTTAGGGGATTTAAGAGTCTTTAGGTTTTGAGGATTAATTATGGGTTTTTAGGGTTTTTTTAGGGATTTATAGATATTTTTTCAATTATTATGGATTTTTAGTGTTTTTGGGGATTTGAGGATTTTGATATTTTTTAAGGGATTGAGGTTTTTTAAAAAAAATATGGGTTTTAAGTGTTTTTAGGGTTTTATGGATTTCAAAATGGTTTTCATGGTTTCTAGGGTTTTTACATTTTTAGGTATTTTTATGATTTTATGGGTTTTTAGGGTTTTTATGGGTTTTGATGGGTTTTTGGACATTTTAAGCTTTTAGTGTTTTTAGGTTTTTAGGGGGTTTATGATTTTTTTATGTTTTATTATTTCATAAGGGGTTTCCATGGATTTTAGTTTTTTTTCATTTTTAGTGATTTTTTACGGTTTTTTAGGATTTGTATTGTTTTTTTTGCAAGATTGATGTTTGTATTAAATTAGGAGAAAATGAATTGCAAACATAATCACATAAGGGTGAAATGATGGTTGATTCAAAAAATGAAGGCTCAAGGACTAACCAAACACTAAGGAACCAAAAATGATAAAGTTCCCAAGCACGCATCAATATCATGATAGCGTAGCAACACACCCACAAGAATGAAAGGACTAACTAGAAATACCCGACCCTAGTAAGAAGATGAAATTAAAAGAATCCATCAGGAATGAACACTACAACCAGTGCCACAAATCACCCACCTAGTTCACATGATCTAGTAGTAACATCAAACATCATCGTGGAGAATGTGATATAATCAAATGATCCCCCCCCCAAACTAGTAGAAGAAAACATGGTATCTCCACGAAGCTAACTGTGATTAACTCTGAGAGACAAAAACCCCAAGGCCTCAAGATGGACTAAAGATGAAAAAAATCATACTTACATGCATTAATGGACGCACACATTCACCCCCATCCACACACATGCACACACACACACAAACACCACTAATCATACACACACACACACACACATAAACTCCAAACGCAAAAAACACCATCGTCCCCCACACCATCCCACTCTACACAACTATATGAACCTCCACATGCACCATCCTCTGAACCACATCACTTGAAACTAGTATCCTAACCCTCCAATCTGAATCCCTGTAGCCTGTATAGCCTAATCCTTCCAACCGCATACCTACACAAAAAACTGCCCAACCCTCCAATAACCTCTAAGAGATACGGTCCACCCTTTGACACCTAAAACAAAATAAAATCTACCCAACACTACTCTAGTACCCTTGGAGCCTACCCCACCCACCACCAACATAACCCCCCCAAGGGAAACACTATCCAAACCGCAACACCCCAAAAAAACCATCCCCGTCCCATCCACCACCCAAAAACAATAGAATAACGCTTTACCAAAAAAAAAACATTTTTAAGAGTTACAATTTTTTAGGGATTTTGAGGTTTTTTGGTTTTTTTGGTTTTTCAGGTTTAATGGATTGATTTTTTGGGTTTTTAGGTTTTTTTTAAATTTTCTGGATTCATAGGTATTTTAGAGTTTTCTAACATTTTTATGTGTTTAATGTAATTTTAGAGTATTTAGTGGGTTTTGGGTTTTTATGGGTTATTATGGTTTTCTAATTTTATTAGCGGTTTTTATGGTTTTCCAGGTTTTTAGGGTTTTTCTGGGTTATTTTGGGTATTTAGCATTTTTTATGTTCTTATGGGGTTTTAAGTGAATTTAGGTTTCTAAGGTTTTATTAGTGATTTTAGGGGATTTTTGGGATTTTTATGTTTTTGGGGATTTTTGATGATTTTTTAGGTTTTTTATGTTTTTAGGGATTTTAGGGATTTTGGTGGTTTTAGGGTTATTTTGGATTTCTAGGGTTTTTTTTGGACTTTTAGAGTTTTTTTAGCTTTTAATGTTTTATGGGTTTTTTTATTTTTTAACATTTTATTTATTTAAGGGGGTTTTTAGTGTTTTTAGTGGTTTAGTTTTTTTATTGATTTTTAGGGTTTTATGGTTTTTAGGGGTTTTTTGGGATTTAGGGATTTTATGTTTTTTAGGTTTTTTTATCATTTTTAGGTTTTTAGGGGTTTTATTTATTTTTAGTTTTTTAATGTTTTCTAAGGGTTTTTTATGGTTATTGATTTTTTTAGGGATTTTAGAGATTTTTAGGACATTTATGTGTTTTATGGGGTTTTAGGGATTTTGTGGGATGTATGGTTTTTTATGGTTTTAGCGTTTTTAGGGTTTTAATCATTTTCTAGGTTTTGAGGAATTTTTATGTTTTTAGGGGTTTTAAGAGTTTTTAGGGGATTTTAATGTTTTCTTAATGTTTTTAGGTTTTTCAGTATTTTTACATTTTTATGGATTTTTTTCATTTTTATTGTTCTCTTTGTTTTTTTGATAATTTTAGGGTTTTATGATTTTTTACTATTTTTAGGAGGTGTATAAGTTTTTATTTGGAGTTTTTAGGGTTAAAAATGTATTTGGAGTTTTTTAACATGTTTAGGGGTTTAAAGGGTTAAAGGAGTTTTTAGTGGGTTTTTTGGTTTTTAAGTATTTTTAGGATTTTATGGTTTTTAGATGTTTATATTGTTTTTAGGTATGTTAGTGTTTTTAGAAATTATTAGTGTCTTTAGAGTATTTTTAGCATTTTAGGGATTTTAATTGATCAGGGTTTTTATTGTTTTTAGGTATTTTCAGGGTTATTATGGGTTATTATTTTTATGGATTTTTAGGGCTATTTTAGGGATTTTATGGATATAGGGTTGTTAGGGATTTTGAGAATTTATATTTTATTTATGGATTTTAGAGGTTTTATGGTTTTCTGGGTTTTTGGGTTTTTTAGATTTAATATGGTTTATAAGGATTTTTAATATTTTTTATCGTTTTAGGGGTTTAAATGGTTTTTATAGTTTTTAGTGGGTCATTAAGGTTTTTATGGGTTTTTAGGGTTTTTAATGTTTTAAAAAAATTTCTGATTTTTATGGGATTTTTTCGATTTTAGCATTTTTTTTGTTTTTAAGGGTTTTAATAATTTATGGTTTATACGGTTTTCTTACAGGTTTTCACGGTTTTGGGTAGTTTTATATTTTTAATAAATTTTAGTGTCTTTTTAAGATTTCAGTGGGTTTTTAGGGTGTTGAAGGATTTTTTTTTGGGATTATATGGTTTTCAGGTTTTTATGTTTTTTTTGTGTTTTTTGGGTTTCTTTGAAATTGATAGTGTTTTTATAGTATTTTATTGAATTTTAATGTTTTAGGGGATTAAAGGGTTTTTAATATTTTTAGTAATTTTTAGGGTTTTTATGGGTTATTAGGTTTTTCTAATGTTTTTAGTGGTTTTTTTTGTATTTTTTGTATTTTTTGGGTTTTTAGGGTTTTTAGAATTTTTAGGTTTTTAGTTTTTTTATGTGTTTTTAGGATTTTAAAGTTTTATATGTGTTTTTTATAGTTTTAAGGGTTTTTTTTGTTTTCAGGCATTTTTAGGGGTTTTTTTGGATTTTAATTGGTTTTTAGGGTTTTGAGGGATTTTGAGTGTTTTTTAGGTTTTTAGGATTCTTATGTTATATTTGGGATTTTAGTGGTTTTTATTATTATAGGGATTTCAAGGTTTTTTAGAGTTTTTATCATTTTTAGTGGTTTAAATGGTTTTATATTTTTTAGAGAATTTCTTGGTTTTATGGGTTTGCGAGTTTTTTTTGTTTTTGGGGGTGTTTTATGGATTTTCGGTGTTTAGTTTCTTTTTAGGGGTTTTCAGGTTTTTGTCTTTTTTTAGGATTTTTTTGAGGTATTAACTGTTCTTAGTTTTCATAGGTTTTCTTATTTTTTAACAGTTTTTAGGGTTTTTTACATTTATTGATATTTTTATTGATTTTTCATATTTTTATAGGTTTTAGTAATTTTAAGGAATTTGAAGATTTTTTGTGTTATTTATTGTTTTTAGAGTTTTTTAGGTTTTTTACAATTGTTTTAGTTTTTTATATTTTTATGGATTTTAGAGGTTTTGATTATTTTTTTGTTTTGGGTGTTATAGTGTTATATAGATTTTGAGTTTTTTTAGCGTTTTTAAGGATTTTAGGGGTATTTTATTTATTGGTTTTTATGATTTTTAGATTTTTATTGCTTTGAAGGTTTTTAGAGTTTTTATGGTTTTATAGTTTTTACCATTTTTTTGGCTTTAAACGTTTTTATGGTTTTAGTGGTTTTTTTTAGGTTTTATGGTTTTTTATGTATTTAGTAGTTTTATGAGTTTTAGGGTGGTTTAGTGTTTTTGTAGGTTTTAAGGATTTTTTGGTTTTCTTAGGTGGTTTTAGGGGTTCTATATTTTCTTATTTTTAGGTATTTTTAGCGATTATTTAGTATTTTTAGGTTTTTTAGTGTTTTAATGTTTTTAGAGATTTTTATGGTTTTTAGGTATTTTAGGGTTTTTTAAATTTTTTTGGGTTTTTAGGGGTTTAAAGTGTTTTTAGGGATTTCAGGTTTTCTTTGTGGTTTTTATGGTTTTTAGCATTTTTTACATTTTTAGGGATTTTTAGGATATTTATTGTTTTAGGGTTTTAAGTGATTTTGAGGGTATTAATGTTTTTATTGTTTTTATGGATTTTTGGCGGGGTTTTATGGGATTTTAGAGGGTTTTATGGGTTTTTAGGATTGTTATGATTTTTAAGGGGATTAGGGATTTTGAGGGTTTGTAGGCTTTTATGGTTTTTATGGTTTTTGTTTTTCTATGGGTTTTTTATTTTTTAGGGGTTTCAAATTTTTTAGAGTGCATTACTTTTCTACGGATTGAAATAGATTTTAGATTTTTTAGTGGTTTTTGGGTTTTATGGGTTTTTAGGGATATTTTCGGTTTTGTTAGGGTTTTTATGTTTTTAGGTTATTTAAGGGGTTTATGGGTTTTTATATTTTTGATGTTTTCATAGGGGTTTTAGGGGGTTTTATGGATTATTCAGTATTTTTAAGGTTTTTCATAATTTTTTGGGATTCTTAGGGTTTTTTGGTTTTTACGGGTTTTATGTTTTTCGGGGGGTTTGGGGGGGTTGATTTTTTAGGATTTTCAATATTTTTAATGGGGTTTTATCCTTTTTAGGAAATTAAATAAATTTTAGTTTTTTAGTGTATTTTTTGGATTTTATGGGGTTTTTAGGTGATTAAAAGTTTTTAGGGGTTTATGGTTCTTAGGGTTTTTAGCATTTTTATGTTTTTTGAGGGTTTTTAATGTATTTATGTTTTAAATATTTTCATAGGGGTTTTTAGGGGTTTTAGGGTTTCTTATGTTTTTTGGGACCTTTTATTGATTTTTATGGTTTTTAGGGGTTTCAGATGTTTTTTAGGGTTTTTGAGGGTTTATTTATGTTTTTTACGGTTTTTAGGATTTTTCTCTTTTTAGGGGTTTTATCAAGGAAAAAAGAAGTAGTATATAAAAATTAAAAAGGAATTTATGTATAATTGTATCACATAATGGTGATAAACCAAGCCTGAATACCAACAATGATAGAAAACAAGGAATCGAAACCCAGGCCCAAGCTACCATTCTTCAATCTAATACCCTTGTACACAAGCAACCGTCAACAAACATCAAGGGCCAAAATCCTTCCCTATAGCCAAAATGATAGAACTACCTACTAGGAAGCCTAAAGAGGAAATAGAATTGTAATAATTCCTCTAAAAATCCAAGAGAACTCCCGAATACACTGATAAAACCATCGGACCCCTCCATCCACATAACCACTAAACCCCGAGCTCCCAACATTCAATCAACAGTCAACCCTCAGCAGAACAATCTCACAAGAAATAGCAGGCAGCCACTCCACACTAGTAGGACTGACCACTAATAAGTATCCCGATTCACTCCAACAACACTAAATAACAACACATATTCTTTAAAAAACATCTACAATAACCTGCGCTCTAGCAGCAACCCTCTCAAATAGCACCAACACCTCTTAGCTGACAATTGCATCATCCCACCAACAATGGACCCAAACTAACAACTCCAACGACCAAAACCAACCAGTTACACTCCCATATCATTCCCCATCAAATAATAACCCCACATTATAACAATAGAACCATCCAATAACCCCCCAACAATAACTAGGCTCCATCAGTAATCCTATTTACAACAACACAACCTCCAGTACCTTCTAGACAACATCAGCCACACCTGCATCCCCTGAACTCGACCATAACCTACAAGGCCTCTTCTTGTTCCCTCCCAGAATCTCTTATCAACCCTGAACAACATATCCAAGCAGTTATAGTTCCCAAAATCATCACCCAGCATCCTGAAAAACCAATTGAAGTTGTATCACCTCCTATAACTAGTGACGTCACCCAGAACCCCACTGCACCATCTATAAGAAGCACACAATCATTCCACTAGTATCAAGACCCAGAATCAGTATAAAAAACATCCACCCACTCCACATCAACATCACTCCAAACACCCAAGCACTATAACACCAACCCCACCTTCTGACTCCCAGCAGCCATCATCCTCACCCCCATAAGAAGGAATCCTCAATCCACACCATCACCAGCATTATACCATGCCCTCAAAGCCACCATCACAAACACCCCAAAACATCATCATCTCCGAACCAACTCCCATAAACCTCTCCATCTAAGAAATCTCTAATCCATGAATGCAACCAATAGGAAACCAAACACAACCATAAAGGATCATCGTCACTAGCGCATGTCCACAATACACCACCGAACATAATGTAGCCTGGAAATCCATAATGAATGGTGAAAATAGAGGACCCTTGCATGAAGAAGTTTCAAGGATAACCAAAAAAGAAACCCTCCAAGATAAAAACCCCTAGGTATACAATAATTTCCAATGGAATAAAAATATTGATGCATCTAGGTCATCAACCACCAAGAAGGAAGAATAGAAAAACCAATCGAGTAGACCAATAATTTACACCAGCCTCTGAACCAAATATAGTAATCGATGAAACTAGAAACATTGAATGAAGGGATATCAACCTTAAAAATGAAAACTATTGTGATTATCGACAAAGAACTATCACCCATCAAATCAAAAAACCATGAATGCTATGCTTTGGTAGTTATGGAGAAGAAGGCACACCGAACACAAATCTAGTATCGAACAAAATCTGATGAACTCACATGGAAGCACCGCAGAACTGGATGTTGGGGAACAACCACACCAAGTGATGAGGATTTTTAAATAGTAACACTGAGGAACATGAAGTGATGATAAAACTTCATCAAGGTCATTGATGAAGGAATGTTGATGAAATAAATCAACAAAACATCAATAAAGAAAACACAACAGGATGAAAGTCCCACCTCCTCGATAGAAAATAGAGATGTCATGGTCCACATGAGCTGGAGCTAGAAACTACTGATAGGATAATAACCCACCACCTATATCACAGTGGGAATGAATTTAGTTGGAAGACAAACCTCACATGCCAACTGTGAACCCACATGACTTTGAGGAAGACCAATCACAAATCCCCACACCATGCGGAAAATATTTATCAAAACAATAATGTTTTTTTGCAAAAGAAGACACTAGAAACAATCTTTGAACCTCAAACTGGCCGACAGGTGATCATGGAGCATCAGAAAATAGATCCTTCGACCCAACATAGTAATGAAACCCACTATGTCTAGTTGCTCAAAACAAACCATCAGGAAGGAGAATGCAGCATGAAAACCTAAACCCCTAGAAAAGTATCGGCAAAACTATAAAACAAACCAACCCAAACCAAAAAAAAATATCGAATATGGATGAATAAAAAACTACAAACCAAACCCAAGACAACTCTGAATAAAGATACAAAACTATCAAAAAACATTGAGCATCGATGTAGCCACCAGCAATAATGAAAAAAAAACCATGATCCCCACCATTGACTACAAACCAGCCATGATCCAAAAATATATTGACAAAAAACCATTGTTGGAGAGACCATCAAAGAACCATTTTATTATGGTAAGGAATTTAAGCTACCAAGAATCATTGTTCCAAAACATTGCAGGGAATCTACACCAATCAGAGCTATAAGATCTCTCTCAAAAGACCATTGGTGTTTTAGGGGTTTTTATGATTTTTAGAGTTTATTAATGTTTTTAGGGGTTTAATGTATTTTTAGAGTTTTTTGTGGAATTTAGGGGTTTAATAGGGGTTTAGTGTTTTTAAGGTTCTTTTGGTTTTAGGGGTTTAAGGTTTTTTAGGTACTTTTAGGGTTTTTTTGGTTTTTAGTTTCATTATGGGTTTCAAGTGTTTTTAGTTTTTTATGGTTTTCATAGTATTTTTCAATGTTTTGAGGAATTTTTACATTATAAGGTATTTTTAGAAATATTTTAGTATTTTTATGTGTTTTCAAGGTTTTTATAGATTTTGATGGTTTTTAGGGGTTTTTTAGGGGTTTAGGGATTTTAGGGTTTTTAGTATATTTTAGGTTTGATTAGGTTTTAATTTTTTTAGTTTTTTAAGAATTTCATAGGGTTTTTGAGGGTTTTTATATTTTTTTATATTAATAGGGATTTTTAGGTACTTTTATTATTTTAATAGTTTTTTAGAATTTTTTGGTATTTTGATGGGTTTTAGGGTTTTTAGTGTTTTTAGGGCTATTTAATATTTTTAGCACTTTTTAGGTTTTTAAAGTTTTTTGTGTTTTTATGTTTTAAATGGTTTTTTAGATATATTCATGATTTTAGGGTTTCTTATGTTTTTATATATTTTTTGGGCTATTTAGTACTTTTATGATTTTTTTCAATGTAAAAGTATGTATTAAATAAGTAGAAGAAGAATTAAAAATAGAATCACCCAAGCTTGAAATGACCTGCGACCTAAGAAATGAAGGCTCAAGGACCAATCAAGAACTAAGGCACTAAATAAGGAACCCAAAATAACCATGTGACCAAGCACACACCAACACCATGAAATTTCAACAATACACCTAGCAAGGAAAAAAATACATATCAGTACCAAATAAGCCCATCAAGTAGATGAAACCAAAAGAATACAATAGTAAAGGGATTCGAAACTAGCACCATTGGCCACCCATAATGTTCACACAAGCTAGCAGGCACATAAATCATAATCCAAAAAAATAGAAAATCAGATGTTCCCGCCAACCAATAGAAGAAAACTAAGCAACTCCAACCACCGAACCAACAAGAACTATGAGATACATAACCCCAAGGCCTCGATATGAGCCATAGAAGAAACAATAGAACACACAAAAATAGGCACACATGAATGCACCACCAACTACACACACAAACACGCAAACATAGCCAACACAAGCCCCCAACATCCCCAACACCAACCCACACCACCCTACCACAAGAATATCTATAAGAATCTTTTTTCCAATCCACATCACATACAACTAGTAGACTGTCCCTCATAGCCAAAACCATGCATCCTGCATATCCCTACCCTTCCAACCCCTAACATACACAAAACACTGCCCAACCCTCCATTCACACCCATCTGAGATAGATCCACCATTACAAACCTAAAAGAGTATAAAATCCACCCAGTACCATCCAGTGCCCCTATAGCCTGCCCTGTCCCACAACCAACTCAACCCACCAAGAAAAACAAAAGCCTACCAGTACATTCCTAAATAGAACCATCCCTATCCCATCTACCACCCAATAATACCATGACATCCCCTCACCCAAAGGAATGTTTTATGGGTTTTAGGGTTTTTATGGATTTTGTGGTTTTAGGGGTTTTATTGTGTTTTATGGGTTTTTTTTGGGTTTTTTGGGTTTTTGGATTTTTTTAGGGTTTTAATGGGTTTTTAATGATTTTTTACAATTTTATTAGTTTAATGGGTTTTCATAGTTTTTAGTGGAATTTTGGGTTTTCTGGTATTTTTGGTTTTATGTTTTTCAGGGGTTTTTATGGTTTTTAGAATATTTAGGTTTTAGTGTTTATAATTATTTTTAGGTTTTTAATGTTTTCATAGGGTTTTTTTAGTTTTTTATATTTTTTGGTATTTTTAGAGATTTTTATGGTTTTTACTGTTTTTAGGTTATTTATCTATTTTGAGGGGTATTATGGTTTTTATGGTTTTTTAGCATTTTTTTTGTGTTTTTTGATTTTAAGGATTTTAAAGTTTTTTAACATTTTTAGGGGATTAATGGTTTTTAGAGTTTTTAGTGTTTTAAGGGTATTTATGGCTTCTTAGGGGTTTTAATGTTTTTAGGGGTTTTATGGTTAATAGGGTTTCTAGAATTTTTAGGGTTTTTAGGGTTTTTATCATTTTTTAGGTTTTAAGGGGTTTTATGTATTTTTAGATTTTTTATGGTTTCTTTGAGGTTTTCATGTTTTTGGGGTTTTTTACATTTTTTTATATTTTTGGGGCTTTTTTAGGGTTTTTATGGGCTTGTAGTGTTTTTATGATTTTCAGAAGTTTTTTGGGTTTTATTTGGTTATTATATTTTTTTTGATTTTTAAGGGTTTTATGTGCTTTTAGGTTTTTATGTTTTTATTAGTATTTTTCATGGTTTTAGGTTGTTTTAAAATTTTAGGATTTTAGTGTTTTCTTAGTATTTTTATGTTTTTCAATCTCTTCCTGATTTTTAGGGTTTTAGGATATTTTAGGTTCATTGCTGTTTTATTGGTTTTTTTGAGTTTCTAGATTTTTATTATATTTTAAGAGTTTATTTCTATTTTTTAGGGTTTTATGGTTTTTATGGTTTTCCTGTTTTTAGTGTTTTTTTTGTGAAATTAATATTTTTTTAGGTTTTTATGGGTTTTAGTTATTTTTTGAAATTTAATGTTTTATTAGTGTTTTTAGGGTTTTAGGATTTTTTGGGATATTTACGAGCTTTTTATGATTTTTGTGGGGTTTTAGGTTTTTATGTATTTTGAGGAGTTTTATGGTTTTTTTGGGGTTTTCTGGGTTTTCTGGTTTTAGTGTTTCAAGGGATTTTATATTTTTATGGATGTTTATGGATTAATATTTTGTTATATTTTTTATTGGGTTTTTAAGTTTTATATGTGTTTTTAGGGTTTTTAAGTGTTTTAGTGGTTTTTAGGGTTTTTAGGGGTTTTATTATTTTTAAGGGTTTTCTGGTTTTCGGTCATTTAGGGGTTGTATGTGTTTTGAGGATTTGATGGTTTCCTTTGGATTTTTATGGTTGTTATGGTTATTTATATTTTTAGGAAATTTTTGGAATATTTTAAACATTTTTATGGTTTTTAGGGTTTTAAATAGTTTCATTAGTTTTCAGGTTTTGATATTTTTTGTGTTTTTTGATTTTTTTGTGGTTTTATGATTTTTTTAGAGTTTTTAATGGTTTTTAGGGTCTTAAAGGGTTTCTAAAATATTCAGTAGGTTTAGGGTTTTATAGGTTTTAGGGGTTTTTAAGGTAAGAATGGGTTTTATGGTTTTTACCAATTTTTATTTATTTAGGGGTCTTAAATATATCCAATTTTAAGGTCTTCTTATGGTTTCTCATGGTTTTTAGTGATTTTATTTTATTAGGTATTTTTTAGTATTTTCAATTTTTTGGATAGGTTTTATGGATTTTGAGTGTTTTTAGGGTATTTTGGGTTTTTAGTGTTTTTTTAGTTTTTTAGGTTTTTAAGGGTTTTTAGAGTTTTTTTAACATTTTTAAGTGTTTAGTCAATTTTTATAATTTTAATTGGTTTTGGGGTTATTATGGGTTATTATTTTTTTAGGATTTTTAGGGGGTTTTGGGACTTTTATGGGTTATATCATTTCTAAGGATTTTTAGGGATTTTAAGTTTTTTCAGTTGTTATGGTTTTATTTGGATTATTTTGTGTTTTTCAGGTTTTTTATATTTTTTAGTGATTTTAAGGTTTTTTTGGGTTTTTACTGTTTTTAGGGTTTTTGGGATTCTGGGGGGGGGGGTGGTTTGGATATTTTTTGGGGTTTTAGTGTTTTTTGGGTTTTTAGTATTTTTGGGTTTTTAGCAGTTTTTAGTGTTTTTAGGTTTTTAATGTTTTCTTAGAGTTTTTTAATTTTTTTGTTGTTATTTCATTTTTCAGGAATTTTTATGGATTCTTTTGTATTTTTATTGTTTTAGAAATTTTAGTTATTTTGAGGGTTTATGGTTTTTTTTATTTTTAGTCTCTTTTTGTGTCTTTAGGTTTATTGATTGATTTTAGTGTTTTTTAATGTTTTTATGGGTTTAAAGGGTATTTAGAGTTTTTAGTTGTTTTTAGAGTCCTTTGGGTTTTTAAGGTCTTCTACGTTTTTTAGGAGGTTTTATGGTTTTTTGGGTTTTTATATTTTTGAGGGTATTTATCATTTTTTTAGGAATTTACGAGTTTTGAGTGTTTTTATGCTTTTATGGTTTTATTCGGGGTTTTCAAGGTATTAGGGTTATTAATGTTTTTATGGATTTTTAGTAATTTTATTAGATTTATACGGTTTTTATGGTTTTTGAGAGTTTTTAGTGTTTTTAGCATTTTTATTATTTTTCATGTTATTAGGGGTTTTAATTTTTTTCATGTTTTATGGTTTTCTTAGGGGTTTTAAATGTTTTTAGGGTTTTTTTAACTTTTTAGGAATCTTTGGCGATTTTCTTTATATTTTTATGAATTTTTATGTTTTTTAAGAATTATGAGGGGTTTATGGATTTTAGGATTTTAGGGTTTTTATGGTTTTTTCGGGTTTTAGGGTTTTTTTTGAATTTTTAAGATTTTAATGGTTTTTTTGTTATTTTATGTTTTATGGGTTTGAAGGTCTCTTAGAGTTTTTTGTGGCCTTTTAGGGTTTTATGGTTTTCTAGGATTTTCGGGGTATTATGGTTTTTAGGGGTTTTTTGGGTTTTTTTGAGGTTTTTAGATTTTTTAGGTTTTTAAGGGTTTTAGGTTTTTTTGGTTTTTAATGTTTTCTTAGGGGTTTTCTTGGGTTTTATGGATTTTTATGTTTATAGGAATTTTTATGTAATTTTTAGTTTATTTTTTGTTTTTAGGGTTTTTATGTATTTTGATGGGTTTTATGGTTTTTTAGAGTCTTTAGAGATTTTATTGGTTTTATGGGTTTTGATGGTTTTTTTAAAGGAAAACATTAAATGTATTTAAAAAATGAATAAGTAATTAAAGTTCAAGAGGATGCGTAAAGGGTGAAACACCTGGCCCGAAGGCCAGAAAGGACAACAAACAAGTAAGCAAAACCTAGGCCCAAGCTGGCATTCAGGACTCCACTGCCCCAGTCAACATGAAAGCATCAACAAACATCAAAGTCCAACAACACTCCCCACCACCAAAAAGATAGCGCCACAATCCTACAAGACTAAATTAGCAAGAGCACAACCATAAAGCATTAAAAAGGCTATGAGAATAGCTTGAAGGTACCGAGAAGACCAACAGACCCCTCCATCCCCATCACCACTAAACATCAAGCTCTCACTACTAAACCCCAAGATCCTAGGATTCAATAAAAAATCATCCCTCTACATAATAAGATCTCATGAAACAAAAGTAGCTACTCCACACCCCCATAACTCCCCACCCAGAAGCATCCCACTCCACTCCAACAACATCAACCAATTTCACCTATACTTGCGAAAACTCTTACCAAAACCAGCGCTCCAGCATCAACTCACTCAATATAAACCACACCAACAACTACTGAACAAAAATATAATCCATCCCCCAAAAATGGACCCAAATCAACAACACAAACCACCATCACCAACCCGTGTCACTCCAAAAAAAACACCCCATCAATGTAGCTATCTAAACTACACCAACAGAACCATCCAATATCCCCTGCACTCTCTCAAATCCCCCCAACATTAACTAAGCATGAGTAGTAACCCAATCCCTGGAAACATAACCTCCAGCACCTCCTAGCCAAAATCATCCAAACTTGCAGCCACTGCACCAGGCCAGTACCAACCAACCCTCTTTATGTTCCCTCCTAACAGCTCCAGGGAACCCTCAACAACATCTCCCAGTATCTTCGACACCCCAAATCATCACCCAACATCCTACAAAACCCTCAACACTAGAATAACCTCCTAGCACTAGTGACATCACCCATATCCCTATTGTAACATCTCCAAGCACCACATATGGCCTATACAATCATTAGGAACTGGGGCCAGCAATAAAAAAATAGCAGTCACTTATTCCACATCAGCATCAATCCCAACACCCAACTTCCAAATCCCAGATGCCAGTATCTGCACCCCAAAAAGCAGGCACCCTCGAGTAACCCCTACACCTGCATCAAACCACGTAGTCAAAACAATAATCATAGAAACCACGTAAAACCATCATCTCTATAATAAATCCCACCAATAATTCCACATCCACCATATGAGACAAATCCAATACATACAAGTTACCTATAGAAACCTGAAATCTACTAAAATGGATCACCACTATTGGGAAAAGGTCACCACACATCACCAAGTAGAATGTAGCCTACAACTCTATAATTACTTAAGAAAAATGAGGACCCGTCATGTAGAAAAAGTAGAGAACACCATCAAGGAAGCCATCCAAGAGAAAATTCCCATGTCATTCCACCATTTCCATAGAGGCTGAAATATCGGAGTAGTCATGTCATCAACCACCCAGCAGGAAGAGAAGACAAACCAATCGAGCTAAACAACAAGTGCCACCAGCATCAAAACTAAATCCTTTAACTGAACAACTAGGAAACATCAGCTGATGTACTATCATCCTACAAACCAGAATAGGAGTGACTCTACTAAAAAACTCTCATACAGTAATCCTAAGAACCACAAACTCTAAAATCTGACAGATATGATAAAGAAGGCACACCAATCATGAACCCATCACTGAATAGAATCTGAAAAACTCACATATAACCACTACATAAGGGGATATTGGGAAAACACCACCCAAGGTAATGAGGAGCACTAAATTGGTTTAGAACTCATCACATGAACTAGCATGGGGAAGAATACAGCTCCAACACCAATCTCACATGCCAACCATGAACCCATGTGCCACTGAAGAACAATAACCATATTTTCTTGCACCAAGATGAAAAAATACATTGATCCAGGAAATTCGTTAGCTAATGAATCCACAGCCAACAATTTAGGAACCTTAAACCGGATGGCGGTTGAACATGGAGTTCCATAAAACAACACCTATGACCTGACATATACATAAAATCCACTATTCCAAGGTGATCATTATGAACTACCATGAAGTATAATTCATCCTAAAAACCTCAAACCTATAAAACCATTAGCAAACATACAAAATCAACCACCACCCCAAAACAAAAGGAACGATGGAGGGAAATGAAAAAACATTCATCTGAACCTGAGATAACCATGGATGATGATACAAATACAACAGAAAACTAGGTGTGCCAACCCATCCATCAACGGTGAAGAAGGAAAATTTTGAGCATGACCACTAACCACAAACCATCCATAAACCAAAACTAGCTTGACCAAGAACCTTTGTTGAAGAGACTATCTAAGAAAACTTCAATAATTCCATGTAAATTAAATCCACCAGGAAACCTTGTTCCAAAACATGGCAGCGAATCCACTACAGGCATGGGGCTCCCGATAGTTATGAGAGATGAAACTTGAGCCCTTTGGGTATGTACTTTTTTTAGAGGTTTTAATGTTTTTTTATAATTTTTATCATTTTAAGGGGTGTAAATGGGTTTTCAAGTTTTTAGTGGGTTTTAATATTTTTATGGGTTTTTGGATTTTTAAGGTTTTTAGGGGTTTTATGGTTTTTAGGGTTTTATGGTCTTTTAAGGTAATTAGGGTTTCATTATTTTTATGAATTTTAGGGGTTTTAAGTGTTTTTAGGTTTTTAGTGGTTTTAAAGGGGTTTTTCATGTTTTTTATAGGTTTTAACATTTTTAGAAATTTTTTTTTATTTTTTGGATTTTATGGTTTTTAGAGTTTTTAAGGATTTAGATGTTTTTAGGGTTTTTTATGGTTTTTTTTGGGGTTTTAGGGTTTTTATTATATTTTAAGATTTTAGTATTTTTTAGTATTTTTATGTTTTTACAGTTTTATTAGGTTTTTAAGGGTTTTTAGTGTTTTTGAGGTATTTATGGATTTTTACATCACTTTAGGATTTTTTTAGTTTTTAGGGTTTTTAAGGATTTTGAGGGGTTTTATGGTTTTTAGGGTTATAGGGTTTTTTAGGGTTTTAAATGTGTCTAGTGTATTAAAAGAATTAATGTGTTTTTAGGTTTTTAAGATTGTATTAGTGATTTTTAAGTTTTAAGGTGTTTTAAATTCTTAGGAACATTTAAGTCTTTATTAGGATTCTTGTAGGTTTTTATAGTTTTTAGTGATTTTTAGGGATTTAAGGTATTTTTAGGGTTTTTTAGTTCTTTAGATTTTTGGGGTTTTTAGGGTTTTATTAGTGTTTTAATTTTTTTATGTTTTATTAATTTGTAATAAATTTTTAGGGTTTTAAAGGGTTTTTATTATTATTTTAATATTTTTGTGTTTTTTTTGGGATTTTAGGGATTTTATTGGTTTTAGGGATTTTTTTGTTTTTTGGATTTTTAGGGTTTTATTGGTATATTCCATTGATATTTTTCATGGGTTTTAAGTGTTTTTATATTTTTAATGTTTTCTCAATGGGTTTTTAACGTTTCTAGGGGTTTTTCATTTAATGGTATTTTTTGGGATTATTTTGTATTTCTATTAGTTTTTAAGGGTTTTAGGGATTTTTTGGATATTTTAGGTTTTTTTTTGTGTTTTTTTGAGTTTTTTAAAGATTCTTTTGGTTTTTAGAGTTTTTTATTATTTTTAGGGAATTAAAGGGTTTTTATAGTTTTAGTTGGTTTTTTGGGTTTTTAGGTTTGGGGGGGGGGGTTTAAGGTTATTGGGGTTTTATGGCCTTAGGGGGGTTTTGGATTTTTAGGTTCTTTTTAGAGTTTTTACGAGTTTTAATGATTTTATGTTTTTCAAAGGTTTTTTATATTCCTATATTTTCAGGTTCTATAAGTGTTTTTCATATTTTTTTTTGGATTTTTTACATTTTTAGATATTTTTAGGGGATTTTTTCATTTTTTTAGGTTTTTATGGACTTTGAGGGATTTAGGTAATTTGTGGTTTTCTGATTTTTTTGGGCTTTAGCATTTTTTTATTTTTTATGGGTTTGAAATATATTTAGGTTTTTATGGTTTTATTATTGTTTTTATGATTTTTATGTTTTAGTATGTTTTTAAGGATTTTATGTATTTTATAATATTTTTATGTTTTTTTCGGTCATTATGGATCTTTGAAATTTTTTAGGGGGTTTTTAAAATTTAGGGTTTTGGTGTTATTTTTGGGTTTTTACGTTTTTTTGTCTTTTAGGGTTTGTATATTTTTTAGATTTTTTTTTAAAATTTTGGTGTTTGAAAGGGTCTTAAACATTTTTGTGGGGTTTTAGGTATTTTTGGGGGTTTTATGGTTTTAATGTTTTTAAATATTTTTAAGATTTTCACTGTGGGTTTTCTTGGTTTTTGTGAGTTTTTATAGTTTTTTGGTATTTTTTTAGAGTTTTTAGTATTTTTTTTGGAATTTATGGTTTTTAGTGATTTTCAAGGTTTTCAAGGTTTTTAGGGGTTTTTAATGTTGTTTGTTTTTTAGGGGATTAAAGTGTATTTTTGTTTTTAGGTATTCTTTGGGTTTTAGGGGGTGTTTGGCTTTTTTATGTTTTTAATTATTTGATTGTATTTTTTATGATTTTTTTAATTTTTATGGTTTTAAAAGATTTTTAGGGGTTTTATGGGGTTTTATGGGGTTTCATAATGTTTTATTGGTTTTAGGGTTTTTATGTGTTTTACGGAATTTTTATGGATTTTAGGGGTTTTATTATTTTTATTGTTTTTAGGGGTTTTAGGGATTTTGTGGGGTTTTCAGCTTCTTAGGGTATTTTTGTTTTTTTTTGGAATATTTTGGTGTATTTTGAGTTTTTTAAGGGTTTATGGTTTCATACATTTTTTTACATTTCTTGGGGTTTAAATGGTTTTTAGAGTTTTTAGTGGTTTGATGGGTTTGATGGGTTTTTATGGCTTATTATGGGTTTTAGAGTTTTTAGGGGTTTTTAGTAGTTTTTAGGTTTTTAGGGGTTCTATGTGTTTTTAGGTTTTTAGGGTTACCTTATTGTTTTTCATGGTTTTTATTGTTTTTTATGTTTTTAGGTATTTTTTTGGAGTTTTATAGAATTTTCACTGTTTTTTAGATTTTTTATGGATATTGAGGATTTTAAGTCTTTTGTGGTTTTTATATTTATTTTGGGTATTAGGTTTTTTTTTAATTTTTTGGTTTTTTAATGTTTTTATATTTTTTATCCTTTTTATGATTTTAAAGGGGTTTTAGAGTTTTTAGTGAGTATTTTGGTGTTTTATGGGTTTTTAGGGTTTTATGGTTTTATGGGTTTTAGGGTTTTTCATATTTTTATGGTTTTTAGTGTTTTTAGTTTTTAGAGGTTTTAACTGTTTTTAGGTTTTTATGTTTTTCATGGGTTTTTTATGGGTTTTAGGGTTTTTTAGGTTTTTAGGGATTTTTAGTGTTTTTTTATTTTAATGGATTTTAGGGTTTTTGGAGATTTTGTGGTTTTTGGATTTCATAGGGTTTTAGATTTTTTATGGTCTGTATAGGGGTTTTTTCAATGAAAATAAAATGTGTGTATAAAAATTAAAAAGGAATTAAAGTACAAGTGGATTACTTAAACGGTGAAACACATAGTCTAGAGGCTAGCAATGATAGAAAACTGGGATGTGAAACACAAGCCCAAGATAGCATTCCACACTATAGTGACTTTGTCCAAATGAAAGCGTCAACATAAATCAAAGAATTATATCCCTCCTAATGACAAAATAGATAGCACCACCTACCAACCAGACCAATGTCATAATGGTAAACCCAGAAATCAACAAGGCAGCCAATAGAATGGTAGAAAGTCACCAAGAAAACCAGAAGACCCCTCTAGTCCCATCACTATTAAACCCTGAGCTCTTAGATTCCAATAAATTGCCAATCCAAAGTAGAAATAGTTCAACAGAAATATCCAAAACCCTCTCAACACCAGAATCACTCCACAAAAAGTAGTATCCCTCTCTACGCCAACAACACTAGCCAACAACACATGTACCTGCGAAAACCCCAACAACAACTAGTGCTCTGACAGCAACCCGCTCTCCAGAAAAAACACCAACACCTCAGAACAAACAATAGAATACATCCTCTAGAAATAGACCTAATCCAATAACACTTGACATTAGCACCAACCAATGACACTCCCACAACACACCACATCAAAGTAGTAGACCACACTACACAAACAAAACCATCTAACATCCCTACACCATATCAAAACCCCCATCAAAAACCAAGTTCCCTTGGTAACCCTTTTTACCATAGCATGACCTACAACACCTCCTAGCATGTAATAGAATCCGACCACTAGCAATGGACCCAATCCAATAACACCATCCACTAGCACCAACCAGTGCCACTCCCACAGTATGAAATCAAATTAATAGACCACACTAGACCAACAAAACCATCCAACATCCCCAAAATATCTCAGAACCCCCCCACAATAACCAGGATCAATCAGTAACCCTATCAATAGTAACATGATCTCCAAAACATTCTATCAAACATCAACCACACCTAAAGAGCCTGGACTAGGCAAGCACCAATAAACCCACATATTGTTCCCTCCTAGAAGGTCCCATCACCCCTCAACAACATCTCTCATTAGATCTAATCCCCAATATCATCACCTAGAATCCTATGAAACCCCCGGAATTTTCATGACCACCTAGAACCCATGAAATCACCTAGAACACCCTATAATTGCTCCATGAATTACACCATCCATGCACCAGCATCAGGACACGAAATGAGTAATAAAAAAAATCCACCCACTCCACAACATCATCACTCCAAAAACACAAGAGCCACAACACCAACACCTAGCTTCTGACTCCTAGAAGACAACATTATCACCCCCACAAGTAGGTAGCCTCAAGATACACCATCACCATAATTTGAACATGCCCTCAAAGCCACCCTCACAAACACCCAATTCCACCAACATCTGCAAAACAAATCCCAACAAGCCGTCCACACCCCTACATATGAGATAGCTCCAACACATGAAATTAACTAAGAGAAACCCACTCCCCGTCAAAAAGGATAATAAACAATGGAACAACGACACCATAAATATCCTAGTAGAATATATCTTGAAACTCTACAACGACTGGTGAAAATAGAGGAACCCATCAAGAAGAATTATTAAAGAACACTAACCAAGAAACCATACACGAGATAAGTCCCTACACATGCCACCATTTCCAAATAAGTATAAATATTAGTGCATCCATTCTTTTAAACACCCATAATGAATAAACGACAAACCCATCGTGTACATCGATGCGCACCACCAGCCTCCAATCCAAATCCAGTGAACGATGAACTAGGAAATACCTGCCAAAGGGCCATCAACCCACAAACCAAAAATAGGAATGATGTTGGCTGAAGAACCCTCATCCATGAAACTGAAGAACAATGAATGAAAGGCATTGAAAGATAAGATGATGAAGGCATGCCAATCAAAAAACCTGTACCAAACTAAATCAGATGAACTCATGTGGAACCACCATAGAATAGGATGTTGGGAAACCACCACCACATGTGCTTAGGACCTCTAAATAGGACCTTTGAAGAAACTGAAGCATGAAAATATCATCAAAAATTCCATCGACATAGGAAAATCGATGAATAAATTCAACCATACATCATTGTAGAAGACACTATAGGATGGCAGTCCTACCGCAACGATAGAAAATCGAGATTTCTATGTCCAAATAACCAAGAAAAACAAACCCCTAATAGGGTAAGAATCAGTCACATACATTTGTTTGGTGAAGATGATAATTCCAACACCAAACCCACATTCTAAACATGATCCGACATGCTATCAAGGAAATCCAACTGAAAATCCCCACAAAAAGACACAAAAAAAATGTTTAACCAAGAAATATTTCAATCGATGAATCCTCTTCCAGAAATCAACAATCCTCAAACCGACTGATAGGTGAACATGGAGCACCAGTGAAGAGCCCCTTTGACCAGATAAATGAATGAAACCCACTATTCCCAATAACTCATGGTGAACCATTGGAAAGGAAAATGTAAACTGAAAACATCAACCCCAATAAAAGTGTCAGCAAACATACAAAACTGGCCAAAGTCCCTCTAGAACTAAAGGAACAACAGTGCATAATGAACCAAACACTAATCTAACCCAAGAAGACCCTGAAAAATGATCCAAAACTTGAAAAAAAACATAGATAGTTGAAATATACACTAGAGAAAATGAAGAAAAACTATGATCCCTACCACTAACTGAAAACCACCCATGAACTGAAACCATCTTGACAAAAAAACCCACATCAAAGATACCAAAGAAAAACCCTTCAATGAAGGGAAGAAATATGAGTCCTCCAAGAAAGATAGTTCCAAAACACAATAGTGATTCCACCCTAGGCCCGGGGCTCTTGAGAGCTACAAGATACTAATTGATAGTCATAGGGGGTTTTAGGGTTTTTTGAGATTCTTATGGTTTTCATGGTTATTAAATATTCTTAGCTGTTTTAGAGGTTTAAAGTGTTCTAATAATTTTTAGTGAGTTTATGTTTTTTTATTTTTTTTGGATTTATAAGGTTTTAAGTGGTCTTTATGGTTTTTGTGGTTTTTAGGGTTTTTAGGGTCTTTTATGGTTTTTGTAATTTTTAGGTGTTTTATAGGTTATAAATTTTTTAGGGTTTTTAGTTTTTTCTTATGAATTTTTAGGGTTTAGGGCTTTTTATTTTCAGGTATTTTTTAGTAATTTTATAGTTTTTTGGGTTTTTAGGGATTTTGAGGAGTTTTAGGGATTTTGGGGTGATTTATGGATTTTGGGTTTCAATTATATTTTAGTTTTTTAGGGGGTTTATGTTTTTTTTAGATTTTAAGGTTTATTAGGTTTTTTCAAGGTTTTTATGGATTTTTACATTTTTAGGGATTTTTATGCATTTTTAGTATTATTATGGTTGTTATTATTTTTAGGTATTTTGAGGTGTTTTAGGGTTTTTTATGGTTTTAAAGTGTTCAATATATTTTTTTGTTTTAAGGGTTTTAATTTTTTTAGGTTTTATGGTTTTGTACATATTTTTAGGTTTTATAGGGTTTTTTATATTTTTTAATATATTTAGGGTTTTATAGGATTTTTACTGTTTTTCTCAAGGTAATAGTATGTATTAAATGATAAGAAAATTAATTAAAAATAGAATCACCCAAGGGTAAAATTATATATGACCGAAGAAACGAAGGCTCAAGGGAAATCAATCAACAAGACATTAATGAATGAACCCAAAATGACCAATTGACAAAGAACATGACACCACTATGAAAACACAACAATACACTCACCAAGGTGGAAAAGACAAACCAACATCACATGAGCCCAATAAGAAGCCAAACCCAAAAGAATCTTGCAGAAAAGGACAATACAACTAGTTCTATCAGTCACTCACTAAGTTCACACGATATAGAAATAGAATCAACCACCAACTAATAACAAATGAGCTAATCATACAATTCCCCACAAACCAGCAGAAGGAAACACAAAAGCCCTAAGCACAAAACCATCAAGTACTCTAAGAGACTACACCACCAAGACCTCAAGATGACCCAAAGAAGAAATAATATCACACACACAAACACACATAAGCTTGCGCGCATGAACACACCACATAATGTACACATACATCCAAAAAACACCATTATCACATACCACCATCATCCCCTACACATTCCAACACCAACCAGCCACATGAAACTCCTCAAACACCAACCAATCTTACACATCACTGAAAAATAGCAGCCTTTCCCTCCAAGCTTAACCCTTATATCTTACACTTCAAAAACCTTCTAGATGAACACCTGCACCAAATATTTCCCAACCCTCCAGCAACACCCACCTAAGATAGGTCCACCCTTAAACACCTTAAACACAGCTCCACTCTAATTCCCCTACATCATTCCCCATCCCCCAACATCACATTTGATGTATGTTGATGACATGTTAGTCATCATTAATTTCAGGTGTAGGTCTATCAATTATCTTAACAATATCCTTTTGGAGTACTGCCACTGGAGTGGGAAGATCGTTAATAGGGAGAAGAGTTGTTTTTATGTATCTAACTCATGAAACTCAAGTAGGGTGGACCGGATGAGCATCGAACTTGGTATGGGGAGAGTCACTTTTCCGTTGGAGTATTTCAGTACCCATGTATCCTTAGTAAGACTACGAAGTAGGTACTTTTAAAATGTAGTGAATAAGATTATAGATAGAATTTTGAATTTGGAAACCCATTTATTATCATTCGGGGGGAGGATCACGCTCAAGAATAGTGTAATCTCAGTTATATCGGTGCATGATCTGGCTTCTACTAGTATAACGAAGGGGTGTTATTAGGATAATCAATATAATCCTTGCTCGGTTTATTTGGGATGTGTTATCCAAGGAGAAGATGTAGTGGGTGTCGTGGGGTAAGATGGAATGACCCATTGGTGAAGGAGGAATCAACGTCAAGATCCTCAAGGATACAATACATGCCATGAGTGCAAAGCATGCATGGGGAATCCTTGAGGAACACACCCTATGGGGGAGGATAATGTCTAGATGATACAAATCTGATGATACAGCCCCTTCTTCCAGGGGAATCTATGTGGTCCTCGGTATGTATCATTTTTCCATCACCCCTCCCTCACTCTCAATGGATTATTATGGAGGCGAACATACTCTTTTGGTATCACAACTATTCAGGTTGTGTGTTGGGATGTTCAATATGTTCTACTCCCCTTATCTCCTTCAGGGAGGCAAGTTTTCATCTTTGGTTTTTCAGGTAGGTTCTGAAAACACATCAACAAGAGGTGTTTGACCATGTTCATATTAACTTCGAGCAAGAAAAGTGCGTCTATACCCCTTACACCTAGATTAAGTTCAACTCAAAGGATTTTTGTAGGAGTAACATCACTCAAGGGTAGTAGGATAGATGGAGCTATATGGCGCGGGGCATCAAAATCCTCACTAAAATTAACTTCCATTCATTGAGTATTTAAAATAATGTTATACCATATGATGTTAATATAAAATTTTTGGGAATTATCATGGATTCCTTCTTCAATTTCTATGTGAATAGAAAGGAAGAGAGCATGAAACACATCTTCTTTGAGGGTGAATGGTCACAACAGGTGTGGAGCTTCTTTTGTACATCTATAGGGTACTCTCGCCAAGCTGATAACATAGAGTTGTTCATAGAGATCTACTTCTAGGGGATCAATGGGAATGACAATGAGGTTGATACGTGATCCATAATCTATAATTTGGGCTATTGGGTATTATAGAAAGAATGGAATCGATCCGGGTTTGAGGGGATATCTTCTAAAGGAAAAGCGGTTGTGGCTAGAACTAGATGTATGATGATTGAATTGTTTAGTATAGAGATTATCAGGAAGGAGGCATAATACCTTTTCACATTGAAGGCATCACAGAGTGAGGACTGACAGTGTGGATCAGGGGCACCGAGGAGATGGATTCATAAGGTTTCTCCATAGGGTGGCCTCAAACTAAATACGGATGGTTCTTGTGTAAGAGGTGGCATGTGAGGAGGAGGTGTTCTCAATGACCATAGGGGGAGTGTGGTGATGAAATTCACAAACTATTATGGAAGTGTAAATTCTATTTGGGAAGAATATCTTGCAGCTCTCATAGGGTTGTCCATGTGCAATCATAGGGAAATTATCATTGCACAACTGGAAATAGACTCCATGATTATTCATGGTGTTCTTCATGGTAAACGCACCACTCCCTGGTCAATTTCCTATACAATTAGAAAATTCAAGGCTCTCCAAGACAACAACATTAGAGTCACCCATACATAGAGTAAGGGGAACCAAGTTTCGGACTACGTATAATCTCTTTTGGTCCCTGGTACCCTAGTTTTTTGAATTTCTAATGTGTCTCATTTTAAATTGGAGGGTGTGAACTTGATTCGAGGTGATGTTGTCGGCCTTCATTATTTCCTCCCCCAAGGTTTGGGTGCCCTCTCCCAATTATTTTCCCCTTATGGAATAAAAATTTTAATGTTGGATGAATGGGATTTTGAGTGTTTTAGGGGTTTTTGTGTTTTAAAAGTTTTATTGTTTTTTTGGGGTTTTATGTTTATTTATTTATTTTTTAGGGTTTTAAAAGTTTTTAGAGTTTTTTTAATTTTATTAGAGGTTTATATGGTTTTCAAAATTTGTATAGGGGTTTTAGGGTTTTATGTGGTTATAAGGTTTTTAATGTTTGTAGCGTTTTTAGGTGTTTTAGGGTTTTTAATAGTTTTTTATTTTTAGGGGATTCAATTATTTGTACGTTTATAATGTTTTGTCATATTTTTAATGGTTTTTAGGGTTTTCAGATTTTAGGGAATTTTTAGGTATTTTTTAGATTTTTTTTTTAGTGTTTTTAGGGATTTTGAGGGTTTTTAGGTTTTTATAGAATTTTAGAGTTTTCTAATGATTTTAGGGTTTTCAAGTGTTTTTATTATTTTAGTGTGTTTTAATGGTTTTTATGATTGTTATTTCATTTGATGGTTTTAGGGATTTTTATGATTTTGTGAGTTTTTTAGGTTTTCTAGGATTTTTATGGGTTGAAGTGTTTTTAGGGGCATTTAAGTGTTTTTAGGTTTTGAAATTTGTATTATGGGTATTCAATTTTTTTTAGGATTTTTTATATTTATAGATTTTTTATAGATTTTTTTTGGATTTTTAGGGGATTTTTAGGGATTATACAGATTTTGAGGGTTTGTTAGTTTTTTTTATTGTTTTTCTGAGTTTAATCAATTTTTAGTTTTTTAGGGGTTCTAAGGGTTTATAGGTTTTTATTATTTTAATAGTAGTTTTCACAGTTTTTATAGTTTTTTATATTTTTAGGAATTTTTGGATTTTTTAATATTTGTATGGGTTATTTTGGTTTTATGGTTATTCCTATTTTTTCGTGTTTTTTATGTTTTTCAAGTTTTTATGGTTTTTATAGATTTTATAATTTTAGGGTTTTAAAGATATTTTAATGTTTTTGGTTGGTTTTTAATATTTTTAGGGGTTTTAGGATTTTTTATAAAAATTATGGGATTTATGAGTTTTAGGGTTTTTAGTGTTTTTAGAGTTTTTAATTAATTTTAGTGTTTTTTTGTATTTTAGTGGTTTTAATGTTCTTAGGTTTGTATGGTTTTCTTAGTATTTTTTCATGGTTTTTAGGGTTTTTTACAATTTAGGGACTTTTAGGTATTTTTTTGAATTTTACAGGGTTTTAGGGTTTTTAGGGATCTTGATGGTTTTAATGGTTTTTAGGATCTTTATTGGTTTTTACCTTTTTATGGTTTTTGAGTTTTTTAATAGTTTTAAGGGTGTTTTTAGTTTTTTAATACTTTTTTTCTTTTAAATTTATTTTTTTAGTGGGTTTTAGGGTTTTTATTTGTTTTTATGGGTTTTATGGTTTTAGGAGTTTTATGGTGTTTATGGGGTTTTACTGTATTTAAGGTTATTTTGGGTGTTTATCATTTTTATGTTTTCTAGGGGTTTTAATTATTTTTAGTTTTTAATGGTTTTATTATTTATTTTTAAGGTTTCTAGGGTATATTAAATTTCTATGATCTTTATGGATTTATTTATATTTTTTGTCATTTTTATGGTTTCTAGGGATTTGGCGGATCTTTAGGGTTTTTTAGGGTTGTGGGTTTTGTGGTTTGCTTTGGGTTTTATGGTATTTTAGTTATTAGGGTTTTATGATTTTTTAGCGTTTTTTAACATTTTTAGGGGTTTAAAGGGTTGTTAGAGTTTTCGGTATTTTTTAGTGGTTTCATGGGATTTTTTGGTTTTTTTGGTGTTTAGCGGGGTTTATGGATTTTAGGGGTTTTATGTGTTTTAGGATTTTAGGATTTTTTAAATTTTTTCAAACATTTATGTGATTTTAGGTTATTAAGGATTTCTTGGGGTTTTTATAGAATTTATGTTTTCTTACATTTTTAGGAATTTTTTAGGATCTTCATGGTTTTTTAAGGAGTTTAGGGATTTTAAGGGGGTTTATGGTTTTTTTTAAAAAAATTAACATTTTTAGGGTTTTAATGGTTTATAGAATTTTTTTTGGTTATCAGATATTATTAGTTTTTATGGGTATTTATTATTTTTAGGGGTTTTATGGTTTTTATGATTTTTAGGGGTTGTAGGAACTTTTTAGGGTTTTATGATTTTTTAGGTTTTTTACGGGATTATGTTTTTTAGTTTTTTAAGGTCTTCTTATGTTTTTTAACATTTTTTAGAGTTTTTTTACCTTTTTTAGGGATTTTATGTTTTTTTATGTATTTTTTTAATTTTTAGGGATTTTTTGGATTCTAGGGTTGTTTACAGTTTTAGGGTTTTTACCATTTTTGGTTTTTTAGGGGTTTCACGTGTTTTTAGGATTTTAATTTTTTCTTATGGGGTTTTCACGGTTTTTAGGTTTTTTAAATTTTTATGGATTTATAGTTTTTTTTAGAATTTTTATGTTTTTTTGGGTTTTAGGCATTTTAAGGGTTTATAGGTTTTTTATGGATTTTAGGTTTTTATGGTTTTTGGGGGTTTTTAGTCTTTTTTTTGAAATTTTTAGGATTTTGAGTTTTTTTAGATTTTTATATATTTTTTATGTTTTTAAAGGGATTTTTCCTATTTTTAGTGGGTTTTTATAGTTTTATGCGTTTTCATGTTTTTTAGGTGTTTTATGGTTTTAGAGATTATTGGGTTTCTAGTGTATTTTGGTTTTTATGGTTTTCTTAGGTGTTTTTCAGGTTTTTTGGGTCTTTTACAATTTATGGATTTATATTTGTTTTTCAATATTGCTACAATTTTTAGAGTTTTTGGTAGATTTAGGGATTTTAAGAATGTTTATAATTTTTGAGGTTTTTAGGGTTTGTAAGTGTTTTTTGGTTTTTATGGGTTTCTTAGGAGTTCTCAATGTTTTTAGGGATTTTTTATATTTCTAGGGATCATTAGATATTTTTAAAGTAATTCTATGGATTTTTATGGTTTTTAAGATTTTTTTTTGTGTTTTTATAGTTTTAGGGGTTTTATGGATTTTTTTGTAGTTTTATGTTTTTTTGATTTTTTCAGATTGTTATTGTTTTTTGGTATTTTTTAAGTTTTAGGGGTTTAAATGGTTTTTGGTGTTTTCAATTATTTTTTATAGTTTTTAAATATTTGTATGGTTTTTATGGTTTTTTTGGGTTTTTTGGTTTTTTGGTTTTTTAGGGGTTTTGTGAATTTTTATAAATTTTTTAGTTTTTAGGGGATTTATGTGTTTTTTGGTTTTTAAGGTTTTCTTAAGCGTTTTCAGGGATTTTATGGGGTTTTATATTTATAGATATTTCTTTGGATTTTTTATGATTTTTATCATTTTTAGGGTTTTAGGGATTTTGATTGGTTTTAGGGTTTTAGTGTTTTTATTGCATTTGGGGTTTTAGGGTTTTTTTCAATGAAAATAGAACTTCTATATAAAAAAGGAAGAAAGAATTAAAGTAGAATAGGATCACCCAAAGGGTGACACAGCTATCCTGAAGGCCAATAATGACATCAAAGATGGAAGCGAAACCCAAGCCCAAGCCAGTATTCCGTACTCCACTACAACTATCCACTTGCAAGCATCAAAAAATATCAAAGGCCAGTAGCACTCCCTGCCACAAAACAAATAGCACCCCTAACCAAGAAGCCCAAATCATCAAGAGAATTGAATGAATTCCTCAAGAATGCCAACAGAACCACTCTAAACCACCGGGAAAACCAGCACACCCCTCCATCCCCATCACCACTAAACCTATAACTCTCACCACTATACCCCAAGATCCCATATTTAAATCAATAGTGACCAGTCGGCAAAATCAGATCACTAAAACAATATAATCTTTCCACACACTACTATAACTCCCCACCAAGAATAATCTTTCTCCACTCCCATAGCACCAACCAATAACACGTGTACCTATGAAACCCTTTTGAAAATGAATTCTCTAGTAGATACTTTCTCTATAGAAATAGCATCAACACCTCCTAGACAACAACAATGTCCATCCACCATCAATGAGCACACAAAAAACAACACCATCCACTGTTACCAACCGTGTCACTCCCATAACAAACCCTATCAAATAAATAGTCTTAAATACACTAATAGAACCAACCAACATCCCCCACAACATCTCATAGCCTCCAATAGTAAATATGCTCCAGCAGTAACACAATAAATTGAAAAATAACCTCTAGCACTACTAATCCAACATTATCTACACATTCAGACCTTTCACCCATCTGGGACCAACAAACCCTCTCCATGTTCCCTCTAAAAAACTCCCAATAACCTATAAAAACATCTATTAGTAACTTCAGCAGCCCAAATAATCACCAAACATTTTAAAAGATGCCTAGCACCCTCATCACCCCTGACATCCATGACATCATCTGTCACCCTGCTACACTAGATCCAAGTAGCACCCCATCCTTGCACCTGCATCAGGACCAAGAACCAACAAAAAAATAGAATCCACTTGCCCACACCAGCAACACTCCCAACACTTAAGCACCATAGCACCAACACCGAGATTCCAACTCCCAGTAGTCAGCATCCTCATCCCCTACATGAAGGAACCTTGAATCCACCATTACTCCATCATCATACTATGCACTAAAGACCACTAACACAGACACCCCATAACACCATCATATCTATACCAAATCATTGAAATCAGTCCACACACCATCATCTGAAACAACTTCATCCCATGTAAGAAACTAGCAACAACCCATAACCCACCCCAAATGATCATTACCACTAGAACAAGGTCCCTAGAAATCACCCAGAAGAATCCATCATGCGACTCTATAATGGCCTATATCAAAAAATAAACTAGCATGTAGAATTAGTAGTAAACAATTTCAAGGAAACCCTCCATAAGAAAATACCCTATTTGTGTAACCACTGCCAATGTTGCAGAAAGATTAATGAAGAGAATTTTTCAACCACACAACTAGAAGAGATGAAAAAACAATTGAGCAAACTAACCATCACTATCATCTTCTAACTAAATCAAACAACCAACTAACTAGGAAACACAAACAGATAGACTATCAACCCACAAACTAAAATAAGAGCGACACTAGCCAACCAAACCTCATTTAGAAAACTGAATAACCATAAAAACTAATCTTCGATAGATAATATGATGATGGAGAACCGATCATGGAACCAACAATGAATAGAATATGAATAAATCACGTGAAACCACAGAAAAAAATGGGAAATTGGGAAACCACCACCCCAAGTGATGTGGAAATATAAACAAGACTGTTGAGAACCTGGAGCATCGATGAAACTTCAGAAATGTCAACGATGAAGGCATACTGAAAAATTATGATAACCTCACTTCACTGAAGAAGACAGAATAAGTCAAATGTCCACCACCCATAATAGAAAACCATGACGCTTTGGTCCACATGACCCCGAACCATGAACCCATGACATGCCAAAAACCAATCACATCGGTCATCATGTGGATGAATCTTGTGTGAACACCAACCTCACGTGACAACTATGAACCCACACACCATCGAGGAACACCGACCATAAATCCCTACATCAAGATGATAAACTTTTTTGAACAAGGAATGCCATTAACCGATGAATCCAGTGCCAATGACTGGAAAAAATTAAACTGGCAGATATGTGAACATGGATCACTGGAAAACAACTCCTCTAACCTGAAATAGGCAAGAAACCCACTGTTCCCAGGAACACTTGATGAACCACCGATTAGGAGAGCTCATTTTGAAAACCTCAACCCTATAAAACCATTGGAAAACCAAAAAAATCATCCACCACCCACCAGAACCAAAGGAACAATGGAGGATAATGAAAAACATCTAGCTGAATCTGAGATGACCCCGAACAACAAGCCAAAACTAGTACGAAAATGGGAGCATCAACCAATCCATTAATTACAATGAACGAAAACTAATATCCCCGCCAATGACCACAAACTATCCCTAAATCCAAACCAACATGGCCAAAAACCTCTATTGAAGAGACCATTGATGAACCCTTCAACTAAAGAATGTACGATGAAGCAACCATGAAACATAGTTTCAAAACGTAGTATTAAATCAACCATTATAATGGGGCTCCCTTGATCTATGAGAACACAACCAATATCCCTTTGGATTTTTAGGTTTTTCTGTATTTTTTGGGGTTATTTTGTTTTTTTATTTATCATTTTTAGGGGTCAAAATGGTTTTTCATGTTTTTAGTGGGTTTTTATATTTTTTTGGGTTTTAAGTTTTTTAGTGATTTTTACAGTTTTTAAGGGTTTATGTTCTTTTGTGTTTTTAAAGTTTTTATAAATGTTAAGGTGGTTTAGGGTATTAATTTTTTTTATGTTTTTAAGGTTTTTCATAGGTGTGTTTAGGATTTTTAATTGTTTTTACATTTTTATGGGTTTTTAGGTATTTTTTTTTTTTTAGTGTTTTTGAGGGGTTGTATGAATTTTGAGGGGGTTTTGGGTTGTTAAGGGTTTTTAGGGGTTTGTTTCATAGTTCCTTTGAACGTGTGTTCTAGTTTAAGAATAACTACTTCCATATAGTTTACATTGGATTTATTCATGGAACTAGAAACATCTCAAAGTTATTTATCCAAAATGGACTTTCTTTCCAAAGGCAGGTGTTCGTTATGTTTGAGATTACGATACTTAAGAACATGCATTGGTAAAGAGGATGGGAGGTCAGACTCATCACACCCTTTTGGGGGGAATTATTGTCTACTCTGGGACTCTCTTTATAGATTTGATATATTTTCATGAATCCTTATTAATTCATGAAGTATGACATAGGTTTCCCTTGGAATTTTCAATTAATTATTAGCATGTATGAAATTTATAATCATCCATATATATTCTTGGTTCTTCATTAATGGAGACAACTATATGTATTTTATGTTCTCCATCAATGGTATCCTCTCATATACTATTTAGATATTCTATTAATCATCGTTATGATTATACTAATTTTTAAGCCACTCAGTGGGGCACTCATGAATTTATTGTCGTCCAAGGAGATGAAGGTTTTTTCTGATATAGGGATTATACCCATAAAATGGGCTATCTACGTGTCCTTGTGAAAGGAATAAGAACCCTTGTATTTCAGTGTCACTTTAATGGGACACATCATACCTTTTAAGGTGATGTAATAAGGACCTAATCGTATAGTTTAATGTCATGTGGTAAGGGAATCAGAGATAACGGTTCTTAGAAAAGGATTGATGTGGGACATATTCTTACGCAGCCTAAGGATGTTGGAAAGAATATGGGTTTTCAAGTAAGATTAGACCTTGATGGAAATATGTCCCAAGGAGAACATTATTGATTTGAGGTGTTGAGTTTGAACCTCAAGGAGGCTTCCTAAGTATCCCATTTTGACGGGAATAAAATCCCATGTAGTACGATGAGTCCCATAGAAGAGTGTAGTCCTTTGTGAGAAATGAGTTTGGGCTTACTTCTTGAAAATGATGCCTTGGTGATTTGGGGGTTTAATTTGGGGATTACTCCTAAGGAGGATGCTCAGATTAAGGGAATTAGGGTTGGATTATTGATGAGGATATCTAGGGAGATCGGGCCCTGAGAAGGCTTCCTACGTATCCCAATTATGGTGGGAATCAGAGTTATCATAGTTTATTAACCTTGAGTATTTCTAAAAAATGTTGTAATCATTAGGAATCTCTGAGCCCATGTGAGTCCTGCTCAGTGTGGGAAATAAGAGTATGTGAAAGATTCAACAAAGTAACCCATAGTTTTCCTCCTCTACTAGTGGAAGAGGAAACACCTATGATGAAAATGGTGGATGAGGGCGAGGTGACCAGGGAAGAGGGTGAGGCAATTATCCTTCCATATATTCACTTTACATTTGAAAAGGGACCAATTTAAGGAAGGAGTGAAGGTGAGGGATGTAGAGAGGTGCAAGACCGCAACCTTTTACTTCAAAGGTTAGGGGATACACCAGGATGGCTTCCCTAATGGATCTCAATAGGGGAAGAAGACTTCTCATTTTCTTGAATGGAAAATAAAGTGTGAATCGTACCTTCCCTACTAGAGACTTCTGGTTCCTGGTTTTATAGATGAGATCGGGAGGTCAGAACCCAAACCCTAATTCTCCAAACTGAGAACTTTCTAGCACTATTAATGGGAGAAAGGTCCCTGTGACTGTAGATATACAAACCCATAGACATTCCATGAATACTAATCCCATTGTGAAACAATTGTGGGAAACCTCTAACTGCGAATATACAAACCCAAAAAGAAGACACACTAATGATCCATTCCCAAAGGTTTGATAAGTCATAAAGTTTTCGTATTATTTTCAACATAATCCCTATCAGAAATGGGTTCCAATGAAGAAGAATCCTTTCTATGAAGGTCTTTGAAGAAGGATTGATTGCTTTAAGACTAAAGAGAATAAGTGAATTAAAGGAGGGCACCCATTTATGTATTGGTGTACAGGTATGGGTGAAAAAGTAGACTTGGGTGACCTCATGTTCACTTAAGTTATAACAAACCATGAAGTCAATACTTGGGTGAGACTTGACTCAATCCTTAAAGAGTACTCATAGGTATTCTCAGATGTGGTTCACTCATGTTCCTATGAGAGGAATAGGTGGCGCACAAGTGTTTCTAATTCAGGGAGGTTCAGCACCTCAGGCGTGCAAGTGTTATGGATTAAAAACACTAAAGGTAATTAAGTTTTATGATCCTCCTTCAAATCCTCCACTCTAGATGTTAAAGAACTATGTTGAAAGTTTAGAAATACTTGGGTGAAGCACTAGGGATACTAGAGTAGAAATTAGGCTTCAGAGAAAATTTTTCCATACAAATGAAGACCCCAAGGGTCTATTTATTGGAAAATAGAAGACCTTAGAAGAAAGGATTTTGGGCGCACAAGTGGCTTGGGTTCCATATTTTTAGCATCAAAGTACATTATGTGCTGATAGTGTTTTGTCTATACTAGGGTGACACTATTAATACTTAGCTAAAATAATTACTTCACTCATCTCCAACATGGTGGCACACAGATGTTTGAATGTAGGTACCTTGGTCATCTCTTTAGGGACATAGCCAAATTTATTGCTCCATACTGTGGGGTTTGCGCCCCCTCACCCCAAGTGGGATTAGTGTCGATGCCTTCACTACCATCACTGGTCGTCATAAAAAATGCAGAGTCACACCATGAACTTTTCAAGGCCAGTTGAGGAAATTTTATAGAAAAGGGCATGGAACAATATTTATGGTGTCTAACCCCCCTTCCTAGAATTTTATTCATTTAGAATGAAAATAATTTTGTTCTAAGGAAAAATTAGGGCACTTTGATGCATTCTAAGAAAATTTGGTTAGATTTGGAGCTATGTCAAGTTTGGGAGGATGCTCTAATTTTTTCTTAAGCCATGGGGCCTAGTGAGCATAGTTTGATTTTTATTAGAGTTATGCAAACAAACCCAAAAACATTGTATCTTTTGACTTTTTATTTCTATAACATTGACAAGAACCAACAAATTGTATGCCTGGAGAGATGAGTGTTGAGGAAATATGTTTATCTTATGACTTCTCCATTCCTTATGGTTTTATGTTTTGAAAATCACAAAAACTATTTCTTAAGATGTGATTTTTTTTATGTTTTGTATTTTTCTTGAGATCCGATTTTATCATTCTATTATACTTACAGATCTATCATTATTATTTTTCATTCTGTAATACTTACAAGTATGTCATTATGATTTTTCATTCTGTTATACTTACAGATCTGTCATTTTGATTTTTCATTCTGTTATACCTACACATCTATCATTATGATTTTTATATTTTTTAATACTTACAGATATATCACAATGATTTGACATTCAGTTTTTCTGATTCCGATTCTAGTGTATAAGTGATTCATTTTTTATGATACCGATTCAGGTGTTTATGTGATTCAGTTTTTATGATACTGATTCCAGTGTATATGTGATTCAGTTTTTAAGATATTGATTCTGGTGTATAAGTGATTCAGTTTTTATGATACTGATTCCAGTGTATATGTGATTCAGTTTTTATGATACCGATTCCGGTGTATATGTGATTCCATTTTTATGATTCTGATCCCGGTGTATATGTGGTACCGTTTTCATATTCCGATTCTCTTTTTCTTAAGAATCCATTTTCCTGATAATGTTTGAGTTTCCCAATGTATCATTCCAATATTATCGGATTCTAAGACTTCCTATACTTAACATTTATCTTTAACATTGTTTATGTTACTTGAAACGATGTCGTACAATTTGTTACAATCTAACCATTGTATGTTATCCACATGTCCAGGTCCTTCCAAAATTTAAGGAAAATATGACCATTGGAGAGGAGCCGACCTTTGGAAAGTTTTGCCTATAAATATATGCTCATTTGAATGAGAAAAATAATCATGACGTCAACTACAACTTGACATTGAAAAATCTATGAAGTTATTTTTAGAGAGAGAGTGGCTCTTAAAACTCTTAGTGCTCCGTGTGGATGTCATGAACAACTTGTTCAGGAATGAACAACTTGTTCAGCCATGCTTTGTACAGAATATGATTGTGTTGATCGTGGGATTCTGGGTTTAGAATACAGTGGTTCTGATTTCCTTCTAAATCGAGGGATTTTGGGGATAGCAAGACATATTCCAATCTTCGGATTGAGGAATTACCTGGGTTAGGGTAAGACCAACTTTCTTGAAGTATTAATCATGGAACCTTTATCCAATGTTGTTGGATACCCTTCTCTTTGGGGTAAAAGAATCTTATTATTACTTTTTTACTTTTACATGTTGTTTTAATTCCGCTGTTGTATGTTAACTTTGTTAATGGTGGAAATTATAACATTATTATACCTTTTATTTCAGTTACTCTGATTATATTAAAGATTCTATATGCTTTAAGGTAGAATATTTTTCTTAAGAAAATTTTTCTTAAGTTTTTTCCTTATTCTATGTTTAATAAAAGGTTTATTTTAGAGGTTTTTTGATTGTTTGTTTAACTTTCCTTAAATAAAGTTGTATGTTATCTTTAAAGGTTACAAAGGAATTTTTAAAGAATACAATTCACCCCACCATCTTGTATTTGAGCATCTCATTACACATATTTAATCCTACAATGCGACTTCGACTTTTGTCCAGAGTTTCCATTGTGGGTTTTCAATCTAGTGAGTACTATGTCTCTTTCTATTTGGTTGTTTAGATTCATGCATGTTTGACTAAAAAGGGATAGTGTTTAAGGTTGAATAGTTTTGAAAATAAATCATGAAATTAGATCCCAAACAAGGCTCAGTGGCTAATAATTTATCTCTTATTATTTAAAAACATTTAATGGGAATCTTGAGTCATGATTTTTATGGCCACAAAATCTAAAACTGGTATAAACAAAAATGAAGTCTCTCAAATGATATAAGTTACCATTATTTTAGAAACCTGTTATGGGGTTGTGTTATGTAGGGCTGACTAGGGAATATGTTGCATAACCAAATAGTGGTATATTTTAACTGACAGTCCTGTTATGTATGAAAATTTTATGCAAGACCATTGGGGGAACATACTTCATAGTCAAGAAAAGGAGATATTTGGAATTTAACATTTATTGTTGATAGAAAAGGGAATATATGATTTTGGTGAATCAAGACCACAGTGGGTGGTTTTTTTAAGGAAATTAATTTTATGAATAAAGGGTTATCTATGTCGACATATGTCATGAATAGAAAAACCACTTCTACAAAAATTTGGTGTATGAGTAATGGTTAAAATTTTCCAGAAAGGGGAACTTATGATATCAGTCTGTAGTTTTAAGTCGCGTAGTGAGGACATTGTACTGTGAAATTTTAAATCTTGCAATGAGGACATTGTACTGTGCAGTTTTAATTCATTCAATGAGGATATTGAACTCTTCAATTTTAAGTCATACAGTGAGGAAATTATGTGGCTTTAATTTTAAGGTCTTTATCTTCATGAAAATGTTTGATACTCTCCCAATTTATTGATAATTTGTTTGGAAACATAATACCATGTTTAGGTATGGAAGATAAGAATTGTAAACTATGATTTGGGAATTTTTGGATCTAAAGAATGATATGGGAAAAGGGCTAAAGTCATTAGAGGAAGACTATTCTATGAAAAAATTACCATTATTTGAAAAACTCATTATGGGGTTGTATTATGCAGGGCCGACTAAGGCATATTGTGTATATCCAAATAGAGGCATCTTTTGACTGACATGCCTGTTATGTAGGCACATTTTATGCAAGGCCTATGGGGGCATGTAATTCAATGTTAGGAAAAAGTGATCTCAAATGTTTGACATTATATTGCTAAAAGATGAACAAAGTTTATGGAGATTCATATTTTCCAAAGCACAGAGTTTGGTTTATGTGGAAAGGTACTTGAATACGGAGAGAATATTTTCAATCAGGATTTCCAAAAAAATGGAGGAATAGAGTTTCTATGACAGTCTCATCCAAATGTCTGAAGTATGGTGTCTGTAGTTCTTAGGTCATATGACTATGACCAAAAATGGAAACAGAATATGATATGTGGTCAAGTGATCCACGGCTATTTCATATTGCATTAAACACATGGAGAGGTAAATTTTTAAACCATTGTATTGAAGACTTTTATATTGAGATAAGTTAATGGGACAAATATACATTAATGGATACATTAAAATACAGATTCTTGTATATTGTTATCAATGTATTAAGGGGAAAAAAGACACATTAACTAAGAATGAAATTACCATCATTTGAAAAACCCTTTATGAGGGATGTATTATGTAGGGCCAGATAGGGCATATGCTGCAAAGCCAATTAGTGGTATCTTTTGACTGATATGTTCATTATGTAGGCAACTTATGCAAGGCCACCAAAGGTCACACACTGCATGGTCATGCAAAAGATTTCTCAGATATCATAGAATCTATAAAAAAATCTTTAACAAATATTATGAATATATGAAAATAATAGTGATTAAAAGTGTGAAATATGAAAGGGGTAATGCTCAATGCATAGGAGAAATTTTTGAATCAATATTGGCCATGAGTTTGGAGTCCTTTACAAAGATCTAACTCATATGTAAAATGGGGATATTATTGTTTCCCTGGTGGCTCTCTAAGAGAGGACCCAAAATAATGACTCCCACATATATTCTAAATTATATGTGGAAGGGAGATAAAAATTTACACCATGACTGGGAGTAGGAACTAAGGAAAATATTTCAATACGTATCTCATAGGGATTACAATCAATCCATACATAATTATTTTAACATTACCTATGCATGTTTGATTCATAATCTGGGAATAGAGGCGTTTTTGTATCATGGTTGGGACCAATATTAAAGATATAGTCATCTCTACATATCACATTAAAATGAGAATCAAGCCATACATAGTTCTAGTACATTAATTTCACACACCAATCGAGTTTGCTATGGGAAATGTGTCTTTTAACACATTCTGGAAGAACAATATAAACTTAAAACAAAAAATGGTATGAAGGTCAAACCATGTATCATAAAAGAGAACTCTATATAGATCTGGTTCATATATAATAGAAGAAAGGTCAAATAAAAATTTTGTGGGTGCGGTAGGGCCCAATATTGGAGATACATGCATATCTATGTAACTCATATGGATGAGAATAAATCCACATTTAGTTCTTGAAATGAGGCCCCTATGAAGATCTGATTCAGACATATGGAGAAATGGAACTCATGTTCCACTAAGAAGTAGCAATGATGCAAGTGATTCTTACACATGGAATCACTTAACGTCCAATAAAGGAGACGTTAAGAGTAAAATTTAATTTTTTGTAATGAGGAAAAATGATGTCATGTTGTTTAATTTCATGTGATAAGGAGAAAGATGTTATTCATTTTATCATTGTGTAGCATGGATACTTATGGTTGTTAAGTAGTTTAATGTCTTGCAAGTAGGAATTTGTGCTGTGCAGTTTAGATTCAAGCAGCAAGGACATTGTGTGCAGTTACACAAACTACTTCTACAATAATATTGCATTGGTAGGAGTTGTAATGAGCTCTACATACATTGAGATTAGAAAATAAGATCCATTTGAGTAGACCTTATTTATGGAATAAGTTTCTTCCCATTTTTGATCAATATTTGGAGGTTTATTTCCTAGTATAATTGGATTCCTGAGGACCAATACCAATTCTCATTGATTAAAGGAATGGAGGTGAACTTTCTCATTAAAATCTCATGCTATTCTGTTCTAATAGAATTCTAAATGATGAAAAGTATGCAATACCTTTTCTTCCAATCGTTCCATCTCATAAAATCATTTCTCATACTTTCGATATGTAGATAACTGATCACATATTGCAACTTGAAGTAAAGGAAAATGAATTTCAATTGGAAAATCTGATTCTATTCCATAAACCAATGAATATGGGGTTTACTGAGTGTCAGTATGCGTAGTAGTTTGATAAGCTCATAAAGCATGAACAAGTTTATTAGGACAAGATTTCTTATCTTTATCCACCATCTTCAGGAGTATATTTGATAGGGTCTTATTGAAATCCCCTAAATGTCCATTTGATTCTACATGATAGAAAGTTGAATGATTGGATTTGATATTGTGCTCATGGTATAACTTATTTACCTCAACATAAAAAAAATTGGCATTGTTGTCCATCAATATAGTTTGAGGGACACCAAATCTAGTGATCATGTTAGTTTTGAAAAAACTAACAATGTTATTGGATCTGAATTATTTGAGAGGTATTCCCTCAACCCATTTGGAGATGAAATTGGTAGCAGTAATTATATACTTTTACTTCTTAGTCGTAGATGGAGGATAAGGTCCTACAACAACCATTCCCCATATTGAAAATGGCTATGAGTATTTGGTTGTATGTAACAACTACGGGGCTTGATGATTGAAGTTGGAATGCACTTGGCAGGGATGACATTTCTTGGTGAAATATATGCAATCTTGTATCACTGAATTCCAAAAGTATCCAAACCTTATGATTTGATCAGAAATCCAATTCCTAGAATGTTGATCACAATAAGCTTTTGTATGTACTTCATTCATTAAAGCTACAGTTTCTTCTCCATCAGTACACCTAAATAGGATTCAATCAAAGCCATGTATTTAGAGGATCTTCGGGTAATTTGGACTATCATAAAGAGTAAAATTGGACACTCATCATCAGATCTATTCTTTTTCAGATCTATCTAGTTGAAGTACTCCATTTTGAAGGTATTCCACGATTAATGCCATCCATCCCATGGTATGACCATATATCTCAAAAATAGGGATGATTTCATTAATTTCCTCCATTCTAGTTTGAAAAAAAGGTGAGACTATACGATTATGGACAATACTGATGATTATATCATCTCTATTTGGATCTTCTAGGGTTGTGGCTGCATTAGCCAGTGTATCCGCTTTGGCATTTTATGATCTTGGGATATATCAAAATGATGTCTCTAAGGGATATTCATCCATTAACCCTCTAAATTAATCAAAAAAGGTATTAAATCTTATTTTATGATAGCATAATACCAATTGATTTGTTGGATTACCAATTATGAATCACCTTTCACTTTCAGGTGGATAACTTGTACTTGGAGTGCCAATTCTGGGACTACGATGAGAGCTTGGTATTCTTCATCAATGTTGGTTCTGCCTTCCAAAATCAGAAAGCAATATGGAAACACTACCTTTTATGGGGAGATAAGTATAATAAGTAACCCATCTTTATTGAGTTTGTAATTTTCCATCATCTTCCCTGTTGGAATTCTGGAAGCACAATCAAAGTACATTTCTAATTTTTGGGGATTATCTTGAATTGTGAAGACCTCTTCATCATGAAGTTCAGTATTAGATGATGTATCTTCTACAAATGGATGTTCAGTAAGGAAATATGCTAAATCTTGTCCTTTTTTTCCTTTTCAGGCACAAACTATATATCAAACTTTTTCAATATAATTGACCAGCATGCCGAAAATCATATAAGCAGAGGACTATTGAGGAAAAAGTTTGTGGGTTATTACGAGACATTAATTGGACCTCGTGTTGTTTCTGGTAGTAGATCAATTTATGAAATACAATATTCATGTTTCACTTCAAGTTTCACTTCAATTTAATTTCAAGTTTCACTTCTCAATATTTGAATATCTAGTCTCTGTGTCAAGCAAGTTTGACGGAGATAGTAATGTCTATTTTCATTCCCAACAACACTCTTTTAGGCAAGGAAGTCACCCAGTGATCACTATAATGTAGTCACATAGAGAATAAGTGGTATTCCTTCAACAGGTATAATTAATAATAGTAGACTGAAGAGATATTTCTTAAGGGTATCAAAAGCCTCTTGGCAGTCTTGTTCCCCTTGATAGTTGACTCCCTTCTTCATCAATATGGTGAAGGGAAAACACTTGCCTACCAAATTCATGATAAAGCGCCAAATATAGTCCCAGTGTCCATGGTGTCCTCTTAATTTTTTAAAATTTTCATGAGGTGACATGTTGAGGATTACTTTTTTCTTCTCCATATCATCTTTGATGCCACGATGGCATACAACGAAGCCAAGTAATTTTATTGAGGTTACCCCAAAAGCACATTTCAAGGGAATAATCTTCAAATCATATTTCCGAATTTTATTTCATATGGTCTCTAGATCAGCCATGTGATAGGAAAATTGTATGGATTTAACCACCAGATCATCCACATAATATTAAAAAAATTCCTAAGAAGGGTTTGAAAATATGTTTCATGGAACTTTGATACATTTCACCTGCATTCATTAAGCCAAGGGGAATTACCCAATAACAAAACACACATTGAGGGGATCTGAAGGCCATAAATTCTTCATCCTCTGGGGCCATGTGGATTTGATTGTACCCAGAGAATCCATACATGATGGAAAGAGCTTCATATATAGTTGTTGAATCAATTAAAAGATTTGTGATCAGAACTGGATAGTTATCTTTAAGACAATGCCGGTTAAGATAATTGAAATCAATGAAAACTATACTATTCCCATTATACTTTTTCACTGGGACAATGTTGGCCAGCTATTTGGGATATTTCACCTCCCTGAAGAAGTTATCCTTTATAATATTGTCAACTTCAACTTCTATTTTAGATGCATGAGTTGGTTGTGTTCTTCTTGCTGCTTGCTAGAATCCTAGATGTTCTTCTGGAAAATTCAAATAATGAGTGGATATATTAGGATTAGGGCCTAGAATTATTGTATAGTTCAAACCAAATATATCTTGAAGTTTCTTTAGAAATGAAGTATACATTTATTTCTCTTCAGAAGTCATGGCTGCAATAATTATACTGGGGTGTGGATATTTTTTGTGCCCAGATTTATTTCTTTGAGCTCATCCAGAGTGGTAGAGACACCTTCCCCAAATATTGGAGGAGCATCCCTAATATATACTTCTTCTTCATCCTTATGTGTCACTTTTTCTGTTTCTACTTATATAGTAGGTGATTAAGAAAAACTTTCAAATCTAGGGGAGGAATTATTATTTGAACATCATGAAGAAGAGGCTGCCATTTCTGACCCTACTGAGGATGAAGGGTCATCCTGGAGTAATAAAGAGGAGATGATGGGTTGGGGATAAAAATACCTACCTTCCTCTAGTATTTAAATAATTTATTATAGTCTGATTAGTGAAGAAGAGACGTTTTGGTGTTCAATGGATGAAATGAAGACATCTCCATTTTAGTTTTCACTACTTATTGGTAAATCAACAATTTCTCCCATGTTGTCAGGCTGAATTGCAGCAATTGAAATTAAGAAAGACATTTGTATGAGTGCTTGGATTTGTTTTTATCCTTTCAATTTTATTGATAGGTAACACATAATCTATACTCAAATGTTGGATTGTGTTTTTTGGGATCTTTTCCAAGCCATTCTGAGCATTGATTCTAGTTACCTTATTTTTCACAGACTTTGTTCACTTCATGTGATCAAATTATGGCTAAACATACTAAGATTCACCCATTTTGAATCGATCCTTGTCACCATAAAATGTCACAATTTGACCATTGAAAAGGTACTAGAGACATTGGTGGTATGATGAAGGAATGGTCGTATGCTGATGTAGCCAATGCCTTCCAATCAGAATGTTAAAGGCTATGTCTTGACGAACAACCATTAAATCTAAATTAGACACAAGATCTCTAAACAATGTTCTAATTGTAATCGTGCCTAAAGGTTCTTGCTAATTATTATCATAACCTGCAACATTAAAGTGTAAGGACATAATTCAGATTCAGTGAGTCCCAATCAATGATGTGTATCAATAGAAATGAGGCTGACTCCTAATCCATTATCAATGAAGGCTCATCAAATTTATATATCACTAACCCTGTTAGATAGATACCGGGGCCTAATGTGTCCATGTACATGATCATCTTCATCTTTATTTGTAAAAGATATAACTGCATGACATTATGCCTGATAATTATCTATACAGTAAACCTCAATATAAGAAACTTTAGTTTCAAAATCATGAGGACTTGAAAAAAGCTCAATAAATTCTTCTCAACAATCTTTTGACAGATTAAAGGCATCCAAAATCGACAACCTGGCTGGTACTAGGGATATCTATTTCAAAACATAGTAATTTTGGTCCCAAGGTCTGTGTTTCCCAGCATGGAGAAGCCGTTTTTTACGTGCCTTGGATGTTGACGCTGGTGATGTAGATGTACCCTATGTCGGAGTAAATGATGGAAATGATCCTAGTTTTGGAAGATTATAATGACTAGGTCTATCTACTTGCTTAGATAATGAGGGTGTAACCTCGAATCGGTCTTCTAAAATAATCATGTCATCACAGATTCTATCATGTGCAGGAGAACTTCCTTGTTCTTATTGAGCCCATTGAAGGTCTCTCCAATGAGTATCTACCATATATATAGTTTGAGCAGGGGTAGAGTTAATATAGTATCTTTTAGAATACCTACATATTCCCATGTATCCACAATCGTCGATTCTTTCTCTAGTTCCCCAATTCGGTATAGGGAACTCAAGCTCATCATAACCAGAATCACCATTAGCATAAGGATCCGTGAAGTGGATAATGTTGATGGAAACAAAGATCAATTATTTATATGAAGAAGATTATACTTGAAAGGTCAGTTCTAGTTGTGTCATTTGGTGAGGCAATTCCTGTTCTTTTGAAACAGATGGAATGAAATCTACCATAGTCAAGGACAACTTTGGCCTTAACACAAGATCATATTCTTCTGACTACTCTTGGTCCTTCTGATCCCAATGCTTCTTTGATAATTGAACATTATAGGACTGATCTTTTGATAAAGGTGATTTTTCTGTGGTAGAAGTGGGAAAAGACTCAATCGTTTGTTTCAACTGTGTTTATAGAATAGCATGATTTCATTTGACTGTTTTCCTGATCATCAAATCATCGTATTTCTCTGCATTTTTACCTTTTACTTCCTATCATTCACCATCTTCCTTTGGATTAGTGGCAGTAACACGTGCTACTTGGGATAATGACCATTTCAATTTCAATTTTCAAGAGTCTACCATTTTTTGTAGGAGGTCTATGAAATAAAAACACTCCAGAATGGGATTCCCCAATATTTGATGAAAGGGACAATAATTTGGAATATCATCATCTCCTTATTTGTTTGGTTTCTTTGGCCTTGGAAACTGAACCAAATTTTATTCTAAAGTTGAGATAAAGTAACTCAGAACATTTTCATTTCAAAAAGAATAAACTATGTTTTTTAACTCCTCAAGTTGTTTCCTCCCTTGATCTCATTGATAATCTTGTTGAGGTAGTCATTACTACTGATGTAACACCATGAGATTTTATGAGAAATATTCTTTTTAATTTCATTGATTTTTTGTGTTGTAATCTTCACCAATATTATCTTCTGCTATACGCAACACTATATTATTTTGTAGTATATGCAACAATATTCTTAGCTTGTGTTTCACAAAATTTCATGTTCTTTCGAACAAAATTCATTTTACACAACACCGAGTGTAGATTTTGATCTATGGATAAATGAACTATGATTGGATTATGTTATATACAACACCAAAATAATCATGCACTACACGCAACCCTAACCTGGCTTGCATTACATGCAATAGTGATCTTCCTCGTTAGATTGTGTTGTACGCAATATCGAGTTTCACTAAACAATGATATATTATTATAATATTTTTATGAAATAGCAGCTATTAATAGTAGTAACTAAATTTTGAATTTTATAACATTATCATTCATCTTACACATTTTATAGAACATGGTTAGAGAAGAAAATAATTTTTTTGGTTAAAATAAGTATTTTTAAAAAAATGCAGTTTTTGTAGCTTGTTGATGGAACACCCATTTTAAATCTAATTTTTGACAATTTTATAAGTTAAATTTGAAAAAATAAACTTATTAATTTCAATAATGATATAAAACATTACTTTGGATAATTGTTTTATATTTTTCTTTTAACTTTCATATTTTGATGAATAATATAAATACGCTAAATTGTAATTTAAAACTACTTTTTTCATAGAAATAATTTATATTGTTAAAATATAATATTGAATGGTTTTAAAGTATAAATATAATATATTTTTATCATTTAATATAATATATTTCATTAGCATTAATTTTACATTTAATTCATATGTAAAGACATTTCAATATTTAGAAATGTTTTAACTTTTAAAACTCGTGTTCTCAGCAACGTTATAAATTTTAAATTAATTACTGTAACTTAAGTGTTTTGAATTTTGAAAAATAGATTAAAGGTTTGGAATTAGTGGGGCTAAATTATATTAATAGGCTAATTTTTTATTTTTGGGAATTATGAATAGTAACTACGGTAAATTTTATTTACCACAGTTAAAGGTAAATCAGGTGATTAAGGGTAAATATAATATTATAAAATTATCTTAAAACTTGTATTAATATAATTGGATGATTATATTTTGTCCTAAAAATACATGGGTCTAAACTGAATCTATTGGAACCCACTTGGATGTGATTAAGACCATTAATTTATTTTATTTAAAGGAAAATGAAATATGTCTCTCTCAAACATCAATAATTAAATTATTTTTAATATAAGGTTATACAAAATATAAATTTGATTATAAATACTCATTTGAAAGCTAAAATGTTTTCATTTAGCATGGTAATTTATTTTAAATTTTTAATAAATATTTAATTTCCTTAATATCTTATACATTAATGATGTTGAAAGTTTTTATTTAGTGAAAAATCAATAATATTGTTTTTATTAATGTAATAATACCCATCAAAAGAACCAAACACATGACCAAAACTTTTTGGTTGAGTTTATATATACCATAATTTTAAAAGGGTCTACTTGGGGACCATTTGGAGCCCTATAAAAGTGATTATGACATTTATATTATTTTATTGTTAATAATGTCAAAGTTGTCACCTTCATAATTTAATAACATTAACAATTTAAATGTTGTGTTTTTTAGATTCTAAATTCGGGTAAAAGTATTATTATTAATTATATTGGATTTATATTCATCATAAGATTTTATTTTTAATTTTTACACAACAAATAATTATATTAAATAATTATACGAAAATGTTGTAGTAATGAGTTTATTAAGATAAATATCAAATAAATTGTTTTAAAAATATTAAAATTAATATTACTGAAATAATTAATTTTCTCCATGAATTTTCCAGAGGAATATGAAATTTTAGGAATATATTAAATATTTTGGTTCTAACATATCTTCTGTGTCGATTTTATTTAAATTCAAATAAATGAATAGTGTCAAAATTGACACAATTGATATTTTATAAAAATAACAGATTATTAAATTATTTTAAAAAAACAACATTTTTAAAAAATTAGAAATTAAAAATTATATGGTCTAAAATGTTATAAAGTATTAACTTATGTGAAATTACCAGCATATAAGTATGTATTTATAACAATTTAAAATTTAGAATACTATTACCACAAATAAAATTAAATAGATTAAATAAGGATAAATAAAAATGATAAGGTCTAAAATAAAATCAAAACATATCAAAATTTTATTGGTTGATGAGATTATAACTGCATTTCATCTCATCCTGGAATTTGGTTCATTTTTTGAGGTTTTTAATTGGGGTTTTAGTTTATTATAAATTAATATTTTGAGGTTTCCAAAATTCCCCCTCTCCTCGCTTATAAAAGGGCACCTCCTCCCTCTCCACTTAAGAACATTTTGAGTCTTAAAGATCATCCAAATCATGTACATTTCTCTTCTCCACTTATCTATAAACCTACTATAGGTCTTTCCCTTCTTCAAAGACAATCTTTAGTGCCCTAAGATAAGGTTAAGAAGAGGCGCGTTGAGTAAGAGGTAATATCCTTTACCGATTCATTAATATTTATATCTTCTTCTACTTCCTCTTAGTTTTTTGTTTCATTATAAAGTATTAACATAAGTATCACTCATATATTGATATGTTATTATAAATATTAAACAACCAAATTTCACCTTCTATCCATTCTATGAAAAATGAAATCACTATGCGTGCGTACGTACGGCTTGTCGTCTCTACGCTATGGTGTAATATGTTTTTCCAACACCACCTTACATGTATGGTTATAATGGTGGAAATAATAACTATATATGATTATTATAACATGATACTAATTATGAGATATTATATCATCCACTTCAATTCAATTCAATAATTATGGGAATGATATCATCGCTCGTGCGTACGTACGGATTACCGTCTCCATGATGCGATGAGATTCATTCTATATGTTAACCAGTCAAGAATGATTATAAATTATATATAATAAATTATAATGAAATATATGACATAATAATGATATTGGATTTATTTATATGTCATTTACTTATTTCAATTCAATTTAATAAGGAAACGGAAACAGCGTTCATGCGTATGTACGACCTACCGTCTCCATGAACGGTGTATTTAATTCCATTTATTGATTTATTATATATATTTATATTCAGAATATATATTATATATAAATCATGTTCTACATTATGGAAGTAATTAATGAGGATCTAAGTAATCATACGAATAATTAAAGTCAAAACACGTACGATAAATGAAATGATTTTAACCAAAATGCTGCTTTAACATGGAATTGACAAATGAACGGGTAATATAAAGTCATATGTGAATAATATATAATATATTAAATATTATTATGGTTCTTTTAAAATTTATAATATGTTTAAACACACTATATAATATTTTCAGACACATATGGAAGAAATTGAACCTACAGTAAGGGATTATTATTCCAATCTCATTCTTATCTGGGATTGTTTATTCGTAAGTATTTACCGGGGTTATATTTATCATCCACATCCATGACATATAAAAATATTTTAATAAAATATTTACTATTATTCAATGTTTTTTTAATGTAATTTTACCCTTTTTTGACTTTTACCACAAGGTAAGGAATGAATATTTTTTCATTTTCAGTATGAGATAATTTTTTACTTTTCGGGAAAAAGTACGAATAGAATTTTTTTAACTTTTATGGAAAGAATGAATTTTTACGATTTCATAACTCCTTATTTCCATGAATCTTCCTATAAATTATTTCATGATTATTTTAAACAAAATCCCTTTATTTTAATGTTTCATTTCATTTTGAGAAAAGAAAATGATTTTGATAAAGAAAGGATATTTTCCTCAAGAATTCATTTCAAGTGTTTTATCAAAACTATCATCCATATAAGATGACATTATTTAATATGTTTATGCTTCTAGTATAATGTCTATATTATTTACATGTTTTTATTTTTCTTATGATAAAATGATATCCATTTGTTTTAAATGGATTTTGTTATGATGGGATGATGTTTATGAAATCCATTTTATTCTTTGGTTTATGATGAATGATTTATGATTATTTTATTGCAAACGTAAGAATGATTTCATTATGAGATGGGTGGGACCTATATATCCCTCCAATGCATTGGGTAATGATTTATATCTCATTAGATAGACATGGATGGAATGAAATGTAAATCTGGTTCAGTAATACAGGGCTGGAACGACAAGTAATCCCAGTCCAATAATGGACTTTGTCCACTATGATGGTCTTGGCAACAATTCCTTGGCTGATATGGAAATCATATCATGTGATTTATGGTTTCCAAAATTCCGTGTTTTATTCCCATGATATTTTTTCATGATTAATGTTCCTTTAAGATCAATTCCTTATGTACTACCAATATTTATGTCTTTGCTCAAGATTTTGATGTTTTATGTTCATGTTTTTACATTAAAATGATTATGGATTGTTTTATGTTCTCCATGTAAACCCTTACTGAGCATTTGAGCTCACCGTTTTTATGTTTTCTTTTCCCTAAGATGTAAAGGAAGGTTTTAGGTAGAAAAAAGGGAATATTTTTATGGGAGATTTTGAAGATCTTTCACCAAGATTAGCAGATTATGTTCCAAGTTTCTAAAGACACTAAAATAATACAGTCTTTGTGCATCTATTTTTTGTTATGTTTTAATTATTCCTCAAAATTAATTTAATTTCCATATGCGTAAAGTTTGGGCCGTTATAGTTGGTATTAGAGAAACGACTCAGTCAACCTTTTGAAATAAGGATGCGAAAACATTACTGAGATCCCTAGAGATATTTCTAATGTATGCCTAGGGTTATCCCTAAGGATAAAGTAAAGTATAGATTTTAGTCCTAGAATTATGATAACAATCATGAATAACCTAGGATAAGACCTAAGATGTTAGAGATTAAAGGTACTCCCCCTTTATTATTATTTTTCCTAGAATGATTTTCTCCTATCACACTATTAGTTTTGGGTTTTAGAAAATGGATGGAAACAGGAAGACTCATGTTAATAGAGAATATGATGGACAATGGAATGAAATTATTCAAGAGCAACCAAATGAAATGGGATTCAGAAGGAGAACATCATTATTATTACTAATCAGAAATCTCATAATATAATAAATAATCTCAACTTTGGTATGTTTCCTAACCCATCTAATAAGAGAAACATGGAGTTTCATGATGATCATAGAAGAAATAAAGTTCAATTTCTCTTATGTAAATCATGTTGGAATAGGAATCAAGGAGAATATTTCAAAGGAATGGGAAGATGCTTTGGGTGTGGAAAATAAGGACACAAAGCCAGTAATTTCAAAGGAAAAGGTTCAGTTAACACAATGGACAAGGATAATGATATTTCTAAGACATCAACAATGGTTAAATGTTTTAAATGTGGAATGTACAGGCATTATGCAAACCAATTCCATAGGGGAAAATCTCATGAAGAGAATCAACATGGTCATATGGGTAGTATTTATGTTGATGATGATTAACAGACTACAAATGATATATAATATGAAAGATGTGTTGAGGAATAAGCTCAGTCAATGGTTTAAGAAGGTAGTGGAATTATAGCATGTTTATCAAGAATAATGTATGGTACTATGGAATAAAGAAAATCTAAGGATTGTTACACTATTGTTTTTTTTTGAGTATTTGAATGTATCGGTAATCATGAAAAGTGATTGAAATATTTTGGGAAATAAGATGATATGCGAATAATTAAGGGATAAGGAGAAAATAATATGCTTGATACTATTCATGAGCTCATGATTGATAAAAGGACAAAGTGATATCATGGTTTGAGTATATAGAATTTTTGTGATTTTGATATGTGGAAAGAGTTAACTTTTGACAGAATTCATTACGATTCTATGGTAATTCAAGTTTCAGAAGAATACATGATTAAGGTATTCACATGTTTGGAATGTGACCAACAAGATATATCTTATGATATATGGGGAATAAATGTTGGTATTCACATGCTTGGTAGATGACCACTCTAGTAATAATTTTCATTATAGTATGAGATTGGACATAAATATTTTGGATAATCCTAAAGATTAAAATAGATTAATTTGGACATCAGATGGTATTGTTTAAGGATAGAACCTTTTTTCGATACTATTTCTTGAATGTTATAATAGTGTAGTTTTAGAAAAAGGACAACCTGCAGGATGGGAAACAAACCGTCGTGTCGAAAAAGGTTGCGGGAATCTAACCCACAACCGAAGTTCGACAGGCCTTTATCACCTACCACTAGCCTACACGAAGTCCCTAGTTAACATAGACTAGTTTTATTTTTATTAAAAAGTGTGATAGATGAAGTATAAGTCCATTTTTGGAACCATATATGATTAATCTCACCATAAATGGACTTATGTATATTTAATAAATTTTGATAACCTTATGTTTGAGAGAGATGGAATGACCTATCATTATAACGCATGATCTACTAACACTTAAAGAATGAAAAATTCAACATCATTTCATTTTGAGATGAAGTGGAAATTATTCAAGGCATGAACAATGGTGAGATTTTACCAAAATCAAGTAAGTATTTTTTTAATTCAAAATAATTATTCAACATTAGGGAAATGATATTCTAAACTAAAAATGTTGTTCTAATACTCTCATATCTAATTAATCATATGGTACCTTGGATCATCACAAATTTATGTCTTTATGATTGTTGGCTATTTCATATCCATGTTCTGTACCACTCTCCATCAGAACCTGATGGTTAGATTTTTCTTCCATATCCATGGTTTCACCTATGTTATCCTATGTGGAAACCAAATTATGGGTAAATTTGGGTAATCATTATGTTTAATACTTTAATTTTTAAAATTAATTTATATTATTTCTTTTTTTATGATGTGGGTTTCTATGAAAGAAACTTTCAAGTAGTAAACCATTTATACCCTCGATGAATTTCGGGAGAGAAATTCATTTTAAGGGGGGTAGAATGTAACACCCTGAGATTTTATAAGAAATAATATTTTTAATTTATTTTATGTCTTGTGTTTTACGCGTCACCAAGATTAGCTTGTTCTATATGCAACAATGTATTAGCTTGTAGTATATGCAATACTATTCTTAGCTTGTGTTGCACACAATTTCTAGTTCTTTGGAATAAAATTCATTTTACACAACACCGTGTATAGATTTTGATCTATTTATAAACGAACTATGTTTTGATTATGTTATATACAACACCAAAAGAATCTTTCACTACATGCAAACCTTACTTGGCTTACATTACACACAAAATCGACCTTCCTCGATAGCGTGTGTTGTACGCAATACCGAGTTTCACTAAACAACGATATATTGTTATAATATTATTATGAACTATCTATTATTAATATTATTAACTTAATTTTGAATTTTATAACATTATCATTCATCTTACACATTTTATAGAACATGGTATGTGAATAAAATATTTTTTTTGGGTAAAATTAGTATTTTTCAAAAAATGTAGTTTTCCCGCCTTTTGATGGAACTCCCATTTTAAATATAATTTTTGAAAAGTTTATAATTTATATTTTTCATAATAAACTAATTAATTTCAATGAGGATATAAAATTTTACTTTGAATAATTTTTTAATATTTTTCTGTTAACTTTCATAATTTGATGAATAGTACAAATACGCTAAATATAAATTAAAAACAACTATTTTCATTGAAATAATTTATATGGTTAAAATATATTATTTAATGGTTTTAAAGTATAAATATAATATATTTTTACCAATTAATATAATGTATGTCCTTAGAATTAATTTTACATTGAATTCATATGTAAAAACATTTCAATCTTTTGCAATGTTTTAACTTCTAAAACCTGTTTTCCCAACAACGAGAATAATTTTAAATTAATTACTGCAAATTCAGTGTTTTGAATTTTAAAAAATGGATACAATATTTTGAATAAGTGGGTTAAAATTATTTTAATATGATACTTTTTTATTTTTGGACATTACGAATAGTAACTACAGTACATTTTATTTACCATAGTTAAAGGTAAATCAGGTAATTATGGGTAAACATTATATTATAAAATTATCCTAATAGTTGTCTTAATTTAATTAAATGATTATATTTCGTCCTAAACATAATTGGGTCTAAATGGAATCTATTGTAACCCACTTGGATGCAATTAAGACCTATAATTTATTTTATTTAAAGGAAAATGAAATATGTCTTACTTGAACTATAATAGTTAAATTATTTTTAATATAAGGTTATATAGTATATAAAATAAATTATAAATACTCATTTTAAATATAAAATGTTTTAATTTATCATGGTAATTTATTTTTAATTTTTAAGAAATATTTAATTACCTTAATAGCTTTTACATTAATGATGCAGAAATTATTTATTTAGTGAAAAATCAAGAATATAGTTTTTATTAAAGTAATAATACCCATCCACAGGGCCAAACACCTGACCAGAACTTATTTTTCGAGTATATAGATACCATAAGTATCCAAGGGTATACTTGGGGACTATTTGGAGTCATATAAAAGAGATTATGACATTTATATTATATTAATTTTAATAATCTTAAAGTTGTCACCTTCATAATTTAATAATTTTAACAATTTAAATGTTTTGTTTTTTATATGATAAATTTAAGTAAAAGTATTATTATGAAATATATTGGATTTATCTTCATCATAGGATTTTATTTTTAATTTTTATGCAACAAATAATTATATTAAATAAATTTAAAAAATGTTATAGTAATCATTTTATTATGAGAAATATCAAATAAATTGTTTTAAATTTTTTAAAATAAATATTAATGAACTAATAAATGTTCTCCATGAAGTTTCCAGATAAATATTACATGTTAGGAATATATTAAATATTTTTGTTTGAACGTATCTTCTGTATGAATTTAATTTAAATTCAAATAATTGAATAGTGTCAAAATTGACACTATTGGTATTTTATAAAAATAACGTATTATTAAATTATTTAAAAATCACAAAAATATTTAAAAATTAAAAATTGAAAATTATATGGTCTAAAATGTTATAAATTATTCAATTATTTTAAATTCATAACATATAAGTATGTATTTATAACAATTTAAAATTAAGAATATTATCACCACAAAAAAAATTAAATAGATTAAATATGAATAAATCAAACTGATAAGGTTTAAAATAAAATCAAAACATGTCTAAATTTTATTGGTTGAGGATATTAAAACCCTATATCATTAAATCTTTGAAAATTAGTCATTTTTGGAGGTTTTTAAGTGGGGTTTGAGTTTATTATAAATTAATATTTTTGAGGTTTCCAAAAGTGACCCTCTCCTCCCTTATAAAAGGGCTCCTCCTCCATTACTCTTCAGAATATTTTGAGCCTTCAAGAATGGAAAAAACCTTTCCATTTATCTTATACACATCCCTAGAAATGTACTATAGTTCCTGGTCTTCTTCAAAGACCATATTTAGTTCCCTAAGAGGAGGTTAAGAAGAGGAACGTCGAGGAAGAGGTGATTTCGTTTACCGATTCTTTCATATCCATTTCTTCTTCTAATTCCTCTTATTTATTTGTTTAATTACAAAGTAATAACATAAGTATCACTAATATACTGATATGTTATTATAAATATGAAACAACCCTATTTCACCTTCTATCCATTCTACAAAAAATGAAATCATCACTCGTGTATATGTACGACTTATCGTCTCCACGCCTTGGTATAATCTATTTTTCCAACACCACCATACTTGGATGGGTATAATGGTGGAAATAATAACTATATATGATTATTATAACATGAATCTAATTATGAGATATTATATCATCCACTTTAATTCCATTCAATAATTATGGGAATGCTATCATCACTTGTGCGTACATACGGATTACAGTCTCCACGACGAGATGAGATTCATTATCCATGTTAACCATTCAAGAATGATTATAAAGTATATATAATAAATAATCATGAAATAAATGAAATAATAATGATACCGTATTTATGTATCTGTCATTTACTTACATCCATCCAATTAAATAATGAAACAAAAACAGCATTTATGCGTACATACGACCTACTGGTTCCATGAATGGTGTATTTCATTCCATTTATTGATCTATTATATATATTTATATTCTTAATATATATTATATATAAATCATGTTTTACATTCTGGAAGTAATTAATCATGATCTGAGTAATCATATGAATAATTACAAGGAAAAACACGTATGATAAATGAAACGATTTTACCTAAAACGCTGCTTTAACAAGGAATTGTCAAATGAAAGGGTAATATAAAGTTTTAAGTGAATCATATATAATATATAAAATATTATTATGGTTCTGTTACAAGTTAATAATTTTTTTAAACCCACTATACATGATTTTCAGACACATATGGAAGAAATTTGACCTATAGTAATGTATAATTATTCCAATCTCGTTCTTATCCGGGATTGTTTATTTGTAAGTATTTACTGGGGTTATACTAATCATCTGCATCCATGTCTTATAAATTGTTTTCATAAAATGTTAATTATTCATCCATGTATGTTTAAAGTCATTTTAACCCTTTTTTGTCTTTTACCACATGGTAAGGAAGTAATCTTTTGTTGATTTCAATACGAGATACTTTTTGACTTTTTCGGAAAATGTACAAAGAGAATGTTTTTTTAACTTACACGGCATGAACAGATTTTTATGGTTTTGTAACACCTTATTTTCATGAAGTTTACTCTACAATATTTCATGATTATTTTCAACATAATTCTTTTCTTTTAAAATTTCATGGCATTTTGAGAAAATAAAATTATTTTGAAAAAGAATGAAATTTTCCACAAGATTTCATTTAAAGTGATTTATCAAAACTATTTTCCATCTAAGATGAAATTATATAATATCTTTATGATTCAAGTATAATATATCTATTATTTACATGGTTTTATTTTTATTATGATAAATGATATCTATTTGTTTAATATGGATTATGTTATGATGGGATGATGTTTATGAAACCCATTTTATTCTTTTGGTTATGATGAATGATTTATGATTATTTTGTGGAACATGTAAGAATGATTTCATTATGATATGGGTGGGACCTATATCTCCCTCCAATGCATTGGGTAATGATTTATATTTTATTATATAGGAATGGGTGTAATGACATGTAAATCCGGTTCGGTAATACTGGGCTGGAACGACAAGTAAAAATGATTCAGTAATAGAATTTATCCATTATAATGGTCTTGGTAACAATGACTTGTCTACTATAGAAATCATATCATGTGCTTTATGGTTTCCAAAATTCCATGTTTTATTCCCCTGCTATTTTTTCATGATTAATGTTCCTTTATGATCTATGCCTTATGTACTTCCAAGATTTATGTCATTGCTCAAGATTTTCATGTTTTATGTTCATGTTTTTACACTAAAATGTTTATGGATTGTTTTATGTTCTCCATGTTAACCCTTACCGAGAATTTGAGGTCACCCTTTTTATTTTTTCTTTTCCCAGGGTATGGAGGAAGGATTTAGGTAGAAAAAAAGCGGATGATCCTTATGGGAGATGTTGAAGATCTTTCACCAAGATTATCAAATTATGTTCTGAGATTCCAAAGTCACTAAACTAATACGGTCTTTGGGCGTCTATTTTTTGTTATAATTTAAGAATTATAAAAAAGTAATGCAATTTACATGTACGTCAAGCATGGGCCATTATAAATGATTCTCGGGAGGCAAAGCCCCTTGATATGATTATGGTTTTTAAGTGGAAGCAGGTATTGGTGCCTGCATGGGTGTGACTATGGAAGCCTCTTCTTTCCCTGTTCTCCTTCCCATATCTGAGGAAATTACACAAGATTTAGCTTTAGTTTCCACAATGGAATCCTCCACCTATTGGGAAATTGAAACCAAATCTCGAAACCATCATGTGTATTTCATAGGGATTAGTGGTGTGTGGAACTCATCACAATTATTTTCCATACAAATTGGTAGAAACTATTCTTGAGTGAGTTCTACATTTTCGGAATATGTTAATCCTATCCACTGATCAATTAAACCTAAAAATCGTTCATTTAGATTTAATTTCAATTTATAAGATAAAAAACTATTGTCTTTGGAAATGTTGAGCTGAATTTAAGAAGTACTTTTTAACATAGATCATACCATCCAGTAATTTATCGAGATTGAAAAATTGTATACCAGACAAAATGTGGTCCCTGTAATGACTATACAAATAAGTCGTGCTTTACTACTTCTTTTAATTGATGGTTTCCCATAATTGGATCACAACTATAAACAAAATGTGTTATGTTTTGTTCTGAATCTCTCAAACAATTAAAGATTGGGAATGAAGTATTCACAAAGTTTTGTTGTACCTCTCGTTCCCCTCGTTGTTTGATTTTCATGATCACAATCACCTTATTATTATTTGTCTAATATTGTTTGAAGTGTTTTTGAATGATAGGCACAAGGTTGCCAAGAAGTTGGACCAAGAATGAACAAGAAGTGGACTGAAATTCAGTCCACCGGCCAACCGGTGTGATAGCACCGGCCAGCCGGTGGACCTGGAAGAGGCATTGCCCACTGCCAGGCTCCACCGGTCAGCCGGTGGCTTGACCACCGGCCAGCCGGTGGCACCCAGACTCAAGGGGTAGCTACTGCCTCCCCACCGGCCAACCGGTGGCCTCAGCACCGGCCAGCCGGTGGCATCCAGCCCCAACAGTGATGGCTACTGCCTCACCACCGGCCAGCCGGTGGCTCATCCACCGGTCAGCCGGTGGAGCCTGGACCATTTTTCTTCTCCTCTGCCAAGGCACCGGCCAGCCGGTGGACCTGTACCGGCCAGCTGGTAGCCCAGTCAAACTAGCCGTTGGGTTTGACCAGTCAACCTTCTTTTGGCCTCCAACGGCTCCGAGGACTTCTCCAACGGCTCCGAAGGCCCCCAATGGGTTCCATGCCTATAAATAAAGGCCAAGGAAGCCCCGAACCACAACCGGAACACTTGTGAAGCCAACGTACACAATTCTCATCATTTGGCCAACCTCCGGCGACTTCCTCCAAAGGAACCCACCTTGCTCCAATAACTTCCACATCCAAGGAGCTCCTCCAAAGAAGCTTGGAAGCGGCCTTCAACATCTCCATCCAATCAAAGGCGCCCAAGGCTTCTCAAAATACGGTTTTTATTGTATATTTATTTTGAGCTTTAATTTTGGGTTTGTGCCTACAAACCCTAAACTCTTTCTTCATCCCCCTTTCTTTTGGGTTTCACACCACCACTAAGGTGTGAAAAGGTTTCTTCAAGCCTTTCCTTTTAAAAGGCTTGAGTTATCGGTGAGCTAGCCTTCACCCATTAAAAAGGCTAGTGGGTTCTTGCTATTCCATTGAAAGCAAGTGGGTTCTTGCTAAACCACAAAAAGCAAGCTGTAAGAGGTCCTAGTGCTACCTCAAAGCCTAGTGGGTTTCTTGCTAAAACCATTGAAAAGCAAGCGGTAGGAATCTCTCAACGGTTGAGTTGGGAGCGGAGACGTAGGCCGGGTTTTTGGCCGAACTCCGTTATCAAGTTTTGTGTCTTGCCTTCTTTATTTCCGCTGCATTCTTTACTTTGATTTTAATTTGTTAATCATTTTTTAAAAAGGAAATTCACCCCCCCTCTTTCCATCATTCCCGTTTTGTTCCGACCCAACAATTGGTATCAGAGGAAAATTTGAGTAATACCCTAACCGGTTTCAAATTTAAGATCCATTTTGATGGCTTCAACCTCTTTCGCCCCCGAGGGCTACTCATTGGGTCGGGCTCCATTTTTTGATGGGACCGACTATAATTATTGGAAAACCCGCATGACTACCTTTCTTAGAAGCATAGGATATCCTATTTACAAAATAGTCATGCAAGGTTACACTTTGTCTACCCCCGACGAATCCAAATGGACCCCCGCCGATATTAAGAATTTTGAGCTTGATGGCAAAGCCATGAATGCTCTTCATTGCGGGTTAGATAGAAATGAATTTAATCGTGTATCTACTTGCTCATCTTCACATGAAATTTGTAAGCTTTTAGAAGTGACCCATGAAGGCACTAATAAAGTCAAAGATACTAGATTAGATTTGTATAGACAAGATTTTGAAAGCTTTTCCATGCATCCAAATGAGTCTATTTCTGAAATGTTTACTCGCTTCACTGACGTTTGCAATGGAAGGAAATCTCTTGGTGATGATGTTTCAGCCGAGACGATGGTCAAGAAGATCTTATGGGTCCTTCCGAGCTCATGGGCACCAAAGGTGACGGCGATCCAAGAAGCTAAGGACGTCAAAAATATGCCGGTAGAGGAGCTCATCGGATCTCTCATGACTTATGAGATCACGATGAGGAGGCAAGCTCAAAAGGAGGGCACACCAATCAAGACACCAAATAACATTGCCCTCAAGGTACAAAAAGAAGTAAGCTCCTCCTCATCCTCATCTTCCTCATCTACTTCATCTTCAAGCGGCGACTCGGAAATGGAGAATCTCGCCCGCCAAATGCACAAGTTTATGAAGAAGCACAAGAAGAAGAAATTCCGCAAGGCGCGAAAGCAAGAACCCACCGCAAGATCCGAGCCCAAGGTAAAATGCTACGGGTGCGGCGAACAGGGCCATTACAAGCCCGATTGCCCACTCAACAAGAAACGGGCCACGCAAAAGGAAAAAGGAAAGAAAAAGGTCCTCAAGGCGACATGGAGTGACACCTCCTCATCATCATCCTCCTCCTCCTCCTCGAGCGACAACGGTAACAAATGCCTAATGGCATTCCATGAGGTAACTTCTTCCGACTCCTCTTCCTCTTGTTCTTCAAATTCCAATTCTTTAAATCATCTATCTTATGAAGAACTCTCACACGCTAGAGACCAACTAGAAAATGGTTTTCATGAGCTTTCTTCAAAATTCGTTGCTTTAAAAAAGAATTTCAAAAAACTCTCTTCTGAAAAAGAACAACTTCTTAAAGAGAAGGAAGAGTTGACCCTTAAAATCCAAAATTTCCCAAATGTTGATTCCATGGAATCAACCATCAAAGACCTAAGGGAGACCCTAGCTAAGTTCACCCAAGGGGAACAAAATTTGAACAATATCCTAGGTTCCCAACGAATTTCTAGAACCACCCAAGGGATAGGATATTCCAATATAGCTTCCTCCTCCCATGAACCAACTGTTTTTGTAAGGGGGAGCTCTAGTTTTAAATTTTGTAACTATTGCAAAAAACCCGGGCACCTAATTTATGAATGTAATTGTAAAAATGCCCGGTACGGCCAACCCAAGTCTTTTTTCTTTTCGGACGAATTTTATAGGAGAAGACCCGCCACTAGACAAGTATGGATTGAAAAATCCCTTCTTGCGAGTCTCTCCGGGCCAAAATTTATTTCCTATCCCCGGTGATTTATTGTCTTTATTTAGGGGGAGTTAGGTTCTTTTAAGCCTTTTTGTGAATTAAAATTTTCATTCAAAATTCTCATTTCAAATTTTCAATTCAAAATTTTCGATTCAAACTTTCAATTTCAACTCTTGGTATCAAAATTTTCAATTCAAAATTTTCTATTCAACTTTCATTTCAAACTTTCAATTCAAACTGTTATTCAATTTTTCATTTCAATTCTTGATTCAAAACTTTCAATTCATTTTTCAAAATTTCAATTGATTTAAAATCTTGATTTTCAATTTTCCCTCAATCAAGTTTTATGCCCCGTACTATTTTGATAATCACAAAGGGGGAGAAATTTCTTGATTGATTGGGGGAGAATCCTTTTCATCGTGCTTAGCATTTCCTTTCAATTTCAGTATTTTACTTTAATTGTTTTGGTGATTGTGATCATCAAAATAGGGGGAGATTGTTGTACCTCTCGTTCCCCTCGTTGTTTTATTTTCATGATCACAATCACCTTATTATTATTTGTCTAATATTGTTTGAAGTGTTTTTGAATGATAGGCACAAGGTTGCCAAGAAGTTGGCCCAAGAATGGACAAGAAGTGGACTGAAATTCAGTCCACCGGCCAACCGGTGTGATAGCACCGGCCAGCCGGTGGACCTGGCAGAGGCATTGCCCACTGCCAGGCTCCACCGGTCAGCCGGTGGCTTGACCACCGGCCAGCCGGTGGCACCCAGACTCAAGGGGTAGCTACTGCCTCCCCACCGGCCAACCGGTGGCCTCAGCACCGGCCAGCCGGTGGCATCCATCCCCAACAGTGATGGCTACTGCCTCACCACCGGCCAGCCGGTGGCTCATCCACCGGTCAGCCGGTGGAGCCTGGACCATTTTTCTTCTCCTCTGCCAAGGCACCGGCCAGCCGGTGGACCTGTGCCGGCCAGCCGGTAGCCCAGTCAAACTAGCCGTTGGGTTTGACCAGTCAACCTTCTTTTGGCCTCCAACGGCTCCGAGGACTTCTCCAACGGCTCCGAAGGCCCCCAATGGGTTCCATGCCTATAAATAAAGGCCAAGGAAGCCCCAGACCACAACCGGAACACTTGTGAAGCCAACGTACACAATTCTCATCATTTGGCCAACCTCCGGCGACTTCCTCCAAAGGAACCCACCTTGATCCAACAACTTCCACATCCAAGGAGCTCCTCCAAAGAAGCTTGGAAGCGGCCTTCAACATCTCCATCCAATCAAAGGCGCCCAAGGCTTCTCAAAATACGGTTTTTATTGTATATTTATTTTGATCTTTAATTTTGGGTTTGTGCCTACAAACCCCAAACTCTTTATTCATCCCCCTTTCTTTTGGGTTTCACACCACCACTAAGGTGTGAAAATGTTTCTTCAAGCCTTTCCTTTTAAAAGGCTTGAGTTATCGGTGAGCTAGCCTTCACCCGTTAAAAAGGCTAGTGGGTTCTTGCTATTCCATTGAAAGCAAGTGGGTTCTTACTAAACCACAAAAAGAAAGCTGTAATAGGTCCTAGTGCTACCTCAAAGCCTAGTGGGTTTCTTGCTAAAACCATTGAAAAGCAAGCGGTAGGAATCTCTCAACGGTTGAGTTGGGAGCGGAGACGTAGGCCGGGTTTTTGGCCGAACTCCGTTATCAAGTTTTGTGTCTTTCCTTCTTTATTTCCGCTGCATTCTTTACTTTGATTTTAATTTGTTAATCATTTTTTAAAAAGGCAATTCACCCCCCCTCTTGCCATCATTCCCGTTTTGTTCCGACCCAACAAGTTTTGTGGGGGAGGGATCAGATCCACCCATTTAGGGAAAGCTCTTTTTTCTGGCTGTAATGGTGCACTTCATTATTCCATAGCTTCCAATAGAGCTATTAATGACACAATTGTGTTCAAAATCATCTAGGGAATATCCAAATGAGTTGGGACCTGTACAGGTATAGTAGATGGATCTTGAACAGGTGCAATGACCAGAAAAACCACTAGTGGTGGTTATAACGGTATTTGTCTCAGAAAACCCATGGGGACAGGCCTATAAGGATGTTTTTTATCATGCCGTGTCTATGAACCCAATAGAGGGAATTTATTATCCACATCTGTAGTTACAAAAAATCCTCTTTTCTATGGAGCTAATACATGATGTGTAAGTTCAGGATATTCATGGTGATCATATCTAGCAGAATTGTTGCTTCGAAGTTACTCTTTATTGACTCATTTCAACTCTTTCATTACCTCTTATTATTGTGAAAAGATTTCTTCAAGCAAAAGAGACTGCCCTTCTCCAGTGGAAAAGTGAGACATGATATATCTTTTACCTTTTACCCATGTTAGATTCCTTTCTATGGGGTGGGAGTTGGTTACTTGAGGAAATACCTATATTCTGGGTAAGCCTCTGATTTAGGGTACACACACATCCTTTATTTACTTTAGCTTGTACCATATTTTGGATAAGAAATTTATCTTCTAATTCCACTGAACTAGACTCATTTTCTGAAGGATCTTCTACAATGGTGTTAATTACATTTACTAACGCATAATGATTTGATGTAATTATGTCAGTATATTTATAAAATCATCTCATTCTGTATATTTGTGTGTTCTATTTATGGATTCTTCCCTAATCTGTAGAAAACTATCATCCAATGAAGAGGGGATTGTATATGTGAAAAAGCCACCAGACCTATAGACTGCGGCTCTTCCGATTATTCTTCATCATATCATCGAACATTGTTTATTGAATTTGAATTTTGAATTTAAAAAAAGCACATCCCTATAGGCTTCGGTGTCTCTTGAACTATTATCACTGAAATTCGGGCTGATGCTCTTCTTCTTTTGTGAATTTTGGTTCGAACATTGGATGGTTGTATTATCCAAAAACCACTCAAGTCACCTACTTCAGAAAAACATTGTGTTATTTCATACATTTTCATCATTTTATAGTTGACATCCTCTTAGTGGGAGACCTACTTAAGATTCTCATATGCTTGATGCAAATTATCTTAGCTGATTTATTTCTTTGGACCTGAATCTTATGAGAGCTAGTTGAGGCATGTTCTTGAGCATATTCTTGATTACATTCATATTTTTTGATTTTAGCTGGCCGTGGAAAATAAGATTTCATGAGACAACATTTGGAAAACGTTTTAGATTTTTGAGCATAGTGAAATTCAATTCTCCATGTGCACCCCATCCTCTGAGGCTAAAACATGATTTTGGCATTCACTATATAGTAATACTTTAGTTTTCAAATTATGAAGAGTTTTCCATAAGTTGAGGCATACATCATGAATGAAATCTTCTTCCATCAATTCCATAATGTTGTATTGATTGTTTTCCAATGTCCAAAACATGATTTTTACTTCTCCTTTAGAAAATTTCTTTCTCATTTTCAACATATCCTCATCATATTTTACTACATTATTATCCACTTGATTTGACCAAAGTGGATGCTTCTCGATTGTTTTATTAAAAACAATGGGATCAATCATTTTTTCCTCTAGTAAATTAGAAGAAAAATGACCCAAGGGAGGTTAGGAGAAGGACTAGTATCTTAAGATGTCTTCTGTTTGAGAAATTATTTCACCTGTTAATGACAAGGCATTATACATGACCGGCCTTGTGTTGTCAAGTGCCTCGATATAAGAGGGATTTCTCATTTCTGCATTTTCAATTATAGAGTTATCTTGACAAAGTGAAACACTACTACAGAGATAAATTTCAAAAAAAATCCCATCATGGGGAGGAACACAATGGTGGATTATAGTAAGGGATAAATCCCCTTGCTCCTTGGTCTTCTATCCACATGGAGGGTTTTTTTGGCTTTAATCTGAAGATATTCTATCTGGATTGATCGAATTTTTATAAAGTAATACGTTATGATGAAGTTTATGAGGGGGAACATCATAATTACTGCTACAAATCCCATAATTTGGAAATGGGAGGAGAGGATTTTGGGTTGAAATAGATAAATGTTTAAGGGTTTCAAGAACTCCAGAATTAAGAGGATCGAGATCGCATATTTGCACTTGATTCCCCAACTTAGTTTGGAGAGACTACTTCTATGACGATATCATACACTTAGTTGAGGCCAATTGGTGGGAGAATTAGTTATCAAGGGCAGTTTTATGTGCATACCTTGGAGTGTTCATCATAATGGGATGATTACCACAAATTGGAAAGGGTGTATGTTCCCGATTTGGTTCTTCGCATGATATGGGAGGGCATAACCCTTAACCCTCCTGGACTAGAACAGAGGTATGTATCTTCTATAGGATGGCATGACAATGTTTCATCCTAGGTGTGGGGATAGATTTCATGGTCTATTCTCCTAGTAATAAAAAATTTGTTGTTATGATATTCTAGCTATCTTTCTGAATATGGGCCAGAATTTGTGTCTTCCCTTTCAATGTTTCTAAGATGTGTTTGGTGACTTCAATAGACAGAACTAGAATATACATCCATTTCTTATCTATATTAGGTGTTTGTGTGATCTCCTATCCTCCCTTTAGTGTTAGTGGATACTTACAGTCCTTATTTATTGGGGCACAAAGTTGAGTCTGCCCCAATTTTGTTCTTGGAGGTTTCTAACAAACATCTCTGGGTGCTGCCAAATGAGACTATTAGAAGGATTGATGAATATTGGATGGTATATGTACCTGATTTCTATTTTCTATCAAGCATGGTTTACATAATTTGTTCAATAATAGAAAAACAGACTGCTGGCAGAATTGGTGAGTGTAAGCAGGGGTATGTTCTTGTTTAGCAGTTGCTACCCCATTTGATTGGAAGGATTCCTTGAATTAAGTATGATGATCCTACTAAATAGATGATAATTTTTAAATAGTTTTATGTAATTGTTCACGGTACTCCACTGGATTTACCTGGTAGTATTGGTGGGTCACTACCAGACGAGTCTTCTGGGCAGTAGAATTAGGACGGACGAGTGTATGCTCCCACTTGTTGTTTGTCATCATGTTAGGTTCATGGAAATCTATATTGGGAGAAAAGGTAATAACCTACACCATATTGACCTAAATTTAACCCTAGATGTTTGTATTGCATTATCGGGCTTGAGGGACCTAGTCTGAACAACCAAAGGCAACATCCCCATCATGTTGGGGGTTTACTATTTTGTGATTCTGCTGGCGGTGATTGTTGGTGGGAGTCCTCAAGAAGGACCCTCGAATCGTTGAGTTGAGGCCTTAAGTTATATATTTTTTCACCTACCTATAGTATGGGAGGGATAGGTTATTGAATTTTGAGGATAAGGACACGAAATGGTTGAAGATAGGGGTTGGCACCATCTGCTTCTTAACCATCGGTCATCGCTGACTGGACGATTGAGGGTTGTTATTAACATGGATATCCTTTTGGGTAGCCTACAAAGTTGGGATAGTACCATGATGATGATATTCCCTTAACGGTACATTGTAGACCCAACGTTGAAGACACTAAGTTGGTGATAAAGTCCTTCTAGCATATAAGGATCCAACTTGAGTAGTGGTAGGGGTATTCATGTGTTCATGTTTTAAGGAAGGCATTTTGGAGTGAAGAGAGTTCTTGAGGAAACACAAAAAAAAACAAAAAAATCCATTAAAGAAAAATATTTTAGATGGATACCTACATGATTGATTCCTTTTTATGGTCTTCTTTTATCAATTGATTAGGGTATGACAGGTGAGTAATAATATTAACTTGGTTAAGGATTTATGTTGGGTTCACCATTTTTTATTTCATACTTCCTTGGAAAGTGGGTTGTATTTTAAGAATCACTACTTCCATGTGGTTTCCATAGGATTTATTCATGGAACCGAAAATATCCAACAGTTCTTTATCCAAAAGGGACATGCATTCCAAAGGCATGTGTTCGTTATGTTTGATCTTACAATACTTAAAAAGATGCCTTGGTCGAGAGGATGTGATGTCGGACTCATCACACCCTTTTTGGGGGGGATTATTGTCTACTATATGACTCTCTTTATATATTTGATATATTTTCATGAATCCTTATTAATCCAACAAGTATAACATAAGTTTCCCTTTGAATTTCTATCAATTAGTATCATGTATGAAATTTAGAATCATATGTATGTATTCAAAGTTTTCATTAATAGATACATCCCTATGTATTCAATTTTCTCTTTCAATGGTATCCTCTCATATACTATTTAGAGATCCTTTTAATCATTGTTATAATGATACTGGTTTTTAAGCCACTTAATGGGGAACTCTGAAATTTATTGTCGTCCAGGGATACAAAGGTTGGTTCTGATATTGGGATCATACCAATAAAATGGGCTACCTTTGTATCCTTGTGAAAGGAATCAGAACCCTTATAGTCTGGTGCCACTTTAATGGGAAACATCATACCTTTTATGGTCATGTGATAAGGACCTAACTATACATTTTAATTTCATGTGGTAATGAAATCTAATCAAAATGCTCTTAATCAAGGTTTGGTGTGGGACTTATGCCTAATTAGTCCAAGGAACTTGGAAAGAAAATGGGGTTTCATGTAAGATTAGACCATGTTGGAAGTATGGCTCAAGGATAACATGGTTAATTTGAAGTGTTATGTTTGAACCTCAAGGAGGATTCCTACATCGCCCATTTGTATAGGAATCAAATCCCATGTAGTTTGATGAGTCCCATATAATAGTGTAGTCCTTTGAAAGAAATGAGTTTGGGATTACATCCTAAAAAAGGATGCCTTGGTGGTTTGGGGGGTTTAATTTGGGGATTAATCCAAATGAGGATGCCCAAATTAAGGGAATAATGGTTGGACTCTTGAAGAGGATATCCAGTGAGCTCAGTCCCTGATAAGGCTTCCTACGTATCCCAATTATGGTGGGAATTATATTTCTCATAGCTAATTCAATGTGAGTATTTGTGAAATATGTTGTAGTCATCACGAATCTCTACGACCATGTGAGTCATGCTCAGTGTGAGAAACCAGAGGATGTGAAATATTCAATGATGGAACTAACAATTTTACTCCTCTACTTGGGGGGAAGAGGAAAGGCCTATGATGTAAATGATGGATGAGGACGAGGCTACCGAGGAATAGGGAAAGGATACAAGCCTTCCCTATATTCACTTTAAATTGGACAAGGGACAATGTAAAGAAGGAGTGAAGGTGAAGGAAGTATAGAGGTGCAAGAATGCAACCTTCTACTTCAAAGGTTAGGGGCTTACCACAAGATGGATACCCTAATGGATCTTAGGAGGGGAATGAGAATTATTATTTTCTTGCATGGGAAAGAAAGTGTAAACCGTACCATCCCTACCAGATCCATGAGGATCCAGGTTTTAGAGAGGATAAGGAGAGGTCAGTACCCAAACCCTAACTCTACAAACTAGGAACTTCCCAACATTTTTCCTGGGTGAAAGGTCCATGTGACTGTAGATATACAAACCCACAGACACTCCATGAATCCTAACCCCATTGTGAAACAAATGTGGGAAGCCATTTATTGCAAATATACAAACCCAAATAGGAGACACAATGATGTGCCTTTCCTAAAGGTTTGATAAGTCAGGAGGTTTTGGTTAAATTTTCAACATAATACCTTTCAGACAAGGGATCTAATGAATAATAAGCCTTACCAGGAATGGATTTGAAGAAGTCTTGATGGCTTGTAAACTAAAGAGAACAGGTGAATCAAATGAGGGATCCCATATAAGTATCAGTGCACAAGTATGGTCACACATGTATGCCTGGGTGACCTGATGTTCACTTAAGTAACATACAACCAGGATGTTAATACTTGGGAGAGACATTACTCAATCCTTAAAGAGTATTCACAGGTATTCACAGAAGTGGGGTGCTCAAGTTCATGTGACTGTAATAGGTGGCGCGCAAGTGTTTCTGATTTAGCGAGTTTGGGAGCCTCGGTCAGACAAGTGTTATGGATTTCAAAGACCAAAGGGACTTAAGTCCTATGATACTTCTTCAAAACCTCAAATCTAGGTGTTAAATAACTACCTTGAATGTCTCTGAAGATTTGGGTGAATCACTAGGGATACTAGAGCAGCAATTAGGCTTCAAGGAAATTCGTTCATACAAATGAATAGCCCAAAGGTCTATTTATAGGAAAATAGGAGACGTTGGGCGAAAGGAGTTTGGGCGCACAAGTGGAATGCATGCCAGAATTGTGGCGCACAAGTACCATGCATGCCAACTGTGTTTTGGATAGACTGGGGTGACACATTGAGGACATATCCAAAATAATTACTTCATCTCCATCATGGTGGCACACAGGTGTTTGTGTGTGTGTACCTTGGGCGCAACTTTAGGTACATAGCCAAATTTATTTATCCAAACCACGAGGGCTGCACCATTACACCCCTTCTTGGGACCAGTATCAGGGCCTTCGCTACCGTCACTGACCGCCATGAAATATAATGAGTTTCACTGCAATCTTTTTGAGTCTAGATGAGGCCATTTTGGAGAAAAGTGCATGGAACACATTTCATGGTATCAATAGGGTTTTAGGGTTTTTAGTGTATTTTGTGATTTTAATGGGATTTTAGAGTTTATAGGTTTTTATGGTTTTCTTTCAGTTTTTTCAGGATTTAAGGTTTTTTAAAATTTTATCAATTTTTAAGTCTTTTTATGATTGTTATGGTTTGTAGGGTTTTTTGGGATTTTGATATTTTTTAGGGTTTTTAATATTTTTATTGGTTTTTAAGGTTTTTTGCATTTTTTTGGTTTTTAAGTATTCAAAGTGTTTTTAGGATTTTATGTTTTTCTAATATTTGTTCATGTTTTTTAGGGGTTTTCACGTTTTTTTGGTATTTTTAGTGGTATTTAGATTTTTTATGGTTGTTTTTCAAGGTAAAAATATATATTAAATAAGGAGAAGATGAACTAAAAATAGAATCACGCAAGGATGAAATGAAAATTAAGCCATGAAACAAAGCCTCAATGACCAACCAAGAACCAAGGCACCAATGAAGGCACAAAAAATCACCAATAGACCAAGATTGAATCACGAACATGCTAATGAAATAATAAACCCACCAAAAAAGAAAAGACAAACTAGAAGTACATGAGCATATCAAACAACTGAAATTAAATGAATCAAATAGCAATGAAAACTACAACCAGTGAAACTAGTCACCCACCTAGTGTATATGAGCTAGCAGGAACATCAAATAGCATCCAAACACACAAAAGATAATCAGAGGAGCCCCCCCACCACAAAACAGAAGAAGGAAACACATCAACTCCAAGCAATAATCCAGCATGAACTCTGAGAGGCAGTACCACCAAGTCCTCAAGATGGAACAAAGTTGAAATAATAGCCTACACACATGCACACACACACACTTGCATCCATACACATGCACACACAAAAAACACCAACAATACAATCCACCAGTATACTCTACACCCTCCCACACCACCCAACTGTAATCTCCTCTTCAAACACCAACCTCTCATCCACATCACCTATAACCAGTAGCCTAGCCCTCCAAACTGAACCCATAAAGCCTGCACAACCCAATCCTTCCAGTCCTACAACTACACAAAACCCTACAAAAAACTATATACAAAAACTACTAAGATAGGTTCACCCTTCCTCACCTCAAACAGATGAAAATCAACCCATCACCACTGCAGCGCCCTTACGGTCTACCAAATCCCACCACCAGCAGAACCCACCAAGCGAAACAACATCCCACCAGCAAAAACCTAAATAGAACCAGCCCCATCCCCTCCAAAATCCAAAAAGACCATGTAATCCTCCCATACAAATGATTTTTTTTTGTGTTTTATTGGTTTTAGGGATTTTTAGGGATTTTAGTTTTTTAGGGGGTTTAGGGTTTTTATGTTTTTTTGAGTTTAACGGTATCTTTTGATTTTTGTAGGACATTAAATGTTTTTATAGTTTTTAATGATTTTACGGTTTTAAAGGGATTTTATAGTTTTTAGTGGGGTTTTTTATCAGGTTTTTATGTATTTAGGGGTTTTTCTGGTATTTAGGATATTTAGCATTTTTTATGTTTTTTGGGGTTTTAAGTGTTTTCTAGTTTCTTAGGTTTTCTTAGGGTTTTCATGGGTTTTATGGTTTTTTATTTTTTAGGGAAATATATGTTTTTAGGGTTTAGGGATTTTCATGGTTTTTAAGGTTTTTACGGTTTTATTTTATTTTTGTGATTTTTTTTTGTTTTTTGGGTTTTTAATATTTTTTGTTGTTTTCTTAAATTTTTAGGGGTTTAAAGGTCTTTATAAATTTTTATTTGATTTTTAGGAATGTTTTTGGTTTTTATGGTTATAAATGTCTTTAGGGGTTTTTACGGTTTTTAGGGTTTTTAGAGTTTTTATGGTTTTTAGCGTTTTTTAGGTTTTTTAGGGGTTTTAATTAAATTTTGGATTTTAAGGTTTTTTAGGCATTTCAAGGTTTTAAGGGTGTTTTACATTTTTAGGTATTTTTAGTATTTTATTGGTTTTTAGTGATTTTAGGGATTTTGAGGGCTTCTAGTTTTTGAGGTGTTTTTAGGGTTTTTATCATTTTTTAGTCTTTTAAGGGTATTAAGTATTTTTAGCTTTTCAATATTTTCAGTATTTTTCATGATTTTATTTTTTTACATTAAATCTGTGATTTTTAGGTATTTTTTGGGATTTTTTTGGGGTTTAGAATTTTTTTTGGGTTTCAAGAGGATTTTTATAATTTATATGTTTTTTTAAATTTTTGGGGTTTTATTGGGTTTTTAGCGATTTTAAGTTTTTTTAAATATTTTATTGTTTTTAGGGGATTAAAAGGTATTTATATTTTTAGGTGTTTTTATGTTTTATGTGTGTATAGGGTTTTATGAATTTTAAGGGTTTATGGTTTTTATGGGTTTAATTTTTTTATTATTTTTATCTTTTTTGGGGATTAATTTTTTTTAAGTTATTAAGTTTTTATTGTGTGTTTTTAGGGTTTTTAGGGTTTTTTAAATTTTTATGGAGTTTTATGTATTTTTTTTATTTTTATGGGTTTTTATGGTTTTTTGGAATTTGGATGGGTTTTATGGTTTAGAAGGTTTATTGAGGTTTCTAGGATTTTTTTGAGTTTTTCATAGTGTCTGAGGGGTTTTAGAGTTTTTTTAATGCATTTAGGGTTTTAAAAAGATTTTTTAGTTAATAGTATTTTATAGGGTTCTTATGTGTTTCTAGGGTTTTTAATGTTTTTATTATTATGTAAGATTCTTAGGGTGTTTATCATTTTTCTGGGTTTAAATTGCCTTTAGGTTTTTAATATTTTCTTATATTTTTTCAGGGTCTTCAAAGTTTTCTCATTTTTTGTTATTTTAGGGATTTTGAATGTTTTAAAGGTTTTTTGTGTTTTTAGGGGTTTTTTTGGTTTTTTGGTCTTAAGGTTTTTTGATTTTTGGGGTTTTTTATACTTTTTAGTGTTTTTTTCATTTTTAAGTGTTTTTAGAGTTTTCAGTTGGTTTTAGGGGGTTTTATGATTTTTATGTTTTTAGGGGTTTTATTGTTTTTAGGGGTAGAATTTTCTAGGTTTTAGGGGTTTTATGTGTTTTTATGTTTTTAAGGATTCACAGGGGTTTTTAGGGTTTTTATGGTTTTTTATTTTTAGGGACTTTTTTTTGGATTTTCTAGGATGTTTCTTGATTTTATGGTTTTTAGAGATTTTGATAATTTTTAGTGATTTTATGAATTTTTGGGTTTGCCAAATTTTTATAATTTTTTTTTGGTTTTTATGTTTTTAGTGTTTTAAAAAAAATTAAAAATTTAATGGGTTTTTTGAGTTTTTGGTGGATTTTTAGGGTTTTTATGGGTTTTAGTGTTTTTAAGGTTTTTAGGGGTTTTTATAGTTTTTTGGTTTTTTATGGTTTTTAGACTAATTTTCATGGTTTTTTTTGGGTTTTTATCATTTTTTATGGTTTCAGGGGGTTTAATTTTTTATATACTTTTAAATATTTCTTATGGTTTTTAAGGGTTTTTAGGGTTTTTTTGTTTTTATAGATTTTTAGGGGATTGGGTGGGTTTTGATTTTTCTTTAGGGTTTTTAGGGTTTTTTGGGGGTTTATCATTTTAGCGTTTTAAAGAGTTTTAAGCATTTTTTATTTTTTTATGGATTTCTTTGGGTTTCTTGGGGTGTTTGGGTTTTTTTGTATTAAAGGAATTTTTGGTATTTTTATGGGGTTTTTAGGATTTTTAAGGATTTTATGGGTTTTTAGGTTTGGTGGGGGTTTGACATGTTTTTGTGGATTTTTGGGGTTTTAAGGGTTTTTTGAGTTTTTTTGAGGGGTTTTAGAGTTTTTTCATATTTTTTGGGGCATAAATGGGTTTTATAGTTTTTAGTCATTATTTAGGGTTTTATGGGGTTTGGGGGTTTTTTAGGTTTTTAGGGGTTTTAATGGTTTTAGTATTTTTAGGGGATTTTAGGGGTTTGAGTGTTTTTTAGGTTTTTAGGGGCATTAATTGTTTTTTTGTTTTAAATTTTACTATGGGGTTTTCTGGGTTTTTAGGTTTTTTTTGTTTTAAGGGATATTAGCTATTATTTAGGATTATTATTGTTTTGTAGGATTTATAATGATTTTTAGGATTTTTAGGGTTTTATTTTTTTTAAATGGTTTTTAGCATTTTTAGGTTTTTTAGGGTTTCAAGTGTTTTAGGTTTTTAACATTTCATAGGGGTGTTCAGAGCTTTAGTGTTTTTAAATTTTAATGGATTTTTATGATTTTTATGTTTTTTTGGTTTTTAGGGGTTTTATGGATTTTCATGGTTTTTAGGGTTTTTAGGGTTGTTATGGTTTTTTTTAGTTTTACGGTTTTTTGAGTTTTCTTGGTTTTTATAGTAATTTAGATTTTTAAACACTTTTTGGGTATTAAAGGGGTTTTATATTTTTTATTTTTTTTGGGTTTTTATTGGTTTTATGGGTTCTTAAGGTGTTTAGATGATTTTATGAGGTTTAGGGTATTTTTTGGTTTTTTGGGTTTTTAGCATTTTTTAGTTTTTTAGGGGTTTTAAGTGTTTTTAGTTTTTTAACATTGACATATAGGTTTTCTTGGTTTTCTTGGTTTTAAAATGTTTTTATTTTTTAGTTACTTTTTGGAATTTTTTAAGATATTTATGTTTTTTGGTGGTTTTAGGATTTTGGGGTTTTTTTGGGTTCTTTGGGTTTATATGGTTTTTACTTTTTTTGTTTGGGATTTTTAGATATTTTTTTGAGTTTCAAGGGTTTGTAAGGGTTTTTAATGTTTTTCTTAACATTTTTAGAGGTTTAAAGATTTTTTTGAGTTTTAGTGGGTTTTAAGGGTTTTTGGGTTTTTGGGGATTTAAGGGTTTTCGGGGTATTATGGTTTTCTGTGTTTTTGGTGGTTTATAGGGTATTTATGGTTTTTAGCATTTTTTAGGTTTTTTAGGGTTTTAGGAGTATTAAGTGTTTTTAGTTTTTTATGGGATTCTTATGTTTTCAAGGGGTTTTAGGTTTTTTTACATTCATAACAATTTTTAGATATATTTTAGGAATTTTTAGGGGGTTTTAGGGACTTTGGGGTGGGGTGTCGGGTTTTTGTTTTTTTTTTTGGATTTTTTTAGATTTTTTAGTTTCTCTGGGTTTTTTGTATTTTTTAGATATTTTTATCATTTTTAGGAGTTTAACATGTTTTTATATTTTTAGTGGTTTTTATTATATTTATGGGGTTTTATGGTTTTCTATAGTTTTTTGGGTTTTTATGGTTATTGGGGGTTTTAGGGTTTTCATGGTTTTTAGGGTTTTACCATTTTTTAGGTTTTAAGGGTTTTATTTGTTTTTAGGTTTTATTATAGTTTTTATGGTTTTATGTATCTTATGAATTTATAGATTTTTTATTGAGTTTTAGGTATTTAGAAAGGTTTTTTTTTGGGGTTTTTGGTATTTCTTGAGGTTTTCGAGTTTTTAGGTCATATTTTGAGTTTTTAGGGTTTTAGAGTTTTTATATATATTTTTTAACATTTTTAGGGCTCTAAGGGCTTTTTTTAGTTTTTTAGTTTTTTAGGGTTTTGTGGGTTTTTAGGGTTTTTATGCTTTTTAGGGGGTTTTATAGGTTTTAGTGGGTTTTAGGGTTTTTAATGTTTTTAAGGGTTTTAAGAGATTTATGGTTTTAAGGTTTTGTTAATGGTTTTCACAGATTTTAGGGATTATTGTTGCTTTTTTAGAATTATTATATGTTTCTAGTGCATTTAGGGATTTTTTATAGTTTTAGTGTTCTTTAGATTATTTAGTGTTTTAGATACTTTTTGGAGTTTAGGTGTTTTAAGTGTTTTTTTGGTTTTTAAGCTATTCTTGTATTTTTTTTAGTTTTTAGTGTTTTTTACATTTTTAGTGATTTTTATAGAATTTTTTGTATTTTTATTGTTTTATGGATTTTTATGATCTTGGGGGTTTTTAGGATTTTTAGTGGGTTTTTGGTGTTTTGGGTTTTAGGTTTTTTTATTTTTTTCTGATATTTTAGGTTTTTTATAGATTTTAATGTTTTATGGGTTTAAATGCGTTTATATTTTTTAGTAGTTTTTAGGATTTTATGGTTTTTAGGATTTTTAAGTTTTTTATGAGTATTTTATTTTTAGGGGTTGTAGGGGTTTCATCATCTTTTAGGGTATTTAAATTATTTTAGGTTTTTAGTGATTTTTTTTGTTTTTTGGTTTTCAAGGTTTTATTTTGACTTTTAGGGTCTTTAGGATTTCTTATGTTTTTATGTATTTTTCTGGGTATTTTTAGGATATTATGGTTTTTAGGTATTTATAGATTTGGTGGGGTTTAAATATTTTTAGGGTTTTAAGTGTTTTTATGTTATCTAGGGGTTTTTAGACTTTTAGGTTTTTATTTTTTTTCTTATGGTTTTCAGTGTTTTTAGGGGTGTTTATGTTTTTAGATATTTTTATGGATTTTTTACTATTTTTATGGTTTTTAGGATTTTTAGGGTTTTGAGTGTTTTTAATGGTTTTATGGTTGGTTTGGTTTTTAGGATTTTTTGAGTTATTAAGTATATTAAGTTTTCTTAATGTTTTTATGGGTTTAAAAGGTTTTATTGATTATAGTGGTTTTAATGGGGGTTAAATGTTTTTATACGTTTTTTGGTTATTACTATATTTAGGGTTTTTAGAATTTTTTATGTTCTTGGGGTTTTATGTATTTTAATGTTTTTATGGTTTTATTTGGTTTCTTCAGGGTTTCTTGGGATTTTACATTTTATGGTATTTTTAAGGTTTTAAAGTATTTTTATGGTTTTAAGGGTTTTTAGATATTTTGAAGGTGTTTTGTGGTTTTTAGGGGTTTTTTTGAGTTTTTAGAATATTTAATATTTTAATAGTTTTTATTGTTTTTAGTTGTCTAATGGTTTTTTATTTTTTTAGTGGGTTTTTATGTTCGTATAGGTTTTTAGCAGTTTTATGTTTTTTATGGGTTTTTATGGATTTAGGGGTTTTTAGGTTTTTTCTAATTTTTATGTTTTTATAGATTTAAAAGTTTTTAGTTTACTACAGTTTTCATAGGGTTTTTATTCTTTTTAGGCTTTTTATGTTTTATGGATTTTTGGGATTTTTTTGTATTTTTATGGGTTTTTAGGGTTATTAATGATTTTGATGGTTTCTAGGGTAATTAGTGTTTTTAGGTTATTAAGGGTTTAAAATGTTTTCTTAGGGATTTTGGGGTTTTAGTGTATTTAATGTTATTAGGGTTTTAATGATTTTTTAGGATTTTTATGGATTTTAGGGGTTTTAGGGAATTTGTGGTATTTTAGGGTTTTGTTGATTACTTTAGGTATTAATATTTTTTTTTGTTTTTAAGGTAATTTTAATTTTTTAGGGTTCTTATGTTTTTTATAGTTTTTAATGTTTTCAGTGGTTTAATGGATTTTTAGCGTTTTTGGTGGTTTTTTATATTTTTATTGGTTTTTTAAGGTTTTTAGGGGTTTATATTGATTTTTTTGTTTTAGGGTCTTTAAAGTCTTTTAGGTTTTTAAGTGTTTTAAGTGTTTCTAGCATTTTAAGGTTTTCATAGTGGGTTTCAGGTGTTTTTTGGGTTTTGTATTCTTTTGTGGATTTTTATGGATTTTTATGTTTTCTATTTTTTAGGTATTTTTATGGTTTTAGGGTTTTTAGGGGGGTTTTTTGGGTTTATTGGTTTTTTGAGTTTTTTATGATTTAATAGGTTGTAGAGTTTTTTATTATTTTTAGGGGTTTAATGGGTTTTTAGATATTTTAGTGGTTCTTAGGGTTTTTATGAGTTTTAATAGATTTTTAAAGGTTGTAGGGGTTTTAGTGGTTTTCTGGTTTTTAGGGTTTTTGTGGGTTTTAGCGTTTTTTGGATTTTAGGTGTTTTAGGTGTTTTTAGGTTTTGAATGTTTTTTAGGGTTTTTTAGGTTTTAGACATTTGAGGTGGTTTATGGATTTTTTAGGATTTTTATGGTATTAGGGGTTTTAGGAATTTTATGGCGCTCTAGTGTTTTTTTACGATTTTCGGGGTTTTTTGGTTTTGTTGGGTTTTTAGGGTTTTCTACATTTTTAGGGGTTTTATGGGTATATAGAGTTTTTTAAGGTTTTTAGAAATTTTTATGTTTTTAGGGGTTTAAATTTTTTATTGGTTTTTATGGTTTTCATAATATTTTTCTTGGTTTGTAGATATTTTTATGTTTTTAGTAATTGTTAGGTAATTTTAATGGTTTTTGTTGTTTTTAGGTTTTTTAGGTATTTTGATGGTTTTATGGGGTTTTAGGGTTTTCAGGGTTTTATGTTTTATTTGGGTTGTTTGAGTTTTTTGAGTTTTTAACATTTTTATGGGTTTAATGGGTTTTTAGATTTTTTTTGTTGGGTTTTAAAACATTTAGGATTTTTAATGGTTTTAGATGTTTTTATCGTATATAGGGTTTTTTGAGGCTATAGGGTCTATTATTGTTTTTATAATTTTTTAGATTTTTTTATGGATTTTAGGTGATTGTATGTTTTTAATGTTTTCGTAGGGTTTTCCATGGATTTTAGGGGATTTGATACGTTTATGGATTTTTAGGGTGTTTTAGGGGTTTATGGTTTTTAGTGATTTTAAGGGTTTTAAAGGATTTTTGGGTTTTAGGGTTTTTATAATTTTTAGGTTTTTAGGGGTTTTAAGTGTTTATAGGTTTTTATGTTTTTCTTACGTGGTTTCAATTTTTTTACAATTTTACATTTTTATAGATTTTTAGGGATATTTAAGTAATTTTATGTGTTTTTAGGGCTTTAAGAGTATTTAGTGATTTAGGGATTTTTATGTTTGTTAGGGTTTTTTGATTTTTTGGTTTTTTAGTGATCTCTTTGGATTTTTTTTAATGTTTTTTGTTTTTTAGAGTTTTATAACATTTTTAGGGTTTAAATGGTTTTTATATTTTATCTTTTTTGGGGTTTTAGGGGTTTTTATGTTTTTTTTTGGATTTTTATGATTTTTACTGGTTTTTTTGGTTTACTAGGGGGTTTTAGGGTATTTAGCTTTATTAGGTTTTTTAGGCCATTTAGATTTTTTTTTGTTTTTATGGTTTTCTGAGGGGTTTTCTATGTTTTTAGGGTTTTTTACACATTTATGAATTATTAGTGAATTTTATGATTTTAATGGTTTGTAGGGGATTTAGGGATTTTATGGGATTTTAGGGTTTTTAGGTTTTTTTTTGTTTTTATGGTTTTTTGTGTTTTAGGGTTTTAAGGTTTTTATTATTAAGTCTTGTAACATTTTTTAGGGTTTAAAGGGTTTTTAGAATTTTCTGTGGTTATTAGGTATTTTATTTGGTTTTATAGTTTTTAATATTTTTAGGGGTTTTAAGGTTTTGGGGGGTTTTAGGCAAAGCAGGTTCGGGGCCAGGCATGTCCTGGCCCCACAAAATTTATTAACAAAAATGTAAGTACAAGGCTTTACAGGAAGGGTATGCACAACCTAGTATGCAAGTCACCCTTCATGTTCGAGTCCACAAGGGGAGTACAAAAATCTGGTGCTACAAGTGACCACATGGAACATTCATCCTCAATTGCATTCTTGGTGAGCATATCCTACACCTTGTTCACTTCCTTGTATGCATGTGTGACCATAATGTTCATATCCTAAGAAGTCCTCAGACACTCAACCTATTGTGGGAGGAGCCTCCATGGGATTTTCCTTGTTTTTTTTAGGGCTTCCACCACTAATATCGAGTCAGATTCAATCCATAACTGCTTCCACCTAAAGTGTACAACAAACTGGACAGCCTTAGTCATAGAACAATGCTCTGCTTCATATGCACACCCATTCCCAATAAAGTGATTAAAGTATCCTTTAAAAAAGCCTCTTCTCATCCAGAAAATGCCACCACAACTGGAGAGACCAGGCGCACCCAGAGGTGCACCATCCACATTGACTTTTATCCATTCTCGGATTGGTGGAATCCACCGAATGAATTTAAAGTACTTTGGTTTCCTGCATCTTCTAGAAACTCCGAGTTTTCTCAACACAATAAGATCATTAACATCATTAGCCATCATACCATCTTGGATATGAGACTCCATGCAGAGTGCTTTGTGGATCACCACCACACCAGTGTGGAGGCAGTATGGAGCTTTATCAAAAACCTCTTTATTCCGGGCTTCCCACACAAAAGTGGCAAGGGCCGCAGCAGCAGAAAGAAGCAGGTTGGAAACCTGTTGACTGCATTGCACACCGACAACACTGCTGAAAAGTGCAAACAATGTGCTGTCTGTGTAGATTTTCAGCTAGAAAATGCCCTGCAAATACTCCCAAAGACCAGCAGCCAATCGCCAATTAAGAAACATTTGCTTAATATTTTCCTCATCCCGAAGATATATCAGGCAAGCAGAGGCCAAGCACCACCCAAATCTTTTCAACTTCTCTTGAACTAGCAATCTTTTTCTCAAAATTTTCCATAGTATAAGGTGGCTGGAAGGGGGAATGAAGGGCCTCCAAAATTTAGAGAACCAAGTAGGGGGTTGAATTCCCTGCTCACATTCAAACCGGTAAAACTCCTTCGCACTCAACTACCCAACCATATTGTCCTTCCAAATAATATATTCAGTAAGCATGAAGATCTAACATTGTATTTTTGTGATAATATTTTGTGGAAAAATTATTTCAATCATGCTCATGTTATTGTTGAGATAAATGATGAACCAATGCTTAAAATTCTGAGGATGCTTGACGGATTCACGTATGGGCCGATCAAGCCAGGTGGTCTTCCAACAATTCAAAACTGAATGCCTTGAAACTTTCCATTTAGAGTTAGAAGTAATGCTTATATAGGAGGACTTGATTGTGGTCTAGACCAAAGAAGGAATGAATCCAGGGAATTCCTCACATAGTTTGCAAGTGAACCTTTCCCTCAAGAAGTCAAGACCCCTATCTTGCGAGTTAAAAAGATTCCATGTAAATTTACCAATTAAGGCATCATTTAATTTCCTGCGGTCCTCGATGCCCAACCCACCCATTTCAATGGGATTTGTGCATTCTTTCCATGCCACAGATACAAGCGTCTTATCATCATGCAGCTCGTCCATGAGAAGTTTTTGATTTTTGCATGCAGGCTCTTGATAAGACTTTCCAGCCATCTATAAATGGAGAAATCATGAACAAACATGGATTTAATAACATAATTGATTAGGCAAATTCTACCCTCCTGAGATAAGCATTTTCCATTCCAGCTCGCAAGTTAGTGGGTGATTTTGAGTGAAATTACCTCAAGGTATCCACTTTTCACCTTCCCCCAGAACAAGGGAACCCCCAAGTACATGAAAGGGAGGGAACCCCTTAGTGGATTAGGGTTTTTTTTTTCATTTTTTAGGTTTTTTACTGATTTTATGTATTTTTAGATATTAATTTTTTCTCTAGGTTTTCCAATGTTTTCAATATTTTCCTAGATTTTTCGGCTTTTTAGGATTTTTATTAGTTTTTAGGGTTTTTAGGGTTTTTAGGTTTTTAAGGGATTTCTAGAGTTTTATTTTTTTAAAGTTTTTAGGGATTTTATAATTTTCTATGTTTTTAGGGGTATTATTTTTTTTTTGTTTTTAAGGTTTTCGTAGGGGTTTTATGGTCTTTATATATTTAGGGATTTATATTTTTGGGGGGATTTATGTTGGTTTTAGGGTTTTTAGGGATTTTAATGGTTTTTAGGTTTTTTAGGGTTTCTTGGGTTTTTATTGTTTTTTGGGTTTATGGAGTTTCTAGTTTTAGGATTTATAAGGGTTTTTAGAGACTTTTTAGAGTTTTTATGATTTTTAGTTTTTTTATATTTTTTAGGGATTTTAAGTCTTTTTAGGTTTTTAATGCTTTCTTATGGGTTTTAAGTGTTTTCAGGTTTTTTTACATTTTTAGGGATTTCTAGGGATTTTTTTGTATTTTATGGATTTTTATGGGTTATATAGATTTTGAAGGGTTCTGGGGGGATTTGGGGGGATTCAGCGGTGTTTAGTGATTTTGGGGGTTTAAGTGTTTTTAGGATTTTAATATTTTCTAAGGGATTTTAGGGTTTTTTGGAGTTTTTAAATTTTTAGGTATATTAATAGTAGTTTAGAATTATTTTAGTTTTTAGTGTAGAAGAGGTGTAGGACAAGGTGAAAAATCCTAGTCCCCTCAAGAAAAAATTAAAATAAAACAAAGACAGACAGTTACATGGTGGAACTACAAGGATGAGAGTGTATCTCACCCTTCATATCCGAATATATAAAAGGGGTGCAAAGTGTGGAGTTACGAAGAACCACATCCAACATCATTCCTCAATTGACCTTTTGGATAGAGCGTCCACAACCGAATTTGCCTCCTAATATGTGTGTGAAATACTAAAAATCAGGTTCTGTGAAATGTTGAGACACTAAATCCAGTGCAGCAATAGTCTCCATGGCACGTCCCTGGAAAATCCATTGAGCGCGGCAACTGCAAGCATCAAATCCGACTCAATCAAAAGCCTTTTCTACTTAAAGTGACTCAAAAACATCACAGACCTTATAATTTCCCAGTGCTTTGCTTCACAAAAACATAAATCCCCAATAAAATGGAAGAAACAACCCTTTTTGAAGCCTTTGGAGGTGCGGAAAACGCCACCACACCCCGATAGTCAAGGAGCTCCCAGGGTTGCGCCATCAAAATTCACCTTAATCTATGCTGGGAGTGGGGGGATCCATCTGATGTACTTCAGGACCATTGGTTTCCTACTTCTGTAAGCGACCTCAAGAGGACAAAAAACTGTGCGATCACTAACATCATTGAACATATCACTTTTCTATATTCGTGGGGCATTCTGGATATAATCTTGTGTATGTTCACCACACCCCATACAGTGATAGGGGTTTTCAGTTAAAGGCTTCAGCATTGCAAGTAGCCCAAATATATTGAACATTCTCTGCAACACCAGCAAGCAACAGTTTGCGAACTTTGTCACTTCGGTTGATCTCCACAAGGCCACACAAGAAGTCGCATATCGAGCCTCTCAAGCATCATGTTAGACCAAAGCATTGTAACTGGTAGTGGAAAAATTCCGAATCAAAGTTTTAATGAAGAAAAGTATGGTTGTAGTGATCCTCATCCTTTATGTATAACAAACACATAGAGTAAAGTTTCCACCCATCCATCGTTAGCTGCTCATGAGTTGGGATCTAATTCTGCTAGACTTTCCAAAAGAGAACAAAGAAAGAGGGAGGAATAAAGGGCGTTATGAATATAAGCAGCCACAATGGGGATTCCATTCCATGCGGGAATTTATATATGTAATAGTCATAGGTATTGAATTTCCCTATCATATCGAGCATCCATATGAGTGTGTCAATGTCAGTGAAGGCATATCGCTGAACTTGCATGGTGATATTATCTGGGAGTCATGCCCTCGAGTCACTGCGTTGCTGGATGAGACCAGCAATAGTATGATTTTGCATGTCCTGGGGAGATGTCATCACCTCCAAGATAGTCTGATCCAGCCATGGGGTAAACCATCAGTTCAATGTCTAATTCCTTGACACAATACATTTGGACTGATACATAATCTCCCTGTATGAAGATCAAAAAGAAGGCTAACCCGAAGAAGTTAAAAACCCAAAAATCCATCACATAACCTGCTTGTGATTCTCTCCATGAGAAAACCCATTCCATCACCATGGGGCTCAAGAAGCCTCTAGGTGGACTTCCCAATCATAGTATCCTTGAAGAGCCACATATCTTTTATACCCAGACCACCCAGATCAATCGGCTTAGTGCAGTGCTTCCATGCCACATAGTCCAATTTCCATTCATTGACAGAGTCTGTCTAGAAAAAGATTCTTATTTTTGCGTTTAGGATTTTAATTAGGCTAGCTGGCCATCTTTATATAGGAAAAGCATGCATGAACATCGAGGTGATAATGGAGTTAACCAAGAAGACCCTTCCCACTTGGGAGAGGCACTTGCCCTTCCATTTAGACATTTTCTGGGTGAGTTTAGAGGAAATTTTTTCAAAGTAGAAACTCTCCCCCCCCCCAAAAAAAAGAGGAACCACAAATTAAGAAAAGGGAAAAGTGCATCTCTTTACCCCAAGTGCATTGTCAATTCGAAGCTTACTGGTAGGTGATACCCCCTTTCCAAACACAATTTATGATTTTATCCAGCTGATTTTTTTTCCAACCACACTCTCATAATGTTGAAATATTCACCTGACTGAAGAAATGGTTTGCTTATCGTCCTACCCAATCAAGAGGATGTCATCCGCATTAAGGATGTGAGAGGGGACATAAAATTCCCTACCTTCTTTGATTGGTGAGTATATCCATGCTTGCACAAGATCAAGGATGCAGCGTCTCATGTAATCCTCCGTCATCACAAAGAGAAAACCAGAGAGAGGATCCCCTTGTCAAACTCCCCGGGAGCATGGAAAGAAACCATGAGGTGAGCCATTAATTAGAACCAAAACTCTGGCACTATGGAGGATTGAGGAAATCATGTCAGAAAAGTGATTAAAAAAGCCATATCTACCAAGAATCATGAAAATGATGCTCCATTTTATCGTGTCAAAGGCCTTCGATATATCAATCTTCAGTGAAAATCTCCCTTTCCTCAATTTTGTCCTCCTAATATTCATTCCCTCTGAAGCAGAGAGGAGGCAGGTCTGGATGCATCATCCATGGATGAATCTGAATTGATTTGGAGTGATAATGTTTCCCAAGATCTTCCCCATTCTAATGACAACAATCTTACTAATTATCTTCAGAATGGTGTTGCCAATGGCAACTGGTCGGAATTCACCAGTATCAATGGTATTGTCTTTCTTCTAGACCAATGAGATGAAATTTTCATTTTCACCTTGAAGGATGAACCCTAAGGTGTAAAATTCTCAAATCACATTTGTCACATCCACATGAAAAATGTCCCAATATAACATAAAGAACTTATTTACTAAGCCATCTGGCCCCGCAACACTGCCCATATTGAATGAGAAGAGCGCCGCTCTAATTTCCCCCTCATGTGGAGTTTCCGTGAGGGCCTCATTTTTCTTCTCAGAAATACAATGCTGGATGGAGTCCGTAAGCAAGGGGGAATCACAGGCATCATTTGCATATATATCTTGAAAGTGCTCCACTGTAGCCTTGGTAATATTCTCCATTGAAGTGAAAGTAGCATTAAAAATGTGTACTGCACTCATATTACTTTTAATTCCTCATTCCTTGTTCAAATGGTGGAGGAACATGGAGTTTTAGTCTCCCTCTTGAAGCCATTTGATAGTAAAATGCACTTTCTTAAGATTCTCTTTAAGGGCCATTAAATCATCCATCATTGAGTATAGTCAAAGCTCTTCCCCAGATGGTGTATCATACTGCTGAGATATGAGTTGGAACGTAGAAAGCTACGATTCTTCATCTTTGATGTCAGCTTCCAACCCTGAGAAGGATTTTTTACTCCAGTCCATCCAGAGACGCTTCACTTCCTTAAGCTTAGAAGTCACAACAAAATTGGGTCATCTAGAAAAGGTGCCGCTCTAGGCCTTTTTCACCTCTTCCCTACATCTAGGAATCATGAGCCATGCATTATTAATTTTAAAATGTTGGGGAATGATCTTGGTATTCTCTCTCTTAGTTCAACAAAAATTGGGTTATGATCTGAATTGAATATCAGAAGAGTGAACCCAAATATAGCCATAAGGAGTCCATTGTCACCAATGTGCGAGAAACACATGTCTAGTTTACTAGAATTCCTACCATTTATGGTGCACCGTACCCAAGTAAACGTAGCTCTAGCAATGGATACCTCAGATAAATCACATATGTCAAGGCATGAAGAAAAATCCTCTACAGCATCATGAGAGAAGTGTGGCCCCATCTTTTTCTCATGCCTCAGAACCATGTTAAAATCACCAATCACCATCCAATTGTGATCAATTACCTCACCGATCTGATCCAGATTCCTCCAAAGGTGTCTCCAATCAATGTAAGAGCATGAAGTATAGAAAAATCAGATAGAAAGAATGTCATTTTTCAGGTGAATGGTGAGGGAGATCATTTGAGGACTCAGATCAGTCAAGATAACTTGGACACTATTATGCCTAAGCACCCATAATGTTTCCACACTATTCTCCTCCCCAGTTGATGAGATGAGGGAGTATCCAAGAGATTTCCAGTTGAAATACTTCCAATTTGAAAACATAATCATGGCGTCGACTACTCCAATTAGCATGGGCTTATGAGAGAGAAAGAGTAGAAGGGCTGAAAACATAGGGATATTTCCCAGCCCCTGGCAGTTCTAGAACAATGTCCTCATTGGGACTCAAAAGGGATAGGAGAGGGATTAATTCCCTTTCCATTTCCCTTCCTTACCTTCCTATTAGGTTTTTCAGAAGTTGGCTTCTATGGATTTGGCATAAGACACTTTGCCGCCAAATCCTTTAAAACTTTTTTTTGCGACCTAATAGTGGCATTAGAATTTTCCTCCGCCTACTCATCATCAACTGAATCAATCCAGAAGTCCCCACTGAGGGGGTTATATTTTTTGAAGGTGTAATAGGACACCTCCTGAGGAACCCTCTGCATCGTTCTTGCCACCTTTTCTAAGGTCTCAAAAGTGAATTCCAAGCCAACAGCAGGGTTACCTGCATGGAAGATGGGCGTTTCAACCTCCTCTAAGCAAGCCAGTGCTGGGGTATCCAAGACAGCATCATGGCTATTATTTTCCTTGTTGGAAGTCTCCTTCATGCAAGGCCAGGCCAGGCCATCATCCATAGAGACACCTCGAGAGCCCTTGTCACCCCTGAGTTCATCCATCAGGCGAGGAGGAGTATGCTGCAATCCATTATCCGATAATGTCTGTTCATGGCCACACATGGGAACACCGCCGAAGTCCAATTCTACCAGGGTTCGGGCAAGAACCTTCTCAGGAAATATCGAGGAATCACCCACCTCCTGATTTAAAGTTTCCATAGTCCGGTCTTTGGAGACCACAAGGGTCACCACCATAATGGGGACACCATCCTGCATGATAGAAACATTATCCAACTTCCCTGGGGTTTCAAAAGACTCACCATTCCGAATTTCAGGGCTCACAATAGACTTGACAGTGTCATTTCCCTCCTTGACTAGAGGGGCCAGGATCTGCGGATTTGTTCTAGCCATCCCACGGTTCTTCCTACAATGGGATGAATCATTCCCCTTTAAATTAAAGGCTGAGCAGTGCATGAGTCTCCGACATTCAAAAATAAAATGTAAGAAACTATTGCATGAGTATAAGAATTTTGAACGCCTCTCATATTGTATTTCAAGGGTCATGCTATCCTCAAGGTTGTTAAAGACAACCTCCTCCAATAGAGTGCCCTCCATATCAACCTCCACCAGCACTCTTTCGTAGTGCCCATATATTGAGTTGTCCATTTCCTTGTAAATTATAATATTGAATCCAACTGCCGAGGCTATATCCCATAATATTCGTGGATTCTATTAAAACTACTTTAGCTTACATATATGGATCCATACCCGTGCAAAAGTGTTTTTGGCACTGAATGGATTAATATTCTTATCCCAGTATTGAATCTGTAAGAGGCTAGGTTTAAGGCTGAGAGACCCAAAACTCCAGGCCCTCCGTTTACCATCATCAGAGGGGAAAACAATTTGATAGAATCCTCAGCCCATGGTCATCATCTTCCATTCCGAGAACCCCCCATATTTCCGATAGGCGCTTTATTGAGCTCTGCCCTACACCAGGGTTTCTCCGCCTTCGAAAAGATCACTCTTGCGATAATGGATGAATGGAATAGGCTTTCCCGCTCCTCCAATGCTTCTTGAATTTCAGAGACATGCACAGTTCGACCTTTCCAGATGAATCGACCAGGGGAGGGGGTTCCAAAATCTGTGAATGTGAGAGATGTTTCTACCTTCAAAACATCAGCAAATTTTTTCTTGTATCCCGACTCCATTGTAGTCTCCCGGAGGGGGATTTTCATCCCATTGGTAACTCTACAGATCTGGAAAAGCTCTTTGTGCCCAACCATATCAGGCTACTCTAGAATTTTATCCCCAGTCATTCCGCCTGCAGGGATCACTGACTGAGGATGCTCAAGATCCCCATGGTTACCCTGCTCCCAACCTCGCTCCATCTCCTTTAGATCTTTTCATTGTATTTAGGGGATTTCATTATTTTGAGGTGTTATTTGTGTTTTTGGGGATTAAAGGGTTTTTAGAGTTTTTAGTGGGTTTTCCATATTTTGGTTTTTACTGGGTTATATGGTTTTTAGTGTTTTAAAATTTCTTGGTTTTTAGGGTTTTTATGTGTTTTTATGTTTTTACGATTTTTAGGGTATTGTAGGGTTTTTAGTGTTTTTTACATTTTTAGGTATTTTTATAGATTGTTTAGGTTTTTTATGGGTTTTGTCGGTATGTAGGTATTTTGGGTGTTTCTTTTGGGTTTTTAGGATTTTGATGGTTTTTTGTTTTTACGGGGTTTTTGTGTGTTTTACAAGTTTTATGGGTTTTTATTGTATTTTGAAATTTTTAAGGGTTTAAAGGGGTTTTATCATTTTTAGTGGTATAATGTATTTTTTGTTTTTGGGGGGGTTTTATGGGTTTTCTTGGTTTTTTGGTTTTTAGGATTTTAGGGCCTTTTGGGTTTTTAGTGTTTTCAGCATTTTATGTTTTTATGGATTTAACTGTTTTTTACTTTTAATGGCTTTCTCATAGTTTTTCTTTGTTTTTAAGTTTTTTCGGTTTTTTGGTTTTTTATATATTTTTAAGGATTTTATTAGTTTTTAGGGTTTTTACTGATGTTGAGGGTTTTTTTGGTCTTCTGGGGTTTTTAGAATTTTTTTAATTTTAGGGGTTTTATGTGTTTTTAGGTTTTTAGGGGTTTTCAAGGGTTTTAGGGGGGTTTTAATTTTTTTTGTATTTTTATGGTTGTTTAAGATTTTTATGTTTTTATGGGTTTTGATTATTTTGAGGGGTTGCATTGTTTTTAGGGTTTTTTTGGTTTTTTTGGTTATTAGTGGTTTTTTGAGTTTTTTACGGTTTTTAATTTTTTTAGAGATTTTTATTTTTTTAGAGGTTTAAAGGGTGCTTAGAGTTTTACTGGATTTTTAGGTTTTTAGGGTTTTACATGGTTTTGTAGTTTTATGTTTTTTAGGTTTTTAGGGTGTTATCTTTTTTTTAGGGTTTTTGGGTTTTAATGTTTTAATATGTTTTTAAGGTTTCATAGGGGGTTTCCAAGGTTTTTATGATTTTTTTACATTTTTAAGGATTTAATGATTTTTTATGATTTTTATGATTTTTTTGGTTTTTTTGGAATTTTTTGGGGATTAATGGTTTTTAGTATTTTTAGGGGTTCTCTAGTTTTTTGGGGATTTGAGTTTTTTTGATTTTTAGGGTTTCTAAGGTTTTTAGAGTTTTTCTTTATCATTTTTATTGATTAAAGGATTTTTAGAGTTTTATTGGTTTTTTTGGATTTTTTAAGTTATTATTTTTTAAGGTTTTTAGTGTACATTATGGTTTTTAGGGAATTAGGCTTTTCTGTGGTTTTTAGAATTTTTTGGTTTTTAGGGTTTTATGTTTTTCATGTTTTTAAGGTTTTCTTTGTATTTTTCAAAGTTTTTATGGTTTTTATCATTTTTATGAATTTTTAAGAATTTTAAGATTTTTATGGTTTCTTAGGGGTTTTGTGAAATTTTAGGGTTTTTATGGTTTTAGGTTTTTTAGGTTTTTTTGGTTTTTTTGGTTATTTGAGTATTTAGCATTTTTATGGTTTTTTTTAGTTTTTAAGGTATTTAGGGGTTTAAGGTGTTTTTATAGTTTTTACTGCTTTTAGTGTTTTTATGGATTTTAGGGGTTTTATGGTTTTTAGGTGTTTTTATGATTTTTAGGTGTTTAAGGGTTTTTTGGGGTTTTTTTTTACAATTTTCTAGGTTTTAGGGTTTTTCATATTTTTAGTCACTTTTAAAGAATTTTTAGGATTTTTATGTTTTTATAGTGGTTTTAGATATTTTTAAGGGTTTTTTGTTTTTTTGGGGTTTTCAGGGGTTTTGGTTTTTTTGGGTTTTTAGGGTTTTTTGATTTTATAGGTGTTTGAAGGGTTTTTAGAGTTTTTAAATGATTTTAGGGTTTTAAAAGGATTTTATTGTTTTTTGTGGTCTAATGTATTTTAGTTGTTTTTAGTTTTTTATGATATAGGGGTTTTTATGGTTTATTGGTTTTTCTAGGGTCTTTTAGGTTCGTTTAGGGGTTCTAGCATTTTTTATGTTTTTAAGGGTTTTAAGTGTTTTTAGGATTGTAAGGTTTTCTTATGGTTATTTGGAATTTTTGTGTATTTTAGTTTTTTAGGTTGTTTTTAGGATTTTTATGGATTTTTATGTGTTTTAAGGGTTTTGAGAATTTTTTAGGGTTTTTATAATTTTTTTAGGTTTTGAAGGGTTTTAAGTGATTTTATGTTTTTATGGTTTTCATAGGGGTTTTTAGGTTTTTTAGGTTTTTTATATTTTTTTAGTTTTTTAGTAATTGTTTAGGGTATTATTTCTTTTAGTGCTTTTAGGGATTTTAAGAGGTTATAGGGTTTTTTGGGTTTTTTGGGGTTTTAGCGTTTTTTGAAAGGAAAATAGAATGATGTTTATAAAAAATAAAGAGAACCGGAGTACAACACAATCATCTAACGGGTAAAAACTGATAACCAAGAGTCAAAAAGAAATAGGAACACAAAAGAAAACCTAAATCTCAAGCAACCTCATGCAGACACACAACATAATGTCTAAAAAATATCATAAAGCCCAACCAAATTAAAACCAGAAATATAGGCCATGGAACCTCATGAAGCCTATTCAACTGAACCTATAAACCAAGAATTTCTAGTAGAACCCCTAGAGTGAAAAAATTTCCAACAAATATAATGGACCCAAAACCTCATAAAGCTTCCACACACATATGGCCAGTATCAACAAACACCGTAACCAACACCTCCATCTTGCCTCCAACAATTCCAGGAGGAGCACCAACCAAGAACCAAAAGTAGAAAAGCCTAACACATAACCCCATATAACAAGATGATGGAGCAATGAAAACACCATGAACCAATCCCATGAGCACTCTGAGAGGCCACACAACAATGAAAGACCCAAAGCAGAAACAACACCCAAGGAAGTGAAAAATGGTAACAACAAGAAACACCCACACAAACAAACACACACACAAATGCACCACCAACCACAAAAACACACATTCTCCACCACCCTCTCAAACACCCATTCCCATATAAAACTCGAATTCATGCACACTCCGCCACCCGTACAAACACACACAAACACACCCCACCAAAAAACCCAGAACTAGCACATAGTGGCATTGCATCAAAGAACACAACAACCAAGACCAAACCCACATCCAGTCAAAGTAATAGCTCCCACCCCTACCCAGCCTGACATCCTCGAAAATAGATCTCAAAACCACCTACAAATCCCGATTAACATAAATTACCCCCAACATGATAATGCACAAGGAACCAACAAGAAAAAAAAACCAAAGTCGTATTATCAAACTGAATCCAAAAACCATGAAAATAAAATGATAGATTTGTACCAAACATCAAACCATCTAACCAGAGCCAACAAACAAAACTAACATCCAATCATTGATGAGACTAGTAGAGAACTTCCATCAACCAGGAGCCAAACAAGAGGAAATCACCAGGTTCAAACATCTTGAATCCATCCCAAATGTATCTCTAACATGACAACCATCCATGCACACATGAGCACAACCAACAACCGAACAACCTAGAGTAAGCTGAATCCCCCAACACACACAAATCCCTATAGACCAACAGTTCACACAGAGCCCAGCAGATTTAGACAACTACAAAAATCACTATAGAAATATCACAATCATACCCCTAATATGGAGGAATCAATGGAACCACATCTAGCTAGCATCATACAACCACACCTTCTAAATACCCAAGAAGAATCTCAACTAGCTTGTAGTAACCTCAGTAGAACACCAAATTGGCACAGAGCTATCAACCTCTAGCTGGCTCCCCACCAGCTAACACAACATGGAACTAGCCGTAAAAAAGACTAATAGATAAAAAAATAAATCACCAAAAAACCACTGACTTCCATGCAATGACTAAGTCAATATAACAGTCAACAAAAACAAACCAAATAGAAACAAAACCCAACCTCTCAAAGCTGGCTGAGGATCCAACCAAAAGCACTACAACACCACAAATAGACAATAAACATCAACATAGATGATCATTCACAAGAAATACTTGATTCTAGCACCAAACAACATCCCCATCCATCACAACACTACACCAAAACAACTACAACACTAACACCTCATTCCCATGAAAACCAACATACCACCCAACACAAAAAAACTACACTAGCCACAAGAAACAAGCCTAAAATTACAAAGCACAAGAAATGATAGGAACATAAACCACCTCAAATAATTGATACCTGAAAGTTACACCAGTGAACAAGATCCTGATTAGCATGAATATTAGGAAACTACCTACAATAAAGGATTCTAGAAAGAACAACCATATCTAATTGAAGCCAAATATAACTACCATGATGAAATATGAAATCATTTAGGGGATAATTTTATTCCTTCTTGATAAGATACACCATGTTCTCAAGACTGAGTTTCCCCAAAACTCTCATAAAGGAATCCCCAGTTAATCAATCAGAACACCAAACAAAAAATCAGAAATGGCATGATATGGAAAACCTATATCCAAGAGGCTCAAGAAGGATGACCAAATCTTCTGAGAGAAATAAAAATTGAAAAAAAAAGATCAGTACTATCAAGGGATGTTAGAAAAAGAAATCAATATTTGAGAAAAGGACCATGTGGTGCAACCTATCTTATGTAGGAAAAGATTCAAGGATCACCAACTAAAGAATAATGGAGTACCTAGCCAAAGTGACATGATTCTAGACTAGATAATTCCATGAAACAATACTAAATTTTGGTCTTAGATCATCCCAACCCCAATGAATAAAAAATCCAACTACCTATTCTATGGGATATCATCATTATTACCACCAAACTGAGGAAGTAAAAGATCCCCCCTTCTAACATCCCACATATTTTGTAGAAACTACCATCAGATGATCCAAATTACCATCAGAAATAATTTCATAATCTTAGTAATATTTAAGAATCCCAAAATAATAAATTGTATATCATCAATGGATGATCATATATGCCTCATGGGAATCCATGAATCAATACAAAGAGATATAAACAATCCATTTCTAACATAGAAAGAAATATATTCTTTGATAAACTCCCACAACTACAATAACATTCACTAAGTCCACAAAAAAAATAAAAGGAACATTGGCCACCAAAAATTAAAAGCGACCAGTAGAAAAATGTGATCCCAATCCAACCAAGTAAAAGAAAAGGAGGGTGAAAATGTTCCCAAACATGTCTAGCCATAACTATTTTATTCCAATCATTAACATGAATTATCCCTAATCATTCATCCTATTTAGATCTATCCACCTTATCCCAAGCCACTTTGGACACAGTCATGTCCAAAGAAGGTCCCTTTAAATGGAATATTGTATGGTTAGATTAAATATACATAATAACTTTTTTAGGTAAGATAAAATGTTAGATCCTATAATATTCCATGGAAAAAAGAATAGATTGAATAATATTCAACCATCTCGCAAAAGAAAGAAAATTGTTTGTATAAACCTTCATTATATTAAAAATTTTCTCTTCCAAAATAATAATGTATGCATCTATTAATGTAGTAGAAATAAGAGTCACAGTAAGGTAAAATAGTGGTAATAAACATCCACCAATTCTTATTGTAGCACAAATAATTTCCATAACCTCCAAGGAAACACTAGATGAGAACATCATTGATTTTTTTATGTTAATAGACAACCCATACAAGGAGTAAAATAGATCCATTGCATGATTTAAGACCAAAACTGAATCCATATCACCTATGGAAAACTAGAAGAATATCATACAAATAGTAAATATGATAAATTGATGTTTTACATCATCTCCAATGAAAATTTCAAGAGTAATAATCAAAACATAGTGTCCAAGATATGAGAAAAAACCTCTATAAAAATCACAAAAAGAAATGGAGAATGGGGATCCCCTTTCCTCAATAATTTCTTCCTAGGAAAATAACAATGAAAAATACCATTAATATTCACTGATAATATAGGATAAAAGACACACCTCTTAGTCCATGAAGATAACCTAACCAGAAAACCAAGAAGTCATAAATCATCCCAAGGGAATTCCCTTCTGACCAAATAAAATGCCTTAAAAATGTCGATCTTAAAATCACATCGAGGAACCCTTGAATTCAGGTTGTAACCCCAAATCAACGCCTGAAGAAGAAAAATATTATTAGAATTAATTGTAACATGATTGAAGGTAGATTTGTCCTTATTGATACATTTAGGGAGAACCATTATAAATTAGGAAACTAAAATCATGAAGATACACTTATAAATAGTATTGTAGTACAAAATATGCATAAACTCAGATAGAGAGAACTAATTTTTAACATTTGGAATCAAATAATGAATATATTTATTAGATTACCATAGGAATTTCTATGTTTTGAAAAATTATAAAACAACATCATTCACATTAGAATAAACCATCAGCCTAGCCTTATGGAAGAAAAAAGAATTAAATCCATGAAGTCCTGGATCACTTCTAGGATTAAGAGAGAAAATTGCATGATAAAAATTCACTTAATCCATTAATTTATCCATAAAATCATAAGAGGAATTATAAATAGAGTGATACAAAAAGGATGCAATGTTGGATCTCCAAAAATTGGTCACAACATGATAAGTCCCAATCAAGGATTGAAAAAACCCAATAGTATCACAAATAATATCACTGATATAAGAAATAATGGAACCATAAACCTTTTGAAGAATAACCAATTTGGAGAAATTAAATATGGATTTGACCGAGATGTAAATGGAGGATGAATTAAGGCCCCCATCCTTATCCAACAAACACTAATCTTCTTATTGTCTATGTGTGATCCATTCAAGTTCAATGAATTTAAACATTGATTACAACTGAATTACATTTGATCTAATGCATTATAATGGAAATTATGAACAAAATATGATTTTTAGTCAAGTAATTCCTTCCTAATAAAGTAAATTTTAGTAGAATACTGAGCAGACACCTAGGAACTCAAGGACCATAGATTCTTCTTGACCTTCTTCAATTTTTGGTAAACATGGAATATCTTACACCCTAATACCCTAACATTCCAAGAATTAGATATAGAATATAAGAAGAAGTCATAATCTTCCCAATGGTTAAAAAATATGAATATAAACTTCCCAGAGTGAAGAACCTCTACATAATTTAAAATAATTGGGGTATGATCAGAAATCCCAAAAAGAAGGAAATCATCTATAGAGGAGGGGAACCAAGAAATCTATGAAAAATTGAACACTCCTCTATCAGACTTCCCCAGTACCCCTGAATATCCCTTCATCTAAAAAAACCTCATCCTAATGAAAATATGATCATCTAGATTAGCATCAACAATTCCTTAATTACAGACCTCTATAGAGTAGATCCAATCTAAGAAGCCTACAAATCTATCATTTGGTAATATAACCACATTAAGAATGCCAAGAAAGATACTAGGAGGCTTAGATTTGGACATACCCCAAAAAATATCCTATATATAACCCTTTGACAATCAATTGAATTTTAACTATAAAAAAATGAAATAATGCTGGAAACGTCCACTTTAAGAGCCTTAACCAAGAACCCAATAAGATAAAAAAATTCAAAATGATGTTCAACAGACATCAAGTTAGGATTCTATAGCACTAAAATCCTCCTATATAAGAATAATAATTGGTATTAAAATGATTAAACTTTGAAGAAATATTACTCATAATAGAATCAGGATTTTCTATTTTAACCATAAATTAAATAATCCCTAAACAAGACAATTTATGAGAGAAAATGTTCTCTTGAACTTATTATTGTTTACTATTAGTTTTTATGTCTCTAATGTTCCAAAATTCGAAGTTAAAGATTGGGAAATAAGGGAGTATAAAAATCATTATCCTCCAGTTTTGGCTAAGAACCTATTTAGATCACATTTATCCAACTTAATCAGCATATTCTTATGGGTATTGTCACTTAAAGCTGATGATTTAGCAGTAATCTGATTTATAGTGTTAGGTCAAGGATAATAATACCCAAACTCCCTAATTTAATGGGGAATAACAACACCTATACATGATAATACTAACCCAAAACCAACACCTACTCCATCCATATCCTTCTAAATAGAAGGAAGAAAATAACCAATAGATTATTTCATAACATCAAGAAAATAAAATTTTCTAGGAACAAAAAAAACACTATACTGACCCATAGATTCATGGACTGGTGAAAGTGATTGGACTTCCCTACTACCTTGGTACAAAAGTAGATACAATTTAGTAGTTCCATAACCTAGAACAAAACTGGATCGATTAGAATTTTTATTTACACCAGAAGCAAGTTCATGATCATCAAAGGAATTCAGCTCACGAGAAGTGGGGCCAAATTCTGGGGCATAATGAGAACTATCATAAACATTTGTAATTTCCACCTATACTTAGTCAAAGGAAATCTGAATAGGAATACAAACATCTATTATAGTAGTCTTAACCAAGGGAGGAAGAAACTCTACAACAAAGTCCAATGAGGCAGAAACTTCCATAACTAGATGACCAACCATCATAGGGAAATCAGACATACTAGAAAAGGTGGAGGAATTTCTAGATGAAATCATCTTCTCAGAAACACAGGAAGGTAGTTTACCTTTCTAATCTAATGTATGAACTCTGAAAGGTTCCTTTATCCTATAAGCATGTTTCTTTGTAGTAACCTTAATTCAATATAAATGAGACTCATCCTTATGGTTTCTAGAGTTTTTAGTATTTTTTGGGTGTTTTTTCATTTCTAAGGTTTTTTAGGAGTTTTAATTGTTTTAATTTTTTTATAGTTTTTATATGGTTTACTATATTTTTTAAGGTTTTAGGGGTTTTTTCATTTTTATGGATTCTTAGTCCTTTTTAGGATTTTTTAGTTTTTATGGATTTTAGGGATTTTGAGAGGATTTAGGGATATTTATGGCTTTTAGGATTTTAATGGATTTTTATGGGTTTTTTGGATGTTTATGTTTTTTTGAGTTTTTAGGTATTTTAAGGGTTTTTATACTCTTTTACCATTTTAAGGGTTTAAAAGGTCTTTACATTTTTACTTATTTTAAAGAGATTTATATATTTTTTGGTATTTTTACTATTTTTAGGGGTATGTATGGTATTTAGGATATTTTAGGGTGGGGGTTATAGTTTTTTAGGGTTTTATAATTTTTTGGGGGTTTTAGGGGTTTTATGTGTTTTTAGTTTTTCAGGTTTTCTTAAGGTTTTTCAGGGATTTTAGTGGATTTACATTTTTATGGATTTTTAGGGTTTTTTAGGGTTTTTATAGTTTTTAGGGTTTTAATGATTTTGATGGTTTTTATGGGGTTTTAGTTTTTGTTTGATTTATGGTTTGTTAAAGTTATTTAATGTTTTAATGGTTTAAAGTATTTTTAGCGTTTTCATGGTTTTATGGTTTTTATGGGGTTTTAGGGTTTATAATATTTTCAGACGTTTTATGGTTGTTAGGGTTTTGGGGTTTTATAGGGGTTTTTTGGGTTTAAACATTTTTTATGATTTTTATGGATTTTGAGTATTTATAGATTTTAAGGTTTTATTAAGAGTTTTTCTAGTTTTAGGGTCTTCTTATGTTTTTTATAAATTTTAAGTGCTTTTATGTCTTTTTATGGTTTTAGGGTTTTTATTGATTTTTTGGGTTTTTACAGTTTTTACAATCTTTATGGGTTTTATGGGTTTTAGGGTTTTTTTTTAGGTTTTTAGGGGTTTTTTTAGTTTTTTATGGTTTGAAGGTTTTTTAGAGTTTTTTTTACATTTTTAGGGTTTTAAAAGGGTTTTATAGTTTTTCATGGTTTTTAGGGTTTTTATGGTTTTGGGTGGGGGGTTTAAAACTTCTTATGGGTTTTAGTGTTTTACGAGGTGTTTAGGGTTTTTAGTGTTTTTTGGGTTTTAGATATTTTAAGTGTTATTATATTTTTATTGTTTTCATAAGTTTTTCAATGTTTTTTGGGTATTTTTGTTTCAAGGGTTTTTGGATTTTTTTAATGATTTTATTTGTTTTTATGGTTTTTAGGGTTTAAGAGGGGTTGGGATGTTTTTAGGGGTTTATGGATTTTTTTGGAGTTTTAATGTTTTTTGGAGTTTTAGGGTTTTAAATTTATTTATATTTTTTAATGTTTTTAAGGGTTTATAGGTTTTATATTTTTTAGTGAATTTTTAAAGTTTTATGGGTTTTTTGTGTCTTAATGTTTTTTTGAGTTTTTAGCATTTCTTAACTTTTTAGGTATTTTAATATTTTTTTTGTTTTTATAGTTTTCATAGGTTTCTCAGGGTTTTAAAATTTTTTTATGTCTATAGTGATTTTTATTATGTTCATTATTTTTATGATTTTTATGGGTTTTAGGGTTTTTAGAGATTTTAAAGGGATTTAGGGGTTTTATGTTTTTTCCAATTTTTTAGGTTGTAGGGGTTTTTTGAATTTTTTCTTAATTTTCAGGTTTTTAGAGTTTTTAACATTTTTTGTTTTTTAAAGTGTATTTAAGATTTTTTTAGTGGGATTTAGGGTGTTTATACAATTTTAGGGTTTTTATGGTTTTCGCGGTTTTATTGTTTTTATGGTTTTTTTTTTAGGTTTTTAATGTTTTCTTATGATTTTTTAGGGTTTTATGGTTTTTTATATTTTTAGGAATTTTCATGGACTTTTTAGGATTTTTATGAGTTTTAGCGTCTTTTGGTATTTTGAGATTTTTAATATTTTTAGGGGATTTATTGGTTTTGACGTTTTTAAGGGTTTTTGAGTTTTTTAGGGTCTTTATGGATTTAAGGATATTTACCATTTTTAAGGGTGTCATGGGGTTTTAGTGTTTTTAGGGTGTTTTAGGATTTTAAGGGATTTAAGGGTTTTTATAGTTTTTAGGGGTTTTATGGTTTTAGTGTCTTTTATCGGTTTTATTTTTTTATACTATTTTTAGGGGTTTAAAATGTTTTTAAGTATTTTAGGTTTTCTTAAGAGTTTTTAGGGTTTTTAGAGGTTTTTTTTATTTTAGGGATTTATATAGATTTTTAGGGTTTTTAGGGATTTTTAGGGTTTTAGGTTTTTATAGTTTTTAGGTTTTTGTGATTTTAGGTTTTTAGTAGCTTTAAATGTTTTTAGGTTTCTATGGTTTTATTACGAGTTTTCAGGTTTTTTAGGTTTTTTTTTGTTTTTTAGGGATTTTTAGGTTTTTTTTGGATTTTATGGATTTCGAATATTTTTAGGTTTTTAACGGTTTTTTGGTTTTATGGGTGTTTAGCGGGTTTTGATTTATTTAGGGTTTTAAAGGTTTTTAGAGTTTTGTTAAATTTTTTAGTGGTTTAAAGGGTTTTTATAATTTTAGTGGTTTTATAGGGTTGTTGTGTTTTTAGGGTTTTTTTCAGTTTCTAGGTTTTTTTGGGTTTTTACTATTTTTATGGGGTTTATGGTTTTTTGCATTTTTAGGTTTTAGGGGTTTTAAGAATATTTTTGTTTTTAATGTTTTCAAAGGGGGTTTCTAGGGTTTTGGGGTTTTTTATGTTTTTAGGTATTTATATCTCTTATTTTGGTTTTTTTTTTGTGTTTTTAGGATTTGTTTTGTTTTTTAGGTGTTTTATGAGATTTTGGGGTTTTTTTGAGTGTTTATGGCTTTTACGATTTTTAGATTTTTTGAAAATTTTTAATGGTTTATATGGTTTGTATAGTTTTTCATTGTTTTTTGTGTTTTTTTGGGGTTTTATCATTTTTATGCATTTTTAATATTTTTAGGCTTTCGGGGGGGGGGGGGGGGGTTTAGCATTTTGTAGAATTTTTTGGGATTTAAGTGATTTTGCAATTTTAATGTTTCCTTATGGGTGTTCAGGGTATTTTATTTTTTAGGTATTTTTTGATATTTTTTATAATTTTTATGGTAAAATAGCGTTTTTAGGGATTTTATGGTTTTTAGTGGTTTTTGGTTTTTTTGGGTTTTTAAGGGTTTTAGTGTTTTTAACATTTTTATGTATTCAACGATTTTTGAGAATTTTCATTTGGTTTTTAGGGGATTTTATGTTTTTTAGGAGATTTTAGGTTTTATGGGGTTTTGTTGTTTTAGGTGTTTTTAGGACTTTTAGGGTCTTCTAGGGTTTTTTGGTTTTTTAGTGCCCATATTTTTTTTATGCTCTTAATTTTTTTCTTAGGGTTTTTCAAGGGTTTTAGGTTTTTTATGTTATTAGGTATTTTTATCATTTTCTCAGGATTTTTATCATTTTTTTGATTTTTAGGTTGTTTAGGGGTTTTATGGTTTTTGTTTTATTAGTATTTTTATCATTTTTGAGGTTTTTATGAGTTTAAAGTGTTTTTAGTTTTTTAATGATTTCTTAGGGTTTTTCTGGGTTTTTTATATTTTTATTGATTTTTAAAGATTCTTTAGGGTTTTTATTATTTTATAGGGTTTTTAGGGATTTTGATGTATTTTAGGTTCTTTTATGGTTTTTAGGTTTTTTTGTGAATTTTTTAGGGTTTTATGAGTTTTTTTAGGTTTTTATGTTTTTTGAGTTTTTAAACATCATTATGGGTTTAAATGTTTTTTGTAGTTTTTAGTGGTTTATAGTGTTTTTGGGGTCTTTTTGGAGGGTTTTGGGGATTTTAGTATTTTTTATATTTATAGGGGGTTTTAGTGTTTTTAGATTTTTGGGGCTTTCTTTTTTTCAAAAATTTTAGGGTTATTTAGTTTTTTTTGTATTTTAGGATTTTTTTTGGAATTTTATCTGTTTTTAGGGTTTTTTGTGATTTTTTTGGTTTTTGGGATTTTTAGGGTTCTTATGGTTTTTTTGTTGTTAAGAATTTTTGGTTTTTATGTTTTTATTATTTTTATAGTTTTTTAATATTTTTATGGGTTTAATGGGTTTTTTGAGGTTTTAGTTGTTTTTAGGATTTTTTGTGGTTTTAGGGTTTTTTAAGATTTTAGGGGATTTTATGTCTATTAGGGTGTTTATGGTTTTAGGTTCCTTTATGGTATTATGGGTTTTTATAAATTTATGTTTCTAGGGGGTATAAGTGTTTTTAGGATTTTTATGTTTTCTTAGGTTTTTTGGGTTTTTAATGTTTTTAGGTATTTTTGGTGTTTGGTATGATTTTTGTGGGTTTTTAGGTTTTTTGTATATTTTGAGGGGTCTTAGCGTTTTTGGGGGATTTGGGTGATTTATCGTTTTTAAGTTTTATTGATTTTTAGGATTTTTTAGCGTTTTTATGGATTGTTATGGTATTTAGGGATTTTGTATTTTTCAGGGTTCTTAGGGTGTTTATGTTTTTTTCGGTTTTAAATTTTTTTAGATATTTTTAACATTTCTATGGGATTAAAGGTTTTTTATAGTTTTTAGTGGGTTTTTAGAGTTTTTATGGGTTTCATGGGTTTAGGGTTTTTAGGGGTTTGTATTTTTTTTTGGGTTTTCCAGGTTTTTATCATTTTTATGGTATTTAGGGTTTTAATTTTTTTTTATGTTTTTATGCTTTATCTTTTTTTTAAGGCTTTTAAGGTTGTTTTATTTAGGGATTTATTTGGCCTTTTGGGCGTTTTTTTATTTTTATGGGTTTTTACAGTTTTTACGGATTTCAAAGGGTTTTAGGTTTTTTTGGTTTTAGGGGTTTTTTTGATTTTTAGGGTTTTTTGAGTTTTTAGGAATTTTATGGTTTCTAGAGTTTTTTAACATTTTTAGGGGTTTAAAGGGTTTTTAGAGTTTTTAGTGGTTTTTACGTTTTTATGGTGATTTGGGTTTTTTTGTTATTTTGGGGATTTTATGGTATTTAGGGTCTATAAGAATTTAATAATGGTTTTTTGGAATTTTAGGTTTTTAGAGTTTTTATGTTTTTTTGGGGTTTTATGTGGTCAATGTTTTTTTATGGGTTTTTAGGGTTTTGTGTTTTTTACCATTTTAAGGATATTTAGGGATTTTAAGTATTTCTATGGGTTTTTAGGGATTTCTAGGGGGTTTAGTGTTTTAGGGTTTTTTGGGTTTTTTAGGATTTTTACGTTTTTAGGTTTTTTACGTTTTTATGGGTTTATAGTGATTTATTGTTTTTAGTGATTTTTAGGTTTTATGGGCCTTCATGGATTTTCAAGGTTTTAAGGGTTTTTATAGTTTTGATAGTTTGAGGTTATTTTTGGGTTTTTTAGAGTTTTTTTCATTTATACAGTTTTTGGGGGGGTTTTAGTGTTTTATGTTTTTAATGTTTTTCTCTTGGTTTTTTATATTTTTAGGGTTTTTTAGATTTTTATTCATTTTTTGGGATTTTGAGGTTCTTTTGGGTTTTAGGGGTTTCAATGTTTTTCCCTTTTTACGTTCTTTATGGGTTTAAAGTGTTATTAAGTTTCTAATATTTTCATAGGGTTTTTAGGTTTGTTTACATTTATATGGATTTTTGGGCATTTTTAGTATTTTTTTGGTTTTTTGGTTTTTTAGAGATTTTGCGGCTTTTCAGGTTATTATGGGTTTTTGGGGTTTTAGGGTTTTATTGTTTGTTTATGGTTTTAAATGGATTTCATAGATTTTACATTTTTAAGAGGTTTAAAAGGATTTTAGAGTTTTTAGTTGGGTTTTAGGTTCTTTAGGGGTTTTTTATGGGTTTTTAAGGTTTTAGGTATTTGTATGTTATTTGGGATTTTTATGGTCTTTAGGGTTTCATCATTTTTATGTTCTCTAGGGGTTTTAGTTATTTTTAGGTTTTTAAGATTTTCTTATGGTTTTTAGGGTTTTTTATGTTATTATGGATTTTAAGGATTTTTTAGGATTTTTACCTTTTTAATTGTTCTTAGAGATTTTTAGGGGTTTTAGGTAAGGAAGATGCGAGGGTCAGGCTATTCCCCCCCCCCAAATTTATTAGAAAGAAAAAGAGACACAACAGACAAGGGATGGTAGGGGTCAAATGACCCACACCCAAAAACCCTTACGACCCAAAATGCAAAGACCCAAAAAAAGGAGAAATCTAAAATGAGAAAAGAAAAGACCAAAAAAGAAATAAAATCCGTCAACATCACTACCAAAGTCCGAAACAAAAGCCTCATCGCAAGGGCCACCATCCACACTATATCCAGAGGCCGCATCATCAAAGCCGGAGTCAGAGTCATCCCACCCTGACTCGTATTCCTCATTAAGTTTAAGGAGCATCAGAAACTCCTCCCTTCTTTTTTCTTGTTCTGGGGAACGCTGCTTCTCCTAATGATTAACTTTGATTTTCAGCTTAACCGCCTTTGATGATGCCCGGGTAGTCATGGGTCTGGGGAGGGTGGAGTAGTCCCTCTTCACCCTCCTCTTCGAGGAGGCATAGGTGGGACCATCACCTTTCACCAGCTCGAGCTCATTGAAATTCTTCCCCACCTCCATGCCATGATCACGTTCTTGATCTATGATAAAGGATGCTTCCTGATTTAGAGGGCACTCAACAAAATTGTCATGCTGCATCATGCTCAGAGCCATTAAAGCATGTAATTCTGCACTCCCAACGACAGAATCCAGCAGTCCTTGCCCATCCTCCCCAGGCAGTACTGTCCCCCCAACATCATGCAAGTCCAAATAGACAGACCTATCAGCCAGGGACTCCTCATGCACCTCCATGGCAAGCCCTATCATTTCCTCTGTTGCAGCAGCTTCTCCTTGTTTGTGATCATCCCCTGTTCTAGCCCCCTGAAAAAAACCCCTTGGCCACACACATTACCTTCCTTAGGCATTCTCCCCTGATCAGCAACTTGCTCCAAAAGATCGGTTGCCTCCTACTCCTCCTCCACCCCACAATGCAGCATTCTAGGGACCACTGTAGGTTCTAGAGAACCCAGACAAAAAGGATCCCCCTGGAAAGAGGGAATGTTTTCCTGTCCCTGCAAAGCCCGTTTCCCCTGTTCAGCCTCCATTTTCACCTGGCTGGGAGAAGACGCAAAAACTTGTTCATCACCCTCCTCTTTTTCAGACATTAGCCCTTCTGCAGACTCCCCCGCCTGCTCGGCTACCACCTTCCTCCTATCCTAAACCCCCGGCACATCCATCTTCCCCTGCCCAACTTCAGCAGTGACTTCCCCAGCCTCCACATTACTCGCAGCCAACAAAGCGTGCACCTCATCACAGTCATTCCCAACACAGCTCAAATTCAGCACAGTAGTAGCAACCACCAGAGAATCTCTCTAGGCGATCCCTCCACCATGTCCAGTGGCAGCGGCCAGCACCCTATTCTGTGCCTTCTCGGCAGGTATATCACGTCCTGCATTTTTAAACGTGGGTTCTTGCACCTCCTCCTCGTACTCCAGCCCTTCAAAGCGGTTAAGATTTGGGACCAAAGACTGCCTCTAAATCATACTATCATCAGGGGAAAAAGGCATCCCAGTAGTAGCACAATCCATGCCAAGAAGACCTCCATCGATTGGAATCATCAAATCACTCCTCAAGCGCCTAAAAATATCACTCACCAAGGGATCTGATTGACACTGAGAAGCCACTTGCGCTAAATTGATAGCACCTACTGCATCCCTGGGGCCCTCCATCACAACTAGACTCACCCCAGACCCATGCTGCCCACTACCACAACGAGCCTCCTGGTCCAGGACACCTGAAGGTGGTTTTTTCACCAGCCCATGAGCAACCACCTCCCCCGCCAACTCCAATAGGCTAGACCCATTGCACCACACCGCATCACCCGTAGCCTGTGACTGCTCCAGACTTCCAGTCTGCCCCTGCTCCTTTAATTCCTCATTGCACAACCTTAAGGAATTGGAACCATCCTCCTTCTGGACTGTCACCTCTTGAGACCGCACAACCAATGCGTCCGCAAGGTTACTGGTATCTGATTGTCGCGACAACGTCCTCAGAAGAGGATTCCATGTCCCATCAATACTATGCTCCTCCACCATCACAACCTGATCAGCTGACCCATCCATCCCAATATCCCTTTCCAAAGATCCGTTGCTGCTAAATCCTCGTCTGCAAGAAGAAATAGAATGACTCAAATGCCTACATCCAGAACAGAACAGCACAACCGACTCAAACACCACTAGCTGTTTATATCAAAACTCCTTCCCAACATTGATCCACACAAATTCCATTAGAGGCTTTGAAACATCTACTTCAACATAGATTCTTGGGGAAACCGGGTGACAGATCACTTTGGTCTAGCTATCTGAACACAGGTATTATCATGTATTTTTTATGATTTCTAAATTTTTTAGGGTTTTTATGTATTTTGCTGTATTTTAGGATTTTTCATGCTTTTATACTTTTTTAGTTTTTTAGGGTTTTTATGAGTTTTTTATGATATTTAGAGTTTTTTGCATCTTTCACAATAATATTTGTTCTACCCTTCTCATCAAAACTTCTTTCAAACCTTCAATTCCCATGCATAACTTGATCCTCATCATCCCCTCCCTCCTTAAAATGATCCATCTACAAATATGAAAATGAAAAGGGATAAGGATCAACAAAATTAAATGTGACTCTAATATTTCTATACCCATCTTGTAACTCAATCCTATTTTAATTATCATTGATCATATTAAATCCTTAGAAAGGTTCATCTTCTAATGGATGAGGTTTTGATTTTTATTTCTCCATGAACCTCCCTTTTAGTAGGGTTTTCTTTACCATACCACCAAAATCAAATTTCTATCATTTCCAATATTTCATTACTTGATCACCATGTTCTAGTAATAAATACACAACATAAGTAGACATTAATTTTTTAAGAGTTTTAGTGGAAAAACATTCTCCTATTCATATAAGAATGAATGTTTTCTCCCCCTCTAAATCTCTCTTTATCTCAATTTTTCTTGAAAATAAACTCACTTTTCCCTCAACACTCTTATTTTTACAATTAATTTTACTCTTGTTATCAACACTTTCATTTACCTCATTTCATTTGACGTCACTCATCACTCATTTTTTGACTCTTGATTTTTTCCATTCTCTATATTTTTTATATCTTTTATTTTTATCTCTTTTAATAATCTCTCTAAATCCTCACATGGTCTTGATAAGCTTGAAATAACCTCAAGGGTGTAAGTATAACTATCCCCCTGTTGTAATCAAAATAATAGAGGTTAGTGTATATATCATGTCTGGACCTCCTATCAAATTTCCAAGGCCTTCCCAATAATATATGAATAGCATACATGGGAACAACATCACATATCATCTTATCCTCATTCATCCCAATAGAAAATGAAAACTTTCTTTCTAATTCACATTAACATCCCAAATATTATTTAACTATTACAATCCTTAAGTCCTAGGATGCATGGTCATAGCTAAACCTAATTTATCAACCATGAAACCAATTGCTACGTTTTTTAAACTTACACCATCATTGATCATACTACATAAATTTTCTTTGATAGGCATATAATATAAAATGTGTTACCTTTTATCTGGATCAGTTATCTTTTGGATTAAGCACTAAAATCATGCCTTTCCATAATAATTTCTCTATATATAGGGATCTTTATTTCCACATATTAACACACCTCAAGGATTCTGAATATCGTGGTAGAGGATGTTCCCAAACCCCTCCAAGATGGGCTCTCAATCCTCATCAATATTAGGTCTAATAATGATGATATCCATTTATTTTTGAAACTCCACAACACTCATATATCCTTATTTCAAACCCTTCAACTTGAGAATGAAATTGATATAAAAGTGGATAGAAATAAACCTCTTACACATTACTACTTACATCACCTCTCATGTGTGGATGAATATTTCCCCACTTTGCTATCGAATCACTTGTATTTGGTTACACCATATGTGAGCATAGATTGTGAATTATGCACCTGCTAACTTCACCCTATTTTCCTATGAATAGTTTTGACAACCAAAAACATGCTATATATTTATTTAAAATTCCAAATATGTTTTTTGGATCATTATTAAATTTGAAAGAAGGGATCATCAACTTTGTTCCTCCAAGATCTTTAGTTTTCCTCCGTGGTGGTTTCTTTCTCAGAATTTGTGACCTGGGAAGATTTGATAAATCATATTCTTCAATGAACATCCTCCTTGGTAGTGCTTTAGAATGGTAAAGGGATTCTAATTAATCCAACACTGCATTCAACCTTTGTAATTGTTCTTGTAAAAACCTCTTGAAAAACATAATGCCCATTTCATTGGTGTTACTCACAACAACATTTATGTAACCTAAATTAAAATTTTAAGAGAACTTAATATAGGCCTAATGTACCCCCTAATGTGTTTATACTTGAAAATATTATGTTCACTTCTGTTTCAATTAATTTTGGATTTTTAAAAAATTGTTACACAATTTCATTTAACCACTCAACATACTTCATATAATGTTATTACCATATTAAAAAAATATAAATGATCATTATAGTGTGGAAATATAAAACTATAATTCAAAGATAAAATAAAAAATGGATTCAAGAGGAAAACGTGGGATGTATGAGATAAAAGATAATTAAAAATGATAAATGGACGTAGGACTCAACTTGTTTCAATTTGTTTTTGATCCTTTATTTTTTTATTGATTTTGGGGATCATTTTTTTAAAAAAAATTAATTATAAACAATTTTAATTTTCAATATTTACTTTTTGGATAATAAATAGTTTGAAAAATCAAATGAAATCAACGTGAGAGTTGTGTTCTAACATTCAACCCCACCTTATTAGCTTCAAACGTGATGGGGGAGCTACTAGGACTGGAGTGACATCCCCAAGAAACAAATGGATGGAAATAAATTCCAAGGGCCTCATAAACATTTTGGGGATGATTTTACCATATATGATAAAATGACCAAACCAATGATAACCAAAACAACCAAACTTCTTAACAATGCATGGGTACCAAAATGAAAGCCAATACAAGACTAAACCAAAATATAATATCAGAGTATAAGTGGAATCAATGGTATATAACAACTTAAACCAAATTATAACAAACCTAGAATACACCAAAGACACCAAAAAAGACTCCCAAAATTCTCAAAGCACCAAATCCAAATTCCCAACCCAAGGTATTAGGAAACATCAATAATGAGTTGGGATACCTTGTCTTTACCTATATCTCGATATATCACATCTATAAATTCACCATAGTTCCCAATAAGGGAGTGAGTATAAAACTTCTGTAGGATTTCACCAATGACATCCCAAATAATGATACTAGGATTGAACAAGTTATAAAATTTATATAAAATAGTTTAAAAAAATTATAGTAGTTTATTTCCAACCAAAACAGTTTTCCAAGGAAAAAACAAACAAGCCTTTAAAACCATTTCATTAAAGGTATAAAACAACAACTAAAAATTTAAATTTTCATGGAAAATTATCAAATATCTTATCCATTTCAAATTTTTTGATTTCAGATAAAAATATCCATACCCACACACATCCTCAACACAAACACACATATGTTTTGTGTTACAATTGATAGTGGACCATCACGTCCATACTCTGTTCCTTTGATGTATGTACTTAATGACTATTATAAATCTTGTTAAACTCATTCCCAACCATTATAGACAAATTATATCAACCCATTTTAATAAAATAATTCCAAAAAGTAATTTAATTATATTAACCAATAAAAATTTAAAATCGCCATTTTTAAATTATAACCAACAGTTTTCCAAAATGCCATCCAATTCTCATGTCTTCCAAAAACATAATTAAATGACAATTCAATCCAAACACAAATTTTTTTTTACAAAAAAATTCAAGAGATTGAATAAATGTTAATTCAATACTTTACGTTTTAATCAAGAGGATTTGAGAGAGAATCCACCTAGCTCTCAAACATATCTGAAAATGAAGAACATCATAAGAAATTTAAAAATTCGGCATAAATATTCTAGAATACAACTTTCATATCATTCCACTAGATTAAAAAAATAATATCCCATCAATATTTACATAAAAAAAACATGGATCTATCCCCAACCAATGAGATCCTTGATTCTAAAAGAAGAAAGAAGAATACGTCTAAGGAAAATGATGAGGAATTACCACTTACTGATGAATTTGGGTCTCCAACGCACTTAAATTCACCTAAGAATAATTATTGGATTTAAGGAATTATCTCCAACACCTTGGTAGAATGATTAATTCATGTTATGTACTTTTATGGGGTAAATGAGTGGTTTAAGGGATAAGTCATATTAGATCCACAATTTTTTTATATAATTTTCCGTGGTCCAGGGTTAGAGTACATAATTAGGCAAACTATGCACTAACTATGAATAGGTCACTGCCTCCAAACTCACCTCACATGTTTGGCTTGTGTAGTTATAAAAATAGTGTTCCAACCATGTTATACCCCACTATTCACCATTTAATAGTTTTTATAGGGCTGCTTCACGGTTTGTCCAAACAGTGCACCTAACTATGCATCTCCCATATGTCCATGGATTCAGTTTAAAAGTTTCTTGAAGGTTTTTCACAGTTTCTACCAACCATGCCCAAACTTTTCACCTCTAAAAAATCCTAAAAAACGTGAAAAATATCCTTCTAGCCTCCCAAAACATAACCCAATCATTTTATATACTTAAAATACATAAATAAAAGGTTAATTAACTAAAATAGGGTTACTACATTCTCTCCCCCATCAGTATTGCAGTCCCTAGATAGTAGAAAACTAGAGTTATTCATAAAAATTTATGGTTATCTCTCTATCATTTCCTTTTCACACACCCATGTTTCATCCTAAATATGACCATGTTGCCATAAAACCTACACTAGACTAATGTTTTTCCCATAGAATACTTTATCTTACCTATCCAAAATTTGTACCGAATCATGAACCACCAAATATTCCAATTGCAGGATAATGTAATCCCATCAAATCACATGGACAGGTTTAGGTTGATACTTCTTCAATTGAGATACATGAAACACATTTTTCACTAACTGAACCTTGTTGGAAAATTGAATCAATATTTCACATCACCCACCCATTCAAGAATCTTAAAAGGGTAAATGTATCGACGAGATAACTGTACCTACTTCCCAAAAAAATTATGACCAAGCCTTGGAGAGATTCTCAAGAACACATTATCACTAACCTCAAATGACAACATTTGTCAATGATGTTCTATATACAATTTTTGATTAATATATGATGTCTTAGTCCTATTTATGATAAACTGGATATTTTATGTTGTCTATTACACAATTCTTGGTCCAATTGGGGAAGTCTCACATGTTTTCTCCCAAAAAAGTCAATAATGATATGAATTCCCATCTAATTCCTCAAAAGGATCCATATGGATTGATTCCTGATAACTGTTGTTGTATGAGAACTCCACTAACGGTATGTGATCCTCTAATGAGACACTAAAATAAATTGAACAATCCCTAAATATGTCCTCTAATGTTGGTATCTTCTTTTCAGATTTTATATCAATTTAAGGATGATTCACTATGCTCATAGTCAACTGAGTCCTAAGGGATTTCTATAAATATTTATAAAAACAATTTGTTATCCTGTTCTCTATGTCATATGTAATAGAGACTAGAACACTATTCGACATTACAACTTTTATAATATAGATTTTTGACATGTCCACTACTGTATTGGATTCATGAATAAGGATTAAATGTGATTAATTTGTGAGTCGATATATAATCACACATTTGGAATCGTATTTCCAAACCATCCTTGTAATACCTATTATAAAATCTATAGCTATTTACTCCCACTTTCACATGGGAATTGGTTAATATTTCAGCATACCCATTAGCTATTGGTTCTCATCCTTAACCTACTGACTGGTGAGGCATCCTAAAAAAACTAATCTACCATTCTTTTAATGCTAGTCCAAAATAATTTTGCATTTAGTTCCTTATACATCTTTGGTATTCCAAGACTAACATCCCATCTAAAGTAATGATAAGCTTGATGGAGTTATTATTGAAAATACAAAGGTATGACTATGAAATATCTAAATCACAACATTTATCTTATATAATGATTCCATCCCTCAATGGTCTCCTCTCCATTATGTTTTGACCACATATAAACACATTCAGAATCACATGTTTGTTCTTTTTTAACCTTCTCAACCAAATAAAAAAAAATGAAACTAGAAAAAAAATCAACACTACCTCAATCTTCAAAATCAATATGCGTGTCAGAAATATCTAATGCCTCTTTCATCAATAGATTGTATGAATTTTTTTTATTATTGCATCTACAAAAAAGATCACTTTACCTAGTGTGTAGATTAAAAAAATTCAAACATTTGAAGATACTCCAACCTTAGTTTTTTGTCTCAGATTCAAATATCTTTATATGAAAATGTGTATCAAGCTCTTATGATCTGTAAACATCATGAATTTCTAAAAAAATGTTTATGTTCAGTATTCAAAGCATGGACCATAGTAGATAATTCCAAATCTTGTTTTGTGTAGTCCTTCTCACAAAACCATAACTAATGTGATCCATAAGAAATAATATGATTTCTCTACATGAGAACACACCCCAACCTAGATCATGAAGAATCACAGTACAACATATAGCCTTGTCTAGATTCTAGAAATATCATGATTTTTGTTGATGTAAGGAGAACTTTAATCTCATTTATAGACTTTTTGACATTGATTGTTCCATCAAAATGGAACAATTTTCCTTATCTAAGCTATAATTGGTGATGAAAGTTGTTAAAATTAATGAAAAAAACATTGGTAAAAATCATATAATCCAAGGAATTTTTGAATCTCAAAGAAATTTTTTTATGGTCAATAATACATCACAACCCCTATCTTTTCTGGATCCACATAAAAACCTTTTCCATAGATAACATGGAAAAGGAAGCATACCTATTATATCCAAAAATTACACGTTAAAATTTTTTCATAGAGACAATGATCCCTCAAGGTTCCCAACACTATTACCAAGTGTTGGGATTCTCAACCTTTTTCCTAGAATACAACAGTATGTCATCTAAAAATACCACCAAATAATAATCCTAATACCTTTGAAATATATTATTCATCAATTACATAAAGACAAAATTTTCATTCATAACACCAAAAGTCATAACCATATACTCTTAATGGGCATATCTACTTCTGAAAGATGTATTCAAAATATCCTCCTTCTGAACACAAATTTGATGATATACCAAATGAAAGACAATATTTGATAAAAACTAGGATCCCATTAATTGAGTAAACATTTCATCAATGTGTGGAAGAAGATGAATAGTCTATATCATAACCTGATTAAGAATATGATAATCCACACAAAATCTAAGAGATTCACCTTCATCTTTTTTAAAAAAAAAGAACATATGCTCCCATGAGGATATACTATAATGAACAAAACGTTTTCGTTCCATCTCTTCTAACTATAAATTGAATTTCATTAATTTTTTTGGTTCTATCAGATAAGAATAAGTTAGATAGGAATAGTCCTTGTTAAAAGATAAACCATAAACTCCACTTCACTTATGGGTTTTATCCCTAATAAATTATCATTAAAACCATCAGGAAAATGATTAAAAATTATTAGAAACCCACTATTCTTGATCATATCCACATATTCACACATTAAGGATTTCAATTGGTATGAGATAGTCCCAACTGTTTGTGCTAAAATACTACTCCACATGACTTTAAATTTTGATTTCATCTAAAGAGATGATGGAATACATCATCAATTGTAAAACCATCCCATCGAGTATAACAGTCGATGTGATATTTAAACATTTTCAACCATTCCATACTTAGAATTTAGTCATAGGAATCCATCTCAATAATAGAGAAGTTAAAAATCAATTAATTCCCCTGTATAGTTATAGAACATGATATTTTAACAAATGATTGAAATTCTATTTTTTTAGGCGAAGTTTGATGTTTCAAAATAGAGTTAATCATATCAACATGAAAACTCAAAATATAAATATCATGAGAATAAATAAATGAATTTGAAACATCCATATCAAACAAATCTTGCATTAGGGTATCATTCAAAAGAATCATACCTCTCAACATTGGAGTTCCTGATTGATTATATATGATCTCTTTCTTAGAACAATACAATTTCTTACTCCTTGTGCATTTCTATTTGTTACCCTGTTGATATTCCCATGGTATTCCAAAAAATTACATGGCTTGGTTGGGTTTACTTATGAGATTTATTCTGCTACACTTTACGCATCGAAGCATACAATACCTGAGAAGCATGAGATATATACCTAGAACCCATCCTCAGAGCACTTTGATCATAACACTTCATATGTACCATATTATTGCAATTGTGACATGATCTAAGGAGTACTATACAATCCATCTTTATGTGATTGGGGGAACCACATTGAATACAATCATGTGTACCCTTTGGTTTATGATGTAGATTCATTGATCCCACCATTTGATTCTGATTCATACCACCACCATGGAAATAGGTTTCCCTATTCCACTTATTCTTAACATTATAGTTACCATAGGTATTAACATGATTCCTCCAATTATATTTCCTATTATATCACTTTCTCCCACTATTATTCTATTGGACATAATTGTATAATTCGATATAGAAAGCATGAATTTTTTTGGGAATATTTGGCCCAAACCCCAATTCATAAAATACATGCCTTTAAGGAAGTTATTACAGAAAATTCATGTTCAAATCAGACTAAATTCATAAATATAGTTGCATTCTATATCATTGTGATCTTTTCATACTTGAAAATGAAGAAGTATGTTGTTCTTGAAATCCAGAATGTATGAGGACAAGATTTTTTTTAAAATATTCTTCAAGATCTTCTCATGCAATTCCTTGGTCTAATTTAGCCTAAACTACTGAATAACACCATGTAATGCAAGATATTACATCATGTCTCTTTCTAGACTCAACTTCAGCACATCTAATGTGCTAATTAAATTGACGATTTGATTCATCCTATTTAGCCACACTTATTTTTTTTCTCAATTTTGAATCACCCTGAAATATGGGTGGATTCTGATTTTGGAAATGAAATGAATAATCTACTTTCCTTAGTTTGTTGTTCGTATTCCCTCTATCCACAACCTGAGGTTATTGGACAATACTATTAGCCAACTATTGGTTTTCCCTTGGATGAGGTGAAAACACATTCTCAATAGCCTCATCTGGTTGGTTTCCACACTGAATACCCTATGTAATTTTCCATAATGAAAAGAAACCCCATTTAGTCTTAGTTTTTAGAAACTAAGGACATAGAAATTTCAAACTTACCAAATAACACATATCACAAAAAGGATTTGAAAATTTAAAAAATTACAAATTTTAATCCATTTTCAAAAATACCACCATGTTTTGAGAAACAAACCATTTTCATATAATTTTAAAAATAAACACTGTTTTCTGAATATCACACATAATTTCTCAAAATTAATTACATACACTTAGGGGGATGTCATTTCTATCAATTCATTCCATGCTCTTCTCATCTGCTAAACCCATGATGATGAGGTGACATCTCCTATGTGTATCTCAAAATAATCATGTACCCAACTCCCTGGTAACTTGAGTTTCATCATAAAGAGGTTATCTACACCTTTTTATTCTTTACATTTCATGTTCCAACAATCAAATCTCATTTATACCATACCAAGAGATAGAACAATACAATTTTCTAGTCAAGGACCAAACTAGATGATACCATTTGTAGCATCATGTCCCTCCTCAATGGCTTCAGAAGTTATAGGAGAGATACTATGTCTTAATTGATATCCCCAAGACACCAAAGGCTATAAATAAATTCCAAGGGCCTTATAAATAGTTTGGGGATGATTTTAACATTATGATAAAATGAAAAAACTAGTGATAACCCTAAAAACCAAAATTTTTAATGTTTCATGAATACCAGAATTCAAGATAATGCTAGACTAGACCAAAATACAATATTAGAGTACAAGCGGAATCAATGTGACAAAACCAATGAAAACAAATGATAAAAAACCAAAAGAAAAAAATGACACTGAAAAAAACTCCCAAGATAATTCAATATCTAAATCCACATGACCATCCAAAGGTATCAAGAATCATCACTAAAGAACCGGGATACATTTCTTTTACCTATGTCTCGATATATAACATTTACAAATTTACCACAGTTCTTAAGAAGGGGTGAGTATAAAACTCAATATGATTTTAGAAATGACTTCCCAACTCAAAAAACTAGTATTAAAAATGTCAGAAAATTTATAAAAAATAGTTTTAAAATAGTTTAAATCATTTTATATTTAAACCAAAACAATTTTCCAAGGGAAAAAATTAAACAAGACTTCAATTTTTTTTTCAAGGAATACATAAATAACTAACACAACCATTCATCATGGGGAATAAAATAATCTTTTAACCATTTATTAATTTATGATTTGGAATAAAAATTTCCATGTACACTCATATCCTCAAAACAAACAAAAATACATTCTTGGGATTACCATTGATGGTGGAACACCACATCCATACTTCGTCCCTTTGATGGTGGTCCTTCATTGACATATCCATATCATTCGACTCATGGACAAACATTATATCTAAATCATATCAAACAATTTCAATAAAATCATTTCAATAAATGCATTATTTAGATTAAATAACCAAAATTTTAAAATAACTATTTAAAATTATAAACAAAGGTATTCCAAAATCCATCCAATTCCCAAGATTTCCAAAAACAGAATCCAAACAAGAATTCCATAAAATAAAACCATGATTTTCACAATAGTTTTAAGAAATTAAATCAATTTAAAATCATTAATTAATGTTGTAATTAATATTATTTGAGATATAAGGGGCCTATATCTCAAACCTAGTTGAAAATGAAGAAAGAAAAAACAAATTTAATAAATCGGATTAAATATTCAAGATTACAATATAGATCTCATTCCATTCAATCTATACAAAAATATCCCATAAATATTGATATTACACAACCTGGATCTATCCCCAATGAACAATATCCCTAATTCAAAAATAGGTAGGGATCATAAATCTAATGAAAATTATGAACAATGGGTGCTTACTGATGAAAATGGGTCTCCAACACAATTAGATTATCCTAGGAATTTATCCCAGATCGAAAGGAATTTTATTCAATACCTTGGGAGAAAGAGGAATTTGTGTTTTGTCCAGTTTAAGGGAAAATGTGGTTTAATATGTAAATCATATTAGATCCAAAAATTTTGGATCTAATTTTCCATGGTTCATATTTAGGGAAACTATGCACTAACCATGCAAGAGTCATTTCCTTCAAACAGACCTCGTGTGGTTGTATCACCTGGTTAGAAAGTACCATGCACCAACTATGCTATACCCCATTATCTAGAATTTCTCATTTTCTACTGATCATCATCATGGTTTTTAAAAACCATACATCTAACCATGCACATCCCTAGTGTCCAATGATTCATTTTAATGGTTTTCTGGATGTATTGCACTATTTCTACTAACTCTTCTAAAATCGTACACCTCATGAAAAACCTCAAAGACATTAAAAAGATTTTAAAACCCCCCAAAAAAATATCCCAATAATTTTATATGCTTAAAATAAATAAATTAATGGCCAAGTACCTAAAACTAGGGGTGTTACTTACACGGATTTAAAATTGCATAATTCTTCACAAAATTTGTTGTTGTAGTATGTCATGATTTATAGATTAGATTTTAATGATTCTACATTGATATGAAAGGAGATATTCTCAACAATTGTATAGATATAATATATATGAAAAATGAAAAAGATATTATGTCTGTAGGTGAAGAAAAAATGGATAGGAACTGATGTTCACCGAATTCCAAGAGAAACGAATATGGTATAATGGAAAAAATGATGAACCCAATTTATTGCAATTGGGCTCTGATACCAAATGATACGAGATCCAAGACATGCTAAGAAGGGTCCTAAAAACATTTTTCAATGATTTCTAGTTTATCACCTAGATTTCCATAAAATAAAAAGTAATAATAGTTATAAATGTTGTAGATATGGAATAACTGAGAGATTTGGTCAAGGTAGAACCCAAAGAGAACTTGTCTCTATGAACTATAGCCATAAGACACCACAAAGGATGACCCATACTTTGATAAGTTAACAATTAATCATGATAAAAAATGTTTCAAGAAAAAATCACCATAATAACAATAACTTAATTCAGGATGTTTTGAAAATTTTATAACATGAATATGACATTAATGGGCAATTGGAACACATTTTTGGAATGTAAAGACAACTAAACCACCACTTTTGACATTGATGTTTCCATGGTGGGGTGGTCTTGAAATTCAAAGAACACCATGGGATAGGTCTTTAAAAGAATTTTTGGGCCTTAATTAATATATATATATACCCAGATTCTTCCCTTAATAAAGGTTATTGGGCCTAACCTTGTAATTCCATGATTAACCCATTTAAGACATCCTTCATTCTCTTTGTCGCGTCCCTTACCATAGGGATACCAAATCCGCACAAGAGGTCTTGTGCAATCATGTGCATTCTTACCTACTCATTAATTCCACCTTCAACCCATTGATACCAATGTGTTCCATGATCCCCATCAAACCCTAAAAACCATAAAATATTAAAACACCAAAAAACCATAAAAAACATAAATACTCTAAAAACAATGTAATCCACTAAAAACCCTAAAAAGCCTAAAACTTATCAACATCCCAAAAAACCATAAAATCCATAAAAATACTTTAAAACCTAAAATCCCAGAAAATATTAATACCCATAAAACCCATAAAAACTCTAAAAACCCTTAAAAACAATAAAAAAATTAAAAATTCTAAAAATAATTTAAACAGGTTGTAGCAGTAGGGGATGGAATCCCTATGAAGATTTCACAATGGATTCCCCCTGAGGTGAAGGTGAGTGAAGTGTTATTGAATATAAAACATGACTTGGGGATTGGGTGTGGTAATGGGGTGGTGGATCTTGAATAAGGAAATGATGGATTGAAGGCTGATTTGATCTGTGGTGTTAAGGTTATGGCTAGTGTAGGGGTGGTACATGCTGCTGCAGGTGTTTCAGTTTTACCAGTTCAAGCGGTGAAGATAGATGAAGAGTAGTCACCACTATCTTTGTTGAGGCCTCCCATATTGGGGGATTTCATGGGGGCTTTGGGGGAGGACATAGGAATCATATATAGGCTGGTAGTCCATGAGAACTTTGAAAGTGTGATTTAGACACAATTCAACATCTCATTGTGCAACCAGTTTTAAGGTTTGGGCTTTGAGGAGATGAGTCATGAGCAGCAGTGTATGCAGCAAGGGATGGCTGTAGTAGAGGGTCACCATGAGACTTCCCTTGGTATGGTATCTACACTGGATGTTGATATGGGTGAGGGGAAAAATGAAGTTGGGCATGAAGAAAGGATCTTGGATAAGAGTGAGAACACTAGGAATGAGGAGAGGCATTCAGATGCTAGGCTTCAGAAGAATGAGGTGTATGTACTTCCTCTAATTCATACCTCTTGTGATGGGAATGAGGAAAACCAGTCCGGCCCGAATGCCTATGCTAGGTATGAGGAAATCCAAGTGGATCAATTTTCATGATTTGGGAATGAGGAATGGTAGTTGGGTGCTTGGACGGTGGATAAGTAATTGGACCAGAGGAATTTGGACCAGATTTCATGTGATGATCATGAGGAGAGGGAGGTTCAGGTCATTCAGTTGGTTCTAGTGATGAATTAATGGGTCCCTTCTGGTAATTCTAATTGTGAGGTTCTATAGGACATGGTTCTGGAGAATACCAACGTCCAGCCACAGTTTATCTGGAACAGTTTTGTGCAGTCAGGTGAACTTGATATAACAATGCATGTTGTATGTGTTGGGGAGAATGAAACTACAATGATGAAAGTTAATTTTAAGGAGCAAATTCCGAAGATTAATAGTTGTTCACAAACCTCTAATAAATGGGTGTATTCCACTGATGATTACTACCATGAAATGAATAGTAAATCTGAGGCCTTGAGTTTTGATAATGCACCGACCAGTGATGTCATCATGCATGGGAGGAAGATGTAATTTTTAGGGTTTATTTTTTCTCCCCCAAAGAGGATGATGAGGAAGGATTATTCTAATTTTCCGAGGGCCGTGTCTACCCATTCCTCTTTGAAGGATTCTAAAAATAATAACTCTGATCCCAAGTGAGGGCGGAAAAACAAGTACACTTCCAATGATCAGGTTTCTTTGGAGTAGCAAAGACTCAGGGAGATGTATTTTGTGCTCTTCAAGTAGCACAAGTTTGAATGGGAGTGGGATGATACTGGTGAAGATTATGATAATGGTGATGGTGATGATGGTGACCCCTATGATATGTACTTTTATTTGGGTTTGGGAGTGGGTTTTTTAGCTTTTCCTCTTTCTTGTATTCTTTGTCTTTAATTTTTTAATAAATTTTGTGGGGCCAGGCTTGCTTAGTCCTAAGTATTCTTTTCCTAAAAACCCTAAACCCCCTAAAAACCCTAAAAACCCTATAGACACCTAGAAACAATAAAAATTATAAATACCTAAAAAGCCTTAAAAATGCAAAAACCCTAAAAACCAAAAAAACCAAAAAAACCCTGAAAAACCAAAAAACTATCAAAATCTCTAAAAACCCAAAAGAAATAATAATAATCCAAACAAATAAAAAAATATTTAAAAACCATAAGATCCCGGAAAACACCGATGAAATCCTTAATGAAATAAAAAACACATAAAACCCCTAAAAACCTAAAAACACTAAAAACCCTAAAAAACATTAATTTTTTTTATAAATCCTAAAAACATAAAGACCACTAAAAACATTAATACGCCATAAACCCCATAAAAACCACTAAAACTATAAAAAACCATTAAACCACTAAAATGATAAAAAAACCCTTAAAACCATAAAAAACTCAAAATAAACCCAAAAAATCAAAAAATAATAAAATCCCAAAAAACTCTAAATAAACTAAAAACCATATAAATTTGTTAAATCCCTAAAAAACTATAAAAAACATTAAAATCCCTAAAAATCCATAAAAACATGAAAAAACTAAAATCCATTAAAACTAAGAAGAAAAATTTAAACACCTAAAAACACTTAAAACCCAAAAGAAACCCAAAAAATGCTGAAACCAAAAGAAACCCTAAAAACCTTAAAATAACAAAAAACACAAAACAAATCCCATTAAAATCTTAATAATGTCCTAAAAATCCCAAAAAATATAAAAAACTATGAAAATTTTAAAAACCCAGAGAAAACCTTAATAACCTAAAAACACCTAAAATCCCTAAAAATGTAAATATTATAAAAACCCTAAAAGACCCTAAAATCTCCATAAACCCTAAAACCCCCCAAAAAAATCATAAAAAATCATAAAACCCATAAAACCCTAATCCCACTAAAACTCTAAAAATCATTAAAACCCATAAGAACATTAAAAAACCTTGAAAACCCTAAAAAACTCAAAAAATTATAAATTCCAACTAAACCTAGAAACCCTAAAAACTCTAAAAAACCCTAAAAACCCTCAACATCCATAAAAATTCTAAAACCTATAAAAATACATTAAATGTCTTAATAATTTGTGAAAACATAAAAAACCTAAAAATCAAGAAAACCCAATAGAAAAAATTTAAAAAAGTAGAAAACATAAAAACTCGAAAATTCCTAAAAACGCTAAAAACCCAAAAATCTCCTAAAACCCCTAAAACTCCTAAAACACCCTTAAAACTCTAAAAACCATAAAACTCATAAAAATAATAAAATAATATAAAAACCCATAAAACACATAAAACCTACTAAAACTCTAAATACTCTTTAAACCCCTAAATTGATAAAAAAAATCAAAAATCATTAAAAATCTTAAATAACTTCAAAAAACCGTAAAAAACAAAAAACCATAAAAAATCCTAAATTACATTAAAAACCTTAAAAACCCATAAAATTCCTAAAACCCCATAAAAACCCTAAAATCCATAAAAATATTAAAAATACTTGGAAATCACTAAAAACTCTATAAATGCCTATTAAAACTTTAAAATCCAAAAAAACACATAAGACCCAAAAAGCACTAAAAACCCTAAAAACCTAAAAACCCCTACAAAATCCAAAAAACCAAAAAAATCCCTAAAAACCTAAAAACATAAAAATATTAAACATACCTAAAAATCCATGAAAATGTAAAAAAACCTAAAAACTCTAAAAACCACTAGGAATAAAATAAAAAGAAAAAAACAATTAATCCCCTTAAAACCCTAAAAAAAATCCTAAAACCCTTAAAAACCATAAAAACCCAAAAAAATCAAAATTCACAAATACCTTGAAAAAACCCTAAAAACCCATAAAAACTAACAAACCCGTAAATATCTAAAATCCCTTTAAACTCCTAAATTTTTTTAAAATATATAAAAATTATAAAACTGTAAAAAACTCAAAAAAACCATAAACCCCCAAAAAACCAAAAAAAAACACTAAAAAACCAAAAAACCATAAAAATCCCTAAAACCCCTAAAAAGTAATTCATATCCTAAAAATTCCCTAATATAATAAAAAACATAGAAAATACTAAAAACCTATAAAACCCCTATGAAAACCATAAAAACCAAAGAAAACATAATGAAGATAAATACCCTAAAAATCATAAATAATAAAAATTACTAAAACCCCTTAAAACCCCTAAGAAAACATTTAAAAACCAAAAACACTTAAAACCCATAAAAACCAAAAATACTCCAAAAACCCTAAAAACCATGAAAACCCTAAAAACATTAAAAACCCAAAAATCCATAAAAACACTAAATATGTATAAAAACAATAAAACCCACTAAAAACTCTGAATACCTTTTAAAGTCCTAAAAAATTTAGAAACCTCTAAAAATCATCAAAACCCCCAAAAACATAAATAACTCGAAAACTGCAAAGGAAAACATAAGAACCCCCAAAACCCAAAAAACATAAAAATTATAAAAAATACATAAAAATCCTTAAAACTACCTAAAATCCCTAATTACCTAAAAATTCCTAAAAACCATGAAAAATCCTAAAAAAGATAAATACCTAAAAACATATAAAACCCATAAAAACCTAACAAATTTAAAACCTAAAAAACAATGAAAACCAAAAAATTACCTAAAAACCCTAAAAACAATAAAAAACATTAGAAATCCCTAAAACATAAAAACCTATAAAAACCTATAAAAACCCTAAAAATCATACGAAAACCTTAAAAACCAAAAATCGCTTAAAACCCCTAAAAACCTTAAAAGTCCCTTAAAACCCCATTGGAGGAGGCCAAGAAGGTTATACTCTACTCACAACAAGAAAATTTCCACTAGAGCCTCCTCTAAGGCCTCTATGTCTACAGATTAGTAAAGGATTACATGGATATATACCAAGCTTTTTGTTGATATGGAAAATGCCTAGAAAGCTGTAGCAGAGTGGGAGGCGGTAGAGTCAGATGTGTCTTCAGGATATTGTGCTGATGGAGACCCCTATGGGGATTCTGTCGAGGTTGACTCTTTTGATATTTAGTTTCATTGTTTGTTTTCTCTTTTGGGACTGTCTTTGGGTCTGAGATGTTTGACTATGCCCCTCCCTTATATTTGCATCTCTTTTGCTTTTAAATCTGGTGGGGTGGGGAATAGCATGGAACTACAACTACTTTGCCCTAAAAACCCTTGAAATCTATAAAAACTCCAAAACCCTAAAAAATAATATGAAAACCTTAAAAACACAAAAATTCGTAAAATCCATAAAAACCCTAAAAAATGCTAAAAACGCTAAAAAACCCTAAAAACCCTTGAAATCAATAAAAACCCCTAAAACCTTAGAAATACATAAATTCATTAAAAAATCTAAAAACCCACTAAACACTATTAAAATGCTTTAATCCCATAAAAAATAAAAAACTCGAACAAATATTTATTACCCTAAAAACTCAAAAAAAACTAAAACACCAAAAACCATAAACACCCTAAAACCCTAAAAACTATAAAAACTCTCAAAATCCCTAAAAACCCAAAAAACATTAAAAATATTAAATAGCCCTCAATATTTTTAAAATTTTAAAAATAACTAAAAAACTATAAAGCCCTAAAAAGGCCATAAAACCCTAAAAACTAATAAAACACTTAAAAACCTAAAAAATGAAAAAAAACCCTAAAACCAATACAAACCCAGAAAATACCTAAAAAACCTCATAACCATAAAAATCCTAATATATCGCAAAAAATTATAAAAACATAAAAAACCCCTTAAACCCTAAACCACACTATAAAAATCATAGAGACCCAAATCACTTAAAACCATCAAAAAAAATAAAAAACTACTAAAACCCTAATAGACCCCCAAAACTATAAAAACCCATAAACCTATAAAACCCCTAAAAACCAAAAAAAAACCTAAAAACCCATAAAACCCTAAAAACCACTGAAAACTCAAGAAACCATTTGAACCCCTAAAAAGTTATAAAACTATAAAAACCCTTAAAATGAAAAAAAAACTCAATCAAAACTCAATCAAAACCCAAAAAAACATAAATATCCTAAAATTCCTAAAAACCCAAAAAAACCATAAAATTCCCTAAAAACCCTAAAAAATAAAAAAATTCAAAAAATCCCAAAAAATCCCTCTAAAATAAAAAACATGAAATCCCTGAAAAACACAAAAAAACCATAAAAAAATAAAAATACTTAAAACCCGTTAAAGCATTAAAAGTCCAAAACCCCAAAAAACAATAAAAATCCCTAAAAACCCAAAGTACCATTAAAACCTTACATAACCTAAAAACCCCTAAAAACTCATAAAATTCAAAAAATGCTAGAAAAAAATCTAAAAAACCATTACGCCCCTAAAAATGTTAAAAAACATTAAAAACCGAATACAAACTCTAAAAAACAGCAAATAATACCCTAGAATCCCAAAAAAACCATAAAATCCTAAAAACACTAATACCTTCAAACCCCCTAAAACCCTAAAAAACTAAAAATCCCAAACATTAACCAAAAAATCCCTAAAAACATAAAAATATTTAAAAATATGTGAAAACATAAAAACCCTAATACCCTAAGTAACTATTAAAGTCTTAAAAACATTTTAGACCCCTAAAAACCATGAAAAGGATAAAACCCCCAAAATACACTAGAAAACCTAAAAACCCTAAAAACCCGTCAAATCCCTAAAAACCCTAAAAACTATAAAAATCCTAAATTCCATAAAAGTTCCTAAAAACGTAAAAAAAACTAAAAACCCTAATATCCCAAAGAATAAATTAGAAACCTAAAAACACTTAAGACCCCTAAAATCCCTAAAAATGCTAAAAGCCATAAAACCCTAAAACCCTAAAACCCTAAAAAACCTAAGGACGATAAAACCCCTAAAAACATAAAAACCCATTATAACCCAATAAAACAAATTAAAACTCTAAAAACCCTTCAAACCAATTAAAACATTAAAAAACATATAAAACATAATTCCCTTAAAAATCCAAAAAACCCAAAAAAACCATAACATTCCTAAAAGACCTAAAAACCATAAAAGCCCTAAAATCCCATAGAAATTGTAAAACCTCCCCAAAAATCCCTCAAAAGATAAAGAATCACAAAAATCCATGAGAAAACCATAAAAACCTAAAAACACTAAAAAAGATAAACCACAACAAAAACACTAAAACCCCTAAAAACAAAAAAACGTAAAACCCTAAAAACCCTTAAACCCCTAAAAATAACTAAAATCTCTAAAAACCCTTTAATACCCTAAAACATTAAATAACTCTATTAAACCTCTAAAACACTAAAAACTTAAAAAACAAGTAAAACCCAAAAATTATAAAATCCCTTAAACTACTAAAATCCATAAAACCCCTTAAAACCCATAAAAACTCAAAAACCCATAAATCCTAAAAAACCACAAAAATACTAAAACCCATAAAACCCTAAGAAGCCTCAAACCCTAAGAACCATAAAAATCTAAAAAAATCCTTTAAAATACGTAAAAATGTAAAAACCCTTAAAACCATGAAAACACAAAAGAAATGTTTAAAAACCTAAAAAGAAAAATAACCCTAAAACCTAAAAATTAATAAGAACACTAAAATCTTTGAAAACCCTAAAAACCATCAAAATCTATAAAACAACAAAACACCATAAAAATAATAAAAAAACCCTCAAAATCCCAAGAAACATAGAATACCATAAAAACCTGGATAAACACTTGGAAAACTTTAAAAACCTAAGAAAACTTAAAACCTATAAAAATCTAAAAAACATTGAAAACCCAAAAGACCATAAAAGCCCAAAAAACTCCTAAAACCCCTAGAAACCTATAAAAACCTTTCAAAACCCAAAAAACTCATAAAATATCTAAAACTTACTAAAAATCTAAAAACCCTTTAAACCCCTTAAAATATTAAAAAAAATAAAAACCCCTTAAAAACTGTAAACGTCTTAAAAAAAATTAAAGCCCAAAGAACCCATAATACTCAAAAATCCCTAAATACCATAAAAACCTAAAAAACCCTAAAAACTCGAAAAAACCATTAAAATCCTAAAAAATCCATAAAAATACATAAAACATAAATAAACATAAAAACACTAAAAAACATGAATAAAACATTAAAAAACCTGAAATCACTTGAACCCACTAAAAACCTAAATGATGCTAAAAACCAAAAGAACACTAAAATGACCATAAAAATCCTAAAACCATTAAAAACCATAAGAACCCCTAAAAAACATAAATACCCAAAAAACATATAAAAACTTATAAACTAATAAAAACTCTAAAAAACCTTCAAACCCCTAGAAATGTTATCAAACTCAAAAAAACATTAAAAATCTAGAAAACTAAACAAAAACTTAAGACCCCCAAACCATAAAAACCCATAAAAACCTAAAAAACCTAAAAATCTATTAGATGCCTAAAAACCCATAAAAATATTAAAAACTCCGTAGAATCACAAAAAACAAGAAAAACCCTAAATCCCCTAAAAACTCCAAGAAAACATTAAAATCCTAAATACAGATAAACCCCTAAAATCCTAAAAAACAATAAAAACCCTAAATACCATAAACACCCTAAAACCTTTAAAACCCAAAAAACCCATAACTACCCAAAAACCCACAAAAACTCTTAAAACTGAATTAAACCATTAAAAATGTTTAAAAAAACTCTAATAACATTAAAACCCTGAAAAAAAATCAAAAACCCCTCAAAACCAAAAAAATACCTAAAAACAATAAAAATAAAAAATATCACTAAAATCCCTAAAAACCATAAAAGTTCTAAAAATAATAAAAATTCCTTAAAAATTCCTAAAAACATTAAAACCCTAAAACCCTGAAATTCCCTAAGAAGATATAAAAACCCTAAAAACTGCTAAAAGCCTTCAAAACCTAAAAAATCCTAAAATCTCTAAAAATCCTAAAAGATCCTAAAACCTTTAAAAATCCCTAAACACCATAAAATTCCTAAATAAAATCCATATAAATCCCTAGAAAGTAAAAAATATATCTAAAAACCTTAAAAACCCAAAGAAAAAAAATAAAAAACCTAAAAACACTTAAAAATACTAAAATCCTTAAAAAATGACAAGAACTGTAAAAGTCCCTAATACCCCTAAATACCATAGAACCCCTAAAACCATTAAAAACCCTAAAATCCATAAAAACCGAAAAACACTAAAATCTCAAAAACGCTTTAAACCCATAATTTTTTTTTAAAACACTAAAAAACCTTTAAAACCCAAAAAAACTTATAAACCCATAAAGACCAAAAAAAATAAAACCGTTATAACTTTAAAAATACCTCAAACCCATAAAAATATATAAAAATACTAAAAAATAACTAAAATCCCAATAAATTTAAAAGATACTGAATAACATGAAAAAACCTAAGATAACCATTAAAATATAAAAACACTTAAAACTTCTACAAAACCTAAAAATTTCTAAAAACTGAAAAAACCCATAAAACCCCCTAAAAACCTAAAAACCATAAAAAATCATAAAACCATTAAAATGATAAAAATCAGTAAAGAAACCTAAAAAATAACTAAAAATATAAAAATCTGTTAATCCCCTAAAAACATTTTAAAAATAAAAAAAACATAAAACCTTAAAATACTCAAAAAACCCTCTAAAAATCCAAAAAGACCATAAAACCCTAAAAACATAAAAAAACCTTAAACCCATTAAAATCTCTAAAACCTCTAAACATCCATAAAAATTTTAAAAATAGCCTAAAAGTAAATAAAAATGTAAAAACCCAAGAAAATAATGAAAATTACTAAGAAAACATTAAAAACCTAAAATCATTTAATATCCCAGAGAAATGAAAAAAATGCTAAAAACCTTAAAAAAATCTAAAAAAATCATAAACCCATTTATACATTAAAACCCCCTAAACCCCATACAAACCCTCTAAAATAATTGAAAATTTTAAAAACCATTTAATCCACTAAAACGTAAAAACACTTAAACCCCTAGGAACTCTAAAAATTTCAAAACCCCCTAAAACCTAAAAACCACATAAAATCCCTAAAAACCCCTAAAACCATTAAAAATACTTAAAATACATAAAAAAATAAAAATCCCTAAAAATCCCTAAAAATCCCTAAAAACATAAAAAATACCAAAAACCTTAAAAACCATGAACCCCTCAAAATTGCTAAAACCCCAAAAACCTTCAAATCCAAAAAAATCACTAAAAAAATAATAAATTTTATACCCTAAAAATCCCTAATAAACCCTTAAAAATCATAAAACTTTTAAAACCCCAAAAAACTAAAAATTATAAATCCCCTAAAAATAGAAAAAAACCCCAAAACCATCAAAATCTATAAATTATCTAAGAACCCTAAAATACCTAAAAATCCATTAAAATTCCCTAAAAATACAAAAAAAATACAAAAAACTATAAATGCTGAAAATATCTAAAAATATTATAAACATTAAAACATGGAAACACTTAAAACCCCTAAAACCCCTAAAAACCTAAAAAAACCCAAAAACCCAAAAAACATGAAAAATCCATAAAAAGACACTAAATGACACTAAAATCCCTAAAAAAATAAAAATCTCTAAAAACCTTAAAAAACAAAAACCCATAAAAATCCCTAAAAAACACTAAAAACTCTAAAATGCATTAAACACCTCAAAATGTTAAAAAACTATAAAAACCCATAGAAACCTAAAAAAATTATAAAAAGATCTAATGAACTAAAAAAATATAAAAACACTAAAATAATGAAAACCCCTTAAAACCCTTAAAACCCCTAAAAACCCAAAAAACATTAAAATCTTAAGAACACCCTAAAAATACCTAAAACATAAAAAACCCTAAAATCACCTAAGAAAACCATAAAAACCTAAAATTACATAACCCCCATAAAAATATAAAAATGATAAAAACACTAAAAACTATAAAAACCACATAAACCCCTACAAATCATAAAACCCTTATAAACAATAAGCAACCCTAATACCCATAAAACCCTAAAAATCCACTGAGAAATAAAAAAACTCTTTAAAACCCTTAAATTTTTATGAATTATAAAAAATATAGAGGCCCTTAAATAACAAAAAAACCCACTAAAAACCAAAAAAAACATTAAAATCCTAAAAAACTCAAAAAACCCTCAAAATCCAAGAATACCCTAAAAACCATAAAAACACTAAAAGTCCTCAATTTCAAAAAAATGTAAAAATCCATAAAACCATGGAAAAAACTAAAATAATAAAAACCTAAAAATGACTTAAACCCCCAGAAAACCAAAAAACATTAAAAACTAGAAAAACCCTAAAAACCCTTAGAACACTAAAAACCATCAAAATCCATATATCCTTAAAATCCACCAAAACAAAAAAATCCCAAAAAAATCCCTAAAAATGTAAAAACTCTAAAACCTTGAAAAATCCATAATAAAACCTTGAAAAACATAAACCACTAAAAACCCCTAAAAAAATAAATCCCTAAAAACCCTAAAACCTCTAAAATACCCAAAAAAACCACTAAAAATCATAAAAATTACTAAAACCATAAAAACCCTAAAAACCCATAAAATTCATAAAATAAAAATAAAACTCCTAAAAATTCTTTAAACCCCTAAAAATGTAAAAAATCTATAAAAACCCTTAAAACCCTACAAAATAAAAAAAATCCAATAAACCCTTATAAAACCTAAAACCCAAAAAATCCTAAAAACACTAAAAAAACATAAAAATACAAAAAACCTTATTAAAACAAAAAATCCTAAAAAAACCATAAAATCCCCAAAAACATAAAAAACCATAAAAATCCTAAAATCCCTTAAGAAAACAATGAATCTTAATGAAACATAAACCCCCCAAAAATCTAAAAAATTATAAAAACCATAACAAAACATAGAAACCCACAAAGCAATAAAAACATTAAAAATATTTAATACTCTAAAAAAACTAAAAACATTAACCAATAAATTTTATAAAACTATAAAAAACATAAAAACACAAAAAAAACTCATAAAACCCTAGAACCCCTAAAACCCTAAAACACCATCAAAACCACTAAAACCCCTACAAATCATCATAATCATGAAAATACCAAAAACAAAAACCATGAAAATCCCTAAAAAACATTAAAAACATATGAGACACATATAAAAACTTTGAAAATTTAAAAAATATTAAAAACCATAAAAATAATAAAAAACCAAAAAACCATAAAAACCTAAAAACCCTAAAAACCATAAAACCCCTAAAAACAAAAAACAATAAAACCCTAAAGTGAATAAAAACTCTAAAAACCTTTAAAACCATGAAAAATATAAAAAAAACTTGAAACCATAAAAACCTAAAAAATTCAAAAAACCCCTAAAAACCAAAAAACCCCTAAAACTCCTCAAAATCTATAAAAAACCAAATAACATTGAAAATCCTTATAAAACATTAGAAATCCATAAAATGTATAAAATGATAAAATATTAAAGTCTTATAAGAAAAATATAAAAACTAAAAACACTAAAAACACTTAAAAACCATAAAAACATAAGAAATCCTAAAAACCCAAAGAACCCAAGAAACTAAAAAAATCAGTAAAAACATTTAAAAACATGAAAACCCATAAAAACCGTAAAAATACACTAAAAACAGCAAAAACAATTTATACCACTGAATTAGTTATGAACTATAACACCCATTAAATCTTTTAAAATCTCAAAAAAACATCAAAACCCAAAAAAAGTAATGACGGGGAAAGAAACCTAAAACACCTCAAAATCCCTAAAAACCCAAAAACTATAAAAATCCTAATAAGCCCTAAAAATCTATAAAATCATAAAAAAAACCCTAAACCCTTGAAAACCCCTATGAAAACCTTAAAATTCCAAAAATAATTAGAATCCTTAAAAACCTAAAAAACACTAAAAACCTTAACAACCCTAGAAATCCTTAAAAAACCGCAAAATCCCTAAAAACTCTAAAAACCCATTAAAATTGTAAAAATACCTAAAAATTTATAATAAAATAAAACCCCAAAACATTGAAAAATCCCATGAAAACCATAAAAACCAATTAAAACTTAAAACCCTTATAAAACATAAAAAAAATAAAAACCCTAAAAGTCCCTAAATATCCAACAGCCCCCCTAAAAACCAAAAAATAACCTAAAACATAAAAATTCCTAAAACCCATAAAACCTCTAAAAAATCTAAAAACCATTTAATCCCTTACAAACCTTCAAAACTCTAATAAACTATAAAAACCCTAAAAATAAAAAAACACTAAATATCCAAAAAACCATAAAAACCCTAAGACCCCCTAAAACCATCAAAATCACTAAGAACCCAAAAATCCAAAAATACAAAAATACCCAAAAAACAAAGAAAACCTAAAAATCCATAAAAGGCCTAAAACCATAAATATTTTAAAAAATCACTAAAATCCCTCAATAAATAAAAATCCCTTAAAACCATGAAATACCATACGAAAACCTTAAAACCTAAAATCAGATAAAATGACTAAAAACATAAAAACTCTAAAAATCGCAAGACCCCCTAAAAATCCCTAAAAACCCCAAAATCCATAAAAACAACTAAAAATATAAAAACCCTAAAAAACCATAAGCACCTTAAAACACACAATAACAACTCTAAAAACCATTTAAACTTCCGAAAACTTTAAAAAACTCTAAGAAACTATTAAATAACTAAAAACCCCTAAAACCCCCTAAAAACTAAAAAAACATAACAACCATGAAAATACCTAAAAACAATTAAAATACTAAAAAATCACTAAAAGTCACTAAAATGGTAAAAACCCTTAAAACCATACAAAACCGTGATAGGTGATCCAAGTCCCATTAGGTAGTATCCTAGAAACCTTGTTCAATGTTTGTGTTTTCAGCACTCAGATCTGTGCACGAAAACAAGTTAGAAGGGATATAAATGGTGGAAATAAGGAAAAAATGAGAGAGTTGTTCAAGGGAGAACCCAAATAAAACTAGTCTCTCATAAATCTAGCCAAAAAATTTCATAAAGGATGACCATTCCATTGATAATTCAATAATTAAGAAAGAGAAAAAAATTCATGATAAAATATTTATAACAACATTACCTTCATTAATTATGTTCAAAGAGTATAAGGGGCAGACTATTTATGGCCAATGAGTGATACAAAATTTTAATACCCAACCTATTCATGTCCCAAAAGGATAAATTAAGGTTTTAAAAATTTTGGTACATGTCTATGATATTAAGGAACAAGTACCACACCCTTTTGGTAATTAATGGAAACTAACCCACCACTTTTTAATTTGAATTTTCTATGGTGGGGTGGGCATCAAATTAATAGAACACTATGGTATGAGTCTTTAAAATAATGTTTTGGAATTAATTAATTTAAATATAGGACAGAATTATTTCCCCAAATAAGGGTATTGGGCCTCCCATTAGAATTCCCAGATTAACCCATTCAAAACCTCCTTTATTCTCTTGGTCGGTTCCCTTGTCATTGGGTCACCAACTCCTAAAAATGGTAATTGTGAAATCATGTGAATTCATCCTTCATAGTAAAGTACTCTTTTAACCCCTTGATGCCCATGTCTTCCATGGTCCCCATAATCCCATCCCTCCTCAAAGGGATTAAACCTCAAATATAAAAATTCAACAAGAGAAAGAGCTACAACATTAGAGTTTACACTAACATTTCCATACTTGTCGGGTAACTCAATATTGTAGTAATTATCATTTATATTCTCTATGACTCAGAGAGGTCCATATCCTCATTGATGAAGTTATGATTTTCAATATTTTTAAAACCTCTATTTAATTTGGGTTTTTCATACCAAGCTACCTGGATCAAATATAGCTCCTTTACAACACATCCTTTCTCGATCACCATTTTCTTATAATAATGACACAAGACATGAATTGATGGGTTAAGAGATTTAGTGGTAAAAAATTATCCCTTGAGTAGAATCATGAGATTTTAATCCCCCTATAAAGCTCCCTTCATCTCTCTTTTTCTGAAAATAAACTGACTTTTTTCTCGATGTTGTTGTTTTTACTCTTATTTCCACTATAATTTTTAAATATTTTATATCCCTAAATTTTTTATGTAACTAATCAACCCCTTTTAACTATTTTCATAATCTCTCTAAATATTCACTTGGCCTTTATTAAATATCAATAGCCTCAAGGATTTAGTTATAACCATTCCCCCATTGTACTCAAATGAATAGTTGTTGGTGTATCCATCTTATGTGGTCCTCGTAAGGCCTAAACAACAAGATATGACTATAATGTATGGGAACATCACATATCAACATGTCTTAAATCCAAAAAATATACAATATAACTTGTTATTTATTATTCACTTTAACATCCCCACTATTAGTTACCATTATAATCTATAATTCCTAGGTTGGTTGGTCGTAGCTATACCATATTTATCAACCATCAAACCACATGTTATGTTTGTGAAACTACCCCCATCAGTGATCATAATACATACCATATCATTCATGAGGGATATAGTATTAAAAATGTTTTCCCTTTTATTTTTTTCATGTTCTCTTTAGAGTTTACCACTCAAGTCATGTCTTTATACAAGAATTTTTCCATGTACATGGCTCTCTATTTCCACATATAAAAACTCCTCAAGTGGTGGAATTTAATCTTCTCATGATCTCACACTAAAAATATCTCCATAATAAAAAATAACCATTGTCATATTATTTGGTCATTGTGAGAAAAAATGTTCAAATCCTTGACATTTAAAACTTTTTATATCATTTGATTTGGAAACAACATTACCCTCCATTCTACCTTTGGATTCGTAAAAGAATAGTTTTCATTTTTCACCTCCATTGAATCTGTTTTCTGTTCCCTTATATGTTCTTGTGGTTTGGAATCCTTGAAATTGAAAAAATATTTATAATCGTTATTAACTTTACTTGACTCCCTTCTTTATTATCCATGTAAATAAGATCCTACATATTCAAATAGTGGTGCATGTTTCTATAACCTAAATGTCACGGTTGAGGCCACTCACAAACCTTGCCATAGTAGCCTCTCAATCATCACCAATATTGTCCCAAATAATTATGATATCCATCTCTTTATGATTCTCTTCAACACCCATAACTCATTATTTCAAACCCACGGGCATGATGTGAAAATCCTGATAATAATGGATTGAATTAAACCTACTATGCATTACCACATTCATATCCTCCCATGAGAATATGGGTCTTCCTCCAGTTTTTTATCGACTTACTTGTAGTTAGGCCCACCAAATACATGCATAGTCATTGAATTTCACACCCACCAACATCAACCTATTTTCCTTTGAATCTTTCTAAAAACCAAAAAAACCTGCTCTACATTTTAGTCCCATTCCAATTATGTTTCGAGATCAATCATAACATAGAATGAATGGATACTTAACTTTACTCTTCCAAGATAATTGGTTTTCCTCTATAGTGTTTTATTTCTCTAAATTGGTGAATCTTGAAAATCTAAGAAATCATTATATTCTTCAATAAACCTCCTCCTTGGTGGTTTTCTTGACTTGGAAGGGGATTTCAATTCTTTCATCCTCACATTCAACAGTTTGAAGTGTTCTTGTACACACCTAATGAACAACTCAATGTTTATTTCATTGATGTTAATTGCCTCCGCCATTTAAGAATCTTGCAATTTTTTAAGAGAATTGAATATGGACCTCACACATTCCCTCACATGTATACCCAAATGAATATTATGCTATCTCATGTTTCAATTAATTTTTTAATTTTTTTAAAAAAATGTTACACTCTTTTCTAATACCACTCAACCTTATTTCGATAACATTATTACCCAATTTTAGTAAATAAAAATTATATTTGGAAGTGGAAATAATGAACTTGAATTAAAAAAAATATAATTTAATATGGATTGATGTGGAAAATGTGGGATGTGGAAGATATAGGATGAAGAAAAATGATAAATGGACGTATGAATCAATATGTTATAAATCTTTTTGAGAAATTAATTGTTGTTTTGATTTTAGGGATCTTTTCTGATTAAATAGAAACAACATGAATTGTCAATTTGTAAATGTATTAGAAGAAGTAATTTTAAACATAAAATTTTATCAATGTGAGAGTCTCACTATAACATCCCGTCCATCCATAATGGATTTAGAAGTGACAAGTGAGCTAATAGGCCTTATGTGACACCCCAAGACACGAAAGGTAGGAAATCAATTCCAAGGGACTCATAAAAAATCCGGGGACAATTTTACCTTATAAGAAAAAATTACCAAACCAATGATAACGATAATAACCAACCTTCTTAATTATTAATTAATTCTATAATATAATCCAATACAAAACTAAACCCAAAAAAAATTAGAGTATAAATGAAATCAATTTTACATAACCAAAGGAACCAAATGTTAACAAGAAAAATACTCCCATGACACAAACAATAAATCCCAATCTTCCCCAATCTCCAAATACACATGCCAAACCAAAGGTATTATGAACCATCACTAATGAAATGGGATACCTTTCATATACCTTTGTATCGATATATAACTTTTTCAAACTGATTATAGTTCCCATTTAGGGGGAGAGTATAAAACTTTGTACGATTTCCCCCAATGACTTACAAAGTCATTCCACTAGAATTGAAAATGTTAAAAAATTTATATAATTCAATTTAAAAATAGTTTAAAGTAGTTTATATACATCGAAAACATTTTCCCAAGGAAAAAAAATCAAATAATCATTCAAAATCATTTTTTCAAAGAATACATAATAAAATACAACAATAAGTTTTCAAGGAAAATCAATAATGCTTTTAAAAATTTCTCAATTTATGATTTGGAATAAAAATTACCATATCCATACACATACTCAACATAAAAACACACACAGAAGATTTGTGTTACCATTGATGTTTGAATTTTATGTACATTCTCTATCCCTTTGATGGTCGTACTTCATGACTATTATCCATCTAATTTAACTCATGCCAAACCGTTATGTCCAAATAATATCAACCCATTTTAGTAATATAATTTCAATAAAATGATTTACCTACATCAACCAACCATAATCTTAATATCTCTATTTTAAAATTATAAAAAATGGTTTTCCAAAATTCCATATAATTCCCATGATTTACAAAAACATTATTTAAATGAGAATTCCATCAAATCACATAATTATTTTTACAAAAATTTCAAGTAAGTAAATAAATTTTTAACAAATCCTTAAAGTAATAATCAATAGGAGTTGGGAGAGAATCCACCTACATATCAAACATTGTTTAAAATGAAGAACGAAAACAAAACTTTAACAAACCATCTTAAATATTCAAAATCCTATCATAGATCACATTCCCATCAATAAAAACAATAATATCCCATAATGAATTTCACCACAAAACATGGATCTATCACCAATGAACTGAATACTTTGTTCCAAAAGATGGAAGGAGGAGAGATATAAGGAGAATGATGAATTATGAGAACTTACTAATCAATCTGTGTCTTCAATGCACATGAATTCATCTAGGAATTTCTCCCATCTAAAAAGGAGTTATTTAAAATAAATTGGGAGGAAGATAAAGTCTTATTATGGAATGTTTAGGAGAAAATGAGTGGTTGAGGAGGTAAATTAGATTATATCAACAATTTTTAGATGTAATTTTCGACAATGCATGCTTAGGAAAACCGTCTTCTAACCATACATGATCTATTTCCTCTAACTACACCTTGTATAGTTGGCTCTCAAGATTAGAAAAACTATGTGACATCCATGTTATACCCCTGTATACATTATTTCACAGTTTCTACTAGGAATCAACATAGTTTGGCCAAAATGTGCACCTAATTGTGTTCCTCACTAGTGTCCACTGTATCAGTTTCCTAGTTTCTTATATGTGTTTTATGATTTATACTTTATATCCTCAAATTTTTCTTTTCTATAAGACCCTAAAAAACAATCCAAATCTCATCCAAACTTCCTAAAAAATTACCCAATCATTTTATATTATTATAATTCATAAATAAAGGTTCATGTTCATGAAACTAGGGGTACTAAATTCTCCCTACCATTGGTATTTTTTCCGTAGAATGTTGATGACCATAGTTATCCCTGAAGAGTTCGACACATTTCTCAGTATTTTCCTTCTCATACTCCCATGTTTCTTGTTGAATCTGACCAAGTTTCAATAAACCCCACGCTAGACCAATTCTTTTCCAATGAAAGAATATCTCTTACCTGTCCAGAATCTATTCTAGATCATGAACCACTATAGCATCTGACTATAGGTTAATGTGATCACATTAAATTAGATGGTAATTTTCATGTTGGTACTTCTTCAATTAGGATACATGAAATAACTTATTCACTGAACTAAAACTTGGTGGATAATCTAACCAATATTCCACCTTACCCACTCCTTAAAGTATCCAAAAATGGCCTATGTATCTAGGCGATAACATTACCTTATTCTAAAAACTACAATTACCAATCCTGATTTATATTGTCAAGAACACATGATCACTCACCTCAAACGAAAATGTCCATTTATGATGATCTCCATACGTTTTATAATGACTATATATCATATCTATCCTCTTTATGATTAAAAAAATCCTATATGTTATCTCTTATAAAAGGGTCTTCCAACCAGTGAATTCTCACCTATTTTAACCAAAAAAATTAGATAATGATAAGGACACCCATACAATTCTTCAATAGAGGAAAATTTATCAAGGATAAATAACTAGTGTTGTATGATATATCCACTAACACTATATTCTTGTCTAATGAGACTTCAAAACCTATTACACAATCCTTAATCATGTCCTCCAATATTTAGATCATCCTTTGTAATTTCCATCCATTTTAGGATGATACACTAATCTCATAGTCAATTTTGTCCCATAGGATTTCTATAATGATTTCCAAAAATGAGATGAAAACATGGGTTCTCTATCTGATTCAGTAGAGTTTGGAAAACCATGTTGCTTTATGACTTCTCAGATATATATTATTCATAATTCCTTCATCACATTGGATTCAAAAATAGGGAAGAAATCTAGAAACATCATGATCCAATACACTTTCAACCATATATAATCTTGTTTCTAAACTATCCTTGTTAGAACATTTAAAAAATCTATATTTATGTTATCCCATTTCCACATTATATTTGGTAAATACTTCAGTATACCCACTTGTTGTTGTTTCTCTTCCTTATCCTACTAATAGGTGAGGAATGAAAAAAAAACTCATCCACCTATCCTTTCATGACATCCCACCAAAATTGTTCTTTTAGTACCTTATACATAAATTTAACTCTATGATATATAACCCATCTCAAATGGTTATTATCATAATGGAGTTATTCATGAAAAGACAATGGTTCGAACATCTGATCTTGAAACCAAAATAGTAATATCTTTTCAATTTTTCATCAATCAATGGACTCTCCACTATTGAGTTTTAACCTCATAGAAACACATTCAAAATCAGAATAATGTGCCTCTTCAACCTTCTCTATCAAATGAGGAACAAAAGAAACTGGAAAGAAAATATCAACACGACCATGATCTTTACAATCCAAGTGAATTTTTTCAATAACTAACATTATCCACCATTAATATGAATCCGATTTCACCAATAAAATATGTTACTTTATTCATAATGCATCCACCATATAGTTCTTTTTACATGATGTATACATTAAGTAAAATTAAAACATTTGAAGATACTCATTCTATCGTATTTTTCTCATATTCAAATATCATTGTGAGAAAATGTGTTTTAATATCTTATGATCTATAAACACCCAAAATTACTTACCAAAACGATAATGACACCAGGTATTCAAATCATGGATGGAAACAAATCAGTCCAAATAATGTATTGGTTATTTTTTATAATGAAACTATAACTTCCATGAGTCATAAGTGATAACATTATCTCTATATATGAAAACACACCCCAAACTAGATCCTAAATCATCACAATACACCAGATATCATTTCCTTAATTTTTGAAAATATAGATTGATATTGATGTAATGGGAACATTATCCTCTTGAAATTTCTTTTAATAGTGATTTTTCCATTGGAATGACACACATTTCCTTGTCAAATTTATCATTGGTGAAGCATGCCATGAAAATTCATGGCATAATTATAATTAATATCCATATAGGATAAGTAAAATATGTTATCAAAGAAATTATTTTGGAGTTTCCATGATGAAAAAAACACTATAATTTATGGATCCACATAAAATAATTTTTTAGAGATAACATTTCCAAGTAAATGTACATATTGTATCCAAAAAATAACTCTTTGAAATTTTGGAAAACATACATTGATCCTACACAACATCTAACACTATCAACAAATGTTTCTCATGCTTAAACATTATCCTATAACACACCAATATGTCATCCATAACTACAATAACAAAAATAATCTAGATACCTTTAAAATATTCAATTCATCAAAGCCATAAAGAAAACTGATGCATTTGTAAGACAGAAAGGAAAATGCATACTCTAATGGCCATATCTACTTATGAGTGTTATCTTCAGAATATCCTCCTTCAAAACTCGTAGTTGATGATATCCTGAAAGAAATTCAATTTTCGATAACCAATGAGATCCCCTCAATTGATCAAATAGGTCATCAATTCATGGAATTGGATAAAAATTCATTATCATAACTTTATTAAGATTATGATAATCCACACAAAGTCTAAGAGTTTCAACCCCCATTTTCACAAAAATAACCACTATTCCCCATAGTGATGTACTATGTCAAATGAACACTTTTCTTTCGAAAACATCCAACTAGAATTTTAATTCCCTTAATTATGTTAGAGAAATCTGACATGACATATGTAAGATAGGACTGATCACTGGTAAGAGATCAATCACAAACTCCACTTATATTGTGGGAGGAAACTATGAAAAATCATCAATAAAATCATAATGAAATTGATCAAAATTTTGTGGAAACCCACTATTCTGGATCTTATCCACAGATTCCATTGTCAAGGATACCAACTGGTATAATATATTTCCATCTCTGGGTGCCAACAATCTCTCTGCACATGCCTATTAATTTTTATTTTCACTAAATAGATGCTTGATTCCATAATCATCTATAAAAATTGTTCTTTATGTAGAACAATAACTATGATATTTGAAAATTTTCAACTAATCGATACCTAGGATTATGTCATAGAAATACATCTTAATCACATAGGATATCTAAATCAATTAATCCCCATGAATAGTTATAGAACATGTTTTTCACACTATGGATCAACAGTATTTCATTCTAAGAAGAGTTTGATGTTTCAAAATATAGGGAATCATCTCAACAAGAAAACACGGAAGATTAACTACATGAGAAGCAAGAAATTAATTTGACCCAATCATTTTAAACAAATATTCCATAAGGGTGGAATTCAACTTATTCATACCTCTCACCACTGAAGGTCTTGATTGATCATCCATGATCACTTTCTTAGCTCCATTCAACTTCTTACTCACAGCACTTTTCCCTTTGTTACCCTGTTTAGATTTCCCTTGTTGAGGGGTCAAGGAATTCCTATAATCACCATGGTTTTCTTATATTTTTAGGTGAGATTTATTCAAATACACTCATTTCTTCAAAGAATAAGATGCCTGAGAAGCATGATATATGTCACAATAATCCGACCTCAATGCCCTACAAAAATAACTTTATAGATGCCCTGTATTATTGTAACTGTTAAATTCTATAGGTGGTGTTGTATAATATCACATTATGTGATTGAGATAACCACATTGATGAAAATCGAGTATAACCTTTGGTTTATGAAAATGATTCACTAGCCCCACCATCTGATTCTAATTCATTCCACTACCTTGGATATATGTGTCCCTCTTCTTCTTCTTTATAGCATTAGTGTTCCCACTGATTCCCATAGGTATTAACATGCTTCCTCAAACCATATTTCCTAATATTTCCCCTTCTACCAATTTTTCTATATTGACCATCTCTATATAATCCAATATACAAAGCAAAAAAACCATTGATTGAATCTATGATCTCAACCCCAATTCAAAAATTAATTCCTTCAAGGATGCACATGCAGCAACTTTGGGTGTAGAGATTACTAAATTCATAAATTTAGTCGTATGCTCTATCACTATGAGGATCTCTAAATTTAAACTGGGTCTATTATTATTGAAACATTGAAAGAATGGTGAGGGAATGTTTTGTAAAAAACTTCTTCAAAATAATACGATGTCATTTCGTGGTCCAATTTAGCTTCAAATGAAAAATACCACTATTTAAATTAAATAAAATCCACTATGTACATTAAAAACATTAGATTTAGCTCATCCGGTGTGGTTAGGAAATAAATGATTCAATTCATCCAATTTAGCCATAGTTTTTCTTGTTATGATTATGAATCAACATGAATAATGGGTGGATTCTGCTTTGGGAACTAAACTGAATAGTCCACATTCCTTTGTTAGTTGTTTTTTCTCTCAATACAAGGCCAAAAATTACCTGAAAATACTATGAACAAACTATTGGTTCACCCACAGCTTAAGTGAAACCACATTCTCAACATGCTCATTTGGTTAGTTTTTATGGCTCTTAAATGATTCCATTTTCTATATCCAAAATAAAACACTATTTGGTCTCAATATCTCGAAACTAAATTTTTATCAATTTAAAATTTACCACATCACATGTATCACAACAAGGCTTTCCAAAATTCAAAAATTTCCACTTTCAAACCATTTTTAAAATTCCACTGTGTTTTGAGAATCAAATAAGTTTCAACTATTTTAAAATTGAAAACATTTTCACGAAATCATAAATCATTACTCAAAGTGAAATATGTACTCTTAGTGGGATTCATTTCTATCAATGAATTTCATGCTCTTCTCATTGGTTAAACCCATAATGATGATTCCATAACTCCCTGAAGTGTCTCAAAACAATCATGTACCCAAATCCCTAGTAACCATTGTTTTAACATAATGAGGTTAGATATGCCTTTATATAAACTACATTTCATGTTCCTATAATAAAATCTTCTTACTAAAATCACAAGAGAAATAAAAATATGGTTTCAAAGTCAACTACTAAACAAGCTGACACCATTTGTAACATCTCATCCATCATCATTACCTTGAGAAGTTATGGGGGAGATATTAGGCCTTAGGTGACATCACGAAGACACAAAAGGATTGAAATAAATTTCAAGGGACTCATAAAAATTTGGGTGATGATTTAACCTTTTAAGATAAAATGATCAATCCAATGATAACCATAATAAAAAACATCTTAAAGATGAATGTGTAAGAAAATACAAGACAATACAAGACTAAAGAAAAATAAAATACCAGAGTATAAGAGAAATCAATGTGAAATAACCAATAGAACCAAATGATAAAAAAACCAAAAGACACCAAAAGAAACTCCCAGTCGTCTCTAATCTTAAAATCCATATGCCCAACTAATGGTATAAAGAAGAATCACATAAGAACTGGGATACCATTCCTTTACCTGTTTCCTGATATAGAACATCTAAAAATGCACCATAGTCCCCAAGAAGAGGGTGAGTGTAAAAAACACTAGGATTTACTTAAAAATCACTACCTCACGCCACTATGATTGAACACGTTGGTATATTTTTATAAATTAGTTTAAAAACTAATGTAATTAAAAAAAACCAAAATAGATGTCTAAGTAAAACGATCAAACAAACCTTCAAAACCATTTTTTTGTTAAGGAAAACATCAATAACTTACAAGACCAATTTTAAAAGAACATCATAAAAGATTTTAACCATTTCCCAATTTATTATTTGAAATAGAAATTACCATGCTCACACACATCCTCAAAATAAACACAAACACATGATTGGTGTTACCATTAACTGTGGAACTTCATGTCCACACACTATCTAATTGATGGTGGTACTTCATGACCATTATTCATCTTATTCAACTCATACCCAACTATTTGACCAAAATAATATCAATCGATTTCAAAAGAATCATTTAAAAGTAAAAATTTATTTTAATCAACCAACCATAATTTTAAAATCACCATTTTAAAATTATAAACAACTATTTTCCAAAATGCCATGAAATTACCATGATTTCCATAACCATAATTTAAATGATAATTCCATCCAATCAACCCATTATTTTGAAAAAATTTTCAAGAAATTAATTCAATTTTACATCATTTTTTTCATGTTATAATTAAGAGAAATAAAGAGAGAATCCACAACCTCTCAAACATAATCGAAAACGATGAATGACACAAAAACATTAATAAACTAGCAAAAATATTCAAGATTCCAACATTGATTTCGATCAATTGAATGAAAAAAAATCATATCCCATCAAAATTTACATCACAAAAAATGGATTTAACTATAACGAACTAGGTCTATGATTCCAAAAGTGGGAAGGGGAAGATATTTAATGAAAATGTTGAATAACAAGCACTTAACAATGAATTTGGGTCTCCAACACAATTGGATTCACCTAAGAATATCTCCCAAATAAAAAATTGTCTCCACCACCTTAAGAGAAAGAGGAATTCATGTTATGGTCTATTTGGTAAAATGAGTGGTTTAAGAGCTAAATTATATTTATCCACAATTTTTAGATCTAATTTTCTATTGTTCACAGTTATGACGCATGATTAGGAAAACCCTGTATAATCCATTACCTCCAAACAAACCTCACATAGTTGAATCATACAGTTCGACAAACCTTGAAACCACCATTCTATACCAAACTCTACAAAATTGCATAATTTGTACTAGGTATCCACATAGATTGGCCAAACCATGTACCTCCCCAATGTCCACTATTTCAGTTTCATGATTTCCTGGAGGTGTTGCATTGTTTTTACCAACCATGCTCAAACCATGAACATCCAAAAGATCCCAAAAAAAATCCAAAGCTACTCTGAACCTCCCAAAACAAAACCCAATCATTTTCTATACATAAAATACATAAATAAATAGTTCAAGGGGGTGTAAATTTAAAGACAAAGGTTGATACAAATGTCTAAATATTATTTTCTACACGTCAAAAATCCTAAATGATTATATTGATAATTTTGAAACATTCCCATGAATTTATGTGATAAATAGCACACCATTTTTTAAATTAAATACAACTTTCCCACCAATTTTGGCATTGAAGATTCCATGGTTGGTTGGCTTAATATTAAATAAACTCCATGGGATGGGTCCTTAATTCAATTTTTGGACCTTAATTAATGTAAATACAGACCCATACACTTCCCTTAAGCAAGGGTATTGGGCCTCCACATGGAATTTGATGATTAACCCATTTAAGGCCTCCTTAATTCTATTTGTTTGCTTCATTGTCATTGTGCCTCCTACTCCACGTAACGAGTTTTGTGAAATCATGAAAAATTTTCCCTCCTCACCAAGTCCTCCTTCAACCACTCCTTGCTCGTGTGTGCAATTATCCTCATAAAAGCTTAAAACCCATAAAATCCTAAAAATATTTAAAATCCCTGAAAAACTAAAAAATGCCAGAATCCCTAAAATCCATAAAAATCCATAAAAACATAAAATATATAAAAACCCTGAAAAAACATAATAAAACAATAAAATTATAAAATCACTTAAAACCCCTAAAAACCTAAAAATTTTAAAATCCCTAAAAACCCCCCTAAAACCCCTAAAAGCCCTAAAAACCCAAAATACCCAAAAACCCATAAAAATTAAAAACCCGCCAAAAACTCTAAAAACAATTTACACCCAAAAAACATTAAAAATTATAAAAACCATAAACTCTTAAAACCCTAAAAACCCCTAAAACCCCCCAAAAAACCATAAAACCAAAAAAAACTCTATAAAACCCTAGATCCTAAAAATCCATAAAATACTTAAAAATTCATAAAAACACAAAAATCCATAAAATTGTAAAAAAATATTAAAGACACTGAAAAACCATATAAAACATTAAATACCCAAAATAGTTAAAACTCATAAAAAATTTAAAAATTCTAAAAACCTTAAAAAACCTAAAAAACCCAAAAACCTTAAAAGACCTAAGAACCCATAAAAACCTTTAAAACCCAAAATCCAATAGAAACCCTAAACCACTAAAAACTCAAAAAACCCTTTAAACCTATAATTTTTTTAAAATATTCAAAAATCCATAAAAGCATAAAGAACTCAAAATAAACCCTTAAAAACAAAAAAACCATAAAACCTAAGAAACCCTAAGAAACCCCTAAAATCCCAAAAAATCCCTAAAAACCATAAAAAACATAAAAAACATAAAAATACCTAAAAAAATTAAAATGTAAAAAAACCCCAAGAAACTGAAAACCGATAAGAAAACCTTAAAAACCTAAAAACACTAAAAACCCCTAAAAACCTAAATAATAAAAAAAAATTGTAAAAAACCCTAAAAACCCAAAAATAACCTAAACCCATAAAAACCCTTTTAACCCCTAAATGTATTAAAGAACACAAAAAAATAATAAACTGCTCAAAATCCCTAAAAACCCTAAAACCCATAAAAATCCTAAAACATGTGTAAAACCCCTAAAGACATAAAAAATCATAAATCCTCTAAAAAGACCTAAGAAAACATTGAATAGAAAAAACACTTAAAACAAATAAAAAACCTAAAAACCCTAAAAGCTATAAAACCCTTAAAACCATGAAAAACCCAAAAACCCATAAAAACCCTAAACACCACTAAAAACATAAAAACTAGTTAAACCCCTAAAAATGTTAAAATCTCTAATATAACATAAAAAAAATAACAAAATAAAAACTGTAAATCATGAAAAAACCATAAATCCCTAAAAACCCTAAAAAACACAAACCCTAAATACTATAAATACCCTAAAACCCCTCATAATCACAAAAAAAAAACAAAAAAATAATAATAATCCTAAAAATTCATAAAAATCCCTAAAAACATAAAACCCCTAAAAACCAAAAAAACCATAAGAAAAATATAAAATCCTAAAAACACTTAATACTTTTAAAAACATAAAAAACACTAAAAAACAAGAAAACCCCCAAAAACCCTAAATCCCTTTAAAGTCTAAAATCCCAAAAAGCTCAAAACATATTAAAATATTAAAAAATACAATAAATCCCAAAAAATGAAAAAAAAAACTAAAAACACTAAAAAAAAGAAAAAAAAAGAAAACATTAGAAACCAAAAAAAATTTAAATCCCAAAATAACCTAAAAATAAATAAAAAAATCTATAAACCACTAAAAGACTCTAAAACCCCTAAAAACTCTAAAAACCATAAAACCCATAAAACCTTAAAAAACCAAAAACCCAAAACCACTAAAAACTCAAAAACCCTTTAAACCCCAAAAAACGTAATAGATTTTGTCAAGAATGGTTCAAACAGAAACACTGTGACAGGTTGTATATATATTTTCCTTCCTCAGTTTGGCCAACTTTCATAGGCTCATACATGGGCATCATGGAGCACTCAAAATGGATTGTTTTGAAGAAATCATATATGAATGTTTGGTCTACCATGTGGCTTGATATTCCCCCGTTGGGCACAGTGGTCCCTCCTGTTGACTCAAGGGACATGTCAATTGCATGCTTTTCCTGTAGACTGGGGTAGTTTGAGGTTCTCCATTAATAAAACATATAAATTCAGATCCAAGAATACAATTTTGTTGAAAGGTATGTCTAAATATGGAATCCTAATCTCATGGGGCGTTTTAATGTAAAATATTTCTATCAGTCAAAGTGTTCACAGGGTCCAATGCCTCAAACATGGATCTCATGATTTACAAGACCATTTAACCCTCCAGATAACCATTTGATACTCAGAAAGCTTTGGAAGAATCAGTTGTCACATCAAGGACAACTGCAAAGGGCTAGAAATAGCCTCGAACCAGTCAGCTTCCTCTACCTTGGAGCCGAGGAATGCATTTCGCACACTTTTCATAAATACAGGTTTGCAGTGGCGCTTTGGGAATACCTACAGATGTTTTTTGGGTTTCCCCTTTGCTTGGAAAGGCTACTTTTTATGCAATTGGAAAGCCTGGTTAACTGGCCTTGTAGTAGGAAGGTGTCCAAGTTCTTGCATGTTTCCATTGCATCCATCGCCTCCTACACCTGGGCAGCCCAGAATGTGATCACTTTCAAAAAACAACTCTATTTCCATGGGGGTGTTGTTATTCTAGATACGGAGAATCATGAGTCATCTCATATCCAAACTGATTCAATGGAAAATGTTGTGAATGATCTTATTTGTTTGTGGTTTCTTGGTGTAGGTGGAAGAACAAAGAAAATATAGGTTCTTATGTTCATCTTCTGAATCCCCCCGATTTCATCATGGATCAAGGTCGACGTGGATGGTTTGACACTAGGAGAATCGGGTACCTTAGGGTGTGGAGGGGTCTTCAGTGCTCATTGTCGATTATTCAAAGGATTATTTCACAATTTAATTGGGAATGGGTTCTCCCTTGAATCGGAACATTGATCCATGATAAAGGTGATTAAATTTGTTGTGTAGTTTGGATGAAATCAACTCTAGCTTAAATCAGACTCTTTGGTTGCGGTGGAGGTCCTTAAAACCCAATCAGGGTGAGTCCCTTGGGAGATTCTTCCCCATTAGATGGAATGCCTCACTTCTTGTCAAGGGCTTAACCTCTATGTCACACATGCCTATCGTGAGGTGAACTCATTTGTTGATGTGCTCTCTATGCAGGATATTGTGAAGAGGTGCTCGATATGATTGCATTTTTCCATGCCGTGCTATCTACGATTTTTGGAGTCTGATCTAAATGGTGAGGTCTACACCCATGTTTTCAATCCCCACTTGTAACGCCTTCTTGGCTGCTTTTTTTTTATAATTAATTTTGGTGGGCTAGGTTTACATGGTCTTGATCCTTCATTTCCCTATAAACATTAAAACACTCTAAAAAACCCTAAAAACCCTAAAAACCTCAAAAATCACTAAAAACAGAAAAAACAATAAAAACCCTAAAACCCCAATAAACTATAAAATCCATCAAAACCCTAAAAACCCAAAAAAAATCTAACAATACTTAAAAATTCCTAAAATTTTAAAAAACCCTATAACACCAAAAAAACAATAAAAACCTAAAAACACTTTAAACCCCTTGAAACCTAAAAAATGCTAAAACCCTTAAGAAACACTAAAAATCCTAAAAAACCAGATACCCCAAAAAAACACTAAAACCCCAAATCCCATATAAATCCTCCAAATTTCCAAAACTTTATACAAACCTAAAAAAGAATAAAAAGTGAAAAAAACCAAAATAAAACCTTAAAAACATAAAAATACTTAAAACTTGTAAAAACCTAAAAAATTCTAAAAACCCTAAAAACCCGCAAAACCCAAGAAATAGTAAAAACACTAAAAACCCACAAAAAACATAAAATCACTAAAACCTATAAAATATTTTCAAACACCTAAATTTTTTTAATAACTATAAAAACATGAAAAATCCCAAAAAACTTAAAAAAACTGAAAAACCATAACCCTAAAACCCCCAAAATCCATAAAAATCTTTAAAACCCAAAAAAATCCTAAAAAATCTCTAAAAATCCATAAAAACCTAAAAATCCCTACAAACACTTATTTTTTTTGATTCAAGTGTCTTCAAGGTTTGGTCTCCCCATTGTGGCTGCTTAAATTCAGGGCCACTTTTATTCCTCCTTCACACATTGTACTTATCTGGAAAATCTGGTGGAATATGCTTCCATTTCATGAGCAGTTGAAGACGTACGGATGGAAAATTGCCTCTGCTAGTTTCATATGTAGGAAGGATGAGGTGCACTGTAATAATATCTTCCTGCACTCCACCTTTTCTATGGAACTTTTGCATTACCTGTTACAATAGTTCGGCGTGACCTGCAGTTTGTAGGGATTGATATGTGATTTTTTGCGTGACCTGGTGGAGATGAACCGAAGTGACCAGGTCCATAATCTACTGATTGCTGATGTGCCAGTGATTGTTCACTATGTTTGGGATGCTCTTAATTTTATCGCCATCAATCGACAGCCCCTCTCCCTACATGGGGGGTGGCGACCATTCACAATATAATCTAGAATGCATCACGATTACATACATGTTCGATGTTGAACGATGTTAATGATGTGGAATTATTTCACTCACTTGGGGTTGCTGGCAGAAACATAAAATCGATGGTGTTGAAGTTCATTAGATGGATCCCCCCACTTCTATCATGGATAAAGTTCAATGTGGATGGTGCAACAATGGGAGCTCCTAGACCCTCGGGGTGTGGTGGTGTTTTTCGTACCTCTAGAGGATTCGTAAAGGGCTGCTTCATTCATTTTATTAGGGATGGTTGTGATTATGAAGAAGATATTTGGGATATCATAATGGTTGTGAAATTCACGAGTCTGTTTAAGTGGACAAGGCTTTGGATTGAATATGATTCGATGCTCGTGGTTGCTGTTCTAAAGGGATTTCCCTTGGATGTCCCTTGGAGACCTCTACAGCGTTGGATAGAGTGCTTAATATTTCCTTGACCCTGAGCTTCAACGTTTTACATGCATATAGGGAGGCCAACTCAGTTGTGGACACTCTATCCAAAAGAGCAATTGATGAAAGATGTTCGATACGGTCCTTCGTCACTCCACCTTTTTCTACTTCTTTTGTTGATTCGGATTTGAAGGGTAAGATGCACTCTCTCCCTTATAGACCCATCTTGTAGCTCTCTGTTTATGTTTTATTGAACTTTAGGGTGCTAGGCGAGCCTTGTCCTAATCCTCTTCTTCCCTAAGAAAACCCTAATAATATAAAAAAACTTAAAACCCCTAAAAAACCTAAAACCCACAAAATACCACAAAAGACCATAAAACGCCTAAAAAACCATAAAAACCCAAAAAAATTATAAAAAACCTTCAAAATCTTAAAAATACTAAGAACACCTTAAAAATCCAAAAAAAATCCCTAAAAACCCAAAAAATGTAAAAAACCCAAAAAACTCTAAAAATCCTTAAGAAAACCATAAACCTTAAAAACAAATAAAAACCATAAAAAAACTAAAAATGATGAAACCCTAGTAACACACAAATCCCCTAAAAAACCAAAATCCATAAAACCCCTTAAAAACATTACAAAACCAAAATATCCTTAAAGACCCACTAAAAACCCAAACAACCCTTTATACCCCCAAAAATGTTATAAAACTCTAAAAAACCTAAAACCCCATAAATAATCGACACAAAACATCACTAAAACCCCAAAAAACATAGAACCCTAAAAAATATTTATGCCTCAAAATCCCTAAAAACCCCTAAAAAACATAAAGATCCTAAAAAATGACAAAAAATTCATAAAAATGTAAAAAACCCTAAAAATCACAAAGAAGACCTTAAAAACCAAAAACCACTATGAACCCCTAAAAACCCTAGAAATTCTAAAACCTCAAAAAACACAAAAAAATATTAAAAACCATAAACCCTTCAAAATCACCAAAACCCTAAAAAACCATAAAAACATAAAAAATCAAAAAAATCCATAAAAATGTGAAATACCCTAAAAAACTAAAAAATCCTATGAATTCCATAAAAACCAAAAAACACTGAAAATTCCTAAAAAAATACAAAATGATAAAAACACTAAATGACCCTAGAACCCTAAAAACCCTAAAGTCTCCTAAAAACCATAAACCACTAAAAATCAGAAAAACATTAAAATTCCATAAAGTCCCTAAAACCCCTAAAAGTAATAAAAACCCTTTAAACCCCTAAAAACTTTTAAAAAATCCAAAAAACCATAAAAAAACTAAAAAATACTAAAACAAAAAAATATATAAAAACCATAAAACCATAGAAAACTCTAAAACCCTCAAAATATCTAAAGAACCTAAAAGGCTAAAAAATCCAAACAAATCACAACAAACCTTCAAAAATAAATACCCTAAAAATCCTAAAAACCCCCAAGAAAACCTTAAAACCTTGAAGAAACTTAAAACTTCTAAGAAACCTAAAAAACCCCAAAAATGGAAAACCCCTTAAAGCATTAAAAATAAAAAACCCATAAAAAACTAAAAAAAACTAAATTCTCTTAAATTCCTGACAAATGTTAAAAAACTGTAAAAACCATAAAAACTGAAAAAATTAAATAAAAACTAAAAATATAGAATCACTAAAACCCCTCAAAAACCCTAAAATACCCTAAAAACACTAGAAAACCATAAAAATCCAAAAAAAAAACCAAAAAATCCAAAATTGTAAAACCCCCTGAAAACCACAGGAAAACCATAAAAACCAAAAAACATGTAAAACAAATAAAAACATTAAATTTATACATAACCTAAAAACCATAAAACCCTAAAAACAATAAAACTCTCAAAATTACAAAACAACCAAATAAAATCCAAATAATTCCCAAAAAAAACCTTTAAAAACAAAAAAAAACCCTAAGACCCTTAAAATTCATAGGAAAACCGTAAAAATCATAACACAATTAAAACCCATAAAAACCGCAAAGGATAAAAATCTTAAACACCATAAACCCCTAAAAAATTAAAACCCTAAAACCCTATAAAACCACTAAAAATACTTAAAAACTCTAAAAACAATATAATCCACTAAAAAAATTAACAAAATCAAAAAAACATTAAAATCCCTAAAAGATAAAAAACCCTACAAAAAACCGTACAAACCATAAAAATGCTAAAATCCCTAAAACCCATCGAAATCCCCAAAAACACTAAAAACCCATAAAATTCCTAAAACATATCTATTAGTTTCTAAAACATAAAAACCCCTAACATCCCTAAACAACGTTAAGAAAACCTCAAAAACATAAAAACACATAAACCCCTAAAAACTAAAATATGAAAAACCCCCTAAAAGTCTCTAAAAATCCTAAAAAAAATAAAAAAAATCCTCAAAAACCATAAAAAAACTATAAAACAATAAAACACTAAAAACCCACAAAAACAATAAAAATAAATTAAACCCTTGTCACAATAAAAAAAATTAAACCCCATAAAACCCCATCAAAAACCTAAAAATCTAAAAATAAATCCCAATAAACCAAAAAACAAAAAAAACCCTAAAAACCTAAATACCCAAAAATCCCACAATATCAAAAAAACTATTAACCATTAAAATAAAAAAAGCCCTAAAAATTACTAGAAATGTAAAAACACCTAAAAACATTGAAAACCCAAAATAAAACCTTGAAAACCTAAAAGCATAGAGAACCACTAAGAAAATAAAAAGCAATAAAACCCAAAAAAACACTAAAAACCCTAAAAACATTAGAATCCCTAAAACCATTCAAAACCATAAAAATCGTAATGAAATCCCTAAAAAATCTTAAAAATGTAAAAAAAACCCATAAAACCCTAAAAATCATAAAAACCTAAAAAAATTCAAAACCCTAAAAACATAAAGACACTAAAAACACTAAAAGACCCTAAAAACCTTAAAACCCCCTCAAAACCATAAAAAATCAAAACCACTGAAAATATTTAAAACCCTAAAAATGGATAAAAACCTAAAAAACCATGAAAAACTCTAGAAATCCATTAACCATATAAAAATGTTAAAAAAACAAAAAAACCCTAAAACTGTAAAAGACACCAAAAACATGAAAACCCAAAAAACCATAAAAACCCAAAAAAGATCAAGACCCTCAAAATCCCAAAAACATTAAAAACAATAAAAATATTTAAAAAACCCAAAATATCCCTAAAATGTAGAAAACCCTAAAAACCATAAAAACCCTACGAAAACCAAAAAAACCTAGAAATGTTAAAAAACCCTAAAAACATAAAAAATGAAAAAACAAATAAAAATCACTAAAACCCCCTAAAAACCTAAAAACCACAAAATCCCCTTAAAAATTTAAATACCCTAAAACCCAAAAAAAACAAAAAAACCCTAAAAAACATTAAACACTATAAATACCCAATAAATCTCTACAAATGTTAAAAAACACTAAAAACATCATAAACCCTAAAAAACATAAAATAAAAAAACTCCCAAAACGCCATAAAACACTAAAAACCCTAAAACCCGCCAAAACCCAACCAACCCCCAACAAAAAAACCATAAAAACCATAAAATCCATAAAGATTCATTTAATTACCTAAAAATTTAAGCAAAACTAGAAACCTTGATAAACCATAAATTTATAAAAACCTAAAAATCCTTAAAACTCCTAAAAACCATAAAAATCCTAAAAATACTAAGAAATCCTAAAACACCTAAACTTATTTCAAAACCATAAAAAACACTAAAAATCCTAAAAAAATCCCTAAAATCTCTGAAAATGTAAATAACCACAAAAACACTAAAAACCTTAAGAGAACCATAAAAACCTATAAATAATTTAAACTCCTTAAAACCCGTTAAAACTATAAAAATACTATAAAACCTGAAAACCCCTAAAATTATTTAAATCTATAAAAAACCATAAAAACATTACAACCCTAAATCCCAAAAAAACCAAAAGACACTAAAATCACTTTAAACCACTAAAAGAACATTAAATCGAGAGAAGGTAGCTTTGCACTTAATCTTGACATCTCAAAGGCTTATGATACTATAAAATAAAGCTTTATCCTTAAGGTCCTTGAATGATATGGTTTCTCAAGTAGATTTATCAAGATGATATTTTTCATTCTTCATAATGCCAAGGTCTCAGTTCTGATCATTGGCTCCCCCAATGGATTTTTACAGTGCTCCCGTGGAGTGAAACAGGGTGATTCAATGTCGGGATTTCTCTTTGCAATTTTGGAGGACTACATCTGTCGATGCCTCCTTGATCTGGTTCAAGAAGGGTCTTATTTGCCAATCAAGGTAGGCAGAGACCTGTATGTCCCCACGCATCTTCTTTACGTAGACTACATCCTTCTGTTTGGGCAGGCGGACAAGCAAACTTTGTCCACATTCAAGCATATCTTCCACCATTATGAATGCGTGGATGGGAAAGCTATATGCTGGATGAAATCTTCAATTTTCTTTGTAAATGGGATCAACCCTGCTAGACATCTCCGCATCGCGAATGGGCTGGGAGTTAAGCGTGGCTCCCTACCCTGTACTTACCTCGGTGTGCCCCTCTTCAGGGGGACATTCAAGGGTGCCTAATTTGAGAACAGTGCTTCCTAGATTACGCTTCAAATGTCGAAATGGAAGGGCACGTGTCTCTCCTAGGCTGACAGGGTATGCCTGGTTAACTCGGTTATCACCTCCATGTTATTTCATACTTTTTCTGTTTATAAATGGCTGGCTACACTCCACAAAATCTTAAATTCCAAAATAAGGAATTTCGTCTAGACTGGTTCAACTAGTGAGTGGAAATTGATCTGAGTTTCATGGAAGCATTGCACAAAGCCAATTGATTCTGGCGGGATTTGTATCAAGGATCTATGGCATTTCAATTATGCCATGATTGGGAAGATTGCAAGGAGTCTTCACCGGACTCAGAGTGAGATCCTTGATTTCGTTGGGGAATGATTGAAAAACAGATTATGTTATGGTTTTTTTGGGCACTTTTCATCCTCCATTTGGCTGGCTTTGCGATCTTCTTACAAGGATATAATGACTAAATCAAAATGGATCATTTCACGGTCCTCTGCCCTGAACTGCTGGTCAACCCCTTGGCTGGATCAGACCCTTTCGGAGGTGATGACGCCTCCCCATGAAATATAGAAATTAACCATTGCTGGTCTCATCTAGCAGTAGGATGACCTGGGGACCTTTGTCGCAAATGATCTTAAGATACAGATTCAGGAATATTCCATTGCAGACACTGATACCCTTATTTGGTGGCCAAACATGGTGGGTAAATTCAAGGCCCATGACTTACACCGCCTGAAGTGCCAAAATGGGATGAACCCTCCATAGTGGCTATCCAAATTCAGGGTTCCTTTCATACCCCTTCGCACTTTGTTCTTATCTAGACGATTTGGCAGAACCGGCTTCCAACTCATGCCTAGTTAAATGCGGCTGGCTGGCATCTTGCTTCTTCTTGTTTTTTATGCAGGGCGGCGGAAGAACACTGCGATCACATCTTCCTGAATTGTACCTTTTCCTCTAGCCTCTGGCGTTATCTGTTACAATGCTTCGGCGTGAAGTGTGGCCTCCAAGGATCGATCTGTGAATTTTTGTGGAGTCTGATAAAGGTGAAACTAACTGATCAGGTACATAATCTGCTGATTTCTGGTGCGGCAGATATCATTCATTATGTCTAGGTAGCCCATAAGGCCTCCGCCTTCAACCGGCCTCCCCTCACGTTGTACGGAGGAGTGGTTTCAGTGCACAAGATGATTCGGAATGCCTCGCGAATTCAAACAGGTTCAATGTGGAATGATGTAAATGATCTAACTCTACTACGCTCTCTTGGGGTTACTGGAAGATGCATGAAACCAATGGCCCTAAATTTGGTTAGATGGATTCCTCCAATTCCAGTATGGTTGAAAGTCAATGTTGATGGTGCGACACTGGGAGCCTCGGGGCCCTCAGGGTGTGGCGGCGTATTTCTTACCTGAAGAGGGTTCATTAAGGGCTCTTTCTTTCATTTTGTTTGAGACGGTTGTGCCTACAAAGTGGGGCTTTGGGACATTATAATGTCTGTGTGATACGCGATCCGGTTTGGGTGGCATCGGATCTGGATTGAGTTGGACTCGATGCTGGCGGTCGCTGTTCTAAAGAACTCACCCAGAGAGTTCCCATGGCGATTACTTCCATATTGGATTGAGTTCCTTCAAACCTCTAGATCTCAGATCATTATTGTGTCTCATGCCTATAGGGAGGCAAATTAGATGGTGGATGCTCATGCGAAAAGGGCGATTGATGAAAGATGTTCGATGTGGTCCTTCATGTCCCCATCTTTTTGTTCTCCCTTTGTTGATTCGGACATGAAGGGTGAGACACACTCTCGCCCTTGTCGAACCATCTTGTAACTGTCTCTTTATGTTTTATTGATTTTGGGGGGCTAGGCTTGCCTATCCCTTAACCTCTTTCACCATATAAATCAATGAAAACCTATAAAATACTAAAAACCTTGAAAATCCCTAAGAAAACCTTCACAATATAAAACACATAAAACCCCTAAAAATAAAAAAAACATTGTGATCCATAAAACCCTAAAAACCATATAAAACATTAAAAACCCTCAAAATCCTTAAAACCCTAAAAACCAAAAATATCCTAAAAAACCCCTTAAATTACATAAAAAACCCTAAAACCATTAAAACCCTTAAAACCATAAGAAAAAATTAAAAGCTTAAAAACTCTAAAAACCCCCAAAAACCCTAACAAAATCTAAAAATCCTAAAAGATCTTAAAAATCTTAAAATACCTTAAAACCAAAATAACCATAAAACCTTTAAAAACTAGTAAAAAATTATAAATTACCTTTGAAACCCTAAAACATTAATAAACCCAAGAAACCGTAAAAACCAAAATAACACAAAAAAATCATAAAAACCCAAAACTCCATAAAATGATAAAAAACCCTTGAAAACTTTCAAAATTCCTAAAAATATAAAAGACCATAGAAACCCTAAAAATACCTAAAAATCACTAAAAACATAAAAAAATACTAAAACCCTAAAAACCCTAATAAAACCATAAAATCTTTTTTCAAACCCCTAAAATCCTAAAAAATGCTAAAAACACTAAAAACTCTAAAAGAAACTAAAAACCTTAAAATACATAAAATCCTCTAAAAACCTCAAAAAACACTAAAAATCCATAAAAACCATAAAACCCACAAAAAAACTATTAAAACACTTTAAACCCCTAAAAATATTAAAAGATATAAAAACCCTTTAAACACCTCAAATATAAAAAAAGCCCTTAAAACCATAAAAAATTTATAAGCATAAAAACACCTAAAACCCTTAAAAACTTTAAAAAAATTAAAAATATATTTTTTTTCTTAAAAAACCTCAAAATAAATGAAAACCCATAAGAAAGCCTTATCAAACTAAAAAACATAAAACCCTAAAAATCCTAAAATCCTTAATCACCCTAAGAACCTTCAATGTCAGTAAAAAAATCTAGGAACCTATAAAAATCCAAAAAACCCAATAAATCCCTAAAAATGTAAAAACCCATAAAAACCGTTAAAATCCTAAGAAAACCTAAAAAAATCCCTAAAAATTTAAAAAATATTATAACCCTAAAAGTCCCTAATATACTAGAAACAATCTACACTATTGAAACCCTAAAAATCAAAAAATAAAACCCCAAAATATGTACAAACCATAAAAACCCACAAGAAACTCAAAAAATGCTTCAATCCCCTAAAAACATTAAAGGACTTTGAAAAAATTCAAAACCCATAAAAAATAAAAAACCCTTGAAACCCAAAAAAAATCAAAAACCATCAAAATCCATAAAAACCATAAAAACTATAAATATACTAAAAATCCTTTAAAAACCCTAAAAACATAAAAACCCCTCAAAATACTAAAAAACAATAAGAAAATCGTAAAATCCTAGAAACACTCAAAACCCATGAAAAACCTATAAACTTATAAAAGACTAAAAATACTGGAAAAACCTAAAATCCATAAAAACCATTAAATCCCCAAAAAACATTAAAACCCCTAAGGACCCATAAAACCTACAACACATTAAAAAAACTCTAAAAACCATTTATACCCATTAAAAAACTTAAAAACACTAAAAAAAATTAAAACCACTAAAAAACTGAAAAGCCCCTCCAAAAAAACAATAAAACACTAAAACCCCTAAAATCACTAAAAACCTAAAAACCCTAAAAACCCAAAAACACCTAAAAACTAGAAAATAATTAATAATACCTGAAAACCTAAAAGATAATAAAAACCCAGAAAAATCCTAAAAACATAAAAACCATAAATCACTTAAATCCCCTAGAAAAATAGTGATTTTAACAACACAAAAATACCAGAAAACCCATAAAAATCCTAAAAATACATAAAAATGTAAAAAACATAAAACACCTCAAAACCCCTATGAAAACCTTAAAAACTAAAAAAACCGGAACATCGTCAAAAACCTAAATGCCTTAAAAAATATAAAACTCCTAAAAACCTAAAAATGCTAAAAACCATAAAAAACATATAAACTAATCAAAACCCTAAAAAACCCCTAAAAACCATAAAAATCCCTAAAAACCCAAAAACCCGCTAGAATATTTCAAAAAACCTTGATCCTCTAAAAATATATTAAACTCTATAATATACTATAAATCCTAAAAAACTCAAAAAAAAACCTAAAAAACCAAATATCCCTGAAAACCCAAAAACCCTGTAAAACCCTAAAATCACAAAAAAAAACATAAAAACCCTTGAATCGGACCCAATGATTGTAATGTATTCACTTGAGATAAAATCCCGGAGAGTTCATTAGAGACTTCTCCCATAATGGATTGAATGTCTTGGCCATTTTTAAGATCTCTCTATAAATGTTACACATGCCTAGAGGGAGGTGAACTTGGTTGCGGATTCTCTCTCCAAAGAGGCAATTTTTGAAAGGACCTAGATGAGGTCCTTTGTGACCCCATATTTTTTCTCACGCTTTATAGACTCTGACATGAATGGTGACTTTCACATCTGTGTTTGTAATCCCTAATATTAGTTCACTATATTTTAATTTTCTAATAATTTTTGGGGACAAGGTACGCATGGTCTCGAGCCATCTTTGTCTATAAAAACCATCGAAAAACAAAAAAAAAACAAATAATAAAACCCCCTAAAATCACTAAAAAATTAAAATACCCTAAAGACCATAAAAACCCTAAGGAAACCATAAAAACCTAAAAACTATTAAAAACCCCAAAGACCTAAAAAATACTAAAAAACCTATAGAACCATAAAAACCCTAAAAACTGTAAAAAAACTAAAAATCCATAAAACACCCAAAAAAATCGTAAAAATACAAAAAAATATAAAAAACCATTAAAATACTCAAAAACCCTAAAAACCATCAAAAAACATGAGAAACATTAAAACCCCAGAAAACCTAAAATCCCTAAAACCCTAAAAAATTCTAAAACCGCTAAAAGACCATAAAAACCTGAAAACCCCTAAAAACCATACAAACCTCTAAAAACAATTAGGATACGCTCCACCCAAAACCCCTAAAACCCTTCCAGAAACTAAGGATGGCGGCGCACTCTCCTGGTGCTCTCTCCCCTACGAGTCGGCTTCTAGGTTTTCCAGTGGTTTCCCCTGAAGATGGTGGTGTTGGTCCTTTGCCTCTTCGCTAGCGGACTTGCGGGAGGCGCTTGTGGTGGTGGCGGGCTGATGTAGACTCTCTCGGTGTGGAAGTTGCTGTTTGGCGGTCTCTCATTTTCCATGGGGCGACACAGATCAGGGATTCTGTAATTTTTCAAGCCCTTCCCTATTGTGCTGTTAGAGGGAGATCTTGGCACGTATCAGGGTTTCAGCGACGGAGGTACTCAACTGCGGTCTCTATATCAAAGGTGATAGGTAACCCCTGGATTCGACAAGCGATGGAGTTGACTGGTGTGTCGGCACTAGATCCCTTCTCAGGCCATGCTTTTAGGGAGAGATATTGGAAACAACAGTCTTCAACAGAAGGTTTTCTTTCTGTTCTAGTTCAATCCTTTCCTCGGTTCATGAAGTAGATGTAGGTGCGTGCTCTTCCTCACCCCTCGGTTTTGTCTCCGCTCCATGCTGTTGATGCTAGATCTGGTCGGACCATTTGGCATTCCATGTCCTCTTATTTGTTGGTTGTGATGTTGGTTACAAATCATCTGGTTTTTCTGAAATGGGATAGATGATTTTTGATGTGCTCTTGCTGGTGGTATGTGGTAAATTATGCTATGAGGTGTAGAATGCTGAATGTGGTCTGGTTTGATGGCCTTGATTGCCAGATTCTGAGCTATGATTCCCTGGGAGACATTGGGTTCAGATGTGTTGATTGATTTTTTTTGTGCTACAAGTTGATTGGAGCTGGTTGGATTGGAGTTGGTGATGTTTTTGTTGGCGATGCTAGTGTGTTGGTGTTGTTTCTTACCGGAGGTTACTGCTGGTTTCCTGGGAAGATGAGTTTGGCGTGGTATTTTGAGCAGGAGTTTCATCGGCGTTGTGGTTTGGCTGTTACCGGTTGTCTTTTGTGCTATGATTGGTTTGGTTGTGATTCGTTATGGGCACTGGTCTTTGGTTGGGGATGCTGGTGCTTGGTGGTGGTTGTTGTTCTGCTGTGAGGTGTTGAAGCTGGTTTGGTTGTGGTTCGGTGTGGTTGCTGGCTTTTGGTTCTATTGAGTGGTGTGGCACATTGTTTCTCCTTTCGGTGCTGTGGAGATGTTGCGTCGTCCCGAAGTTATGAAGGGGAGTTCCATGACTTTGGTGCTGATGGTTCTGTGCTGAAGGCGGTGGATCTTCTTGGTGAGAAGGTGCTGGATGCTAGTTTTTGTGAGATTGGACAATGGTCTTTGGTTAGTTGTGAGCTGCTGGTTTCTCAGGAATGCTGGATGATGGAGCTTCTTATGGAGGATCTTCTTGTTGAGAAATTGTTGGATGCTATAACATGTGCGATTGGATGTTGGTCGCTACTTGGGTTTGAGATTTGGATGCTGGTTTCTGATTGGATGGGAAGTTATAAAGGGTTGCTAGAGCTGCCAACTGCTGGAATTGGCTGAGAAGGTACTGAAGCTTCTATGAGTTTGGGGTTGTGTCTTTTCTTTTGAATTTTCTTTTTTTGTGGTCTTTGGGTGTGTGTTTGTTAAGGGATTTTGGGTGTGGTTTGATTGACCCCGCCCCTCCCTTGTCTGCAGTGTCCTCATGTCTTTTTTCTAATAAACTTTGGGGGCTGTCAGGAATAGTCTGGCCCCGAGCCTTCCTTTCTCTAAAAACCATTAAAACACATAAAACCCATAAAACCCCTAAAAAATCAGTAAATAATCTATAATCCCTTCAAACCCTCAAAGTTGTTAAAATTCTAAAAAAAATTAAAACTCCTAAAACACTCAAAAAACCTAAAACCCCCAAAAGCATAAAAACCCTAAAAACCACTAGAACCCATCAAAATACTTAAAATCCCTAAAAACCCATACAAATCTATACAAATCCCTAAAAATTAATAAACCCTAAACCCCCTGAAATCCAATAAAGAAACCTTAAAACCGTAAAGACACACAAAACCCTTGAAAACCCAAAAAAACAAAAAAAAAACCCTAACACCCCTTAAATTCATAAAACCCCCTAAAAACATAAAAATCCATAAGAACACAAAAATACATTAAATACTCAAAAAACCCTTTAAAACCCTCAAAATGTTGAAGAACACTAAAAAACCAGAAAACCCTTTAAACCCCAAAAAACACAAAAAAAAACATAAAATCCCTAAAATCCCTAAAAACCCTCAAAAACCCTCAAACCCAAAAAAAATTAATAAAAATTTTAAAATTCAATAAAAATACACTAAAAATGTAAAAATCAATAAAAACCCTTTAAACCTTAGGAAATCCTTAATACCTAAAAAATATACAGCCTAAAAAAATAATACTAAAACCCCTAAAAACCACAAAAAAACACTAAAACCCCTCAAAAACCCTAAAAAACCTCAATTCCATAAAAATCGTAAACAAATCCCTAAAAACAATTAAAAACATAAAAAATCTAGAAAACTTGAAAACCCGTAAGAAATCCATAAAAACCTAAAAACTACAAAAACCACAAAAAACCTAAAAACCATAAAAAAGCATAAAACCCAAAAAACCCTATAAATCCTTAAAAACCTAAAAAACCATAAAAATAACGAACAATAAAATAAAATCCATAAAAACATAAAAAACACTAAAAATCCTAAAACACCGTATGAAGACTATAAAAAATTTGAAACACATAAAACCCTTAAAAAACTAAAAAATTTCTAAAGAACCTAAAATCCATAAAATCCCCAAAAAAACAACTAAAAACTCCAAAACCCCAAAAATTCCCAAAAATGTTAAAAAATCTAAAAAAACATAAAATCCCTAAAAACAAAAAAAAAACACTATAACCCAAAATACCATAAAAGCCCTCAAAAACACAAAAAAACCCTGAAACCCCATAAAAAATCCTAAAAATCACTAAAAATATAAAAAAACCATTAAACCACTAAAAACCCTATGATATCATTAAAAATCTAAAAAAACATCAAACCACTAAATAACCTAAAAAAATAGAAAAGCCTTATAAACCCTAGAAACCCATAAGAACCATAAAAATCACTAAAATCCATAAAAATTCTAAAATGCCCAAAAAATCATTAAAACATAAGAAACCCTAAAACCCTTGAAAAAAAATAAAAACATAAAACCTAAAAACAATTTAATCCCTGAAAAATGATAAAAACCATAAAAAACCCTAAAATCCCCTAAAAACCTTAAAAACCATAAAAACTAAAAAATTCATAAAAACATTAGAAACCATAAAAACCCATACATCCCTAAATAACAAATAAAAAACCAAATACCATTTAAACCCCTAAAGCATTAAAAACTCTAAAAAATTTGAAAACCTTGAAAAATAAAAGAACCATTAAAACCTAAAAAAACATAAATACCCAGAAATCCCAAAAAACTGTAAAAAACCTAAAAATAATTAAAAATAATTAAAACACATAAAATTCCTAAAAAAATACCTAAACATACCTAAAAACAAAAATTCCCTAAAAACCTTGAAATCCTCGAAGAAAACCTCAAAACCTAAAAACACTTAAAAATGAAAAAACAGAAAAATATTAAAATCCCCAAAAACCCAAAAAACCCTAAAATCCATTAAAATTTTGAAAATTGTAAAAACTTATTAAAATCCATAAAAATCCCTAAAAACTCATAAAAAGCCTAAAATCCTTGAAAACACCTAAAAAACCATAAAAATTTAAAACACATAAAAATCCTAGAAAACCAAAAAATGTTAAAAGCTCTATGAGACCCTAAAAACACTAAAGCCCCTAAAACACAAAAAAACCTAAAAATATTGAAATATCCTAAAGGCCCATAAAAAACCTAAAAAAATAAAAAAAAAACTGAAAACCCTTTTAAACCCTAAAAATGATAACTATAAAAACCATAAACCCCTAAAAATATAAAAAAAAAACATAATCACTAAAAACCCATAAAAACCATAAAAACCCCTACAGGCCCTAAAAATCCATAAAAACACTAAAGAACCATAACAATATAAATACTACTAAAATACCTAAAATGATAAATCCCTATAAACCTTGAAAAACTAATGAAAACCTTCAAAGTCGAAAAACATATAAAACCCCTAAAAACCAAAAAATGTAAAAAAACCTAAACATCCTTGGAAACCAAAAAAAACCCATAAATACATTAAAAACCCCAAAAAATAGAAAGACCTAAAAAATCTCTAAAAACACTAAAAACCCATAAAACCACTAAAAACATTAAAAAAATATTAAAAACCTAAAAGTATATTTAACCCCAATAAAAACTAAAAATGTTAATAACCGAAAAACCATTACAAACCCTAAAAACAATAAAAAACATTAAAAAACTATAAAACCCTAAAATCCCATAAACCCTAAAGACCCAATAAAAACTCAAAAACCCCATTAAACCCCAAAAACATAAAAAAGGAAAAAAAAACTTTAAACACCCAAAAAACCCTAAAATCCCTCTAAATCTATGAAAACCCAAAAAACTATAAAATTCCAAAATATCCCTAAAAATACCTATAAATGTAAAAAACATAAAAAAATTTAAATTCCCTTGGAAAACCATAAAAACCTAAAAACACTGAAGACCCATAAAAGGCTTAAAACATTAAAAACCCAAAAAAAATATTTAAAACCCCACAAAATCCCTAAAAACCATAAATACCATAAAAACCAAAAAAACACTAAAAATTCAAAAAAAACTTAAAAAATCCAAAACACATAGAGAACCCTAAAAAATACTTAAAAACCCAAAATTACTTAAAACACCTAAAAACCTAAAAACACTAAAAACCCTAAAAGACTATAAAAATCCTAAACACCCTGAAAAACATAAAAACCCCAATTAATCTTAAAAAAACATCAAAACCCATAAAAACCCTAAAACCACATAAATTGTAAAACCATTTAATCCCCCCAAAATGTTAAAAAATCCAAAAACAATGAAAATCATAAAATCCCCAAAAAAAAACCAAACAAACCCAAAAAACCATAATACCCCTTAAAACCCCAAAAGTCCCTAAAAATTATAAAATTCCCTAAAACCCTAAAAATGATAAAAATAAAAATGCCTAAAATCCATATGATGTTAAAATAACCTAAAAACCCTAAAACTCCTAAAAAACCTTAAAAACCTAGACACTTAAAACCCCTATAAAACTAAAAAATTCTAAAAAACATAAAACCACTAAATATCCTAAAAAACCAAAAACCCATAAAAAGCATAAAAAATCCCAAACAACATTAATACCTCTAAAAACTCAAAAAACATTTTAAAACCCTAAAAATATTTAAGAATTCTAAAAAACATTAAAAATCCAAAAATTAACCCTAAAATTCAAAAAACCCAAAAAACCCCAAAAAACCTTTAAAACCCAAAAAACCATAAAATCATTAAAATCCTAAAAGAATCCCTAAAATAAATAAAAACATAAAAATTCATAAAAACCTGAATAACCTTCATAAATACTTAAAAAAATAAAATCACTTTAAACCCAAAAAAACCAAAAAATACTAAAAAACCTAAACTCCCCTAAAAATCCTAAAAATTCACTAAAAATTTAAAATCCCCAAAGACAATGAAAAGACCAAAGAAATCCTTTAAACCCTAAAATCAATTAAAAACCTTAAAAACCTATAAATTTTTAAATCCCTAAAAGACACTAAAATCAAAAAACACATAAAAATCATTAAAACCCATAAAAATCTTAATTTCCCTAAAAACCCATAAAAATCTAAAAAAAATCTAAGAATCCCTAAAATCATAAAAAACCCTCAAAACACTGAAAACCTTTAAGGAAATCATAAAATACTAAAAACAATTAAAACCCATAAAAACCTAAAAAACCCTAAACCCCTAAAAACCTAAAAACCCAAAAAACCCATAAATCCTTTGAAAACTTTAAAAACCCCAAAAATTCTGTAATAAACTTAAAAACCACCAAAAAATCTAAAATTAATTTAACCCCTAAAAATGTTAAAAACAATAAAAACCCATAAAACTATAAAAAACTAAAAAGAATACCTAAAACCACAAAAAACAAAAAATCCCTAATATCCCAAAATACTATACAAAACCATAAAACTCTAGAAACCATAAAAATCCCTAAAAATCCCTAAAAACATATAAAACACTAAAAACATGGAAGACCCATAGAAATACATAATAATAAAAAAACCATTAACCCCCTAAAAAACCTAACGATTTTCAAAACCCTAAAAAACACTAAAACCATAAAAAACCTACCCCCACACAAAAATAACAAAAAACCCTAAAAACCCAAATAATATTAAAAGGTCCCTAAAAATAACAATAATCCTAAAAAACCTTAAAATATTGAAAACAGAAAAAAAACCTTAAAAACATAAAAATAATTAGAACCCCCAAAAAATGAAAATATCTAAATCTCTAAAAAATCATAAAAACACTAAAAACCATAAAAACCCTAAAAATAGTTAAAACCCCTAAAATGAATAAAAAACTAAAAAACTCTAAAAACTGTAAAAACCATTTAAACCCCAAAAAACTTAAAAAACTTCTAAAATACCTTTAAACCCCCAAAAAATCATAAAAAACCTAAAAACCCCAAAAAACCAATAAAAACCCTCAAAACCCTGAAAATAGTGAAACCCTTCAAAATACCTAAAAATGAATAAAAATCAAAAAACCCAAAAAATCCCAAAAAAATTAAAATTTATAAAAACCCTTAAAAATGTATGAAAATCATAAACCACCAAAAAATTTTAAAACCCCTAAAAAACTAAAAAAATTCTAAAAACACTACAACCCATTAAATCCCAAATAACCCTAAAAAACTATGAAAATCCTATGAATGTCCTAAAAATCCATAAAAACATAAAAATTCCAAAAAACCCTGAAAACCCAAATTAAAACTTTACATGCCTAAGAAAACATTAAAAAAATAATAAACCTAAAAAACACTAAAACCCTAAAACCCTAAATGACACTATAAACCCTAAAACTCCCTAAAAACATTAAAAAACCAAAACCCAATAAAAAAATATAAAATAACCAAACCTCTAAAAACCCTTTAAACCCAAAAAATAATGAAAAACTATAAAAAACCTTAAAACCCCCAAAAAATTAAAAAACTTCTATATTCCAAAAATACCATTAAAAACCTAAAATACCATAATACCCCCAAAGTCCCTAAAACCCATAAAACCCCATAAAATCATAAAAATGCATAAAAATTGCTTAAAACATAAAAACCTAAAAAACCATGAAAACTAATAAGAAAACCTTAAACACCTAAAAACACATAAAACAAAAAAATTTATAAAATCTTTAAAAAATCCTAAAACACCTAAAACCCATAAAACTACTAGAAACCTTAAAAAACATAAAGTCCCAAAAAACCCTAAAACCACTAAAAACTATAAAATACATTAAAAACCAAAAAAATACATAAAAACCCAAAAAAACATAAATATTTAGAGAAACCTGAAAGACCCTAAATGTTTATAGAAGACCTTAAGACCATTAAACAATAAAAAACCCTAAAAACCCTAAAAAAATCATTAATAAGACCAAAAAAATAACTAAAAATGTAAAAACAATAAAAAACATGAAAACCCCTACGAAAACCACAAAAACCTAAAAACAATTAATTCCCTAAAAAACAAAAAAAAAACACATAAAATTCAATATATACCTTAAATAACCACTAAAAACTCAAAAAAACCATATAAAGCATAAAAAAAATGTTAAAAAACTCTAAAAAATTAAAATCATAAAAACTCGAAAAATAAATAATAAAAACCATGAAAATCCTTACAATAGAAAAAAAAATCCATAAATGTAGAAGTCCATAAAAACCATAAAAAAGTCTAAAAAACCTGAAAACCAAAAATGACTTCAACCCCTTAAAAACTAAAAGAATGCTAAAACCCAAAAAAAAAAGATTTAAAAACCTCAAAATCCATAAAAACCCTAAAATAAAAAAATATTTAAAACCTAAAATCTATAAGAATGTAAAAAAAACCTAAAAAATCATAACAAAATGTTGGAAATATAAATGTTATATAATCCCTAAAAACCTAAAAAAAGAAAAAAACCCTAAAAGGCCCTAAAAACATAAAACCCCTAAATACCATAAAAATACCTAAAAACCATAAAGAACCCTAAAAACCCATAAAAACACTAAAACCCCACTAAAAACTCTAAAACCATTTAAACACTTAAAATAATAAAAAACTATAAATACCATTTAAAACTCTAAAAAACTAAAAAAACCCCTTAAATTTCAAAAAATAATAAAACCCCCTTAAAACTCTAAAAACCCTCAAAATCCATAAAACCCCTAAAACCATTAAAAAAATATCGATAAAAATCACTATAAATATAAAAACTAAAAAAACAACATAAACCCAAGAAAATATAAAAACCATAAAACCCCTAAAAACATTAAAAAACCGTAAATACCAATGAAAAACCTAAAATAATCTCAAAAAATTATAATAACCCTTTAAACCATTAATGCCTTTTAAAACAATAAAAACATTAAGACCCAAAAAAAATAAAAAATATCCTGAAACCCCAAAAAAAAATAATAAAACCCTAAAACCCCAAAAAAACACCCAAAACGCTAGAAAACACCAAAAACCTAAAAAATAAAAAATACCCCAAATAACGTAAAAATTCCTAAACACCCTGAAAAATACTATGAAATCCTTATAAAAATTAATACACATACACCCCTAAAAAATCCTAAAAAATCACTAAAAACCCTACATCCCTAAAAACTATAAAAAATAAGAAAAACATTAAAGGTCCCTAAAAACCAAAATACCCTAAGAAAAATAAAAACAAAATAACCCCAAAAAATTTCCCTAAAAATATAAAAAATCATAAAAAACCACTAATAAAACCCTAGAAAACTAAAAACAACTAAAACTCTTAAAAATCCTAAAAATCACTAAAACCCATAAAACCTGAAAACCCATAAAAAACCACTAAAAACCATAAAAACCTAAAAACATATAAAACCCAAAAAAACCACCAAAAAAAGTATAAAAACCATTTAAACCACTAAAAAATTTAAAAACTCTAAAAAAATTTAAAAACCATAAAAACTAAAAAAACTAAAAAACCCCAAAAACCAAAAAATACCCTAACACCCCCCCCAAAATCCTAATCCCCAAAAAACCCCTAAAATTCCAAAAAAATAACTAAAATCAATAATCATACATAAAAAATTAAAAAAACATAAAAACCCTACAAAACCTTATGAATACCTTAAAACAAAAAAACACCAAAACACTTAAAAACCAAAAATTGTTAAAAACCCTAAAAAACCCTAAAATCCCTAAAATCACTCAAAATACCAAAAAACAAATAATAATCCTTAAAATCCATAAAAATGAATAAATACGTAACAAAAATCTAGGATCCTTGAAAAACACTGTGAAATATTTAATAAACTAAAAACACTTTAACCCCAAAATTATAAAAAGGCTAAAAACCCTAAAAAAATCTAAATAACCTAAAACCCACACACCCCCTTACAACCTAAAAAAATAATAAAACCTATAAATAACATAAAAACAACTCAAAACTCTAAAACCCTTTTAACACATAATTTTTTTTTAAATCTCAAAATAACTTTAAAAAAATTAAAAGACAAAAAAACAATAAAATCCCAAAAAGCGGTAAAAAACCCTAAATAAATAATACCCCTGAAACCTTTAGAAAATCTTAAAAGAAAATAAATATCATAAAACCCACAAAAATCTCTAAAAACATTTTAAACTACTAAAAACATTTAATACTCTAAATAACTGCAAAACCCTAAAAACCCCAAAAAATCCACAAAATCATGAAAAACCCAAAAACCCATAAAAATTATAAAAAATTACCCAAAAACCTCTTAAAATTTATAAAACCATAAAAACACTTAAAACCACTTAAAAACCACAAAAACATAAAATCCATAAAATACTAGAAAATGTAAAAACCCCTATAATACCATAAAAACCCTAAACCCATCAAAACCCTTAAAACATGAAAAACCATTAAAATCCTAAATAATCTATAAATATACCTAAAAAATAAAAACCATAAAAAACCTAATGACCCCTTAGAATTCCTTAAAAACCAAGAATCAATTGAAATCAGTAAAAATGCTTAAAACAAAAAATTACCCTAAAAACCCTAAATCCCCACAAAATTGTAAAACCCCCTAAATCTTTCAAAATCCATAAATACCCTAAAACCACTATAAAATATAAAATCATTTAAACCCCTAAAAATATAAACAATATTAAAAAACCTTATAAACCTAAAAAACTAGGAAATCCTCTAAAACAAAAAAAAACCATAAAACCCTAAAATTCCTAAAAACACAAAAAAACCTAAAAATAAAAAGAACCCCTAAAATGTATAAAAATATTAAAAAAATACTACAAACCATAAAACAAAACCCTAAAATGCATTGAACCCCCAAATAAAATCTTAAAATCCTAAAAACACTTAAAAACTCTAAAAACCTAAAAATGCTGAAATCCCTAAAAAAATATTAAAGCCTAAAAACCCCTAAAACCATAAAAATCTCTAAAAACATTTAAAAATCATAACAAAAAAATCATATGACAACTAAGAAATATAAATAAACCTTTAAACCCCTAAAAAATTAATATATCCTAAAAATCCATCAAGCCCACTAAAAAACTAAAAACATAAAACCAAAAAATAATAAAAAAAACCTTAAAACCATAAAACCTCAAAATTGTAGAACCCAAAAAAACCTTAAAAATATTAAAAAATCAATTAAAATCCCTAAAAACCAAAAACAATCTAAAACAATAAAAACCCCATAGAAATTCTTAAAAACCTAAAAACACTTTAAACCCCTAAAAACCCAAAAAATGGAAAAAACACTAAAAAATAAATAAGAACCCAAAAAACACTAAACACCCTAAAAATCCCTAAAATCCAAAAAAAAATAGATATTCTGAAAATCCTTAAAAACGTTAAAAACCATGAAAATATATAATAAATTATTTAAAATATAGAAACACATAAAACCCCTATAAACCTAAAATCATGAAAAACACTAAAAGACCCTAAAATCTCCTAAAACCCAAAAAAACCCACAAAACCTTAAAAAACCCTAAAAGCCATAAAAACCTAAAACCCACTAAAAATATAAAAAAACCTTTGACCCACAAAAAATGATAAAACACTCTAAAAACCCACATAACCATATAAAACACAAAAAATCTAGAAAATCACTAAAAATAAAATAAAAAACTCTAAACACCCTAAAACCCAAATAACCCTAAAATCCCTCAAAATATTTAAAAACCCTTGAAACCATAAAAATCAGAAAAAACTGTAAAATATCTAAAAATGGTGAAACTTATAAAAACCTTGAAATTCCCTAAGAAAACCTTAAAAACATATAAACACTTAAAACCCCTAAAAGCTTAATAATGCTAAAAATGCTAAAAAAATATAAAAACCATAAAATCCCTAAAAACCTTAAAAACCCTAAAAACTAATAAAAACCCTAAAAACCAATGAAAACTCTAAATACACATTAAACCCCTCAAAACTTTAAGAAACTATAAATACCTTAAAAACCATAAAACTCAAAAAATATTAAAAATATATAAAATTCATAAAACACAAAAAAAGAAACCTCTAAAAACCTCAAAAACACAAAAAACCATATAAAACAATAAAAATACTAAAAAATCCATAATTGACACTAAAAACCTGAGAAACCATAAAAAACTCTAAAATATTATAATACATCCTTAAAAACCAATAAACACATAAAACCCTTAAGAAACCTAAAATAATTCAATAATCCCCAAAATCCCCTAAAAACCCTAAAACCCCAAAAAACAATCAAAATCCCGAAAAACCCTAAAAATATCCATAAAATCAATAAAATTTCATAAAAACATAAAAAAAACATACAAACCTAAAAAACCCTAAGAAAAATATAAAAACCTAAAAACACATAAACCCCTATGGAACCTATAAAATGCCATAACACCTAAAAACCACTCAAAACCCCTGAAATCCTTAAAACATTAAACCCTTAAAAACCTTAAGAAACCCTAATAACCAATAAAAATAAAAAAACCAACTTAAAACGATGAGAATTCTTTAAACCCATAAAAAATGGATGGCGGCTCACTCCCCCCGCTCTCTCTCTCTCGTTCGCTACCACTTCCAGGTTCTCTCATGAATCTTGCTCGGAGCTTTGGCGTTGATTCTCGGTGATGATGGGTTTTGGCTGTGCTCTCCTATCTCAAGGAGGTGGTTACTTTCATCCGGCGTCTTTTTATCCCTCGCACTCTGTGGATATTGTCCTTGGATGGGACCAAGCGTTGTTGCGCATCTGGGTTTCGGTGGCTATGGAGATTTCCCGATCTGGTCTCTGTTGAAGTTGATGGCCATGTAGAGGCCGGGAATCCTTCGGATCTAGGGTTTCCATGGGAAGGTCAACGGGGTCGCGTTCTTCAGTGGCATAGAAGGTCGCTTTGGTTGCTCCGGATCTGGTATCTTCGATGATGCAGTGCGCTGGGTTGGCCGGTTTTGCGATCCTCCCTACTGACCGTAGATCTCGGCTTGGGTGGAGTGTGGTGGCTTCTATGGCGGTGCGTCGACTCTTGGTGGATACGGTTTGGTGGTTCCATGCCTGATCCAGCTTTTGTGGTTTACAGATCTATTCATTATCGGTCTACGCCGAAGTTCCAGGTTTGTTCTCCGGCTCCTACTTTGATTCTTGCTGATATCTCTGGATGGTCTATGCATTGATGTGATCTGGTTGTTTTTCTGCGGTGCCAAAGTGGTCTGTTTGGCCCGGTGATGCTGGTATTGTTTGGTATTCATGATGTGAGGTGCAGCATGATGGTTGCGCTTTGCTTTTTCTGGGTTGTTGGAAGGGCGATTTGGGATGTGGTTTGGTTGTTGGTAGCCTTTTTCCACTGGTGGTTCTGTTGGGTGTGCATGATGGTGAGAATTTCTACTGAGATGATGTTGGCCGATGGGAGGTGTGCTGCGGTTTGGTTTGTGGTCCTTTGTGCTATTGCTGGTCTGGCTGTGTTTTGGCGTGGATGCTGGCCTTTGGTTCTGTTGAGTAGTGAGGGGATCTATCCGGCCTTTGGGTGTGTTTTTTTTTGGAAGCTGGAGAGCTGGTGTCTGGTTACTGATTGGTTGGGACATGACGTTGTGGTGACATATGGCTTTGGTGATGGTGGTCTGATGCTGCTGGTGGTGAATCCCCTTGGTGCAGAGCTGCTGGACGTTGAATGTTGTGTGGCTGAACTTTGGCTACTGCTTAGCTGGGAGGTGCTGAAGGAATTTTGTGGTCGCGATGATTAGAAGTGGTGCTAGATGCTGGTGTTGGCTGGACGTGCTGTAATGATGCTGCTGTTGTGCCTGGTTTTCGAGTCGTTTTCTTTTTTGCTTTTCTTTTTGTGGGCTTATCTTTGGGTATGGGTTGATTCACCCTGCCCCGCCTGGTCTGCATTGCTACCTTTTTTCTTAATAAACTTTGGGGGGTCAGGAATAGCCTGATCCTACACCGACCTTCGCTATAAAAAAAATTAAAAAACTCTAAATAACTATAGAGACCATGAAAAACTCAAAAATTACACAAGAACCTCAAAAAAACCTTAAAACCCCTAAAAAATCCTAAAAACCTCAAAATTCTTATAAACCATAAAAAATCCTAAAATATCATTAAAATTTTATAAAAAACATAAATAATCCTAAAACACCCAAAATCCTACAAAACATACAAAAAAAATAAAACACCTAAAAACCTAAAAAACATCGACACCATAAAAACCATAAAAATCCTAAAAATCTATAAAAAACCTCAAAATCCATTAAAACCCTTAAAAGAAAAAAATACTAAAAAGTCCCTAAAATCCCTAAAAACTTAAAAACCCTAAAGACCCTAGAAAACCCAACAAAAAATTAAAACCCTTAAAAAATTAAAATACTAAAAACCTGAAAACCCCTAAAAAACCATAACACTCCTTTAAGCGGTAAAACCCCCTAAAACCTCAAAAATTCTTAAAACCGTTAAAAATCCTAAAAAATTGTAAAAACAGTAAAAATACATTAATCCCCAAAAATGATAAAATTATCAAAAAATAATAATAAACAAAATAAACTTAAAAAACTCTAAAAAAACAAATAATCCATAAAAAACATAAAAAACCCCAAACCCTCAAAATACCTAAAAACCCTACAAATCAAAAAATACTAAAAAATTCCTTAAAATATCTAAAAACATAAAAACCCCTAATTTTGTTTTGAAAAATAACAAAACATTAAAAACCTAAATAACATAAAACTCCTAAAAACCTAAAAAACACTAAAACCCCTAAAAACAGTAAAAACCATAAAAATGATAAAACCACTTAAATGATTTAATCCCATAAAACACATTAAACCCATAAAACCACTAAAACCTTTAAAATCCCTTTAGACCCCTAAAACGGATTTGCAAACTCCTTTCCTCCCAGCCAACGGCTGTTGTAGTTTTTGAGTTGCTAAAAAGTATTTTAATGTTGGACTTGTTAAGGAGGTGGAAGTGGAGGATTTAGGTGGCATGAGTCTGGAATTGGATAGGAAGCACTATGAATATGGATGGGCTGGTGAACAAGTGATTTACAATGATGAAGGTGTGGCTCTGAGCAAAAATAGTGGGAAAGCAGGAAGTAGTGTTTTGAAAGGGGGATATGGGTAAGGGAATTGGATCAGCAAGGGGACATGGTTGGGTTGGGGCACAAGGAGAGCCCCCTGAAGTAGACCATGGGCTATTTTTCAGTGGCCTTGAGGAATGATAGTGGGCAGGCCAGTAGCAGTCAGTTTCTATATTTGGATGGTGTCTCTCTGAGTAATAGGTTTTAGGGTTTGGACTTTGTTGAGTCAGCTGGTGGCGATACAGTGCAAGGGGGTGTCTTAGTAGTGGGTCTCTAAGAAGGAGGAGGAGGCTAAAAATTGGTAAGAACTGATTATGGTTGGGCATGATCTGATTATGGTAGGGAAGTAGACCCTCAGCTTTGATGAGGGACCCCTTGATTGGAGCTTGGATGACCCTTTGGGGCTAACCCCTGGGTGTAAGGAAAATGGTACGGCTGGCCTGGGGGCTTTTCCAGTGATCCATGATGAAGAGGTCAGTACATATCATTCAGAGGACTTAGCTAGACTTTTACTACTAGATATTGATGTCATCAATGGGGAATGAGGTATGGTCTCATATATGAAGCTAGCCATGGTGGTGCATTGATCCTCTTTTGGTGAGGACCACCATGTGGTCCTACATGACATGGGGGTGGTGGAACGGACAAGGGTCTTCATCATGGATGAGACTAAAATTTTAGGGGATATGTTTATTGAGGATGACAACAGGATAAACTCCAACATGGCCCAGTTAAGGTGGGAAAGAGCTATGCATGGGAATGCCTCTCAAAAGGGGGGTGAAGAACCCTCCAGACAAGTCACCCACCCACTGCTGACAAAGTGTGGAAACAAGGATGGTGACAAGGGGGGCCCTAAATGTGGACAGTGACAGCAAAATATATGGAAATCCCGTACATGCGGATGGTTTCATATCATCCCCCCTAAAAGGAGGAAGAAGAGGGATGACTCTTTTATTTCTCGGCCCAAGGTTACCCAAGCTACCTCAAGGGAGATTAAACTCAAATTAAAATCCAATAAGAGGGAGTGTCCTCCATGCTCCTTAGAGCATGAGAGATTCAGGGAGAATTATATGATGCTCTTCAGACTTCAAGAGGACATCGAGTCTGGATAGGAGACTATAGAATAGTGGGTGGACTTTAACTTCTGCTTTACTGAAGTCGCTTCTAGATATGGTGTGGATAGTGACCCTCACGGTGCAGTTCATGTTTATGAAATTGGCGGAAACATTGACTTACTTATTTCTATTTTGTGATTTTTGGGCTCTTTGGGAGTTTTGGTTTGTAGGGGGTGTTGGGGATTTTGGGTTTGGGTTGTTTGACCCTGCCCCTCCCTATGTTTGTGTTACCAATTTTCTAATTATACATTGGGGGGGATAGGGATAGCCTGGTCCTTCGACTTCCTTTCTATAAAACCCATAAAACCCTAAAACCTACTAAAATCTATAAAAATCATTCAAACCCAAAAAAACATTAAAAAACCTAAAAACTTATAAAAACCTAAAAAACACAAAATAATCTGTAAAAACCCAAAAACCATAAAAACAGAAAAACCCTAAAAACATAAAAACAAAAATACACCATAATGATCCTAAAAACCCCTAAATTTTCCTAAAAATGTAAAAACCCTAAAAACCAAAAAAAAATTAAGAAAATCTTAAAAATATAAAAAAACATAAAACTCCTAAAAAGAATAAAAAATTCTAAAAACCCTAAAAACCCAAAAATCCAATAAATCCCTAAAGACCCTAAAAATAACTAAAAACCTTAAAACCATAAAAATCCATAAAATCCTTAAACGTATAAAAAAAGGAAACAAAACTAAAAACCCTGAAAAAGACTAAGAAAGTAGTAAAAATCTAAAAACACTTAAAACCCCAAAAAAACATAAAAACCCATAAAAATACAAAGGAGACTAATTAACTTTAAAAACCCAAACTAACAAAAAAAAACCATAAAAATAATAAAAACACTAAAGCATATAAAAACACTAAAACCCCTTAAAAATTCCAAAAACCCTTCAAACCCCTAAAAACATTAGAAACGTGAAAAAATCTTAAAACCCTTAAAAATGAAAAAATATCTTAAAAACCTAAAAACCCTAAAAACCCAAAAAACCCATATAAAAAACCAAAAAACCAAAAACACTTATAATCATTTCAAACCCATAAAACCCTAAAATACCACAATAAAAATATAAAAATATTTTAAACCCTTATTTTTAAAAAAACACAAAAACCTTAAAAAACTAAAAACACTAAAATCTATAAAATTCAGTAAAAAAACAATAAAAATTCCAAGGAACACTAAAAATATATAAAACTATAAATAAATAAAATATCAAACAAACCATAATAAATAATTCAAACCCCCCAAAGACATAAAACCCCTAAAACCCTAAAATTGGTAAAAATCACTAGATTCCGTAAAAACCCAAAAAACCCTCAAAATCCATAAAAACCAAAACATTGAAAAACCTAAAAAATCATTTAAATCACTAAAAACATAAAAACACATAAAAATCCTTAAAGACCATAAGAAAACATTAAAATTCTAAAAACAATTAAAACCCCTAAAACAAGTAAAAAACAAAAAACCCTAAAATACCTTAAAACCCATAAAACCCCCTAAAACACATATAAACGCCTAAAAACCCCTAAATACCACAAAAAAACCTACAAACCTCTAAAACATCAAAAAACCCATTAAGCCCAATCAAATTTTAAAAAAACTAGAAAAGCTTTAAACCCATATAAAACCCAAAAAAAACCCCTAAAACCAAAAAATAACCATAAAAACCCTAAATCCCATAAACCCCTAAAACCCCTCAATATCTCTAAAAACATCAAAAAACACCAAAATTCAAAAAAAATCCATAAAAATACATTGAAAAGATAAATACATTAAAACCTTGAAAACACTAAGAAACCATTAAAAACCTAGAAATAATTAAAACCACTAAAAAATGCTAAAATCTCTAAAACCCCATAAAACACTAAAAACCGTAAAAAACCCATAATAACCTTAAAAACCCAAAACCACTAAAAACACTAAAACCCTATTAAACCCTTAAAAAAGTAAAAATACTATAAATACCATAAACTCCTAAAAAATTCAAAAAAACCCCTAAACCACCAAAAATCATAAAAAACCTAAAAATAATAAAAATCCATAGAAACCCTAAAAAACAATATAAATCAAAGAAATACATTACAATCCCTAAAATGTAAAACACCTTAAAAACTTGAAAACCCCTAAGAAAACTGTAAAAACCTAAAAAAATCTTAAAAACATAAAAACCCTTAAAAACTAAAAACACTAAAACCTCTAAAACACCGTAATAACACTAAAAATTCCTAAACAACATCAAAATCACTGAATTCATAAAAATCCTAAAAAAATTGAAAAAAACCATAAAAGAATAAGAAACCAGAAAAGAACCAGAAAAACCCAAATAAAACCACAAATATCTAAAAACTTAAAACCCCTAAAAACTTAAAAACATGAAAAACACTAAAACGCCCTAAAATCCAAAAAAACTACTAAAAACCATTAAACTCGTAAAAATATTAAAAATCCTAAACCCCATTAAGAACCCTAAAAATGACTAAAACATCAATAAACCTTTTAAACAAAAGGAAATATTTAAAAAATATAAATACCCTAAAAACCTTACAAAAATATTAACAATCGCTAAAATCAGAATAAATAAAAAAACCCTGAACACCTTAAAACACTGAGAATCATTAAAACCCCTCAAAATCCTAAAAACCATAAAAATCATAAAAAGTCCCCAAAAATCGCTAAAAAATACAACACCTAAAAACCCTAAAACCCCTATGAAAGCATTAAAAACATAAACACGCATAAAACAACTATAAATAAAAAATGATAAAAACCATTAAAAAACTAAGAGTATCTAAAAAACCTAAAATTCAAAAAAACCCTAAAAACCTTGAAAACCCTAACCACATAAAAACACAAAAATAAAATAAAAACTATAAAATATATTTAAATCCCTAACAACTTTAAAAATTATAAAAAACATTAAAAACAAAAAAAACTAAAAACTATAAAAACTATAAAAATCCAAAAAACTATGAAAAACATAAACATCCCTAAGTTCCATAAAAACATTTAAAATACTAAAAATTAACTAAAAATCCCTAAAAACCTAAAAAACACAAAAACACCAAAAAACCCCAAAGAAGTATTTAAACACATATATACATTTAAAACCCCTAAACAACCTAAAAAAATATAATACCCTAAAAACACTAAAAACACTAAAATTTCTAAAACCCCCCAATATCCCAAAAATTCAAGAAAGCCATAAATATCCTAAAAATCTCTAAAAATCCATAAAGAATTTAAAAAACCCTAAAAACACTAAGAAAAAAATAAAAAGCTAAAACCAATTAAAATCCTTAAAAATCTAAAACCCTAAAAAGTTAAAAACACTTAAAACATAAAACCCCTTAAAACAATACAAAATTTTAAAACCATTAAACTCATAAAAAAATAAAAAAAAATATATAACCATTTAAACTTCCAAAATCATCAAAAAAATTCTAAAAACCATAAAAACATAAAAACATAAAAATAACCCTAAAAACTCAAAAAAACCATAAAAACCATAATACCCCTCAAAATCCATAAAAAAGGGAAAAAAACCTAAAATCACTAAAACACACTAAAACATTGAAAAATAATATGAAAATCATTAAGACCTAAAACAACATAAAACCACAAAAAAACATAAAAAATACTACAAACCCTAAAAAACAAACACCCCCTAACCCTAAAAAACCATAAAATCCCTAGAGACACTAAAAATGAAAAAACATAATAAAAGATACCTAAAAATTTAAAAAACCAAAAAAAACCCTAAAACCCCTATGAAAATATTAAAAAAATGCAATTAGAACCCTTAAAAAACTTAAAATGTTGAAAACCCTAGTAAACTAAAAAACCCATAAAAACATAAAACACCTAAAACCATAAAACCCCTAGAAAACCCATAAAAACCCTAAAAACTACAACATATACTAAATACACATTAAACCCTTAAAAATTTAACAAAAAACTCTAAAAATCCCTAAAACCCTAAATAACTAAAAAACCTAATAAAACTAAAAAAACATAACAATAATAAAACCATTAAAACCCTATAAATCATTAAAAACCATAAAATACACAAAAATCCAAAAAACAAATAACATAAAAAATATGAAAACCCACAGAAAATCTTAGAAACCCAAAACCAATTTAATCCCCTACAAAACCTAAAAATTCTAAACACCCTAAAAATTCTTTAAAACTCAAAAAACTATAAAAACACATAGTCCAAAGAAATGTAAAAACCCTTAAAACCCAGAATAATCATTAGAAAATCATAAAAACCTAAAAACACATAAAACACCTAAAAACATAAAAACTGCTAAAAAGAATAAACACCATAGAACCCATAAAAACTATTAGAAACAAAAAAAACCCTTAAACCTTAAAAAACATAAAAACACATAAAAACCCCAAAATTCACTAAAAACTCTAAAAACCCTTTAAACCCTTAAAATTCAAAAAAATAAACTCCAAAACGAATAACACCCTTAAATACTCACGAAATCCCTAAAACCCCAAAAAAATCCATAAAACCATCAAAATCCCTAAAACTCCAAAAAACCCATAAATTTCTAATATTCCATAAAAATACATAAAAAGTAAAAAATAATAAAATGCAGAAAAATGCTAAGAAAACCTTAAAATCCTAAACACACTTAACATCCATAAAAAACCTAAAAATTACAAAACCCTAAAATCCAACAAAAAACCTAAAAACCTCTTTAATCCATAAAAATCCATAAAAACCCTATAAACCTCAAAATTCTAAAAACTGCCTAAAAAGGTGAAAACCACTAAAAACCCTCATAACCCCTTAGAAAAACATAGGAACCTAAAAGAACGTAATTCCATAAAAAACCTAAAATATGGGAAAACCCTAAAATACCCAAAAACCCATAAAAACCCTAAAACACTAAACCCCCTAAAAAATTAGAAAATATAAAAGCCTACAAAAACCGTAAAAACCCACTAAAACAAAAATATCAAAATTTAAACCTATAAAACGTGAAAAATATCTAAAACTTATTAAAACCCCTGAAAACTATAAAGAGACACTAAAACAAAAAACAAAATCCATAAAAACATTAAACACCAAAAAACCATGAAAATCCCTAAAAACAATAAAAAATAGACAAGACCAGCCAGAAGAAAAGCATCTGACCATTTATTAAGATAATGAAAAAAATTACAAAGGAGGTGAGTGGAAGTAAACAAAGGGTCTTTCCCTCACTCATCAAGAAAAATGTTACATATCATAAAAGGACATATCATTCCCTTAATCAGAGTCATCAACATTTTCCCACTCAGATTGGGAGTTAACCTAGTTCATGATCTTAAGAATACTAGAATTGACCTTACCTGACAACTTGGATGAGGATCAGGTAGACACGGTCTGGGGTGTATTAGTATAGTCCTTTCCTGGTATTCTCTTCAATGGAGCAGGAGTGAGTCTCTCACTATCAACCACCTTCTCTTTTCCAGTTAAGAGTGTATCCTTAAAAGATGTGTGACCACCAATTGTCTTTGACTTCTAGGGCAAGAAATCCATCCCTTCTAAATAATAAATGTTCCCCCACATCTCAGATATTTTAGAAGAAAACAACATTTTTTGAATCTCATGATGACAATCAACTTGCTGGGGTGCTTCAGTGTTAGGGAGGTCATCTCCCTCCAATGATTCCTGTTTGATTGAAGCATGTTGTATGACATCACCACCCAAATCATAAGCAGATGTACCCACCTGTACATTCACATCCAAAATGGGAGTCAAAACACTAGTTCCACCTCATTGCGATCCCCCATAAGAACAATCACTCGTATGAGGAACATGCGACCCAGGACCCTGCTTCAGCAATGAAGAAGAGGTCTGTTATCTCCAAGCATATGTCATAGCATCGGCCACATTAGTCCTCATTGAATATGCACATCCATCACCATTTGCAAAATCTTGCACTGACTGTCTCGTCAATTTCTTCCTTCAATGTGTCTCAGAATGACCTTTTAGAGAGCATAATGAGCAAATCACATTTTTACGACATGTGTTTGTAGAGTGACTAATTTTATAACAATTAGAACAAAAAAGAGGAAGTCTCTTGTACACCACATTTAAAGGGATGTAATCATCTAAAGCTGATAAAATGATATTATGAATTAGTCCCATGCTTAGGTCCACTTCCACCAATACTCTAGCAAAATGCCAAAACCTATCTATCTCAATGGAATGATCCATATTAATTGGAATACCAATAGTGGAGGCAATATCAAAGGGAATTTTTGGATGCCATAGTATCCAGTTGATTCCAACAATTTTAATCCACACCTGAGCCCTAGTATTCATTATAGAAAATGGATTGAAACGAAAGTCCCACTCCTGGAAGAAAATCATACATGGTTTTAGTGAAATTGAACCAACCCCAAGCCTTACGCTTCATTTCCTCAGATGAAAAAATGATGTGAAAAAAGCCCCTTCCCATAGGTATACAACTCCAATCAGAATAATTTCAGACAGCAGATAACTTTTGAATCAAATCATAAATCTTCTAAATATTACCATTAGCGGGAAAAACCAACCTGGCAATAGTAGAAAATTTTCAAATCTTGAATCTATCATAGATCGCTTCTTTATTTTCGATCACACGAGTGGTGTCACCCTTCCATACAATATGCTCAGGAATTTCACCCTTCAACTCAATAAAAACCCTTTAATAAGTCAAAAAATTAAATAAAACATAACATCATAAAAACGTATAAAACTCATAAAAACTCTAAAACCCAAAAAAAAATAAAAAACCAAAAAAACGTGAAATATCCTATAACCCTCAAAATTCTTTAATACACTAGAAATCCATAAAAATCCTTAAAAATGTAAAACCCCAAAAAAACCGTGAAAAACCATAAGAAAAACCTGTTACCAAAAACACATAAAACCTCTAAAAATGCTCATAACAAAAAAAAACCCTAAACCCCTAAACACCATAAAAATCCCAAATAAATATAAAAAACAATAAAAACTCTAAAAACCATAAAAACCCTAAATAATATAAAAACTGTAAAAAACTATAAGAAACAAAAAAAATCAAAAAAACCCTAAAATAAAAAAATCATAACAACCCTGAAAACCCCTAAAAATCCTAAAAAACTATAAATGCTAAAAAATCATAAAAATACTAAAAAATATCTAAAAACATAAAAAAACCTAAAACCCTACAAAACATAAGAAATATTTATAACCGAAAAACACTTAAAACCCATAAAAAACAAAAAAAATGATAAAAACCCAAGCCCCCCTAAAACCATAAAACCCCAAAATACCTCCAACTCACTAAAAACCTTAAAAAACAGAAAAATAAAAAATATCCCCAAAAAAATACCTAAAAATATTTAAAAACATAAAATACATGAAAAAAACAAAGAATACTTTAAAACCCCAAAAAACCTAAAAACGATGAAACAAATAATTAACCCTAAAAACCCTAAAAAACATAAAACTTATAAATACCTTAAAAGACAATAAAAACCCATAAAACCACTAAAACATGATTAAAAACCCTAAAACCCGTTTAAACAACAAAAATGAGAAAAAACTCTTAAAAAATTAAAAAGCCTAAGGAACTAAAAAAACCTAAACACCGAAATACCAATTAAAACCGTAAAAACAATAAAACCAACAATATCACTAAAAATCATAAAATCCTAAAAAAATATCTAAAAAAACTAAAAATATAAAAAGACCCTAAAAATAATAAAAACCCTTAGAAAACCTTAAAACATAAAAACACTTAAAACTTCTGAAAAATTGTAAAAATGTTTAAAGCACAAGAAACACTAAAAAACCTAAAAACCATCAAAATCCCTAAAAACCCTAAAAACCAAAAAAATTCATAAAAATCCCTAATAGTTCCAAAAAAATAAATAACCCCAAAACCCTTGAAAAAGTAAAAGAATAAATTAAAAACCTAATAATAATTAAAACTCCTACAAACCCAAAAAAGGCTAAAATCTCTAAAGACCCTAAAATCCCTAAAAACCCCTAAAAATAAAAATAATCCTAAAACCTATAACAAACCATAAAAACCCATAAAAACCCTCTAATCCCCTAAAAACGTTACAAAACTCTAAAAACCATAAATTCTCTAAAAACATAAAAACCCTAAAAACCCCTAAAACAATAAAAAACCTAAACCCAAAAAAATCACTAAAAATCCTAAAAAGCCATGAAAGATCTAAAAAAGTCCTAAAAATACCTAAAAGAATAAAAACCCTTAAATCCCAAAAAACCCCTTAAGAAAATCATAGAAACCTAAAAACACATAAAAACATTAAAAACCCTAAATTTTTTTAAAAACCCATAAAAACCATAAAACCATAAACCCCAAAAAACCATAAAAACCATTAAAACCCTAAAAACCATAATAAGATTCTAATACTCTTAGAATCCTTTAGTCCCCTAAAAATGATAGAAAACTCTAAAAACCAAAAAAAACAAAAAACTCTAAAAACTCAAAAAACACCAAAAACTCTAAAAAACTCTAAAAAATCAAAAAATAAATCCTAAGAACCCTAAAAATCCTAAAACCACCTAAAATACGTCAAAAATACTAAAATCAAATGAAAAAAATCAATTGACCTAAAAAACCCAAAAAATCACTAAAAATTTAAAAAACCCCAAAACCCTAGAAAACCATAAAAAGACTAAAAAACTATAGACACTTAAAAACCCAAAATCCCTAAAAATCCCTAAAAATTCTAAAAAACCTTAAATCCATTAAAAATATAAAACCCTAAAAACCATTACTAACCCTATGAAAATATTAAAAATCCTAAAACCTTAAAAACAATAAATATCAAAAAAATCTCAAAAAATACCTAAATAATAAAATACACTAAAAACCCTTACAAACCATAAGAAAATCTTAAAACAACCCAAAAGTAAAAAAATGATAAAAACCTTAAAAATCTAGAAAAACCAAAAAACCCCCAAACCCCTCAAAATCCATAAAAACCCTAAAATCCATAAAATCCTAAAACCCCATAAAGTCCCAAAAAACATAAAAAACCCTAAAAACACTGAAAAACCTTATGAAAACCTTAAAAGATAAAAAATAGATAAAACCATTGGAAAAGAAAAAATATATTAAAATCCCTAAAAACCATAGAAAACAGAAATCCCCTAAATACCTTAAAACCCCTAAAAACAATAAAACCCATAAAATTAATAAAAAACTAAAAATCCACTAAAAACTCTAATATCCCTAAAAACCCAAAAAACCATAAAAATCCTAAAAAACCCTAAAAATACCAAAAAAGGTTAAGATACCCTAAAAACCCTAAAAACCATAAGGAAACCATAAAAAACATAAAACACATAAAAACTGAAAAAAGAAAAAAATCCCTAAAACCCTAAAAATCTAAAACACCCAAAAATCAAAAAAACCCCTAAAAACATCAAAATCACAAAAAAGCCTAAAACCCCATATAAATCATAATAATTGACCTAAAAATTCCTAAGAACATAAAAATCCCAAAATATTGAATAACCCTAAAAAACCATAAAAACCTAAAAACCCTTAAAACCACTAAAAACCTAAAAAATGCTAAAAACCCTAAAACATGCTTAAAAACCTAAAAACACTAAAAACCCCAAGACACCTAAAAACATTAAAAACCACAAAACCCTAAAAACCAATAAAAACCATAAAAAACCATTAATAATTAAAAAACCTTCAAACCCCAAAAAAATTGAAAAACACCAAAAAACCTTAATAACCCACAAATATAAAATACCGCATAAAACCAAAAAAACCAAAATAAAAATACTAAAAATCATCAAAATCCCTAAAAAAAAAAATACACTAAAATGCATAAAAAATCAATAAAAATCTCTAAAAATGTAAAAACCCTATACACCTAAAAAACCCTAAGAAAACATTAGAAACCAAAAAACACTTTAAACCCCCCTAAACCTATAAAATGGTGAAAACAATAAAAACCCACTAAAAACACTTAAAACCCGTTGAAATTCAAAAACGTAAAAATCCAAATATAAATTTAAAACCCAAGAAACCCTAAAATCCCTCTAAATCTATGAAAACCCAAAAAACCTTAAAATTCCAAAAAATACCTAAAAAACCCTATAAATGTAAATACATTTAAAATTATGAAATTCCCTAGGAAAACCATAAAAACCTAAAAACACTTAAGTCCCCTAAAGTGCTAAAAACTTCAAAAACACAAAAAACCCAAATAATCCATAAAACCCCTCAAAATCCATAAAACACTAAAAAATCACAAAAATCCAAAAAACACTAAAAATTCTTAAAAACATAAAAAATACAAAACACCCCAAAACCCTAAAAAAGACTTAAAACCAAAAAAATAATTAAAAACCCTAAAAACCTAAAAACAATAAAAACCCTAAACGACAATAAAAACCCAAAACCCACCTAAAACATAAAAACCCAATGAACCTTAAAAAAACAGTAAAACCCATAAAAACCCCAAAACCACTAAAACTGTAAAACCATTAAAACCCCTAAAAATGTTAAAAAAATCCAAAAACACTTAAATTCATAAAATCCCCAAGAAAACCCCAATAATCCCAAAAAACCAAAAAAACCCCATAAAAACCCTAAAGACCCTAAATTTTTTAAAATACATTAAAACCATAAAAAAGATAAAAATAAAAATTCCTAAAAATCCCTATGAAGGTAAAATACCGTAAAAAACCCCAAATAAAACCTTAAAAACATAATGACACTTAAAAACCACCAAAAAACCTAAAAAATGATAAAAAAACATAAAACTCCTGAATATCCTAAAAATATAATAACCCATAAAAAACTATAAGAAACATAAAAAATACTTAACAACATTAAAACCACTAAAAACTAAAAAAACATTTTAAGCCACTAAAAATATTTAAAAATCAAAAAAAAAAACTCATCAAAACCCTAAAACCCAAAAAACCCCAAACCCCTAAAAATCATTAAAACCCAAAAATCCCTAAATCATAAAAATCCTAGAAAATCCCTAAAATAAATAAAAACATTTAAATACATAAAAATACAAATAACTATAAAAAATCATTAAGAACATAAAAACACATTACACCCAAAAAAACCTTAAAAATACTAAAAAAACTATACACCCCTAAAAAGCCTAAAAAAATCTCTAAAAATATAATATCCCAAAACATAATGAAAACACCTAAGAAAACCTTTAAACCCTAAAAATAATTAAAAACCCTAAAAACATATAAATTTTAAAAACCCTAAGAGACACTAAAACCCTAAAACCCATAAAAATCATTAAAACCCATTAAAACATTATAAACCCGAAGAGATAATAAAACCCTAAAACCCATAAAAATTATTAAAACCCATAAAACCCATGAAAACCCTAAAATCCATAAAATATATAAAAACCATTTAAACAAATAAAAATATTAAAAACACTAAAAAATATTTAAAACCATAGAAAACACTAGAAAACACCATAAACCCCAAAAAATAATGTAACCCAGAAAATCCTAAAAACCCATAAAAATCCTAAAAACCCATAATAATCCAGAAAATCCTAAGAATCTCTAAAAGTATAAAAAAAACCCCAAAACCGTAAAAACCCCTAAAGAAATCATAAAATAATAAAAACACTTAAAAACAATAATGAACCTAAAAACCCTAAACCATGAAAACCTAAAAACCCTGAAACCCATAAATGCTTTGAAAAACATAAAACCCCCATAATTCCATAATAAACATAAAAACCCCCAAAAAATATATAAATAATTTAACACATAAAAATGTTAAAAACACTAAAAACCCATAAAAACCATAAAAAACTCAAAACAATACCTAAAACCCAAAAGAAATCCCTAAAAAACAAAAAAACTATAAAAAAAATAAAACACTAGAAACCATAAAAATCCCTAAAAATCCCTAAAAACGTATAAAACCCTGAAAACATGTAAGACCCCTAGAAATACATAAAAATAAAAATAACTCTTAATCCCCTAAAAAACATAAAAATGTTCAAAACCCAAAAAAAAACACTAAAACTATAAAAATACCTAATTCCACTCAAAAATACCAAAAAACCCTAAAAACCAAAAAATATTAAAAGGCCCCTAAAAATAACTAAAAACCTAAAAACCCTTAAAATATTGAAAACCCTAAAAACGATAAAAATAATTAAAACCCCATAAAAACGTAAAAGTATAAATCTATATAAACACCATAAAAACACTCAAAACAATAAAAACCCTAAAAACCATTAAAACCCTAAAATGCATAAAAAACTATAAAACTCAAAAAACTATAAAAACCATTTAAACCCCTAAAAACATAATGTAATATGGAGGCTTGCTCTCACAGTGGTACTCTCCTATCTCAGAGCTCCCCTCATGAAGCTTCGGCAGATCGAGATCTCCACATGGTGGTCGCGGCTTGCATTGGTGGTTCTCAGTGGTGTTGGACCTTGGCAGTGGTGGCTTTAGGCGAATTTCGATGGTACCGGTCTTCGGAAGTGTTCTGGATTTTTGCGGATCGGGATGGTTTCTAGTGTCGAACTTTGGCAGTGTTTGAGATCTGGGTGCATCTAGCTTTGGCGGGCCTAGTCTGGGAAGTTGAAAGTTTCAGACTCCTATTCGGACAAGAGACGATCAATATTTTTTCGGCAAGAGTGATGGAGCCTCCACGAATGGGTCAACGGCTTCGACGTCTTCAGTGGTGGAGGGAGGTTCAACGACAACATGGGTTCTGGTCTCTTCGAAATTTCTTGGAGGTGTGGATCGGTTATGGCCCTTCCTTGGCGCAGAATTTCAGGTCAATGGTTGAGCCGTTCAGATCTGAGACTTCCATCGTGCGGCGCTTTGTTTCCATGGAGGTACGGGTCAAATCTGGGCGATACGGTAAGTGGATTTTCATATCTCAGTCTCCTTTATTCTGTGAGGAGTGTTCTTGGTGGTGTTGGTCTCCGGCATCCTCTTTCCGCTTCTTGACGGTAGGGATCTCCCAATGCCTTCGACGGTTTGGTATTCTCTGAATGGCGGCATGAACTCTCTGGTTCCATGATTCTTAATGGTGGGTGCGGCGGGATCTACGAAGTTTTGGAAGTGACATACCCACTTCTATACTTGGATATGGTTTTCCAGATCTGAGTCTGGGAGGGATTTTCTGGATCTCTTGGCATTTTGATGGGTTCTGGTGGCTGCTGAAAGTGAAGGTGAAGATTTGTGCTTCTGGTTCCTTAGTTTCACCTTTTGTTTATGCAGTTGATGAAGTTCTAGTCATGTTGAGATGCGTCTTGGTTTCTATGGTGGAATGTGGTATTTGGAGCTATTGCTGGTTTGGTTGTGAGTCGTTTCTGAAGCTGGATTTGACGCAAGATGAGATGGAGGTTGATGGTTGTGGTGATTGTTTGGTTTTGAATAGATATGGGTGTGGAATTTTTGTTTTGTTGAGTGTGATGTATGCTGTCATGTGTGTTTCTGGTTGCTGTTTGTTAGGAGTTGAAGATGGCTGTGTCTGGTTGTGGTGCTTGTTCTGTGGTTTAATGTTGCTGGTTGTGATTGGTTGTGATGACAGATTTGGTGTTGTTGGTTGCTGGGGCTGGTTGGTTTGGATGTAATACTGTTGTGTTGCTATGATGATTGGATGTGGTGCTGCTGGATGCTGGTACTGGCTGGATGTGACGTGATGATGCCACTGTTGTGTCTGCTTTTGAGTCTTTTTTCTTTCTTGGTTTTTCTTTTTTTGGCGTGGGTTGTAAGGGGTTTTTTGGGTGTTGGTCGTTTGACCCCTCCCCTCCCTTGTCTGCCGTGTCTCCTTTTTCTTTCTAATAAATTTGGGGGGGGGGGGAATAGCCCGACCCTCGCATCTTCCTTTCCCTAAAAACATAAAAAATATAAAAACCCTTTAAACTGCCAAAAAACTCATAAAAAACATAAAAACCCAAAAACACATAAAAAAACCTCAAAACCCTAAAAATAGTGAAACCCTTAAAAATACATAAAAACCCATAAAAATCACAAAAAAAAAACACAAAAAACCCTAAAACATTAAAATTTCTAAAAACCCTGAAAAAACCTAATAAAATCCTAAACCACCAAAAAAATTTAATCCTCAAAAAACCTAAAAAATCTTAAAAAAACTAAAACCCCTAAAATCCCTAATAACCCTACAAAACCATAAAAATCCTATGAAAGTCCTAAATATCACTAAAAACATAAATATTCCTAAAAACATGAAAAGCCAATTGGAAACCATACATGCCTAAGAAAACATTAAAAATAATAAACCTAAAAAACACTAAAACCCTAAAAGATCCTATAAATACTAAAACCCCCTAAAAATATAAAAAAACTAAAAACCAATAAAAGAATATAAAATAACTGAAACTCTAAAAACCCATTAAACTCATAAAAACATTCCTATGGTCCTTAAGGAGAGGGACATGCTTGAGGAGGCCATTGGGAAGGAAAACAAGCCTGTAGGGGTCCTTGTTGATTCACAAGGGAGGAAGTCGAGGAAGGACTACTATTCTTTTCCAAAGACAATGTCTACAATAGCCTCCTGGAGGGCTAAGGAAAATGCCTCTGGAAGGGGTGGAAGGAATGTCATGGTGCAGAGTCATGTGGATCAACAACAACTTAGGGAGTATCTCTCTAACTTTCTCAAGCAATATGAATCATATGAATGGGAGTTAGTGGATTCAGATTCTTCCTCTAGGTATGTTGTTGATGAGGATCCATATGGAGACAATGCGGCTTATGGATATAATGCAGAGCATGACACTTATGGAACTGCTATTTATAACATCAGTGGGGATGTTGACTGACATGTTTTTTCTCTTGGGTCTTCTTTTTATTTTGATTTTATGCTTCTTCTGGTTGTTGTCTCTTTTGGGATTTTTGGGGACTGTTGGGTTTTGGGGAGGAGTCTAGGGTTTTTGGGTGTGGGTTGATTGAAACTTCCCCACCCTTGTCTATAGTGTATTTTTGATAATAAAATTTTGGGGGGCCAGGAATAGCTTGGCATCGCACTGCTTATGCCCTAAAAACCCTAAAACCCCCCAAAATCCCTAAAAACCATAAAACCCTAAAAAGCCATAAACCCTAAAAATGTATAAAAAACGCATAAAACATAAAAACCTGAAAAACCATGAAAACCAATAATAAAACCTTAAACACCTAAAAACACATAAAACACTGAAAAGGATAAAATCCTTAAAACCCCTAAAATACTTATAAACCACAAAACCCACTAGAATCCTTAAAAACATAAAGACCCATAAAACACTAAAACCACTAAAAACTATTAAAAAAATTAAAAAAAATAGCTAAAACCACAAAAATGTAAAAAATAAAAAAAATCTATGAAACCCTAAAATTTAATAAAAGTACTAAAAACCATAAAATAATCAAAATACATAAGAACCCTAAAACACTAAAAAATCGTAAAAAGACCAAAAAATACACTAAAAATGTAAAAAACCTAAATAACATGAAAAACCCAAAGAAAACCTCAAAAAACTAAAATATATTAATGCCCTAAAAAATAAAAAAACTAAAACACCTAAAATTCACTATATAACTTAAAAAAAACTAAAAACTCAAAAAAAACCCCTAAAAATCACTAAAATTGTTAAAAAAAACTCTAAAAAAATTAAAACCATGAATAGTCAATAAATAAATAAATAAAAACCAGTAAATCCTTAAAATACAATAAAAATCCATAAAATTTACAAGACCCTAAAAACCATAAAAAATTCTAAAATACCTGAAAACCAAAAATGGCTTAAAACCCCTAAAAACTAAAAAATGCTAAAAACAAAAAAAATATTTAAAACCCTCAAAATCCATAAAAATTATAAAATAAAAAAAAAATTAATAACCCTAAAATCTATAATAATGTAAAAAACACAAAAAACCTAAAAATCATAATAAAACATTAAAAATCTAAATGTTATTTAATCCCAAAAAACCTAAAAAAGGAAAAAAAACCACGAAAGGCCCTAAAAACATTAAACCCCTAAATACAATAAAAATCCCTAAAAATAATAAAGAACCCTAAACACCCATAAAAATTCTTAAACCCCACAAAAAACTCAAAAACCATTAAACACCTAAAACAAGAAAAAACTATAAAATCTATTTAAAACTCTAAAAAACTAAAAAAAAACCTTAAACCCCCCAAAAAATAAAAATCCCTTAAAACTCTAATAAACATCACAATCCATAAAACCCCTAAAACCTTAAAAAACTAAAAAATCCGTAAAAATAACTATAAAAATAAAAAATTGCAAAAACAAAAAAAACCCTAGAAAACATAAAAACCTAAAACCCCTAAAAACATTAAAAAAATTTAAATACCGATAAAAACTCTAAAATAATCTCTAATAATTCAAATAACCCTTTAAACCCTTAAAGCCATTAAAAATAGTAAAAATCGTTAAGACCCCAAAAAATTCAAAAATACCATGAAAACACAAAAAAAATAATAAAACCCTAAAACCAAAAAAAGACACCCAAAATCGTAAAAAGCACTAAAAACCTAAAAAATACAAAATAACCCTAAAAACGTAATAATTCATAAACACCCAGAAAAATACTATGAAACAATATAAACATTAAAACACTTTAAACCTTTAAAAAATCCTAAAAAACACTAAAACCCATACATCCCTAAAAACTATAAAAAATAAGAAAAACATTCAAGGTCCCTAAAAACCTAAAAACCCTAAAAATAATTAAAAAAAACCCGAAAAAATTCCCTAAAAATATAAAAAACAATAAAATCATATAAAACCACTAAAAAATACCTAGAAAACTAAAAACAGTTAAAACACCGAAAAATCCTAAAAATCACAAAATCCCCTAAAACTCAGAAAATGATAAAAACCAATAAAAATCATAAAAAACCTAAAAACATATAAAACCCCTAAAAACCAAAAAAAAGTCTAAAACCCTTTAATCAACTAAAATTTTAAAAAACTCTAAAAAACATTAAAAACCCTAAAAAACTAATAAAACAAAAAACCCAAAAAAAACCCTACCACCCCCAAAAAAACCCTAAACCCCCAAAAACACCCTAAAAGGCCAAAAAGAAATTATAATACATAATCATCCATAAAAATTTTAAAAACCATAAAAACCCTACCAAACCCTATAAATACCTTAAAAACATAAAATCACCAAAACACCTAAAAAACCTAAAAATGTTAAAAACCCTAAAAAACACCAAAATACCTAAAATCCCTCAAAATACAAAAAAACAAATAAAAATCCTAAAAATCCATAAAAATGAATAAATACATAAAAAGCTCTAGGAAAACTAAAAAACACTAAAAAATATTTAATAACCTAAAAACACTTTAAACCCCACAAATCTAGAAAAGGCTAAAAACCCTTAAAACCCTTAAAACCCCTAAACCCCATATACCCCCTAAAAACCACAAAAAATCCTAAAACCTATAAATAACCTAAAAACAAAATAAAAATATAAAACCCTTTGAACACTTACAACTTTTAAAAAATTCAAAATAACTTTAAAAAAATTAAAATCACAAAATCCCTAAAATCCCAAAAACCCAAAAATCCCTAAAAGCGGTAAAAAAAACCTAAAAAAATAAAACCCCTAAAACCATTAGAAAACCACAAAAACATATAAATACCCTAAAATTCACTAAAAACTATAAAACCCATTTAAACCACTAAAAACATTAAAAACTCTAAAAAACTGTAAAACACTAAAAACCCAAAAAAATCCTCAAAATCATGAAAAACCCAAAAAACAATAAAAATTCTAAAAAATACCCAAAAATCTCTAAATACATAAAAAACCATAAAAACATTGAAAACCCAATAAAAACCTAAAAAACATAAAATCCATAAAAACCTAGAATATGAGAAGTCCCTAAAATACCCTAAATACCATAAAAACCCCTAAACCCCTTAAAATCATTAAAACATGAAGAACCATTAAAATCCTAAATAATCTATAAATATTGCTAAAAAAATAAAAACCCTAAAAACCATAAAACCCATAAAATGAATAAAAAACCAAAAATCCACTAAAACTCTAAAATCCGTAAAAGCAAAAAAACCCATAAAAATCCTAAATTCCCCAAAAAAACCCTTAAACCCCTCAAAACCCCTAAAAACCCTAAAACCCATAAATTTTTTAAAAAAACCTAAAAATCCCTAAAAATGTAAAGAAACCCTAAATACCCTAAAACCCATAAAGAAACCATAAAAAATAGAAAACACATATAAACCTAAAAAGCGCAATAATCCCCTAAAAACCCTAAAAATCCAAAAAACCCAAAAAACCAAAATATCCCTAAAAACATAAAAATACAAATAAAACCTAAAAACATATAAAATTAATAAAAATTGACCTAAATATCCCTAAAAACATTAAAATCCCAAAAACATTGAAAGATATTTCCAAAACCATAAAAACCTAAAAACCCATAAAACTGTTAAAAACCTAAAAAGTGCTAAAAACCCTAAAATACACTAAAAAACCTAAAAACGCTAAAAACTATAAGACACCTGAAAACCATAAAAACCATAAAATCCATAAACACCCATGAACACCCTAAGAACCACTAAAAATTCAAAAAACCTTCAAACCCCTAAAATGTTAACAAAACACAAAAAACATTAAAAACCCCCAAAATATAAAAACCTACCTAAAACAAAAAAAAACAAAAAAAACCCCCAAAATCATCAAAATCCATAAAAACAAAAAAAATACCATAAAATTCCTAAAACATTATTAAAATATCTGAAAATGTAAAAACCCAAAAACCCCCAAGAAAACATTAGAAACCTAAAAACACTTTAAACCCCCCAAAACCTATAAAATCCTAAAAACCATAAAAACCATAAAAAACATAAACCCCCTAAAAACATAAAAGAACCTAATAACCAACAAAACACAAAAAAAACTATAAAATTTAAAACCCCATCAACCCCTAAAAAATGTTTAAAAACTCTAAAAACTATGAAAAATAAAAATCATTTCTATAAAACCCTAACCCCCCCCCCCCAAAAAACCAAAATTCCATCAAAACCCTCAAAATCCCTAAAAACCCAAAAAAAATCATTAAATTTCTATAAAATTCCTAAAAATGGAAACCCCCCCCTAAAACCCCTATGAAAACCTTAAAAACCTAAAAACACTAAAAACCATTAAAAATCCGAAAAAACCTAAAAATTTTAAAACCCTCTCAAACTCAGTAAAAACCCTAAAAACCATAAAAATCCAAAAATTGCCATAAAATTTCCTAAAATTTAAAAACCACTAAAAACCATGAAAAACTCAAAGAACACCTTTGAAATCTAAAGACACTTAAATCCTCTAAAAAATAAAAAACTAAAATCATTAAAAGAACATAAACCCCTTAAACCCCTTCACTACGGAAAAATGGATTTTTTACAATGGGGTATGTGCGATGGGAAGTGTCCTGTCGCAAAAAGTCCATTGGGAGGGACTATTTGCGACAATAACCCCTGCCCCATTGCAAATAAATAGTTATTTGCGATGGGTAGATGGAACCCATCACAAAAGGTTTGACGCGGGTCCTGTCGGAAATATTATATCTAGAGGTTGGTATTTACGACGGGTCTTGTCGCAAATACATTTTTAGCCAATGCCCTAATTAATAGGTGGGTTAGTTTTTGCAACGGGAATCTCGTCACAAATAAACATGTGACAACTAATTAAACCTATATATACTCCCATACATTTTTCCTCTCATTCCACTCATTTCTCTACACCTCTCTCCCTCTCTACATAAATTTTCTCTCTCAAAATTTTTCTAAGTTAAAATTTTAATTCGGAGTAATATTCATAGTGTAAATCCTCTGGAAGAGTAAATTTTGTGGTATTTGTCTATTTATTTTATTTTTTAGTTAATACATTTTATTTGATATTTGTTATAATTATTTTTAATGAGCTGCAATTAAATTAAATTAGAATTTGATTGTTTTATTTTGAATTTATTTTATAAATACGTGTGATTAGTATTAATTAGTATTATTTATTAGTTATATTAATTATTATTAATTAATAGTCATTAGTATTAATTAGAAAAAATATTAATAGTTATTAATAATTATTTAAAATTAGTCATAATTAGTAATAATTTGCGATAATTAAAAAAAAATTATCATTAATAAGTTGAAAATTGAAATAAATATTTATAAATAATAATTAGAAGCAAACAGTAAGAATTAGAAGTAAATAATAATGATTTGAAGTAAATTGTAATAATTAGAAATAATTAGTAATACTTATTAATAATTAAGAATAATTAGTAACAATTTGTATTGGGAAGTAATAATTAGGATTAATTAGTAATAATTAGGATTATTTAGTAATAATTGATAATAATTAGGCTTAATTAGGATTAATTAGGATTAATTAGTAATAATTAGTAATAATTAGTAATAATTGGGACTACATAGTAATAATTAGAATAAATAGTAATTATTAGAAATAAATAAAAAATTAGGAATAATTAGAAATAGTTTGGGATAATTAGTAATAATAAGTAATAATTAGTAATAAATAGTTATAATTAGCCATAATTAGTAATAATTAGGATTAATTAGAATTAATTAGGAATAAATAGTAAAAATTATAAAAAATTATAAAAAAAATAGAATTAATTGGAAATAACTAGTAATAATTAGTAATAATTTGGATTAATTAGGATTAACTGGTATTAATTATTATTAATTAGGATTAATTAGGATTAATTAGGATTAATTAGTAATAATTAGTAATAATTATGAATAATTAGGAATAATTTTTAAAAATTCATAATAATTAGTAATAATTAGTAATAATTAGTAATATTTTGTAATAATTAGTAATAATTAGGAATATTTAGGAATAATAAGTAAAAATTACTAGTAATTAGGAATAATTGAGAATAATTAAGAATAATTAGGAATAATTAGTAATAATTAATAATAATTCGGGATAATTAGCAATAATTATGAATAATAAGTAATAATTTGGAGTAATTAGACAAAATTAGAAACAATTTGTAACAATTTGGAATAATTTGTATTAATTTTGAATAATTAGTAACAAATAGGAATAATTATTAATAATTACTAGTAATTGGTAATAATTAGTAATAATAAGTAATAATTAGAAACAATTAGTAATAATTAGTAATAAACTTTAATAATTTGAAATAAATTGAACTAATTTGGAGTAATTATTAATAATTATTAATAATTATTAATAATTAGTAATAATTAGTAATAAATTTGAATAATTATTAATAATTATTAATAATTTGGAATAAGTGTCAATAATTTGGAATAATTCTCAATAGTTAGTAATAATTAAGAATAATTTGTAATAATTAGGAATAATTAGGAAAAAATTGGATTAAATTGTAATAATTAGTAATAATTCAGATTGATTAGGAATAATTAGTAATAATTAGTAATAATTAGTATAAATTTGTAATAATTAGGATTAATTAAGATTAATTAGGATTAAATTATCATAATAAGTAATAATTAGAAATAATTCATAATAATTAGTAATAATTAGTAATAATTATTATTAATTGGTAATAATTAGTTATAAGTAAGAATAATTAAGAATAATTTAATATAATATGAATGTTTAGTAATAATTAGTAATTATTAGAAATAATTATGAATAATTATGAATAATCATGAGCAATTATGAATAATTATTAATAATTAGGAATAATTATTAATAATTAGGAATAATTAGTAATAATTAGGAATAATTTTTAATAATTAGGAACAAGTAAGAATAATTTGGAATAATTAAAAATAATTACTAATAATTACTAATAATTAGTAATAATTAGTAATAATTAGTAATAATAATTACTAATTGTTAATTATTTGGATTAATTCGTAATAAATAGAAATTTTTTTAAAAATTAGTAATAATTAAGAATAATTAGTAAAAATTAAGAATAATTTTGAATAATTTGGAATAATTTAGAATAATTAGTAATAATTAGGTATAATTTGTAATAATTAGGAATAATTATGATTCATTAGTAATATTTAGGAATAATTAAGATTAATTATTAATAATTATTATTAATTAGTAATAATTAGTAATAATTATAAGTAATTAGGAATAATTAGGAATAATTAGTAATAATTTGGAATAATTAATATTAATTAGTAATAATCATTAATAATTAGGATTAATTAGTGATAATTAGTATTAATTAGTAATAATTTGGATTAACTAGAAATAATTATTAATAATAAGTAATAATTAGTAATAATTAGTAATAATTAGAAATAATTTGTAATAGTTAGAAATAATTAATAATAATTATAAATAATTAGGATTAATTAGTAAAAATGAGTAATAATTAGTAATAATTAGTAATAATTAGTAATAATTAGGATTAATTAGTAATAATTATGATTAATTTAGAATAAATGTTAATAATTATTAAAAATTATAACAATTAGTAATAAACATGATTTATTAATATTAATTAGGATTAATTAGTAATAATTAGTAATAATTAGAAATAATTAGTAATAATCTTTTATTCTTAGGAATAATTAAAAATAATTAGGAATAATTAGGAATAATTAGTAATATTAGTAATAATTAGGATTAATTAGGAATAATTAGTAATAATTAGTAGTAATTAGTAAAAATTATTAAAAATTAGTAATAATTAAGATTAATTATGCTTAATTTGTATTAATTAGGATTAATTGGTATTAATTTGTAATAATTAGTAATAATTAGTATTAATTATTAATAATTATTAGTAATTAAGAATAATTAGGACTAATTATTGATAATTTAGAGTAATTAGGAATAATTAGGGGTATTTCTGAAAAATTATAAATAATTTGGAATAATTAGGAATAAATAGTTATAATTATTGATAAATAGTAATAACTAGGAATAATGAGTAATAATTAGTAATAAATAAAAATAAATAGGAATAATTAGTAATAATTTGGATTAATTATGAAAAATTAGGATTAATTATCAATAATTTATATTACTTAGAAATAATCCAGAATCATTATAAATAATTGGAAAAATTTTCAATAATTATTAATAAATTGGAACAATTTATAGTGGATTTGAAACATTCATTTTTCTCAATGGATAATCACCTTGTAAATTTCTCTCACTATAATCACTATAAAAAATCTACTCTAGCATACATATATCAATTTTCAAATTCACGTGAATTGATATGCATATGTCAGAGTATATTTTTAATAATTATTTCATTGTTAGAAAGTTGTAAGGAGATGAGCTATCATAATAAAATAGGTTCTTTTGCCTAATGAATCTTCTTATTGAAAAATTATCCAACAAAAATCACTATGAAATATCTTCTCCTATGTTTGAATATCCATTTTCTTATGCACGAGAATGGAGAGAAGCATGGGGAGGCCTCTTTATTCTACATTCTCATGCATATGAAAATAGATATTTGTATGTTGAGGTAAATTTTTTATAATGATTTTAGTGGGAGAAAGATTTAATGAGATAAGTCGTTGGGAAAAAGATCTCCCACCAATCCACTGGAAATTTTACCGCTTGTAATTATAGATAATTTGTAGAAATTAGATATAATTTCTAATAATTAGAGTTTATTATTATAAATTATTATAAATTAGTGTACATTTGTGTAGATTAATATAAATTCTAAAAGAAATACTATAAATAACTATTAAATAATAGGAAATATTATAAATTTTTGGAATAGTGAATTTAAATTTCTTCTATTTTTTGGATAGTGTTCATATTATTTCAAATAATTTTAAAAAACTTATTATTTTTTATTTTTAGAGAAATATGGAACATGGAGGTCAGAAAAAGTTATTATTAGATGATCATGCTTGGATAAATCACCATAGAAATCCAAACAAATCTAGTTTAAAACATATATATATTAAGGGTGTTGAAGCTTTCATATCACTTGCATCATCAAAACCATATTTTGTTTCATAAGGGAAAATTAAATGTCCTTATAAAAAATGTTCTCTGAGTATATTTGACAAATTTAAAAACGTTGGATTCCATCTATTACATTTCATTTTTCAAACAAATTATGTTTTTTTGTTTCAACATGGTGAATAAGGTTCCAGAGAAGATACTAATAATTTGGTTCTAGAGGCATCAATGTTTCAAAATTTAGTAAATGATGTGGAAGGTCCATCTTTTCAATAAATTGAAACTTAGGATGATATTGATTTAACTCCTAAGTTAGAACCATCTCAATTTTATGATTTGTTTAGGTACGTTGTGGAAGCCTTATTTCTAGTATTCATGATATGAAAATTTGTATCAGTTTCAAAATTTGTGGCTATTAAATTAGATATTGTAATAATAAATAGTGGTTTTGATCAGATATTCTATTTGGTTAAAACACTATTCCATAAAGGAAATGTGTTTCCTAAAAAGTTCTATAAGAGCAAGAGGTTTGTTCATAATTTGGGTCTCAGTTATTAGAAAATCCATGCATGTTAAAATGATTTCCTCTTATATTATTTTTAAAATGAGTCATTGGAATGTTCTCCCACATGTGGAAAATCGATGGATAAAGGGGATCAGCTAGGAAATTCTAGAGTGATTCCTGTAAAATAATTGTGATATTTCCCACATAAACCCATATTGCAGAGTTTATTTATGTCTTAGAACATAGAAGCATCAATTTTATGGCCAAAAAACAATATCTATACTAGTAAAATCATAAATAATATCTCTGATTGAAATTCATGGAAATAGTTTGACAAATTGAATATTTCTTTTTCATTAGAATCCCAAAATGTGGGATTGAGTCTTTCTACTAATTGTTTTTGTGCATTTGGTTCTTATGGTAGTTAGTATTCATGTTGGATGGTCTTTAAAACATCTTATAATTTATATCCTTGGATATTTGTTAAGGATCTATACATATTATAGACCTTATTAATTCTAAGACATCTGAAAAAGAATATTGATATTTATTTAAAACTATTGATTGATGAGTTAAATTCATTTTTGATTAATGGTGTCATAACATATGATGTTACTACAAAACAAAATTTCCTACTGAAAGCTACCTTAATTTGGATAATTAGTGACTTCTTAGAATATAGAATGTTATCTAGCTAGGGTACACAGGGTCCAAAATCATGTCTACACTATATGAGAGTCCACCAAATGTTTATGCTCATCAATGGAAGAAACATTATTTTTTTACTATCATTATAGATTTATTCCAACCGATCATCCTTTTTGGAGGAACAAATATCATTTCAAAAAAGGTACAACTAAAATAGATAAAAATCTAAAAATGATCTCATGTACAGAGGTAAAATCAATTTTCTCTTCATTACCTCCCATCACATTTGAACAAAAAATAAACCAACAGAAAATTGATGTCTTTAAGAAAGAAAAAAATTTGGTAAAATGAATTATTTTCTGGGATTTACCATATTAGTATGATTTGTTAGTCCATCACATATTAGATTTCATTCATATTAAAAATAAATATTTTGGTAATTTATTTCATACAGTTTTGGATACACCAGGTAACAAAAAATATAATGTAAAGGCATGATTAGATCTTGCCCAAATTTGTATGTGACCAGAACATGAACTATTTGAAAATGTCATATCACAAAATTTAATTGAGCCAAAAGTAGCTTATAAACTATCCAATTAAAATCAATAATTATTTTGTCAGTGGATTGTGGATTTGAGACTTCCAGATGGTTATGCATCATATTTGGGAAGATATGTTAGAAAAGGTCATATAATCTGATTAAAAAGTCATGACGTTCATGTTATAATGGAAATAATTATACCAATTAGATTTTTAGGTTTGTTTAATTTTATGATTTGGTTTATGATAACAGACATATCTTGTTTGTTCTGAGACATTTGTGCAGTGAAAATAGACTACAATGCACTAAGTAGACTGTATGATGATTTTGTTTTAATTTTACGTAAAATAGAATAAATATTCCCAGTGACATTCTTTGAATCATTGGAACATTTTATATTACATTTTAGACATAAATAAAAATGTGGAAGTATGGTAAATCTTTTATGGATGTACCCATTTGATAGATTGATGAATAAATTGAATAAAAAAGTACATAAAAAATAATTAGTTGAAGGTTCAATTATAGAATCATATTTTAAAAATGATATTTATTTTTTCTACTCTCATTATTTTGAATCTGAATATCTCGAATAAATACATGGGCTGTAATGTTTGAAATTTTGATGATGAAATAAGCAATAAATTATTATTTTTTAATCATCCTGAACTTGGATTTTATGATGTTCTTGAACGATGGATTTTAGATGATGAATATCACAGATATCATACACATGTTCTGCTCAACTGTGATGAAATGACAGTATTTTTAGTTTGAGTGATCCTATCAATTATTCAATAATATTTGTTATAATAAATTAATCTTATTTTATTTTTAGTTTATATTATAATCATATCAAGAAATAGCTTCCAAAAATTATAGAAGCTTCACTTGAAGAACGTTATAAAAATAAGTTTTTCAACTAGTTTCAAAACGTGGTAACATAAATTATTTATGGATTAACAAATAAAATAAATTTATTACTTGTTATATTGATAATTGTTTTAGAAATTTCTAGGTATCTTAACATATTGATAAAATTGATAATCGATTGTGTGTCTCGAGAAACCCACCATCCAAAATGGTTAAATATTATAATGAAAATGTCATGAATGGTTTTCAATTTCATACGTGTGCATATGGGGAATCAAAAACGATGAATAATGGTGTCTTCTTGAGAGGAATTTATCATAGATAAATTGAATTTGAAATTTATGGCATGATAGAATAAATTATTAAATTGTGTTATCTAGGACATATTTACATAATAATGTTTAAATGTCAATGGATGGATAATGAGAGAGGCTTGTGTGTTCATCTGACCCATGGAATTATTGATATTAAATATAAAAGTATTCTTATAGAAAATAAACCATTTTTATACAATCATCAGATACATTAAATTTATTGTGCTAATTACTATGATATTTCAAAATAGTTTGGTGATTGGTGGAGTATAATAAAAATTAAATATTTGGAAAATCTGTTTACTCAAATTGGATGTGGTTCCTCTGAAGTGAATGGAATTGAAAATTTTCAAGAGACTACTCCAAATCTATATGTTTTATGAAGATACACGAATATCGATAATGAAACACCAGAGTTAAGGGTCGATTGTGACGATGATGTTAATGATGTTACAAGTGAATTTGAAATGACAAGAGATGATGAAACTAAAACCTATAAGGAAATTGATGATTATAAGGAGGAATATAAAGACATTGACATTATAAGATATTAAGATGAGGATGAAAATGAAGATTGACAAGGTTAAATGTTTTTTATAATCATATATTATATATATCTATATATAATTGGTGTTTTAATTGTTTTCTAACAACAAAAATTTCATGTTTCAGATGGACCCATATCGATTTCGTCAGTTGAAAGATGCTAATCTACCGTTGGATGAGAATGATATTGGATAATATGACCCTATGACTATTGTTAGTATAAGGATGACTCAGGGGGGACGTGGTCTTGCCCGATTGATGATTCCTAAACTATCCAGGAGCAACGTCAATATCTTGGTTTCGATCCACATAAGAAGAGGCTTGTTTACTTGTGTATTTTATTTAGTTTTCATTAATTTATTTATATACTAATTGTATGATTTTTTAATACCTTTTCCCATATAGCTATTGGATAGGGGAGCACTATATTGTATAATTATTTTTCTGAAGCATGGGTCATATTGGATGAGATTCTTGCTGATATTCAGCACCACATGTTTGATTATTGGTTGATTCAAAAATTAATAATATTTATTTTGAAATTTATTTAATTAATAACATTATATTATAATTTATTTGTAGGGTATATAGTATCCCATCGATAAGGGCATGAATGGCGCTATCTAGAAGGCATGGGAGGGGTTTAAGTGTGAGCATCGTGGGCATTTTGTGCCTAACTTGAGAAGGAAAGAAATGAAGAATGTAGGAGTGATATAGATTGATGAGTCTTGTTACAACCACCAACCTGATTACATTTCATCTAAGGGTTTGGATAGATTATGTTCACATTGGTTGGGTGGAGATTTTCATAGGAGATCATTAGTTGGTTGAAAAATATGGGGGAGACATGAGGTGACACATTGAGTCGATAGTCATACATTCAGTATGCATATGGAACATATGGTATGTAATTTTTTTAATAATTTATACAACATTAAATGTAACATTTTATTTTATATTAAAATAGGTAGTTGAACAAACTGATGTTACAGAGTTCAACATTTATACGAGGATGTACAACAATCTGGTCACTGGAGAGATTAGTTGTGATCGCTGGCATTAGATTGTTCTTAGTATAATTTTTATCTGTGTTTTAAAATTACTTGAAAATAATATTTTAACAATTTTAGTTTTATATTTCAATTGAATGAGTCATATGAGGCAGTGAAATCATAGTCATAGACTGAGAGTCAGGCCAAGACTGGGGGTCAGACTAGTGCCCGCCGATTTTTTGAGGAAACATGGATGTAGGTGACCTAATACGCATTCGAGGAAGACTTAGTTGTTGGTATCAGCTCTCGATTGATCCTCGGTTGTTATTATGGTAATGTTGCGATGTCGGCGTCTAGCTCGAGAGGAGTCTGTGGAGAGTCATCATCATATGATGCACAGTCTCAAGAGAAGTTGTGAGCTCAGAGTGATGTCATAGAGTGTATGTGTAGGAAACATGAGGATATGCATCAATGGAAGTAATAGGAGATGCGCCAATGGAAGCAGCAACAATAGAAGGAAGTGATACGATGATAACAACAACTACAGGAGATCCATCGATGGTAGTAGTAGCAGGAGAAACAGATGGAGTACATGTGACTGCAGACTCGTGGTTTAGGGATGGAGTTTCCTCCAACATCTCCTCTAACTCCTCTAGAGGACCCCCCTCAGTGATATATTTGTTTTTATGATAAAATTATTTGAATGATTTTTTTTATAATATTAACTATTTACATTTCTATATAGTTCTTTTTTATATTGTTGTGAATAATTAATTTTTTAGTATTTATATAATTTTTTTATATTATTATTTTTATTATTTTATGATTTATGATTAATAATTATTTTGTTTTTTTATATTTTTACGAATATCATGGTTTTAATTATTTTATTATATTTTATCATTTTACTAATAATAATATTATTATTTAATTAATATTAATAAAAATTTTATAATAATATTAATAATAATAATAATTCATTTTTTTACTAATATTAATATAATTATTTTATTAATAAAAATAAAAATATTATTATTATAATATTTTTATTAGTATCATTATTAATATTATAATAATTATTATTATTTTACAATATTGTTATTATTATTTTGTAATATTATTTTCTTTTTATTAATAATATTATTTATTCCATTTTATTTATCTTAATTTTTTAATATATTTACGATGATCATTTTGTGATGGCCCGTCACAAATACTTTGGTAAATAATCTTGGGGAAAATATTTTCAATGGAGCCTTTTGCGACGGCCCATCACAAATGCTTTTTTTAAATAACCACAGGGAAACTATTTGTGACGGGTCTACATCCTCCCGCAAATAGATTTTTTGCAACGTCCTTTTCTACAACGAGCCATTTGCAATGGGACCACATCGTGAATGGACCGTCGTAAATAGACTGATTTCTAGTAGTTCTTAAAACCCATAAAACCCCTAAAAACCTTAAATGATCCTAAAACCCATAAAAACCTAAAAACCATTGAAAACTATAAAAAACCTTTATACCCAGAAAAACATTAAAAATACCACAAAAACCACAAAACCCTAAAAAACTCAAAAAACCCTAGAAACAAAATACATAAAAGCTTAAAAATCAAAACCACAAAAAACCAATAAATTCCCAAAAAATCCTAAAAACCATACAAATAATAAAACAATCCCTAAAATCCCTAAAAAAACCATAAATCCCATAAAACCCCTAATAAAACAATAAAACACTAAATATTACTAAAAACCCTAAAAACTATAAAAACCATCAAAACCTCTAAAAAAGATAAATAACTCTACAAATCCAATGAAAACCTAAAAAACTAAAAAAAATATAAAACCACTAAAATCGTTAAAAACAATAAAATACGCTCAAAATACTAAAAAATAATAAACCAAAAACCCAATAAAATTATACAAACCCTAAACCCCTAAAAGCCCTTAAGAATCCTAAAAACCATAAAAATGAAAAAAAAATCCATAAAAATTTCCTTAAAATTTTTAAAACTCAAAAAACTAGAAAATACTATTGGAAAATCTAAAAAACCTAAAAACACATAAAACCCTTAAAAACCTAAAAAATGATAATAACCATAAAATACCATAAAAATGAGAGAAATCCTCAAAATCCCTAAAAACCGAAAATAATAATAAAATTACTAAAAACCATAAAATTCTCTAAAAACATTAAAAACCCTAAAAAACCCTTAAAAAGCATAAAAACATAAAATCACATAAATCCCACAAAAACCCTAAAAACCCTAAAAGCATTAAAATCCTAAAAACCCACAAAACGCCAAAAACCATATAAAGTTCAAAAAACTCTAAAAATTTAAAAATCTAAAACCCCTTTAAGACCCTAAAAATGATAAAAATTTCTAAAAAACCTTAAAATGCTAGAAAAACTGAAACAAAAACACGAGAACCCCAGAAACCATAAATACATTTAAAAACATAAAACTCTCGAAATATCTAAAAATCAATAGAACCATAAGAATCCTAAAAAATCCGCAAAAATAAGAAATAACATAAAATCCATAAAATCCATGAAAAAACCTTAGAAAACCTTAAAAACCTAAAAACCCTAAAAACCCTGAAAATAATTAAAATTCATAAAACCAAAAAAATCAAAAAAAAATCCCTAACATTACCTAAAAAGGCTGACAACATAAAAACTGGAAAAACCGTCAAAAATACAAAAAGGCCTAAAAACCACTCAAAACCACTAAAGAACACTAAAATCCTAAATGGACATTAAAACCATGAAACCCCATAAAAACCATAAAACCCCTAAAACCCCATGAAACCTTGAAACCCAATAAAAATCATAAAACCACTAAAAACTAAAACACTCCAAACCCCTAAAAATGTTAAAAAACTCTAAAAACCCTTAAAACCCAATAAAACTCAAAAATCGTGAAAACCCCAAAAAACCCATTAAAACCCTAAAATCCCTAAAACTCTTCGAAATCCATAAATTCCCTAAAATACAATAATAATCCTAAAAAATATTTAAAAATAACTAAAAATGTAAAAACCCTTAAAGACCACGAAAATCCACTAATAAAACCATAAAAACCTAAAAACACGTAAAAACCCTAACAAACCTATAAAATCCATAAAACCCCAAAACTCCCTAAAAAACCTAGAAATCATAAAAATTCCTAAAAACACATATAATCCAAAAAACAACTTGCAAATATGAAAACCTTTTAAACACATAAAAATATTAAAAAACATTAAAATCCATGAAAAATTAAAAACTAAAAAAATCCTCAAAACCCCATAAAACCCCTAAAAACTAACAAACCCTAAAAATCTTTAAAACCTAAAAAACCATAAAAAACATCAAATCCTTAAAAACCCTAAATATGTAAAAAAACCCCCACTAAAACCCATGAAAAACAATAATAAAACCTTAAAAAGTAAAATAACATAAAACCCCTATAAACCTAAAAAATTCTTAAATTTCTAAACACCATAAAAACCTAAAAACCATCAAAAACACTAAAAACCTTGAAAACCATAAAAATCATAAAATAGTCTTAAAAATTCCTAAAAATGTAAAAAACCCAAAAACCCATAAAAATCATAAGAAAAAAATGTAAACTAAAAATACTTAAAATCACTAAAAACCTAAAAAATGTTAAAAACCCTAAGAAATCAAAAAAAACTACGAACCCTACAAACCATAAAACTACTAAAAACATAAAAACACTAAAACCCATAAAAACAATAAACACCCTTAAAAACATTAAAAACCCATGGAAACCTAAAAAAACAGTAAAACCACTAAAAACTATATAAACCCTTTAAAACCACAATAATGATAAAAAAATCTGAAAATCTAAAAAACCATAAATAACTAAAAAACACTAAAACCATAATAATACCATAAAATTCCTAAAAAACTAAAAATTCCTAAAACCCTAAAAATACCTAAAATCCATAAAAACCATAAATATCCTAAATACCTAAAAACCAAAATCGAACCTTTAAAACCAAAAAAACACTTAAAACAACTAAAAAACCAAAAAAAATCACTAAAACCCATAAGAAATCCTAAATCCTAAGAAACCATAAACCCCTCAAAATCCATAGAAACCATACAAAATAATAAAAATCATAAAATCCCTAAAATTCACTAAAATTGTAAAAAAAATACTATAATCCTTTAAGACCCATATAAAAAACATAAACCCCTAAAAAATTTAAAACCCCTAAAGAACAAAAAAAATGCCAAAAACCATAAAAATAATAAAACCCCCTAAAAGCATAAAAAACCTAAGAACACATAAGAACCCTAAGAACATAAAAATACATGAATTCCATAAAAACTACAATGAAAAAACATAGAAGCTTAAAATCCCATTAAATCTATAAAAATTTTTTAAAAAAAACTGAAGAAACATAAAACACAAAAAACCCAAAAACCAAAAAAAAACATACATACCCTAGAACACTATGAACATAAAAAACTTAAAACCTTGAAAACCCCAATGAAAAAACATAGAAACCTAAAAACACTTTACACCCCAAAAAACCTACAAATTTATAAAAACCCTATAAAACAAAGAAAACCCTATAACCCTCTAAAAACCTTCAAAATCACTAAACTCCCTAAAAATGATAAAAATACTAAAAATATATAAAGATACCTAAAAAATACAAACTGATTAAAAACCCATTATAAATCCCTAATAAACACCAAAAACCCTAGAAACACTTAAGACCACTAAAATACCTAAAATCCAAAGAAACATAATAACCCTAAAAACCTAAAAAACCCTAAAATTGAGTTAAAGAGCTAAATACCTTAAAACCATAAGAAAAAAATAAATCCATAAAAATACAAAAAGAACTCTAAAACCCTTTAAAACCCAAAAAATGATAAAAATATCTAAAAACCCATAAAACTACTAAAAACATAAAAGAAACCCTCATACCCCAAAAAACATAAAACCACAAAAAACCCCTCAAAATTCCCCAAAACACTAAAAACCAATTAAAATACTAAAAAATATAAACAAATCATAAAAAAAATAACACTAAAATCCCTAAAAAAGGATATAAAAAACGTGAAAAACTAAATACACTTAAAACCCCCAAAAAGCCTAAAAATTCTAAAAATCGAGAAAACCATCAAAATCCTTTAAAACCCGAAAGAACTATAAATATACGAAAAACCATTAAAAATATCTAAAAATGTAAAAATGCCTGAATAATAAAAAGAGAACTATATAAACCTAAAAAAATTCTAAAAACCCTAGTACACCATAATAACTCAAAAAACAAATATAAACCATAAAACCACTATACCATTTTACCCCATAAAAACTCTAAAACACACTAAAAAATACAAAAACAATTTAGATCCCTAAAAACCATAAAACACTAAAAAATATAAAACTCTAAAAAACTAAAAAAACTAAAAAAACCACAAATAACTAAAAAACACAAGAAACCCTTAAAATCGTTAAAAGCCTACAAAAACATAAAAATCTTTAAAATCCCTAAAAATTCCTAAAAATAAAGAATCCTAGAAACCCAAAAAACCCCTATGAAAACCATAAAAACCTTAAAACACTTCCAACCATTAAATAAACTAAAAAAAGAAAAAAAACCCATAAAAACAAAAAACTAATATAAACCCCTAATAACATTAATGAACCCAAAAAAACCATAGAAACCCTAAAAATCACTTAATAAATAAAAACACTTTAAACCCCTAAAAACATTAAAAACACTAAAAAACATAAAATCCTAAAAAAAACTAATAACTCACAAAACCCTAAATACATTGACACCCTAAAAAACCCTAAAACCATAAAAAAATTGGAAAACCCATAAAATTCATTAAAAATCCCTCAAAAATCCCTAAAAATGAAAAAACCTAAAACCCTGGAAAAAACCTAAAAGGCTAGAGAAAAGAGAACAAACCCTTAAAGGAATATAATCATTTAAAACCCTAATAAATCAAAAAAAATCTAAGCCACTTAAAATCCCTAAAAAACCTAAAAATCACTAAAACCCCTAAAAATCAAAAAAAATACCAAGAACTATAAAAATCCTAAAAAATAATAAAAATTCATTAAAATATAAAATCCCTAAGAATAGTGAATCTTCTTTGAAAACCTAAAAAAGCGGAAAACTATTAAAACTTTAAAAAACCTAAAGAATGAAAAAACCCTAATAACACATAAAAAATCTTCAAAACCCTAAAAACCCCTAAAAATAGATAATGCCCAAGAATCCCAAAAATCTCATAAACCACTAAAAAATCTAAAATCACTTTAATGACTAAAAGTACAAAGAACACTAAAAATCGTAAAACCTTAAAATACTAAATAAGACTCTAAAAACACTAAAAACACAAATAAAAAAACCCAAAAATGAACATTTAAACCCAAAAATCCCCTAAAAACAACTAAAACCCTAAAAATCCTAATAAATTGCTAAATATCCCTAAAAACGTAAAAAACCCTAAAACCCATGAAAAAACACAAGGGATACATTAACAAACTAAAAATTCTAAAATCCATTAAAATCTGAAAAAGTGATTAACAACCAAAGGAACCAGAAAACTCGTAAAAAACCTTAAAAACCCACAAAATCACAAAAATGAAACCCCCTCAAACCATAAAAACCCCGAAAAGGAATAAAAACACTAAAAAACCCACTAAAATATCTAAAATCACATTAAGCCCATAAAATCGTTAAAAACACTGAACACCCCTAAAAATAATTAAAACCCCTAAAAACAAAATAAATGCTAAAACCCCTAAAAATATTAGAAAAACCCTAAATACCCTAAAACCACTAAAAACAATAAAAATCCCTTAAAACCTAGGAAACCCTATAAACACTAAAACCTATAAATACTCATTAGACTCCTAATGGAGTTAAAAATATCTAGATCCCTAAAAACCCTAAAAAAATAAAAAACCCTAAAAACATGAAAATCTGAAAAATCCCACAAAATCCCTCAAAATCCCTCAAAATGTAAAAAAAAATAAAAATACTAAAAAACTATAAGAATCCTTAAAAACCTAAAAAACCAAAACCCCTTAAAACCTAAGAAATGCTTAAAACCCAAAAATTTGTTAAAACCCTAAAACCCTCAAAATTCCAAAAAGCCATAAGAAACCATAAAACTCATAAAAATCCCTATATATCCATAAAAAATAAAAAAATGCTAAAAAACTAAAAAATTGTTAGAATACCATAATACCTAAAAACCACAAACCCCTAAAACCCTATAAAATGATAAAACCGCAAAATGCCCTAAAATCCTAAAATCCCCTAAAAATCCTAAAACCCCTCAAAACCTATTAACTCTAAAAACCCATAATACTAAAAACCACAAAAAAATTGTAATATCACTTTATAAGCCTAAAAACTTGAAAAACACTAAAAACCCTCAAAAACACAAAAAAAATAAAAAACAACCAAAAACACTAAAAAACTATAAAACCATAAAGCCCCCTAAAAACCCTTAAAACCTTGAAAACCCCTATAAAACTTTAAGACACTAAAAAAAATAAAACCCATTAAAACATAAAATATTCTAAAACACTTAAAACCCTAAAAACCTAAAATCACTAAAAATAATAAAACCCCATAAAAACCATATAAGCCCTAAATACCCATAAAACACTAAAATAATTAAAAATAATAATAACCGCTTTAATCCCCTAAAAACATTAAATATCTCTAAAAATAATTAAAATGATAAAATACTAAGAAACCCCTAGAAATGAAAAGACCATATATAACCTAGAAACACAAAAACCATAAAATCCCTCAAAATTCAAAATAACCCTAAAAAATCATAAATATCCTAAAAAATCCCTCAAAATCCATAAAAATGTAAAAACCCCAAAAATGTTGAAAACCCCTAAGAAAATATAAAAACATAAGAAAAAATTAAAACCCTAAAAACATAAAAAGAAATGTTTAAAACCCTAAAACACCAAAATCCCTAAAAACACTCAAAATCCATAAAAACTCTAAAGACACAGAAATCCTAAAATATAAATTAAAATAACTAGAAACAAAAAAAATCCTAAAACATTGAAAATACCTATGAAAACATTAAAAGAATAAAATCACTTAATACCCCAAGAAAGCAATAAAATGATAAGAACAAAAAAGACCCTAAAACACCTAAATTGCCTAAACCGCCCTAAAAACCCCTGAAAAATATAAAATACTACAATAAACCATAAATGTTTTAAAAAACCACTAAATACTCTAAAAACCCTTTAAACCCCTAAAATGTTAAAAAATACTAAAAACATTAAAACCCTAAAAAACATAAGAAACACTAAAACCCAAAAAACCATTAAAACCCTAAATAAATCTAAAACCCCTCGAAATCCCCAAAAACTATAAAAATCCTAAAAATCCATAAAGATTACAAAAAATATAAAAAACCTTAAAAAACTTGAAAATCCCTATGAAAACTGTAAAAACCTAAAAATAATTAATACCCCTATGAACATAAAAAGAGATTAAACTTCTAATAAACCCTAAAATCCCCTAAAACTCCAAAACCCTCAAAACCCATAAAAACCCTAAAAACACATAAAACCCCTAGAAACACTAAAACCCCTAAAATCCATAAAATCTGTAAAGTGGATAAAAACTCTAAAAAAATATTATGACCCTAAAAACTCAAAATAAACCGAAAAACCCAAGAAAAACATAAGAACTAAAAAACCATAAACACCATAAAAATCCCATGAATCCCTAAAACCCCTAAGAACCCAAAAAACCTAAAAAGACCACGAATATTGAAAAAAACAGAAATACACTGAAAACCACTATGAAAACATTAAAAACCTAAAGCACATAAAAACCATAAAACATAAAAAATACAAAAAACCCTAAAAATAAATAACACTCATTAAAAACCAAAGAAAATTAAAAAACAAAAACATACCCCCAAAAACTGAATAACCTATGAAAACCTTAAAAACTAAAAACACTAATAACCACTTAAAATTAAAAAAAAACACTCAAACTATTAAAATACCATAAAAACCCTATAAACCCCATACCCGAAAGATGATCCTAAAAACCATTAAATGCCCATTAAAACCCTAAAAAGCACTAAAAACTCTAAACACCAATTAAAACCCTAAAAACCATAAAAAATAAAAAAAATGTTTAAACCCCTTAATAACTCTAAAATCCCTAAAAAACCTCAAAATTCTTAAACTCCCAAAAAACTATAAAAATCTAAAAAATCACTAAAACCCCTAAAAATGTGAAAAAGTCCTAAAAATATTAAAAAACCTTAGTAAATCCTAAAAAACATTGAAATCATAGAACTCTGAAAATCCAAATATTTCTAAAAACACAAATAACCATAAAATAATAAAAAATTATAAAAAATACCTACAAACATAAAAACCCTAAAATTCCTAAAAAAAGGAAATCATAAAAACCAGAAAATAATTAAAACCCCAAACTAAACCTAAAAATTCTAAAAGACAAAAAACCCAACAAACCATAAAAATCCTAAAATTCATGGACCCCCTAAAAATCTTTAAAAACCATTAAAACCCATAAAAACAATAAATACCACTAAAAATCTAAAAAGAGGTTATACCCGTAAAAACATTAAAGCTCTAAAGAACATTAAACCCAAAAAAAATAAAAAAAAAATAAAAAACCAAAAAAACCTATAAAATCCTAAAAACCATAAAATACACTAAATATTGTTAAAAAACCGACAAATACTAAAAAACCATAAATATTTAAAAAAAACCCCTAAAAATCACTAAAAACATAATTTAACATAAAAACATGAAAAAACACTATGAAATCCATAAAAACATTAAAACCCATAGAGCCCATAAAAGTCCTGAAAAAACTATAAACAATAAAAAACCCTTATAACCATAAAAATCCTCAATATCTCTAAAAACAAAAAAAAAACATAAAAATCCTAAAAAGACCTAAAAATCCATAAAAATGTAAAAAAACCTAAAAACCTAGATAAATCCTAAGAAGACCTTAAAAAAGTAAAAATAATTATAACACTTAAATAACCTAAAAAACCTAAAAACCCTAAGAACCCTCAAAATCCTAAATTGATAATAAACCCAAAAAACCATAAAAAATCAAAAACCACTATAAAACCCCTAAAACCCACTATAAACTATAAACACCCTTTAACCCCTTAAAACCTTAAAAATGTTAAAAATCTATAAAACCCCTAAAAACTAAATAAATCACTATATATCCAAAAAAACCATAAAAACCCAAACAACCCTAAAAAACCCTAAATTCCACAAAATCACTAAAAACACTAAAAACCCATAATAATCCTAAAAAAGCACAATAAATCCCTAAAAACACAATAAAAAAATCCATGAAAACCCTTAATAATATTTTTAAAACCTAAAAAAAAACTAAAACTACTGGAAAACCTAAAAAACACTAAAAACTCTAAAAACCCTAAAAATACTAAAAAACGATAAACCAACAAAATCCGTAAAAATGGTAAAAAATTAGAAAAATCCAATAAACACCATAATAATCATAATAATGTAAAAAACATTAAAAATTATTAAAAACCATAAGAAAACAATAAAAACCTAAAAACACTTAACACCACTGAAAACCCAAAAAATACTAATACCCTCTAAAAGACCTAAAATCACTATTGACCATAAAACCCCCTAAGAACTTAAAAACCCTTAAAAATACATAAAGCCCTAAAAAATTAAAAAAAAATGTACAAATCCATTTAACACCTTAAATATTTAGAAAACTTTAAAAAACCTTAAAACCCCTATAAAATTAAAAAATCCACTAAAACCCCAAAAAACCAGGAAAACAATAAAAACCCAAAAACCCATTAAAATCCCTAAAAACCCATAAATTCCAAAAACAAAATTCCAAAAAACCCATAAAAAAGGGAAAAACCATAAAAACCTAAAAAACCTTAAAAACATAAACCATATAAGACCCCAAAAAACCCTAAAAATGGTAAAACCCCCTAAAAAATAAAATCCCTAAAAACCAAAAAAAATATGAAACCCATAAAAGAACCTAAAAACTCATAAAAATCCTAAAACCCACTAAAAACTTTTATAATATTTTAAACAACTAAAACCATTAAAATTTTCTTAAAAATGTAAATCCCTAATAACCCAAGAAAAAACAAAAAACAAAAAACAAAAAACAAAAAAAATCCATAAAAAACTCCTAGAAAACTGTAAAAGATACAAGAATTCATAAAACCCATAAAAACTGACAAAAATACAAAAAATACATAAAAACGTTAAAAAACATAAAACACTAAAAACCCAAGAAAAATGTAAGAACCTAAAAACTCTCAGAACCCCTAAACAACCAAAAAAACACTAAAAACCTTTATAACCATAAAAACCCTAAAACCACTCAATATCCATAAAACCCTAAAAGCAATAAAAATCCTAAAAAATTCAACAAAATCTCTAAAAAAATTAATAACCACAAAAGACCTGAAAGTCCATAAAAATACCTTCAAAACCTAAAACCACTTAAACCCCGAAAAACCTAATAATCTCTAAAAACCCTAAAGACCTGAAAAACCCTAATAACCCCTTAAAACCATAAAATCACCAAAACATCAAAAATCCATAAAAAATCATAAAAATCATAAAATAACAAAAACACTAAAAATCTATTAAACCCCTGGAATTTTAAAAACCCACTAAAAATATTAAAAGTATAAAAAACTCAAAAATATTCCCCAAAAAAAACCAAATCTTTTCTTAAAGTTGTTCGTATTTCGGGTTCTACCTTAACTTCAGAGGATGATATCTCCTCAGCTACTGTTAATTATTTTCAAGGGATTTATTAGGATGATGGCAGAGAATACACCCTCCCCTTGATGGACTCCATCCTTCCATGTGTTGATGAGCATAAGAACCGAGCTCTCATGATCCCACCCCTCGCGGAGGAGGTTAGGGCTACTCTGTTCTCTTTGAACATTGACAGAACAGCGGGACCGGATGGCTTCACCAACAAATTCTTCATGTTCTATTGGGACATCCTGCATGAAGGCATCATCAGTTTTGTGTGGGAATTATTTCTCACTACCATCTTTCCATGTGGGTTCAACTCTAACTTCATTGATCTGATTCCTAAAAGGGACAATTCCATTGATATTGGTGATTTTCAACAGGTGGCCATTGGAAACACTATACCCAAAATTATCATCAAGATTCTGGTCATGCAACTTGGGAAGTTCCTGGGGGATATCCTCACCCCATACCAGTTTGGGTTTGTACCAGGAAGTAACATCCAGGACTACATATTCATGGCCTCAAAAACCATCAACATCATGCGAAATCCGTCCATGAATGGAAACATTTCACTAAAGGTTGACATTTCTAAGGCTTTTGACACCATCAAGTGGAGAATTATTTCTTAGGTCCTTCTTATGTATGGCTTCTCGATTAATTTTATTAGGATCATCATGTCCATTCTTAGAAGTGGATGGGTCTCTATTCATCTAAATAGCTCCCATAAGTGGTTTTTCCCCTACTCACATGGAGTCAGACAGGGTGATCCTCTTACAAGAATCCTTTTTGTGATCGATGAAGACTACTTTAGTAGGTGACTCATTGATCTTTGTCAGGATGGCCTCTTCAGTCCTATCTAGGCAGCGAGGGACCTTCATGTGCCATCACATATGCTGTATGCAGATGATATTATCCTATTCATCCAGGCTGATAAATGTACTCTTGATTCCATTCGGATGATTTTCCAGCATTATGAACATGTTACAGGACAATCCATCAGCTGGAGTAAGTCTTTGATTGTCTTTGGGGAGGGGATTTCATGGTCCCGACGGATCTCCATTTCCATGTCCCTTTGTGTAAAGAGAGGTCGTTACCTTTTGATTACCTGGGTGTTCCCTTCTTTTGGGGATGTGTCTAGCGGTGTTACCCTGAGAACATTGCCTCTAAAATCACATAACAGCTTGTGAAATGGAAAGGGGAGTCCTTATCGCAAGCTGGCACGGTCTGCCTTATCAACTCAGTGATTACCTCTATGTTCACTTATGCTTTCTCCATTTACAGGTGGCCGGTTAATCTCATCAAGGATCTGCAGGCAAAGATCAATAATTTTTCCTGGACAGGGTGCATAACTCAAAGGAAACTGGTCACCGTGGCCTAGAAAGAATGCACCAAGCCAATTGATTTGGGTGGGCTTGGTATCAAAGACCTCAGACGCTACAAAAATTCCATCCTTGTTAAGTATACATGGGGAATACTAAGTCCTATGGCTCTGAGCTTGGATTTCACTTGGGAAAGATTTGTGCTCAAGCTCTGTGATGGATATGAAGGGTATTTCCCCTCCTCTGTTTGGCCAGCAATTCGGGCCTCGTACAAGGCTATTGTCCCTATTTGTAATTGTTTGCCTCCAAGCACTCAAATTTGAATGCTTGGTCTACGCCCTGTCTTGATAGGCCCCTGCAAGATTTCATCAGCCCTCCTCCTCGATTGAAGTGACTGTCTATTGCGGAGTTCATCCTGATGCTGGAACAATTTGAGGCCCTCCCACCTACTGTCTTTCTCCAAATCCAGCGATATTATTTCATACATTCTGATATCCTGATCTGGAAGCCCAATCTGGTTGGGTGACTCACTGCTAGGGAATACTATCGATATAATTGTGACAGGGGATCCCCTCCACCGACCTGGAATACTATGTTCAGGAGGAATTTCATTCCCCCTACAAATCACCTTCTTATCTGGAAAATCTGGAAAAATCGGTTGCCCATGCTGGGTCAATTGCAGCGTGCGGGTCTCAAAATTGCCTCTTTATGTTTCTTTTGGCTCAGTGCGGAGGAAAATGTCCAGCACACCTTCCTACAGTGCAGATTCAGTGCTGATCTTTGGGGTTATTTGCAGCGGACTTTTGGGTTCCCAGCTGGCCTTGACAGGCCTTTTTTTGAGCTCCTGACGGACCTGTCTAATTGGGATTATATTGAGAAGGTCCGCAATTGTTTGATGGATGCGGTTTCAGCCACCATCTCCTTTATTTGGACCTCTCCTAATGCGGTTGCCTTCAGTAAGAAACGACTCTCCTTTCATGCCGGAGTTGTGGTGATTCACAGGTCTGTTTATGCGGCCTCTCAGATTCCGAAAGGACATATGGAGAATGATGTCCGTGAACTGATCATCCTTCGATTACTTGGTGTATCTTGTAGGAAAAAACAACCCATGGTCCCCAGGTTTATTGGATGGATTCCTCCACTCCCCTCCTGGATCAAGGTCAATGTGGATGGTGCGGACCTTGGTGCCCTGGGCCCTACTGGATGTTGTGGAGTCTTCTGCACTTATGAGGGTTTTTTCAAGGGATGTTTTCAACAATTTATTGGCGATGGGTGTGCTCTTGAAGCTGAGTTATGGGCCATTATAAAGGATATTGAGTACTCTGTCAGGTTCGGGTGTTTTTTTTCTATGTCTTGAGTCTGAATCCATGCTTGTTGTGAGTGATCTTAAAAGCAGATCTAGGTGCGTCCCCTAGAGGTTCCTTAATCCGTGGATGGACTGCCTTTCCATGTGTCAAAGGATGCATCTCACTGTGACACATGTCTACCGAGAGGCCAATGTGGTTGTGGATGCTGTCTCCAAGCAGGCTATTGTGGAACATTGTTCTTTGTGGTCCTTTGTTGCCACACCTCCTTGTTCCTCCATTGTTGTGTCTGATTTGAAGGGTGAGTTGCACCCCGGTTATGTAAACCCCCCTTGTAGCACTCTGTTTGTACCTTTATTTTTGTTTAAATTTGGGGGGGCCACTTGCCTGGCCCCGAGCCTTCCTTGCCCTTAAAAACCAAAAAATTCATAAAAACCCTATATGAGAAATATATACTATAAAAACCCTTTGAAAACCTAGAAAAGATAAAATTATAATAAACCCTTTAAAACATAAAGAAATCAAGAAAACCATAAAAACCATACATACTCAAAAACCCTTAAAACACTTCAAAACCAAAAAACACTAAAAATTATTAAAATCCTATAAAAGAACCGAGAAACCCCCAAAAATAAAAAAAATACAAAAACCCTGACAACCCATAAGAAAACCTTAAAAACCAAAAAACACAAAAACCCGTAAAAACAAAAAAAAATAAAAACCCTAAAAACCCTAAATCCCATGAAATACCAAAAAACACTAAAGCCATAAAAATACTAAAATTCCATAAAATCATAAGAAAAAATAAAAACCCCTTAAAACCTTAAAAACATATAAGAATACCATTAAAACCTGAAAACACATGAAACAACTAAAAATAAAAATAACCCTAAAATCCCTAAGAATCCAAAAAATCTCTAAAAACCATAAAAACCCTAAAAATCCATAATAACCCTTTCAACCCACTAAAAACACTGAAAATAATTTAAAAACCTAAAATTTTAAAATATTTTAAAATCTATATAATCTATAAAAAACTCAAGAAAAACCTATAAATATAAAAGAAAAATAAAATCCCTAAAAACCATAAAACCCAAAAAATCCCTAAAAATTGTAAAAAACTATAAAAATCCTAAAAATCCCAAATTCCCCAAAAATGTAAAAACTGCTAAATAAATTAATCCCCCATTATAAAACCTTAAAAACATAAAACACTTTAAACCCGTAAAAACCGAAATAACAATAAAAACATTAAAAACCCCCTAAAAACCTAAAACCCCTAAAACCACTCAAAATCCGTAAAAATCATAAAAATAATAAAAAAATATAAAAAATAAATCAAATTATCTAAAACATAAAAAATCATAAAAACCATAAAAAATACTATGAAAAACATAAAATCAAAAATACACATAAAACCCCTAAAAACATGAAAAATGTAAACTGCCCTAAGAAACCCTAAAAGGAAATGAAAACACTAAAACCCCTAAAACTATAAAATCCCCTAAAAACCATAAATACCTTAAAATTAAAAAATTACAAAAATTAAAAACCATTTAATCCCTTAAAAATGATAAAAACACTAGAAGACCTTAAAACCCCAAAAAAAAACAAAGAAAAATGCCTAAAATTCAAAAAACCCTAAAAATCCTAAAAATTACAAAAAAAATCTAAAAATCATAAAATTACTAAAAAAATCCCTCATATTAAAAAAAAAGTTTGAAAACATTGAAAACCCCTATGAAAACCTAAAAAACATAAAAAAAACATAAAATACCAAAAAAACATAAAAATGATAAAAATCCTAAAAACACTGAAAACCACAAAAACCCTAGAACCCCCAAAATCCCTAACCACCCTAAAACTATAAAAATCATAAAATGGAATAAAATATATATATATAAAACTAAAAAATCCTAAAAAACCAAGAAAAGAACCTTAGAAATACTTAAAATTCTAAAATCACATAAAACACTTAAAAAACCAAAAACAAATTAAATACTCTAAAATACCATAAAAACTATATAAACCCCTAAAACCATAAAACCCATAAAACCTTTAAAAAACAGAAAACCCATAAAAACACAAAAAACCCACTAAATACTCATATAACCCTTTAATCCCCTAAAAATGTTAATAAACTAAAAAAATCTTAAAATATCATAAAAACTAAAAAAATGGTAAACACCAAGAAAAAAAAAACTAGTTAAATCCCTAAAAACCCTAAAAACCATCAAAGTTCCTAAAACCCCTAAAAACTATAAAAATGAAACGAACCCATAGTATCCCTTAACAAGTGAAAATCCCAAAAGAACAAAAAACCCCTCAAAATCACTAAAAACACTAAAAATATTAAAAAGACTAAAAAATAACAAATATCCATAGAAATGTAAAAAACTAATATTACCTTATAAAATCCTAATATGAACCTAAAAACCAAAAAACACTTAAAACCCCAAAAACATTTAGAAAAGGCTAAGAACCTTAAAAATCATAAAATGACCCTAGAAACCATAAAACAGATTGAACCAATAAAATCCCTAAAACAACTTATAAACACAAAACCCTAAAATAACACTAATGACTACTATAGACCATTAAACACCTAAAAACATTAAAAATCTCTAAATATCATTAAAATCCAAAAAAACTCAAAAAACCCTAAAACCCAAAAAATCATAAAACCCCTAAAAATCCATAAACCCTAAAATCCTTAATAACCCAAAAATCCGTGAAAATAATAAAAACACATTAAAATTTTATAAACCTAAAAATAGTGAAAACCCATAGTAAAAAAATAATAACATAAAAGCACATAAAATCCATAATAACTAAAAGAGCACCAAAAAACCTAAAAAACTCTAAAAAACTTTTAAACCCTTAAAAACTCTAAAACCCCTTAAAATCCCTAAAAACCCTAAAAACCATATAAATCATAATAATCCCTACAACTCCCTAAAAATGTAAAAAACTATAAAAACCGGGAAAACCAATAAGAAACCATTAAAAACTTAAAAAATATAAAACCACTAAAACCCAAAAAAATGAAAAAAAAACACTAAAATACATAAAACCCCTAAATATTCCCAAAAAAATTAATAACCATAAAAAACATATAAAATCCCTAAAAATGTAAAAATCCCTAAAAACCTTGAAAATCCTTAAGAAAACCTTAAATACCTAAAAATAGTTAATAAACATAAAAACCCTAAAAAATGCTACAAACCCATAAAAACACTAAAGACCCTAAACCCCATAAAAACCTCTAAAAACCATAAAAACCCCACAAAGAATTTAAAAACCTAAAAACCAATAAAACCTTAAAAACTCACTAGAAACTCTAAAACCCCTTTAAACCCCCATAAATATTAAAAACACAAAAAAATGTAAAATGGTAAAAAAAAAGAAATCCTAGAATCATAATAACACCAAAAAAACATAAAACCCTATAAATCCCAAAAAAACCTTAAAACCCATAAAAATAATAAAAACATAAAATCTATGAAAAACCATAAAAAGTCCATAAAACCCAAAAAACAAAAAAAACCCCGAAAAACCAAAAAATGATAGAATCCCTAAAAAACTTAAAAACACAAAAAACCCTTTAAACCCTCAAAATCACTAAAAAACATAACACTGATAAAAATCCTAAAAACCCTAAAAATCACTAAAAATGTAAAAAAAACCTAAATACCGTAAGAGCCATAATAAAACCATAAATACCAAAAACCCCTTAAAACCTTTAAAAACATAACAAATTAAAAAAAACCATGAAATCTTTTAAAAAAAATCCTAAACCCCTAAAAGACCCTAAAACTCCTCAAAATCCCTAAAATCCATAAAAACCATAAAAACGCAAAGGAATACCTAATGATCCCTAAAAAATTAAAATCCTTTCAACCCCCTAAAATTTGTAAGAAAACATCAAAATCATAAATAACTTTAAATCCCAAATAAACCTAGAAATTTTAAAAACCATAAAAACCTATAATACCCCAAAAAACTACAAAAAATCATAAATCCCCTAAAACCCATAAATAATAAAAAATACCAAGAAAAACCTAAAATAACCACTAAAAATATGAATAACCATTGATACAATAAAAATGTTAAAAAATAGGGAAAATTATTAAAAACATATAAGCCATAACCCCACCCCAACCCCCAAAACATCAAAATATGTGGAAGCCTTAAAACCATAAAAATCCAAAAACCCTCAAAAACATATAAAAATGTAATAAACACTAAAATACATGGGGAATATAAGTAATACCTTAAAAAACCTAAAACAACTAGAAATGTTGAAAATCACAAAAAACCCTAAACACCCTCAATCCCTCAAAACCCATAAAAATATAAAAATCCAAAAAAACCATAAAAAGTCGTAATGATCCCAAAAAATGTAAAAAACTCATAATAAATATGGAAAACACTAAAATACCTTTTAAAATTGTAAAAACACTTAAAAACCCTAAAAACAAAAAAAATAAAAATCCCCTAAAAACCTTAAAAGAGCCTAAAAATCCTAAAAAGCCTAAAAACCTTGAAAAACCCATAAAAAATAAAAACCACCCGAAACGAATTAAAACCCCCAAACCACACTTAAAACTATAAAAATAATTTGAAACCCTAACAACATTAAAATAATGCTAAAATCCCTTAAAACACTAAAAACACTACAATGCCCTACCCCCCCATACAACACTAAAACCCCTCAATTGAGGTGGGAGATGAAGTTCATGATGAAGATGGGGATGTGGCCTCAAATTTGTAGGTTGATCCTCATAGGGATGAAAAAGAACATCTGAGCCTTATTGTTGAATGTATGGGGAGGAATCCACTCCCAAATCCTTGAGCAATTGCTGTGAAAGGAAAAATTTGGGGAAAGGAGTTGGTCTTAACCTCTAATCAGTTTGCGGTCTTAGATCCTATGGAATCCATGGGAAATGAGGAGGGGGTCTTTTGAGTCAGGAATTATAGGTTGTGGTGGATAAGTATGATATTGATGACCTTTATTAGATGGATCTTCATCCCTCTTGTAAAGGAATGAGTAAAATGGGAGCGGAGCATAATCCCTTACCTTCTAAGAAAATGTAGGAGCAGGTGATGGATGATGTTTTTGTGCTTGGGGATGATCCGATTGATGCCCCTCAGTATCAAAAATAGCTAGATAATATTCCTATAGCAAGGAGGAATTTTGAGAAACCTGATCCGATATCTACTCTTGTCCTGTTTGAGACTCTACCTCCGTGTGTTGAGTTGTCTAAAAATATAATGTGGGTCTGTTCAAAAATCACCTTTGAGAAGCATCAAAAAGAGATCCTGCAAAAGACAAACCTGAAACCAGTGATCTTCATTGAGTATGAGAATGATGAACATATAAGGTTTGGGGATATTTTTGGGGATTGTGATGACATCATGTATGATAACTTGACTAGGAATAGGGGGAACAATCTTCGATGGGTCTCCCTGGTTCTTGTGGCTTGGCCACACCCCGTAAGAGGAAGTCGTGGTCTATTCCTAGATCTGGTCTTCCGGGAGGTGTAGTTGAACCTACTGCTTCGGTCACAAAAAGGATGGAAATATCAAACCTATAGTGTTGAGTGCTGATGATGTGCTGCAAAGAAAAAAACGTCAGGGCTTAGTGCACCCCCATTGAAGAGTAGAACAATGAGGGACTATTCCTCTGTTCCTAGGCTTATTACTACCAGAGATTACTCCAAGGAATTTAAAGCTGAGGGAGATACTCATTGCAGGGAAGTTCAATCTAGAAAGGCACAATCAAATATGGATATCAGGAAGTATTATTCAGCCTTCCTCAATAAATGTTAATCTTCTGAATTGGAGTTGGCAGATTCGGATTCTTCCTCTGGTTATGGTTCCAATAGGGATCCTTTTGGGGATGGAGAAGTCAATTTGTAGCTCTTGTCTCTTTCTTTTTTTCTTTTGGATCTTTTGGACTTTGGTGAGTGGGGGTTCTGGGATTTTGGTGTGGATCGTTTCACCCAACCCTCCCTTGTTTTCTTTTCTTTTCTTCTATAAATTTTGGGGGGTCTGGAATAGCCTAGGCTGACACCTTCCTTTCTCTAAAGATCAAAAAATACCATAAAATCCTAAAAAATCCCAAAAAATCCCTTAAAATGTAAAAACCATGAAAACCCCTAATAAAACCATTATAAACTAAAATAACATGAAACCCCTAAAAATAAAAATGTTAAAGAACAACAAAACCCTAAAAACCTGTTAAAACCCTAAAAATGTCAAAAACTCTACAAACCCTTAAAATCCCTAAGAACACAAAAAACCATAACCCCCAATAAAAAAACCATACAAACACTAAATAATCACATGATCTCTATAAATTGATAAAACCAAAAAAAATAATAAAAAACAAGTGCCTCTCCCAAGCTGGAAGAGTATGTATGATTATTTCACTCATCACCTCCATGTTTGAAAATGCATTTTCTATCTATAGATTGCCAACCAGCCTTGTTAAAATCTCGAATGGAAGGGTCAGGAATTATTCCTGGACGGGATGCATCAGTGAAAGGATTTTTATCTCTGTGGACTGGAAGCATTGTACATAACCTATTGATATGGGTGTGCTTGGAATTAAGGATCTTAGATGATTTAATGATGTTGTAATAAGAAGTTCACCTGGATCTTAGTCAAACCCACATGATGATGGCTTGGATTTTCTCAATGAGAGGTTCACGCACATGCATTATGATGGATTCACTAGATATTTATCTTCCATGGGCCTACTCTAAGATCCTAAAACAAGGATATTATCTCTAATTCAAAATGGATTGTGTCAAATCACTAGACTATTAATTTTTAGACAACTATATGGCTTGAGAAACCACTTTATGATGTCGTGACACCTCACCATGAGTTGAAGTGCATGTTTATAGCTTCCCTTTTCCACAAAACTGTGGATTTTACATTGGGTATCCCTGAACATATTCTTTTAAAAATGCAGCAATATGTGTTCATGGACATTGACACCCTTATTTGTAATCCATGTATGGTTGGAATGTTTAATACTCGTGAATTCAACCTGTTTAAATGTTTTCAAGGCATTATCTCACAATCTTGGATTCTATTGTTTAGATCATCTTTTATCCCACCTACTCATTATGTTATGATTTGGAAAATCTGGAGAAATAACCTCCATCTTCAAGAGCAGTTGAAGATGGCTAAGTGGAAACTTGCATCCGCTTGTTCTTTCTATAGGCAGTCTGAGGAGTATAGTACACATGTTTTCCTCCATTGTATGTTTGATGTTGACCAGTGGATTTATATGCTGTAATGTTTTGGCTTGAATCATGGCATGCAATGGGAGATATGTGAGTTCATATGTAGCCTGGTGGAGTGAAATGCAGTGACCAGGTTCAAAACCTACTACTTGTAGGTGTTGTAGTGACTATTCACTATATTTGGGATGCTCAAAATGTCCTAACCTTTAATCACCAACCTATCTCATTTCGTGGTGGAGTGGTGACGATCCACACAATACAGGAAAACAGTGTTTTAGCGGCCATTTTTAAAACCACTGTGAAAAAACGACATTAATTTTTTTTTAAATGTTTTTTATTTTTTTTTTAAAATATATTCTAAAAAAATTCCATTTTTTTACAATGGTTTTTAAAAAAACCTCTGCGAAATAGCATCAGTTTTTTGAAAACCGCCGAAAAATTTAATAAAAAATATTTAAAAAAAATTAAAAAAATTATTATTTATTTATTATTTTCTTATTTGTTATTATTTATTATTATTTAAAATCAAATATAGTTTATTATTTATAATTTTATATATTTATAATGTTTCAATTAAATAATATTTATAATTATTAGTTAATAATAATTTTAAACTGAATGCAAATCTTCAATAAGTAAAAGAACAGACTTCGACATCAAATAACCATATCTTCTTATCCAATAGTCAATTTCAGCTCCACAACCAGTCAAATCATAGTTTATAAAATCATAAAAACATAAATGCGATTTTAATCATGTGATAATCAAAGGAAAAAATTATATTAAAAATTGAAAAGTGGAAAATCAAACTCGAACATCAAATGACCTTAACTTTTAATCCTGGAGTCTGTTTGGGTTCTACCATATATCAAATCAATGTTTGCAACGTGATCTATGCCATTTATGCCTTGTACCAACTGATTGAGTATTGTACCCCTTTATATTCTGCCAAAAAGGCCAATAATGCCTCTAAAATAGAGGCTTTAGTTGTAGACGTTGATTTCTTAAAATTCTAACAGTTATAACATTTGATCCAGGTGTCTGTTCACCTTGTTCCACATATCATATCGAATATCATTTCGCGATCTTCAATTTGGCTGGTTGTTGCACTGGAAAATGAGTCTTGGATCATATTTTATCACCATTTGAGGGTTTTTAGGGGTTCTTAATGTTTTATGATTTATTTAATTAATTGTTTTTTTATTTATTTATTTATTTAATATCGATTAATTAATTAATTAATAATTATTTATTATTTATGTATTTATTTATTTAGTTATTATGAACACATTAATTATGAATTTATTTATTTATTATTTATTTATCATACATTATTCTTTAATTAATTATTAAGTATACATTAATTATTTATTATTTATTCATTATAAATTATTAGTTATTAGTTATTATTTATTATTTATTATATATTATTTATTTCTATATTCATTTATTTATGTATTTATGTATTTATTATTTATTATTTTATTATTAATTATTCATTATCTATTATTTGTTATTTATTCTTTATTATTTATTCTTTATTCTTTATTTTTAATTTACGAAAAATTAATTTATTATTAGTTTATTATTCATTTATTATTCATTTATTACTTATTTATTATTTATTATTTATTGATTATTTATTTGTAATTTTTTAATTAAATATTAACTAAAAATTAATTATTTATTTATTATTTATTCAATATTAAATATGGAATATTGCATATTAAATATTAAAATTAAAATATTAATAATAAATTAAGAATTATTTATTTCATAATTATCAATTATTAATTATTAGTTATTATTAATTATTATTTATTAATTAATTGTTAATTATTTATCTATTTTTTATGTTTTATTTATTTATTTATTTATTCTTTATTCTTTATTATTTCTTCATTAATATTTATTATTTATTATTTATTAATTTATTTGTAATTTACTAAATATTAATTTATTATTAGTTTATTGTTCATTATTTATTTATTTATTTATTTATTTATTCAATATTTCTTATTTATTTATTATTTATTAATTATTTATTAATTATTTATAAATTTTGAAATATGAAATATGAAATATGAATTCTTAATTCTTAATGATAAATTATTAATTGGCCATTATTATTAATTATTAATTATTATTTAATAATTTTTTATTAGTTATTATTTATTTATTTATTTATCTATTATTTGTTAATTTGTTATTAATTTGTTATTTATTTATCATATATTAAATTAATTTTTAATTAATTTATTATTTATACATTACTTTTATATATTATATGTTATATATTAAATATTACATATTACATATATATTATATATTATATATTATGTATTATATATTATGTGTTATATATTTTGTATTATATATTATCTATTATATGAAGAGATGGAGCGGCCAAGAGAGGGCGACAGACGAGGGCACCGAACACGGAACGAGGGTGACGAACGCAGCCGTGATTCGTAAAGCTTCGCAGATGTGGTCGTAGGGGCTGATCATATTAGGTCTCTTGATTCGGCTGAATCTCTGCCTCTTGTTGATTCCTTTCATCTGAAATAGTTCGTTATAGGGGTCACGCGGCCATTTCCTTCTCGTAGGAGGAGGTTCAGTTTCTTGCTTCTGATCTCAGATTTGTTCTTGTTGGTAAATTTTTTATGTGTCGTCTCTCTCTGATCTTCCTACGGAAATCATTCGAATCCATTGGATTTGTTGATTTTGAAATCAGCTTGCTTAACTCGCTGCATATTGCGATTCAACTTTCCTCTGAAAACGATTATTACCGGCTTTGGTCTAGGGGTTCTTGGAGTTTTGGGGGCTGCTTGATGAAAGTTCATAAATTGTCCCCTACGTTCGATTGGTTTTCTAAATCCCAAATTGAACCTGTTCGGTTAGTTCTTCCAAGTCTGTTGATGCATCTCTTCAAGAAAATTGCGCTTTTCCCTATTGCTAAGCTTATCAATAATCCCATTGAGCTGGATTCTGCGACTCAAAAACTCACAAGGCCTTCGGTTGCGCGTGTGTGTGTTGAGGTTGTTCTGTCGCAGCACCTGCCTTCCACTATTTGGATCAAGAACGGGGATGCAGGATTGTTTTAGGACGTGGTTTACGAATCCTTACTGATTTACTGTACAAATTGTTTACATCTTGGTCACTCCCTTAGCGATTGTGCTTCTGGGAAGGTCCCCATGAACATTCTTCATCCTGGGAAACATTTGCTGAAGGAAGAAAAATCAGTATGGATTGAGAAAGATCGAAGGCCTCCTGCTGAACAGACTGAACCCTCTAATTCTAAGGACCCATTGGCGTCTTCATCTATTTCGGATTCTTGCCCAGCACAGCCTACTAACGATAAAGATTCTGTCCTTGCGGGTTTTGTGGATGCGGTCAATAAGGTTAAGCCTTTCACTAATACTCTAGGAGCTGCCCCAACCTCTAATGAGTCAGCACAAGAGGCTCACTCTGTTTCTGGTGATTCCAATAATGATGATATTGAGAAAGCAGATAAAATTGAGGAGAAATACCTGTGCTCGAATGCCACAAATGGTAAGAAATATTTTATTGATCCTGATGGTTTTATCAATCCGCACCCTAAGAAGACTCGAAAGTGAATTGATTATTCTAAGCTGGAGAGGACCATTGTCACTAGATCATCAGGTCCTCGAATGGAGGAAACTATCATCCCTACATAGCCAGTTATAAATTAGAATACTTCTTCATCAGAGCCTTATAATAAATAGGACACCTCCTCATCAGAGGAAGAGGACTCCTACTCTTGGATTGAGGATTGGGAGGATAGAATTAAGGATAGAAATTGCACTCAGGTTATTAATGAAGGATACAAGGAGGAATTCTACTCTTGGATTGAGGAGAAATCAAGGTTGTCTTATAGAAGATATTATAATAAAGAAATATCTGTTGATGACTATCTCATTATCAGGGAGTGCATGTTTGATAAGGTGGAATTTGAGCTTGATCGGAACCCTGATTTTGATTATCTCCAGCTTTGGTGGGAATTGTGCTTTTTCACTCATGGTCTGCTTTTCGGTCTAGCACATCAACTACAGGGTTTTGAAGCTCAGTCTTGTTTGTGGATTTCTGCTGTTATTTGTTTTTCACTGATCCGTTTCTTTCAATGGAGTTCTGGACATTGGAGCTTGTCCCATGACCTTGCAGGAATGATTTGGAGGTATTCCTTTTCACCTTTGATCCTCTTTTCATTTTTTCTCTTGCTGTTACAAGCTCTTTTTACCTTGTGTAATCAACATTCTGTCTTTTACTTTTTTATTAATAAATTTTGGAGCGCTGCTCTATGCCTTTACGGTATTATCTATTATATATTATGTATTATATATTTTGTATTATATATTATTTATTATATAATATATAATATATAATAGATTAGGTATTATATATTAGGTATTATACATTATATATTACTTGTTTTTTCAATTAATATATATATATATATGTATAAGTATATTAAATTTGATTTATTGACTACATGAAGAGTCTGCTGGAGTGGTAATGTCTTTGGAGAATAAGTAAGAGCTAAGGGGTTCAAATATCACCTGACGCAAAATTTATATATATTTCTTAGGCATGTGCATGGGCATTGGCATGGACAAGGACTTGTGCATGGATATAGACTTGTGCATGGAGATGGGCATGTGCATGGTAATAATAAATAAATTATGAAAATAAAAAATAATTAATAACTAAATAAATAAATTACAAAATAATAATAATAAATAAATAATTTACGAATATAAATAAATAAATAAATTACAAAAATTAATAAAATAAAATAATATAAAAAAATTACTAAATAACTAAACTGAATTTTTTTACAAAATAAATAAACGATTTAGCGAAGGTTTAAACCACTGCAAAAAACCACTGCTAATTATTTCCTGACACACGATTGAGCAGCGGTTTTCCAAAACCGTCGTAGAACGATTTTGTGGAAGTTTAAACCACCGCAAAACAAAAAAACCGCTGCTAAATAAATATTTTGTTGTAGTGATAAGGTGATCCAGACAGCATCCCATCCTCAAACAGGTTCGATAGCCAATGATATTAATAATATGACTCTATTCAGTTCACTTGGGGTTCATGTTAGGGGTAAGAATCCATATGTTTGGAAATATATTTGATGCATTCCCCTGATTGCATCACGGATAAAAGTAAATGTGGATGGTGCGACGTTGTGTACACTCGGAACCTTAGGGTGTGGGGGTGTCATCCATACCTGCATAGTCTTTGATAAATGTTGTTCTTACCAATTTATTGGAGACTGATGTTTTTATGAGGCAGATCTATGGTCCATTATGAAGGTAGTAAAATTTGCGACCAAATTTAGGAGGAACTCGATTTGGATTGAGTCTGACTTGATGATTGCAGTGGACTCCCTCAATAAGAAATCCAAGATAGTCCCCTAAAGACTTCTACCAAAATGGATTGAATGCCTCAATATCTCTCAAAATTGCAGTCTATGTGTCACACATGCCTATAGAGAGGCCAACTTGGTTGTTGATTCACTCTCCTAAAATGAAACTGAGGAATGAAACTCGATGCGGTCCTTTGTCACTACGTCTTTTTGTATGCCTTATTTGGACTATGATGCGAAGGGTGGGATACACACTCAATCTTGTAATCCCTCCATGAAACCATTTTTTTAAATAATATTTTGCAGGGGGTTCTAGGCATGCTTATCCACAATCCTTTTTCTCCCTAAATACCCTAAAAATAACTAAAGACCCTAAAAACCATATAAATCCATAAAATCCATAAAAATCCCAAAAACATAAAGATCCTTAAAAACCCCTATAAAAATAAAAAAAACTAAAACCCCCTAAATACTAATAAATTATAAAAACATTAAAAACCTAAAAGACCCCACAATCCATAAAAACTTCATAAAACCATAAAATCTAGTAAAAACCAAAAAAAATCCCACAATCCCATAAAAAATATAAAAACTCTAAAAACATAAAAAAACCATTAATCCATTAAAAAAATACAAAACACTAAAAAACCTTAATAACCCAAAAAATCTCAGAAGCACATAAAATCCCTAAAAACCCTAAAAAACCTAAAATCCCTAAAATCCCTAAAAACCATAATTATAATAAAATCATAAAAATTAGTGAAAATTAATAATGAATCAAAAAAACCTATAAACCCTAAAAAACCTTAAGAAACCCTTAAAAACATAAAAACCCCTAAAATGAAAAGGCCCACCGGGGTAGGCTTAGTGGTATCGTGTAAGGTGGACACTCCCCGACAACAGAACTAGCACAGGTTCGAGTCTCTCCACGCTCAAATTTAGCTGGGGACGAACAGTGCGTAGGTGCTGAATGGGGCCCAAAATAAGCATAGTGTGATAATCACTTATACCTCATTACCTACAACTCATTTAAAATGAGGATGGTTGTGCCTCTATTATCGCATTTGGTTCTCCCCTCCTCACCATGGAAGTTGACGATGGTGTAGCCTATAGCCTCTTCGACATCACCCTGCCCAGTACCCTGGCTAGGGGAAGTGGTGAATGCGATGCAGAATCCCTATTCCCCTGCTTCTGATCTCGCTCTGCTCCCTTGTTTTCAAGAGATTTATGATGGACCCAATGTACCGCTCCTTGATAATGGTGTGCCTTAATTTCAGATATCTTCTAGGGAGTTCTCGATGGTTTCTGCTCTCCTGGATATCTCGTTGGTGGCTTGTTTCAGAAGGATCCAGCCCTCTGTGGCTGATTTTGGCAGGTTTTTCAATTCTTCTTGGAATCTCCGTGAACAGACAATTTCTGGGTTTTTAGATGCTCGATACTTTGAGATTCAGTTTAGAAATTAAGAGGATTTAATTTCGTCATGGTATTTTGCTCTGTGATCTTTTGATGGCCTTCGGTTCTACTTATTTCGTTGGAATTTTGATTTTCATCTGCACCGTGATCCCATGACTATGGATTTATGGGTAACCCTTCCTGGTCTTACTCTTCCCTTCCAAAACCTATCCATCCTATGCATCATTGGAAACCCAATTGGTAGATATCTCTGTATGGATCTATGGACTACTTTTTCCCTCCACCCTATCACGCCGAGGATTTGTGTTGAGGTTGATGTGTCTAAAGAGATGTTTACTTTTGTCTGCGTTGAGATTGAGGGTGAGCTCTGGTAGCACCATATGATCTGCTTTGAATCCTGGGTGCCTCTTTGCTCATCATGCCATAGACTGGGCCACTATTCCTCTACCTGTATGTGTGCTAGTTATGTCAAGCCTCTACTTCATAGGAAAATTGATATATCTTCTGGTTTGAAACTAGATGTGCCACACCTGGGAGGCCATGGTTTTAATGATGCGAGTCTTCTTACCAGACATGTTAATATGCCTATGGCTGAGGATCATGATGCTATTATTGTTGGGGATATTCCATTGAAGGTCACTCGACAACCCCTTCATACCATGAGGTTCTGTGGTGTCTTTGATTGGCTGAAAGGTGTCCAGGGAATTGTGGCTGGTAGGGAGGTGATGGAATCTGTGGAAGAAGGCATTAGTCTAAGAATGGGTGATTTTCAGCAGATGGAGCTCTCTGGGATGGCTGTTGATCCTGGACTAGAGTAGGAAGTAGTTTCTCCAAAACAATTTTCAGTGCCTTGGGGGTGTGGTTTCCCCTTTCACAATCAGTTTGGTAATTTAATTTCAGTTGATTTGCTTCAGGAGCAACAGTTTGTGCAAGCACAGTTGGCTGGCGGCTTTGATGATCAAGCTGGGTAGAACTCTGGATCTGGGCTTCCGGGAGATTCCTGTGCTGATAGGGGTAAGGTATTGCAGGAAGAGTGTGGTGATGTTATTTTAGATGGTATGGGGGATGAGGATTTAGGTATTTTTCATGATGTTAGTGTTGGTGTCTATGGATCCTTGGGTGCTAATGTGCAGGTTCCCATGCTTGGAAGTGATGCTAATGTTGGGATCAAGCATTTGATATGTGCTGCGAAAGAGGGAGAAGTAGCTGTACATATAGATGTGGTGGAGTAGAGGGTGTTGGAAGAATAGGGAGTGGTCCTCCCAATGGTGGTCAATGTGTCTATGGGGGAGGATGGAATAGAGGGTGTGTCTGGTTTTAGGAGTTCTGGACCTGGTCCGAGTACGCCTGAGGTGGGGCTTGAATGGGATGCATGTGATGTTTCTTACCATGTGACTGAGAAGGGGACGGTGGAGGAGAAGGCGGAAATAGTTCGGTTGCAGGAGGTAGCTAATCAGGGGGGGAGTGCCTAAGGAAGGGAACGTGTATGGCCAAGGGGAGGGAGCTGGGGAAGGAAATGATCACAAATAGGGAGAAGATGTTGCAAAGGAGGTGATGATAGGGATGGTCATGGAGGTTCATGAAGAGTCCCTGGCTGATAGGCCAAACAGTTTAGACTTGCAAGATGATGAGGGGATGGTACTTCCTGGGGAGGATAGGAAAGGGCCTCCGGCTGCTGTCGTTGGGAGTGAAGATCTACCCGCCTTAATGGCTCTAAGATTGTCGTAGTATGATGACTTTGTTGAGTGTCCCCTAAATCAGGATCCCTTCTTAATCCCAGATCAAAGCCAAGAACATGGAATGGGGGTGGAGGAGCATTAAAATGAGTTCGAGAAGGTGAAAGGGATGGATGATGGTTCCACCTCTACCTCCTCAAAGAGGAGGATGAAGCGGGATTACTCCACACTTCCCAGACCCATGGCTTCCCAGGTGTCATCAAAGGCGACTAAGATGAAAGTCAAAGTTAATACTCAGGAGCAGCATCATTCACTAGAACAAGAAAAACACTAGGAGAAGTTCCTGATGCCCCTCAAACATAATGATGATTATGAGTCAGGATGGGATGAATCTAAGTCTTGCTTTGATGATGCGGCCTCTAGATATGGTGAGGATGGTGACCCTTTTGGTGTGTCTTCTGTTTCAGAATTTGGTGGTGATTTTTACTGATTTGTTTTCTTTATTGGTTTTTTTTCTTTTTTTGATTTTGGTTGGGTTTTTTCAAGGGGTTTTTGGCTGTGGTCGAATGACCCCTCCCCTCCCTTGTCTACTTATTGTCGGTTGTGTCTTTTTATTCTAATAAATTTTGGGGGGGTCGGGAATATCCTGATCCTCGCATCTTCCTTGCCCTAAAATGAAAAAACGCTAAAACCCCTAAAACCCCCAAAAACCCAAAAAACCCTAAAATTCCTAAAAATCGCTAAACACCTTAAAAAACTATAAAAATAATCAAGATCCCAGAAATTCCCTAGAAATGTAAAACACACCCAAAAAACCAATAAAACACCCATAAAACTCATAAGAAACCTCAAAACCACTAAAATTATAACATCCCTTTAAACACCTAAAACTTTTAAACAATCTCTAAAAATATTTTAAACACTAAAAACTCAAAAAAACATAAAACCCTAAAAATATTAAAATCCTTAAACCCCCTCAAAATCCATAAAAACACTAAAACCATAAAAACACTAAACATCCCTAAAAATCTATAAAAACTTGAAAATTAAAAAAAACATGAAAACCCTAAGAAAACAAAAAACCCTAAAAACACTTAAAACCTCTCAAAACACAACAAATTCTAAAAAGTATAAAAACATTAAAATCCTAAAAAGCGGTGAAAACCATAAAAATCCCAAGAATACCATAAAAACCGATAAAAATCATAAAAAAACACTAAAAACACCTAAAAACGAAAATAACCTAAAAAACCTTAAAAACCATAAATCAATTAAAAAACCAATAAAAATTAAAAAATACTAAAAACCCAATGAAAACCAAAAACCAATAAAAACATAAATCACTAAAAATAGTAAAAATCCCAAAAACACATAAAATGTCTAGAATGACTAAAACCCCTAAAATTTTACAAAACTCCAAGAAAACTTATACACGTTAAAAAAACCCTAAAACTCCAAAATATTATAAAAACCATAAATTCATAAAACCCCTAAAACCATAAAAATTCCTAAATTTCATAAAAATAAAAAAATCCAAGAAATCCATAAAAATCACTAAATATTTTAAAAACCCCAAAACCTTGAAAAACCCTAAGAAAAACATAAAAACCGAAAATAATTTAAACCTATAAAAAACTAAAAACATGAAAACCAATGTAAAACACTAAGAATCCTCAAAATCCTTAATAACCCAAAAAATAAAACAAAGTATTAAAAATCCCAAAAATTCCAAAAATACATGGAAAATGCTAAAAACAGTGAAAACCCCTATTAAAACCTTATGAACCTAAAATCACATAAATCTAATAAAATCCCTAAATACTATAAAAACCCAAAAATCCTATAAAAATCCTAAAACCACTGAAACCCAGAAACCCCTAAAAACCATTAAAAACCCAGAAAAACCTTAAAACCCTCTAAAACTATAAAAACCCTTTAAAACCAAAAAGATGTTAAAAAAGTTAAAAACCTATAAACCCCCTAAAAACTCAAAAAAAACCAAAAACTAACAAGAAAACCATAAAACCCGAATAACATGAAAAACCATAAAATCCCTAAAAACCATAAAAATCCTAAAAAGCACAAAAATACATAAAAAGTGAAAAAAACCGAAAATACCAAAAAACCCTAAGAAAACCATAAAAACCTAAAAAACAAAAAACCTCTAAAACCCTAAAACCAATAAAAATCCTACAATAGTCTTAAGAACCCTAAAACCACTAAAAACCATAAAACCCCCTAAAAACTAAAAAACACTAAAACCCCATAAAAACCTTAGAATGATAAAAACACTTAAACCACTATAATAACATAAAAATATTTAAAACTATAAAAAACCTAAAAAACCCTAAGAACCTCATAAAACCTGTAAAAACCTAAAAACTCTTATAAACATAAAAACCCTAAAAATCCTTAAAAACCCTTAAAAACTTTTAAAATCCTTTAAAATCCTTTAAAATCCCCAAAAATACCAAAAAACATAAAAAATGACTAAAAACACTAGTGGACCAAACAAAACCTTTAAAACCTAAAAGCTATTAAAACCCCTAAAAACTCAAAAATGATAAAAACTCTAAAAAACACTAAATCCCTAAAAAATCCTAAAAACCCTAAAAATCGCTAAAAAAGATAAAAACCATAAAAATATTTAAAAAGTACAAAAAAAATTATTAAAAATTTAGGAAAACAAAAAAAAACCCAGATAAACCCCAAGAAAATGATAAAATATAAAAAACATTTAAAACCACTAAAAATATAAGAAACACTAAAAACCTTTAACAACCTTAAAATACCCAAAACCCCCAAACCCCCTAAAACTATTAAAAACCTAAGAAAACTTAAAAACCCTAAAACCCCATAAAAAGCTAAAAACACACTAAAAACCCTTTAAACCCCCTAATTATTTTTAAAAAAACCAATGAAAGTGTTCAACACACAAAAAAACCCAATAAAACCATAAAACGCTAACAACCCAAAAAATCCCTAAGAACCCCCAAAATCCCTACAACCCTTAAAAACACTAAAAAATAAGTAAAAACCCCTAAAATTGTAAATTCCCCTAAAATATCTGAAAAAACCTATGAAAACCATAAAATAGATAAATTACATAAAACACATAAAAACCCAAAAAATCCTTAAAACACTAAATATTATAATAACCATAAAAAACCTGATACCCTTAAAACCCCACAACAACATAAAAACCCAAATCCCACAAAGGAATCTAAAAACCCTTTTAACCTCTAAAATGTTAAAAAAACTCTAAAAATCCTTAAAACCCAAAAAATATATAAAAAAAACCAAAACACAATGAGACCCTTATAAACCGTGAAAACCAGAAAACCCTTCAAAATCTATAAAAACCCGAAAAAAATGATAAAAATTCTAAAAATAAATAATAATAAAAAAAAGTAAAAAATCCACAAAACCCCTAAAAATCATTAGTAAAACCATAAAAACCTAAAAAGAATTAAAATCATTAAATTTTTTAAACAACACTAAAAAAATAAATACCTTAAAAACCATAAAAACTCTAAAACACCTAAAAATCCCTAACAACCCTAAATACCATAAATTTTTTTATACATAACTAAAAATATATAAAAATGTAAAAACACCCTAAAAACAATGAAAACCACTAAAAACAATAAAAACCAAGAAAAACATAAAACCCCTAAAAAACTAAAAAGGATAATATCACTAAAATGGCCTAAAAACCATAAAATCTCCTAAAACCCATAAAACCCCTAATTCCCCTAAAAACCATATGTAACCATAAAACCTATAAAAACCTAAAAAACCACTGAAAACTATATAAACCTTTTAAACATCTAAAAACATTTAAAAAAAATAAAAACATAAAACCCCCAAAAAAAACATAAATCCCCCAAAAATACCATTTAACCTTAAGAAAACCCTAAATCACCATAAAATCCCCAAAACCTTTAAAAATTAAAATATTTAAAGCCCTAAAAATCTCTAAGAATGAAAAAAACACTAAAAACCTGAAAATTTCTAAGAAAACCACTAAATCCTAAAAAACATTAAAAACCATAAAAAACCAAAAAACACTAAATTCCCTAAAAACTATAAAAAAACCCTACTACTCAAAAAAACACTAAAATCCCACTAAAAATCTAAAAACCTTTTAAACCCCTAAAAATGTTAAAAACATTAAAAAACCTAAATCCCCCAATGATTTCAAAAAACACTAAAACCCCATAAAATCCATAAAATCATAAAAACCATAAAACACCTTAAAATCCCCAAAAATCATTAAAATATGAAATAGGAAATAAAAATCCATGAAATATTAAAAAACCAAATAATGTGGAAAAAAACCTAAGAAAACTATAAATACCTAAAAAAACATAAAACTTCCAAAAAAACCTAAAAATTAAAAAAACCCAAAATACCCTAAAAACACTAAAACCCCTAAAAACCATAAAAACCCATAAAAATAATAAAACCCCATAACAACCATTAAAAATCATAAAAACCTGTAAAACCCATAAAAATTCTAAAAACCTTTAAACTAAAAAAAAGATAAAATTCCAAAAAATCCTTAAGTCCCTAAAAACTCAAGAAAACCCTAATAGCCGAAAAAACCATAAAAATCATAAAAGAAATAAAAACTCTAAAAGCCCTCAAATCCCCAAAAATCTATAAAAACACTAAAAAACTATTAAATTCTCGAAAAAAACCGTATGAATTAAGTAACCCTAAAACATTAAAACTCTTATGAAAACCTTAAAAACATAAAAACACATAAAATACCTAATAACCTGAAAAATGATAAAAACCCTAAAATCCGTAAAACATTCGAAATCTTGAAAATCATTAAAAGCCATAAAAAACCTAAAAATTTACTAAAAACGCTAAAAACATAAATACCCCTAAAATCCTGAAAACCCTAATTAAACATTTAAAACAAAAAATATCTTAAAACCTCTAAAAATCGAAAGGACCATGAAATCCCTAAAAATCATAAAATGATCTAAGACCCTTAAAAACCCTAAAAACCCATAAAAACCTAAAACCCCTCTAAAAAAATATAATAATCCTTTAAATCCCTTAAAATGTTAAAAACTCTAAAAAAATTTAGAATCTATAAAAAACTCAAGAAAAATCTAAAATAGAAAAAAAACAATAAAATCCTTAAATACCATAAAAACCTTAAGAATCCCAAAAATCCCTAAAAACCATGAAAATATCATAGAAATCCTAAAAGAACTAAAAATACAAAAAAAACCATAAAACACCATAAAACCCTGAAATTCCCTTAAAAATCCATAACACCATTAAACACATTAAACCCCTAAAAACAAAAAAACACTACAAACCTTACAAATCCCTAAAATCCCTAAAACCCCTATACCCCTTAAGATCCATAAAAAACCTAAAAACCATAAAAAAAACTTTAAAAATGCCAAAAAATCCATCAAATGTAAACAAAACATTAAAAACCTTAAAAATTCTAAAAAAATCCTAAGAAAACCATAAAAACCTATGGACAAATAAACCCCCTAAAAACCAAAAAAATTAAAAACCCTAAGAAACCCAAAAATAGCCTAAAAACCTTAAAACCCCTAAAACTATAGATACCCATTAAAACCTTAAAAACCCTATGAAATTTAAAAAAACCTACAAAAATTAAAAAATCCCCCAAACCCTCTAATCCCCTCAAAATGATAAAATCATTAAAAAACCTTAAAAACCTAAAAAACTCATAAAACCCCAAAAAACCCTAAAACTTCCAGAGAAGCCTAAAAACCCTAAAAATACTAAAAAATATAAAAATCATAAAAACACCTAAAATAACTAAAAACATAAAACCCTTAAAAACATTAAAAACCATATGAAACCCTTAAGAACATAAAAACACATAAAATCCCCATAAACCATAAAAGCGGAAAAAATCATAAAAAATCCATAAAAACATAACACCCTTATAACCCCTCAAAATCAATAAAACATAGAAAAACATTGAAAATCATAAAAGGAATAAATATCCCTTAAATCATAAACAAAATATAAAACCCTAAAAAACATCAAGAAATCCTTAAAAACCTATAAACTATTAGAACCCATGAAAAAACATAAAAATGTTAAAAACCCTCAAAAATCCCTAAAGTGACACTAAATATCTAAAACCCCTAAAACCTTAAAACCAATAAAAACATTAAAAGGCCCTAAAACCCATAAAAACCCTAAAAACCAGAAAAAAAAATTAAAACCCTATGAACCCCTAAAAACGTTGAACAACTCTAAATACCTTAAAACACCTAACAAACTAAAAAACATTAAAAACCCAAAAAAAACTAAAAGAATACTAACAACCCTAAAAAACCCCAAAAACACTCAAAATCGCTAAAATACCTAAAAACTATTAAAATAATTAAACCTGTAAAAATCCCTAAACACATAAAAAAACCCCCAAAACCATAAAACACCAAAAATCCGAAAACCATCCAAATCACTAAAAAAACTAAAAACCATAAAAATCCTAAAAGGCCTAAAAATCCATAATAAAATAAAAAACCATAAGAACCATGAAATATACTAATAAATCCTTAAAACCCAAAAAACACTTAAAAACCCAAAATATTTATAAAACACTAAATACCATAAAAATCCTAAAAGACCTTAAAAACCCTGAAAAAACCTACAAACCTACAAACCCACTAAAAACCTTAAAATCCCAAAAAAACCCAAAAAACCAAAAATAACACTAAAAACAATAAAATACATTTAAACCCCTAAAAACATTTAAAATATATAAAAATCATTAAAACACCTAAAAATCTCAAAAAAAAACCCTAAAACCCAAAAAATCCTAGAACCCTCAATATCCCCAAAAAACCTAAAATACATAAAAATCCTAAAAAAGCATAAAAATATGATAAATAAATAGAAAACACTAAAAATAATGTAAAATATTAAGAAAACCATAATGACCTAAAAACACTTAAAATCCATCAAAAACCTAAAAAGTGCTAAAAACCATAAAAATCCCTAAAAATACTAAATAACCCTTAAAAAGCCTAAAAACCTCAATATCCATAAAAATCCTAAAAATCTCTAATAATTTATAAAAACAAACAAAACCCAAAAAAACTATGAAAAACCATAAGAATACTGTAAAAACCTAAAAATAATAAAACCCCTAAAAAATCAAAAAAACGTAAAAACCCCTAAAACCCCAAAAAAATCCCTAAAAAATCTATTAAACCCTAAAAATTCCATAAAAAGTGCTAAAAATCCCTATAAAAATTAAAAAAAATAAAAACCTTGAAAACCCTTATGAAAAAATCAAATAACCTAAAACACTTAATACCCCTAAAAGACCTAAAATTATTTAAAACCATTAATTTTTTTTTAAAAAAACTAAATCCCTTAAAAACATCTAAAAACCATAAAATCCCTTAAATGTTTAAGAAAACTAAAAACCAATAAAACCAAAAAAAGACACTAGAAACAATTAAAACCCTTTAAACCCTAAAAAAAATTCCAAATTCTAAAATGTATAAATTGAAAAAAAAACAAAAAAAAATCCATAAAACCCCTATGAATCCCTAAAACACCTCAAAATCCCTAAAAACCTAAAAAACATAAAAGAAAAAAATCCATAAGAACATAAAAAACATAAATCCATGAAAAACCATAGGAAAAACATAAAAAACCGAAAACACATAAACCCCGTAAAAAACTAAAAAATACTAAAAACACTAAAAACTCATAAAAACCCTAAAAATCATTAAAATATCTAAAAACCTCAAAAAAATAAAAATCCAAAATAACCCTAAAGTTCCTACAAATGTAAAAAAACCTTAAATACCATACCAAACCAAAATAAAACTTTTGAAACCAAAAACCCAAAAAACCATTAAAACACATAAAAATGATAACATCCTAAAAATATCTAAAACACCTAAACCTATAAAACCCCTCTAAATCCCTAAAAACCCTAAAATCAAAAAGACCATAAAGAAGACAAAAAAATCCCTAAAAACATAAACTAACCTAAAATCCCTAAAAATTATATGAAAACATTCAAATCCTAAAAACACTTAACACCCCTAAAAACCATAAAACATTAAAACCCCTAAGAGCCTCTAAAAACACTAAAAACCAATAAAAACCATAAAACTAATAAAAACCATAAAAAAATTAAAAACCAAAAAAAACATGAAAAAACCCCTAAAAAATCTAAAACCATTTAATCCACTAAAACATTAAAAACTGTGAAAAATTTAAAAACATATAAGTTAAAAAATCCCCAAAAACCATCAAAATTCATGAAAACCCTAATAACCATAAAAATCCAAAAAGAAAACCCTAAAACCCCTAAAAATGTAATAAGCCATAAAATCCATGAAATTTTTTAAGAAAACCTTAAAAACCAAAAAATATGTAAATCACCTAGAGAACCAAAAAACACAATAAATACACTAAAAAACCTAAAAACCGTAAAACCCATAAAACCTCTAAAAATCCTCAAAATCCATAAAAACCCTAAAATCCAAAAAAAAATCATAAAAAATCTGTAAAGATACTAAAAATGTAAAAAATCCAACGAACCAAATAAAAACCCTAAGAATAATTTGAAAACCTAAAAACCATAAAAACCTCTAAAAACCCGAACACACCTAAAAACACTAAAAGTGCTTAAAACTATTGAAACCATAAAACCCATAAAAAACTAAAACCCCCCATAAAAACCCTAAAAACCAATAAAAACCAAAAACCCACTAAAAACTATAAAAACCCTTTAAACCTCTAAAAAATTAAAAAACTCTAAAATCCATTTAAACCCTAAAAAAATAAAAAAACAATAAAATCAAAAAAAACCACTCAAAATCCCTCAAACCCAAAAAAATCTAAAAATAATAAAAACTTGAAAAAAATAATGAAAAAATTAAAAACCCTAAAAACCATGAATTCCCTAATGAAATCTTTTAAAACTAAAAAACATAAATACCCTAAAAACTAAAAAAATGATAAAAACACTAAAAACCCTAAAATCTATAAAAATACTAAATACTATAAAATCCATAAAGACCCGAAAATACCATAAAATCGTAAAAAATCTAAAAATTTCATAAAATCGTAAAAACCCCTAAAACCATAAAAAACTCAAAGAAAACATTTAAAAATATAAAATCACATATAACCTCTAAAAACATAAAAATTGTTAAAAAACAATGAAACCCAAAAAACACCATAAAACCCAAAAAACACCTAAAACCATTAAACCCCTAAAAATGATAAAAAAACCTTAAAACCCCTAAAAACCCTTTAAACCCCTAAAAAAAATGAAAAACTCTAAACACCATTAAAATCCCAAAAAAAACTCAAAAAACCATAAACCCCCAAAAAACCATAAAAAATCTAAAAATAATAAAAATTCCTATGAATTTTCAAACTCGATAAACCCCATAAAAATCTTAAAAAGCACTAAAAGTCACTAAAAACATAAAACCCCAAAAAAAACCATAAAACAAAAAAACACCTAAAACCCATAATAAACCTGAAAATGATAAAAACACTAAATAAAAATAAAACCCCTAAAAATATTTTAAAAAACTAAAGACCACAAAAATCCTATAGAATACCTAAAAGTCCCTATAAATGTAAAAAACCCTAAAAGCCTGGAAAAACTTATGAAAACCTTAAAACCTATAAGCACATAACACCCCTAAAAAAATAAAAACGCTAAAATTTATAAAAACCTTTAAAACCCTAGAATCCCTAAACCCCCTAAAAACCTAAAAACCCTAAGAACCCTAATAAACCATAAAATTTATAAAAGCTGTAAATATCCCTAAAAACATGAAAATCCATAGAAACCATGAAAAACCTTTAAAAACCCTAAAAACCCTAAAAGAACATAAAACCCAAAAATACACTAGAAAATATGAAAACCATGAAAGGAAAAAAATAATATTGAAATCCCAAAAAAATAAAACCATAAAAACCATAAAACCTTTAAAAAAACATAAAACCATAAAAGCTTATAAAAACACTAAAAACAATTTAATCACCTTAAAACATTCAAAAACACTGAAAACATTAAATTTCGTAAAAAACCCAAACAACCCTAAAAACCCAGAAAACCACAAAAACAATAAAAATTGTAAAAACACTACAAAATATCCAAATCCCGAAAACCCCTAAAAACCATAACAATCCTAAAAAATCCCTAAAAATAAATAATAACCTAATAAAACTATACACCTTAAAAAACCATATGAAACATAAAAAACCTAAAAACACGTAAAACTCCTAAAAACCTAAAAATTTCTAAACAACCTAAAAAGACCTTAAAATCCAAAGAAAACACTCAAAATCCCTAAAAAAACCTAAAAACCCACAATAATACTAAAAATCCCTAATAATCCCAAAAAACCTAAAATACCCTTAAAACCATGAAAACCCCTAAGAAATCATAAAACCCCTAAAAACATAAAAGATGCTAAAAACCATAAAACCCTAAAGAAGTCACTGAAATCCTAAAAACCACTAAACACCATAATTCCCCTAAATCCCTCAAAATCCTAGAAACCCATAAAAACAATAAAAAACAATTATTAATTCTAAAACCCATTTAATCCTTGAAAAACGTTACAAAATTTCAAAAAAACATTAAAAATGCTAAGAGCTCAAAAAAACCTTAAAACCCTGAAAAAACCATAAAATCCTAAAAACCCCAAAAACATTAAAACACCTCAAAAACAATAATAACCCAAAAAACCATAAATATCCTAAAAAGACATACAAATCCCTGAAAAAATAAAAATTAGTAAAATAATAGAAAAACTCTACAAAAAATTAAGAACCTAAAAAAATACCCTAAAACCAAAAAAATGTTAAAACCTCAAAAAATCCCTAAAAATCCGTAATCCCCCCCATACCATAGAAATCATAAAAAATTGTAAAAATCAATAAAACATATAAAACCATAAATCCCTTGAAAACCCAAAAGAAAACCTTATAAACAAAAAAACACTTAAAACATATAATAAAACTAAAATCGGTAAAAACCCTAAAAAACCAAATAAGGCCCTAAAAATCCTAAAACCTATAAAAACCATTAAGAACCCAAAAAACCCTTAAAAACTCATTCAGCCCATAAAACCATAAAAATTATCTAAAAGTCTATAAACCCTTTAAACCTTTGAAAACTATAAAAATTACTAAAAACCTTAACAAACTATAAAAACCATAACAACCCCTACAAACTCAAAAATCCCTAAAACAACAAAAAATCCATAAAAATCCTAAAAGCATAAAAATCACTAAACACCCAAATTAACAAATAAAAATCTGAAAAACACTAAAAAACATAAAAAACTCTAACACACCCAGAAAAATCCTATGAAAACCTTAAAAACATAAAAATAATTATAACCCCTAAAAAACACTAAAACACTTAAAAAACATAGAAAACCATAAAAACCCCTAAAACCCCTCAAAATTTGTAAAACATCACTAATTCCTTAAAAATATTATAGAATTCATAAAAATTTATAAGTCCTTGGAAACCATGAAAACCCCTATGAAAAAACTAAAAACCTAAATACACAAAAACCCCCTAAAATAATAAAAAAATACTATAATCCCTAAAACGTGACAAAAAACATTAAAACCCCTGAAAACCATAAAACCCTTAATACCCATAAAATCCCAAAAATACCACTAAAAACTATACAAACACTTTGAACCACTGAAAATGTTAAAAGCCTCTAAAAAATTAAAACCCTTGAAATTATTAAAACGCTTAAAATTTTTAAAACCCTTAAAATTTTTAAAATACTAAAATCCAAAAAAAACATAAAATCCCTAAAAACCCTAAAAAACCTACAAACTCATAAATCACTACAAACTCTAAGAAAACTAAATTTACTAAAAAGGAATAAAAATACCAATTTTTTTAAAAATTATAAAAACCCTAAAACCGCTAAAGAAAACCTTAAAAACATAAATACTTAAAACCCCTAAAACCAATACAAACAATAAAAACCCAAAAAACCCTAAAAAAACTAAAAACCTAAAAATCCTTAAAATCATAAAAAACCATAAAATCATAAAAAGCCCTGAAAATCCCAAAAAAATAAGAAACCTAAAAACCCCTAAGAAAATAAATAAATATAAAAAAATGAAAAACCCATAATTAGTAAAAAAACAATAAAAATCATAAAACCCATAAAACCATGAAACCCTCGACACCCCTAAAAACCATAAAATCCCCGAAAAATCATTAACACTAGAAAAATCTCATAAAATCTATAAAAATAATAAAAACCTTAAAAAATTATTCCTTAAAAACAATATAAAACTTTAAGGAAACTTAATAACCCTGAAAAACTCAAAAAAAACCCCCAAAACCCCTAAAAAAATATAAATACACTAATAAATCAAATAACCCTAAAGATCTTAAAATCCCTAAAAACCCTAAAATCATAAAAATCATAAAAACTAAAAAAAAAAATAAATATATAAAACCCTAAAACCCTGAACACCCAATAGTAAACTATAAAAACCAAAAAACACTAAAAAACCATAAATACCTAAAAAAATAAAAAAGAATAAAAAACCGAAAAAGGACTAAACCCACTAAAGCAGAATAAGAAAACTACAAAATCCACTAAAACTCTAAAAACACTTGAAACAACTAAAAATGTTAAAAAAACTCTAAAAACCTCAAAACCCTAAAAACTAAAAAAAAACATTAAAACCCCAAAAAACCTAAATCCCTAAAAATCCTAAAAACCCTTAAAATCCCTAAAAAGTCTAAAAACCATAAAACCCTAGAAATTCCCTACAAATATGTGAGAACATGAATACCCAAAAAATCTCTTAAAATCCCAAAATAACATAAAAAACTAAAAACACATTTAAACTCTAAAAAACATAAAAAAAATTATTAAAACCATAAAACCGTAAAATCCTAAAAAATCCCTTTAAACCCTCAAATTACCTAAAACCTCATAACTACCATTAAAATCATAAAAAATCACTAAAAACGCACAAAAAATGTAGAAAACCTGAAAACTAATTAAAACCCTAATAATACTTTAAAAAAAATTAATCAATTAAAACCCTTAGAAAAACTACAATATAAGAAAAACCCTAAAAAATCCTTAAACCTCTAAAAACATATACCCCCTAAACACTGTAAAAATCCTAAAAACCCCATAAAAACTCTAAAATTTATTTAAACCCATGAAAAGTTAAAAAAGCTATATGAAACCTTAATCAACCTAAAAAACTAAAAAACCCATAAAATAGAAAAATACCATAAAATACCTAAAACCGTATAACCCCTATAAAACATCAAAATCCCTAAAAACATTAAAAACAATAAAAATACAAAAAAATCCATTAATAAATAAATACATATATAACCCTAAAAACACTGAAATAACATAAGAACAAATTAAAAAACTAAAACACCTAGAAACCCTAAAAACATAAAAATAATAAAAATAATAAAATCCCTAAAAATCATTAAAATCCCTAAAACCCCAAAAAAACCATAAAAATCTTAAAAATGACCTAAAACTCTCAAAATAATTATAAAACCATGAAAACCCCTATAAAAACCATAAAAACATAAAAAATGTAAAACTACTAAAAGTCCTAAAAAACTCAAAAAATAAAAAAATCCATAAAACCCTAAAACCCATAAAAATCATAAAAACTAATAAATCTATAAACACCATTTAAACTCCTAATAATTTTTAAGAAGTTAAAAAACCATAAAACCATGAAAACTCTAAAAATCCCAAAAAACATAAAACCCTAAATACCGTAAGAACCCTAGGACACCAAAAATACCAAAGAACCATAAAAATCATACAAATCCCTAAAAATACCTATATAGTTAAAATACCATAAAATCATGAAAACCCCTAAGAAAACCCTTAAAATATAAAAACACTTTAAACCCATGAAAAACCTAAAAAACATAAAACACCATAAGAGCTAAAAACACTAAACACCCTAAAAACATGAAAAACAATAAAAAAATCTAAAACCAAATTAAATCCCTAAAAAATTAAAAAATATAAAAACCTTTAAAACCCTATAAATCTAAAAAAACCTAAAAAATACTAAAAAAAGTCCCTCAAAATCCCTAAAAAACTAAAAATCAATAAAAGTACAAAAAAATCCCTATAAATACCTAAAAACATAAAAACCTTGAAGGAACGAAAAAACCCAATGAAACATGTTAAACCCTAAAAAATATTAAAGCCCCTAAAACCTAAAAATACTAAAAATACTAAAAAAATTAAACAACTAAAAACCCAAAACAATAAAACACCCAAAGAAAACCATAAAAACCAAAAATCCCTTAAAACCCCTAAAAACCTAAAAATGCTAAAATCCCTAAAAATTTCTAAAATCCTTATAAACACAAAAAAACATTCAAAATACCTAAAAATGATAAAAACCATAAAATCATAAAAATGGCTTAAAAATTACTAAAAAATTAAAAACCAGAAAACCCCTAAGAAAACAAGAAAAACTAAAAACACATAAAACCCAAAAGAAACCTAATTAACACTAGAAACCCTAAAAACCCATAAAAGACCTGAAACCCCAAAACCCCCTAAAACATTAAAACTCCAAAAAAACATAAAACCCAATAAATACCCTAAAAACCCACTAAAAACCCTACAAACCCATTAAACCAACTAATTTTTTAAAATAAAATAGTAAAAACCTTAAACACCCTAAAAACCCTATAAAGCCATAAAACCCTAAAAACCCTAAAAAAACCCTAAAAACTATAAAAAACCTAAAAAATATTAAAAACTCATAAATATCCTAAAAAAGAAGAAAACCCCACTAAAAATATATATTAACCTAAATTCCCTAAAAAATCAAAATAAAATTTTAAAAAACTAAAAATACATAAAACATCTAAAAACCTAAAAATGCTAAAACCTTAAAAATTCAAAAAACCTCAAAAATTTTAATAACCATAACAACCCCTGGAAACCTTAAACACCCAAAAAAACCCATAAAACTGTGAATCCCTTTAAAAACTCTAAAATCCCTTTAAACTACAAAATATTTAAAAAAACTAATAACTCTTAAACCCCTAAAAATTATAAAAAACCCAAAACACAATAAATACCCTAAAATCCAAAAAACCCTAAAACCCCAAGAAATAACTAAAAAATGTATAAAAAATACTAAAAAATAACTATAAAATGTAAAAATATAAAAAACCATAAAACCATTAAAATCCATAATATAAGCATAAAACCTCAAAACACATAAAAACCATAAAAACAATAAAAATGCTAAAAACATAAGCTCCCTAAAAACCATAAAAACCATAAAACCATAAAAAATCACTAAATGCCCTTAAACCTATAAAAATCCTAAATTATCCCTAAAAACACAGAAATAAACCCCCCTAAAAACCAAGGAAAACACTAAAAAACTATAAAAACATAAAAATGCATAAAACCCTTAAAAACATAAAAATTCTAAAAACCCTAAAAGACCCAAAAAACCCTTATAAACTATAAACCCCTAAAATCCTTAAATAACCCTAAAACCCCTAAAACCCCAAAAACCCAATAAAACAGTATAAAGTATTTAAACATATAAAGTCCTTAAAAAATCAAAAAACCATTAAAACCCTAAAATGTGAAAAAAATCCTAAAAACCCAATAAATACCATTAAACCCTAAAAAACACTAAAACCCCAAAAATTCCCAAAAAAAATCTAAAAACCATAAAATCCTAAAAATACCTAAAAGTACATAAAAAATGTAAAACACCTAAAAAAACATGAAACCACCTAAAAACCTAAAAAAAATCATAACCATAAATCCCTAAAAAATAATTCCTTAAAAACCATAAAAACCTAAAAAAACTAAAAACACACTAAAAACTCTACAAACCCATTATACCCCTAAGGAGAGATGGAGGCTGAGTCTCCAGGTTCTCTCTTGCACTCTCCATCCTCGTCGTCTATCCTTGATGGTCCGTTGGTTCTCCTTGGTGGCGTTGTTGATCTTTCGGTAGCTTGGATGCGGTCTTGGAAGATCGCTTGCTTCGGGGCTAGCTGCGGTTGTATATATTGGCATGTTGGTTGAAGGATCTGGCGTCCTTGGTTGGCCCCATCCTGGTCAACGGATAAGCAGATCTCAAATATTGCTTCAGATCTGAAGTTGCACAGAACTTTGCTTATCTTCCCTTGTGCTCCGGATTCGGCGTTCATAAAACTTGTGAGGCATGTTGTGGTTCTGGATCGGATCGCTTTGGAAGAAGATGATGCAGATAGAAATATGGAGTTTGGAAATCATTTTGTGTTTTGGAAGGGGCTCTGGATCATGTTTGCTGAGATGGGTCCTCCTCGGGTAGGTCAACGGCTCCAATGTTCTCATCGGTGGAGGGGGATCACTTCGGCTAGAGGTGAGGCGGATAACTCTCTGGACTTTGGATACCCTTTTGGGTCTCAGATGCGGTTCTGGTTTGGGTACGCATCGATGAGTGCCCCCCGGATGGATCAACAACATCAATCTTCTCAATGGTGGAGGGGGTTTCAATGGCGGTGTGGGCTCTGGCGTCATCGTCGATGCAACGTGATGGGTAGATCTTGGTGGATGTGGGAGGCGTGGTGCCAGCTTGGTGGTGCGATTGATCTGGCTTTATGGGTTTTCAGATCTTCTTGTTTGTGGTCTGCACAGGGGCCTCGGGTTTGTTCCTCGGTCATGTTCTTGAATCTTGCTGCTACTTCTGGCCTGTGTGTGCTTTGCTACGGTCTGGTTTTGGTATATGATTTCCTGTGGTGCCAAAGTGGTCTTTTTGGTCCTGTGCATATTGCGGAAGGTTTTGGCTGGATCTACTGTGATAATATATGGTTTGGTTGTGGTTGATGTTGGTAATGTTTGCTGGGACTGGTATGAGGTATTGTGTTCTCGCTATGTGTTGCGGTTTCTGGGTTGCTGGAAGGGCTATTTGGGTTGTGGACTGGCTCTTGTCTTGGATGATGGCGGCTCTTTTCCCCTGGTTGTGCTGCTAGGTGCGGGATGATGGAACTTTGGTTATTTTTTGGCTGGAATGTGATGATGTTAGTTTTGCTTTTGATGAGGATGGTTTTGTGCTGCTGGCTATGGATCTGACTGGTGTGGAGGTGTTGGTTGTTGTGGAGGCTGGAGATTTTGGTGCTGGTGGATTGATTTTGTTGGTTGTAAGTCTTTTTTTGTGGGAAGTTGCTGGGTGCTGGAAGATGTTTTGCTGGAATCTGGTTACTGCTTAGCTGGGAGGTGCGAAAGGGATGTGGTTCTGTGATTCTGGTGTTGGATATGTTTGGCAAAGTGGAGTTGGCTGATGAAAATGGTGTTGTTGGGTGTTGTTTGGTTAGTGATAAAGTTGGTGGTTTTGTGATACTGGTGGGGAATCTTCATGACAAAGAGGTGTTGGATGATGATGTTAGTGATTCTGAAGATGATGTTGTGTTTGGTCTGGCGTGTTTTTTTGTCTTTTTTGATCTTTCTTTTTTTGGGGTCTTTTGTGTCTTGGGTTGTAAGGGGTTTTTGAGTGTGGGTTGATTTACCCCTCCCCTCCCTTGTCTGTTGTGTCTTTTTTTCTCTTTATAATAAATTTTGGGGGGGGGGGGGGAATAGCCTGAACCTCGCATCTTCCTTGCCATTAAACCCCTATAAATTTAAAAAAATACCAAAAAACTGAAAACATCATCAAAAAATCAAATAAACCTTGAAGCACAATTAAAAACCACAAAAACCATAAAAAACAAAAAACCCTAAAACCCCTTAAAAACCCTAAAACTATAAAAAATAATAAAAAACCAAAAATATAAATAAAAATAACTAAAATTTAAAAAATAACTAAAAAACCTGACAACCCCTAAGAAAAACTTAAAAATATAAAAAACATATAACCTACAAAAGAACTGAATGTTAAAAAACCTTAAAAACCCAAAAAAACCCTAAACCCCTCAAAATCGTTAAAAACCCTAAAACCCATAAAAATCATAAAAATTCCCTAAATTACTTAAAAATGTAAAAACAAAAAAAAACCATAAAAACCAAAAAAAACATAAAACTTAAAAAACATAAACTCCAATAAAAAAATGTTAAAACCCATAAAAATTCTAAACAACATCAAAACACTTGAAAACCATTAAAACCATAAACACCATGAAAACCTTAAAAATCCCTGGAAAACACTAAAATCCCTGTAAACCCTTAAAAATGATAAATACTATAAATGACCATAATAACCCTTAAAACTCAAAAAATCCATTAGAAACATGAAAACCCTACAAATCCATCAAAACCCTCAGAATACCTAAAATAGTAAAAACCCATAAAATTACTAAAAAATCACTTAAAATCCCTAAAAACATAAGAAACATAAAATACCCTAAAATACCATAATAAATCCATTAAAACATAAAAACACATGAAACACCTAAAAAACATAAAAATACCAAAAACCCTAAAAATTCCTAAAAACGCAAAAAAATATTTTAAAACCGTGAAAATCCCTTAAAAACTAAAAAACCATAAAAATCCCTAAAAAGCACAGAAAATTATGAAAAACCAAAAAAAAACAAAAAAACAAATAAAACCATAAGAAAACCATAAAAACCTAAAAACACATTAAACACCTAAAAACATAAAAAAATCAAAAACCCTAAAACCCCATAATGTCCTAAAAATCCCTAAAAACCCTCAAAATCATTCAAAACCCTATAAAATTTAAAAAATCTAAAAATTCCCTACAATTATCGGGAAAAATTAACAACCCAAAAAAACCAGAAAAACCTAGAGAAAACCATAAAAACCTAAAAATGCATAAAACCCCTAAAACACATAAACTCTCTAAAAAATAATAAACCCCTAAAACCCTAAAAATATCAAATTACTAAAAATTACATAAAAATCTACTAAAATGTAAAAAAAATATAAAAACCTTTATAATCTCTAAGAAAACCTTAGAAACCTAAAAACACTTAAAACCCATAAAACCTAAAAATACTAAAAATTCTAAAAAACCCTAAAATACCCTAAAACCCCTAAAATCCCCTTAAAACAATAAAATCCTTAAAAACCATAAAAAACCCTCAAACCCCATATATGCCCTAAAACCCCACCCAAAAATCTAAAAATCAATTAAATTTCAAAAAACATTAAAAAACCCTAAAACCCACTAAAAACTAAAAAACCTTAAAAACCCTTTAAACCAAAAAAGAAACATAAAGCCATAACAACCCTAGAAACCCTAAAAACCTTGAAAATAAATGAAACCACTAAAAATCATAAAAATTACCTAAAAATCCCAAGAAACATAAGGAAGCATAAAATCAGAAGAAAAAACTAAAAAAACATAACAACCAAAAAACACATAAAACCCCTAAAACATCTAAAAACCCATAAAACCCTAAAATCACACAACATAACTAAACCCCTAAATACCCATAAAAATATTTACAACATCCTAAGAATCCCTAAAAATGTACGACATTTTATAAACTTTCATATCCCCTAAGAAAACCTTAAAAAACTAAAAAAACATAAAAACCCTAAAAACCTAATAATTGACAAAAACCATAAAAACAAAAACACTGGAAACACCCTAAAAACCATTAATCCCATAAAAAAATTAATCCCCTAAAAACATATAAAAATCCTAAAAACAACTAATAAATCTTTAAACCCTTTAACCCCTAAAAATGTTAGAAAAATCAAAAACCCCTTTAAACCCCTAAATACTCATTAAACACTAAAAACACAAAAGACCAAAGGAAAAAAAACCTAATACCCCCTCAAAATCCATAAAAACCCTAAAAATCATAAAAAACCTCAAAACCCCTAAATTATAACTAAAACCCCCCAAAAAACAATGAAAACCATGAAAACCTAAAAACACATAAGGGCCCTTAATAACCAAAAAAACCACTAACATCCTTAAAACGCTAAAATACTAAAATCCCTAAAAACCATTAAAATACTTAAAAAATCCATAAAAATATTTTACAAAATTAAAAAACATTAAAACCTTGAAACGCCTAAGAAATGCATAAAAATCAAAAAACACTAAAAACCCCTACAAATATAAAAAATGGAAAAATTTATTAAAGACCATAAAAACCCTAAAAACCCATAAAAACATTAAATCCCCTAAAAATAGAAAATATCCTAGAAATCCATAAAACACCAAAAAATACTAAAAACTCTAAAAACCATTTAAACCCCTAAAAGTGATAAAAACTATAAAAAACAAATACTAAAAAAACACAAAAACAACCCTATGAACAAAAAAACATAAAAACCCTACAAAAACCTCATAATCCATAAAAACCATAAATATATTAAAAATATCTAAAAAACTAAAAAGCCAAAAACCCCAAAAAAAACCTAAGAAAACATTAATATACTAAACAAAGTTAAAACCCCGAAAAACATAAAAATGATGAAAAACTCTAAAATCTATAAATACCCAAAAAACCAAAAAACCCAAAAAAACCCTAAAAATCTAAAACTCTATAACTCTTATGACCCTAAAATTGTTAAAAAACACTAAAAACCCATGAAACCCATAAAAAACATTACGAACCACTATAAAAAATACCATAAAAATCGTAAAACACCTAAAATCCTTTAAATCCCTAAAAACCCAATAAACTAAAAAAATAATCCTAAGAGGGCCTTATAATCCAAAAAATATAAAAAATACTAAAACCCTTGAAAACCCCTAATAAAAATTTGAAAACCTAAAAACACTTAAACCCCTAAAAAACCTAAAAATACAAAAAAAATCCAAAAACACCAAAAAATACTCAAAATAACTAAAAATCCAAAAAATCAATAAAAACCCTAAAAAATCACTAAAAACATAAAAAAACCTACAAACTGAAAAACCCAATGAAAAACATAAAATAAGTAAAACCCTCAAAAACTCTAAAAATAAAAATACTAAAAACACTATGAATACCCTAAAATCAAAAAACATATAAAAACATAAATCCCCCTAAAAACCATAAACCCCCTAAAAAATTAATTCCCTAAAAACACAAAAAACTCTAATAAAACTTCAAACCCATAAATCAAAAAAGAAACTCCATAAAACATTTGAAGCCCTAAAAAACTAAAAAACCCCAAGAAACCAAACTAACCTTAAAACCGAAAAGCCCTTAAAACCTAAAAGTATCTAAAATCACTAAAAACCTCAAAACTCTTAAAAAACCTAAAAATATTAAAAAATATAAAAACCCATTTAAAACTAAAAAACCATAATAAAACCATAAAAACATAAAAATAGGTAAAACCCATGAAAACCTAAAAACTTTAAAAAACTAAAAACCTTTAAACCCTAAAAAACACTAATGGAACCATAGAACCCCAAAAACACTAAAACCCCTCAAAATCCATCATTGGGGATGTGCATCGTGTAGGTAGGGAGGCCCCCCCAATGCCTCATTACCCAATATCACATTTTCCTGTGGGGCACAAGTTAGTTGTTTAAAGGAGGTGGCGTCCTGACCCCAAGGTTTTGGGTTCGAGTCCTCATAAGGCAACACACACTATATGCTATCAAACCTCTCATGGGCCCCTATTCCATATTGGGAACTGGCCTATGCCCAAGGGTTGTCCCCATTTGGAATTACTGGGGATGTGCAACACGTAGGTGGGGATGCCACCCTAATACCTCGTTACCCAACAACACGCATTGCCCGTGGGGTATGGGTGATTTAGTTAAAGGCGGTGGTGTCCTAACCTCGAGGTTCTGGAATCAATTCCTCACAAGGTAACATTCACTATATGATTACAAACCTCTCGTGGACCCCTATACCCCATTGGGAACTTGCCTAATCCCAAGGGTTGGACACCTTGGTCCTCTCTAAGGACGTGTGGCGTGCAGGTGGGGAGGCCACCCCAATGCCTCATTACCCAACAAAACAATTTGATGAGGACCTAAGATTGTTCAAGGAAGGGAGTCTAGCCGAAATAGGGATCTAAATCGGCCTTTGGTCGTGCCACCCCTAAAGGAAACGTAGAGTTGTCTCAATTCCATTGGATTTGTGTGGTCACAAGGAGCTATTCCATCTTTTTAAGGGTCTACCCTCAACGTCTAGTGCGACTCGCGATGCACCAGAGGCATCGGGATTGAATCTTAATTTTTCGGAGGTGGTGAAATTAGAAACCTCACTTACCATTTTTTATTTCGGTTCTCCCTATCCTAGTATCAAGATTAGGAAGGGGTGGGTGGCTCATATATTATCTAATCATGAGGCAGTGGAGGAAATGATCAATCTTTGTCGCTTCTCCATCATTTTGAGGGTGTTAACTCTGAAGAGTGAGCGACTCTAGAAATTTTCCAATCTTAATAATCAGATAAAGGACATCTGTGGTTTCTCCAAATGGAAGATGAATGACATGGGGAGAGGGTACTACCACATTGTCATCCCATCAGACGAATGGAAACGATGAGCATGGAGCTTTGGCTATCACAATTTTAAGCATGGCCTCCTTTGGATCCAGGAGTGGGATCAGAGATTTGATCCCACGAATGTGAAGAGTACCTCTATGTAGTTATGAATCTGTATCTGTAAGCTATGATGGCTCTATCTGCATCCTCGGATTCTATGGTACATTGCTTCCTCAATGGGATTTCATATACTAATTGACAAGGAGAATGATAATCCAATGTATTATCACTACGCCCGTGTCCTTGTTGAAGTTGATTTATCATCTACGCTGGTTGAGGAGGTAGTGCTCAACACAATTGAGGATAACCTAACATTGGAAATTCAGTATGACCAGAAACCTAGACTTTTCCTTAACTGCAATCTCTTTAGGAACTTCATTTGTGATTGTTGAAGATTGAAGGTGTGTTCCAATTTCAAGCTTAATGGAACTAGTACAAAAACTTTTTTTACATCACCATTTTTCACGATGGTTTTTTAGAACTGATGTGATATTATCTAAAAATCTATTTTCAAGTCGGTTATTATATAACCGATGTTAAAATACATTTTTGCTGATTTTTCACGTCTGTTATATAAGAACCGACGTCAAAAATCTATTTTATCTAATTTTTCACGTCGGTTATTATATAACCGACGTGAAAAAGTCATGAAAATCTATTTTTCATGTCGGTTATTAAATAACCGATGTGAAAAATCTTTTTCCAAGAGAATATGTTAAAATTTTCATTTGTTTTTAACGTCGGTTATTAAATAACCAATGTGAAAAATCTATTTTCGTGACTTTTTCACGTTGGTTATTTAATAACCGACGTGAAAATTGTTTACAAAAATATAGTTCATTTATCAAGATTTAATTTGACAGGTCACGGAGCTCAAACGGAGTTACAGATTAAATGTTATGGCCTTCAGAAGTTGATCATCTCTAAACGATGTCTTAAGGATGTCCAACTTCTGAAGGCCATACCTTTTAATCCGTAACTCTGTTTGAGCTCCGTGACCTGTCAAATTAAATCTTGGAAAATGAAGTACATTTTTGTAAACTTTTTTCACGTCTTTTATTAAATAAGTGATGTGAAAAATACCTTTTAACATCGGTTATTAAATAAATGACGTGAAAAAGTCATGAAAATCGATTTTTCATGTCGGTTATTTAATAACCGACGTGAAAGAGTGAGGAAGATTGATTTTTCACGTCGGTTTTATAATAACCGACATGAAAAATAAGTGAAAATTTTAATATCTTTTCACGTCGGTTATCATAAAACTGACGTGAATGATATTTTTAATATCCCGCAAATGCGAAATTTCAATTTTTTTACATCGCGACATCGAAATTTTGAATTGCCGCCTAAAATTTTTAATACCGCGTTTTCTCATAGAATATCAATTATATGTTTCAATTATACACCAATCTTAATTTGAAGATAATTTATTTCAACCATTATCGTTCCCCCAAATCGACTCTTTTTCTCTCAAACGTGAATCAATTATTTCTTCTTTCCACGATCTTATTAAGGTATATTTATTCATACATTCATGATTTATGGTTTTTATGATTTGTTTTCTTAATTGATATACCATTTTATGATCATTTCATTCAACCATCATCGTTCCACCAAATCAACTTGTTTTATCTTCATCATGAATCAACGATTTCTTATTTCCGCGACCTCGTCAAGGTATTTGTAATTATTTTCCCATGATTTATATTTTCTATGAGTAGTTTTCTAAATTGATATACCATTTATCAATTGTTAATTTATTATAATGATTGATGATTCTATATATCATGATAAAACTACAAATCCCTCTATGGATTCAAAAATTCCTTCTAATATGAAGTTATGGTTGGCTCATTCAAACTTTCCTCGAAAAAAATATCAAACTTCTGATGGTCATAACTTTTGATCCGTAAATTCGTTTGAGCTCTATGACCTATCAAATGAAATATTAGAAAATTTTCTACAAGATAGTAAAAAATTTTTACATCGGTTATTTAATAACTGACCTTAAAAATAACTTTTAACGTCAGTTATTAAATAACCTATGTAAAAAATAACTTATAACATCAGTTTTTTCAAAAACCGACGAAAAAAATGGCTTCTTATCGCCATTTTACAGAATGTATTTCACATCAGTTTTTTAAAAACCGACGTTAAAAACAATATTACCCCATTTTTTACGTCAGTTATTAAAAAACCGACGTAAAAAAGGTTTTTGTACTAGTGTGGGCATGATGTTGACTCCTGCAGTAGGAAATGTGGAGCTAGAGAAGGGAGCAACAAACCCCCTATAACCCAGGTCCCCACAAATCCTATTCCTGGTCTGACCTCTTCCTTCTCTGAAGTACTACATGTAAAGTCTCATAGCCTGGATCCCAATGTTGGGGTAACCCCTACAAAGCCTCCTATAGGATTTTCCAATGAGGTTCCAGTGGTGGATTATACCTTCTTCTAGGATATTCCCCATCGTTTATAGGGAGTAGCTATTGGGCCTGATGTCTCCTCTTCTCCCATCATCATGAGGATTATAGATGATGTGCATGCGGCTCTGCTTGATCCTCTGAAGTCTGGTACCATCAGGCCTCACACTCCGATTGGGACTATTATAGCCCCCCATGCTGATTTTCCAACTGATCTGATAAGTAATGCATCGGGACATGCTGTTGTCACCACCCCTGGCTCTCATGTGGTCATGGTTGTGGAGGAAGGCCTGGAACCTCCTATCCCAGAAGCTACATCATGTCAATATAATAAGGAATGATCATCTGAGGCCCTCCTGCTAGTGATTGATGACTCCTTTATGGTATTTTCCTCTATTAGGTCTTCCAGGAGAAACCCGGCAAGGACTGCCCCCTACAGAACATTTCCCGCTGAACAAATTCACCCCTATCAGTGGTATATTCTAGGCTGATGATATTGAGGATCAGATTGATGAGTTTGAAGACCAGATGGAAGGATTCTCCAAGCCTACTATTGAGGATCTGCTTAATCTAGATGATCCTCAACCTCTGAATGATTCTAGACTTCAATAACAGATCTCTGAAGCCACTGATCTTTCTCCAAAGAATAACCCCATAGGTAGGCCCAAGATTAAGGGGAAGAAAGGTAAAGGAAAAGGTAGTGTCCAAATTCATGCCTCTGATTATTAAAATTTTTTCTCTGAGAGGGGCTCCCACCTTAATTAATGAGGATCCTATTTTGGAATTTCTAGGGGATTGGGAACCCTCCCACAACCTCAGCCCTTTGGCATTTTCTCTCTTCTCAGAGGCCCATGATTCTTGGAATCACTGAACCGATGATCTATTTTTATAAAATTATGGGCTTCAATTTCGGTTTCCTTGGTTATTACTTTGTTGCAAAGGATTCTAACAGGAATGGCATGTACACTTTATGGGTCCTGAAACATGATGACTTCTAGCTTCTTTCTTTGGATGTGAGTCCTCAAATCATCACCTAGTCTATTGGATTTAATTATGCCTCATCTTCCATGTCCTTTTTTTATGCATCTTGCTCATACACAAGGATATGGGACCTCTGGTAAAAACTAGCCCACATGAATGAGCTCATTGAGAACAACTGGATTTTCATTGAAGATTTCCAAACTGTCTTATGTCTGGATTATAGGATTGGTTCCAACTTATCTCACTCAGTTTCTGGGGAATTTTCCTATTGCATGAACACTTGTTATCTCACAGATGATACTTTTGTAGGATCCTCCTTTATAAACGGAAGATTCATTATTAATCTAAGGCAAGAAAGAAAGATGGACACGTTCTTCTATTGGATCAGTGACATGAATTCTCTTTTTGATATCTCTGGGTTTACTCTTTTCAATATTAATTTAAATCATAACCCTCTAATTTATGACCTCTCTATGGGTTCTCCAAGGTCATCACTGAAACCTTTCAAATTCAACAATTCCTATATAACGGTTCCAAGATGTAGGGAAATTGTCTCCAATGGGTGGATTGATGACTTCCATGGTAGTCATTATTTTATCCTAGTCTCCAAGCTCAAAAAGAACAAATCCTTACTCAATTATTGGAGCACAAAGTGCTTCTCTGGGTTGGATGATGATATTCAGGCAACTGGACACCATATTTCCTCCCTCCATTCCTCCAACCATCAGTTATCTCCACCCTCTCGGGAGAAGTTTCAACTTCATTCCAAGCATGATGCGATTCTGGCACATAAGGAGAATCTGGATAAAAATAAATTCAATGTTAGATGGCTTAAAGATGGGGATCACAACTCCATGTTCTTCCAATAGTTGCATAAATAGAAAAAGGTTAAAAAGTTCTTAAAAGCAGTCTGTATCTCTAATTCTACCTTCACTACAGAGAATGACATTTCCAATTCTGTTATTGATCATTTCAAGGGGATGTATATAGATGATGGAGGGTTTTATTCTATTACCTTGATGGATTCAATCTTTCCATGCATTGATGAGTCACAAAACAATGCTTCAATGAAAGATCCCTTTGAGGAGGAAATCATAGCTTCTTTGTTTTCTTTGAAATTGGACAGTATATCAGGACCAAATGGATTCACTAACACATTATTTATGTCATACTAGGACATCCTCCATTTGGAAATTACCACCACTATCCAATAGTTCTTCCTCTCTAACTCATCCCCACATGGGTTCAACTCATATTTCATTTCCCTGATTCCCAAACTAGACAACGCCATTGACATTGGTCACTTCTGAACAGTGGATACTAGGAATACTATTCCCAAAATCATCAACAAGATTATGGTAATGAGAATTGAGAAATTTGTGCAGGAGATTCTTACTCCAAATCAATTCGAGTTTGTTTCTGGGAGAAATATCTAGGACTGCCATTTCATAGCCTATGAGGGCATCAATATCATGTAGAAGCATTCCAAATACGGAAATTTTTCTCTAAATATTGACATTTATAAGTCTTTTGACACTATCATGTGGAGTTTCATTTTTCATGTTATCTCCAAATACAGTTTCTCTAAAATCTTCATCGTGATGGATCCATCCATCCTAAGAAGTGTTGGGGTCTCCGTTCTCATCAATCGATCTCCTAAGTTTTTTTCCCCTACTCCCATGGGGTCAAATAGGGTGATCTGTTTTAAGGAATTCTCTTTGAGATCATTGAATATTATTTGAGAAGGTGCCTCATTGATCTCAAGAAGACTGGCCTCTTCAATCCAATTAAGGTAGGGAGAGATCTTCATGTTCCATATCATCTGCTCTATGCTGATGATATTTTCCTTTTTGGGCAAGCTGACAAGTGGACTTTGTCCTCAATTTGGGTGATCTTTAACACTATGAATGTTTGGCGGTACAATCTATCAGCTGGAATAAATCATCTATTATCTTTGGAGAGGGGGTCTTCTGTCCTCAAAAAAATTCCATTATGAATTCCCTTGGGTTTAAGAGGGGATCACTTCATTTTAATTATCCAGATGTCCCCATATTCTAGGGAAGAATCAAGAGCTATCACCTTGAGGGCATTGCCACCAGAATAACTCTACAACTTGCTAAATTGAAAGGTAAGCGCCTTTCACAAGCTGTAAGAGTTTTCCTCAACAATTTGGTTATCACCTCCATGTTCACATATTATTTCTACACTTATAGGTGGTCGGTCAACCTCATCAAAGATCTACAAGAAAATATTAGGATCCTTACATGGACAGAATTCATTGGCAAATGGAAAATGGTCTTGGTGGCCTGGAAAGTCTGTACTAGGAAAGTTGACATGGGGGGGTTTGGCATCAAGGATCTTATAATATTTAATGAAGCAATCCATACCCAATTTACATGGGGACTGTTTGAATCCAAGGGTGGTGGCCTGGGTTTTACTCGAGAGAGGTTTGTGATTAAGATCTGTGTTGAGTACACATGATAACTTCCATTCTATGTTTGGAAAAATATATGTGCCTCCTACAAGGTAATCATTTCACATTCAAAATAGATCATCTCTAAGAACTTGGATTTGAATGTTTGATCCACCCCTGGATTGATGGGCCTTTGCAGGATCATGTGAATCCCCTTACTTGCCTTAAAATCTTGTCTATAGCGGCCTTTATTCCACAGTTGTATGAGTATGAGATACTCCTCCCAGATGAAATTGTTATGAAAATTCATAGATACAACTTTTTTGATAATGACACCATGATCTGGAAACCCAACATTGTTGGGCAACTTAATATGAAGGATTACTATCAGTAAAATTGTGATCGGGGTTCCCCTACCCCATCTTGGATCCCAATCTTTAGGAGGAACTTCATTCCCCTAGCCAGACACCTGCTAATATGGGAATTGTGGAAAAACTGACAGCCCTTGCAGAACCAGCTACAAAAAGTTGGGCACAACCTGGCCTATACCTGTTTTCTCTGCCTATGTGCTGAGGATACTATCCAACACACCTTTATTCAATGCAGGTTTGGTGATGTTGGCTATAAATACTTGCAAAAGATGTTTGGGTTCCTGTTTTTCCTGGACAGGCCTCTCCTTGAGCATCTGAGCAGCCTGGCTAGCTAGTCTTGTAGTGATTAGGTACATCACTTTCTGCTTGTTGCTACCGCTGCTACCATCTCTTATATTTGGACCACTCGAAATGTGGATTCCTTCAAAAAGAAGCATCTCTCATTCCCTAGTGGGGTGGTGATGATTCATAAGGCAGTCTATGTGGCATCTCATATCCAAACAAGATTGATGGTGAATGATGTCAGTGACCTGAATATCCTTAGGCTACTTGGTGTCCCTGGTAGGACCAAAAAACCACAGGTTCCCAAGTTCAGCTGATGGATCCCTCTACTCCCCTATTATATTAAGGTTAACGTGGACGGTACATCTTTGGGAGCACTAGGTCCTAATAGATGTGGTGGTATCTTCCACACCTGCCAGGGCTTTATCAAGGGATATTTCCACCACTTTATTGGTGATGGGTACACCCTTGAAGATGAAATGTGGGCTATGATGAAGGTGATTAAGTATGCCTTCCACTTTGGATGGAGCCTTCTATGGCTTGAATCAGACTCTGCTTGTGGTGAATGCCCTCAAGAAGAGATCCAGGTGTGTCCCATTGAATATTCTCTCTCAATGGGTGGAGTGCCTTACCCTCTATCAAAGGTTGAACATCAATGTGACACATGCTTATCGGGAGGTGAACGCGGTTGCAAATGCTCTTTCCAAGCAGGCTATCTTGGAGAGGTGCTCGATTTGGTCCATCATCGCCCCATCTTTTTTCTCTCTGCTTGTGGAATCTGATTTGAAGGGTGAATTGCACACCTGGTTATGTAATCCCTTTTTGTAGTGCTTTGTTGTTTTTTATTCCTTTTTAATAAATTTTGGTGGACCAGGCTAGCCCGGTCTCGACCCTTCCTTGCCCTAAGAAACCTTAAAAAGACCTTAATAACCATGAAAACCCTAAAACCCATATAAACCCTAAAAACCATAAAAACCTAATAAACCCACAAAAAACCCATTAAAAACTTTTAAATAATTTAAACCCAAAAAACGTTAAAAACACTAAAAAAGATAAAAAAATCCAAAAAAATTAAAAACCCCAAAAAATCATAAAACCCTAAAAAACCTTAAAAAACATCAAAATCCTTAAAATCTATGGAAAACCAAAAAATCGTAAAAATCCTGAAAAATAAAAAAACATGTAAAAAATCCAAAAACCTCTTAAATACCCTTGGAAAACCATAAATACCAAAAATCACATAAAACCCCTAATAAATACCAAAACACTAAAAATATAAACAACCTTAAAATCACTCCAAATACTTAAAAACCTAAAAAACCTAAAAACCCATAAAAACACTAAAATCTCTTAAAACCCTAAAAATGATAAAAATCATAAAAATTTCCTAAAAATACTAAAAGGAAGAAAGAAAACTAAGAATCATGAATCCCTTAATAAAACCTTAAAAAAAGAACACTTAAAACCCCTAAAATTTAACAAACCAAAAAAACCCTAAAACACTGAAAAAATGATAAAAACCATAAAAACTATAAAAATCTACAAAATCCCAAAAAACCCTAAAAAGATGAAAAAAGCATAAAAACCCATAAAAATCATAAGAATACAAAAAACCACTAAAATTCTAAAATCCATTTATAAACCTAAAAATGTTAAAAACTCTAAATAACCACAAAACCCTAAAGACTCAAAAAAACACAAAAAAAAATTAAAAAACATAAAACCCAAAAAATCATAAAAAACCTAAAATCCCTTAAAATCACAAAAAAAACTATAACACCATAAAAACCTAAAATCCCAAAAAATAATTAAAATTTTGAAAGCCCAAAAAACCTTGAAAACCCCTATGAATACCTTCAAACCTTAAAAACATATAAAACCACTAAATTTTTTAACAAATTCTAAAAACCATAAAACCCTAGAATCCTAAAACCCCTAAAATCCTCAATAACCCAAAAAATCCATAAAACCCATAAAAATAATAAAAAAGCACTAAAACCACCTAAAAATGTAAAAACCTTGAAACCCCATAAAAACCCCAATAAAACCTTAAAAACATAAAAATATTTAAACCCCTATAAAAAAATGCCAAAAAACGTAAAAATCCAAACACCACTAAAAAACATGAATTCCCTAAAAAATGTAAAAATCCCTAAAACCCAAGAAAACATTAAAACCCCTTTAAACCACTAAAATGTTAAAAAAAACTCTAAGAAAACATAAACACTATAAAAAATAAAAATAAACCCTCATAACACAAAAATACTTTATGTCCCCTAAAATCGTAAAACCCCTAAAAAACCTCAAAATCCCAAAAAACCATAAAAATAATAACAATTCATAAAAATACCTAAAAATATCTAAAAATGTAAAAACCCCTAAAAACCTTGAAAACCCCTAAAAAATACTTAAATCCCAAAAACACTTAAAACCCGTAAAAACAAAAAAATTCTAAAAATAAAATAAAACACCAAAAATCCAAAAAAATCCCTAATAACCCAAAAAACCATAAAAGTCCTAAAAGCCCTAAAATGAACAAAAATCATGAAAAACCCTAAAAACTACGGAAATACTTAGGAAATCCTTAGAAACCTAAAATCAATTAAAACTACTCAAAGACCTAAAAAATCTCAAAACCCTAAAATAAAATAAAAAAACTAAAACAATGAAAACCCAAAAGACTCCTCAAAATAATTAAATACCATTAAAACCCCATGAAAACCACTAAAACAATAAAAACCATTAAACCCCTAAAACAGTTAAAAAATTTAATAAAACCAAAAAAACCCTAAAAAATAAAAAACACATATATAAAAAATAAATCCATAAAACAAAAAAAACTATAAAAACACCTAAAACCCCAAAAAACCCTAAAAACCATAAGAATCCTAAAAAGCCTAGAAATACATAGAAAAGGTAAAAAACCTAAAAATATTTAATGACAAGGAAAAACATAAAAACCTAAAAACAATTAAAACCCATAAAACCCGTAAAAACACTAAAACCCTAAAGGAGTCTTAAAACTCCAAAAAACCCAAAAACCCTTAAAAACACTAAAAAATCAAAAAACACAAAACCCCCATAAAAACCTGAAAAAACAAATACAATAAAACTACAATAAATACCTAAAATTTTTTAAAATTGTAAAATACATTAAAAACCCTAAAAATCCCAACAAATCCCTAAAAACTAAAACCACCTAAAAACCATTAAAACCCTCAATATCCTAAAACCCCTAAAAAATATTAAAATCCTACAAAATCCATAAAAATACATAAAAACATAAAAACCCTAAAAACCCAAAGAACACATTAAAAAATTAAAAAAATTTAAACCCTTACAAACCCAAAAAACAAAATCCCTAAAAACCCTAAAAAACCTTAAAAACGTTCCAAATCCATAAAAATGATAAAAATCATGAAAATAATAAAAATATCATAAATACTACTAAATATGTAAAAAAATAGGAAAAATAATGAAAACCCATAAGAAAACCATCATAACCAAAAAAACACATTAAACCCCAAAACCTAAAAAACACTAAAAACACATAATACCCAAAAAATAACCAAAAATCCCCAAACCCCAAAAAACCATAAAAACCCTTGATAGCCAAGAAAACCCTAAAAACCCACAAATAACTCTAAAAACACTTTTAACCCCTAATTTTTTTAAAAATATCTAAAAAAACACCCTAGAAACATAATTGTTTCGCACTGGAATTGGGGATGACCTCATGTTTTTAAGGTTCAAACATTCCAATTAGTTTCTAATGGGGTTTTTCGTGGAACCGGAAAAATCCAATGACTCTATATCCATTTGGATCTACTTTCCAAAGTTAGGTTCTCATTATTTGTTGACCGATGAGGCTTAAGAATTTTCATTGGTCGAGAGGATGGGAGGTCGGACTCATCACACCTTTTTTATGAGAATTATTGTCTACTACGAGACTCTCTATAGATTTAAGTTATGTTCGTGAATCCTTATTACATTACCATGTCTAAAAAATGAGTATTCTTTTAGATCTGACAATCAATGATTGATATGTAAGAGATTTAGAGAATATTTTATATGTATTCGAGGTTGTTCATCGATATAGAATCATCTATATTTGTAAGAGATTTTTAGACAATGGTATCATTCAACACATTATATAGAAATATCTTGGTCATTATGATAACCATACTGGTTTTAAAGCCACTCATCGGGGCACTTGAAGTTTATTTTCATTCAGAAGGACATGGATTATTTCAGAGTTTGGATCATACCCACAGATGGGCTACATACGTATCCTTTTTTTAGAAAAGGAATCATAACCCACATAGTTTGAGTAAGGGTGTATGAGGTTTATGCATGATTGATGGCTCAAATAAAGATTCCATAAATACTTTTACACTCTAAGATCAAATGTGTCATGCTCGGTGTGAGAAACCAGAGGTATTGGTAAAACCAGACAATTGTGCCATGAAAGATGCAATCATAATAAATAATGTGGGGCTTATGTATGTATGACTGTCCAGATAGATGAAGATTAGGATTTACATATGGGAAGAAACCCGAGAACAAGGTCCATAAAGGTGTATGTGCTTTATGGAGATTTGGATACTTAGCTTAGGGCTTACACCTAAGAAGGATGCCCATATTAGAGGGGACGTATGATTGGGTTTTACTCCTAAGAAGGAAGCCCAAATCAAATGTAATTTAATACTGGTTAAGAAGAATTATGACTAGGGATTATTCCTATGAAGGAAGCCTCGGTTAAAGAGATTTGATAAATGGGGCTTATTCCTGATAAGGAGGCCCAGGTTAAGGGGAATTATGATTGGGGATTACTCCTAAGGAGGATGCCTAGATTAAATATCTTGTACTGGGGATTATTTTTGAGAAAGATTCCAAGGTTAAGAGGAATTATGACTGGGGATTACTCCTATGGATGATACCCATATTAAATATCTTGGACAGGGGCTTACTCCCAAGGAGGATGTCCATGTTAAGGGATCTTTGACTGGGGCTTATTCCTGAAAAAGAGGCCCCGGATAATGGACTTGGGGATTACTCCTAAGAAGGAGGCCCAGATTTTGGAATTTGAGACTGGGGATTACTCCTAAGAAGGAGGCCCAGGTTTAAAGATCTTCTCATCTTAAATGATGAGGCTGAATGAATGAAATCTCTTACCTTAGTGACATAAATTCCTATAAATCACAAGGTTTTGAGAGATGTTCCACATAATTCCTTTCAGATAAGGAATCAAATCAAGGAAACATTCCATAAATAGCTTTCAAGAGTGTCTTGAAGACTTAAATCTTGAAGAGGAATGGTGGATTTGAAGAAAACAAGTGAATAGGTAGGAGGGGCACCCAAAAAGAGAGAGGCGAGCAAGTCCTATGTGGGCGCATAGGTCCTGGTCACACAGGTACACATGCGCGACATATAGGTACTTGAGCGATGGTCAACCCATAGGGTAATACTTGGGAAAGGCTTATCTCAAGCCCTTAGTATTATCCCCAGGGGATTCCAAAAGAGTGGTGTGCAGGTTCTGGTGAAGGGACAAGGCAGTGTATAGGTTTCCTCATTTCCCTTAAGGGTTTAGGATCTTAGACGCACAGTTATTGCTAAATTTCAACACTTAGGACTTGTTCCCCCTCTTTAGAGCTTCCATTCTAGGTAAGAAATTACCTTAGAAGTGTTTGGAAGACTTCCAGAATAGACTAGGGCATTGGGAGATTAAATTTGGCTTTTGGAATTTTTCATCCTCCAAATGGGGGGCCCAAAATGGGTATTTATAGGATGCTAAAGACTTTGAGCGAATATCAAATAGGGCACACAAGTCACATGCACGACCACTATATGGCGTGAAAGTATACTTGTGTGACCATGATGAATCTTGCGTGACCCAAGTGAAAACAAATCCTCTTTCATGCCTTTGTCAATTTTTTATGTTTCTTCAAAGGATGAATCCATTTGTGTTAAGGTATTTTTCCTTTTCATTTATTAGACTCTATGACGAAAAGAAGCATCAACAAAAGTCCCCCCTCAGAGTTAGATCCAAAAGAAGGAGGATGTGATTCTATGGTAAAGAAGAAAACCAAGGAAAGGTGGCGCACAAGTTTTGAACGCGCAGATATCGGCACGCAGGTAAGAGTCGTGCATGCTTCGGCGCGCAGGGGTGTGGCCTTGACTATATATATGCGTCCATTCCTCATGAAAAGCAAATAGTTCTCAATGGTTCCTAATCTCTCTGTGAAAGTGTCTTGTTTTCCACTGGTTTCTTTGTGTCGCACTTTTGTAGAGGTATTTGGACTTTCATGGTAATACCTGCACACCAATACTTGCGTGACACATCAATACTTGTGCGCCAACATAGGACTTGCATGCCTTAATTCCATAGCCATTTTTTTCACTTTTCATCAGAAATTTTATAAAAAATCAACTCACTTGAGAGTTAATTATTCAACCACTGTGAAGATTCAATGGCTCCTAGAAGAAACGGAACGGCTGATGATCTAGCAAGAAATCGGATTGATGATATGATGAATGTTGTTGCCCATGATTACTATACTATCTGCAGTAGAAATCTCCTAGATTTGGATAAAAAATTGATGAAGAATCATTGTAACTTTACCTAGAGCATCTACTTGCCTCTGTATGGGCATGGCCATCTGCAAGATGTCAACATTCCAGAGGCAATGAACTACCTCCCGCATTCTTGGTTTCAGAATTACACCAATTTTGCTTCAAAAAATATCTCAAGTGGAGGAGAATTTGAAAATACTGGAATAGTGGAGAAGGACTATATGATGCATCATAGTCCTTGTTCTCCATATCTGAAACCTCATAAGCCCGAGCTGCAACCACATTGTTATCCTTCAATCTCTCGAAATTATCAGATGGATCAATCCAAAGGTTGGAAGAAGAGTTGGGACATCCGTCTTGGAGGAGCTGTGAAGCCAACATGGATGTGGGCATATTGGGTGTGACAAACCTGTGCAGATATTGTCAAGGATTTGAAAGGAGTTGTGATATATGAACCCGTCTGGGCTGGGCAGACATATATCTATAGGAATGTTGAGTTTGTGTGAGAGCTAATTAGCCGTTGGAGTCTAGAAACAAATTCTTTTCATCTAAATCATGGAGAAGTAGGCATCATTCTATGGGATGACTACAAGATCTCAGGGGCTCCAATTTTGGGTGACATATTTGATGAATTCATCCCTCCCAAGGTGATTTGGAATGATTCTTAGAAGACTCCAGTTTTGGCTCGGGAATTATTGAAAATTTTCCACAAGCTCAAGAGTTCTAGGACCTCAAAAAATCATTCCAGAATGGATATTCATCTAGAGGAGTGGATGGATATGTTTCTTACCAGGAAGGAGGAGAAGGATTCGAAGGAGAAGGGGCCCAGATTTACTCATCCTAATACCTGCCCCAGAATAGAGAAGAGGGGAGCTCTTGGCACATTTTGGTCGACCCTGGAAGCAGGGGAATTTGAGAAGTGGGAGTACAAAGTGAATCAAAGAATCCCAAAAAAGAACCATCTGGTGGGATTCATAGCCTTGTGGCTCAGTTTTTATCTTTTGTCAGTGAGGGATTCGAATGGAGGCATCAGACCAGAGACCTTCGTTGTGGCAGCCAAGTTGGCTGAGAAGAAAATTGTTGGGTTGGCCACCCCCATTTTGGCAAAGATTCACAGGAGATTACTCCATGTCTCTAGGGGTAAGTCTCCTTTGAGAATAGTGGGACTATTCCAAGCTTTTTTAGGATGGATCGCCACTCATTTTTGGACATATATTGTACAGAACGGAGTATAGGTTCCTAGAAGTTCCTTCAGGCCATCAGTGCAGGCATTTTCTGGAGTTTCTCCGTTAGCTCTCAACATCTATGATATGAATTTGAGGTTGAGCATGTACAAGGAAATAAATTTCATTCCATATGGAAACCCTCCATCTATGAAGTTTGTTGATGATGGAACAGTGGCCTTGGAATTTAGGTCATACATGCTGGCTTGTAGAGATGGTTTACTGGACACCAGGATTGACAGAGAGATTATATGCGAGGCCTAGGCTCCATACAGATTTGCATGCCAATTATAGTGCTTGAAGAAGATAGTTGTATCTCCTCCTGTGAATGTCAGGTCAGAGCAGAATCTGATGGTTTCCCGACAACTATGGTTCCTGACATCTATAGAGAATATTGGGGAATTTTTTGATCTACCATTTGATAAAGCGGCGAGTAACTTGACTATATGGTATGCCAAGAACTGGATAGAATCATACCCTGAAGGGGTGTTGAATCGTCTGTTTTATCAGGTGTGGAAAAGGAAAATAACTATAGAGAAAGAAACCCTTCATTAGGAAGGTGACACTTCCACACCTGGAGCTGATTCACTAGGTTCCTCACCTAAGGCTGACTCGCCCTATTCCCAAGATGGGGATGATAAGGCACAACATGCGGCAACGCAGCCTCATGCCAGATATAATCCTCCTGTCATAATCAAGAGACCAACTCCATCAACTCCTAGTGAGTTTCTTCATTGGGGAAATTTAATAAACATTACTTTATAGGGAAACAAGTATTATTTTCTTATTCTTTATCTGTATTTGCAGGAGCTGGGATGAAGCTGAAATATAAGATTATAGGACCCTCCTCACAGCCTTCTCGTACACATGTTGAATACTTACGACCAGAGGTTGTCCAGACATGGCGGAGTTTATATTGTGATACTGAAACCGCATGGTTGTATTTATGTGAAGGGCTACACATCCCTGGAATAGGGAATCATTGGGCCTCCACTGATATCCATTTTGAGGATAACCCATATGAAGTGCTGGATTACATCAGAGAGCTGGAGATGCTCATATATTCCACTGATGATTCCATTCCTGTCACCAAGCGGATGGAGGAAATGATAGATCATGGCACCACTGAGGAAATTGGTGGTTCTAGATATACGGATTGGCACGATTACGTGGTGCCCAAAGATGTATGTTTCTTTCATTATTTTATTTGAAACTTGATTTTAGTCAATGCTTTGTTACTCAAGGAAATTATTTTCTTCATCCTACATCTTGCAAAGAAAAGAAGTTCTGAGGTTCCTTCACCACGGTATAGCCCTAGTGGTACTAAAATCGGGGCTAATGAATCTCCTCATGAGGCAGGTGAGATATCTCTAGGCCAAAAATCCATGGATGAAGAATTATAAAGGTCATTTCACTCTGAAATACCTGTATTTGGAGAGGATAATTTCAACACTCCCAAAAATCCAAAGAAGCAAAAGCATTGAAGGAGGATTTCCACAGCTAAACATTTCATCAGTAGTGGTAAGTCCTTCTGATAGAAATGAGTCTTAACCCATGAAAATTTTTCTCATACTTCTTGGGATTTCAGGGTCTTCTACAATTTCCCCTTTGAGGGATAGGACTAACCATCCTCTAGGAACAACGGAGGGTGCTGGTGAACAATCAAAAGTTCATGATGGTTTGGCTGCTCCTGAAGAGGAACCAACATCTATTCCCAGTACCACTCCGGCTACTACTACATGAAGAGAAGATCCTGATTCTGGTAATTTAACAATGCTTCATAAAATTTTGAATGAAACATCAACTGACTTCCATTATGTGATACTTTAGGTTCAACCCCTGCACTAGATCATTTGGAAGCCACTATAACTGATGCCTTAATTTTAACTGAAGAAAATGTCTAGGGTCGGGGTCTGTAGGATGTGGATCACCAAGAAGATGTATTGAATTCTCCCACTGGTGAGACTAACCAGGAATATAAGATATCATTAGATGAAATGATGAAACTTGGAACATCATTTGAAGATATTTTAGATCAAGTTAAATTACCATGTAATTTAGAAGATTTTGGACTTGAGTATTATCCTTCATCCTGTTGAAATAACTTCTTATTACATCTTTGACCATGATTGGTTCAAATGTGTTGTTCCATCTAAACAAGATTCCGAACATCCAATGCCTGAAGGGGGTAGAGAAAACCCTACTATTGCAGAGACATTAGGTCAAGTGGGGTTGAACCTGACAGAGCTTCCTGAAATTAATCCTGAAAATCATGTTGAAGCTAGGAAAGATAGGGAGGAGCCTTCTCATGTTGCTTATCTACCATTGGGTAAAGGATAACAATATTTTCAACTATACTTAATTTTCAAAATAGACAATCAACTTTTTTTATCCTTTGAAACTAACCAAATCTTACAATTGATTATGCAGGGCCATAAATTTCAGTGGCTAGCTCTGGAGGTGAAGCATTAGCCTCCGCCCAAATAGGAATAGAAAGTGAAGTAACACGGGTCAGGGGTGAAGGAGAAGAACAAGGCACTTCCCTGAGTGCATTAATCCTGGATTATATTTCCCCCTGTGACAGTGATGCTGAGTCAGACCCGGAGGTACAAAAGGTGCTCCAATTTTCATGATGCAAGGAATGGAAGAACATATGGAAGATCATATCTGAAGTTCCTCTAGAAGAGATATCATCAAAGATCCCCCGACTGTCATCCTTGTTCTTCATGTTGGGACTTGGTGGTTTTGGATATCAATAGATCCATGCCACGGTGAAACAAGTCATTTTAAGAAGGGAGTAGGAGCAAAGGTACTGTCAAGACCTTACCAGGGTCAGGCTATCAGCTAATATCAGCAAATTTGAGGCTGCAGTATCCCGAGCTAAGGTAGATCATGCTAGAAAATTGAAGGAGATGAACATAAGATCAAAGAAAAAGGCATCCAGTAGATGCACCTTCAGCGAATGTTAGATGTTGTTACTGGGGAACTTGACCAGCTTAACAATTCATTGGAATGATTTTAGACAAACGGTATGAAAGCCATTGATGAGGCCAAGAAATCACTCTATCAAGCTGAAAAGAGTGAAGCTGGTCGAGTGCATGAGCTTCAAGTGGCTGCTGATGAGGCTCGAGATACTATAAATCAAATGAAGATTTATGTTGATAGCCTCTTGTAATTCCTGAAAAAGAGAAGAGACTCCAGTATGTGGATGTCCTTATAACTCTTGTGCACCAATGAAGAATATTTTCATCTTCAATCATTTTCATGCATTTTAATTCTATCTGATTTAAATTTTACCTAAGCCAATGGTCTTAGTAAGCATAATTTGATTTTTTTCTAGGATTATAAAAATAACCCTACAAACATTGAATCTTTTAATTTCTCAATATTACCTAAATCATACGAAATGTATGTTTAGTGAGCTGGGACATGAATTTTGTTCAGATTTCCCATGCCTTTTGTGGGTAGATTAAAGTCATTCACGTTGGATATAAAAAGGCTAATGTTTAAGGTCAAATTAACTTTGACCGAATGGATTAAAAATTGACTCAATTGCTTGAAAAATTATCTGAAAATATATTACCACACTCAAGTATGGGGGAAAACATGTAAACTATGACTTAAGAAATTTTGAATATGAGGAATGATACGAAAAAAGGGCTGAAAAGGCATTCGAAGAAGTATTTTCCAAGAATGAAGTTAACACTATTTAACAAACCCGTTAGGGGGATGAATTATGCAGGGCCACTAAAGAGAATTGGCTGCATAGTTAAATAATAATATCTTTTGGATGACAAGTCTGTTATGTAGAATACTTATGCAAGGATGCCTAAGGGAACGTGCTACATAGTCAGGGAAAATAACTCTTAGAAATTTACTTTTCTACTGCTAAAAAATCCAGTGGAAGTTTATGGATATTCAAATTTCCGAAATCATAGAGTTTGCTGTATGGAAAGAGGTACTTGAATATGGAGAGGATATTTTCAATCAATATTGTCTAATAATATGATGAATGTCACTCTTATGAAAGTCTGACCCAAACGTAGGGAAGATAAATATAAACCATAAATTTGAATATTTTTAGATCATGAAAAAGAGTATGGGACAAATATGTTAAGGATGGCTATTTTTGCGGATCCCTACATATTGTCATTAAGACAACTAAGGACGAAAGAGGTTTTCATCCCATGAATGAAGTTACCATTATTTGAAAAACCCATTAGGGGTTGAATTATGCAGAGCCACCTAAGGGCATTGACAGCATAGTCAAATAATAACATCTTTTGGATGACAAGTCTGTTATGTGGGTTGTTTATGCAAGGCCACCTAAGGGAGAGTGCTGCATAGTTAGGTAAAAGAACTCTAAAAAATTGGATAGTTTGTGACTAGAAGTAAAGAAAAGGGTTCTGGAGATCTGTATGTATTTAAGGTTAAGAATATGACACTTCAAAATGGGCATTTTCAAATGTATGTAAAGATACACACACCAATGCTAACCATAATCACGTTGCGGATGGGTCCCGTATTAAGATGTTGGACTTCACTACATATATCACTAGAATGAGAATCAAGCCAAATTTAGTTATTGAAATAAATTTTAACATCATGTGGGATGAGAGTATAGGAGATCTTAGTTTAGGGTCATAGATCTCAGACCATTATAAAGAATACACAGTGTGTGTTTGTTATAAACCTGATGTGAGTGAAGACCAGGGTTTTTATATCACATTCATGTTTTCACAAGGGGATTTTTCAGCCAAGGGACTAAAATTGTAATTTGGGGTTAGGCCCAAGGACATGGTGTTGGGTTCGAGGGACGCTCAAACATTCATACGTATCCCATAAGTATGGGAATCAAGTTGCACGTAGTTCTTGAAATACCCTCTGAACATATTTGGTTCATACATATGAAGGGTGAAAGGGGACTTTAGTGGAATAATGGTTTAACCCAAGATAAATGGTTCAGTCATTGACATGTATGCACGTAGTCTTTAGAATAAAACATGATTGGAGATCAATGTAAATAATATTTCCCTCTCAGGTGAGGGAGTCAAAAAATGTTGTAGTTTATTGTCGTATAGGAAAAAAGTGTTGCACAGTTTAACGTCATATAGCTAGAAGAATGGTGAACCAATATAAAGATATTGATTCGGGGGTGGCTTCAAGAAACAACATCGTATGAGATGGAGGTTCACTAATGTGAAGAGATTGGTTTTGGGCTTGATCCTCGGGAGGTTTCCTACGTACCCAGCCTAGAAGGTAAGGATCAAAGTCTTCGTAGTTCAATTGAAGAAAAAATTGGTGATCAAGTTTTTTTTAGAACAACAACCTAAAAAAAGTGTTGGGACTTACGCATGGTTAGCATCCTAGAGAGGGTGTTATGGTTGAATTTTACTCTAAGCTCAAGTGAGTCATACTCAGTGTGATAAAAAATAGGTAGAAACAACCCTAACAATGCACAGTTTAATGTCATGTAGAACATAGAAAGGACTGTTCAGTTTAATGTCTTACAGTGAGGACAATGGGGACTGTGCAGTTTAATGTCATGCAGTAAGGATACCACAATTTAATGTCATGTTGGATGAAAAGGGACAATACAGTTTTACGTCATGTTTGATGATGGAGTGTTTTACAGTTTAGTGTTATGTATCTAGGACATATTAGGGACTTTTAAATAGCTTAACATCATGTTGGATGATTGCACAGTTTAATGTCATGTTCGATGATGGTACAGTTTAACATCATGTTGGACGATGGACTGAAAATTGTTTGAGGTCATATTCATAGACCATAACGATATATTTTTGTTATACAAAATAATTCTTCAAGAATCTTTCATTGGTTGGAGTTATGATGAGTTCTCTATCCATTGAGATTAAATAATAAACTCTATTGGAGTATACCTTATGTATTGAGTAAGGTCCTTCCCACTTTGGTTCAATCTTGGGAGGTTTCTTTCCTGGTATCATTGGAGTTCGGAGAACCAATACCAATTTTCCATGAATGAATGAACAAAGACGAACTTTTTTTGTTGAAATCTCATGCTATTCGATTTTGATAGACTTCCAAGTGATGCAGGGTGCACAATATTATTTCATCTAATTTTTCAAATTCATCCAATCGCTTTTTAGATTGTTCATCTATAGATGACTAATCACAAATGGCTACTCTGAGCAAAGGTAATTGAATCTCAATGGGAAAGACTGCTTCTGTTCCATATACCAATTAATATGGAGTTGACCACATTGCAGTGCGGGTGGTGTTTCGATAAGCCCATAAAGTATGAAAGATTTTATCAGTACATGATTTATTATCTCTATCCACCATCTTTTGCATTATATTTGAAAGAGTCTTGTTGAAGGCCTCTATTTGGCCATTGGTCGCTGCATGATACCGAGATGAATGGTTGGATTTGATGTTGTATTCTTGATACAAATTCTTTACCTAGGATGAACAGAAGTTGGTGCCATTGATCATCAATATGGTATGAGGGAAACCAAATCTGGTAATAATGTTGGACATGATGAAGTTAAAAATGATTTTAGAACTAACTTCATTAAGAGTTATTTCCTCTGCCCATTTGGAGAAGAAGTCAGTAGAATTAAGATTATACTTAAACTGCTTGGTTGTAGCTAAAGGGTAAGGTCCCACTTCATCCATTCCCCATGTGGAAAATAGCCATGAGTTTTTAGATGTATGAAGCAACTCTAGGGGTTTATGAATGAAGTTGGCACATACCTGGAATTTGTAATGGCTCGGACATATCCGGCCCATTCCTTTGTCAAAAAGAAGGTCACGAAGTGTTCGGGAGGGTAAAATGGACTTTTCCCACACTTTCCAGAATTTTGTAAGTACACGCCATGTAGTGTGAGTACACTCCGTGTACCACCTTGCTGGGTATAACCCGTGTTGAAGGTCGTGTCCTTGCCATGTGAAATAAATGGGTACACACCGTGTACCCCATACTACACACCGTGTATTCTCTCCCTGCGTACGCGTTACCCTCAAACCGTGTGTTGACCAGTCAACGGCCATGTGTCGTGTTGGAGTCGTGTCCTTTCCATGTGAAATAAATGGGTAGACGCCATGTACCCCATACTACATTCCGTGTAGTCCCTCCCCACGTACGTGTAACCCTCAAACCGTGTGTTGACCAGTTAACGGTCGTGTGCCACATTAAAGGCCGTGTTGGAAACCACATGGTGACTATGTGAAAGGGCTGAGTACACGCCATGTACCATAAAGTAAAGGATGTGTACTTTTTTTCTCACCTATAAAAGGAGGGGTCCCCTCCTTTTCAACTCACCACTCTCCTCCCCATTCCTCTGAGTAGAGCTCTTCCAAGAGACTCGAAGGCTCTTTCTTCCATAACTTCTTCGCCTGAGCTCCGATTTACGATCCGCCAGCGGCCACGGGATCGTAACTTCGAGGTGGAACTTCTGAACTTGGATCCATTGTCTTTCCTTTGTTCCTTCCTTTCCAGATTCCACCCGAGGAGGTTTTTCCGGGATATGACAGAAGTGACGGACACCGACGGACGTCTTCTAAAGTTGATCTAGGGGAACTTTGTGATTAGAACCTGTGGAGTTATGGATCTTACCTTTGTCTCTCTAAATTTTACATCATGTGGGGTGGGTATCCTCCTGTTTTCATGAGTAATGGTTGAAAAAATAAAAGAAGATATTAACTGGTTAAATAACGGGGATGGGGAAGTTGTTATGTTTATATTTATATCCTGTGATATTATGTTGTGAATCGAATAGGCTTATGCCTACTGAAAATCACAGTCGTTGGGGGCCTTTTCTTGCGCAATTAAATGTTTCCCTATCTTTCTAGACCTTTTTTGTGAATGGAAATTTTTGGAATGTAGAATTTGGTTAATCAAGTAAACTTAGCTGATTTAAAATCTGGAACCCTTGTGTGATCACCCCGGTTGAACAAAATGGAATAATTAACATGGGGGTATTGGCTAAGATACGTGGCATGTGATGGGGGTTTTTTATGGGTTGTTGTGTATCGGGTGAGCAGTGGGGATGCGGTTGGCTTGGTTGTGGGTTGGTGTGAATACTATGTTGGTGATGGGCAGTGGGGCTGCGATAAATGGTATTAAAGGGATAATGATGTACAGGTTTCGGTGTGTTTGTGGTTATGGTGGTTTGTAGCAAGGCTGCAGATATGGGCTTGAATGTGAACGAACTATGGGATGTGAATAATAAATAAAAAGTGGAAGAGTTAATAATTAGTGGGTCATGGTAATGGAACGGAAATAATAATCAATGGGTTGGTTGGTTAATAATAAGGGACTTGTTTGTGCTGTTTGTGTTTTCCTAACTTGATCTGTGGATGGAAGGGATATGTTTTATGAACATTTGATATGGTTGGTTGTGGTTATTTTCCCAGTAGTTAAGGAACTAATAATAAAATTCTTTTGAAACATGAAAACCTAAATGGGGGTTGGGTTGTTTGTTGTATGCATGCTTCGTATTAGCAGTGTCGAGGCACGTGCTCAGTTTCTCTGTTTAGAAGCCATAGGTCGGGCTGTGTGTTTAGTATACATATATGTATCTGTATCTTTTTTGTTTTAACGCACCACACCCATGTTGAGAACTTAGTGCCAAACACTCCCATTTCATGGGAGAGGGTGTTTTCCCCTTAGTTACTAGATCCTTCCTGCTCCGTCTTCCCTAGGGTGTGATGGCTTGAGGAGACCTTACACCTAAGACCCTTCAGGTAGGTTTCGATTGGGGTGGTTTTTGTCCCAAGACACTTCAGGCATGTTTGTTTTCCCATGAATCTTCAGGATGAGGCCCATGTGTCTTCGGGCGAGAGTTCTATTACTATTAATGTTCCCAAGAATCTTCGGGATGAGACCCAGGTGTGTGCAGGCGGGATGCGTGGTTGTGAGGCCCAGGTGTGTGCGGGCGGGATACGTGGTTGTGAGGCCCAGGTGTGTATAGGCGGGATCTGTGGTTGTGAGGCACATGAGTGTGTGGGCGGTATGTGTGGTTTGTGAGGTCCAGGTGTGTGCGTGTGGGGAGAGTGTGGCAGCGTCAGGACGTTCGCCGTTAGGAAGAGCAGCTAACTAATGGGAAATGGTGCGGGGTACCCAATACTCTTGTTCTTATATACTAGTACCTGTTGTGATTGTGTTTTGGTGAGTGTGTCTGGTTAGGTTGGGTGGATAGAATTCCTTTCTAGGTTTCTTCTGTTGTTCTCATGGGACATTAGGATGCCTCCCCACTTGTGCACGAGAGCATTAGGTTTCCCTACTGAGTATACTTGTATGCTCACCCTATGTTTACTTTCAGGTTTCTAGGAGGACTACCAGGGCCGTGCGAGACCCTACTAGTCGGGACAGTTGGAGTCGTTGTAGTTGTTGTACTCTTGTTTCTTTTGGTATTGTACTTTTTGATCTTTCTTGTACTTGTACCTTGTTTCATAAATATTTAAACATTCATGTGGGATTGGTTTGGGTTTATTTATATACACTTGTTCTTTTCCTTTTTAGTGGTTGAATTGTCCTATTTCCCGATCTTAAATAATAAAAAGGGTAATGCCTCCCATATTTGTGAAAACTCATACCCTTGGTGATAGTTTCCACCCCAAGGCCTACTGGAGGCGGGACTTGGGGGTCATTATCTACCTTTCACCATCGCCAGCTCAGGAGGGGAATCTTTGGTGGGAGAGGGTCGTGACAGAATGGTATCAGAGATGATGGTTGAGAGATAGGATGGAGTCTATAGTTAGGAACAGTGAGGATTTCAGGGGATGGTAGGGCAATAGTGTTGGTTAATCTTGGTGCGTGACATAGGCCAGGGAAGACCGGCTAGGGAATGGGATTTTAGGGCCCCACGTGATCTGATGCAAGGACTCTGAGCCTACCGAACGACCAATTGAGACTATATTGATTGCAGGGTAGAGACCCTAGGAAAGGTACATGCATCATCATGCTTGTGTTTTACTTTATTTGGGTGTTCTGGGAAAGAAATTGAAATAAAATGATAAAATAAAACCGTGAGAATTTCCTTACTACTTGGGCTTAGGTGATATTTGTTTACCATACAGCTATGGCACCTGGACGTCATTACCGGGTGGCTCAGACAGCCAAGGCCCAACAGATTCAGGTGGTCGATCAGTTGAGGATTGACCGAGCAGAGGAAGATGACCATTGGCATAGGACTCTCCGTTCTTTCCAGCGGTAGACCCTCAAGAAGTATGAGGCTAGTACTTCAAATATGGATATGGAGGGGTGGCTTGAGGAGCTAGGGATCGTTTTTACTTTGATTCTTGCTCAGAGGGAGTACTGGGTTCCCCTAGCAGTCAGTCAGCTAAGAGGGGTGGCACATCAGGGGTGGACGCTCTACCACGGAGAGAGGACAGAGACAGAGGTTCCATGGGTTGACTTTGAGAAGGAATTCCGAGAGGAATTCCTTTCTTCCATGATCAAGGAAGAGAAGCGGCAGGAGTTACTCTCCCTTCAGCAGGGGAGTATGTCAGTACGAGAGTAGGGGATCATGTTCAAGGATCTCCTGCACTTTGCTCCAGATCTCTTTCCGGATGAGGAGTCTCAGGCAAGATGTTTGGAAGATACGCTTCATCCTTCACTCCAGTATGTTGTCACCACCTTCACCCTTCCGACTTACTTGTCAGTATAGAAGAAGGCAGAGGTTGTAGAGAGGATACACTCGCTGGGAGTTGCACCACGTGAGGGGATCCAAGCAGGTTCGTCGAAGGGGAAGGCAGTTAGCAGCAGGTCTCCTACGACGGGACCTTCTAGGTTCAGGCCAGTGGGGAGCAGGCCCCAGCAGTTCCAGTTCAGATATCCGGGTACTCATCCCTTTTTCACGAGCCCAGGACCGAAGTGTTTTTCTTGTGGAGGTTTCAGGCACGTTCAGAGTCAGTGCCCAACCAGAGCTCAGTACAGTGGGGTGGGCAGGTTCAACACCCGCCTCAGCAGCACTAGTTGTCGGCGAGGCCCTTCCAGTTGTAGCGGGACCTTGCTCCTCCAAGGGCAGACTTTGCAGGAGGAGGCCGACCTCAGGGTGCTCCTCAGGGACCTTAACTAGGACGTGGTCAGGGATATGGTCGACATCAGAGAGCTAGAGGAGATGGGTGTGGACAGTTGCACGCAGTAGAGTTGACAACTCCGATAGGACCAGAGGTGGTGCGAGGTACGATTTGTTTGTTCAGCACTCTCGTTTCGGATTTGTTAGATTCGGGAGCTTCGCATTCCTTTGTTGCATTTGTTCTAGCCCATGCTTTAGGACTAGAATTAGAGAGACTTTCCGTAACACTAGTGCTGAGTACAATAGTTGGAGGCCAGACCAGCGTATCTTGTGTTTTCCGGGGATTTGGGCTGACGTTGGGACCACATAGATCTTGTGGGGACCTTCTTTTTCTATAGATGCAGCCATACTATGTCATCCTAGGAATTGACTGGTTGTTTTCTGTTAGTTCTGTTATCGACTGCTTCCAAAGAAGGGTCGTGTTCTCCGACGTGGATGGGAAACGTGTAGCTTTTGTTGGTGAGAGGAGATATCAGGTGGGAATCCAGCGTGTGGAGCCTCTAATTTCCTAATTAGGCGGGTTATCAGTGGTTCCAGTTGATACAGAGATGATGGGTGTCCCAGAGGTTGTTGGGGAGTTCCTCGATGTTTTTCCCGAGGGGGTTGTGACCCTACCCCCTGATGTGACGTTGAGTTTAGGATAGACTTACAGCCTGGTGCCCGTCCGATTTTGATGGCCCCTTATCGGATGACACCTTTATAGTTGCGGGAGGTACTGATTCAGATTAACGATCTGATGGAGAAGGGTTTTGTTCAACCTAGCATATCTGATGGGGGTGTTCCAGTTTTGTTCATGAATAAGGCAGATGGTGGTCTCAAGCTATGCATAGACTACTAAAGGTTGAACCAGGTAACAGTCAAGAACCATTACCCCCTTCCAAGGATAGATGATCTCTTCGACCAATTGAGGGGAGCAGGTTGGTTTTCTAATATTGATCTACGATCTGGATATCATCAGTTGAGGGTAAAGGACAGTGACATCTCGAAGATGACTTTTAGGTGTAGGTATGGGCACTTCAAGTTTGTGGTGATGCTGTTTGGAGTTACGAATGCACCAGCTGTGTTCATGGGACTTATGAACTTTTTATTCTGAGAGTTTCTGGACCGGTTCGTCGTTGTGTTTATCGATGACATCCTGATCTACTCAAGATCAGAGGAGGAGCACGTTGAGCATCTCAGGGATGTCTTGGAATTCTTTCGACACCACCATCTTTATGGGAAATTTTCGAAGTGTTAGTTATTGATGCAAGAAGTACACTTACTTGGAAACTTAGTGTCTCAGCATGGAGTGCCAGTGGACCCGTCGAAGGTGGAGGAAGTTGTTTCTTGGGCGGCACCCAAGAGCTTGGCGGAAGTTCGTAATTTCCTGGGGTTGGCAGGATACTATCATAGGTTCATTTCAGACATCTCTCGAGTTTCTAATCCATTGAAAGCTTTGAATAGTAAGAACCAAGTCTTCCTATGGAGCGAGCAGTTCCAGAAATCTTTCAACTACCTGAAGGAGAAGTTGGTTAGTGCTCCCGTACTCAGGTTTCTAGAGGAAGGGTTGTTGTATGAGGTGTTTTTTGAGGCTTCTAGCCTTGATCTGGGGTGCATGCTGATGCAGAAGAAGGGAGTGATCTATTATGGGTCTAGGAAGTTGCGCCCTCACGAGCGTAACTATGCCACCCATGACCTAGAGCTTGCAGCAGTAGTGTTCGCACTGAAGTTGTGGTGACATTACCTCTTTGGGGAGCACTTTGTGGTCTTCTCAGATCAAAATATCTTGCGTTATATCTTCTCTCAGCGTGACCTGAACTTACGGCAGTGGAGATGGGTCGAGTTCCTCTAAGACTATGACTTAGATATGTCTTACATTGAAGGTAAGGACAACATTGTGGCTGATGCCCTGAGCAGGAAGTCACATAAGGAAGTGGTTCTAGAATCCACTGATTCTTGGAAAGCGATGGGAGAGTTGGTTTCCTTGCACTTGGATGCCAGGGTAGAAGGTGTTAGAGGCTGTTTGTTTTAGATGATGGTGCAGTCCCCCTTATTGCATTAAGTGAAAGAGACTCAGTGGGGGGGAATACGAGGAAGAAGTGATGTGGGATCGTATCGATCAGGGTAACACTCTAGAAGGATGGTCAGAGGATAGCTGACATCAGATGCTTTTTTCATGCAAGGATGTTTTTCCCAGAGACAATGCGTGACAGAGTTCTCCGTGAGTTCCATAGCTCAGCCTTGGAGGTACATCCAGGAGTTTCAAAAATGTACCAAGGCATGAGGGAACAGTTTTGGTGGCCCGGGGTGAAATGGGCAGTGGCAAAGTTTGTGGCTAAATTCCTAGTGTGTCAGCATGTGAAGGTTTAACACCATGTTCCCAGTGGTTTGTTGCATCTTTTAGATATCCCTGACTGGAAGTGGGATGACATCTCAATGGACTTCGTCACAGGACTACCCAAAGCTCATGGTGGATACGATTCTATCTGGGTAGTGGTAAGTCGACTAAATAAATCAGCTCACTTCTTAGCAATTAAAGAGTTATTCCTGGTGAGTAACTTAGCACATAGGTACGTAGATGAGGTTGTGCAGTTTCATGGAGTTCCAAAGACTATCATCTCAGATCGGGATACTCGGTTTACCTCACGAGTCTGGAGGGGGTCATAGCATGATATTGGCACCCATCTATGCCTTAGCACTACTTTCCACCCCCAGACCAATGGGCAGACAGAGTGGACTATCTAGACGTTGGAGGACATGCTGCAAGCATGCGTTCTAGATTTTGGAATATCATGGGTATGACACTTGCCTTTAGTGGAGTTTGACTACACCAACAGCTTCCACTATACTATTGGCATGGTACCGTTTGGGGCTCTATATGGAATACCATGTCGTTCACCCATTTGTTGGGCAGAGGTTTGTGAGACAGGTGCTCTTGGGCTAGAGGTAGTACAGAGAACCACAGAGAAAGTTCAGCTTGTGCGTGAGAGGATGAAAGTATCTCAGGACCGACAGAAGTCTTATACTGATCATCAGAGGAGGCCTTTGGAGTTAGAGGTGAGAGACCATGTGTTCTTGAAGGTTTCCCCTCGACATGGGCAGTAGAGGTTCGATAAGGGGAGTAAGCTCTCCCCTAGGTTCATCGGACCTTTTCAGGTGCTGAGGCGAGTCGGTGAGGTGTCATATCAGCTAGCCCTTCCACCTCAGTTGGAGAAGGTTCATGACGTCTTCCAAGTCTCCCAGCTACGTCGATACTTACATGACGACTCCAATGTGATCGATTGGGGAGAGTTAGATATAGAATATGACGCGACCTTCAAGTAATGACTAGTCAGAATCGAGGATCGTAAAGAGAAGGTGCTCCGTGGACAAACCATTCCGTTGGTTCATGTGTTGTGGAGGCATAACGGCCTCGAGGAGAGCACTTGGGAGGAGGTGGCCCAGATGCATGCTCAGTAACCAGAGTTTTTTTGACTTCTGTTTTCCCTTGTTTTTTGGAGCTTTGTGTTGATGTTATACTTTGTACCTTTGATATATAGAATTCTTGGCTTGTCGGTTGTGAGACATCTTGTTTCCTTGTTCTATGGAAGTGTATAACATCTCCGGATGTATGGGGAAAGGGAAAAACCTAATCCTTAATTGAGACGCATTAAAACGGATGCGATTGAACCAGTGCGGGAGAGTCAGTGCCTCCTAAAAAAGATAATATCTTGGCATAGGAGAATGAATTTCCCCAAACCATGTGTTCGGGCAGTGTGTGGGTTGTACGGTGTTGGGGTCAGTGTAAGTTGGAAAATCCTAATATATAGAAATGGGAAGTCCCAATCCTTAATTGAGATGCATTAATGCAGATGGGATTAAACCTGTGTAGGCGAGTCAATGCCACCTAAAGTGGATAATATCTCGATATAGGAGAGGGAATTCCTAACACCTATGATTAGGGTTGTTGGTTGGGTTCTGGTTATAACGAGAACCCTAAGAGGTATCTTGTTGGGTTCCTCTAGGTTGGTTTTCTAATTCTCGGGGATGAGAATGTTTTAAGAGGTATCTGATGTAATGGCCCGGACCTCTCCGGCCCATTCCTTTGTCAAAAAGAAGGTCACAAAGTGTTCTAGAGGGTAAAATGGACTTTTCCCACACTTTCCAGAATTTTGTAAGTACACGCCGTGTAGTGTGAGTACACGCCGTGTACCACCTTTCCGGTTATACCCCGTGTTGAAGGCCGTTTCCTCGCCGTGTGAAATAAATGGGTACATGCTGTGTACCCCATACTACACGTTGTGTATTCCCTCCCCGCATACGCATTGCCCTCAAACCGTGTGTTGACCAGTCAACGGCCGTGTGCCGTGTTGGAGCTGTGTCCTTTCCATGTGAAATAAATGGGTACATTCCATGTACCCCATACTACACACCGTGTAGTCCCTCCCCGCTTACGCGTTACCCTCAAACCGTGTGTTGACCAGTCAACGACTGCGTGCCGCGTTAAAGGCCGTGTTGGAAGTTGCGTGATGACCATGTGAAAGGGCCAAGCACACACCATGTACCATAAAGTACATGTCATGTACTTTAGTTTTTCTCACATATAAAAGGAGGGGTCCCATCCTCCTTTTCAACTCACCCATCTCCTCCCCATTCCCATGAACAGAGCTCTCCCAAGAGACTTGAAGGCTCTTTCTTCCATAACTTCTTCGTCCGAGCTCCGATTTACGATCCGTCAGCGACCACGGGATCGTAACTCCGAGGCGGAACTTCTGAGCTTGGATCTGTTGTCTTTACTTTGGTCCTTCCTTTCCAGCTTCCACCTGAGGAGGTTTTTCCAGTATTTTACAGAAGTGACGGATGATGTCGAACGTCTTCTAAAGTTGATCTGGGGGAACTTTGTGATCAGAACCTATGGAGGTAGGGATCTTACCTTCGTATCTCTAAATTGTGCATCATGTGGGGTGGGTATCATCTTGTTTTCATGAGGTACGGTTGAACCAATAAACGAAAATAATATCTAGTTAAAGAATGGGTATGGGGAAGTTGTTATGTTTATCTTTATATCTTGTGATATTAAGTTGTGAATCGAATAGGATTATGCCTACTGAAAATCACGGTCGTTAGGGGCCTTTGATTTCACAATTAAATATTGCCCTATCTTTCTAGACCGTTTTTGTGAATGGAACTTTGTGGAATGTAGAATTTGGTTAATCACATAAAGATGGATAATTTAAAATTTGGAACCCTTGTGTGATCACCTCGGTTGAACAAAATGGAATAATGAACATGTGGGTTTTGGATTAGATACGTTTCATGTGATGGGGGTGTTTTATGGGTTGTTGTGGATTGGGTGAGCAGCAGGGTTGCAGTTGGCTTGGTTGTGGGTTGGTGTGAATACTATGTTGGTGATAGGTAGTGGGGCTATGATAAATCGTATTAAAGGGATAATGATGTATGGGTTTCAGTGTGTTTTTGGTTATGGTGGTTGGCAGCAGGGCTGCAGATATGGGCTTGAATGTGAACGAACTGTGGGTTGTGAATAATAAACAAAAGGTGGAAGTGTTAATAAATGGTGGGGCATGGTAATGGAATGGGAATAATAATCAATGGGTTGGTTGGAAAATAAGAAGGGACTTGTTTGTGCTGCTTGTGTTTTCCTAACTTGATCTGTGGATGGCAGGGATATGTGTTACGAACATTTGATATGGTTGGTTGCAGTTATTTTCCCAATAGTTAAGGAACTAATAAACAAATTCTGTTGAAACGTGAAAACCTAAATGGGGTTTGGGGTTGTTTGTTGTATGCATGCTTTGTATTAGCAGTGCTGAGGCACGTTCTCAGTTTCTCTATTTAGAAACCATAGGTTGGGCTGTTTGTTTGGTATACATATATGTATCTGTATCATTTGTGTTTTATCTCACCCCACCCATGTTGAGCACTTAGTGCTGAACACTCCCATTTCATGGGAGAGTGTGTTTTCCCCTTAGATACTAGCTCCTTCCTACTTCTTCTTCCCTAGTATGTGATTGCTTGAGGAAACCTTACACCTAAGACCCTTCAAGGAAGGTTTTGATTGGGGTGGTTTTTGGACCAAGACTCTTCAGGCAGGTTTGTTTTCCCAATAATCTTCGGGATGAGGCCCATGTGTCTTCGGGCGAGAGTTAAATTACTATTACTGTTCCCATGAATCTTCGGGATGAGACCCAGGTGTGTGCTGGTGGGATGCATGGTTGTGAGGCCCCGGGGTGTGCGGGTGGGATCCGTGGTTGTGAGGCCCAGGTGTGTGGGGGAGGGATACATAGTTGTGAGGACCAGGTGTGTGCGGGCGGGATGTGTGGTTTGTGAGGCCCAGGTGTGTGCTGGTGGGGAGAGTGTGGCAGCGTCAAGATGTTTTCCATTAGGAAGATAAGCTAACTAATTGGAAATGGTGCGGGATACCCAATACTCTTTTTCTTATATACTACTACCTGTTGTGATTGTGTTTTTGTGAGTGTGGATGGTGAGGTTGGGTGGATAGAATTCCTTGATAGGTTTCTTCTGTTGTTCTCACGGGACATTAAGATGTCTCCCCCACTTGTGCACGAGAGATTTAGGTTTCCCTACTGAGTATACTTGTATGCTCACCCTATGTTTACTTTCAGGTTTCCAGGAGGACTACCAAGGCTGTGTGGGACCCTACTAGTCAGGATAGTTGGAGTTTTTGTAGTTGTTGTACTCATGTTTCTTTTGGTATTGTACTTTTTGATATTTCTTGTACTTGTACCTTGTTTCAGAACTATTTAAACATGCATGTGGGATTGGTTTGGGTTTATTTCTATACACTTGTTCTTTTCATTTTTTGGTGGTTGACTTGTCCTATTTCCCGATCTTAAATAATAAAAAGTGTAATGCCTCCCATATTTGTGAAAACACATACCCTTAGTGCCAGTCGCCACCCCGTGGCCTACTAAGGGCGGAACTTGGGGTCATTATCTCTCTTTCTCCATTTTCAGCTCAGGAGGGGCATATTTGGTGGGAGGGGGTCGTGACAGCATGAATGACACTTTTTTTTTTGAAATAAACACAATCTTGTATCATTGAAAGTCAAAAGTATCCAAGCCTTTGAATTTGATCAGATAGTCTATGTCCAAACTAGTGGGCACCACAGACTCCTACATGTACTTCTTTCATGACAGCCACTGTCTCTTCACCATCAATGCATCTGAAGAGAACTCCATCAAAACCTCTTTTGTAGATAATTTTTTCTTGGTGATCATGGCTGTCATAAAGAGTAAGATTGACCACATGTCGCCGGATTTGTTCTTTCTCGGCTCTATCAGGTGGAAGTGTTCCATTTTTAAGGTATTCCCTGAAAGGTTCCATCCATCCTGTAGTATGACCATATGGTTCAGAAATGGGATTAATTTAATTGATTTCCTCTATTCTGGTTTGAACATAAGGTGAATTTGTACGATGGTGGGCAATACTGATGATTGTCTCGTCCTGATTTGGATCTTCCAGGGTTGTGGCTATATTAGCCAGTAAATCAGCTTGGGCATTTTGTGATCGCGGGACATAAGAAAATGTCGGTTCCGAAGTAAATTCCTCCATTAACTCTCTGACGTAATCATACAAAGGGATTAAATATTTTTTTTGATGGCATAATCCCCATTGACTTGTTTGATTACCAGGTTTGAATAACCTTTCACCTTTATGTGATTCACTTGTGCTTGAAGCACCAACTCCAATCCTACGATGAGAGCTTGGTATTCTGCTTCATTATTTGTACCGCCTTCCCACAATAAGAAGGAATAAGGTAGCACTGCCTTTTTTGGGGAAATTAGTATAATTCCTAATTCAACATTGTTGAATCTAGGATCTTCCATTTTCTTCCCTGTTGAACTTCTAAAATCAACATCAAAGTACATTTTCCATGGTTTAATACTATCTTGAAAAGAAAATACTTCTTCACCAGGAAGTTCAATATCTAAATATGTATCTTCTTCTGAAGGGTGTTCAACAAGGAAATCAACCAGATCATGGCCTTTTATCACCTTTTTATACACATACTGGATATCAAATTGCTGAAAAATAACTGCCCACCTTTCCAGACATCCTGTAAGCATTGGACGACTAAGGATGAATTTGAACGGGTTATTGCGAGATTACAATTGGACCTCGTGATGTTACAGGCAGTGTCTCGACTTCTGAACTGCAAATATTAATGCCAGGCAGCACTTCTCAATACTTGAATATCGGGTTTCTGCTTCAAGCATAGTCCAACTGAGATAGTAGAGGTTGTTTTCATTCCTAGCATCATTCTTCTAGGCAAGGAAGGAACCTAATGATCACTCTAATGCTGTCACATATAGGATTAGTGGTCCTCCTTCAATAGGTGGCATTAATACCGGTGGAATCAAGATATATTTCTTGAGAATATTGAATGATTATTGACTTTCTTCAGTCCACTGGTAAGTGACTCCCTTCTTCGTCAATTTGGTGAAGGTTAAACTTTTGCCTACCAGATTGGTGATGAAACGCCAAATATAGACCAAGTGTCATTGAAGTCCTCTAAATTCTTTCAAATTTCGAGGAGGTTACATACCAAGGATTGACTTTTTCTTCTCAGGATCAACTTTGATACCATGATGACGTACCAAAAAGTCGAGAAATTTTCCTGAGGTTACCCCAAAATCACATTTTAAGGGGTTCATCTTCAAATTAGGTTTTCGAAGTTTGTGGAATATGATTTCCAAATCATTTAAGTGATTAAAAGATTTCCTGGATTTAACCACCAAATCATCCACAAAACATTCAACAAACTTCCCTAAAAAGGGTTTTAAGATATGGTGCATGGCATGCTGATATGTTGCGCCTGCATTCTTCCGGCCAAAGGGCATTACCCTATAGCAAAAAACACCATGAGGGGATTTGAAATTAGTAGGTTCTTCATCTTCTGGAGCCATTCATATTTGATTATAACCTGAATATCCATCCATGAAGAAAAGTGCTTCACATCTAGCTGTTGCATTAATTAAGAGTTCTGTAATCGGAACTGGAAAATCATCCTTGGGACAATGCCAATTAAGATCTCTAAAATCAATGAAAATCCTAATTTTTCCATTCTTCTTTTTCATAGGTACAATATTATCTGGCCATTTGGGATATTGAACTTCTCGGATGAAGTTAGATTTGATAAGCTTATCCACCTCAACTTTAATTTTGGAAGCATAATTTGGGTGTGTTCTCCTTGAAACTTGTTTGAATCCACGATGTTCTTTTGGGAAACCCAAATGATCGGTAGAAAAATCATGATCAAGCCCTTTCATCTCTGTATAGTTCCAAGAAAATATATATCGATTTTTCTTCAAATAGGAAATATACATTTCCTACTTTTCAAGATTCATGGTCGCACTAATTAAAGTGGGACATGGATCTTCTTTTGTACCCAGATTTATTTCTCTGAGTTCATCCACAATGGTAGAGATACCCTCTTCAAATGCTGGAGGAGAATCCCCGAGATCTTCCTCTTCTTCTTCAAAATGTGTTGTTTCTTCTATTTCTACTTGCATAGTATATGATAAAGTAGAATTTATAAGATCAATCGAGATGCTAAAATTTGAACATCTTGAAGAAGAGGCTTCCATTTCTGACCATATTGATGATGAAGGGTCTTACTTGGGTAATAAAGAGGAGATGATGGATTGAGAATCGACATCATTGTTCACCTATGACATTGCTATAACTTCTTCTGGCTTAATTAACGAAGTATAGACTTTCTGGATTTCAGCAGATGAAATAAAGACATCTTCATTTGAGTTTTCATCATTTCTTGGTGAATCACTAATTCTCTCATACTGTATGGCTTGATTTCCATAATTGACATTATGGAAGTTTCTATAAGATTATTTGTATTTGGGTCTATCTTTTCAATTTTACTGATAGGAAACACATAATTTGTACTCACATGTATGAGTGGGTTTACTGGAATATTTTCCAAACCATATGAAGCATTAACTTTGTTAACCTCCCTTGTTGTAGATTTCTCCTAACCCTCCATGTGATAGAATTCCACCTCATTGTATTGAGATTCACATGTTTTGAATGGGGCTTTATCACCATACAATGTCCCAATTTTTCCATTGAAACAATATTAGAGACATTGATGGTATGATGAAGGAATAACTTTATGTTGATGTAGCCAAGGTCTTACAAGCAAAATATTAAATGTTGTGTCATGACGAATAACCATGAAATCTGAATTGGATACAAGATCTCCAAATTTAGTTATGAGTGTGATCTCACCTAGAGGTTCTTTTTCATTTTTATCATATCCTTGAAACATCAGAGTAGAAGGAGATAAATCTGATTCGGTGAGGCCTAATCGATGAAGTGTATGAATGGGGATGAGGTTGACTCCTGAAACATTCTTAATAGAAGCTCTTTGGATGTCAACACCATTGACCTTTCCAGATAAATACAAAGGTCTAATGTGTTCATGCATGACCTCATCTTCATCTTCATCTGTAAAGGATATCACTACATGGAATTCTATAGTATTATTCTCTAAATAGTAGACTTCAGCCACAAAAATTTTAGTATCGAATTCCTGAGGACTTGACAAAGCCTAAATGAGTGCCTCCCAAAGATCCTTTTATAGATTCAAGGCATCTATAATTGATAACTTTATCGGTACTTGGGCCAAATGTTTCAATACATCATACTTTTGATCCAAAGGTTTGTGTTTCACAATAGGTACATGTGGTTTTGCAGGTGCCTTAGAAGTTGATACTTTGGAGGTAGGTGCATCTTGTATCAGAGTAGGAGTTGGAAATACTCCTGGCTTTGGAAGATTAGACTGAATAGGTCTATTTATCTGCTGAGAGGAAGAAGGTGTAACCTACAACCGATCTTCCAGAATGACTGTGCCAAGACTGAATCTGTCATGTGTAAAAGAAATTTCTTGTTCTTGTTGAGCTCGCCAAAGGGCTCTACCACGAGTTTCTGCTACATACACAGTTCAAGCAGAGGTAGAATTTAAATATTGGATTTTGGGATATCCACATCTTCCTCTGTATCCCAGACCACTGGAAATCCCTCAAATTCCACTATTTGATACAGGGAATTCAGGATCATCGAGCTCGAAACTGTGACTAGCATAAGGATATGTTAATTGAATCATATTAACAAAACCAAAGATCAACTCTTCTTCTGATGAAGACTCTGCATGATTAGCCAGTTTAGGTTGTGCCGTTTGGTGGGGTGGTGCCCGTGGTTTCGAAGTAGATGGCATAAAATCTTCCAGAGTCAAAGACAACTTAGGCATCAATACAATCTCATCTTCTTCTGACATCTATTCTTTCTTTGAATTATGCCATTTCTTTGAGGACTTTCCCTCGGATGAAGGGGTTTTTTTTTGGCATTCATAGCAGAAGACACAATTGGTTTCCTCAATTGAGTTTGCAAAATGGCATGATTTCGGTTGATTTTTTTTCTGACTATCCAATCATCACATTTCTATGCATTTTTTCTTTTGACTTATTTCCATTCGCCTTCTTCCTCTGGATCTATAACAGTTACACATGCTACCTGAGTTGAAGAATCATTCAATTTGACTTTTCATGAGTCCACCATTTTTTTCAAGAGGTCCTTGATGAAAAAACACTCTTGAATGGGATGCCCAAACATCTGATGAAATGGGAAATAATTGGGGCAGTCTTCATCTCCTTCTTTGTTTGGCCTTTTGGGCCTTGGAAATTGAACCAAAATATTTTTCAGAGCTGATCCGAAGGTGGAACCTTTCGATAAGATGAATATTTTGAAGTGGAATCAGGTACAGGTGCTTCTTTAATCCAAACTATATTAGTCTCTGCTCTAACCATTCTCCTCCCTATAGCTGATGGAATTACATGAGTTTTTCCTTAGACTTTGTAAGAGAGTCTTCAATCTGTTGAGCGATTTAAGTAATGTCTTGAAACCCTCATGTGTATTGCACAGAGATCAGCGGTGTGCGCAATTCATCATGCAAATTTTCCACACAAATTGGGAACAATTCCTCTTGAGGGAGTGCTAATCTTAGGTAATATGTTAATCCCTTCCAGCGAGTAATGAAATCAGAAAACCTTTCATTCTCCCTTTTCTTACAATTTATAAGATCAAAAACTATTGTCTTTGGCAACGTTGAGCTGAATTGAAGAAGGAATCTTTGGCGGATATCCTCCCACCCTGTAATTGATCGGGATTTCAAGCTTGTATACCAGACAAAGACAAGTCCTTGTAATGATAGTACAAAACACCTAAGCTTAACTGCTTCTTATTGCTGAGGGGTTCCCATCATAGGGTCACAACATGAAACAAAATGTGTTAAGTGTTGCTCTGGGTCTCCCGAACCATTAAATATTAGGAATGTGGTACTTGCAAAATTTGATGGGGGAGGAATTACATCAACCCATTTAGGGTAAGATCTCTTTTCTGGTTTAATTTGAGCATGTTTTCCCTCTATAGATTCCAACCGAGCTTTTAATGACTCAATAGTATTTATTAACTTTTGAGAAACATACGGTTGATCTTGGACCTGAGGAGGTGATATAAATGGAATTTAGACAGATGTGGTGGCTGGTACTACAACTGAGGAAAACACCACCGGTTGTTGTTGTGCATGACCTATAGGATTATACCTGTGAGGGAATACTGGTCAAGGAGGATATTCTTGATCCATATCAATAGCCGCAACAAATTCCCTTGCTTGACTGACTCCAGAATGATTAGGAGGAAGACCACCTTGAAGTAGTTATGCATTCAACCTCCCCAATTCCTTCATTTCTTCCTCTTGTTGCGCGAATACTTACTCTAGTGAGAGATATTAGACTTCTCTAGAGGAATGGTATGTAACCTGATTATTTTCTTTCCCCTTGTTGGATGCCTTTCATAGAGGGGGAAGTTGGTTATTTGATGTAATAACCAGATTCTGGGTAAGCCTTTGATTTCATGTATGCACACCTTCTTCATTTGTCTATGTGCGTACAACTTCTTGAGCAGGACCCTCTTCATCTGATTCCTCTGAGTGAGCCTCATGTTCTGGAGGATCAGAAACAACGACTTTGATGACATTAATTGATGCATAACGCATTTCATCCCTTCTATCAGCATTACTTTGATATTGTTTTTTCCCATTTCCCTGATGAGACATTGCAATTTGTCTATTTGATCATTAGGGAACTTCTTGACGAACCATAATTTGGAGGTAATATTCTGATAATTCAGCTCTGCGTTCCTCTGGTGGCTTCTTCCCTAATAGAGAGAAGACTGAGTTTCTCTGAGGAACAGATTTAGGATTTGAAAAAGTCCCCATTCTGGTGGATTGGGGTTGTTCCTACTATTTCTGATCAACTCCTCAAATCCTATTTGTTGATTCTGAGGGTTGGGTGAAAAGAGTCCCCAATCTGGAATGTTGGGGTGGTTATTGAGTTCCTATATCTAAGACTTTCTTAAAATCTTTCCTGATCTGGCGGACTTTAGTCCAAAAATTGGCTAGATGCATCAACCTGCATCCACTCAAATTACATTGATCAAATGAATGCTAACTGATTTCTGACACTTCTGTCACTTGATGATGCGCTCGCTCTAAACGAGAAGCCTGTTTGATATTCTCATTTTTCTGATGCAAGAGTAGTTTGAAAACTTGTTCTGTGTATGCCTAACATTGAGAAGAACTAGTTGAGTCATGTTCCTGAGCGATCCTTTGATTACAAACAAATCCAATTGGTTGTGGCCGGCCATGGGCAATAACATTTCATGAGACCATTTTCGGAGAGCTTTGTTGAATGGAAAGTACAGTGAAATGTAGTTCTCCATTAACTCCCCATCCCCTGATATGAATACCAGATGGGGAATTTTAAATTAACTAGCGCAATATTCTTAGTACGCCAAGTCATGAACACTGAAGGGATCTTGGATGCTTTTTAGCCTTTGGATATCAATAAACTGAGAGAGAGTCCAAGCCAATTGGGAATTGTAACCCTTCTATTATATTGACATGATTTTTATATTCATCCTAAGATAATATTTTCTTTTTCAATTGACAAAGAGTTTTCCACATGTTGAGACGAATATCTTGAATAAAATCTTCCATTAACATCTCTAGAATGTCATAATGAGAGTCAGACAAAGGCCAAAACATGACTATCACTTTACTTTTTTCCAGTTGTTTTCTCATATTTAGCGCTTCCTATTTCTCATTCGATGAATATTCTTCTACCTTATTAGACCAGAGATGGTACTTCCTTATTGCTTTATCAGATTCAACAATATTGGTACAGAATTACTTGATCAAACTAGAAAATGAATGACCCAGGGGTGGTTCGGAGAATGACCTACACCCCAGGTTATCTTCTAATTGAGAAAGTATTTCACCTACTAGCGGTAAATCATCAGACATTACTAGCTTCACATTTGCAGGTGCCTCAAGATAAGAGGTCTTTCTCATCACTACATTTTCCATTGGAGAATTTTCCAGTCAATGTGCATTACTAATGTAGAGAGAGATTTTGCATCTAAATTCATCAACATGGGTAGGACTACCATGGTGGGTTACAGAAAAATATGAAACATTTTTCTCCTTGGTCTTCTAGCCACACAGAGGGTTCTTGTGGCTTTCATCTAAAGATGAAACTTTGAGATCGACCGAATTTTCATGAATCAAGCCTTAATGAGGAAGTGTCTGATGAAGACCTTTGGAATTAATATTCCCACTATTGGGAAATGAGAGAGTGGAATCTTGAGTTCCAACAGATAATTGTTTGAGGGCTTCAAGAACTCCAGCATCGAGCAAGGACTTGTTATAGATTGGCCCTTCATTTCTTGACTGTGTTGGATGAGTCTTCTTCTTAGACGCCTTATTACTCACTTTAGGAACCACTTGTTGAAAACATTGGTTACTATGAGCAGGTATATGTGACTGCTCAGGAGAGATAGTCACGTTAGGCTGATGATCTCCACTCAAATCAGGTGTATGTGTGTGACTTAGTTGTTCGCATGACATGGGGGAGTATTCCCCACAACCCTCTTGGACTGGAACAGAGGTGTGTATCTTCTTCAGAGTGATCTGTTGATTTGTCACTCCACTGGTATGGATAGATTTTCATTTCTTTCCCTGTGATGCTACTGAAGCTGTTATAATATCCTGGCAGGCATCCAGAATATGAGTAGGGATTTTCTTCTGCTCTTTCACCATTGTCAGAATGTGATTGGTGACTTCAGCTTCTGGAATAGAATATACGTCCATTACATACTTGTATTAGGTGTGTATTCCCGCTCCTATCCTCCTTTTCATGTTAGTGAATTCTGACAATAATCAAGTGTGGGGGAAAAGATTTGATTTTGCCTCCTATTTGTCATTGGGGTTTTCCAATTGACTTCTCCGGGTGCTACTAAACGAGACTGTTGGTATGCTTGATCAATTATAGCAGGTGTATGTTCCTGCTGATTTCACTCCACCGAACGTGTTTGATAAAAATCCTTCAATACTTATAGACGAGACTGCTAGCAGGATTGATGAATGTAAGTAAGTGTATTTTCCTGTTTACCAGTTGTCCACACATTGGGTTGGCGGGCTTCATCGTATATAGTCAGACGAGCCTACTGACTAGCTAATGATTTATAAACATGTGTATGTTCCTGTCTATAGTACTCTGCTGGAATTTCCTGGTGGAAATGTCGTACTGCTACCAGATGAGTCTACTGGACAACGGAATTAAAACGGACGGGTGTGTGTGCTCGCTCGCTGCTTGCCACTAAGTTAGGTTGGTGGAATTCTCCATAGATGGAAGATATAAGAAACTACTCACTTTTGACCAGATTTCTCCTCTGGTGGTTCTTCTTGCATGCTTGGGTCTGAGGGACCTGAGATGAACCCCTAAAGGTGATGCCCTCATCATGTTGAGGGTGCACTGCCGCACGCGTTTGGCGGCGATTGTTGGTGGGAGTCCTCGGGAAGGACTCATGTCTCCTTGAATTAAGGACTTTGGTGACCTTCTCATTAACCTCCACAGAATATGGGAGGTACTAGTGATTGTGTTCCGGGGATAACGACCCGAAACGGTTGGAGATGGTGGTTTGAACCACCTACTTCTTAATCGCTAGTAGTCGCTGTCCAGATGACCAGGGTGAATTATTGACTTGGAGGGCTTGTCAAGCGGCCTCCAAAGTCGGAATAGTACCATTTTGATGGTATTCCTTAACCAGTGCATTTGATACCCAGTGTTGAAGAAGCTGAGTAGGTGATGTTGTCCTTAGAGCAGAAGAAGATCCAGCAGGAGTAACAGCAGATGCATTCATAGCAGAGGTATTCACAGGTGTGAACTTAAGAGAAGCCATTTCTGTAATGCAGAAGATCTTGGAAAAGAGTGAATGTTTGATATAATAGACATAATCAAGATAAGTTCGGTCACTACATCTTTTGGATAAGCACATATGATATTGATTGTTTTGGTGGCCCTCTCATTGAGTTTAAATAGGGTCCTAACAAATAAGTAAAACATCACTTTAACTTGGTTGAGAATTCACATCGGGTTCACCATTTTTTGTTTCGCACTGGAATTAGGGATAACCTCATTTGTTTAAGATTCAAACATTCCAATCGGTTTCTAATAGGTTTTTTTTGTAGAACCGGAAACATCCTATGACTTTATATCCATTTAGACATACTTTCCAAAGGTAAGTGCTCATTAGTTGTGGACCGATGAGGCTTACGAATTTGCATTGGTCGAGAGGATAGGAGGTCGGACTCATCACACCATTTTTATGGGAACTATTGTCTACTCAGGGACTCTCTTTAAATATTTATGTTATATTCGTGAATCCTTATTACATTACCAAGTATGAAAATGAGCTTTCCTTTAGATCTAACAATCAATGATTGATATGTAGGAGATTTATAGAATCTTTTATATGTATTCGAGGTTCTTCATCAATAGAGAATCATCTGTATTTGTTAGAGATTATTAGTCAATGGTATCCTTCAACACATTATATAGAAATCTCTTGTTCATTATGATAACCATACTGGTTTTAAATCCACTCAGCAGGGCACTTGAAGTTTATTGTCATTCAGAAGGACATGGATTATTTCAGAGTTGGGATCATACCAGAAGATGGGATACCTATGTATCCTTTGTTTTAGAAATGAAATTATAAACCACGTAGTTGGAGTAAGGGAGTATGAGGTTTATGCATTATTGGTGGCTCAACGAAAGATGCCATAATTACTATTACACTCTAAGATCACGCGATTCATGCTCGGTGTGAGAAACAAGAGGTATTGGTAAAACCAGACAATTGTTCCCTGAAAGATGCAATCATAAGAAATAATGTGGGGCTTATGTATGTATGACTGCCCAGATAGATGAAGATTAAGATTTATTTCAGGGAAGACACTCGAGAACAACGTCCATAAAGGTGTATGTGCTTTATGGATATTTGGATACTTAACTTAGGGCTTACTCCTAAGAAGGATGCCCAAATTAGAGGGGACTTATGATTGGGTTTTACTCATGAGAAGGAAGCCCAAATCAAAAGTAAATTAAGACTGGTTAAGAGGAATTATGACTGGGGATTATTCCTAAGAAGGAGGCCCAGGTTAAAGAGATTTGAGAACTGGGGCTAATTCCTGAAAAGGAGGCCCAGGTTAAGGGGAATTATGATTCGGAATTACTCTTAAGGAGGATTCCCAGATTAAATATCTTGGACTGGGGCTTATTCCTGAGAAGGAGGCCTAGGTTAAGAGGAATTATGACTGTGGAATACTCCTAAGCAGGATAACCATATTAAATATCCTGGACTGGGGATTACTCTTAAGGAGGATTCCCGGGTTAAGGGAACTTTGACTGGGGCTTATTCCTGAAAAAGAGGCCCGAGATAATAGACTTGGGGCTTACTCCTGAGAAGGAGGCCCAGATTTGGGAATTTAAGATTGGGGCTTACTCCTGAGAAGGAGGCCTAGGTTTAAAGATCTTCTCATCTTAAAGGATGAGGCTGAATGAATGAAATATCTCACCTTAGTGACATGAAGACATGTAAATCACTAGGTTTTGATAGATGTTCCACAGAATTCCTTTCATATAAGGAATCCAATAAAGAAACATGCCATAAATGGCATTGAAGAGTGTCTTGAAAACTTAAATCTTGATGAGGAAAGGTGGATTTTAAGAAAACAAGTGAATATGTAGGAGGGGCACCCAAAAAGAGAGAGGTGCACAAGTCTTACGTGGGCGCGCAGGTACACCTTCACAACACATAGGTACCTGCGCGACGGTCAACCCATAGGGAAATACATGGGAGAGGCATGGATCAAGCCCTTAGTATTATCCCTATGGATTCCAAAAGAGTGGCATGCAGGTTCTGGTGAAGGGACAAGGCAGCGCGCAGGTGTCTTCATTTCCCTTAAGCGTTTAGACACTTAGGCGTGCAGGTATTGATGAAATTCAACACTTAGGCCTTGTTCCCCCTCTTTAGAGATTCCATTCTAGGTAAGAAATTACCTTAGAAGTGTTCGAAAGACCTCTAGAAGAGACTAGGGCGCCTGGAGCATAAATCTGGCTTTTGGAATTTTTCGTCCTTGAAATGGGGGGCCCACAAGGGGTATTTATATGCTGCTGAAGACCCCGGGCGAATATCAAATAGGGCGTGCAAGTCACCTACGCGACCACTATGTGGCATGCAAGTATACTTGCACGACCATGATGAAACTTGCGCGACCCAAGTGAAAACAAATCCTCTTTCTTGCCTTTGTCAATTTTTGATGTTTCTTCATATTTTGAACTGATTTGGGTTAAGGTATTTTCCCTTTTCATTCGTTAGACTCTGTGATGGAAAGGAGCGTCAACAATAATAAAAAAATAAAACATTATAATCCCTAAAAAATCATAAAACCCATCAAAATACCTAAAACCCACAAAAACCCATAAAAATCCTAAAAAAGAAGTACAACCCCTTAAAAATGTAAATTCTCCATAAATCCCCAAAAACACAAAGAAAACCATAAAAAATATAAAATACAAAAAATAACTAAAAAACCAAAAAATCCTTAAATCTCTAAAGATTATAATAAATATTAAAACCACAAATCCCTTAAACCCCCCCCAAACCCATCAAAAACATGAATCCCATTAAAAACTCTAAAAACCCTTTAAACTCTTAAAATGTTCAAAATCTCCAAAAAGACGTAATACCGAAAAAATCAAAGTAACCCAAAAATCCAAAACACCATAACACCCTTAAAACCCATAAAACCCCATAAAATCCCTCAAAATCAATAAAAACCCTAAAAACCATCAAAATACTAAAAATATAAAAACCCAAAAACACCTAAAAACCAAAATAAAATCATAAAAACCTAAAAACTATTAAAAACAATAAAAAACATAAAAAACATTGAACAACCAAAATACTATAAAAACCCTCAAAATCCCTAAATACTCTAAGAAACCCTAAAAAACTTAAAAGACCCCTAAAAATACATAAAAATGTAAAACCCCTTAAAACATAGAAAAACACTAAAAAACCATAAAATCCAAAAAACACATAAAACCCCTAAAAATCCTAAAAAATGATAAAATACCTAAAAGACCTTAAAACTGATAAAAACCATTAAAACCACAAAACCCCTAAAACTCACAAAAAAACATAAAAACACTAAAACCCATAAAAACATTAAACCTCATTGAAAACTCTATAATCCTTTTAAACCTCTAAAAATTTTAAATACCTGTAAACACATTAAATAACCCAAAAACCCATAAAAACCCTAAATACTCACTAAAAACTCTATAAATATTTTAATCCTCTAAAACAATTGAGAAAATCAAAAAACATTAAAAACCCTAACGACTCTAAAAATTCCTAAAACCCCCAAAATACCTTTAATCCCTAAAAACCCTTAAACACCACAAAATACCCAAAACCCTAATGATCCATAAAATCCCTAAAATCCCTCAAAATACATAAAAATAATAAAACATCTAAACACATGAAAACCCCTTAGAAAACCCCTAAAACATTAAAAACCATAAAACCATAAAAAAATAAATAAACTAAATTCACTAAAAACAAAAAAAAAACCCTAGAACAAAAAAGCACTAAAAACCCACTAAAAACTCGAAAAAAACTTGGAACTCCTAAAAACGCCAAAAACACTTAAAAACATAAATCCCCCAAAAACTCAAAAAAAACCTTAAACCTAATAAAAACCATGAAACCATAAAACCCTAAAAAACCCTAAAACCCATTAAAATACCTTAAAACCCGAAAAACCATAAAAATCTAAAATAAGTAATAAATTTCCCTAAATATTATAAAAAACTGTGAAAACCCCTAAGAAAACCTCAAAAACCAAAAAAAAATTAAAACCCCTAAAAAACCGAAAAACGAAAAAAAACATTGAAATACCATAAAAACGTCTAAAACCCATAAAAACCCATAAAAACCATAAAAAACCATAAAAATCCAATAACTCATAAAACCCCTATAATACTCATAAAAAATCTAAAAATCCATTAAAATTTTAAAAATGTTTAAAATCTAAAAAAAACCTTTTAAACACTAAAAAACACAGGAAAACTCTAAAAACATGAAAATTGATAAAAAATATAAAAATTTCAAAAACCCTTAATGCCCTCAAAAACCCAAAAAACTCTAAAAAACTAATAAAATGCAAAAAAAAATAAATATGAAAGCAAAAAAAATTAAAAAAACCTAAAAGCCAAAAAATACTAACAAAACCTTAAAAAACAAAAAATACAAAAAACAAAAAAATACCTATAAACATAAAATACGATAAAAACCCTAAATTCCCAAAATCCTAGAAAACCAAAAAAACCATAGAAATTCAAATAAAAGACATAAAAAAACTAAAAACCTAAAAACCCCTAAAATCGTGAATAACCCTAAGAAAACCATAAAACCAATAAAATACAAAAAACCCCAAAAAAACAAATAACCCTAAAATCCTTAAAATCCTAAAAATTACTAAAAATCTTAAATCCCATAAAAACACTAAAAACCCGCCAAAAACTCTAAAAAACTTTTTAAACCCTAAAAAAATTAAAAATATAAAAAACATATAATTCCATAAATATTCAAGAAAACCCTAAAAACCAAAAAAGAACCATAAAATCTTTAAAAATCGTAAAACCCCTCAAAATCCTTAAAGGCCCTAAAAATCATATAAATCCTAAAAATGCCTTAAAATCCCTAAAAACATAAGAAAATATAAAAACCATGAAAACCCTTAAGAAATCATTAAAAATGTAAATCAGTTTAAACTCTAAAAAACTAAAAACACTCAAAACCCTAGAAACCCCAAAAACTGCTCAAAATTTCTAAAATCCCATAATACCATAAAAAACATAAAAATCCGAAAAAAAATCCATAAAACGTAAAAAACATAAAAACCCTAAAAAATCATAAAAATACATTAAAAACCTAAAGACAAATAAAACCCCTAAAAACCAAAAAACTATTAAAATCCCTAAAAAACCTAAAATACCCAAAAAACCCTAAACCCCCTAAAACCATAAAAACCCTTAAAAAGCTTAAAGCACTAAAAATTTATAGAAACCCTAAAAAAATAAAAAACCCTCCAAACCCTTTAAATCCATAAAGATGATAAAAACATTAAAAAACATAAAAACCCATAAAAATCAAGAAATTTATAAAACCCTTAAACCCTAATAAATACTAAAAAATCTAAAAAATATAAAAAACCAAAAAATCCCTAAAAATATATAAAAACATAAAAACCCTAAAAAAATTGAAAACCCCGAGGAAACATAAAAAATATAAAGACATATAAAATCCCCAAAAATCTAAAAAACACTAAAATCCCAAAAACCAATAAAACCCCTTAGAATTCATAAACACCCTAAAAACTATAAAAATCCTAAAAAGGTATAAAAATCCCTAAAACATAAAAAACACTAAAAAACCCATATGAACCTTAAGAAGTCCTTAAAAACCTATAAATAATTAAAGACCCAAAAAAACCTAAAAATTTAGAAATCCCTAAAAACCCTAAAGACACAAAAAAGCACTAAAAACCCCTAAACCGATACAACCCATAAAACATTAAAAAACACTAAAACACATAAAAACCATAATAACCCACTAAAAATTTTTAGAACCCTTTTAAACCTAAAAAATGTTTAAAAAATTTAAAAACATTAAAACAACTAAAAAACTAAAAAAAATATACAACCCAAAAAAACCTCAAAATCCTAAAAAACTATAAATCCCCACAAAATCCCTAAAAACCCAAAAATATATAAATATTATGAAACCCCAAAAAATCCCTAAATGCATAAAAAACCTCAAAAACTATAAACCCCCTAAAATCTATAAAAACCCTAATAATCACTAAAAATGATAAAAACCATAAAAATTCTAAAAAGGCCATAAAAATCCCTAATAGCATAAAAACCCATAAGAACCATGAAAAATTATAATTAGACACTAAAAACCAAAAAACCCAAAAAACCCCTAAAACATTTATAAAAAACTAAAAACCCTAAAACCCCTAAAAAAGACCATAGAAACCCTAAAAACCTAAAATCCATAAAACCCACTAAAAACTGTAAAACACCAAAAAACAATAAATAATAGTAAGAACACAAAAATACTTGTAAACACCCAAAAAATAAAAAACACTTAAAATTATTTAAAAAACCAAAAAACCCAAAAAACTCTAAAAAACCCTAGAACCCTCAAAATCCCTAAAAATCCTAAAAACCATAATAATCCGAAAACACCTATAAAATCCCAAAAAAACACTAAAAACCATGAAAAACCATAATATAACCATAAAAAACTAAAATCACTTAAAATCCCTAAAAAACAAAAAGCACTAAAAACCAAAAATACCTAAAAACCTAAAAACCCTAAATAACCCTTAAAAATCCTAAAACTCTTCAAAAACACTAAAAACCCCAAAAATACCCAAAACCCCTAAACAACATAAAAAACTCCAATAACCCTAAAAACACTAAAAACTCTAAAACCACTAAAAACAACTAAATACCATAAAATCCCTTAAAATGTTAAAAATTGAAAAACTAATAAAACCCTAAAAAATCACTAGAAATTATAAAAACCCTTTAAACCCTAAAATCATTAATAGAATCTAAAAAACCATTTTTTTATAAAAACAAAAAAAACCTAAAAATAAAAAACCCATAAACCCCTAAAAACCTTAAAACCCCAAAAAATCCCATTCACACAAAAACAATAAAAATAAATAAAAATACTTAAAAACATTAAAAACCTAAAATCCATGAAAAATCATAAGAAAAATGTAAAAACCAATAAAACAGTTAAAACCTCTAAAAACCAAAAAATGCCAAAAAAACCAAAAAAACCCAATCCTTCCCCCCCTTAGAATCCCTAAAAATAAGAAAACTCATAAAAATCCAAAAAATGCCCTAAAATCCAAAAAAACGTAAAAAAAAATTAAATACCTTCAAAATCCCTAATAAAACCATAAAAACTCAAAACCCCTTAAAACACACAAAATACATAAACATGATAAATACCAAAAATCTCTAAAAAACCCTAAACCCATAAAATCACTCAAAATACCTAAAAACCATAAAAACTGTAAAAACCATAAAGAAAACCTAAAATTCCATAAATATTTGAAAAAATTAAAATACCTAAAAACTGTAATAAAACATTAAAATATTAAAAAAAACATAAAAACCATAAAAACCTGAAAAATGTTAAAAATAATAAAACCCTAAAAGGCTATAAAAACCCTAAAACCCCTAAAAACCATAAAACCCCAATAAAACCAAAAAAAATTAAAAACCAATAAAACCAAAAAAACCCTAAAGTATCGAAAACCATTCAATCCCCAAAAAACATTAAAAATAGGAAAAAACTTAAATCCTTATAATCCATAAACCCCCAAAAACCCATCAATATCAATTGAAACCCTAAACCCCATTAAAACAAAAAAAACCCTAGAAACCCAAAAAAAACACATAAAAACGTAATGAACCCTAAAATCCACCAAATAAATACTATTAAAACCTTTATACCCAAAAAATTAAAAATCCTAGAGAACATAAAAAACACATAAAATTCTAAAATCCTTAAAACCCCTAAAAATACTTAAAAACCCTAAAAACCATAAAAATCATAAAAAGCCATAAAATACCAAAAAATGTAAAAAATCATAAGTAAGATGGAAAATCCTAAGAATAATTTTAAAACCTAAGACCCTAAATACCCTTAAAAATAAAAAATACAAAACCCCTAAAAACCATAAAATAACCTAAAATCCGTAAAGCCCAAAAACCTTAAATAATTCTAAAAACCGATAAAAACCGAAAAACCACTCTTAAAACTATAAAAACCCTTTAAACCCTATAATAATTAAGTGGATAGTTTAACTTCATCTCTCTTGATGGGAATTACCCTCCTCGCCATGGAATATGACCAAGATATAACTGATGGATACATCGACAACGCCTATCCCGGAGCCCTGGCTAGGGGAGGTGGAGGATGGGCCTTCGTTGTAGAATGTCTTCCTACTATATTCTGATCCTACACATCATCCTTGCCTTCTGGAGATTGACATTGTACCCAAAGTCCCCCACTGCGTGAATGGTGTTCCTTTGTTTCTAATCTCTTCTTGAGAGTTCTCCATGGCCTCTGCACTAATGGATCTCATGCTGATGGCTTGTTTTGGAAGGAATCATCCCTGTGTAGTTGATTTTGATAGGTTTATTTCTTATTATTGGAATCTATATGAATAGGTTTTTGTTGGGTTGTTGGATGCTTGACAACTTCTGATCCGATTTAGGAATGAAGAAGATTTAATTTCTCTCTGGTCTCTTGAACCATGGACTATTGATGGATTTCATTTTTATTTGTTCTGCTGGAATTTTGACTTTCATATTCATTTTGATCCCATGAGCATGGCCTTGTTGGTTACCCATACCGGTCTCGCCCTGCCCTTCCAAAACCCGTCCATCCTCTGCATCAATAGCAACCTCATTGGTAGATACAATTGTATGGATGCACAAACTAGTGATTTCTACCACTTGATTCCGGTGAGGATTTGTTTAGAGGTGGATGTGTATAAAGATCCAGTTAATTATATATACATTGAGATTTAAAGTGATCTTTAGTGGAATCGTATGATTTAATTTTAATGTTAGGTGTCTTATGACTCGGGCATGTACTTCGGATGGACGGTGAAGAAAAGTACATGCCATGTACTCGGAACTACACACCATGTACACACCCAAATTATGAAGATTTATTAAAATTTATTATTATATTATACAAACCCTTGATACGTGTGCCATGGTGGAGGTGTAAAGCTGAGGCACAACACATGATAGGTGTTTTATATATATGTGTTTATTTTAACATGTGCATAATGAACGGGAATTCACCGGGTTGCCTCCATGGTACAAGTTACATACATGGATAATTTTAATTTATTTTAAATTATGATGGATGAGAATATCAATGAAATTCAAATAAGGGGTTTAAGATAAAAGGATTGATTAATTAAAGATAATTAATCGATTCGAGTGTGATTTATCTTAAAGAAGAATGATTAAATAATTGAATTCTAGTTTAATTTATGTGTAAATATCATTGAATGTATGGATGATCATGAGCTAGACCAAAACCTTTGTATGTGAATGTTTTCTTTTAATTTATTTATTTAAATTAAATTTTTTGGCCTGCAAGACTTCTTTTTATTAATTTGTAGGCCATACGCTCCCAAGGACTCTTTTATGTAAAAAACCCTTATACCCCTCACCAGTGTGTGGGATAAATGCATATGTAATAGATGGATCACTCAGGCTAGTGGAGGTGGCTAAAATTAGGATCCAAGGTGAAACCAATCCAAGGAGATAGAACGGTGGATAGGTGGAAATATATAAACACAAACCCAAAAGGTTCAAGGTGTTTCTCCCCTAGGTCTTGGGTTAGTTAATCAACTGCTAGATAAACAAACCAATAGGACAAAGCTCATGATCATGCCATTTATTTTATTTCTGTCAATTGTATGGTTAATTTATTGTGGTTGTGTTTTCACAATCACACAATTAATGAATTAAACAAGCATGAAAAATGAACTAAAATAAGACTGGATTATGCGTAAATATTATCTTATACATGGTTATTCACTTTTTTATATCCGAATTAATATTAACAAGCATGTAATAAAATATAATAAAATTTAAATTTACATGTAAGGATAAAATCCCTCAAAAGAAATATTAATTCAGTATAGCCTACCATAATCTTGGTTAGAATCGAACCATAGTTCAATGTACTTGACCAACCCTAGTTGGGGTGCTTTCAATTATCAGGGAATTCTAATTCAAGGTTTTGGGTTGACTTTACTTGGTTCACATCAAGGGTTGACTACCACAACAGGACTTGGGGTGGCCAAGAGGCAAGGGTTGTGGAAATCCAAAATAAAAGGATTTCAGGATTGGGGAGTCCACTCAGTGGATCAAGGAGCTGCGAGTTAATGCAGTTGGATTTTAGAATGTCTAGATAAAACCCTTCAAGTTTCTTGACCAACAGTAGTTTAGGTAATGCAAATGGAAATATGGATCCTTGCACTAGAATATTCAGGAAACAGAATATTCTGAAGTCAATGGTGAGGGATATTGGATTTCGATAAAATAGTGGGAGACTAATAAGTATTAATTTATTTATTTGTCTCAGTTTTGTCCTAAATTACTAAACCTTTTCTCATCTTAATTTGTAGAAATAGTAAGAAAATGTCTTCAAACATATCATTGAAACCCATACTCGAGAAGAAAAACCTTCTCACTGGCACAAATTTCCTAGAGTGGCAGAGGCATTTTCGCATCATCCTTCACCATGAAAAGAGATTGTATGTGCTAGAAGAGCCTATTCCAGTTGCTCCTAGAAAAGAGGCAAGTGATGAGGAAATACCTCTCTATGCAAAACACATGGATGATTCCACATATGTCCAGTGTTTCATGTTGTAGGCCATGTCTAATGAGCTCTTTAAGCAACATGAAAACATGGACCCGTATTGTATGATGCCTCACCTTAAGGATATCTACCAAGAGAAGGCGAGGTAGGAGAGGTATGAGATCTCCAATTCTTTATTTACAACTATACTTGGAGAGTCTACGCCAGCTCGACCTCATGTATTTAAGCTTATTGAATACATTGAACGCCTAGAAATCATAGGGATTAAATTCTCAGATGAGTTGTATACAGATCTCATCCAATCATCACTGCCCAAGACCTTCTCTAGATTTATTGTCAACTACAACATGAGAAACAATGAGAAGAGTCTATCGGAACTTCTAACCTTGATTCTCCAGGTAGATAAGGACATGGGGCATGACAAACCCACAATCCTAATGGTGAATAGGAAAAGGAAGGACAAAGAAAAGGGGGCAAAGACTTATAAATGGTCTGAAGCCCTCGTGCGTCATCCCTCCATGAAGGGGAAGATCCAGAGGCAGGGTAAGGAATATGAGGCGATGTGTTTTTCAAGTGGAAAATAAGGCCACTAGAAGAGGAACTGCACACAGAAGTGTGAGGACGTTAATGGTGCATTCGTTATCGAGTGTAATAATTCTATTTCTACACATTGGGTATTACATATAGCTTGTAGGATCACATCTATATTCAAATGCACGAACCAAGTAGATTTAGAAAGATTTCCAAAGGATAGGTTGATCTTCGAGATACTAATGGAGCAAGGATGGCTATGTTGGCTATTGGCGATTACCACCTCTCATTGCCAACTAGCATGATTTTGGTTTTACAAAACTGTTATTATGTGCCTAGTGTTACCAAGAACATAATTTCTATATCTTGTTTTGATATGGATGGATTTATTTTCATGTTTGGAAATAAGGGTTATATATTTTATAAGAACAACGTATGTTATGATATGGTACATTTAAATAATGGTTTTAATGTATTAAATTATGAAAACTTAGTGTTGGCAATCGATAATGTAAAAAACTCTCATGAATCAAACATCACCTAGTTGTGGCCTCACAGTCTTAGTCATGTAAATGTGAAATGCTTGACAAAGCTCTACCAAGATGGCTATTTAGACTCTACTGAGCTAAAACCACTTGATATATATCACACTTGTTTACAAGAAAAAATGACCAAGCCACCTTTTGGTCGACAGGTTGAAAGGGTCACATAGATTCTAGGATTGGTATACATGGATGTTTGTGGACCATTTCTAGTATAAGCTAGAGGTGGATATTCTTACTTCATTACTTTTCTAGATTATTTGAGTAGATATGAATATGTCTACTTAATGAGGTATAAGTTAGGGGCCTTAGAGAAATTTAAGTAATTCAAGAATGAAGTAGATAATCATCTTGGTAGGAAGATAAAGAAACATCGATCAGATTGAGGTGGAGAATATCTGAACTAAGAGTTCATCGATCTTCTATGGGAGTCTGGGATTCTATCTCAGCTCACTCCTCCTTATACACCACAGTGGATTGGTGTTAGTAAAAGGAGGAACCACACCTTGTTGGACATGGTGAGGTCGATGATGAGTCATGTGGATCGTCCTTTATCCTTTCGGGGATATGCATTACAAACTGAAGCATAAACATTAAGCTGAGTACCAACTAAGGTGGAAAAAGGAATTCCCTATGAGCTATGGATTGGAAAGAAACCCATTTTGTTGCGTACACGTGTATGGGGATGCGAGGTGTTTTTTAAGGCCTTCTCAGCCAACAAACTAGCACCCCGGGGCACGAGATGTAATTTATAGGATATCCTAAGGAAACGAAAGGATATTACCTATATAACCCTCAAGATAAGAAACTGACTGTTGCCAGACAAGCCGTATTTATTGAGATGGAGAACATCCTCAAAAAGGATAGTGGGAGAAATATTGACATCGACGATGTTGATGCTCAAGATACACAGGAGTTGGAACAGGAAGAAGTTCCACAGGTCCCCATGGAAGAGGTTCCAAAAACACAAGTACTGCGTTGGATCTCAAGAGAGGTAAGGGAACCAGGGAGATTTGGTTTCCTTATCACTGAGGATGGTGAATCAATATTTTTGGACAATGATGAACCTATCTTCTAAAATGAAGCAGTAGAAATATCAGAAGCTACAAGAAGGCTAGATGGAATAAAATCTGAGATAGATTCCATGTACCAGAACCAAGTCTGGGTTCTGGTCGATATGCCAGTTGATGTAAAGAATGTTGGATGAAAATGGGTATTTAAGAGAAATATGGACAGTGAATGTCAAGATAACACCTATAAAGCAAGGCTAGTGTCTAAAGGACTCATACAGCATCATGGAATGGACTATGATGAACCCATCTAGAAATTTTCCATGTTTAAATCCATAAGAATCATACTTTTCATAGCAACATACCATGAGTATGACATTTGGGAAATGGATGTCAAAACAACATTCATTAATGGGAACCTTCAGGAAAATGTCAATATGATACAACCAGAAGGGTGTGTGAAACCAGGTGAATCCAAATGGGTTTTTGAGTTTCAGAAATCCATTTATGGATTAAAGAAAGCATCCAGGTCACGCAACATCTGATTTGATTAAGCCATAAAGGAATTCGGTTTCATTAAGACCAAATGTGAGCCATGTGTTTATAAGTAGTTTAATGGGAATGTTATCGTTATCCTAGTAGTGTATATTGATGACATATTTCTTGATGTAAATGATGTACCAGTCTTATAATCAGTTAAGGACTCGTTGAAAAAGTGTTTCTCCATGAAGGACTTGGGTGAAGCAGCCTACATTCTAGGGATAAAGATCATTCGTGATAGATCCAATAGGTTTCTTGGACTAAGTCAGGGTACATTCATTGACCAGATACTAAAGATATTTAGTATGTAACAATCCAAGAGGGGATTGGTTCCAGTGTCACATGTCTTACATCTTTCTATGTAAATGTGTCCTCAGACAAAATAAGAGAAAGATAGAATGAGTAAGATCCCATACGCTTCGGCTATAGGATCCATCATGTATGCCATGTTATCTACCAGGATCGATGTTTCCTATGCACTGATCATGGTAGGAAGATATGAAGAATATCCCGGAGAACAACATTGGACTACTATTAAGAATATCCTTAAGTATCTTAGAAAAACTAAGGATATATTCTTGGTGCATGGAGGAGATGAGGAGCTTGTCATCAGGGGGTGTGATGATGCTGGTTTTCATACAGAATAGAATGATCTAAAGTCACAATCTGGATATGTTTTCTGTCTAAATGGAGGAGTTGTGAGCTAGTAGAGTTCAAATCAGCCAGTTGTCATTGAATCTATAGTGGAGTTTGAATATATAGCATCTTCTGATGTAGCCATGAAAGCCATCTAAATTCGTAACTTTGTCCAGGAGCTTGATGTGGTGCCTAGAAGTAGAGATCCTATCATGTTGTATTGTGATAATACTGCAGTGATGGTTCTTGGAAAAGAACCAAGGTCACATCAAAGGACAAAGAAAATACTCTGAAAGTACACCTCCTGAAGGATTTCAATCAAAGGGTTGAAGATGCAGTGAGCATAGTGTCCATAGAAGAAAATATGGTGGACCCCATGACTAAAGGCGTATCTTAGCAGATGCATGAATATCAAGTGAGAGCTATCATGTTAAAAGTTTTTAGTAGTTGGCTATAGTCCAAGTGGGAGTCTGTTGGAGTTGGTGGCCTAGAACTAACTACTTTGTAATTTATTCATTAATAAAAACCTTATCACATCTTGATTGTTATTCTGCTTGATAATGCATGTGATAATGTCCTAAGGACAGTTGTCGCATTATAGGTTCATAGTGGATCCCTGCTATGATGAGAACCTGGAAGTGTCATAACACTGTTCTTGAATATATTTTCTATGTCCAGATGATGTTTTTTGAGGGACACAAATAATATAGGCCATTAGGGGTGAGGACTCATAAAACATTGAGGAACCTTCTCATGGTGTGCGCCCTTGATAATATGCAGTAGGATATTATGAGAACGATACAAGCTAGTAGGAAATTCACATTTGAATGTTTCATTGGATGTCCCTATCTGTGGATGTGTGTATTAGTGCTTGGGATTTATGATTATTATTAATGGGTATTACAACTTGTGCACATAGATGTAGTGACGAAAACTGTGATGACACACTATTCACAGTGAGGTAGGATATGTTGGGTGCATCATGAGTAATAATGCATTAATAGATAATGCGAGAAAGGATTTGTCCCTTATGTCACATAACGTAAGTGGATATCTCAGACCCTTTGATGTAACTGATATAGCCTACATAAATCCATGTCCATGGTAAGGTATGGGCATGTTCATTTCTGGGAAGTCAAATAATGAATAATCAAGCACATGGGTTGATGGAACTAGCATGAAACCCGCTTAATTAGAGATATCGATACAAAGGGATTATATTACACGGTAAGCGTTCGTGTGAGGTGAAATGTCAATGTAGAATCAACTTCTTTCTCTTGGGTTCCTTGACCTGTTGCTAGATAGTAATCTTGGACTTTAGGCAAGCATGCCTAATGCCAACGAGAAAGAGGCCTAGAGGGTCACACACTAAGTGTGTCCATGTATCTCAGTAAAATTTTAATTTAACAAGTTAAATAAATATTATTTCTAACTGTGGTTTAAAAATTATCTAAGGATGCCTGATCTCATTTATTTCAACACTAGTTATTCGAAAGAATATATTTTCGGTGAAATAATATATTTATTAGCGAGTAGTGCAGTTACATTTATATAAGAAATAAATATCCATTACTCAATGTCTAATAAACTTGCTGGAGGAAATAATGGAAAATGGAAAATAAAAGTGCACGCCATGTATATTAAATATACATGCTGTGTAGTTTTATGGAAAATGATTACATGTCATGTATTAAGAATTACACACTGTGTATTCTTTCCAATCATGATTTTAAGGATATAATATTGTTTTATTAAATAAAATTTATTATAATCAGCGTGAGCGCATGTCAAGAATTAATAATTCTACATGGGGGTTTTCAATAGGGGCTAATGAAATAAATAAAACGCATAACGTGTTTATTTATTGTCCTAACTCTATAACCTCAAACCCGATTATAAATATCCTCACAAGCCCAACACTTAGCCCCAATCATTGTGCAAAACAATTTTGGAGAATTCAACCAGGGCAGAAAGAACTACTTCCTCCAAGAACATTCTCAAGACCAAGAGAGATCCTCCTCCATCGGAACAAGGCGATCGAAGGTGGACTTCTCAAGCAAAAGTTCTTCTATGCTAGCACCCAAATATCCCTTTGGAGACATCTATAGATACGTGGCACACGTGTGGATCACCGCTAGAGGAATCCAACACTTGGATTCTACGATGCAACGACGGATCACAAGATCATGACCGGAGACATCAACGATGAAATAATTCCACTATGGTAATTCTTGTGAATTAATTAAATTAATTATAACCAAAATATGATGATCCAATCTCTATGGTTTCGATACTCCCTGTTTTGTTTTTTGTTCTTCGTTCTATTACAAAGATCTGACGTTTTATTTGGTGATGGATCTCGATTTGAACATTATTTAATGCTAAAATCAAAGTTGGGAAAACCCACCAACACGCTTCCACTACGCCCATAACCTAAACTAGGGACACCATAGTTCAGTCATCTGAGGAGAAGAAAAGGATAATGGACATATATATGAATCTTTACCTAGATTGGGAAAGTTCCTAGAAGGATGCATCTGAGTGGGGGACGACAGAGTTGGATGCGTCCATGAGATATTGTGCTGATGGAGACCAATATGGAGATCCCTCTATAGATGTTGATCCTTATGACATGTAGCTTCTGTTGAGGATGGGTTTCTTGACTCTACCCTTTCTTGTGTTCTTGTGGGTTTTAGGGTTTTTTGGGTTTGGGGACTTTAAGGATTTTTGGGTGTGGGTTGTTTGACTCCTCCCCTCTCTTTTCTACTATGTATTTTTTTCCTAATAAATTTGGGGGGGGGGGATAGCCTTGACCTACACCTACAGTTCCCTAAGAACATTAAAAACCCTAAAATCCATTTAGACACTTAAAAAGTCAAAAAAACACTAAAACAAAAAAACAAAAAAACCCTCCAAATACATCAAAACCCTAAAAATAAGAAAATTCCTATAAAATTCCTAAAAATTCCGAAAAAATAAAAATCTCTAAAAACCATTAAATCCCTAAGAGAACATTTAGAAAATAAAAACACTTACAACCCCTAAAAACAAAAAAAAAACATGAAAAACCCTGATAACCCTAAAAAACACAAAATACCCTCAAAATACCGAAAGGCCCTAAAACAAAATAAAATCCTAAAATTCCCAATAAATCACTAAAAATTTAAAAATCCAAGAAAAACATGAAAACCCCAAAGAAAATCTTTCAATCCTAAAATCACATAAAATACCTAAAAACCTAAAAATTGCTAAAAAATACTGAAACCCTAAAAGACCGTAAACCCCCAAAACCCCTAAAAACCATTGAACCCATAAAAACCATAAAACCCTAAAAATCAATAAAACCCCTTAGAACACTAAAATACTTTAAACCCCTAAAACTGATAAAAAATTCAAAAATAATTAAAAGTCCTAAAACTGAAAAAACTGTAAAAAATAATAAAAACATTAAAAAATTCTATGAACTGTTAAAATCGATAAAACCCATAAAAATCCATGAAAGCACTAAAAATCAATAAAAACAATAAAAACCTTGAAAACCCTTATGAAAACCTTAAAAAATAAAAAACACCTAAAACCCCTAAAAACCAAAAAAACCAAAAAATTGAAAAAAGCCTAAAAACCCTCAAAATCATTTAATAAAAAACCTCAAAAATCCTAAAGAATTCCTAGAAATACCTATAAATGTAGAAACCCTAAAAACATTGGAAAACCTTAAGAAACCCTTAAAACCTATAAACACATAATACTCTTAAAAACCTAGAAATTCTAAAAATGCTAAAACCCTTTAAAACCCTACAACCCCCTGAAAATATCAAAATCCATAAAAACCCTAATAAACCATAAAAATTCCGAAAGCCCAAAAAATCCCTAAATATGTGAAAATCACTGGAATCCTTTAAATACCCTTAGAAAACAGAAAAAAATGAAATTAGATAAAATTCCTAAAAACCTAAAAAAGATAAAAACACTAAAAGGACGATAAAAATATTAAAATGACCTAAAATAATAAAACCCTAAAAACCAAAAAAAAAACCTTTAAAAAAACTCATAAAACCCTAAAAAATACTAAAAACTATAAAAACAACTTAAATAGCTAAAAACGTTTAAAAAATCTAAAACATTAAAATAGTAAAAAACTCAAAAAAACCCTAAAAATGAAAAAAAAAACAATAAAAACCATAAAACCCCCAAAAAAAACTCCAAATCCCCAAAACCCATAAAAACCAAAAAAAACAAAAATCCCTAAAAATCACTAAAAACCTTGAAATACCATAAGAAAACATTAAAAACTGAAAACACCGAAAACCCTTAAAACCCCATAAAAAATTCTAAAACCCAAAAAAAACCCTAAAATCCCTAAAAAATCCAAAAAAACATCAAAATCCCTAAAACCTTAGAAAACCATAAAAACCTAAAAATTCACTAATAATACCTAAAAACCTAAGAAACCTTTAAAACCCTAAGAAATCCCTAAAATCATAAAAATAATTAGAATCCCTAAAAACATAAAAAATGCTAAAAACCCTAAAACCCCATAAATGTCCCTAAAATCATAAAAACCACTAAACATCATAAAAGCCCAAAAATCATCAAAAAACCTAGAAAACCATAAAAATACATTAATGATTCTAAAACCCCTTTAATCCTTGATATTTTTTGAAAACTCCAAAAAAACATTTAAAATGATAAGTTCTCAAAAAAACACTGTAACCCCCTGAAAAACCATAAAACCCCTAAACCACCCAAAAAACATTACAACCCCTCAAAAACCCCAAAAACCATACAAATCCTAAAAATGACCTATAAACCCCTTAAAACTTAAATAACAATAAAATACCATAAAAACACTATGAGAACCTTAAGAACCTAAAAAGACTTAAATCCACTAAAAACCTAAAAATTTCTAAATACCCTAAAATACCCCTAAAATGCATAAAAACCCTAAAAACCCATAGAAATCCTTAAATATCCAAAAAATCCATAAAACATAAAAAAACATAAAAATCATGAAAAACCATAAGAAAAACTTGAAATCCTAAACACACATAAAACCTTTAATAAACTTAATAATGTTAATAACCCTATAAAACACAAAAAAGATCTTAAAATCTTAAATCCCCTAAAAATAATAAGAACCCCCCAAGACCCAAAAATCCCCTTTAAACCCAAAAATCTATAAAAAAATATCTAAAAACTCTAAAAACCCATTAAAGCTCTGAAAAATATAAAAAACTACAAAAAACATTAAAAACCCCACATACTCAAAAAATCCCAAAAGACCAAAAAATTACATAAAACCTTAGAAACCTTCAAAATCCCTAAAAACCCTAAAAACCCAAAAAAAAATCCTAAAAATTCTTAAAAACATTAAAAGCTCTAAGAAACCATGAAAACTTTTAAGAAAAACCTAAATATCTAAAATAATTAAAACAACTAAAAACATAAAAAATCTAAAAACCTTATAAAACCCTAAAACCCTAAACTTCCCTAAAACCCCTCAAAATCAAGAAAACCTCATAAATTACATAAAAATATTAGAAAATCCAAAAAAAATCCATAAAACCCTAAAAAACCAGAAGAAAAAATTAAAATCCTAAAAACACATAAAACCACTAAAATACAATAATTTATTAATAACCCTAAAATATAGTAAAAAGACCCAACAAACCCTAAAATCCCCAAAAAACATAAAAACCATAGAAAACCTTAAAACCCTAAAAACTCATAAAAACCCAAAAATAATTCTAAAGACTATAAATAACATTGTTCCATAAAAAACATTAGAATTCCCTAATAACATTAAAATATTAATATTTTTAAAACCCATGAAAAGAAAAAAAACACCTAAAAATCCTAAAATTCAAGAAAACTCATAAATCCCTAAAAACACTAAAAAATTAAAATTCCTAAAAAAGGAATAAAAATTCCTAAAAATGTGAAAAACCATAAAACCCTGAAACCCCAAAATAAAACCATAAAAATTTAAATACTAAATATACCTAAAAAAATTAAAAAATAATAGAAACACTAAATCCCAAAACCCCTATAAAACCTTAAAACATCAAAATCCCTAGAAACCATAAAAAAATAAAAAAATCCGAAAAAACATAAAATCCCTAAAAACACCAAAGAAAGAAAAAAACAAAAAAATTAAAACCACAAAAATACTAAAAAATGATAAAACCCATAAAAACCATAAAAGACCCTAAAAACCCTAAACCCCCTAAAACTATAAAATCCCTTAAAAACCTAAAAAATCCTAAATTCCATTAAAAAGCACTAAAAATATAAAAAAAATATAAAAAAATAATCCCTTAAAAAAATATAAAACTATAAGAAACCATTATAACCCTAAAAACCCTAAAATCCCTAAAAAACATAAAAACTATAAAATTTTAAAAAATGACGAAAAATATGAAAAACAATAAAAACCCTAAAAACCTTGAAGAAAAAATAAAAAAAAGGATGAAAGATGCCACCGCTCTCGCCTGGATCTTGCCTCTCTCGGCGATCGACTCTCCTCTCTAGAAGATTAAACTTGCTCGCGCTTGGTGGTGCGGTGTGTTTTTGGATGGTTCCAGTGCAGTGGCGTGGTGATTTTCAGGGATGTGTTGTCTCGGATCGTCTCTCGCGGTGGTTTGGCTTGGGCCTGGTAGATCTGTAAACCTTGTTCGATTTCTTTTCTGGCGATCTGGTTCGGTTACGATGGATCTTGTTGTTGCGGTTCCAGATCTGTTCTTTTCAATTAAGATGCAAAAGTCTGGTTTCCTTGGATGTCAGCTTTGGATGATGGCATTTTCCTATGAAAAACAGCACAGATCTGGTCTCCCCAGCGTTCGACGATTCAGATCCTTGGAGGTGTGGGCCAGATCTGGAATCTTCTTGGTGCGACGTTTCGTTTCTTCGACGGATTGTTCCTCCAAAAAGTGGCATGGAGAGGCCAGGCCTCGGTTCTTCTGGATTTTTTGCAGGGGGACTTTGCTGATCCTCGATGCGGTGTGGGGAGCAGCGGCTTTGGTTTGGCCTAGGCTGTCAGGAGATGGGGCTATTTTCTCACTTTGGAACTCAGCGCAGATGCAGGTTCGTTTCTGGGTTTCTTTTTTTTCTATAGTCTTGTTGCTGGTCTGGATAAGTGCTGGGTTCTAGGAGTTTTGTTGGGCTGTGGTGGCTGGTTCCTGAAGTGGTATGGGTTTAGTTCGGTGATGGTTGATGGTCACGGCATGTGGTGCTGGTTGTCATCTCTCAGTGTGCTGAGGTTTGGTTCTTGGCGCAAGGGTTGCTTGTCCTATTCTGCTAGTTGTGATGATAGATGTGTATTGTTGGATGAAATTTGTTGTATGGTGGGCCTTGACTGGTTTGAAAGGAATGGATGCTGGTTACTAGGCTTCTTGCTTTTGGTTACTGCTCTGAGAGGAGTTGTAAGATGTGGTTCCACTGCTTGGTCTGAGTGCTGGTGGGGGTGTGTGATTGGTTCTGTTCTGAGTTGTTGTATGATGCTTGTTGCTAGTTGTTGGTTCCTCTTTGAGTTTCTACTATTTTTTGGCTGGTTGCTGGAGTGGAAGTGGGATGCTGGGAGATGTTCGGTGCTCGAAAGAGGTGCTGGTTGTTTGAAAATGAGGATGTTGGTTGCTTGTTGGGTGTGGATGCTGGTTGCCAGGTTGCTGCTGATGGATGTCTTTTGTTGCTGTAGATTGAATGCTGGTCGTTGTTTAGCTATGAGCTGCTGGATGCTGGTTAATGTTGGATGTAGTTCTGCTGGATGCTGGTACTTGCTGGATGTGACGTGATGTTGCTGCTGTTGTGTCTGTTTTTGAGTCTTTTTCTTTCTTTGTTTTTATTTTTTTGGCGTGGGTTGTAAGGGGCTTTTGGGTGTGGGTCGATCGACCCCTCCCCTCCCTTGTCTGCCGTGTATCCTTTTCAATCTAAATAAATTTGGGGGGGGGGGACAGGAATAGCCGGTCTCTTGCATCTTTTTGCCTAAAAACCTTGAAAACCCTAAAGAATAAATTAAAAACCAAAAAACACTTTAAACCCATAATAACCTAAAAACCCCTAAAACCATAAAAAACCAAAAAAATTAAAACCCAACAATTGTTAAAAACCATGAAAAACAATAAAAATAATGAAAATCCAAAAATATCCCTAAAACCTAAAAAATAATAAAACACTTACACCCCATAAAACACATAAGAAACCTAATAAACCACTAAAACTATAAAAACACAATAATATCCTAAAAATGTTAATAAAATATCTAAAAACCATAAAACCCTAATAACACAAACAAACCCTAAAAAATAGAAAACACTAAAAATTATAAAAACCCTAAACACCCTTAAAATTCCAAAAATCTCTAAAAAATAATAAACTAAAAAATATCTTAAATTTTTTAAAAACATGAATACAAAAAACCCATAAAACCTCTATAAAAACCATAAAAACCTAAAAAAATTAAACCCCTAAAAATATAATCAAGTCAAACACAAAAAAATCCTAAAATCGTAATTTTTTTTTAAATCCCTCAAAATCCCTAAAACCTCAAAAAACACATAAAAATCGTAAAAATCACTAAAAACACCAAAAAATGTAAAATACCTTAAAAACAAGAAAACCCTAATAAAAACAAAATACTAAAGAACACTTAAAACCCTTGGAAGAACTAAAAAATGATAAAAACTCAAAAACCCTAAAACAACTAAAAATATACCATAAAATCTAGGAACCGGTGGAAACCAGTCCTAAGGAGAAAAAATATAAAAATAAGAGTTAAGATTCGAGCGTTACAAGGAGTTATGTCAAATATGTGAATGAATTTTCCACACATGTCAGCCTCTAGCATTTGAGCGCAATAAACTGGGGTAGACAAAGACTACATTGTAGTCATATCCATAATGGCTCTCTTCGACAGAACATCAGCCACATGATTAGACTCCCTGTAAGCCTGGGAGACCACCAGATTAAGCAGGGATACTTTATCAAGGCACTCAATCCAATGAGGTAACAGGAGCCAAGGAACATTATGAGTTCTAGTTCTTAGAGCATGCACCGCAGTTTCAGAGTCAGATTCCATCCATAAAAAGGTCTATTTATAATGGATAGCATATCCAACTGCATGTATAATTGCCCATAGTTCAGCTTCAAAAGCAACCCCAACACTAGTATAATGGTAGAAACACCCCTTCACAAAGCTGCAGTATGTTCAAAAGACACCTCCACAACCTGATGGTCCCAGTGTGCCAGAGGTTGCCCCATCAACAATAACTTTGAGACAGGGGCTGATTTTTGGCATCCATCAGATATATTTGACCATTTTTGGTGTTCTTGGCTGACCCAAAACACCCAAGAGGCGAAGAAAAAACAGTAAAAACCAATTAAACCCCAAAAATGTTAAAAAGACTTTAAGTATCCTTAAACACACTAAAAAAATAAAAAACACATAATTCCCAAATCTAACATAAAACACCCAAAACATTAAAACCCCTCATAATCCACAAAATCCCTGAAAACAATAACAATAATAAAAATCCAAAAAACCACTAAATCCTTAAATACATTAAAAACCAAAAAAATCATAAAATCATAAGAAAAAATTAAAAACCTAAAACACTTAAAATCCCTAAAAATATTAAAACATCCTAATAAAACATTAAAAACCTTAAAACACATTAAAATACTAAAATAACCAAAACACAAAAAAAAACATAAAATCCCATAAAAACCCTAAAATCATTAAATCCCATAAAACCCCTGAAAAAAATTTAAAACCCTCAAACACATAAAAAATATAAAAATCACTAAAACCCTAAAATAACTTTAAACCCCTAAATTGTTAAAAAAGCTAAAAAACAATAAAAACTAAAAAAACTAAAAAAACAAAAAAAACATAAAACCCAAAGTACTGTAAAAACCAAAAAATCCTAAAACCCTAAAAACCATAAAAAACATTAAAATCCGTAAAAATACCATAAAAGGTAAAGAAACCTAAAATTACTAAAAACCCCTAAGAAAACCATTAAAATCAAATAATAATTTAAACCCCTAAAAAAACTAGAAAACTCTAAAAACACTAAAAGTATCTAAAAACCCATAAAAGTCCTAAAAAACATAAGACCTTAAAAACACTAAACCACCATGAAAACCCTATAAAAATTACTAAAAACATAATAACCCAAATAACCAATGAAAAAACCTAAGAATACCATAAAAACCCAAAAAAATTATAAAACCCCAAAGAATCCTAAGAAACACTAGAAACCCAAAAAAACACTAAAAGACCCAAAACCCCAAATTCCCAAAAACATTACAACACAAAAAAACATAAAACCCAAAACCCCATACAAAACTAAAAACCACTAAAAACTCTAAAAAGGATTTAAATAGCTTAATTTTTTTTAAAAAAAACTCGAAAAACATTCATCCCACTAAAAACCAAATAAAATAATAAAACCCTAAAAAACAATAAAAATCCTCAAATCCCTCAAAACGAGAAAAACCCATAAAATTCTAAGAAAATAAGCAAAAACAACTAAAAATATAAACTAACCTTAAATCCCTGAAAATCACTAAAAAACCATAAATAACTAAAAATACATAAAACATCTAAAAACATAAGAAATGTTAAAAACCATAAAAATCTATAAAAACCCTAAAAAATTTAATTACCCTAAAACCCAAAAAAACCGTAAAAACCCAAAAAAACCCATAAATATAGTGAATCCCACTAAAAACTATAAAAATAATTTAAACCCATAAAATGTTAAAAAACTATAATACCCCTTAAAACCCTAAAACATCTAAAAAACCTAAAGCGCCATAAAACCCCAAAGGACCCTAAAAACCCAAAAACTCCAATAAATAACTAATAGCAGTGAAAACCCACCAAAAAATCCTAAAAAGTTCTATAAAACCGTAAAAATATAAAAAATATAAATCCATTAAGAGCCTTAATAGAACCATAAAAACCATGAAACATATAAAAAAAATAAATTACGATAAAAAACCTAAACACCTGAAAAACTCTAAAACCCTAAAACTCCTAAAAATAACTAAAATCCTAAAAACCCATAAAATCCATAAAGATCCTAAAAAAACATAAAAAGGTAAAATCCAAAAAAAAATCTTCGAAAACCCAAAAAAACCCTAAAAAACTAAACACACATAAACCCCCTAAAAAACCTAAAAATGAAAAAAACCTTAAAAGACCCTAAAAACCCTAAAACCCCCAAAAAACCATAAACCCCAAAAAATCCTAAAATATCCCTAAAACCCATATAAACCATAACAAACCCACTAAAAATCAATAATCCTTTAAAAAATATAAAAAAATTAATGAAAATATAGAAACCAAAAAACATCAAAAAGAAAACAAAATCTTAAAAACCAAAAAAATACCATTAAACCCAAAAAACCCTAACACCCCACAAAATCCCCCAAAACTCTAAAAAACATAAAATCCTAAAAAAACCTCAAAATCCCTAAAAATGTAAAAACACATAAAAACCTTGTAATTCCCTAAAAAACCTAAAATCCTCAAACCCATTTAAAACCATAAAAAACAAACTAAATTCCCTAAAAACCATAAAAACCCCTCAAACAAAAAAACCCACTAAACCCCAATAAAAACTCTAAAAAGCCCATTAAACCATTAAAATTCTAAAAAATATTAAAAAACATATCCCCCCCAAAAAATATAAATAAACCTTGAAACCCAATAAAAACCACAAAAACCTAAAAACCAGAAAAAGCCATAAAAACCAATAAAATATGAAAATAGAAATAAAAATACCTAAAATCATAAAAAAAATCAAAAACATATTAAAACCATAAAAACCTAAAAATACTTAAAATCCCCAAAAAACTAAAAATTCAATAACTATAAGAAACTCTAAAAATACCTAAACACCCTCAAAATCTCAAAAAACCCTAAAAACCCATAAAATACTAAAAATTACATAAAATACCTAAAAATATAAAACACCATAAAACCATAAAAAACCTAATAATACATTAAAAACCTAAAACCACTTAAAACCTTAAAAACATAAAAAATAGTAAAAAATGATAAAAACCCCTAAAAATCCTAAACAGCATTAAAACTCCTCAAAACCATTAAAAACCCTAAAACCCATAAAGATTCTAAAAGTCCATGAGAACACTAAAAATCCTTAAAACCCTTAAAAATGTTAAAAAACAGTAAACGACCATAACAACAAGAAAAGATAAAAAACCCTAAAACTAATAAAACATAAAAACCCTAAAAACTGTCAAAACCTCTTAATTCTCTAAATTTCTGAGTCTATTTTTTCCTTAAAATAAATTCGGGGGGTCGGGAATAGCCCGACCCTCACATCTTCTTTTCCCTTAATTCCCTAAAAACCTGAAAAACCATAAAAATCAAAAAAATCCTTAAAAATCCATGAAAACATAAAAAAACAAAAAACTAATAAAACCATAAAAACCTTAAAAACACTTGAACCCCCTAAAAACCCTACAACTAATAAAAACCATAAAACCCTAAAAAATATTAATAACCGTAATAATCCCTAAAACCCAAAAAACCACAAAAATCCCTAAAAATCACTGAAAATTACAAAAAATAAAAAAACAAATATACCCTAAAAACCCCTAAGAAAACCTTAAAAATATAAAAACCCTTAAAACCCCTAAAAACCTAAAAAAACTAAACTCCTAAAAAATTTTAAAACTAAAAAAACCCTAAACCCCTCAAAATCCTTCAAAATCCTAAAAAATATAGAGTCTATAAATTCCATAAACAAATCTTGAAACATTAAAAGCCCTAAAAACATAGAAAAAACCCTAATAAAACCATAAATACATAAAAACACATAAGACACCTAAAACACATAAAATGGTAAAACAATAAAAAACCATAAAACCTTAAAAACCCTAAAAAACCTCAAAATCCCTAAAAATACTAAAAAAAATCTAAAAAATCCCTATAAATCCAAATAAATTTAACAAACCCTAAAAACATGAAAAACCCTAAGAAAACCTTAAATACATAATAACACTTGAAACTCGTAAAAACATAAAAATACTAAAATCCATAAAATAAGATTAAACCCCTTAAAACAATAAAAACCCTAAAACCCATAAAAACCCTAAAACCCATAAAGGCCCAAAAAACCTACTCAAAACACTAAAAATCCTTTAGATACCAAAAAAATTAAAAACCATAAAAACCCTAAAAAAATCAAAAAACCCCAAGAACCCGAGAAAATAATAAAACTCCTACCACCCCTAGGAACCCTAAAAACACCAAAAAATCATAAAAATCATAAAAAATCTATAAAAATATCTAAAAACATAAAGAAGCTTAAAATCACAGAAAAACCCTAAGAAAACAATAAAAACTAAAAAAACACTTTAAACCCCATAAAACAACTAAAAAAGCATAAAAACCCTAAAATCCCTCAAAATCACTAAAAACCCTAAAACCGCATACAAATATTTAGAAATCCCTAAAAACACTTAAAACATAATAAATACTAAGAACTATGAAAAAACCTAATAAAAAAAACCGAAAACACAAAAACCCCTAAACAACATAATAATTCACAAAAACTATAAAAACCCTAAAAGACCCTAAAACACTAAACCCCTTAAAAACCATTAATCACCTAAAATCTATTAAAAACCCCTAAAACAAATAAAAATATTAAAAACAACTAAAAAATGAAAACCCTTTAAACCCCTAAAATATTTAAAAACTAAAAAAACTAAAAAATCCTCAAACACAAAAAACCATAAAAAATAATAAAAATGCTAAAAACCCTAAAAAAACCTAAATATCCTAAATATCCCTTAAAAACATATAAATCATAAAAAAGGCATTTAAAACACTTAAAAATCCCTAATAACCCCAAATAAACCAAAGAAAACCATAAAAATATAAAAATACTTAAAAACCATTAACAACCTAATAACACTAACATTCCTAAAAAACCCTAAAACAATAAAAACTCGAAGAAGAATTAAAATCCTAAAAAATTAACTACAAATATAATTAAAACAAAAAACTATTAAAACATTGAAAACACCTATGAAAAACATAAAAAAATAAAAACACATAAAACCACTAAAAACCTACAAAATTATAAAATCTCTTAATGACCATTAAAACCCTAAAACCCCTAAAAACATAAAAACCCATAAAAACATAAAAAACCATAGAAACCCATAAAACATAACAAAACATACTAAAAACCCTAAAACCTAGAAAAACCTAAGAAATTATTAATATCCTAAACACACTTAAAACCCCTAAAACCTAAAAACTCTAAATCCTAAAAAACTCCAAACCCCTCGAAAAACCATAAAAAACCATAAATCCTGAAAAACTCAAAAAAACATTAAAAACCCTAAAACCCACTACAACTATAAAATTCATTGAACCCCAAAAAATGATAAAAAATAGTAAAAAACCTTAAAACCAAAAAAACCTTTTAAAAACCCCTAAAAACAAAAAAACACTATAAAAACCCTAAAACCCCTAAAAACACTTAAAATCTCTAAAAACACAAAAATCCCCAAAAATCATAAAAATAGTTAAAAATACGAAAAAAATAAAAAACCTAAAAAACTTGAGAAAACATTAAAAACCTAAAAACACTTAAACCCCTAATAAATATTAAAAGGATAAAAACCTAAAAAAACCCAACAACCCCTAAAAACCCTCAAAATACCTAAATACCCAAAAAACTATAAAAATCACTAAAAACATAAAAACTCTATAAACCATGAAAAACCCTATGAAAAACCTAAAAAACTAAAAACACTAAAAACCCCTAAAGAATTAAAAATGCTAAAAAACCTATGAAGACCAAAATATAAAAAAATACATAAAAACCCTAAAAACACCTAAAAATTCTAATCCCCTTGAAAACAAATTAATACCTTAAAAAATGCTAAAAACTCAAATAACCATTCAAACCTATAAAAACATTAAAAAAATATAAAAAAATATAACCCTAAATAATTTAAAAAAATCACAAAAACCCCAAAAAAACCTTAAACCGTAAAACACTAAAAAACTAATAATATCTAAAAAACCTAGAACCTCAAAATACCTAAAAACACTAAAAATCCATAAAATTGAAAAAAAATCATAAAAACCCTAAAATTCATATTAAAACCATTAAAAATAAAAACAGTTAAAACCCAAAAAAACATAAATTTGTTAAAAACCTTAAACACCCTAAAACCCCAAAAATCCATAAAAACCAAAAAAACCCTAAAAAACCCAAAAAACATAAAAACCCTAAAAACCCCCAGCAAAACCATTGAAATAAAAAAACACTTAAAACCACACAAAAACCTAAAAAATACTAAAAACCCTAAAAGTGAAAAAATATACTACAAAGACACTAAAACCCTAAATACCTCTACAAACCATAAAACCCCTTAAAATATAAAAAACCTAAAACCCATATAAATGATTAAAAACACTAATAATGCTAAAAAACCACTAAACCCCTCAAAATAATAAAAAAACCTAAAAACCGAAAAACCCCTAAAAACTCAAAATACTCTAAAACCCCAAAAATTGATAGAAATATTTAAACCCCTAAGAAACCTAAATCCACTAAAAACCCAAAGAATCCTGAAAAACCATAAAAATTCAAAAAATACCAAAAAACATATATAAACAAAAAAAGCTGAAATAACCTAAGAAAATATTCAAAAAAAATATTGCTTTTAAAACCCTAAAAACAACAAAAACCTAAGAACCCAAAACAAATTAAAAAAAAACCCAAAATACCTCAAAATAACTATAAACAATAAAACCCATAAAAATACTAACAATCCATAAAAATTCCTAAAACATAAAATCCTTAAAAACCATGAAAACCCATAAGAAAAAAATTAAAAACCTAAAAATACATAAAACCCCTAAAAACTTGAGAAAATGCTCAAATAACTAAAACAATAAAAACCCATAAAACCATAAAAATCCCTAAAATATATAAAGAATTAAAAATCCTAAAAACCATAAAATATTGAGAAACATAAAAAACCCGAAAACCCTTAAAAATTGCTAAGAAAGCCATAAAAATCTAAAAAAACTAATTTCCCTAAAAACCTAAAAAATGCTAAAAACACTAAAAGACACAAAAAACTGTATATCCCCCTAACAACCATAATATCATTAAAAACATTAAAAACCCCTAAAAACCACAAAAAACCATTAAAATATCTAATACCCCTATAAACTATTTAAAATGTTAGGAAAAACTAAAAACCCTTAACACCCCTAAAAACTCAAAAAAACCACAAAACCCCCCAAAAAACCATAGAACACCTAATAACCTAAAAATCCTAAACCCCTCAAAATACCTAAAAACACTAAAAAATGTAAAAATAATAAATTCCCTAATAATCTCTTAAAGTGTAAAAACCATAAAACACTGAAAAACCCTAGGAAAACCTTAAAAACCTAAAAAAACATAAACATCTCAAAACCTAAAAAATGATAAAAACATCAAAAAATATAATAACCCTAAAACCCTCAAATTCCCTAATAACCAAAAAACTCATAAACATCCAAAAATCTATAAAATCCCTAAAAATGTAAAAAACCCCAAAAAAACCCAAAAAACCCCTAAAAAATCCATCAAAACCGCTAAAAACCTAATAAACTCTTAAACCTCTAAAAACCCTATAGAGACCATAAAAAACTTAAAACACCTAAAACCCATAAAAACCCATAAAAATCTTAAAATCCTACTAAAACCCCAATAAAAACAATAAAAACCCTTTAATCCAAAAAAAAATCAAAAAACTCTAAAAAATATAAAACATCTAAAAATTCAGAGAAACCCCCCAAAAAACCATAAGACCATAAAAACCCTAAAACACATCAAAATCTTTAAAAACCCTGAAAACCCATAAAAATATTAACAAATGATTAATAAACCATAAAAATCTAAAACACCCAAAAACCTTGAAATACTCTAGGAAAACCTTAAATACCAAAAACCACTTAAAACCCCTCAAAACAAAAAAATGGAAAATCCATAAAAATATAAAAAATCTAAAACACCATATAACCCCTAAAAATTATTAAAAACCATGAAATCCAAAAAAACTAAAATATACCAGAAAACATCAAAAAAACATTAAAACACCTAAAAACAGTAAAACACCTATGAAAAGAAAAAAACTAAAAACACATAATACCCCTATAATATTAAAAAACCTAAAACTGCTAAAATCAAAAAAAAACTTAATAACCCAAAAAACCTAAAAACCCTCAAAATATATAAAAACCATAAAATATCAAAAAATCATAAAATTATACAGATATTTAAAAAAATTTAAACAACACTATAAATCCCAGAAAACCACTATGAAAACCATAAAAAACCTAAAAACACTTAATACCCAAAATCCTATGAAGCTCTAAAAACCCTAAAAGGCCCTAAAAATTCAAAACCCCTAAAATATATAAAAACCCATAAAACATTAAAAATACCAAAATACAAAAAAATAAAAAAAATATTAAAACTCTAAAAATTATTTAAACCCATAAAATAGTTAAAAAATATTAAAAACTTTTAAAACCCTAAAAGAATTAAAAAAAACTCTAATAATCAAAATAAAAATGAAACCCCAAAAACCCAAAAACCCAAAAACCCTCAAAATCCGTAAATACCTAAAAACCAATAAAAAATCCAAAACCCCTAAAAATCACAAAAAAAATGTAAAAACCCATAAAAAACTGAAGAACCCAAAAGAAATATTTAAAAACCAAAAAAAAAAGAAAAACACCTAAAAACCAAAAAGACCATAAATACCATAAAATATCCCAAAACCCATGAAAAAAATTATATCCCCTACAAACAATAAAAAACATAAAATCAATAACAACCATAAAAACACTAAAAAATATAAAAACATTTAAAGCCCTAATAATGTTCAAAAAATATAAACCCTTTAAAACTCTTAAAAACTCAAAAAAACCCTAAACCCGCAAAAAACCTATAAAACAACTAAAAACTAAAAACCCTCAATAAACCAAAAATCCATAAAAACATTATAATCTTAAAAATACAAAAAAATACCTAAAAATGTAAAAAATCTAAAAACCCTAAAGAAACCCCCTAATAAATCCATTATAACTTAAAAGCACATAAAACCCCCCAAAACCCTAAAAATGAAAAAGACGTTAATACAACCTAAAACAACTAAAAACCCCAAAATATTCATTAAAATATATTGAATCCAAAAGAAACTATAAAAATCCTATGAAATACCCTAAAATCCCTAAAAATTTAAAAACCCTAAAAGTTATAAAAACCCATCAGAAAAGGATTAAATAAAAAAACACATAAATCATCTAAAAACCTAAAAAATAAAAAAAACCATATAAACTATAAAAGAACCTAAAAATCCCAAAAACCCATAAAAATACCTAAAAATCATTAAAACCCATAAAAACCTAAAAAACAAATAGCAACACATTTTTTTAAACCCCACAAAAAAATAAAAAAACATCTAAAAAAATTAAAATCATAATACTCACCAAAAGCCCTAAAACCCAAAATACCAGAAAAATATTTAAAACGCTAAAAACCCAAAAAAACACTCAAATTCCATAAAAACCCAAAAAACAATTAAATCCTAAAAATTCAGAAAGAAAAACATATGTTAAAATTTAAATAACCATAAAACCCCGAAAACCCCTAATAAAAACACAAAAAACCAAAATCAATCAAACCCCTAAAAACAAAAAAATTCTAAAAAAAAATTAACGAACTCTACAAACCATAAAAAATCATAAAACCCTCAAAATAACTAAAACCATAAAAAATAAAAAAAATAAAAAATAATGAAAATATAAACACCTCTAGTAAACCTAAAAAACACATGAAAAACATAAAAACATAAAAATACAAAAAACACTAAAAGCATAAACATGATAAATAATCTAAAAACAAAAAATGACCCAAAAAAACCAAAAAACCCCAAAAAACACAAAAAACCCGAAAAAACATAAATAAAGTCTAAAAACCCTTTAAACCCATAAAAATTAATATCTTTGAATACACATAAAAATATAAAAAACTCAAAAAAACACATGAAAACCCAAAAACCCCCTAAAAACTGTAGAAATCGTAAAAACCCCTAAAATCCTCAAAATCCATAAAACCCCAAAAACCAATAAAAATCCTAAAAACTCCCTAAAAATAACTAAAAAAAATAAAAATAACCTAAAACCCCTAAGAAAACCTAAAAACACTTAAAACCCTTAAAAAACCTAAATAATTCTTAAAACCCTAAATATCCTAAAACCTTTCAAAATCCCTAAAAACCCTAAAAATAGTAAAAATCGTAAAAAAGACATATAAATCACTAAAAATATAAAAAAGCCCTAGAGACCCCTAAGAAAACCATAAAAACTAAAAAACACTTAAAACCCCTAAAAATTCTCAAGGAGTAAAAAACATAAAAAACCTTAAAAACCTAAAACCCCATAGAATTTGACTTCTACCAGTAGCCGTGGATCGGGGTTGTTTTCAGATATGGGTTTTCTGAAGGTGGGTCAACGCGGTCAAGGGGATCAATGGCAGATTTGGTTGCTTCAGTGTCTAGGTTCTCCTCGGAGGTCACTTTGTTTCTACGGAGGGTGTGACGATCTGGTCTAGCAGTGCTGGTTGGGCCCTTCTTGATCCCATGATGTAGAAGGTTTGTTCTATGTTATGTTTTGATCCTTTCCTAGGTTCATGAAACAGCTTCAGGTGCGTTCTCATCCTTGTCTCTCAGTTTCGTCTCCGCTCCACGCTGTTGATTCTAGTTTTGGTCAAACCTTTTGGCATTCCATGTTCTCCTTTTTCCTGGCCGTTCTGTTTTTGCTGAGATGGGTTAGGCGATTTTTGTTGTGAAATTGCTGGTGGTATGCGGTTATATATGCTATGAGGCATAGAATGTTTAATGTTGTTTGGTCGAACGACCTTGATTGCTGGATTTTGAGCTATTATTCCTTGGGAGATGATGGGTTCGAATGTGCTGGTTGCTGTTTTATGAGCTGAAATTTGATAGGAGTTGGCTGGCTTGGAGGAGGTAATGATTTTGTTGTTGATGCTGGTGTTTAAGTGTTTTCTTTTGTCATAGGTTTCTACTGGATTCTTTGACAGATGAGTTTGGATTGGTATTCCAAGTAGGAGATGCATCTGTGATGTGTTTTGGATGCTATCTGTGATTTTCTATCTATATTTGTACTATTTGCTGGGATTGATATGAGGTGATACTTTCTATTTCATTGCCTGTGGATGTGCTGCTAGGTTAGTGATTTTGGCGCAGGTGGTTCGATGTTGCTTGTGGTGAGTCTTTTGGTGGAGAAGATGTTACTGCTGATGGGTGTTGTTTTGATGGTGGTTGACTCGGGGATGATGGAGGTTGATGGCTGTGACTTTGTGGTGTTGATGATTCTATGATATTGGTGATGGATCTTCTTAGTGAGAAGGTGATGGATGCGGGATTTTGAGAGTTTGGATGCTGTTCATTGGTTAGCTATGAGATGTTGGATGCTGGATGATGGTGGATGGTGGTGGTGGCTGCTTGGCTTTGTGGGTCTTTTCTTTTTTCTTTTTTGATTTTCTTTTTTTTTGGGATTTTGCGTCTTAGTTTGTAAAGGGTTTTTGGGTGTGGGTCGTTTGACCCCTCCCCTCCCTTGTCTACTGTGTCTCTTCTTTTCTTTATAATAAATTGGGGGGGGGGGGGGTCGGGAATAGACCAACCCTTACATCTTCCTTGCCCTAAGAAAAGCTTAGAAAAAAGAAAACACTTTATACTGCAAAAAAACCTAAAATATGTTAAAAAACTAGAATGATCCTAAAAATATTAAAAACCCCTAAATCGCCTAAATGCTATAAAATCCACTATAAATTATAAAAACCCTTCAAACCAATAATTTTTTTAAAAAACTCTAAAACACCTTTAAGACCACAAAATCAAAAAAAACCCTCTAAAAACAAAAAAAAACCCCTAAAAACCATAAAATTAAACAAAACCTCAAGAACCTTAAAGACCATAAAAACGTAAAAATCCTAAAAATCCATAAAAATCTTTAAAATAATTAAAAATACATAAATCCCTAAAAGCCACTAATAAATCCTTAAAAACCTAATAACATTTAAAACCCCTAAATCCTAAAAATTATAGAACACTAAAAAACACTAAAAATATTGAAAAAACCATAACCCCTTCTAATCCCTAAAAATCCTATATTATATAAAAATCTAGAAAAACCCAATAAAAATGTAAAAACATACAAAAGTTAAATCACATAAAAATTATAAAAACCATAAAAAACCATAAGAGACCCCAAAAACCTAAAACCATAAAACCAGTAAAAAACATAAAAACCATAAAAACCCGTACAAACTCTAAAAATACACTAAAACCCTTTTAAACCCCAAAAAATGTTGAAAACCATCAAAAACATTAAAATCCCTGTAAATTCAAAAAAAAAAGTGTAAAAAATCTATAAAACCACAAAAATGATAAAAACCCTAAAACCCCTAAAACCCCAAAATCAATCAAAATCCCTAAAACCATAAAACCCATAAAAATCATACAAAAAACAAAATAATCCCAAAAAATGTAACAAACCCCAAGTATAAGAAATACCCCTAAAAACATTAAAACCATAAAACACATAAAAACCCTAAATAACCTAAAAATGATAAAAACAATAAAAACCCTAAAAGACCTTAAAACCCCTAAAACCCATAAATCCTATTAAAAACATAAAAAAATCTTAAAAATACCTACAAACCATAAAAATCACAAAAATATCTTAAAACCCATTAATCCCCTAAAAACGATAAAAAAAATCTCAAAAATTTTAAAACCATAAAAACACAAAAAACCACATGATAACCAAAAAACCAAAAAACCATAAAAACATAAAAAACACCTAAAACCCCTAAAAACCAATAAAATTTTAAAACCCCCTACAAGTACATAAAAATTATAAAAAACTGAAAACCCATTAAACCATTAAGAAAATAATAGAAACCTAAAAATAATTAAAACCTCTAAACAACCTTAAAAAATCTAAAACCCTATGAACCAAAAAATTAATAAAAATAATAAAAAACATCTAAATTTCTAAAAACCCAAAAAACTATAAAAGCCCTAAAAGTCATTGAAAACATAAAAAACACTAAAATACCAAAAAAATTAAGAAAACCTTATGAAAATAAAAAAAATTAGCACCCTTAAAACACTTAAAAACACTAAAAGTGTTAAGTATACTAAAAGTACATAATAACGCATGAAAACCATAAAAACTTCTAAAAATCATAAAAACCTAAAAACTAATAAAAAACACTAAGAATAAAAAATAACCAATGAAACCCTTTAATCCTAAAAAATAATTAAAAACTATAAAAAACCCTTTAATACCTTAAAAACTAAAAAAACATTAAAAACCCAAAGAACATAAAAACCCTAAAACCCAAAAAAACTATATAAACACTTAAAATACCTAAAACTGATGAAACACTATAAGAATCCTAAAAAATCCCTAAAAATTTATAAACACAACAAAAACCTTAAAACCCCTATGAAAACCTTAAAAACTAGAAACACTTAAAACCCTTAAAAACCAAAAAAAATCCAAAAAACCCTAGACACCCTAAAAACACAAAAACCCATTTAATGAACCTTAAAACACTGACATCTCTAAAATGGGCCTAAAACCATAAAAAAACAAAACAATATAAAAAACCCTAAAACCCCTTATACCCATAATAATCCCTAAAATCCCTAAAATTCCATAAGATCCCTAAGAAACCCTAAAACCCTATAAAAACACTAACGAACCACTAAAAACTGAAAAACCCACTTAAAGACCTAAAAATATTAAAAAATCATAAAGAACCCCGAGAAACTATAAAATCTATTTAAATACCAAAAATGATAAAAAAACTATACAAACATTTATACCCTAAAAAAATCAAAAAACCATAAAAATCCAAAAAACACATAAAAACGTGAAAACACTTAAAATTTTCTAAAAGTTGTTAAAAACTAATTTTTTTAAAAAAAGAACTAAAAAACATAAAAATTATAAAAAACCATAAAAACCTAAATAACTCAATGAAAACCATTAAAACATAAAAACACATAAAAACTCCTAAAACATAAAAAACTCTAAAACCCCTACAAACTATAAAAAATCATAAAATCATGAAAATTGATAAAAAACATAAAAAACCGTAAAATTTATAAAAACATAAAAAAATATCCAACTAATAAAAACCATAAAAAAAATAAAAACCATAAAAACTATACACCCCTAAATACCTTAAACCCTATCAAAATATATGAAATCCATAAAAACCATAAAAATCTAAAAAATTCCCAAAAATCCCTAAAAACATAATAACCCTGAAAACCCCTAATAAAACTTTTAAAACCAAAAATAACCAAAAAACATTAATTCCTAAATATTCTAAAAACACTAAAATGACTCTAAAAACCATAAAAACTCCTAAAACCCATAAATACCTAAAAACACTACAAACATGGAAATATCTAAAAACCCTTTAAACACTTAAAAATGCTAAAAATTCTTAAACACCTTAAAACCCAAAAAACTCATTCAAAACCCATAAAAACTAAAAAAATCCTACAAACATTAAAAAAACTAAAACACCTCAGAAACCATTAATAACCACGAATGACAATAAAAATCATTTTAACCCCTAAAACACTAAAAACTCTAAAAACATTAAAAATCCTAAAAACTCCAAAACCCCCATAAAAGATCAAAAATCATAAAATCCCTAGAAACCATAAAAACACTCAGAATACCTAAAAACGTTAAAAACCCATAAAGATCCTAAAAATAACTAAAAACCCATAAAAATTATAGAAACCATAAAAAACTTGACAAATTATAAGAAAACATTAAAAACAATAAATAATTAAAACCCTAAAAAAACTAAAAACCCAAAAAAAATACTATATATCCCTAAAACCATTCAAAGTACCCAAAACCAAAAGAACTTAAAATCCTAAAAAATCCGTGAAAATACCTAAAATGTAAAAACACATAAAAACCCAAAAAAATATATGAAAACCATAAAAACCTATAAATAATTATCAAAAAATATAAAAAATTTTAAGCCACATTAATAAATGTGGGAAACCATGGTTCAAAAATGAATAGATACCACTACATGATAAAAGAGATCACAAATTGATTAAACACAAGACTAAGATTGTCCAAATAAGACAATCTATATAATTCCAAGTGTCGAGTACTACTCTGGATGTCTTTATTTTCACTGATAATCTCTTCAAGGTGGGAAGCCAATATGTCCATCGTTAGTATGAATTCTATATAGATTATTTCGAATTAGTTGAATACTCAATCTAGGAATTAGTTTTATTTTTCTAACCATGACTCTTACACTTCTTTATAATCAACATGAAACCTTCTTTCATTTACTCTTTTGATCCCATATTTTGAGGCATTGGCCCAGATAACTTTTTCATGAATTTCTTCCTTGGAATAGAGGATGAGCTTAAAATGCCCCTTCCTCTTCTTCTATTATTCATGTTTTCTCACGTTGTGCTTCAGTTTCCCCAGTTTTAAGGATTTTATTTCTTTATTTCCACCCTAATAAGACAAACTAGTATATATTGGTTTTTTAAAGTGTGATTAATCTTTTCATACCTTTGGTTTTTTACCTTTGACCAAAATACATTTCCCTAAGTCTTAATTTCCTTTTTTCCCTTTCTTCCTTCCAGGGATATAAATATTCTTACCTTGAATTCCTTCTAAACTATCCACTAAGAATTGGCTTTAACTGTACTCACCCGAGTCATACTCCTCTTGATCTAGTGTTGGTTCTTGAACATCAAGACATTCAAAATGATTATATAATTCAATCACCAGTCTTTCTTTGAGGAGGCCCTTCCCAAAAAAACTCTAAGAACACTAAAACCCCCTAAAAAAACCAAAACCCCTGAAAACTATAAAATACCAAAAAACTATAAAATCCCTAAAATCATAAAAAATCACAAATATCCATAAAAATACAAAAATCACTAAAAAATCTAAGACCATTAAAACACCTAAAAATGTTTTAAAAAACACCTAAAACCTTAAAAACCTGTCAAAAATGAAGAAATATCTAAAACCTAGAAAAACTATAAAAACTATAAAATCCCTAGAAAACAATAAATACATAAAAATCATTAATATCCCTAAAATAATATAAAAATCATAAAAAGGACTAAAAATACATAAAATGTAAAAAACCCTAAAACCTTGGAAACTCTTAAGAATACCATAAAAACTAAAAACACTAAAAATACATAAAGAAGCATAAAAATGATAAAAAAACCTAAAAACTGTAAGAACCCTAAAAAACATCAAAACACTCAAGATCCCTAAAACACTAAATGCATAAAAATACAACAAATCCCTAAAATCCCTAAAAATTTAGAAACCCAAAAATCTCAAAAAAATTGTAAGAAAATATTAAAAGCCTAAAAAAATTAAAACACATAAAAATCCTAAAATTGACCATTGTCGGTGGTAAATTTTGGTTAAATGATGAGGATACCCAAAACCCTAATGTTGGAGACTAGATAGATGAAGATAGTGACCCTGACCCGCCATGAAACCTCTATGTAGGCCTAAGAAAAAGGGGAAGAAAGGTAAAGGAAAAAGTAGTGCTCCAGGATCTTTGAAACATAACTTGCCTTACTCTAGGGGAACTTCACACTGGATTTAATTTGGATCATGTATTGTAATTTCCAATGGGTTGGGAACTCTCCCATGGCCTCTTCCCTTAGTCATTTTAGTATCTATAATAGATCAATGCTCATTGGAATTGCTGGACCCAATATGAACTCCAAGATTTATAAGACATTAAATTGTTCTACACATGGATACTATTTTGTATCATACAAAATGAATGAGAATTACTTGTAAAACCCTATTAGTTATAAAGAATTATTAAATACATTCCCTTTCATATCAAATTAGTTCTCAACTCATCACTCTCTTAATCCGCTATTATGATACTACACTAACCACTCTCTTTGTTTATGACTCAAGCTCATACATCAGGATAAGGGAACTCTATAAGAATATATTTCAACGAAATGATAAAATGGAATCAAATGAGACAATCATTGGAAAATTCTATACTTTTATGAGACCAGATGAAAATATTGGATCCACCTTCTCTAGAACTTTCGTAGATGAATTCTCTAGTTTAAAAGATCATTGTAAACTCACTGAGCTTCCAAAACCCATAGATGAATTCACATGGGGAAGGTTCAATATTAATTGAAGAAATAAAAGTAAAATAGTCATATTCTTCACTCATATCAATGATAAGAAAATCCTCATTCAACATTCTGAGTTCAATCTACCCAAATTCATCTCAGATCACAATCCTTTAATTGTTGATTTTCGGGTGGATAACATGAGGATAATCCCTATGCCTTTTAAATTCAATAATTCACAGTTTAAAATTCCTGGATGTAGAGAAGTGTTCATTTATGGAAGGAACACAACCTTTAATGGTATCCCCCTATTTATGGTGGCTTCTAAGATTAAGAAAAACAAAGGTATTTTGAGATAATAGAGTAGGAACAATTGTTCTAGGTTAGTTGATAACAATAAGGCTACATAAACCCAACATTATCAATACCATATTACCAACCATCAATAGAACATTCCCTTACATGTGGAGATTTAGCTCCACTCCAAGATGGATGAACTCCTGTTTCTCATGGAAATGTTGTAAAATAGTCAATTCATTGTAATGATTCTCAAGGATAGAGATATTAAATCCAAGTTCTTGTGGTGTCGGTATAAGGAGAAAAAAAATCCAAGAGAGGACCTACTTCCATTTGAATCAATTATTCTCTATTTACATCTAATAATGAAATTTCCAATGCTGTGGTGGAATACATTAAGATGCTCTAAAATTATGATGGGATTGGAGACTCCACTCACCTAGTTGACTCCATTATGCTATGCATTGAGAACCATCAAAACAAGGATTAAAATTATGCCCACTTTTATGAGGAAATTAAAATCTTCCCTATACTCAGTAAATAGGGAAATTTTAGTAGGCCCAGATTGTTTTGGGAACAAGTTATTCATGTTATTTTTGGATATTATGCATGTTGAGATCACAAATTAAATAATGCAATTCTTTATCTCTAACTCAATTCCCTATGTAATTAATTACAACTTCATTTCTATGATTTTAAAGACCGAAAATTATATTCATATAAAATATTTCCACCCAATTTCCATTGGAAACGCCATTTCAAATATTATTAGAAAATTTTTGACCATGATGATGGGGACGCTCATATGGAATCTTATCACCCCAAACCAATTTTTTTTGTTCCTAAGCGGAGCATCCAAAATTGCCTCTACAAGGACTTGAAATTCATTGACATAATATGGAAGGGAACCAAGCCTGGAGACATTTCCCAAAAGTTGGATATTTCAATGGACTTAGACACTATAAAGTGGAGAAAAATATTCTATGTCCTTAGAACGCTTGGATTATATGATACACTAATTAAAATTATAGTAACCATTATGACAAGTGACATGATCTCAAACCTTATCAATGTTTCCCCAAATGTATTTTCCAATGCTTCTATGGTCTCTGGCAGGGGGAGCCACATGCAAGCCTCCTATTTTCCATTATTGAAGATTATCTAAGTATATTTATCAATTACCACTTCCAATATGGTATGTACAAGCCATTAATGGATGGGAGATACCTTTATGTGACTTCTCACCATTTATATACAGATGACATTATCCTTTTCAGTCAGGACAACAATAAACTTTTTACATCAAGTAAATTGATATTTCTAAATTATGGAAAAGTGTCATAGAAATCCATCAGCTGGAAAAAATCTTTCATTGTCAATGGAAATAGAATATCATCCTCCAAGAAAATTATGGTGGCCAGAATTCATTGTGTTAAATGGGGATCTCAACTATTTTTGTATCTTGGAGTCCCCATCTGCTGGATAAAGGCTAGTATCTATCACCTTGAATCCATTTCAGTAAATATCACCAATAAAATTTCCAAATGGAAGGGGAAATGTTTGTGTCGGGTGATAAGGTTCATCTTGATTAACTATGTCATTACCTATATGTTTGTATATGTGTTCTCTATCTATAAATAACCCATAAGTATTCTCAAAAACATACAATCCAATATCAGTCATTTTTATTATACTAGTTTCACCAATGAAATGAAGATTGTCTCCATATCTTGGAAGGACTATATCAAAGAAATTTATATGGGTGTCTTAGGTATTAAGGATCTCAAAAAATTCAATGAAGCACTTCTTGGAAAATTTACCTGGAACATTATCACTTCACAAGATGGTGTAATGAATTTTTTCACTGACAGATTCAAGTAAGAGTTATTTAAATGTTACTTAGGTTATATCACATCCTCGGTTTGGAGTTTCATTAGATAATATCTTCATGCAATCATGTCCTTCTTGAAATGGGTTGTTTGGGATCAACATAGACTTAATTACTTTACAACAATCTAGCTAGACATGCCACTAATTGAGATAGTGATGCCCTTGAATAATAGGCTCAAACTGTCTATTAATGATCTCAACTAGAGGGATGGCGAGTTTTTCAAGATTGTCCTAGCTCACATCATTATATAAAATCAAAGGTATAATTTTTTTGACAATGATACTCCCATATAAAAGACAAATTTTTTTGGGCAGCACAATGCTATATAGTTATATCAGAACAAATACTCACACCACACTCACACTCCTGTTCTGATCTCCAAATTTAGGAGTTTGGTCCTTCCACCATCAAATCACTTACTACTATGTAAGATATGGATGAATAAGATATCTATACATGAATAAATAAAGACATGTGATAGTAATATTTCCTCGAGATTCCACCACTTCCTGTAAGATGAGGAAAATCCACAAAATGTATTTTTCTAATGCAAGGTTGACTCTGGGATATTGAATTATTTCCAGAAAATGTTTAAAATCACTCTATTCTTGGATAGCCACCTGGTGGATCTGATGAACATCATTTCAACCATGAAACTCATTCATTAGGTTAAAAACCTCATTTTAATAGTGTCTTCCACAATCAAAGACTATACATAGACATCCCATAATGTTTCATCTTTTGATAACAAAAGGAGCTCCTTCCATGAGGATTTGTGGCCATCTACAAAGAGCCTCATGCATCATCCAACATCCAAACATTTTCGATGGATAATGTTTTATATGACTTAATTTTCTTGACTAATCTTGGATTGTCTTGAAGGAGTAAAAACCCACAAGTCATGAAGTTCATTAGAGGGATTCCCCCGATACCAAAATAGACCAAGCACAATGTGGATGACATGACTTCTGGTGTAGCTAGTACCTTGGGGTGTTGTGGCATCTTTCTCACACATAGGGGATTTTTTAAAGGGTGGTTTTATCACATTATTTATAATTAAATCACATATGAGGAAGAACTTTGGGAAATGATAAAGGTGGTAAAATTAGGGATTCAGTTTGTGTGGAAGCTTCTTTGGATTGAGTCTGACTTGATGTTAGTGATGGGGCCCTTAATGAAAAAATCTAGAAGGGTATCTTATAGAATTCTCTCACACTAGATTGAATGTCTTATGATCTATCAGGATCTCATTCTAAATTTTACACATTCTTATAGGGAGTTGAACATGGTGCAAAATACTCTCTCTAAAAAGGAAATTGTTGAAATGAGCTTGATGCGGTCCCTTTTCACCCCCACTATTTTGTGCATCCTCTGTGGACTAAGAAATGAATGTTGATCTTCACACCCGTTTTTTTAAACCTTACATTAAATACTTTACCATTACTTTTCATTAATAAATTTTACTGAACCAGGAATACATGGTTCTAACCCTTATTTTCCTTAAAAATTTCAAAAGTGCTAAAACCCTATAATAAATCTAAAGATCCAACCCCCCCTTAAAACATTAAAAACCCTAAACCCTATAAAAACCCTAAAAACTATAAAACTATAAAAACCATTAAATCCCCTAAATTAATTTAAAAACTCTAAAAACCCTTTAAAAACACAAAACCCTTTTAAAACCTAAAAATTCATCAAAATCCTAAAATCCTGAAAATCCCAATAACTCTAAAAAATGATAAAAATCATTAAAAATCCATAAAAATCCCTAAAAACATATGAAACCATAAAATACTGAAAATCCCTAATAAATCCAAGAATACCTAAAAATACATAAAACCCCTAAAACCTAAAAGGCTAAAAACCATAAAACCCTAAAACCCATAAAAACCCTCAAAATCCCAAAAAAATCCAAAAAACACTAAAAATCATCAAAAATCATAAAAATACCTAAAAATATAAAAACCCCTAAAACCCTGAAAACCCTAGAAAATCATAGAAACCTAAACACTCTTAAAACCCCTAAAAATACTAAAAACAATAAAACACTAATAACTGAAAATATATCCTAAAACCCGAATACAAAAAAAAAACATTAAACCCCCCTAAAAACTATATAAAACACTAAATACCCAAAACCCCCTAAAATCATAAAAAACCCTAAAATCCCAAAAACCATAAAAGTCATAAAATCCAAAAAAATCCATGAATTCATAAAAAACCCACAAACCCTTGATAATCATATGAAAAACTTGAAAACCTAAAACATATTCAAATCCCTAAACATCCTAAAAACTAATTAACCCCTAAAACCCTAAAACCCTAAAAGCCTAAAAACTCTAAAATCCCTAAAATCCACAAAACCACAAACCCCTAAAAATCATCGAAACCCCAAAAACCCTTAAAAACCCAAAAACCAATGAAATTATAAAAACACTTTTAACCCATAAAAACATAAAATAAACTCTAAAACACCTTTAAACTACTAAAATCTCAAAAAACCCAAAGAACTAAAAAACCCTAAAAAACTAAAAAAACCCGATAGCCCCCAAAAATTTAAATCCTACAAACTCTAAATCCATAAAAATATTAAAAATCCAAAAAATACCTAAAAATGTAAAAAACCATATGAAAAATGAAAATCCATAAGAATACCTAAGAAACCTAAATAAACATAAAACCACTAAAACCCTAAAAAACACTGAAACCACAAAAAACACCAAAAACACTAAAACCCCTAAAACGACTCAAAATCTCTAAAATCCCATAAATACCATAAAAATACATAAAAATCAAGAAAACATAAAAACCCCTAAAATCACTGAAAACCCCTATGAAAAACATAGAATCATAAAAAACATTTAAACAATTAAAAATATAATAACTGATAAAACCACTAAAAACCTTTAAAAGAACCTAAAAATCCTAAACACCATAAAATCAATAAAACCTTAAAACCTCCAAAAACCAAAATAAGAACTAAAATCCACGAAAAACATTTAAAGCCCCTTAAACCCCAAAAAACATCAAAAGCTATAAAAACCATTAAACCATAAAAAAAATGAAAAAATCCCCCTAAAAACCTAAATACCAATGCTCCCCTTAAAACATGAAAAAACCAAAAAACCATCAAAATCTATAAAAATACTGAAATCCCAAAAAATCTTCAAAAAACCTAAAAATATAAAAAACCCTAAAACCCAGAAAAAACGTAAAAAAATTTAACATTCTAAAAACACATAAAAACCCACAAACACCTAAAAGCACTAAAAACCCGAAGATCCTTAAAGAATCATAAAACTATAAAAACCTCTACAACAAATAAAATCCAATAAAACCTTGAAAACCTTAAAACCTTAAAAACCCATAAAACCCAACAAGAAAACTCTTAATACCCTTAAAACCTTTCAAAATGTTAGAATACTATCAAAAATCCATTAAAACCCTCAAAAAACAATAAAAGACCCTAAAACCCCAAATATACCATAAAAACCATTAAACCCCCTAAAACACTCAATATACCTAAAAACCCGTATAACCATAAAAATTATAAAAAAACCTTAAAAATCTCTAAAAATAGAAAAACCTAAAGTCCCTCAAAACCCCTAAGAAACCATTAAAAACCTAAATACACTTAAAATATCTAAAAACATAATGAAATTTTAAAATCCCTTAAAAACCTAAAAAAAATAAAAACCCAAAAGACCCTCCAAATTCCTAAAAAGCCTAAAATCCAAAAAAAATCCCTAAAATTTTAAAATGTAAAAAAACAATGAAAAACACTAAAAAACCCTAATCAAACCACATAATCCTAAAAACTGTTAAATACCATAAAACCCCATAAAACCACTAAAAACTCTATGGACCCTTTAAAAAGGAGAGAACATTAAAAACTCTAAAAAACATTAAGAACACTAAAAAAACTAAAAGAAAAACATTAAAACCATAAAAATCCTTAAAAAGAACTAAAAATACAAAAATACGTTAAAACCCAAAAAAACCCAAAAACCCCCTAAGAAAACCATAAATCATTAAAACACTTAAGACCTCTAAAAACATAAAAACACTAAAAAACAAAAAACTATAAAAACCATAAAAGTAATAAAACTGCTAAAAACGAAAAAATAACCAAAAAACCCATAAAAACCCAAAAAACTGACTATATACTCTAAAAACGTATTAATCCCCCCAAAAATTAAAAACTATTCAAAACCATAAAAACCCTAAAAACACAAATACACCTTAAAAACCCAGAAAACCATAAAAATCCTAAAAAACCTAAAAATCCCATAAAAATCATCAGAATCAATAAAAACCATAAAAAATAAAAATACAAAATATCCCTAAATATGAGTAAAACATAAACCCCTAAGAACCCAATGAAAACCTCAAAAACATAAAAAAACCAAAAACCCCTAAACATATTAAAAACACTAAAAACCCTAAAACCCCCAAAATCCATAAAAACCTAAAAGAAAATAAAATTGTAAAAATCCCTAATAGAGTAAAAACCCAAAAAACCCTGAAGACCCCTAAGAAAACTATAACAACCAAAAACACTTAAACCCCATAAAATCCAAAAAACTCTAAAAACTCTAAAATCCTAAAAGTCCCTAAAAACCATAAAACCCCTAAAAACATTAAAAACCCTAAAAATCCAAAAAACCGAATAACCCACTAAAAATAAAAAAATACATTAAACCCCTAAAACATTATAAAAAACTATAAATCTTAAAAAACTAAATAAAATAAAAAAACAATAAAAACCAAATAACCAAGAAACCCAAAAAACCATAAAAACCCATCAAAACCATCAAAATCCAAAAAATCCCTAAGAATGATAAAAATGATAAAAAAATCTCCAAAAATATAAAAAATATAAAAACCCCTAAAAACCCTGAAATACTATATAGATCCTCAAAAACCTAACAATATTAAAATCCCAAAAAATCAGAAAAAACCCAAAAAACACTAAAAATCCATAAAAACTCAAAAAACTCATAAAATATTCAAAATACATAAAATCCCCTAAAAGACCTAAAATATCATAATAAAAACATAAAGACCTAAAAATAGTTAAATCCCCTAAAAACCAAAAAAAAACTCTTAATACTCTAAACGACCTTAAAAATCCCAAAAAAAACCAGACACATGAAAACCCCTAAAAACATTAAAAAATATTAAAAACCCATAAATACCTACAAAAAATAAAAAATATAGAATACCATTAAATCTTTAAATTTTTGAAAAACTATAAAATACCTTAGAGTCCCTAAAAACTCAAAAAAAAAACCTAAAAACCCAAAAAAAATCATAAAAATCATAGAAAACCTATGAACCCTAAAAAAACCAGAAAACAATAAAAATCCAAAACATTCATATGACCACATAAAAACATAAAAAAACACTAAAACAACTTATAATATCATCAAAACCTAAAACACTTATGACCCCTAAAAACCTAAAATATGATAAAAAACCTCAAATCCCTAAAAACCCTAAAAGTTATAAAAACCCTAAAACCCATAAAAATAATAAGAAACTGAAAAAAAAACCATTCATTTTACTAAATAACCATAAATATTATAAAAAATATTTAAACCCTTACAACATTAAAAAAATCTAAAAAACCTTTAAACCCTTAAAATGTTGAAAAAACCCTAAAACCCCTAGAAACCCTTAAAATCCCAAAAATGGATAAAAATAATAAAAATCCAAAAAAATCCATAAAAACTCTAAAATGTAGAAAAACCAAAAAAAACCCAAATAAAATCATAAAAACCTAAAAAAACCTAAAACACAAAAAAAAACATAAAAATTCTAAAGATCCTATAAATCCCAAATAATACTCTAAAAAGCATACAAATCCCTAAAAACATAAAACTCTAAAAATCTCAAAAAATCCAAAAACCCCATAAAAATCCTAAAACCTACGAATACACTAACACCTTTTAAACCCCTAAAATGTTAAAAATCTCTAAAAACAAGAAAGATCCTAAAAATAAAAAAATTATTAAAACCTAAGAAAAACACAAAAAACACTGAAAACCCTACAAATCCTAAAAAGTCCTAAGACCCTGAAAAACCTAACAAACGAATGAAAACCTTAAAACCCCTAAAAACATAAAATTTATAAAATCCATAAAAACCCAGAAAACCCTTAAGATCACTAAAAATCCTCAAAATCCCTAAAGACTCTAAAAACCATTAAAAAATCATAAAAAATACATAAAATCCCTGAAAATATAAAAAATCCTTAAACCCCTTAAAACATTAGAAAACATTAAAATATTAGAAACACATAAAATCCCTAAAATCCAAAATAATTCTAAAACCATAAAACCCCTAAAAGATATTAAAAACCCACAAACCCCCTAATGCCCATAAAACCCCTAAAAATATTAAAAAACCCCTTGTATTAAAAAAAACCCCCCAAAACCCCCAAAACCCTAAAAATCCACTAAAAACTCTAAAAAATATTTGAAACCCTAAAATCATTAAAAAACGAAAAAACCAATAAAAAATAAAAAAAAATCTAAAAAACATAAAATCCCAAAGAACAACAGAAACCGAAAAACCTTAAAAAACCTGAAATAACATTAAAATCCCTGAAAACCATAAAACCCCATAAAAATCTTTAAAATTCCATTAAAATCCCTAAAAATGTAAAGAACCCTAAAAATCTAGAAAAACCCTAACAAAAACTTTAAAAAACACTTAAACCCTGTAAAAAACATAAAAACTCAAATAAAAAAACCTAAAATCATAAATAAACCATGATATCCATAAAGACCCTAAAAATACAGAAACATAACCAAAAATCCCTAAAAATTCCTAAAATGTAAAAAACACTAAAAACCCTATGAAAACCTTAAAACCCTAAAAATCATTAAACCGCTAAAAACTCTAAAAACCCTAAAACACCTTAGAAACCCTAAACCCATAAAAACAATAAAAATCCCTAACAAACATTAAAATCTTAAAAAAAATAAAAACCGTGAAAACCCAAAGAATCCAAAGCAGCCCAAAAATCCAAAAAACCCTCTAAAAACACTATAAATCCATAAAAACCATAAAACCCCATAAAAATCCAAAAACAAACCTAAAAACCTAAAAATAAAAAAACCCTAAAATGCCTAAAAATTCCTAAGAAAACCTTAAAACCCCATAAATAGTTGAAACCCCTAAAAACCTAAACACACTAAAGACCCAAAGAACCCTAAAGCCCTAAAAATACCTAAAAACCCTAAAAACTATAAAAATATAAAAAATTCCTAAAGATCCCTTAAAACATAAAAAACCCTGAAAAACCCTTATAAAACCTTTAATGGTAAAAATGATTAAACCCCCAAAATACAAAAAAAATTATAAAACTCCTAAAAGACCCTAAAACCCATAAAACCCTCTAAAGATTTTAAATACCCTAAAAATAATATTACACCTAAAAAACACTAAAAATTTGAAAAAACCTTTAAACCCCCAAAAACATTAAACACTCTAAAAAACATTAAAACCCTTAAAAAATAATAAATCCCTAAAAACACAAAAAAAAATACCATAAAACCCTAAAACCCATAAAAACCCTCGAAATCCATAAAAATTCATAAAATTCCAATGAAATATCTAAAAATGTAAAAACACCATAAAAACCCTATGAGAACCCTAAAAACCTAAAAACACATAAATCCTCCAAAAATCCTAAAAAACATTAATAACCTTAAAAATATTTAAAAACACTAAAACACTAATAACCCTAAAAATTCATAAAAACCCAAAAAATCAACAAAATACTAAGAAATTCCTAATATTTACTTCAAAAATAAAAACCCTAAAAAACCATAAGAACCCCTAGGAAAACTATAAAAACCTAAAAAAAATAAAATCCCTATAAATAATAAAAAAAGCATAAAACGCCTAAAAACTAAATAGTCCCTAAAAATATCCAAAAACCATTAGACCCCTAAAAACATTAAAAACCCTAAAAAAATTAAAAACCTAAAAAATCACTAAAAACTCTAAAACACCTTTAAACCACTAAAAATGTTAAAAACTCGAAAAACCCTTAAATCCATAAAAAAAACTAAAAACCCCTGAAACCCAAAAAAAACTATAAAATCAAAAAACTCTAAAACCCTACAAAGTAAATAAAAAAGGCTAAAACCATAAAAATCCACGTAACTTCCTAAAGACACAAAAACCCCTAAAACCCAAATAAATCCTTAAAAAACAAAGAACACATAAAACCCATAAACACCTAAAATATGCTAAATACATTAAAAACCATAAAACCTATCAAAAGCATAAAAACCACTAAAAACCATTAAAAACCCTGAAACCCCATAAAAACAAATAAAACTAAAAACTCAACAAACCCTTTAAATACCTAAAAATGTTAAAAAAACTATAAAATAACATAAAACCCTAAAAAACTAAAAAAACCTACAAATCAAAAAACCAAAAAAACCAAAAAAACCCCTAAAAAACACGGTGTATGGAAGCCGAGTCTCCAGGTTCCTCTCCCACTCATGTCTTCCACGGTGGTCACTTCCCCTCATAGTGCTTCTTCTCCGGCATGGTGGTGACTTCTCGGTGGGTTTGGATTCTTAGGTGACAGCTTTCACAGCGCTTCTCCTCCCTCCCATTGAGACACGTTTGCATCTATTTTGGCAGTTCTTGAGCATCAAATTCAGATGAAGGCCTCAACCATGGAGGAGTAGGCTAGATCTAGTCTCTATGGCATGAAACGTTGTCGTTTCAAGGGAAAGTGGTCTGGATCTAGTCTTTCCATCATGCGGTGTTACATAACTAGGGTGGATCTTCTCATATCTGGAATTTTTAGATTGCGGTGTTGAATTTCCTTAGAGTAGAGGGCCATTTCAGGATATCATGGCATGTGTAATTTCAAATATTCGTTCCTTTTTACTCACGTGCATAAATATTAGTGGCGATGGGCTTCAATGGTGCTCCATGAATTCATGGTGGCAGGTATTTCCGGGTTCCTTTGCAAGCTTCTTCCTCTTCTAAAAATGGATTTTCTCAGGTACTCAGTCTTGGATCTCTTCACGGGATGAATCTTGCGGTTGTGAGGTTTGTATTTGGCGGTCCTAGAAGCCCTTCAAAGAGTCATGTTTTGGATAGTATTAGTCTGTCGAGTGATGGTACGATTCCTTTGGATCGTCTTATAGTTCTCAGTAGAGAAAAGTCCTTGGGTTTATCCTTGTCTCATGAAACAGATTCATATTATTGTTGTGATATGGTTCCTTGGGCTGGTCTCTATTTCGCGGAGAAGATACATGTTTGTGCTCGTGGTTCTATGGCTGCACCTTCAGTTCACACTTTTGATGAAGGATTGTTTAAGGGGAGGTACGATCTGGCCCTGTTGATGCTTTGTGGTGTTCTTGTGAGGATTAACCATTTCATTAGAGCGGATTTGAGCTTTGGGGGGGAGAGAGGTGATGTGGATTCGTGGTTATGGGTGCCAATTTCTAGAAGATTCTTGGTCAGGAGGTGATGGATGCTTGAAGATGGGGTGTGGAATTTTGGGAGCTGGTTGGTTAGGAGTACTGGTTGCTGGATACTGAGATGTGGTATGATGGGAGATGATTGATTATGGGGTACTAGATGCTGGAATCTGAGCTGTTGGATGCTTGACGCTACTTGGATGAGAGGAATACCTAGGTCCTTGAATTGTTGGTGATTTGTTGTGGTTTTTTGTGGTGGGTGATTTTGGTCTCTTGCAATGGTGGTTGTCAGTTACTGATTGATGATAGGTGATGATGATGCTTGCTGATGAATGTTGTGATGGTGTTTGGATTTGACGATAATGGTGCGGTGTGATGCCAGTTACTGTCTGGCTAGGCAATGCTATTGGAGATGATTTTTTTATGCATTTTTTGTTTTTGTTTTGTGTGAATTTTTGGTTTTTTTGGACTCTTGGGTTTTGTGGGATTATCAAGGGTTTTTGTGTGTTGGATGATTGACCTCGCCCCTTCCTTGTCTTCTGTGTATTTTCTGCAATGTCTGCATTTCTAATAAATTTTGGGGGGGGGGTCAGGAATAGCCTAACCTTTGTATCTTCCTTTCCCTAAAAACCTCAAACCCCATCAAAATCCCAAAAAATAGTAAAAAAATTGAAAAAAGTACAAAAATATAATAAAACATAAAAAATCTTAATAACCGTGAAAACCCCAAACAAAACATTAAAAACCTAAAAAATTTAATTTCGCTAAAAAACTAAAAAAATGATCAAAACCCCAAAAACCCTAAAAAACCTAAAACCCTCAAAAAAATTTAAATACCCAAAAAAACCATAAAAAATCTTAAAGAAACCACAAATACCTAAAAACATAAAACCCTAAAAACCTTGAAAATCCCTATGCAATCCTTAAAAACATTTGAAACCCCTAAAAACTCATTAAAGAAAACCCTAAAACCCTAAAATCTTTAAAGATATCATAAAACAAAAAAAACCATAAATCACCTAATGACCTTAAAAACCCTAAAACCCAAAAAACCCAAAAAACCAATAAATACACTAAAAACCCATTAAACTCTTAAAACATTAAAAAAACAAAATAAAAACCTGAAAACCCGTAAAAAATAAAAAACAGTAAAAAAATACATAAAAACCATTAAATCCTTAAAAACCCTAAAACCCTCAAAATCCCTATAAACAATGAAATAATAAACATTTTCAGAAACCCTAAAAATCCGTAAAATTTCAAAAAAAACTAAAAACCCTGAAAACACCTACAAAAACATAAAAAATATAAAAAAACTTAAAACCCCTAACACCAAAAACTGATAAGAACCATAAAAACCCTAATACGCCTAAAAACCCTAATACGCCTAAAAACCCTAAAAACACATAAAAACATAAATGAATGGAAACACCTAAGAATCTAAACAAATCACTAAATCTCTGAAAACCCTTTAAACCCCTAAAAACATAAAAACACACTAAAAGTCCTTACAACCCATAAAAACATAGCACCCCAAACCCCAAAAAACCATTAAAATCCTTAAAAAACTAAAAATCCCTAAAACCGTTCAACACTACACAAATCCGAAGAGGCTTTAAAAAGCCCTAAAATGTTAAAAACCCAATAAAATCCTGCAAAACCCAAATAAATCCATAGTAACCTAAAAACATAAAAAACCCTAAAAACAGTAAGACACCTAAATGAATTTAAAAACACTCAAAATCCATCAAAATCCATAAAAACCCTAAAAAGGACCAAAATATCCATAAAAAGATAAAAATACCTAAAACCATTAAAAACCCTAAAAAAACCTTAAAAGGGTAAAAAAATTAAGGACCATAAAAATGATAAAAACCATTAAACCCATAAAAAATCCCAAAATGACCACAAATTACCTAAAAACTAAAAAACCCTAAAACCCCAAAAAAAACATAAATCCCAAAAAGACCAAAAAAATCTAAAACCCTTCAAAATACATGAAATCCCTTGAAAACCGTAAAAATCCTATAAACCCTACAAATTTATAAAATCATAAATACCATAAAAATCCAAAAATACCCTAAGAAAACCTTAAAAACATAAAAACTCTTAAAACACCTAAAAACGTAAAATAATATAAAAAACCTAAAACCCTAAAATCCATAAAAATCATTGAAAACATTAAAATACATTAAAAATAATAAAAAGTCCCAAAAAATCATGAAAATGTAAAAAACCCAAAAACACCTGAAAAACCCTAAGAAAACATTAAAACCCTAAAAACATAAATAATGGTAAAAAGTATAAAAATACCCTAATTACACCTAACATTGTTAAGAACCCCTAAAAACATAAAAGGCCTATAAAACCCCTAAGAACCCCTAAGAACCACAAAAACCACAAAAACCATCTAAGTCTCTAAAAACATTTAAAAACTCAAAGAACATAAAAACCACAAAAAATGTTGAAAAAATATACAACCCAAAAAACATCACAAAACCCCTAAGAACCCTAAAATCCCTAAAAATACCTAAGGACCTAAAAAACATAAAAATACCTAAAAAATCCATAGAAACATCTAAAAACATAAAAAAACATAAACTCCATGAAAACCCATAAGATAAATTTAAATACCTAAAAATGCATTAAACCCTTAATGAACCTAAAAAATTAAAAATTCCCTAAAACCATAAAACCCCCTAAAACCCCTCAAAATTCCTAAAAACCCTAAAAAATAATAAAAATCCTATAAAATGACTAAAACCCCATAAAAAACCTAAAATACCAAAAAAATATGTAAAATTATAAGAAAATATTATAACCCCAAAAACATTACAACACCTAAAAAACCTAAGATCCTATAAAACAGTAAAAACCCTAAAAGTCCCTAATGAAATTAACCCCCCTAAAACCATAAAATCCCCAAAACCTTAAATACCCTAAAAACCCAAAAACCTCTAAAAAACAAAAAACTCTAAAATCCATGAGAACTATTAAAAAAATAAAAACAAATTGAAACCCTTAAAACACTAAAAAACATAGAAACCCCATAAAAACAAAAAAAACCATAAAAGACCTAAAAAAACCAAAAAATCCAAAAAACCCCAAAAAACCAAAAAAATTGTGATGAAGCCCAAAAATACCGTAAAGACTAAAAATCCTAAAACATTGAAAAACCCTAATAAAACCGTGAAACTGAAAAAACATAAAACTTTTAAAAAAAATAAAAATTCTAAAACCCTTAAAAACCTAAAAAATCATAAAATATAAACAACCCCCAAAATCCCTAAAAAACCCTAATAATCCTAAAACCCACAAAATCACAAAAAAAAAAATCAAACATCTTCAAAATTCTGACAAAACTTATAAAACATTAAAACACTAAACACCCTAAAACCCCTAAAAACCTAAAAAACACTAAAACCATAAAACTCCTAAAAACCCTAAAAGCCCCTATAAAACATAAAACCCATAAGAACCCTAAAAATCACTAAAAACATGTAAAACCCCTAAAATTCACTAAAACTCTAAAAACTATATAAACCAATCCAAACAATAAAAAAATCTATGAAATATTTAAAACAAAAAAAAACATAAAAACCAAAAAACATAAAAACCCTAAAAACCCAAAATCCCTAAAATACCTAAAAACCATAAAAATCCATAAAACTCATAAAAATCCATAAAAATTACAGAAATTCCCTAAAAATCCTTAAAAGGAAAAAAATCCAAAAAACCCATAGAAAACATTAAAAACCAAAAACCATTTTAAACTAACAAAAACCTAAAAGAAGTTAAACCCATAAAAACACTTAAAGACCCTAAAACAATAAAAAAAACCCTAAAACCAATATGAACAACTAAAAAAATTAAAAACCCTTAAAAACTCATAGAAAAAACCCTAGAGAAAAATTAAAAAGAAGATGATGGAGGTGTCTCAGCTCTCGTGATGGGTGCTCCCCTCCTCACCCTGGAGACTGACCGCGTAGCTTATGGATTCATCGATGTTTCCCTACCCTGCACCCTGGCCAAGTGAGGTGGTGGATGGGCCTTCTCTGTAGATTCCCTCTTCCTCTTCTTCTGATCTATCATAGCTTCCTTGCTTTACAGAGATTGACATTTTCCCCAAAGTCCCCCACTGTGAGAATGGTGTGCCTTCATTCCAGATCTCTTCCTGAGAGTTCTCAATGTCCTCCTCCCTACTGGATCTCACGCTGGTGGCCCGATTTGGAAGGATACATCCCTCTGTGGCTGATTTTAATAGGTTTGTTACTTCTTCTTAGAGTCTCTATGAACAGGTGGTGGTAGGGTTGTCGGACGCTCGACTCTTTCTGATTCATGTTAGTAATAAAGAGGATCTAATATGGTTCTGGGATTTTACTCCAAGATCATCTGATGGCCTTTTATTTCATTTATTTCATTTGAATTTTTACTTTCACCTACACTGTGATCCCACAAGCATGGCTTTGTGGGTAACCCTTCCTGGTCTTGCCCTGCCCTTCCAAAACCCAGCCATCCTCTGCATCATTAGTAACCTTATTGGTATATACCTATGTATGGATTCATGGACTAGTGTTTCATGCCACTCGGTTGCACCGAGGATTTGCGTTGAGGGGGATGTGTCCAAAGATCCAATTAATTCTGTCTACTTTGATATTGAAGGTGAGCTCTAGTGGAACCATTTTATCTTCTTTGAATCTTGGGTTCCTTTTTTCTCATTCTACTTTTGACTATCCCACTATGACACTTCTTGTATTTTTGTTTGCTCTATTAAGCGTACAATTCATCAGGAAATTGCTCCAACTGATGGTTTGCAAACAGATGCTCATCCCTGGGGGTCATGGAATGCAAAATGAGAGTCTCCCTATTGGACATGCTAATGTGCCTCCAGCTGAGGATCATGTTGTTATCGTGGTTGGGGATGTTTTGCTGTAGGTTGATCAGAATCCCCTTTCTAACCCGAGGGTCTGTGATGTATTTGATAGGCTAAAATGTGATCTAGGAATTGTGGCCAGTATGGGGGTGATGAAACCTGAGGAAGTAGGGAAGAGTCTGAGGATGGTGGAATTGTGGAAGATGGAGCTTCCTGGGCCTTCTCTTATTCTTGGAGTTCAGGAGGTGGCTAGATATTCTAATAAACAATTGGCTATGTATAGAGAATTTGATGGTGTCCCTTTGTACAATTAGTTTGACGTCTTGGTTTAGGAGGATTTGACTTAGGAGCATCATGTTTTGAAACCAAAGATTGATGGTGGTATTGATGAACAAGATATACAAAATGCGTGCTCTAGACATCAAGGAGATTCTTGTGAAGATAGGGGAAGGGGTCACAGGGCAATTATGGTGATATGTTGGCTGGTATAGGGGATGAGGAACATGGTATTATGGATTACATCAGTGTTGCGGTCTATGGATCTCTGGGTCAAAATAGAGGGGCTTCATCTTTGGTGTTTAGTGAAGTGATGGCAGCTTTACCCACTGGTAATGAGAAGGAGTCTGCAGGTGCTGATGTGTGGGTCCCCTTTCTCAGCTGTGAAGCTAGTGCTGGAATTGTGCCCTCTGCACGTGATGAGACGAAGGGGGAAGTAGCCGCACGGGGAGGCATGGCGGAGAAGATGGTGTTGGTAGAACAAGGAGGGGTCTTCTCGGTGGTGTTCAATGTGGCGATTGGGGAGGATGGATCTGAGGGTGTGGCTGGTTGCTAGCTTCTTGGACTGAATTTGAATACGCCTAAGCTGGTGTCTGAAGAGGCTGCTAGGGGTGCTTCTTGCTATGCGACTGAGCTGGGGAAGGTGGAGGTGCAAGGGCCAGTGAATAAGTTGGAGGAGGTGGCTGATCAGGGAAGAACGTCTGATGAAGGGATGGGGTATGGGCGGGGGGAAGGCGCAGGGATGTGGGATGAGCATGAGCAAGGGGTTGCCACTGTACAGGAGGAGGTGACAGGGCAGATCATGGAGTTGCATGAGGATGCCCTGGATCACAGGCCCAGCTCCTTGGGCTTGCATGAGTTGGGGATGGTGGACCGCTCAGGTATCCCCCGTAAGGGAAGCCCCAATGTGGATCTGGCTGAGCGGTTGGAGGTGTTAGATAGACAGGCTAATGGGGCACTTGAAGTGGTCCCAAGCACACAATGTGGTGGGATTCCTTTTTCCTGTTAACTAAACTAGGAATACTCCTTTATTTCTGACCATGAGGAGGATGGAAGAAGGATGATTCACAACATGGACATGATCCTTAAGGAGAGTTGCTCACTTAAGGAGGCCATTGGGGAAAACATAAGCCTGTTGGGGTCCCTGTTGACTCAAAAAGGAGGAATCTGAGGAATGACTACTCTTCTTTGCCAAGGACTATGTCCACAAGAGCCTCCTGCAAGGATAAGGAAAATGCCTATGGAAGGGACGGAAGGGCTTTCATGCTGCAGCACAATGTGGATGGGAGTTGGTGGATTCAGATGCCTCCTCTAGGTATGGTGCTGATGGATATTCTTTTGGAGATGATGCAGCTTATGGTTATAATGCAGAGGGTGTCTGTTATGACACTACTGTCGATGACTTTGGTGGCGATGTTGACTGATTTGTCTTTCTCTTGGGTCTTTCTTTTTCTTTCTTTTTTGGTTTTGGAGTTGTTAAAGGTTTTTGGATGTGGGTTGATTGACCCCTCTCAAACCCTATCTGTTGTGACTTTTCTTTTTCTCTAATAAATTTGGGGGGTAGGGAATAACCTGACCCTCACATCTCCATTTCCCTTAACAACTCATAAAAAACCTAAATAACAACTAAAAACTCTAAAAACCCTTTTAATCGCTAAAACATTAAAAACTCTAAAAAACAATAAAAATCCTAAAAATCTCAAAAAACCCCTAAAACATCCAAAAAACCAAAAAAACCCTAAAACCCATAAAAACATAAAAACTCTAAAAAACCATAAAAACCATAAAATTCAATAAAAACCATAAAAAATTCAAAAAATATAAGAACCCTAAAAACCCTTAAAAAGTCTAAGAAAACCTTCAAAATCTAAAACACATAAAACCACAGAGAAAAATAAAATACCCTAACCCCCCCCCCCCAAACTCCCAAAAATCTCTACAAACACTAAAAATCCCTAAAATCCAAAAATCAATAAAAACACCTAAAAGTGTAAAAACCCAAAAGAAACTTGAAACCCTATAAGAAACCTTTAAAAACCTAAAAACAAATAATACCCATAAAACCCTAAAAAATAATAAAAACCAAAAAACCCTAGAAATGCTAAAAATCCATACATTATAAAAAACCATGGAAAAAGTAAAAAAAATACTCAAAAACCCATAAAACTCATAAAAACAAAAGAAACATAAAACCTAGAAAAACCCTAATAAAACCATAAAATCATAAAAACAATTAAAACATGTAAAAAACATAAAAACCGCTAAATACCATAAAACACTAAAAAACCCTTAAAACCCTAAAACCCCTACAAACCATAAAAACCCCTAAAGACCTTAAAAACCCCTAAAAACATTTTTAACATTAAAACCCCTTTAAACCCCTCAAAATTCATATAAATATAAAAAAATTTAAAAACCCTATCAAACTCAAAAAACCCTAAAACCCCATACAATCCATAAATAACTAAAAATATCATAAAAATCCTAAAAATCCCTATAGTCCCTAAAAGGTAAAAATCCATAAAACCAATAAATACCCATAAGAAAACCTAAAAACCCTAAAATCACTTAAAACAACGCAATACCTAAAAACACTAAAAACACTAAAAACCCTAAAACCCCTCAAAAACCCTAAAATCCCCCAAAATCTATCAGAATAATAAAACACCTCGAAATCCTAAAAATCCAAAAAAAGGTAAAACCCCCTAAGAAAACCGTAAAAAGATAAAAACACTTAAAACCACTAAAAACCAAAAAACCCATAAAACCCATAGATGTCTCTAAATCCCCTAAAAATATAAAAACCCCCTAATAAACTAAAAAAACTAAAAAATATAAAAACCCTTAAAACCAAAAAAAATTAAAAAAATTTAAAAACCATAAACCCCTAGAAAACTCAAACAATAATAAAAATCCAAGAAAACATAAACCCCTAAAGACCTAAGGAACCCTAAAAACCATCAAAATACCTAAAAACCCTAAAAACAATAAAAATCCCAAAAATCTATAAAAATCCATAAAAACATAAAAATCCATAAAATCCCTAAGAAGCCATAAAAAAAATAAAAACACATAAAACCACTAAAAAACTAAAAGATGCTAAAAACCCAAAAGATCATAAAAATCGTAAAAAACAAAATCCATAAAAACTTCTAAAAACTGTAAAACCCTAAAAACCAAAAAAACACTAAACACCGAATATAAATGTAAAAACCCTGTTAACACATGATGTTTTTATAAAATATAACAAACATTAATACCATGAAAAACTCAAAAAACCCCTAATAACCCATAATTTTTCTTAAAAACTATAAAAACCGTAAAACACTAGAAAAAAAAAAGCTAAAACGCCCTAATTTTTAAAAAAACTAAAAAATACGAAACCCTAAAATTCTCTAATTCCCTAAAACAATAAATATCATAAAAGAAAATAAAAATCCCTATACACATAAAAACCTCTGAAAACCCCAAAATACTCAATGGAAATCATAAAATCCTAAAAACACATAAAACCCATAATAGACATAAAAAACAATTAAAACCCCAAAAACCCTATAAAAAAATCAAAATTCCTAAAAACCTAAAAAACTATAAAAAACTAAAAATACCCAAAAAATCCCTAAAAATGTAAAAACCCTAAAACCCCTAAAAATACCAAAGAAAACCTCAAAATCCTAAATTACATAAAACCCATTAAAAACTAAAAAATGATAAAACTCTAAAAAACCCAAAATTCTATAAAACACTAAAACCCCCGAAAACCATAAAAATCCATAAAAACATAAAAACCCATAAAACCCCTAAAAATAACTAAAAACTCTAAAATCCCTTTAAACCCATAAAAATTAAAAAAACTCAGAAAAAACCATAAAAACAAAAATCTACTAAAAAGATCCTAAAAACCCAAAAGACACATAAAAACCCTAAAACCCCTTATAACACTAAAAAAATTAAAAAACCCATAAAAACACTAAAAAATTCCTAAAATCATTGAAAATAAAAAAAACACTAAAATCCTTCAAAAAATCTCTATGAAAATTTTAAAATCCTAAAAAACATTACACCCCTAAAAGAACCTAATAAATGTTAGAAACACTAAAATACATTACAAAGCCTAAAAAATAAAAATCCCACTAAATACTAAAAGAGATGAAAACCTAAAGAATTCCCAAATATCCCTAAAAACATAAATAACCATAAAACCTTAAAATCACCTAATAAATACTTAAAACCATAAACACTTAAAAACCATAAAAATCATAAAAAAACCTAAAAAATTCTAAATCCCTTTAAAACCCTAAAAATACCCTAATGTCCATAAAATCCCGAAATCATAAAAGTCGTAAAACCATAGAAGGAAATAAAAAATCTAAAACCCACTAAACTCATAGAAATGTTAAAAAACTTTTAGAAAAATAAACCAATAAAAAACTGAAAAAAATCCTAAAAACCCAAAAAAACCTAAAACCCTAAAAACCGCCAGAATCAATAAAATCCCTAAAACCCCATAAAAACAGAAAAATCACTAAAAATACCTTATGATATAAAAAACCATAAAAAATATGGAAAATCATAATAATACATTGAAAAAATAAAATTACTTAAAATCCCTAGAAAAACTAAAATACACTAAAAACCAAAAAACCTCAAAAAACCCTAAACTCACTCAAAATCTTTAAAAACCCTAAAAACACATAAAAATAATAACAAATCCCATAAAATCCCTAAATATTTAAAAAAAACTCTAAAACCCCATAAAAACACAAAAAACCCATTAAAACCTAAAATCACTAAAAATCCTAAAAAATCCTAAAAATGCTAAAAAAAACTAAAAACCATAAAAAGACCCTAAAACACTAAAACACCAAAAAAAACCCATAAGAAAACCATAAAACATTAATCACCTTGAAAATAATTAAAGAATTAAAACCCACTACCAACTTTCAAATCCCATTAAGCCCCCTAAAATGTCAATTTTTTTAAAAAACATTGAAAAAAAACCTAAAAAACACCAAAAACAAAAAAAATGTAAATAATATCAAATCCATAAAATCCCCAAAACTCTTAAAATCCATAAAATCCGAAAAAACCATGAAAATCCTAAACAATAACTAAAATGAATAAAAATTTAAAAAAATCTTTAAACCCTATAAAACACCTAAGAAAACCATAAAAACCAAAAAATAATTATTATCCCTAAAAACATAAAAATTGTTCAAACTGTAAAAAACCATAAAACCCTTTAAACCCCACAATTCCAAGAAATCCCTAAAAACCAAAAGAAACATAAAACCATAAAACCCCCAAAAAAATTAAGAAACCAGAAAAACACATAAAAACACTAAGAACACTAAAAACCCTTTAATCGCAAAAAAACAATAAAAACACTAAAAACCAAAAAAACACTAAAGAGTTCATAAAACCCTACATCCTAAACAAAATAAGAAACATAAAACCCTCAAAATACCAATAATCCCTAAAAACCCTAAAAAATTCAATGAATTGTCTAAAAATTACTTAAAAAGAAAAAGGCCCTAAAATCCCAGAAAACCCAAAAAAACCCAAATAACACTTAAAACCAATAAAAACCCAAAAAAACAAAAAAACACTAAAAAATAAAAAGAAAAACCCTAAAATCCCACAAAATTACTAAAAATCCTAAAAACCATAAAAATAATTCAAAATCCCTAAAAATAACTAAAACATAAAAAACTATAAAATCATAAAAAACCTTAAAAAAACAAGAAAACCAAAAAAAACTCTATAAACCCTAGAAAACCTAAAAAACACTTTTGACACTTAAAATCCAAATAAATCACCTAAACTACCATAAAATAACTAAAAATCATAAAACATCTTATAAATTTTTAAAAAACTACAACACATAAAAACCCTTTATAGAAGTGAAAATGTTAAAAAAATAAAAACCATAAAAACCATAAAAAATAAAAATACACAAAAAACCAACAAAAACCATTAAAACGTAAAAACTGTAAAACCAATCAAAATTACTAAAAACCCTAAAACTAATAAATAAATAAATAACCATTAAAACAATAAAAATGTAAAAATACCTAAAATCCATAAAATCCCTACCAAATGTTAAAAATATAAAAATTATTAAAACCAATAAAAAACTAAAAAATGCTTAAAACCCTGAATTTCCTAAAACCCTATAAAACTACAAAACCCATAAAATTCATAAAAAACCCTTAAAATCCATAAAAATTTAAGAAAAACTAACATCCCTTAAAAAGAAAAGAAAACATTAAACACCTAAATACACATAAACCCACTAACAAAATATAAACAAACTAAAATGCTAAAAACCCTGAAAAGGACCCTAAAACCCCGAAAAACCTGTAAAACCATAAAACTATAAAACCTCTAAAAACCTAAGAAAGAAGAAAAAACCAATAATTACATTAAAAACATACAAATAACTCTAAAAGACCTTTAAACCCATATAAATGTTATAAACTCTTAAAACATAAAGATACCATAAAAACTCAAAAAACATAAAAAATAAAAAAAACCATAAAAAACCTAAAAAACCCTACAACCCCTCAAAATCCCCCAAATTCCAAAAAACCATAAAAATCAAAAAATACATAAAAACATAAAAAAAATGTATAAAACCATGAAAATCCCTAGTATAACCATAAGAACATTAAACACATTGAACTGCTAAAAACCATAAAATGCCAAAAACCCTAAAAACCCCTAAAAACCATAAAATTTTTAAAAACCATTAAATCACTAAAACCCCTAAAAACATGAAAATGTGGAAAAAAATTCCCTATAAATATCTTAAAACTTAAAAAATCCTAAAAACCCTAAAACACCCTAAGAAAACCGTAAAGCACCAAAACCCATTTTTAGCCCTAAACTACATAAAAACACTAAAAACCTAAAATGAGACTAAAATCCCAAAAATAAAAAAAATACCACAAAACCCCCAAAAACCTCAAAAACCCTAAAACCCTAAAAAAATAAAAAATTACTTTAAACATCTAAAAAATAAAAAAAAATATAAAGTACCATTAACACTAAAAAAACTGAAAATCCTTAATAACCCCCAAAACCATAAAAACAATAAAAACCAAAAAAACACTAAAACCCTAAAAATAACTGGAAAACCTAAAAACCCATAAATGTCTTCAAATATTAAAACAATCCTAAAAAACATAAAAAACACAAAAACCCATGAAAAATCCTAAGAAAACCTTAAAAAACTGAATACACATAAAACACATAAAAATGCTTAAAACATAAAAACTCCAAAAAACTGAAGAAACCCTAAAAAGCCTTAAAATCATTAAAACCCCTAAAAAATAAAAAAAACCCCTAAAATCCATAAAGATGTAAAATTCTCTAAAGATCCTAGAAACCTAGAAGAAATCTTAAACACCTAAAAACACATAATACCCTTAAAAAATGTAAAAAAATAAAAAAAACCATAAAAAAAATCCTAAAATGACCATAAAACACTAAAATGCCTAATAACCACAAAACCCCTAAAAATCACGAAAAACCCTAAAACCCAAAAATCCCTAAAAACTACAAAAAACTCAAAAAAAACCTTTAAACACCTACAAAATCTAGAAGAATTTAAAAACCTAAAAACCATAAAACCTAAAAAATGCAAAACCCCAAATAACCATAACAATCCTAGAAACCCTAAAATCCTTCAAAATAAATAAAATTCCAAAACAATATAATCCTAAAAAAATATCTTAAAATCCCAAAACAAAAAAAAACACAAAAAAAACATGAAAATCCATTAAAAAATCATAAAATCCTAAAACAATTAAAATGCCTAAAAATGCTAAAAATCCTAAGAACCCCTAAAATTATAAAAAAACTTAAAGCCCCTCAAAATCCACAAAAAACCATAAAAACAACTATAAATCCTTAAAAACCTAAAAAACCTTAAAACCATTAATAACCCCAAACGCCTCCAATTCCTTAAAGACCCTAAAACAATAAAAATGATAAAAAATCCTTAAAAACCCCAAAAATTATAAAAAATCAAAAAACCCTGAAAATCCAAATAAAACATTAAAAACCTATAACCCATTAAATCCACAATGAAAACCAAAATTATCTAAAAACCCTAAATACCTAAAAAACCACAAAAGCATCAAAATCACTAAAAACATAAAAATACTAAAAAAATAACAAAAAATCCCTAAAAACATAAAAACCCTTACAACCCACAAAAACCCTAAGAAAAAATTAAAAACAAAAAAACACTAAAAACTACGAAAAATATGAAAATATGCTAAAACCCCTAAAATTCACTAAAAATCACAATTACTATAAAACCCCTAATAATGTTAAAAAATCCTAAAACCCAAAAAATGCACTAAAACCACTAAAACTATAAAAATACATTGGGCCCCTATAAATATTAAAAAAATATAAAAACCCTTTAATATAGTCAAAGAATCAAAAAAACCCTAAAACTAAAATAATAAATCATAAAACCCTAAACCCCTTAAAAATCTGAAAATCCCTCAAAATTCCTAAAAACCCTAAATACCTTACAATCCTAATATATCAGTAAAACTCCCTAGAAACGTAAAAACCCCTAAAAACTAAGAAAAACTATATTAAAACATTAAAAACATAAAAATACATAAAATCCCCTAAAAACATAAAAACACTAAAATCCATTAAAAGAAATAAAACACTAAAAATACCTAAAAACTATAAAAAACATAAAATTCCTAAAAACACTAAAAATATCTATAATCATAAAAACACTAAAGAACCATAAAGAACCCCATGAAAAACTAAAATCACTATAAAAACATAAAACCACTAAAAACCTAAAAATTCAAAAAACATTAAAACCCCCCAGCAGACCCTAATAATTCAAAAAACACTATAAAACCATAAAACCGCTAAAACAAATAAAAACTATAAAAAACACAATATACTTTAAAACCAATTTAAACCCTTAAAAACATTATCAATCTCCAAAAAACCATAAAACACTATAAACTCAAACAAACCCTATAACCCAGAAAAAACACCATACCCCAAAAAAATGTCAAAATCACTAAAAAATTGAAAAAAAATTAGAAAATTAAAAATTCTCGAAAAATACATAAAAATTTAAAAATCCCTAAAAACCTTAAAACCCTTAATAAAACCATAAAAACATAAAAACACCTAAAATTACTAAAAACTAAAAACAAATAAAACCCCCAAAACTAAAAAACCCTTAAAACCCCTCAAAATCCATAAACACATAAAAACAATAAAAATCTTAGAAATTCCATTAAAATACATAAAAATAACCCCCCCAAAACCCAGAATAACACTTTTAAAACAATAATAACCAAAAAAAATAAAACCCAAAAAAATCTATATAACACTAAAAACCCTAGAAGATACTAAAAAAACCCAAAAAACCAGCAAGAAAACCCTAATACCCCATAAGATCCATAAAAACCCACTAGAAATTATAAAAACATTTTAAAATTATCAAACGTTAAAAAACTCTACAAAACCTTAAAACCCATAATAAACTAAAAAATAAAAAAACCCATAAAACCCTAAAAATTCTAAACACCATAAAAACATTCAATGTTATTAAAATCCATAAAAACCATAAAAATACTAAATAATCCCTAAAAATCGTTGAAAACATAAAAAAATAATAACAACACTGAAAACCCCTAATGAAAAATATAAAAATAAAAAATCTTTTAAAACCAATAAAAACCCAAAAAAATTATAAATCCCCAAAAATCCCTAAACACCGTAAAAACCGCTAAAACCCTAAAAACTGGAAAAAAAAAATTCAAATAAAGAACTCAAAATCCTAAAAATGTAAAAAACCATAAAATTTCTTAAAAACACTCAGAAAACATTAAAAACGAAAGAATAATTAAACACCCTAGAAAACCTAAGAATTATAAAAAACATTAAAAATACCATAAAACCCCTAAAAATCATAAAAATAATTAAAAACAAAAAAACCCATAAAAGCCCATAAGTCTATAAAACCCATTAAAAAGTATAAAAAACTTTAAAAACCTAAAATGTTAAAAAAACTAAAAACTGTTAAACACCTTAAAAATCATAAAAACCATAAAAACAATAAAGAAACCTAAAAAACTAAAACCTTAAAAAAACCTAAAAACCTAAAAACCCCCGAAAACCCTAAAACCGTATAGAAATCATAAAAAAATATAAAATTACTAAATATTTAAAAACCCCTAAAACCCCAAAAAACATTAAGAAAACTGTAAAATCCAAAAAAACACATAAATCCCCTAAAACCCCTAAGAAAAACTAAAACTCCTAATAAAACACTAAAAACCATCAAAATCCATAAACACCCCAAGAACATAAAAAACATGAAAATCCATAAAAATTCCTAAAAGCATAAAAATCCCTAAAAACACTGAAAACCCCTAATAAAATTTTAAAAACTAAAAACTATTAAAACCACTAAAACCCAAAATATTAAAAAACCCTAAAACCCCTAAATATATTATAAATCCCCTCAAACCCCTAAAAACCATAAAACCCCTAAAAACCTTATAAAAGACTACAAAAAAATAAAAACCATAAAACCACTAAAATCTCTAAAAACCCTCTAAAACCCATACAATTCTAAAAAACACTAGAAAAGCATGAAAATACTAAAAAACCTCATAAAAACCAATAACCATCCCCCTCCAAACATAAAACCAATAAAAATCCTAAAAAACCCTAAAACCAAAGAAAATACCTAAAAATCGTAAAAAACAATAAAAATCCAAAAAATTCCCTTAAAATCCCTAAAATATAAAAAACACTAAAACCCCCGATAATTCTAAAGAAATCCTCAAAAACCTATGAATACATAATACACCAAAAAACCTAAAAATGTGAAAACCCTTAAAACCCTAAGAACCTTGAAAAACATAAAAACCCCGAGAATACTTTAAAACCTCATAAACCTCTTCAATCCACTAAAAAGATAAAAACCCTTTAAACCCCAATAAACATTGAAACAATCTAAAAACATTAAAACCCTAAAAAGCTCAAAAAACACATAAAACGCCAAAAAATATTAATACTCGAAAAACATTAAAAACCCCTAAATCCGTCAAAATATCTAAAACCCCTAAAAATCATAAAAATTATAAAAAGCTAAGAAATTCCCCAAAAACATTAAAAACATAAAAACATTGATAGAGGATATGAAAAACATAATAACACAAAAAAATAAAACCATTAAAACCCTAAAAATAATAAAACCCTAAAAAATCCAAAAAAAACTGAAAAACCCTCAATAACCATGAAAATACATAAAACAATAAAAACCTATAAAATCCTAAAAAATTCCATAAAAATCCCAAAAAACTATAAAAATCACTAAATACCCTATGAATTCTTTTAAAAAACAGAAAACCCCCTAAAAATAAAAAATTATAAAAACCCGAAAAGACCCTAAAAGGACCCCAAACCTTAAAAACACAAAAAACCCTAGAATCCAACTACAACTCTTAAAAACATTTACACAACTAAAATTGTCAAAAACTATAAAAAACAAAAAATCAATAAAAACTAAAAAAACCTAGAAAATCAAAAAAAAATCCATAAAACCATAAAAACCCAAAAAAATCCCAAAAACCCTTAAAAACAATAAAAATATATATAAATCATATAAAATCCTTAAAATACCAAAAAATATAAAAAACCCTGAAAACCATGAAAAAACATCAAAACCTAAATAATTATAAAACCCCAAAAAACATAAAAAAGATAAAATCCCCAAAAAAAACATAAAAACACTGAAAGACCCCCAAAACCCCCAAAATCACTAAAGCAGTAAAAACAATAAAAAACCAAAGAAATACCCTGAAAATTAATTTAAAATGTAAAAAACCCTAAAAAACCCCTTAAAATTCTAAGAATATTTTATAAACCTAAAAACAATTTAATACACATCAAATCCTAAAATATAATATAAAACCCTAAAACTCTTAAAAACCCTTTAAACCCCTCAAAATGTTAAAAACTATAAAAAAACTTTGAAACCCTAAAAAACTAATGGAATCCTAAAAACCTAAAAAAAACCCCTAAAAACAATATAAAACCCTATAAACCATAAAAAACAAAAAACACCTAAAACCCAAAACCCGTAAAAGAATAAACATCCTAAAAAATAAATAAAATTTCAAAAAAATAAAAAAAACCAGAAATCCTTACAAAACCATAAGATAATCGCAAAAATCTAAGAACACATAAAATCCATAGAATACCTAAAAATCACAAAAAACCCTAAAAACCCTAAGGATACCCTAAAAACCATAAAAACCCTTAAAACTGATAAAAAAACCCTAAAACCATAAAACCCTTAAAAACATTATAAAACCACTAAAAACTCTAAAAACACTTTAAACCCCTAAAAACCTTAAAAACTCAATTAAAACTAATAACCCCTACAATAAAAAAATCCTAAAAACCAAAAAATAAAAAAACACTAAAACACAAAAAAAACACTTAAATATCATCAAAATCCCTAGATACCTTAAAAACCCTGAAATTCATAAAAAACCATAGAAATACATAAAATGTATAAGTTCTTAAAAACCTAAGATTACCTTTAAAACCTAAAGACACAAAAAACGCCATTAAAAATAAAAAATTCTAAAAAACCCAAAAACCATAAAAATCGTAAAAACCCTAAAACCCTCAAAAATCCATAAAACCCATAAACCCATAAATAACCAAAATAGACCTAAAAATACCTAAAAACACATTGAACCCCCAAAACCCCTTTAAATTCTATAAATCCTCATAATACCATAAAAACAATAAGAATCCCCGAAAACCATAAACACACTAGAAAAAAATTCAACAACATAAAAACCCAAAAAATCCAACTAAAAACTCTAAAAACCCTTTTAACCGTTAAAACCGTTAAAGACTCTCAAAAATAGTAAATACCCTAAAAACTCAAAAAAAACCCAAAAAACCATAATAAACCTAAAACTCTCAAAATCCCTAAAACTCTAAAAACCATAAAATCCTAAAAAAGACATAAAAATACATAAAATAATAAAAAACCCTTAAACCCCAAAAAGATACTAAGAAAACCATAAAAACCATAAAATAATTAACACTCTTAAAAAAACCTAAAAAAAATAAAAACCATAAAAATCCAAAAACCACTAAAACCACAAAAACTATAAACCCCACTAAAAATAGATAAAAACCCTAAAAACCAATAAAAACTGTAAAACCCTTTTAGACCATTAAAACATTAAATAAACTAAAAACCTTAAAACGACTAAAAAAACAAAAATACAATAAATCCATAGAAAAACACAAAATCCCTAAAACCATAACAATCCTTAAATCCCCCAAAATCCGTTAAATTCCTAAAAACCACAAATTTTATAAAAATTCCTTAAAAATACCTAAAAACATAGAAAACCGTAAAAGACTTAAAATCCAAATAAAACCACAAAAAAACTAAAAACACTTAAAACCCTAAAAAACCATTAAAATGTGAAAGACCATAAAAAACATAAAACCACTAAAAACACTAAAAACCATAAATTCCCTAAAAATATAAATCCCCTAAAAACTTGTAAAAAACCTAAAAACCACTAAAATCTCTAAAAGAACCTTTGAATCGCTAAAAAATAAAACAATATATAGAAAAAACAACCCCCCACCCAACCTCAAAAAGTCACTAATACAATAAAAAACTACAGTTATAACCCTATAAGATTTCATAATTATTAAAACCCTTATAAAATAAAAATGAAAAAAATACCTATGAATCCCAAAAATGTAAAACACCCTAAAAACACTTAAACCCTAAGAAACCCATAAAAATATAAAATAATTACCCAAAAAACCGCAAAATTGATAACCACTCAAATAATCCCTAAAAATCCTAAAACTACATAAGATCCATAAAAACCGTAAAAACCTTATAAATCTCAAGAAATACCTAATAATCCCGAAAAAAACATTAAAAAACCCAAAAACCAGAAATCCTCGATGAAAACCTAAAAACTATTAAAAACCTAAAAACCCTAAAAATGAAAAAATCCCCCAAAAAACCCTAAATAACCTAAAACCACTCAAAATCCCTGAAACCCTAATGAACCAAAAATATCCAATAAAATCCCTAAAATACCTAAATGTAGAAATACTCTAAAAACCTAGAAAACCCATAATAAATCCATAAAAACCTAAAAACTCTTGAAACCCATAAAGCTAATAAAAAATTCTAAATATAGTAAATACCATATAAATACCCTAAAATAGTAAAAACCCTATAAACCATGAAAAATCCTAAAAACCCATAATATCCTAAAAACCCACTAAAATCTATAAAATCCCTTTAAAAGCCTAAAAATATTAAAAAAATTAAAGACCTTAAAAACTTTAAAAAACTGCAATGACCCAAAAAACCAAAAAAAACCCTAAAACCCCTAAGAACCCAAAAATTCTCTAAAAAATAAAAAATCCATAAAAATACGAAAAATCCCTAAAAATACTGAAAAATGTAAAAAAACATAAAACCCTGAAAACCTCAAGGAAAATATTAAAAACACGAAGAATCCCTTAAAAACCTAAACAAGGCTAAAAACATTAAAAACCACTAAATCACCACAAAATCCATAAATAACCGTAAAACCCATAAAAATCCAAAAAAACAATAAAAACCTCTAAAAACATAAAATAACCCAAATAATATGAAATAACTTAAGAAAACCCTAAAAAACTAGAAAAATGTGAACCCCTAAAAACATAAAAAATAAAAAATCCCTAAAAACACTAAAAAGATCCTAAAACCCAAAAAACCTATAAAAATTAAAAAAACCACTAAAAACCCATAATAACTGTAAAAACCCTTTAAGAACCCGAAAACATTAAAAACTATAAAAAATTAAAACCCATAAAAAACTCAAAAAACCATGAAAAATAATAAAAACCCACAAACCCCTAAAAACATAGAAAACACGAATGTCCTTAAAACCCCTAAAAACCAAAAAAAATCCAAAAAATTCCTTAAAAATCTGTAAAACTATAAAAAACCATTAAAAACTAAAAGACCCATTAGAAAACCATAAAAACCAAAAAAACACTTAAAATCTATACATAACATAAAAAACTTTAAGAAGCCTAAAAACCCTATAAACCATAAAATCCTAAAAACCTTCAAAATCACTAAAACCACAAAAAATGATCAAAATCCCTAAAAACACTAAAAATCTATAAAAATCATAAAATTGTCCTAAACCCCCTAAAATATAAAAAACATAAAAAAATTGATAAAGGTTAAGAAAACGTATATAACATAAATACCCTTAAAACCACTAAAAAAATTAAAAATTATAAAACCCCAAAACCACATAAAAGGACCCAAAAAAACCTAAAAATCCACTAATAACCATAAAAAACCCATACAACCTTAAAAATCATAAAACACCATAAAATAACTAGAAACCCAATAAATAATCTAAAATCCTTTTAAATCCTTAGAAAGGTTAACAAAACTCTAAAAAACCATAAAACCCTAAAAACTAAAAAAAACTCATAATTCCTCAAAAAACCATAAAAACCCTAAAATCCTTAAATATCCCTAAAACCCTTAAAAACACAAAACAAATACTAATAAGACCCTAAAAATCCATAAAACCTAAAAAAACATAAAAACCCTAAAAACCCCTAAGAACCCCTTAAAATATAAAAACACATAAAATGTCTAAAAACCTAAAAATGCGAAAAAAAAACGTAAAAACCATAAAACTATAAAAAATTCTAAAACCCCCAAAAATCTCGAAAAACCATAAAAAACATAAATATCATAAAAATTACTTGAAAATATCTAAAACATAGAAAACCCTAATATTTTTGAAAACCATAAGAAAACCATCAGAACCTAAAAACATATTAAACCCCTAAAAATATAGTAATTATGAAAACATTTAAACCCTAAAAGACAATAAAAACTCTAAAACCACTAAAATCCATAAATCCCCTAAATACCTTAACAACTCCTAAATCCATAAAAATTTTAAAAACCCGCTAAAAACTAATAAAAACATTTAAACCCCTAAAAAATTTAAAAAAATAAAAAAAGATTAAAAACCGTAAAAATTTTAAAAACCACTAAAACTGAAAAGAAAATTAAAAACCCTAAAAACCTTAAAAACCCCAATAACCCATCAAAATCCATAAAAATACAAAAACAAATCAAAAAATAAAAATCCATAAAATTTCCAACAAATGTAAAAAATATAAAAACTCGAAAACCCCAATGAAGACCGTAAAAACACTTAAACCACCCAAAAACCTAAAAATATATAAAAACCCTAAAACCTCTAAAATCATTACAAACCACAAAAACCCTCAAGAAACTCAAAAACCATAAAAATACCCTAAAATACTAAAAACCTATAAAATTCCCAAAAATCATATAAACCCCTGAATAATGTGAAAACACCTAAGAAAACCATAAAAATTGGAAAACACAAAAAAACCCAAAAACCCCTAAAAATAGTAAAAACCTAAAAAACACTAAAAGTGCCTAAAATCTTCAAACACCTAAATATGATAAAAACCATAAAATACTGAAAAAACCAATAAAAACACAAAAAATCGACTAAAAACACTAAAAAACCTTTAAACCCCCAAAAATGTAAAAAACATCTAAAAACCCATAAAACCCCTAAAAACATTAAAACCCTTAAAACCCAAAGAAATAATAATAGCCCTAACAACCCTAAATTCCCTAAAAACCCAAAAAACAATAACATCCAAAAAAATCCCCTCAAATTTTATAAAATCATAAAAACTCCTATGAAAGCCTTAAAAATATAAAAACCCTTAAAACTCTTAAAAATATTATAAAGGATAAAACCCTAAAAAGACCTTAAAATAGATAAAACCATGAAACCCCTAGATACCTTAAAAACCCCGAAAACCCATAAAAATCCTAAAAACCCACTAAAAACTCTAAATTCCCTTTAAAACCCTATGAATGTTAAAAAAACATTAGAAACCTTAAAAACCCTTAAAAACTCAAAAGGTCCCTCAAAACTGAAAACCATAAAACCGCCTAATATTTATCCAAATCTCCGAAAATAATAAAAATAATAAAAATCCTAAAAAATCCATAAAAATCCCAAAAAACATAAAAACCATAAAAACAATAAAACCCCAATGAAAACCTTAAAAACCTAAAAACAATTATACACCCTAAAAACCTAAAAAATCCAAAAAAATCAAAAACCCATAAAATCTATAAAAAACATAAAACACCATAAAAACCATAAAATCCTTAAAATCACAAAAAACTATAAAAACCCATTAAACCCCTAAAAACATTAAAAAACACTAAAAACATAAAAAACTCTATAAATAAAAATTATATCTAAAACCCCATAAAAACTATAAAAACTAAACATGCTAAAATAATTAAATACTCTAAAACCATAAACATGCCAAAAACCCCTAAATCAATATAAAAGGCCTCAAAAAAAGAAAAATACTTAAAAATCTAAAATCCCTAAAATCCTAAAAAATTCTTAAGGAAACCTCAAAACCGTAAAAACACATAAAACTACTAAAAACATAAAAAACATTAAAAACCCAATGAAACCCTTTTTAACTTAATAACCCTCAAAGTCACTAAAACCCTAAAAATCCATAAATATCCTAAAACTGCATAAAAATTAATAAAAATGTTAAAACCTAAAGATACTGAAAAATCTATGAAAACCTTAAAAAACAAAAAACACTTAAAATAATTAAAACCCAAAAAAATTCTAAAAACCCAAAAAGACCCTAAAACCTCACAGACCCCTAAAAACTATAAAAACCTAGAAAACATATAAAAAAACCTAAAACCCCATAAAAACCCTAAAATCCAATTAAACTCTAGAAACACTTTAAGACATTAAAAATTGTTAAAAACATCTAAGAAACCTTAAACTACAAAAAAACTCAAAAATCCCAAAAAAACCAAAAATCACTAAAAACCAAAAATCCCCAAAAACCATCAATATCCTTAAACCCCTAAACACTATAATAATAAAAGAATGTCCTTATAAACCCTAAAAATGTTAAAACCCCCAATAACCATGAAACCCCGTAAAATTAAATTAAAAACCAAAAAACAATTAAAACCAATTATAAAATAAACACTCTATAAACACTAAATAATACTAAAACCTTTTAAAAACCAAAATACATAAAGATCCTTTAAAACCATAAAAACACTATAAACCAAAAAAATCCCTAAAATCCCTAAAAAAGAATATCCCTAAAAATCCCTAAAAATCCTTAAAAATGTAAAAACCCATAAAAACAGAAGAAAACACTAAGAAGACCTTGTATGGCAAAAAACACTTAAAACCCCTCAATTCCCCAAAATGATGAAACTCATAAAAACCCTAAAAAGGCCTTAAAAACTAAAACCCTTAAAAACCTTAAAACCCCTAAAAACCTTAAATACCCTAAATACTTATAAAACATAAAAAAATCACGAAAAACCTTTTAAACCCTTAAAAATTCTAAAAAAATAAAAAACCTTAAAAACCCAACAAAAACTCAAAAAAAACTTAAAACCCCAAAAAACCATAAAATTAAAAAACACTAAAAACCATAAAAATAACTAAAACCCTAAAACTCCATTAAAATCATATAAAATCCATAAAATCACTAAAAATGTAAAAAAAACCATAAACCCTAAAATCCTGTAAGAAAACCTTAAAACCCCAAAAACACATAAAACCCTAAAAAACATGAAAAACACTAAAAACCCTAAAAAACCTTATGGAGACACTAAAAACCCAAAGTAATCTAAAAACTGCTAATAACATTTAAATCCTTAAAAAACCATAAAACCCCTAAAAACACAAAAAACCATTAAATAACTCAACATCACTAGAAACCCTGAGTACATAAAAATCTAAATAATTCCTTAAATGACCCTAAAATGTAAAAACCTATAAAATCATAAGTAAACATTAATAAACTAAAAACACATAATACCCATAAAATACTAAAAACACTGAAAATCCTAAAACCCAAAAAACCCAAAAAACCATGAAAATACCTAAAAATCGTAACACCATAAAAATCCTAAAAACCCTAAAAATGTAAAAAAACCTAAAAACCCTAAAACATGATAAGAAACTATTAACAACATAAAAAATCTTAATACCACTAAACACCCATAAATGATAAATTTTTTAAAAGGAACCTAAAACCCCTAAAAATTCCAAAAAATAAAAATAAATCCCAAAAACCATCAAAACCCTACAAACCCATAAAAATATTAAAAACCAACTAGAGAATAATCCAAGGATAGAATAGATGAAGGGGATGCACATGGTTGGGAAGACTGGTCCACCAAACTGAATCCAGACGTGGAACTCAGGAAGTATTATACAGCCTTCCTTAAGAAGTGCGAATCTTTTCAATGGGAGTCGGTAGACTCTAATGCTTCCTCGGCCTATGGTGCTGATGGAGACCCTTATGAGGATGGTGAATTTGGTCTATAGTTGTCTTTAATTTTGTCATTTTGGACTTTTGTACTGTTTTCTGTGGGATTGTGCACTTTTATAAAGTGTATTTTGGGTGTGGGTCATTTGACCTCTCCCCTCCCTTGTCTGTTGAGTCTTTTTTTCTAATAAATTTTGGGGCGTCGGGAATAGCTTGACCCTTGCATCTTCCTTGACCTAAATACCTTAAAAACCCATAAAAATCCTAAAACCACTAAAAACTATAAAAGACTTTAAAACCCCATAAAAATATCAATAAAAACCCCTAAAACTTTAATAATTCCACAATAACCATAAAAACCTTAAAAACCCAAAAACCTCTCAAAATCCTAAAAAAAACCCTAAAAACAACAAAAATCCTAAAAATACTCTAACAATTCCTAGAAATGTAAAACCCCTAAACAACTTAAACCCATGAGATAATATTAATTCCTAGAAACACTTAAACCCCCTAAAAACATAAAAAACACTAAAAACAATAAAAAACAATATACCCTAAAACCCCTTAAAACCATAAAACCCCTAACACCCCATAAAAATATAAAAACCATTGAAAAAAATAACCCTTTAAACCCCAAAAAATGTTAGTAAACTCTAAAAAACATGAATACCCAAAAAAACCATAAAACTCCAAAAAAACATAAAAAAACTAAACCCCCTCAAAATACGTAAACATCATAAAAAATAAAAATCCTAAAAATTAGAAAAAATATAAAACAACCTAAAACACCAAAAATCCTAAGAAAAACTTAAAATCCTAAAACACTTAAACCAAAAAAAAACTAAAATACTCTAAACCCCCTAAAAATACCATAAAATATTAAAAACTTTAAGCCCCCCCTCAAATCCCTAATAACAGTAAAAAATCATAAAAGTCCAACCAAAGCCCTAAAAATCTCTAAAAACAAAAAAACATAAAACATGAAAACCAATAAAAACTATAAAAACCAATAAAAACACTAAAACCCCTAAAATCAAAAAAAAATCCCTTAAAAATATAAATCCTGTGTAGATCCTAAAAAACATAAAAACCCATAAAACCCTAAAAACCAATAAAAACACTACAAAACCCTTCAAACAACCAAAAATGTTAAAAACCTCATAAAAATATTAAAAACCCTATAAAAATTGTAACCCCCCCCCCGAAATAGGAATCTAAGGAAGGACTATTCTTATTTTCTAAATATTGTATCCACGAGAGCCTCTTGAATTGATAATGAAGATTCCACTAGTTGGGGAGGTCGGTTTGTCAAGGCACAACTGAATGTGGAGCAGAAAAATCTCAGATAGAATTACACTACATTCCTCATGAAATATGAATCATCTGAATGGGATTCAGTGGAGTCAGATGCTTCATCTGGTTTTGGTGCTGATGGGGATCTTTATGGGGATGGAGAGGTTGATTTTTATTTAATGTTTCTCTTTCTTATTCATTACGGGTCTTTCAGGTTTTTTGGTGTCTTAGGGGGTCCAGGATTATTCAGTGTTGGTCGTTTAACCATACCCCGCCCTTGTCTTCATTATTTTATTTTATTTTAATAAATTTTTGGGGGCTATGAATAGCCTGTCCCTACTCCTTCCTCACCCAATAAAACCACAAAAACCCAAAAATCACACAAAATCAATAAAACCCCTAAAAATCATAAAAATCGTAAAATATAACTAATGTCCTAAAAAACATAAAAAATACAAAACCCCCCAAAAACCCAATGAAAACATTAAAAACGTAAAAACACTTAAAATCACTAAAAACAAAAAAAAATGTTAAAACCCCATAAAAACTATCGAAATACCTAAAATCCCTAAAAATCCATAAATATCCAAAAAAGCTATAAAACCCACTAAAAATTCAAAATCCATTGAAATACACTAAGATATCCTAAAAAACATACAAAAATGAAATCCCCAAAAAACCAAAAATACCCATAAAACTGTAAAAACCTATAAATGGACCTAAAACCCATAAAACCCATAAAAACCCAAAAAACCTAAAAAAACCACTAAAAATATAAATCCATTTAACCACATAAGAACATTAAAAACTATAAAAACACTTAAAAATACTAAAAAAACCATACAGCACTATAAAATCCCTAAAACCCCTAAAAACACTAAAAAAACATAATGTCCATTGAGATGGCTGCTCTGCTCTGCTCTTGTGACGGTGTTCCTGCCGCTTCGCTATTGGATTGAAGACGACGCCGATGGTTGTGCTCTGGCCTCCACCTTCCACAGGGGAGGGCTCGTCTTGGCCCTCTGTTAGAGAAAGATTCTTCCCTTTCTCAGATCCTCACTTGCTTCTAGCTTTCCCACGGATTGAACATTTCCCTAAGGTGCCAGATTTATATGAAGTACTTTCGAAGCTTCCTCTGTAGATTGTGGAGTTCAACAAGTCCTCTTCCCTCCATAATCTAACCCTGGTAGACAGGTTTTTGAACTAGTGTCCCCTAAAAGATGTTTTTGAAAAATTTGTGTTCGAGCATTCGGACCTCCGGGACCGCGCCACTATTGACCTGGTCAATTCCGATCACATTTTGATCTGGTTCTCATCAAAGAAAGATATTATTCCATCCTGGTCAATAGCTCCTCTCAGGTGTGATGTCGGTCATTTTTTCCACTTCTAGTAGAATTATGACTTTCATCTGAATCGTGAGTCCCCAATGATGGAAATCTGGGTAAGTTTCCCTGATCTCCCTCATCCCTTTCAAAACTTGTCCATTATATCAATGCTAGGGAATCTAGTCAGAAGGTTTATTTGTGTAGATAGAAGAACTATGGCCCTATTCCATCCATTTTACCCTAGGGTTTGTGTTGAAATTGACGTCTCGAAGGAGCCAGTAGACTTTGTCTGGATTGAAATCGGTGAGGAGCTTCATTGGAAGCAACCGGTGGTGTTTGAATCATGGGTGGATTACTATGTCTCTTGATTCACTCTTGGTCATATGAAAAGGATATACTGAAGTAGTGATGGTGTGGTGGTTGGGAGTGGTAATGTGATCATGTACCCGAAGTTGATCTCAATAGGGGAGCTGTAGGTGAAGAAGGACGACACTCAGGTCTCTCCACTGGATGTTGGGAGGGATGACAGGGTGGAGGAAGGGGTTTCAACCCCCTGGCAGGGTACTGAAGGAAAAACCATGGTCAAGGACATCTTCAAGCGATTGATGGGTGACTAGGGACTGGGGGTGATGTCCCTCCTGAATTACGGAAGGACATGTCCAATGATGTAAGGACTATTGTCCCATAGGATGACCTTGTCAGGGATGTGAGTATGTAGTTAATATTGACCTTCCAGGAGCTTGCCTCAACCTGAAATAGGTTTACAGGTATAGATCTTTGGTCTCTGTGGGTTGTGAGGAAGGGGGTCCGATGGAACAGGACCTTCAGGAGGTAGAGGATCATAATAATGACACCTAATATATAGAGACGCCCTCCTATAATGATGGATTGAGGGTCTTGGGCCTGGACAACCATATTCCCACTGTATGGTCGACAGAACAAGTACTGATTGATGCTTTTGTGCCTAGGGTTGGTATGTATGATACCACTCATCCTGAGCAGTAATCGAGGGTCTTGGGTGCGGATAACCCCCATCCCACTATACAGTTGATGGAACAAGTGTTGATTGATGCTACTATTCCTGGGTTTGGTCTCTCTGATATCACTCAGCCTGAGCAGCATCTTGGTAACTTTCATGCTGATATGAAGTGCACTGAGAAACCTGATACGAGCTCCACTCTTGTTCTGTTTGAGATGTTTCATCCCTGTGTTGAGATTTTTAATCCGATTATGTTGGATTATTCAGAAATCCCACTTGAGAAGCATAAAATAGATATCTTCCAAAAGCCATATTTGTAACTGTTGGTCTTTCTTAGGGATGAGAATGATGAATACACAAGGCTATCAAAGCTTTTTGGGGATCGTGATGACATTTTTTACACCAGAATGGCATGGATCCAGAGGGAGCAGGAGATGATGGGTAGTCCTGGTTCATCTAGCTACAATCAGAAGAGAATGTCGTGGTCTGTTCCTAAATTTGTCAAGTAGGGCGATATGGGTGTGCCTGCTAGTTCAGCTCACAGGATGGAAAAGGTCATGAGTGAACCTCCACTTAAACGGTGGGCAAGGAGGGACTACTCCTCCCTTCAAAGACCAATGATTACTAGGGACTCCTCAAAGGCTATAAAATGTTATGGAGCTATCCATGGTATAGAAGACCAGGCTGCCAATGTGAAGCCAGATTTGGATCTCAGGAAGTATTGTGCAGCATTCCCCAAGCAATATGAATCCTCTGAATGGGAGTCGATGGACTTGGATGCTTCTACGGGCTATGGTATTGAGGGAGAATCTTATGAGGATGGTGATTTTGGCCTGTACCTACCTTTCTTTTTTAGTTTTTTAGGGTTCCGTTTTTGGGGTCTTTTCGGCATGGGGTTGTGAAGGGTTTCTGGGTGTGGGTTGTTTGAGCCCTACCCTCCCCTGTTTTCTTGTTCTTCTTTTTTTAATAAAATTGGGGGGGTCGGTAATACCCTGGCCCCCACATCTTCATTTCCCCTTAATGTTCCTAAAAACCTAAAAACCCATAAATATCGTAATAAATACACAAAAATCCTTAAAAACATAAAAAACCTTAAAAACCTAAAGTCCACTACGAAAACCTTAAAAACATAAATATAATTAATACCCCTACAAAGCTAAAATACACTAAAATCCCTAAAACCATAAAAATCTTGAAAATCCATAAAAACCCTAAAGATCAAAAAAATCATAAAAATACCTAAAAATCCATAAAATGTAAAAAACATTAAAAACCCTGAAGACCCCTAACAAAACAATTAAAACCAAAAAACACTAAAACTCCTTGAAAATTTAAAAATTGCTAAAAATCCTAAAAGACCCTAAAAACCATAAAAGGGCCACTATAAACCATAAAAACCCCTAAAACCTTAAAAACCCCTAAAAAGCATAGAAAAACATAGGATACCATGAAAAATTATAAAATATATTCAAGACTTTAAAATGTTAAAAAACTATAAAAACCCATAGAACCCTAAAAACCCATAAAAATCATAAAAAATCCCTAAATCCTTAAAATATAAAAACATATAAAATCCCAAAAATCCCTAATAAAACCTTAAAAATCAAAAAACAATGAAACCCATAAAATCCTAAAAACTATAAAAACGTAAAAAACCCTAAAAACCCTCAAACCCATAAAGACAATATAAATGATAAAAACACTAAAATCCCCTAAAATACCAAAAAATGTTAAAAACTATAAATTATATTAAAACCCCAAAGAAAACCCAAAAACAAAAAAAAATATTAAACCCCTAAATGACATAAAAAAACTAAACACTTTAAAAAATTCCTAAAACCCATAAGACCGTGAAATCCCATTAAAACCATAAAAACCCTGAATACTAATAAATACCCTAAAACCACACTAAAAACTCTAAAACCCTTTAAACCCCTAAAACATAAAAAATATAAAAAACCTTAAAAACACCAAAAATGGAAAAAATTCCCCAAAACCCAAAAAACCCATAAAAACACTAAAAACTATCATAAACACTAAAAACCACATAAATCCCTAAAAACCCATAAACCCAATAAAAATATAAAAATCTATAAAAAACACAAAAAACATAAAAACCCCCAAAACAGTGAAAGACCCAAAAAAACCGTAAAAAATAAAAAAAACTTAAACCCCTAAAAATTATAAATGTAAAAACCCTTAAAACCCATAAATACTTAAATCCATAAATCCCTCTAAATCCCTGTAAACCCTAAATGCCCATGGAAATGAAAAAATATATCAAAAAATCGCTAAAAACATAAAAAAAATATAAATACCCTAAAAACCCCTAAAAACATTAAAAACATAAAAACACATAAAACCCCTAGAAAACCTAAAAAACACCAAAAACCATGAAAACCCTAAAAGACCCTAAAAACCTTAAAACTGATAAAAAAAATTGCACCCCTAAAACCCTTAAAAATTCCAAAAAACCCCATAAAATGTGAATACCCAGTAAAAACTCTAAAACCCTTTAAACCCAAAAAAAATGTTAAAAAGTTATAAAAAACCTTAAAATCCCTATAAAACTAAAACCCCAAAGTAACCATAATAACCCTAAAACCCATTAAACACTAAAACCCTTCAAAATCCGAAAAAACCCTAAAAACCCCTAAAATCCTAAAAATACCTATAAACCAATAAATAAGTGGAAATATTTAAAAACCTTTTAAACTGATAAAAAATAAAAAAAACTATAAAATTAAATTTCTAACTAACCATAACATTGCTAAAAACCCTAAAAATATCCAAAAAATCATAAATTCAATAAAAAAACTAAAACCATGAAGACCCTAGAGACCTTAAAAAATCGTAAAAACATATAAAAATCCTAAAACCACACAAAAATCTCAAAAAAAACCTTCAATCCCATAAAAATGTTAAAAAATATAAAAAAATCATTAAAAGCATAAAAGCTCAAAAAAATATATAAAAATCGAAAAAATTCAAAAAAGTCCTAAAACCCCAAAAAACCCTAAAATCCATAAAAACATTAAAAAAATAAAAAACATTAAAAAAAGTAAAATTATCTAAAACCATAAAAAACCATAAAAACATAAAAAATCAAGAAAAACATAAAAACCTAAAAAAATTATACCCCCCAAAAAACCTATAAACCAAAAAAACCAAAAAGACCCCTAAAAAACAAAAAACACTCTAATCCTGTAAAACCCTAAAATCCAATAAAAACTCTAAAATCCATTTAATATTATTAAACATAAAAAACATATAAAAACTGTAAAAGATTTAAAAAAACTCAAAAAAAGTATCTAAAAACCCTATAAAACCATAAAACACACAGTAATGGTAAAAAACCTATAAAACTCAAAATCCCTAAATCCCCAAAAAACATAAACATCATAAAAATCATTCAAAATACCTAAAACCATAAAACCCCCTAAAATGTGAAAATCCAAAAGTTCACCTTAAAAACCTAAAAACACTTAAAACCACTAAAAACCTAAAAACCATAAAATATTCAAAAACCCTAAAACCCTAAAAAACCAAAAAAAAGATAAAACCCAATAAATATCATAAAAATCCCTTAAAATCCATAAAAATATTAAAAACCCTAAAAACTAATAAAATCATAAAAACAAAAAAAACAATTAAAACCCCTAAAACCTAAAAATGCTAAAAACCATTAAAATACACTTAAAACTCTAAAAAACCTAAAAACCTCAAGGGTTTGGAAATTCTCCCATGGTTGCTGCCCTTCGACACTTTATTTCTCATAAGCCTCTGTTAATTGGGTTAGCAGAACCCATGATAAAATTTGATAATTGGAAGGGTTTCAACTGGAACTCTCTTGGATATTCCCTTATCTCATCAAATGTTGGAGCTGATGGTATGAGAACCTTATGGATCTTGGTGCATAACAGTGTTCAGGTTTTCTTAGTTGATTCGAGCCTATAGATTATTTCCATTAATATCCACTGGAGTGCTGACATTCTCACCCTTTATTTCATGTACGCTTCCTGCTCGTACAACACTCTATGACTTCTCTGGAAGAAGATGGAGTAGGTTAGTGAGAACATTGACAACAGATGGGTGGTGATTGGGGACTTTAACACAGTACTAAGGCCTAAGGAAAAGTTGGGTCTGCACTTCTCCCGTTCTACTGAATAGGACTTTGCCTCTTTCCCGGATCACTGTGACTTATCTGAGGTCTCCATTTCAAGAGTCGCGTTCACCTTGGGACAATACACCATTAATGGAAGACAAGACAACAAGCTGGACAGATTCTTTGTGCACATGGGTGATGGAGGATCCCTGATGGATATTTCTGGCTCACCCTCCAAAAATTTAATTTAGACCACAATCCTCTTGTTTTTGAACTATGGGATCAAATTTCTAGATCATCCCCCCCTCCCATTTAAATTCAATAATTCATGGTTCACAATATCAGGGTGAAAGGAGGAGGTTTTGAAGGCATCGAGTGCTACTTTCACTAGTAGCCCTCACTTCATTGTGTTTTCAAAGTTGAAGGAGGTTAAACGCTGGATTAGAGAATGGTTTAAGCAGTCCTTCTCAAGGATGGATAATGATATCATTGTGGTGGAATCTCAGCTGGCCGTGTGTCAACTCATTGCTCAACAGCAGAACTCGCCATCAGATAAGGAGCATCACTTATATTCAAAGCTTGATGAGCTGTTGGCCCTCAATAAAAGTCTTGCGAAAACACACTTTAATGTTAAGTGGCTATAAGATGGAGATCAGAACTCCATGTTCATACATGTATTTCCTAGAGAAAGGCGTATCAGAAATACCTTGAGTGATGTCCGAGTTGGTGATAGCACTTTCACCATGATTGAGGACATTGCCAAGGCTTCGGTGGATTACTTCCAGGAGCTGTACACAGATGATGGTCAATTCTTTACCATGTTTTTTGACTCCATTTCATCATGTATCACACCCATGTAGAATGAGGATCTCACAGCAGCCCCTCCAGAGGAGGAAGTTCGAGCAGCGCTCTTCTCTCTGAATTTGGATAGCGTTGCGAGGCCTGATGGTTTGGGAAATAATTTTTTCATGTTCTATTAGGACATTCTTCATGTGGATATCACTAATGCGGTGAGAGAATTCTTCCTTTCGGTAACTCTTCCACATGGCTCAAATGCTAACTTTATTTCTCTAATTCACAAGAAAGAGAATGTCATCGCGATTGGAGACTTCCTCCCAGTTGCTGTTGGTAACACCATCCCGAAGATAATTAGAAAATTTATTGTCATCAGACTAGGGAAGATGTTAGGCGACATCATTACTCTAAACCAATTTGGTTTTGTTCTGGGAAGGATCATCCAAACCTGTCTCTTTTCGGCCTCGAAGGGGATCAATGTTATCAGGAATAAGTCAAATCAGGGTAGCTTTGCTTTAAAGATGGATATTTCAAAGGAATTTGATACAATAAAGTGGAGTTTCATCTTTGATATCCTCAGTTGATATGGCTTCTCCCGCAACTTCATCAGGTTGATTTCTTCAATCCTTCACAGCACCAGGGTCTCAGTTTTGATTAATGGCTCCCTATATAGATTCTTCACATGCTCTCGTGGGGTCTGACAGGGGGATCCTATTTCTGGCTTTCTCTTTGCTATGGTGGAGGATTACATGATCTGATGCATCCTTGACATTGTGAAGGTGGGGCTGTAATCCCCAATCAAAGATGGTCGCAATCTCTTTGTCCCTACACACCTTCTCTATGTGGATGACATTCCCTTGTTTGGGTAGGCTGATAAGCAAAGTTTTTTCACAATAAAGAGAATCTTCCACCACTATGAATGTGAGGCTGGGTAGGCCATTAGTTGGATTAAGTAAGCGATTATTTTTGGAAAGGGTTTCTCTTCTCCAAAGAAGACACACATTTCGAACATTCTAGGCATGAAGCGAGGCTCCCTTCCCTTCACCTACTTAGGCATCCCTCTCTTTTGGGGGAAAGCAAGGAGCTGGTACTTTGAAATAATTGCCTCTAAAACCACCCAGCAAATGTCTAAATGGAAGGGAAAGTCCCTTTTGCAGGCTGGACAGGTCTGCTTGGTCAATTCTGTTATCACCTCAATGTTCGTTCATGCATTTTCCATTTATAGATGGCCAGCAAGCCTCATCAAAATCTTAAATACCAAAATTAGAAACATTGCTTGGATTGGTTCTATTGCTGAGAATTAATTGTTTTCTATTGCCTAGAAACACTGGACAAAGCCGCTTGATATGGGTGGGCTTGGTATCAAGGACCTACGATGTTTCGACAATTCTATGGTTGGGAAATTTACCGGGGGCTTTCTCAATCCTCAGAATGATGGACTCGACTTTCTCAAGGAATGATTCACTCGCAGGATTTGCGAAGGCTTTATGGGGTATCTTTCCTCCTCAGTCTGGCCGACCATAAGATCCTTGTACAAAGACATTATGTCCAAAGAAAAATGGATTGTGTCCAAGAATTATAATATGAACTTTTGTTCTACAACATGGTTGGAACAGCCCATCTCGGAGTTTTTGACACCTCCGCCTGACCTGCAAAACCTTACTATTGCTGATCTCGTACGGCAAAGTGATGAATCAATTTCCCCCCTCCCAGATTTTATTGCTATGAAAGTTCAATGGTATGATTTTGCTGATATTCACACTCTCATCTGGATTCCCAGCACGGTGCCCTCTAGGTCCTGTACCTCCACCATGGATGATTAAATTCAGAACACCATTCATTCCCCCTTCACACTTCACTCTTATCTGGAAAATTTAGAGAAATAGGCTCCCGACACATGATCAGCTCCAGCTCACTGGATGGAAACTTGCTTCTTTCTGTTTCTTATGCAGGAAAGCTGAGGAGAGTTGCAACAATATTTTCATGCATTGTACCTTTGTTGAGGAGCTATGGCACTAACTATCACGGTTTTTTGGGATGACCTGCTGTTTTCAAGGGAAGATTTGTGACTTCATGCACGCACTAGTTGAGTGGAACTAGAGAAACCATGTCCGGAATCTACTGCTGGCTGTGGTGGCTGTGACCATTCATTACATTTGGGCTTCCCAGAATGTAGCTGCCTTCAATCGACAGCCCCTCTCACTGTAGGGGGAGTGGTGGAGATCTACAAGGTGATACATAGTGCCTCACAGATACAAACAGGTTTATGTTTAATGATTTCAATGAATTGATAGAGATACATTCACTTGGCATGGCTGGAAGGGGCATAAAACCATTGGTATTGAAGTATATTAGATGGATCCCTCCACTTCCATCATGGATAAAGGTAAACGTTGATGGAATGACCCTTGGAGATCTCGGCCCATCGGGGTTTGGCGGCGTCTTCCGCACCTCTTGGGGATTCTTGAAGGGCTTCTTATTTCAGTTTCTTATGGATGGCTATGCTTATGAAGTGGAGATGTGGGCGAACATAAAGGTTGTGAAGTTTTCATGCCAGTTCAATTGGTCACAAATTTGGATTGAATCAGATTTGATGCTTGCGGTTTCTTCTTTAAAGAGACATTCTAGGGATGTTCCTTGGAGACTTCTGCCACATTAGATTGAGTTCCTAGACATGTCTCAGAACCTGAACCTCAATGTGTCACATGCTTACAGGGAAGCTAATTCGGTTACTAATGCCCTCTCCAAACAGGTGATTCAAGAGAGATCCTCAATGTGGTCTTTTGCCACGCCATCTTATTGTATTCCATTCATGGACTTGGATCAGAAGGGCGAAATTCACACTCTCCCTTGTAGGCCCATCTTGTAGCTGTCTTGTTTAAGTTTTAATTTATTTTGGGGGGCTAGGTTTGCCTTGCACTGAACCTATTCTTCCCTAAAACCCCTAAAACCTTAAAATCCCCTAAAACCTAAAAAAACGCTGAAAATCATAAAAACCCTAAAATCACTAAAAATGATAAAAACCCATTAAACCCTCAAAATTTTATAAAAAATCAAAAAAAAACTTATAATCCCTAAAAAACAAAAAAAAACCCTAAAACCCAAAAAACACAAAATACCATAAATACCATAAAACCCTAAAAACCAAAAAAATCCTAAAAATCCCTAAAAATACCTAAAAATATAATAACCCTAAAACCCTAAAAATACCTATAAGAACCTTAACAAAATAAAAACACATAAACAAACTAAAAACTAGAAATGAAAAAAAAACCCAAAAAACCATAAAATGACCCAAAAACCCCACAAAACTCTTCAGGACCATAAAATCCCTAAAAAACTCAAAACCCTAAAACCTAGAAATACTATAAAAAGCACTAAAAATCCAAAAAACACATCAATCCACAAAAAATTCCAAAAACTCTCAAAAACCATTAAACCCCTAAAAATGAAGGAAACCCTAAAAACCCAAAAAAACCATAAAATCCATTTAAAAAACTCTAAAACCCCTTAAAACTCATAAAAGAGTTAAAAAACACTAAAAACATAAAAACTATAATAACAAAAAAGACCTAAAACCCAAAAAAACCAAAAACCCCAGAAAATCTTTAAAAATCATAAACACCACAATAATCCTAAATGTTGATAAATATCCTAAAATCAAAAATACCCCAAAACCCCTAAAAATATAATGAAACCCAAAAAATCTAAAAAGTGGTGGATGAACCTGAAAAGGTGACGGATGAACCTGAATCTAAACACAAAAAGAAACCTGTAGGAAGGCCCCCCAAGAAGAAGGGAGGGAAGGGAAAACAAAAGGGAAGTTCACAGCCCAAGAAGAACCAGACCCCTCTTAGGGAAAAATTGCCACCTTCTCAATGAAGATCATGATTTGGAATTGCATAGGTCTTGGGAACCCCCCCTCCCACGACCTGAGCCCTCAGTCACTTCCTCTCCACCTATCGTCTAATTCTTATAGGCATTTCTAAATCTATGTCCATGTTTGATGACTATATTAGTATCATGTGTTCCAACCTTGGATACTCCCTTGTCTCACATAATAATGCTAATGGTTTCCTGGAGACCTTATGGGTACTCATGCATGACGGCACCCAGCTTATCTCCTATGAAATGAGTAACCAAATAATTTCACTCCTAATATATCCTCTAGACAGCACTCTAAACCTCTACTTTATCTAATCCTCATGTGTATACACAGAGAAGAGGAAACTCTTGAGTGTTCCAATCCAAACCAGTGGAAAAATCTGGCACAATTGGATAGTGATAGGGGACTTCAATACATTCCTAAGGCCTGATTAAAAGACTGGACCTCCTTCTCCCAGATTGTTGTAGAGGAATTCTCATGTTTTCTTGATCAATGAAACCTCATTTAGGCCCCCATTGCTAGAGACCAATTCACATGGGAAAGACACACCATCAACAGAATTCAGGCGAGCAAGATCGACAAATTTTTTACTTAGATTAATGATAGGGGCACACCTTGCTACATTACAGGATTCACTCTCCCAAAGTTCAACTCTGATCACAATCCCATAATTTTGGAAATAAGAGTGGTGGCAGCAGGTAGCCACTACTACCCTTTAAATTAAAAAATTTCGTTCTCAAAATACTGGGTTTTAGAGAAGTGATTATGCAAGGATGAAATAACATAATCCATTGTTTCCCACACTTCATTATGGCTTCCAAACTTAAGAAAATCAAAGGGATTCTTAGGGAGTGGAGCAAGGCCTCCTTCTCCCAGCTCGATGATGACATCAAGGTGGCTAGATCATAGCCTGCTTTATGTCATATTAACAACCAATAGTTGAATGCTCTTTCTAGGGGGAAGATAAAGTTTCACTCCAAGCATGATGATCTGTTGGGATTTAAGGAAAAGCTGGGAAAAAACCAATTCAAAGTGAAATGTCTTAAAGATGGTGATAAGAACTCCAAATTCATTCACCGTATTCATTTGGAGAAAATGATCAAGAAAGGTCTGAATGTTTTCTGAATTAATGGCACGATGTTGAAAAATGAAAGCAATATCTCTAACATCTTTGTTGGATACTTATAGGAGCTCTATAATGATGCTGGAAATGAATGGACCCTAAACCTCATGGGATCTATCACTCCATGCATTGTGGACTTCAAAAATATATCCCTCATGAATGTTCCCCTTGAAGAGGAGGTGAGAGCTTCCCTCTTCTCTATAATCATGTAAAGTTCCCCTGGTCTGGATGGATTTTTCCATAAATCATTCATGTTATACTGGGATATTGTGCATGTTGATCTTACCGGTGCTATTATAGAATTCTTCCTCTCCTACTCATTACCTCATGGGACTAACTCAAACTTCCTCACTTTGCTTCCCAAAAAAGAGAATTCCATTGAAATATGTGATTTTCGTCCTATTGTCATCAGAAAAACCATTCCAAAAATCATAATCAAGATCCTCACTCTCAGGATAGAGAGGATCACCTAGGATTTTATTACCCCTAATCAATTTGGGTTTGTCCCTAGCCATAGTGTCCAAAACTGCCTATACTCAGCATCAGAAGGTATCGACATCATGAGGAAAGTTTCAAAGCCTTGAAGCTTTTCTTTGAATCTAGATATCGTGATGACCTTTGTCACCATCAAATGATCATTCATTATTGGTGTCCTGACCAAGTACAGTTTCTCCACTTTATTCATGAAATTAGTTAACACCATTATTTCTAGTTCCAGGATTTCTATTCTCATCAATGGATCCCTGAGAGGGTTATTCCAATGCTCCCATGGCGTCAGACAAGGAGACCCTCCTTCAAGCTTACTCTTTGTGGTCACGGAAGATTACTTGAGCCGATGCATGATTGACCTTCTACATGCTAGTCTTTTTACCCCAATAATGGAAGAAAATGACCTTTATGTGCCCCCACATCTACTATATGATGATGACATCCTTCTCTTCAAAACATCCAACTAGTAGACCTTGATTGATGTCAAAAGGCTCTTCCAGCAATATGAGGATGTTGCAGGCCATGCTATCAGTTGGAACATATAGTCCATTATTTTTGGAAAAGGGGTCTATATCCAAATATAGCATCGCATTTTCATATCTCTAGGAATAATGAGGGGATCCCTCCCCTTTATGTATCTGGGAGTTCCTTTATTCCGGGGGAAAGTGAAAAGTTTCCACCTTGAAAGCATCTCGCTCAAAATTAACCAACAACTAGAACGATGCATAGGGAAAACTCTATCACAAGTAGGAAGAGTTTTCTTGATCAACTCCATTATAACATCCATGTTTATATAAGCCTTTTCCATTTACAGATGGCCCACAAGCCTGATAAAAAATATGAAAGATAAGATTTAGAACGTTGGACGGACGGGATGCATTGATGAAAGAAAATTAATCTCCATTGTTTGGAAGGATTTTACTAAACCCACTAATATGGGTAGTATCGACATTAAAGATATCTGGAAATTCAACGATGCTATCATTGGGAAATTCTCCTGAAATATGTTCAATTCACAAGATGGGGGCATGGAATTCTTAAGGTAAATGTTCAATCCCAAACTTTGTGAAGACTTTTCTGGTTACATCCCTTCATTGATTTGTACTATGATCAGATCCTCATATAGAAACATAATCTCTCAATAAAAATGGATAGTCTCGAGGCACTCAAACTTGAACTGCTCAACATCTACCCAGCTTGAAATGCCAGTCAACGACTATGTATAGCCTCCCCCCAACTTGCAACAACTATCTATTGCCAACTTCAACAACAGGATGGGGGAGCTTTATGGGACCCTTCTTGAAAACATCTTCCTACAAATAAGTAATTATCATTTCACTGACACTGATTGCCTCATTGGGAAACCCATCCTTGTTGGACAGTTGAGCATAAGGGATTTCTACTGGTATAAATGTGACTGAGGCACCCAACCACTAACATGGCTCTCCAAATTCAGGAGAACCTTCATTCCACCTTCAAATTACATTCTTCTCTAGAAACTGTGGAGGAACAGACAATCTGTGTGGGAGAAACATAAGAAACCTAGATGGATCTTATCCTCGCCTTTCCCAACCTGTCTCCAAGTAGAGGAAAATGTGTAGCACACATTCCTTAACTGCAGGCTCACAGTCTCTCTTTGGGATTTTTGTGCAGAATTTTTTCAGTCAAAAATTCTGCATGGACAACACTCTGGAAGATCTTTTTAACAGTGTCATCAGTGTGGACAAAAGTCAGAAGATTGAGAACTATATTCTCACTATAGTCGCAGCCCTTTCAAACTGTGTGTGGATAGCCTAGAATAAGGCTATTTTTGAATCAAAAATCATCTCCCTACATGGTGGAATCCTGGCGATCCATAAAACTATTCATACGACATCCCACATTCAAACCAGAGAAATGGCTGAGGACAAGAATGACTTAATCATTTTCATTGCTCTTGGTGTTTCTGGTAGGTGCATGTAACCAACGCCCATGAAATTCAATTGGTGGATCCCTCCAATTACAGGAAGGATCAAAGTGAATGTGGATGATGCCGCATCAGGATCACATGGTCTCGTAGGTTGGGGAGGTGTGTTCCGCACTTATAGAGGCTTCTTCAATGGATGCTTCTTAAATTTACTAGGGATTGGATGCGCTAATGAGGCGGAACTTTGGTCCATCATCAAAGCAGTTTGGTTCGCAACGCAGTTTGATTGGAAGCTCCTATGGATTGAGTCCGACTCAATGCTGGTGGTGGAGGCCCTGAGAAGTAGATCAAGAATAGTACCATGGAAGATACTCCTACAATGTATTGAATTCCTCAAAGCTTCACAAGATGTGAAACATCCTATCACACATGCTTTTTGGGAAGAAAACGTGGTGGCAGACGCTCTCTAAAAGAATGAAATTGAAGATAGGGTCTTCATGTGGTCCTTTGTCACTCCACCTTATTGTACATACCTTGTGGGATCAGACATGAAGTGTGATACACACACCTATTTTTGTAGGCCCTTATATTAAGAACATATACCTTTCTTCTTTTTAATTAAATTTGGGCACCTGGTCCGCCTGGTCCTGCGACTTCCTTTCCCTATAAACCATACAATTCCATAAAAATCCTTAAAAATCCCAAATAATGTAAAAACCCATAAAAACACTGAAAATACATAAGAAAACCATAAAAAACTAAAAAAACTTAATACCCCTAAAAACCATAAAACGCTAAAAACCATAAAACTCCTAAAAACCATAAATACCCTAAAAACCCAAAAAACCATAAAAACACTTAAAAACCTTAAAAACAAATAAAACTAAAAAATCAATAAACCTCTAAAACACATTTGTACCACTAAAATTGTAAAAAAAACATTAAAAATAATCTTCAAACACAAATAAAATAAAAAACCATAAAACCCCAAAAAACAGAAAAACCCAAAATACCATCAAAAACCCTAAAACCCTAAAAAAATAAAAAACCTAAAAAAGCCCTTAAAATACAAAATAACTAAAACACACTAAAAACAAAAACACCATAAGAAAACCTTAAAAACATAAGAACACTAAAACCGAGTAAAAAAAATAAACACCCTAGACCCCTAAAACCCCAAAAAACAAACAAAATCCATAAAAAACGTAAAAACAGTAAAAAACCTAAGAAATCCCTAAAAATGCAAAAAAATGTAAAAAACCCTAAAATCTAAAATCCCCTAAGAAAACCATGAAAACGAAAAAAAAAATTAAAACACCTAAAACCCCTAAAATATGTTAAATCTCTAAAACACCCTAAAACCCAAAAAACCCCAAAACCCCTCAAAATCCCCAAGACCCTAAAGAACCATAAAAATCATAAAAATTCCGTAAATATCCCCAAAACCCTAAAAACCAATAAAATTTTAAAAACCCTAAGAAAACCTTAACAACCTTAAAACACATAAAACCCCCAAAAACCTAACAAGACTCTAATAACCTAGAAACCCTAAAATTAACATAAAACCCCCTAAAACCCTAAAACCACCTATAAACCATAAAAACTCTAAATACCCATTAAATTATAAAAACTACTTAAAACTCTAAAAACCCTCTAAACCTTTAAAAATATTTTAAAACTCTAAAAACATTAAATCCCTAAAATATCGGAAAAAATTTTAAAACACAAAAAAGCATAAAAACCCTAAAACCCTAAAAAATAGTAAAAACCCCAAAATCCTTAATAACCCTAAAAAATAATAGAAACCTAAAAAATATTAAGAATTCCAAAAATCATAAAAACCCTTAAATCCTTGAAAACCCATAAGATAACATTAGAAAACTAAAAATACTTAAAATCCAAAAAAAATAAAAAGAAGGATAAAACCCCATAAACTCTCAAAATCCCTAAAAACAATAAAACCATAAAGATCCTGAAAAAACATAAAATTAACCCAAAGAGTGAATAAACGAAAATACCCCTGAAGTAACCTTATAAAACAAAAAAACAAATGAAAAAAATGGAAACCCCCTCAAATAATCAAAAAACCCTAAAAACCCTAAATACCATAAAAACACTAAAAACTCGTAAAACAGCTATAAAATGACTAAAAACTCCAGAACCCTTTTAATCACATAAAACAAATAAAAATTATACAAAACCCTACTATACCCTAAAAATTCAAAAAACCCCTAAAATCCTAAACAAAACAAAAAAATGTTAGAACCCTAAAAACACTAAAAACCTTATTTTTCCCGAAAACCCTAAAAACCCTACAAATCATAAAAAATACATAAAAATTCCAAAAAATTTAAAAACCCGGAAAATCATGAAAATCCAAAGAAAACCAAAAAGACCAAAAAACACCTAAAACACACAAAAAACTGAAAAAAAAATCAAAACACTCAAAAACTCTAAAATACCCAAAATTTCTCAAATCCTCTAAGAGTCATTAAAAATACTAAAAAAATCTTCAAATCCATAAAATGTAAAAAACTCTAAAAACTGAAAAAAAAACCCTCAAAAATCTGTCAAAACAGAAAAAAAAATTAAAACCCCTAAAAACATAAAAAAAATTAAAAAACCTAAAAATAACCTAAAATACACTGTTAACATAACATCCCCTAAAACATTAAATCCCCTAAAACCCCTAAAAACCTTCGAAACCCACTAAAAACATTAGAATCCCTTTTAACCCATAAAAACATTAAAAAAAGTAAAAAACTAAAAAAACAATTTAAAATTTAAAAAACATAAAATTCCAAAAAACACAAGGACCTTAAAAACTCATAAAACCCTCAAAATAACTAAAATACAAAAAACATAAAAAACATAAAAATCCAAAATAATCCAAAATAATTAAAAACCTGTAAAAACCCTAAAAACACCTAAGAAATCATAAAAAACTAGAAAAATGTAAAACCACTAAAAACTTAAATACACTAAAAACCCTGAAAACCATATAAATCCTAAAACCCCAAAACACCATAAAAACACAATAAATTTATAAAACCTTAAAACTATAAAAATTATCAAAATTCGCAAAAAAATACCTAAAATGTATAAAACCATCAAAACCATGGAAACCCTTAATAAAACCTTAAAACCCAAAAAAATTTAAAACATCAAAATAACATAAAAATGGTCAAAACCTTAAGAAATCCTAAAAGTCCTTAAAAACCTCAAAACCACCATAAACTATAAAATCCCCTAAAACCCTTGAAAATTCTAAAACCCCATAAAACCCTACAAAACGACTAAAAACTCTAAAAAACCTTCAAACACCAAATAATGTTAAAAAACTATAAAGAACGTTAAAACCCCTAAAAACTCAAAAAAAACCTAAAATCCAAAAATACATTAAAACCCTAAAAACACTATAAAACTGTAAAACCCCAAAAAATCACTAAAAACCATTGAAAATAATATGAAACCTAAAAAATCCCTAAAAACCACTAAAACAGAAAAACCCAGAATCCCTTAAAACCCCCAAGAAAACCATAAAAAAACAAAATCAGGTAAAACCCCTAAAAACCTAAAAAATGATAAAAATAATAAAACCCCTAAAAATAATAAAAACCCTAAAAAATAAAAAATCCTAAAAAAGTAAAAACAATTGAAATCATAAAAAAATCACAAAAAATCCAAAAAAATAACTCTAAATACCATAAAATATCTTTAGAAAACACTACAAACCAATAAACAATTAAAACCCCTATAAAACATAAAAAAACAAAAAGAATCCAAAAACCCGAAGAGACCCTAAAAACCTAAAAAACTAAAAACCCCTCAAAACCATAAAAATTCTCTAAAATCTTTAAAAACCCTTAAAAATCAATAAAACCCTAAAACCACTAAAATTTATAAAAAATATTGAATCCCCTAAAAATGAAAAAAGATATTAAAAAACTAAAACCCCAAAAATCAATAAAAAAAGTAATGACCCAAATAAAACATAATAAAACTAAAACCCATAAAACTCATCAAAATTCACAAAAATCAAAAAAACCATAAAATCCAAAAAATATCTAATATACCTCAAAATGTAAAAAAACCTATAAACCATTAAAACTCCTAGGAAATCCTTACAAACCTAAAAACACTTAAAACCCCTAAAAATTAAAAAATACATAATACCCTAAAAAGACACTAAAAACACTAAAACCCTCTAAAACCATAAAACCACTGGAAACCACTAAAAACCCTAAAACCAATAAAAATCCAAAAACCTACTATAAACTCTCAAAACCCTTTAAACCCCTAAAAATGTAAAAAAATATAAAAATATAAAAATCCCCTAAAAACTAAAAAAACTAAAAATCAATGAAACATAAAAACCCTAAAAAACCATAAAAACCCTTAAAAACCATTAAAACCAAAAAAATCCAAAAAAGTTTTAAAAATACCTAGGGTCCTTTGAAACCCGGTATCCTTAAGGGACTTTAATGAGATTGATGCATCTAAAAGACAACTTGATTTTGTTTGGATTGTTATTGGTGATGAGCATCAGTGGAAACAACCTGTGATTTTTGAGTCGTGGACTGATTTTTGCTCCTCCTATTGGAAATTAGAATATAGAGGTCGGGCTTGCAAATGTGGTGTCATAAAATGTGGTGTTTTGAATCGAGATCAGGAGGTGACTAGTGAAGGGAAGAAGGAGTCTATGCACACATATACTAAACTCTTGAATTTGGTTTAGGTTGAGTGTGGTGAAGGGGGTCAGGTTCTGGTGGGGTGCATGTTAAGGAGGTCATAGTGGCTGTTTCAAGTGGGAAATAAATGACTTGTGCTAAGGGGGTGTCACCTACAATTGGTCTAGGTTCTAGATTATTGAGCCCAATGTTTGTGATGGATGGTCTTCCGGTTCTGCTGGGGGCCATGGGTCTGCAGTAGGTGATCACAATTTTGGGAAAGTGGTTCTTTAGTGCCAACTCATGAACAAGGTGAGTGGTATTTTCAATAGATTGAGGACCGAATTGAAGCTTTCAGATGATGGAAGTTCATTATGCAGGGAGGTTTCTGCTGGTGGGATGTCTATTACCTCTGATAGCATTTTGAATTAGAGGCAGAAAGTCGTTCCAACTTTAAACCACATTGAAGGGATAGAGCTTGAGGAGGAGGTGCAAGGGTATCCAATTTTTGATGTTGGGAGTGTGAGGTCAGCTATATAGGCACAGAGTGAGGTGCAGGCCATCGTTGTAGGGAGTGATGGAGGGAGTGTGTCCCAGAATGCTAGTGAAGCTGAGATAATGTTGGACACCACTAGGCACTCGGATGGTGATGTTGAGAAAAAAGAAAAAAGGAGTTACAAGTTATTGTTCATAATAGTGATGGGATTGTTGTGGATGAGGGGAAAGTAAGAAAACTTCCTGGGGAGGAGGGGCATGGGTCTCTGGTTGCTAATGTTGGGAGTGCAAGGTTTGTTGTATAAGAGCTGAGTGGGGTGCAGGTCGTCGCTGTTGGGCATGAAGGAGGGAGTGTGGCCCAGAATGATTGTGAATCTGATCCATTGTTGGAAATCATTGGGAACTTGGATGGTGTTAGTGAGATGAAGAAAAGGGAGATTCACGGGCTTCTGTATTATAGTTATGGGACTTTTGAGAATGATCCTTCTTACCAGGGGAAGTAAGAAAGCTGCCTAGGGAGGAGGGGAAATTGTATCTGGCTCAGGCTGGTGTGGTGTCTCCGCCTTGTCTAGTTATTGAGGAACTTTTCCTAGTGGTTCCTAGTGTCCCACAGTGTGGGGTTCTTACTGACTGTTCCATAAATCTAGAAGCCTCCTTCTTCCATGATCATGATTTTTTCTAGAAATATGGTAGAAGGATGAATCAAAATATGGCTTTAATCATTAAAGAGAGGGCCTTTATAGAGGTGGCCATTCCATATGGGAAGGAAAACATACCTACAGGGGTCTCTTTATTTTCTTGAAATAGGAATCCAAGGATGGACTACTCTACTTTTCAAAAGACATTGTCCATGAGAGCGTCTTGAAATGATAAGGAAGTTTCCTTTGGTAGGGGAGGTCGGTCTGTCAAGGAACAACTGAATGTGGAGAAGCAACATCTCATAGAGTATTACACTACCTTACTAAAGAAATATGAATCATCTGAATTGGAGTCGGTGTAGTCGGATGCTTCCTCTGGTTATGGTGCTAATGGGGACCAATTTGGGATGGAGACGTAGATGTGTTGTTCCTTCTTGTTTCTCTTATTCTTTTTGGGTCTTTTGGGGTTTTAGAGTCTTGGGGGGTCCAGGGTTTTTCGATGTGGGTTGTTTGGCCCAACCCTACCCTTGTCTGCTTTTCTTTTCTTTTAATAATTTTTGGGGGGTCATGAATAGCCTGACCTCGCACCTTCCTTACCCTATAAACCTTGAAACACCCAAAACCCATAAAACCCTAAATACATAAAGAAAATATAAAAACATTTAAATCCATAAACACATTAAAAACATTATAAAACATTAAAATCCATAAAAACCTCCAAACAATATCTATAAACAAGTACCCATAAAATTATAAAAAACCTAAGAACCCTAAAAACCACAAAATCCCTATAACCCTAAAAAACATAAATACCCTAAAAACACTTAAAATCCATAAAAACATAAAAAATCCAAAAAATACATGAAAATACTTAAGGAAAACATGAAAAACAAAATAACACTTAAAACCTATAAAACCCTAAAAAAAAGTTAAAAACCCTCAAAACCCCAAAAGCAAAAAAACCCTAAACCCCCTAAAAGCACTAAAACCCCATATCTATTATAAACAATCACTAAAAATGTCTAAAAATGTTAAAAACCAAGATAACCCCTATGATAAGCGTAAAAACATAAAAAAACATAAAACCCCAAAAAATAACAAATGACCTTAAAACCCTATGAACCCCTAAAAACCACAAAGACCCCAAAAAACCCAAAAAAAAACCCCCAAAAACCACTAAAAATGTAAAAAAATTTAAACTCACAAAACCATTAAAAATTGTAAGAAACTTAAAAAACATAAAAAACTAAAAAATACCTAAAAATACAAAGTAACTCTAAAGACACTAAACCCCTTAAAAGCAATAAAAACCTTCAAAATCCCCAAAACCCCTAAATACTATAAAAATCGAAAAAAATAATAAAAATTATTCATAATGTAAAAAACCCTAAAACCCATAAAAACCCTAAGAAACCCTTAAAAACAATAAAAACACTTAAAATCCATAAAACATAAAAACACTATAATCCCTAAATCCCCGAAAAAACCCATAAAACCCCATAAAACCCATAAAACCCTAAAAACCCTAAAAGCATAAAAATAATCGAAATCCAAAAAAATCCATAAAAATACAAAAAAAACCTAAATCCATTAAAAAACCCTAATAAAATGCTAATAACATAAATACACATAAAACCCCTCAAAACCTAAAAAATGATAAAAACCCTAAAAACCCACAAAAAAGAACCTAAACACTAAAAAACCCTAAAAATATTTAAAAACATGAAAATCCATAAAACACCTAAAAAGACCACTAAAAACTATTAAAACCCTTTAAATCCCTAAAATCATTAAAAACTATAAAACCCATTAAAATTCATTTAAAAATCCAAAAAACCTAAAAACTAAATTCCATAAAATCCCAAAAAACATAAAAAATCCAAAAAACCCTCCAAATCCCAAAAAATTTAAAAACCCATAAAAATCATAAAAAGCACTAAAAATATCTAAAAATAACTAAAAATATAAAAAAACCCTAAAACCATGTAAAAACCTTAGAATATCATAACATACATTAAAACCCCTAAAACATAAAAAACACTAAAATCCATAAAAATCTGAAAACCCATAAAAGAAATAATAACCCCAAAAACCTAAAAAACCCATATCAACCATAAAAATGTTAAAAAGTAAAAAAATCCATTTAATACTCTAAATACTTACAAAAATAAAAAAATCCTAAAACCATAAAAAACACCAAATCCATAAAAACCTAAAAAAACTATAAAAACCCTAAAAACCTTAGAAAACCTTCAATTTCCATAAAACTCTAAAAAACCACAATCCATGTAGAAAATCCCTAAAATCACTAAAAATGTAAAAAATCATAAAAACCTTGAAAACCCTATGAAAACCTTAAAAACATAAAAACCCCAAAAGCCCATAAAATACATAAAAATGCTAAAAACCAAAAAAACCCTAAAACCACTAAAAACCCAAAAAAAATCATAGAAACCCTCAAAATCCCTAAATACCATTAATGTCTTATGAAATCTTTAAACATCCCTAAAATGTAAAAAAAACACTAAAACCCTTGAAAACCCTATGAAAACCTTCATAGAACTAAAATCACGTGAAACCCCTAAAAAACCTAAAAATGCTTAAAACCATTAAAAAGACTATAAAACCCCTAAAACCGCTAAAAACTACCAAAATCCAAAAAAACAATAAAAAAACTAAAAACCAAAAAACACTTAAACACTAAAAACCCTTTAAACCCTAAAAATGATAAAAAGACTCTAAAAACCATAGATCCCTAAAAAAGTCAAAAAAAACCCTAAAACCCAAAAAAAATAAAAAAAACCAAAAAAATACTCAAAATCCCTAAAAACCCTAAAAATACATAAAAATCCTAAAAAACCCAAAAAAAATAATTAAATACATAAAATCCCTAAAAACTCTAAAAAAGCCAAAGAAAAAAATAAAACCCTAAAAACAATTAAAATCCCTAAAACCCTAAAAATCATTAATCCTCAAAAAAACCATCAATACCCCAAAAAACATTAAAATAAAAAACAAAAAAACCTTTAAAATACTAAAATCCCATTAAAACACTATAAATACACTAAATACACTAAAAACCCTTTAAAACCCAAAAAATGAAAGAAAATCTATAAGATCGTAAAATATTTAAAGAACTAAACAAACCCTAAAAACCCAAAAGAAACCATAAATCCCCTGTAACCCATAAAACCCTCAAAATCTATAAAAACTCTAAAACCGTACAAATCCTAAAAACATCCTAAAAATAAAAAAAATGTAAGAAACCATAAACCATTAAAACCCTGATAAAACATTAAAAACCAAAAACCACTTAAACCCTTAAAAACCCTAAAAACTCTAAAACCCTAAAAAACACTAGAAACCCTAAAAAACATCAAAATCTCAAAAAACTCTAAAACCAAATAAAAATATCGAAAATCCCTTAAATCCTTAAAAATTATAAAACCGTAGAAACCTTTAGAAAACCTTAAAAACCTAAAAATATTTAAAACCCCAAAAAACATAATTTGTTTTAAAAACCATAAAGTTCCTATAATCATTAAGACCCCTAAATTCCTTAAGATAAAAAACATAAAATCCCTAAAAACTAAAGAAAGAAAAGATAGCTCAAGGAAGGGGGCTCGACGGTGATGGAAATCTTGTTCAGCCTTTGGTTGTACTGGCCCCTGCCAAAAGGTGGAGCTAGCTTTGGCTTTATTAGATGTTTGTGGGCACGATGAGCTCTTCTAATTATATAATCACACATCCTTAGAGATTGGTGCAATCAGTGACACACTGAAGGATTTAGTTATGAATATTAACATTGCAGAGGTGGTGATATCTGTGACCTCACTTACCTTCTCTGATTTTGATCCCCCCTCCCCCAGTCAGGTCATTTAGAATGGGCGAGTTGCTCATGTTTTGTCTAATCGATAGGTAGTGGAAGAAAGACGCAATTTATGTCGATTCTCCATTATTGACAGGGTGTTGACCCTGAAGGGTGAGTGGATCTGGAAATTCTATGATCTCACCAATCGGGTTAGGGAGATCTGGGGCTTCTCTGAATGGCGAATGATTGATATGGGGAGAGGATAATTTCATATTGTCTTCCCATCAGATGAATGGAAGAGATTATCTTGGAGCTTCGGCTCCCGTAACATGAAGTCCGGTCTTCTAAGGATCCAAGAGTTGGATCGAAATTTCGACCCATTGAACGTCATGAACACCTCTACGCAGGTATGGATTCGTATATGTAAGCTAAGATGGCCTTTTTGGCACCCACGGATCCCTTGGGATATTTCCTCCTCGATAGGTTAACCTTTATGAATTGATAAGGAAGCTGAAAATCCAAAGTACTGGAACTATGCTTGTGTTCTTGTTGAAGTTGACTTTGCCTCCATATAGATTGGGTAAGTGGTTCTCAGCACTGATGACAACAGCTTCACGCTGGAGATTCAGTACAAGCACAAACCCTGATTTTTCCTTCATTGTAATCTCTTTGGGAACCTCATCTCTAACTGCTGACGTTTGAAAGTGTGCACCAAGTGAAATCTTAAAGAGCATGTTGTTGAATCCTGTAATAGGAAATCAGGAGCTGGAGCAGGTACAAAGGCCCCAGTCCAAGCACCTGCCCCCTCCCAGCCTGGTCTTATTGTGGTTGGATGTCCTGCGGAGCAGCCTACATCGAGGAGGATGTCAGAGGTCGATGATACATTTTGCCAAGAGACACCCTCCCACGTGTAGGGAGTCAATGCGGGGTCTACCCCCCCCCCCCCCCCAGCAGAATAGCTGGCTACCTCAGAGCCTGATGCTGCCACCCCTGGCCTGCAGGCCATCATGGTTGAGCCTGGCCAGACCTCAGTGCCTACTATTGGTCAGGCAGTCATGGCTGAGCCCGACCATACTTCCACACACTCTGATCCTACCATGGTGGGGAGTCATGCCTGCTTCCAGGGAGTGTCCCCTCCCATCCTGGAGGTGGATGATGGGATGTTCTGCTTGTCTATTCCAGGGGATCCTTCCCTCCTTGGACCTGAGAAAGACTGACCACCTATGCCCCTCCCGTCACTGTCTGATGACTCCTTTATGGTTTTTCCCTCTAGCAGTGTTGCACGACGATTCAAGGCTAACAGTTCCTCCCCTGTGACACTCTTCCCCATGAACAGGTTCACCCCTCTCAGTGGAATCTTCTGGGATGACGAGGTTGAAGAACAAAATGATGAGAAGGCATAAGGGTCTTCCAGACCGGTTGACAAGAACCCACCACTTGAGGTTGGATCTCAACCTCTCGATGGCCTAGGACTCAAATACCGAATTGTTGAATTGATCCTTCCATTAATAATAACCCTGTGGGTAGGCCCAAAAAAGGCGAAAAAGGAAAAAGTGAAGGTAGTTCCTCAGAATGCTAACACCATCCCTATGGAAGGGGCGAATTCTGCTTAATTTGATGCGGATCCTCCTCTAGAACTGCCAGGGTATTGAGAATCCTCCCACTGCCTTATCCCTTAGGAATTTTTTCACTTCTCATAGGCCTATGATTCTTGGTATAGCTGAGCCAATGATCTCATTTGATAACTGGACGGGTTTCAACTAGGACAACCTTGGTTACTCCTACATTTCCAAGACTACTAATGAGAATGGTATGGACATCTTATGGGAGCTAAATCATGATGACATTCAGTTGACATATGTGGAGGTTAGTACCTAGGTCATCACCTTTTCTAGCATTTACAATGCTACCCCTCTCTCCCTGTCCTTTGTGTATACATCTTGATCCTACATGAGGAGACGGGCTGTATGGGAGAAACCGATTACTCTACATGGGCTCATCGAGAATAGCTGGATTGTGTTTGTTGATTTCAACACTGTGTTTCAACCGAATGAGTAGATTGGCTCCAAATTCTCTCACTCGACTGCTGAGGACTTATCATTTTGACTTGATACTTGTGATATCATGGAAGTCCTTGTCTCTTTAGCCTCCTTCACATGGGGGCGCTTCATTGTTAATGGAAGGCAGGCCAGCAATATGGATAGGTGCTTTTATAGGATCAATGATGGGAGTACTCCCCTTGATGTCTCGGGCTTTAACCGCCCAAAATTCCATTTGGGTCACAATCCCTTGATTGCTTATTGTTCAATAGGCTCTCTAATGTCATCACCCATGCCCTTCAAGTTCAATAATTCCTGGCTCACGATCGTAGGATGTAGGGAAATTATCATCAGTGGCTGGAATGAAGACCTATGGGGTAGTCACTACTATAGGTTAGTCTCTAGGCTTAAATAAATCAAAGCCTCACTCAATTAATGGAGAAGGAGTTGCTTCTATAGTCTGTATAATGACATTCGGGAAGCTAAGCAACAACTTTCCTTCCATCAAGACTCTAATCAACACCTGTCCCTTCCCTCTCTAGAGAAGTTGTAGCTCCACTCCAAGCTTGATGATCTTCTGGAACATAACAAAAAGCTGGCCAAGAACCAGTTCAAAGTTAGATGGAAAAATATGAAGATCGCAACTTGAAATTTTTTCATCGGTTGCATAGGGAGAAAAAGGAAAAAAATTTCTTAAAGATGTTCATATCTCAGCCTCTACCTTCACCTCGAAGGATGATATTTCTTCTTCTACTATCAATCACTTCCAAGGGATTTACTCAGATGATGGTGGGGATTACATCCTCCCTTTGATGGACTCCATCTTACCACGTGTTGACAAGCAAAAGAACATGGCTCTAATTATTCCCCCGTGGAAAAGGAAGTTAGGGCTGCTTTGTTCTCTCTGAACATCGATAGTACAGCGGGACTGAATGGATTCACTAACAAGTTCTTCATGTATTACTGAGATATCATGCATGAGGTCATCACCAATGTTGTTAGGGAATTTTTTCAATCTAGTGTATTCCCACATGGATTCAGTTCTAATTTCATTGCCATGATTCCCAAAAGGGACAATTCCATTGACATCGGTGACTTTCAACCAGTAGCTATTGGAAACACTATCCCCAAAATCATCAGTAAGATTCTAGTCATGAGAAAAGAGAAACATGTGGGGAAAATTCTAACCCCTAATTAGTTCGGGTTCATCTCAGGGAGGAACATCCAGGAATGCCTTTTCACGGCGTCGAAGAGAATCAAAATTATGCGGAAGTAGTCCAAACATGAAAAATTTGTGCTTAAAATTGACATCCCCATGGCTTTTGACACTATTAAGTGGAGCTTTATCTCCTAGGTCCTTTCCAAGTATGGCTTCTTGAATAGATTTTTCAAGATAGTTATGTCCATACTAAGTATCTTCTGGGTCACTATTCTCTTAAATGGATCTCCAAAGGGGTTCTTCCCCTATTCCCATGGGGTCAAACAAGGTAACCCGCTCTTAGGAATCCTCTTTGCGATTGTAGAAGATTACTTGAGCAGGTGCCTCATTGACCTTTTTCAGGTTGGTCTATTCAATTTTATTAGGTCATGGAGGGATCTTCACATGCCATCCCATCTGTTGTATGCTGGTTATATTCTTCTATTTTGGCAATCTGACCAATGGACCATGGAATCCATTCAGATGATATTACGGCATTATGAAGATGTGGCGGCGCAATCTAGAAGTTGGAGCAAGTATTTTATTTTCTTTGGGGAGGGGGTCCCAAGGTCCCTTTATATTTTAATTTGATGGTCCCTTGGTTCCAAGAGAGGGTCACATCCTTTTCACTACCTGGGTGTTCCTATTTTTTGGGGACGTTTCAAATGCTATCACCTTGAGAGCATTGCCTCCAAAATTACCCAACAGCTGGTGAAATGGAAAGGGGAATCCCTCTCACAATCCGGAAGGGTCTTTCTTACCAACTCGGTGATCACTTCTATGTTCACTTATGCTTTCTCTATCTATAGAGGGACGGTCAATATTATTAAGTACCTGCAAGAAAAGATCGGGAATTTCTCCTGGACAGGGTGTATAAGGCAAAGGAAATTGGTTATAGTGTCTAGGAAGTACTGCACCCAACCAATTGAGCTGGGAGGGATTGGTATCAAAGAACTCAGACGATACAATGATTCCCTTCTTTCTAAAATCACTTGGGGGATGTTTAATCCTAGGGGTGGGGTCTTGGGTTTCACTCGGGAAAGATTTGTACTTATACTTTGCGATGAATATGTAGGTTACTTTCACAGTTCTGTTGTGCTAGAAATTCGTGATTCGTACAAGGCCATTATTTCTCACTCTAAACGGATAATCTCAAAGCACTCAGAATTGAATGCCTGGTCCAAACATTGGATTTATAGTCCCCTGCAAGAATGCATGATTCCCCCTTCTGGCCTTAAGATCTTTCCCATTGCGGCGTTCATTCTATGGCTAGAACATATTGAGGCCCTCCTCCCAACTGAATCCTTGCTTCAAATCCAGCGTTATGCCTTCGTCGACTCTGACATTTTGATCTGGAAACCCAACCTTATAGGTCAACTAACTGCTACGGATTATTATTGGTACGACTGTTCCAGGGGATCCCCTCCCCCGTCCTAGCTCTCCAAATTTAAGAGGAATTTCAACCCACTAGCCAGCCATCTCCTTCTCTGGAAAATCTGAAAGAATCGGCTGCCAATGCATAACCAGTTGCAGAAAGCTGAGAATAGTCTTGCCTCCATTTGTATCCTATGAATAGGTGCGGAAGAAAATACTCAGCACACCTTCTTCCTATGAAGATTTAGTGCAGAACATTGGGGATACTTACAGTAGTTATTTGGGTTTCCATCTGGTCTGGACAGGCCTCTCTTTGAGATCCTGGGCGACCTGTCCAACTGGGATTTCAGTGAACAGGTCTACAACCGCCTACTGGTCGTTGTTGAATCCAATCTCTCTTATATCTGGACCACTCGGAATACAATTGCCTTCAATAAAAAATGGTTTTCCATTCATGGTGGTGTGGTGACAATCCACAGGGCTGTCTATGCAGCTTCCCACATTCAGACAGGCCATATGGCGAACGATGTTAGTGAGCTCATCATCCTTCGGCTGCTTGGCATCTCTAGAAGGGAAAAAAACCAATGGTTCCCAAGTTTTTTCAACGGATCCATCCACTCCCCTCCTGGATTAAGGTTAACGTGGATGGTATAGCCCTAGGTGTGTCGGGTCCTGCTGGATACGGTGGAGTTTTCTACACCTATCGGGGCTTCGTCAAAGGATGTTTCCAGCACTTCATTGGTGATGGGTGCACCCTCAAAGCTGAACTATGGGCCATGATAAAGGTGATTGAGTAAGGTTTCAGCTTTGGGTGGATCATCCTGTGGCCTGAGTCTGACTCCATGCTTTCGGTGAATGCTCTTAAAAACAGATCTAGGTGCGTTCCCTGGAGGATCCTCACCCAATGGATAGAATGCCTCACAATGTGTCGAAGGCTGGATATCACGATGGCACATGCCTATCAGGAGGTGAATTTGGTTGCGGATTCTCTCTCCAAATAGGCCATTGTGGAGAGGTGCTTTTTGTGGTCCTTTAACGCCATGTACTCCTGCTCCTCGCTTGTGGACTCTGACTTGAAGGCTGAGTTGCACACCCAGTTACGTAACCCCTTCTTGTAGCACTCTATTTGTTCTTTCATTTTGGTATAAATTTTGGCGGACCAGGCTTGCCTGGTATCAAGCCTCCCTTTACCTAAATACCTTAAAAATCCTCAAAATACATAAAAACCATAAACAAAAAATACCCTAAAATCTATAAAAACTCAAACCACCCTCAAAATACCAAAAAACCCTAAAAACACATAAAAATCATAAAAAGAAGTCCGAAAAATACCAAACAACATAATAAACCTAAAAAAACCAGAAGACCCCTTAAAAACATTAAAAACATAAAAATTATTAAAACTGTCAAAAATGTTTAAAACTCTAAAACTTCTAAAAACCCCTTATAATCCTAAAATCCCAAAAAAAAACCCTAAACCCTTAAAAAATGATAAAATCCCATAAAAACCCTAAAAACAATAAAAACTCTAAAAACCCTTTAAAACACTAAATATGATAAAACACACTACAATCCTTTAAAACCCTAAAAAATAAAAAAACAATAAAAACCCTAAAATCCTTAAATTTCTAAAAAAAATCCTAAACTATAAAATACAAAAGAAAAATCCCTAAATCCTCTAAAGACTTAAAACACCCTCTAAAATCCTAAGAAATCCTTAAAACCCTAAAACACTTAATCCCTATAAAAACCTAAAAACGTAAAATCCCCAAAAATCCTAAAAATCCCAACCCCCCCCCCCCCCTCAAAATCCTTCAAAACCCAAAAAACATTAAAAATCCATAAAAATTCTTAAAATCTAAAAACCCTAAAAACCAAAAAAAAATACAAAAACCATAAAATCTCCTAAAAGTAATAAAAACTAAAAAACCCATAAATAATATAAAAACCAATAAAAATTTAAAAGGATATATAGACACATTGAATCATTCAAATAATCTAAAAACCATAAAACCATAAGATACTCAAAAAGACATTAAAAAACAAAAAAACCATAAAACACTAAAAACTGTAAAAAAAAACTCCCCAAACCACTCAAAAACCCAAAAACCCAAAAACACTAAAAAATGTTTAAAAGGACCTAAGAATACCTAAATATATAAAAAAACCCAAAAACCCTAGAAACCATAATAAAGCATTAAGAATATAATAACATGTAGACCCCCATGGAAAAAAATGATAAAAACCCTAAGAACCAAAAAATCCCTGAAACCATAAAAATCCCTCAAAACCTTCAAAAACCCCAAAAAACACATAAGAATCCTAAAACCCAGTAAAAAATATAATTCCCTTTTAAAGAAATACTAAAGTTAAAAGACTAAAAAATTCATAAGAACCCTAAAAACTCAAAAACACCATAAAAACCCAATAAACCCATAAAATATAGAAAAACCCCTTAAACCCTAAAAATCGACAAAATGGTAAAACCACATAAAAACTAAAAAACCCAAAAAACACCTAAAAACATAAAAACCCCTAAAAATCCCTAATAAAAACTGAAAAACCAAAAAATAATTAAAACCCCTATAATACCTAAAAAAATTTAAATTCCCCAAAAACTATAAAACACTAAAAACCCTAAAATCTGGGTAAGTTTCCCTGATCTCCCTCATCCCTTTCAAAACTTGTCCATTATATCAATGCTAGGGAATCTAGTCAGAAGGTTTATTTGTGTAGATAGAAGAACTATGGCCCTCTTCCATCCATTTTACCCTAGGGTTTTTGTTGAAATTGACGTCTCGAAGGAGCCAGTAGACTTTGTCTGGATTGAAATCGGTGAGGAGATTCATTGGAAGCAACCGGTGGTGTTTGAATCATGGGTGGATTACTATGTCTCTTGATTCACTCTTGGTCATATGAAAAGGATATACTGAAGTAGTGATGGTGTGGTGGTTGGGAGTGGTAATGTGATCATGTACCCGAAGTTGAGCTCAATAGGGGAGCTGTAGGTGAAGAAGGACGACACTCAGGTCTCTCCACTGGATGTTGGGAGGGATGACAGGGTGGAGGAAGGGGTTTCAACCCCCTGGTAGGGTACTGAAGGAAAAACCATGGTCAAGGACATCTTCAAGTGATTGATGGGTGACTAGGGACTGGGGGTGATGTCCCTCCTGAATTACGGAAGGACATGTCAAATGATGTAAGGACTATTGTCCCATAGGATGACCATGTCAGGGATGTGAGTATGTAGTTAATATTGACCTTCCAGGATCTTGCCTCAACCTGAAATAGGTTTACAGGTATAGATCTTTGGTCTCTGTGGGTTGTGAGGAAGGGGGTCCGATGGAACAGGACCTTCAGGAGGTAGAGGCTCATAATAATGACACCTAATATACAGAGACGCCCTCCTATAATGATGGATTGAGGGTCTTGGGCCTGGACAACCATATTCCCACTGTATGGTCGATAGAACAAGTACTGATTGATGCTTTTGTGCCTAGGGTTGGTATGTATGATACCACTCATCCTGAGCAGTAATCGAGGGTCTTGGGTGCGGATAACCCTCATCCCACTATACAGTTGATGGAACAAGTGTTGATTGATGCTACTATTCCTGGGTTTGGTCTCTCTGATATCACTCAGCCTGAGCAGCATCTTGGTATCTTTCATGCTGATATGAAGTGCACTGAGAAACCTGATACGAGCTCCACTCTTGTTCTGTTTGAGATGTTTCATCCCTGTGTTGAGATTTTTAATCCGATTATGTTGGATTATTCAGAAATCCCACTTGAGAAGCATAAAATAGATATCTTCCAAAAGCCATATTTGTAACTGTTGGTCTTTCTTAGGGATGAGAATGATGAATACACAAGGCTATCAAAGCTTTTTGGGGATCGCGATGACCTTTTTTACACCAGAATGGCATGGATCCAGAGGGAGCAGGAGATGATGGGTGGTCCTGGTTCATCTAGCTACAATCAGAAGAGAATGTCGTGGTCTGTTCCTAAATTTGGCAAGTAGGGCAATATGGGTGTGCCTGCTAGTTCAGCTCACAGGATGGAAAAGGTCATGAGTGAACCTCCACTTAAACGGTGGGCAAGGAGGGACTACTCCTCCCTTCATTGACCAATGATTACTAGGGACTCCTCAAAGGCTAGAAAAGGTTATGGAGCTATCCATGGTATAGAAGACCAGGCTGCCAATGTGAAGCCAGATTTGGATCTCAGGAAGTATTGTGCAGCATTCCCCAAGCAATATGAATCCTCTGAATGGGAGTCGATGGACTTGGATGCTTCTACGGGCTATGGTGTTGAGGGAGAATCTTATGAGGATGGTGATTTTGGCATGTACCTACCTTTCTTTTTTAGTTTTTTAGGGTTCCGTTTTTGGGGTATTTTCGGCATGGGGTTGTGAAGGGTTTCTGGGTGTGGGTTGTTTGAGCCCTACCCTCCCTTGTTTTCTTGTTCTTCTTTTTTTAATAAAATTAGGGGGGTCGGTAATACCCTGGCCCCCACATCTTCATTTCCCCTTAATGTTCCTTAAAATCTAAAAACCCATAAATATCGTAATAAATACATAAAAATCCTTAAAAACATAAAAAACCTTAAAAACCTAAAGTCCACTACGAAAACCATAAAAATATAAATATAATTAATACCCCTACAAAGCTAAAATAAACTAAAATCCCTAAAACCATAAAAATCTTGAAAATCCATAAAAACCCTAAATATCAAAAAAATCATAAAAATACCTAAAAATCCATAAAATGTAAAAAACATTAAAAACCCTGAAGACCCCTAACAAAACAATTAAAACCAAAAAACACTAAAACTCCTTGAAAATTTAAAAATTTCTAAAAATCCTAAAAGACACTAAAAACCATAAAAGGGCCACTATAAACCATAAAAACCCCTAAAACCTTAAAAACCCCTAAAAAGCATAGAAAAACATAGGATACCACGAAAAATTATAAAATATATTCAAGACCTTAAAATGTTAAAAAACTATAAAAACCCATAGAACCCTAAAAACCCAAAAAAATCATAAAAAATCCCTAAATCCTTAAAATATAAAAACATATAAAACCCCAAAAATCCCTAATAAAACCTTAAAAATCAAAAAACAATGAAACCCATAAAATCCTAAAAACTATAAAAACGTAAAAAACCCTAAAAACCCTCAAACCCATAAAAACAATATAAATGATAAAAACACTAAAATTCCCTAAAATACCAAAAAATGTTAAAAACTATAAATTATATTAAAACCCCAAAAAAAACCCAAAAACAAAAAAAAATATTAAACCCCTAAATGACATAAAAAAACTAAACACTTTAAAAAATTCCTAAAACCCATAAGACTGTGAAATCCCATTAAAACCATAAAAACCCTGAATACTAATAAATACCCTAAAACCACACTAAAAACTCTAAAACCCTTTAAACCCCTAAAACATAAAAAATATAAAAAACCTTAAAAACACCAAAAATGGAAAAAATTCCTCAAAACCCAAAAAAACCCATAAAAACACTAAAAACTATCATAAACACTAAAAACCACTTAAATCCCTAAAAACCCATAAACCCAATAAAAATATAAAAATCTATAAAAAACACAAAAAACATAAAAACCCCCAAAACAGTGAAAGACCCAAAAAAACCATAAAAAATAAAAAACACTTAAACCCCTAAAAATTATAAATGTAAAAACCCTTAAAACCCATAAATACTTAAATCTATAAATCCCTCTAAATCCCTGTAAACCCTAAATGCCCATGGAAATGAAAAAATATATCAAAAAATCGCTAAAAACATAAAAAAAATATAAATACCCTAAAAACCCCTAAAAACATTAAAAACATAAAAACACATAAAACCCCTAGAAAACCTAAAAAACACCAAAAACCATGAAAACCCTAAAAGACCCTAAAAAACTTAAAACTGATAAAAAAAATTGCACCCCTAAAACCCTTAAAAATTCCAAAAAACCCCATAAAATGTGAATACCCAGTAAAAACTCTAAAACCCTTTAAACACAAAAAAAATGTTAAAAAGTTATAAAAAACCTTAAAATCCCTATAAAACTAAAACCCCAAAGTAACCATAATAACCCTAAAACCCATTAAACACTAAAACCCTTCAAAATCCGAAAAAACCCTAAAAACCCCTAAAATCCTAAAAATACCTATAAACCAATAAATAAGTGGAAATATTTAAAAACCTTTTAAACTGATAAAAAATAAAAAAAAACTATAAAATTAAATTTCTAACTAACCATAACATTGCTAAAAACCCTAAAAATATCCAAAAAATCATAAATTCAATAAAAAAACTAAAACCATGAAGACACTAGAGACCTTAAAAAATCGTAAAAACATATAAAAATCCTAAAACCACACAAAAATCTCAAAAAAAACCTTCAATCCCATAAAAATGTTAAAAAATATAAAAAAAATCTTTAAAAGCATAAAAACTCAAAAAAATATATAAAAATCGAAAAAATTCAAAAAAGTCCTAAAACCCCAAAAAACCCTAAAATCCATAAAAACATTAAAAAAATAAAAAAAGTAAAAAAAGTAAAATTATCTAAAACCATAAAAAACCATAAAAACATAAAAAATCAAGAAAAACATAAAAACCTAAAAAAATTATACCCCCCAAAAAACCTATAAACCAAAAAAACCAAAAAGACCCCTAAAAAAAACACTATAATCCTGTAAAACCCTAAAATCCAATAAAAACTCTAAAATCCATTTAATATTATGAAACATAAAAAACATATAAAAACTGTAAAAGATTTAAAAAAACTCAAAAAAGTATCTAAAAACCCTATAAAACCATAAAACACACAGTAATGGTAAAAAACCTATAAAACTCAAAATCCCTAAATCCCCAAAAAACATAAACATCATAAAAATCACTCAAAATCCCTAAAACCATAAAACCCCCTAAAATGTGAAAATCCAAAAGTTCACCTTAAAAACCTAAAAACACTTAAAACCACTAAAAACCTAAAAACCATAAAATATTCAAAAACCCTAAAACCCTAAAAAACCAAAAAAAAAGGATAAAAACCAATAAATATCATAAAAATCCCTTAAAATCCATAAAAATATTAAAAACCCTGAAAAACTAATAAAATCATAAAAACAAAAAAAAAACAATTAAAACCCCTAAAACCTAAAAATGCTAAAAACCATTAAAATACACTTAAAACTCTAAAAACCCTAAAAACCTCAAGGGTTTGGAAATTCTCCCATGGTTGCTAACATTCGACACTTTATTTCTCATAAGCCTATGTTAATTGGGTTATCAGAACCCATGATAAAATTTGATAATTCGAAGGGTTTCAACTGGAACTCTCTTGGATATTCCCTTATCTCATCAAATGTTGGAGCTGATGGTATGAGAACCTTATGGATCTTGGTGCATAACAGTGTTCAGGTTGTCTTAGTTGATTCGAGCCTATAGATTATTTCCATTAATATCCACTGGAGTGCTGACATTCTCACCCTTTATTTCATGTACGCTTCCTGCTCGTACAACACTCTACGACTTCTCTGGAAGAAGATGGAGTAGGTTAGTGAGAACATTGACAACAGATGGGTGGTGATTGGGGACTTTAACACAGTACTAAGGCCTAAGGAAAAGTTGGGTCTGCACTTCTCCCGTTCTACTGAATAGGACTTTGCCTCTTTCCCGGATCACTGTGACTTATCTGAGGTCTCCATTTCAAGAGTTGCGTTCACCTTGGGACAATACACCATTAATGGAAGACAAGCCAGCAAGCTGGACAGATTCTTTGTGCACATGGGTGATGGAGGATCCCTGATGGATATTTCTGGCTCACCCTCCAAAAATTTAATTTAGACCACAATCCTCTTGTTTTTGAACTATGGGATCAAATTTCTAGATCATCCCCCCCTCCCATTTAAATTCAATAATTCATGGTTCACAATATCAGGGTGAAAGGAGGAGGTTTTGAAGGCATCGAGTGCTACTTTCACTGGTAGCCCTCACTTCATTGTGTTTTCAAAGTTGAAGGAGGTTAAACGCTGGATTAGAGAATGGTTTAAGCAGTCCTTCTCAAGGCTGGATTATGATATCATTGTGGTGGAATCTCAGCTGGCCGTGTGTCAACTCATTGCTCAACAGCAGAACTCGCCATTAGGTAAGGAGCATCACTTATATTCAAAGCTGGATGAGCTGTTGGCCCTCAATGAAAGTCTTGCGAAAACACACTTTAATGTTAAGTGGCTATAAGATGGAGATCAGAACTCCATGTTCTTCCATGTATTTCCTAGAGAAAGGCGTATCAGAAATACCTTGAGTGATGTCCGGGTTGGTGATAGCACTTTCACCATGATTGAGGACATTGCCAAGGCTTCGGTGGATTACTTCCAGGGGCTGTACACAGATGATGGTCAATTCTTTACCATGTTTTTTGACTCCATTTCATCATGTATCACACCCATGTAGAATGAGGATCTCACAGCAGCCCCTCCAGAGGTGGAAGTTCGAGCAGCGCTCTTCTCTCTGAATTTGGATAGCGTTGCGAGGCCTGATGGTTTTGGAAATAATTTTTTCATGTTCTATTAAGACATTCTTCATGTGGATATCACTAATGCGGTGAGAGAATTCTTCCTTTCGGTAAATCTTCCACATGGCTCAAATGCTAACTTTATTTCTCTAATTCACAAGAAAGAGAATGTCATTGCGATTGGAGACTTCCTCCCGGTTTGTGTTGGTAACACCATCCCGAAGATAATTAGAAAAGTTATTGTCATCAGACTAGGGAAGATGTTAGGCGACATCATTACTCTAAACCAATTTGGTTTTGTTCTGGGAAGGATCATCCAAACCTGTCTCTTTTCGGCCTCGAAGGGGATCAATGTTATCAGGAATAAGTCAAAGCAGGGTAGCTTTGCTTTAAAGATGGATATTTCAAAGGCATTTGATACAATAAAGTGGAGTTCCATCTTTGATATCCTCAGTTGATATGGCTTCTCCCGCAACTTCATCAGGTTGATTTCTTCAATCCTTCACAGCGCCAGGGTCTCAGTTTTGATTAATGGCTCCCTATATAGATTCTTCACATGCTCTCGTGGGGTCTGACAGGGGGATCCTATTTCTGGCTTTCTCTTTGCTATGGTGGAGGATTACATGATCTGATGCATCCTTGACATTGTGAAGGTGGGGATGTACTCCCCAATCAAAGATGGTCGCAATCTCTTTGTCCCTACACACCTTCTCTATGTGGATGACATTCCCATGTTTGGGTAGGCTGATAAGAAAAGTTTTTTCACAATAAAGAGAATCTTCCACCACTATGAATGTGAGGCCGGGTAGGCCATTAGTTGGATTAAGTAAGTGATTATTTTTGGAAAGGGTTTCTCTTCTCCAAAGAAGACACACATTTCGAACAGTCTAGGCATGAAGCGAGGCTCCCTTCCCTTCACCTACTTAGGCATCCCTCTCTTTTGGGGGAAAGCAAGGAGCTGGTACTTTGAAAGAATTACCTCTAAAACCACCGAGCAAATGTCTAAATAGAAGGGAAAGTCCCTTTTGCAGGCTGGACAGGTCTGCTTGGTCAATTCTGTTATCACCTCAATGTTCGTTCATGCCTTTTCCATTTATAGATGGCCAACAAGCCTCATCAAAATCTTAAATACCAAAATTAGAAACATTGCTTGGATTGGTTCTATTCCTGAGAATTAATTGTTTTCTGTTGCCTAGAAACACTGGACAAAGCCGCTTGATATGGGTGGGCTTGGTATCAAGGACCTGCGATGTTTCGACAATTCTATGGTTGGGAAATTTACCTGGGGCTTTCTCAATCCTCAGAATGATGGACTCGACTTTCTCAAGGAATGATTCACTCGCAGGATTTGCGAAGGCTTTATGGGGTATCTTTCCTCCTCAGTCTGGCCGACCATAAGATCCTCGTACAAAGACATTATGTCCAAAGAAAAATGGATTATGTCCAAGAATTGTAATATGAACTTTTGTTCTACAACATGGTTGGAACAGCCCATCTCGGAGTTTTTGACACCTCCGCCTGACCTTCAAAACCTTACTATTGCTGATCTCGTACGGCAAAGTGATGACTCAATTTCCCCCCTCCCGGATTTTATTGCTATGAAAGTTCAATGGTATGATTTTTCTGATATTCACACTCTCATCTGGATTCCCAGCACGGTGCCCTCTAGGTCCTGTACCTCCACCATGGATGATTAAATTCATAACACCATTCATTCCCCCTTCACACTTCACTCTTATCTGGAAAATTTAGAGAAATAGGCTCCCGACACATGATCAGCTCCAGCTCACTGGATGGAAAATTGCTTCTTTCTGTTTCTTATGCAGGAAAGCTGAGGAGAGTTGCAACAATATTTTCATGCATTGTACCTTTGTTGAGGAGCTATGGCACTAACTATCACAGTTTTTTGGGATGACCTGCTGTTTTCAAGGGAAGATTTGTGACTTCATGCACGCACTGGTTGAGTGGAACTAGAGAAACCATGTCCGGAATCTACTGCTGGCTGTGGTGGCTGTGACCATTCATTACGTTTGGGCTTCCCAGAATGCAGATGCCTTCAATCGACAGCCCCTCTCACTGTAGGGGGAGTGGTGGAGATCTACAAGGTGATACATAGTGCCTCACGGATACAAACAGGTTTATGTTTAATGATTTCAATGAATTGATAGAGATACATTCACTTGGCATGGCTGGCAGGAGCATAAAACCATTGGTATTGAAGTATATTAGATGGATCCCTCCACTTCCATCATGGATAAATGTAAACGTTGATGGCATGACCCTTGGAGATCTCAGCCCATCGGGGTTTGGCGGCGTCTTCCGCACCTCTTGGGAATTCTTGAAGGGCTTCTTATTTCAGTTTCTTGTGGATGGCTATGCTTATGAAGTGGAGATGTGGGCGAACATAAAGGTTGTGAAGTTTTCATGCCAGTTCAATTGGTCACAAATTTGGATTGAATCAGATTTGATGCTTGTGGTTGCTTCTTTAAAGAGACATTCTAGGGATGTTCCTTGGAGACTTCTGCCACATTAGATTGAGTTCCTAGACATGTCTCAGAACCTGAACCTCAATGTGTCACATGCTTACAGGGAAGCTAATTCGGTTACTAATGCCCTCTCCAAACAGGTGATTCAAGAGAGATCCTCAATGTGGTCTTTTGCCACGCCATCTTATTGTATTCCATTCATGGACATGGATCAGAAGGGCGAAATTCACACTCTCCCTTGTAGGCCCATCTTGTAGCTGTCTTGTTTAAGTTTTAATTTATTTTGGGGGGCTAGGTTTGCCTTGCACTGAACCTATTCTTCCCTAAAACCCCTAAAACCTTAAAATCCCCTAAAACCTAAAAAAACGCTGAAAATCATAAAAACCCTAAAATCACTAAAAATGATAAAAAACCATTAAACCCTCAAAATTTTATAAAAAATCAAAAAAAAAACTTATAATCCCTAAAAAACAAAAAAAAACCCCCTAAAACCCAAAAAACACAAAATACCATAAATACCATAAAACCCTAAAAACCAAAAAAATCCTAAAAATCCCTAAAAATACCTAAAAATATAATAACCTTAAAACCCTAAAAATACCTATAAGAACCTTAACAAAATAAAAACACATAATCAAACTAAAAACTAGAAATGAAAAAAACCCAAAAAACCATAAAATGACCCAAAAACCCCACAAAACTCTTCAGGACCATAAAATCCTTAAAAAACTCAAAACCCTAAAACCTAGAAATACTATAAAAAGCACTAAAACTCCAAAAAACACATCAATCCACAAAAAATTCCAAAAACTCTCAAAAACCATTAAACCCCTAAAAATGAAGGAAATCCTAAAAACCCAAAAAAACCATAAAATCCATTTAAAAAACTCTAAAATCCCTTAAAACTCATAAAAGAGTTAAAAAACACTAAAAACATAAAAACTATAATAACAAAAAGACCTAAAACCCAAAAAAAACCAAAAACCCCAGAAAATCTTTAAAAATTATAAACACCATAATAATCCTAAATGTTGATAAATATCCTAAAATCAAAAATACCCCAAAATCCCTAAAAATATAATGAAACCCAAAAAATCTAAAAAAGTGGTGGATGAACCTGAAAAGGTGACGGATGAACCTGAATCTAAACACAAAAAGAAACCTGTGGGAAGGCCCTCCAAGAAGAAGGGAGGGAAGGGAAAACAAAAGGGAAGTTCACAGCCCAAGAAGAACCAGCCCCCTCTTAGGGAAAAATTGCCACCTTCTCAATGAAGATCATGATTTAGAATTGCATAGGTCTTGGGAACCCCCCCTCCCACGGCCTGAGCCCTCAGTCACTTCCTCTCCACCTATCGTCTAATTCTTATCGGCATTTCTAAATCTATGTCCATGTTTGATGACTATATTAGTATCATGTGTTCCAACCTTGGATACTCCCTTGTCTCACATAATAATGCTAATGGTTTCCTGGAGACCTTATGGGTACTCATGCATGACGACACCCAGCTTATCTCCTATGAAATGAGTAAGCAAATAATTTCACTCCTAATATATCCTCTGGACAGCACTCTAAACCTCTACTTTATCTAATCCTCATTTGTATACACAGAGAATAGGAAACTCTTGAGTGTTCCAATCCAAACCAGTGGAAAAATCTGGCACAATTGGATAGTGATAGGGGACTTCAATACATTCCTAAGGCCTGATGAAAAGACTGGACCTCCTTCTCCCAGATTGTTGTAGAGGAATTCTCATGTTTTCTTGATCAATGAAACCTCATTGAGGCCCCCATTGCTAGAGCCCAATTCACATGGGAAAGACACACCATCAACGGAATTCAGGCGAGCAAGATCGACAAATTTTTTACTTAGATTAATGATAGGGGCACACCTTGCTACATTACAGGATTCACTCTCCCAAAGTTCAACTCTGATCACAATCCCATAATTTTGGAAATAAGAGTGGTGGCAGCAGGTAGCCACTACTACCCTTTAAATTAAAAAATTTCGTGCTCAAAATACTGGGTTTTAGAGAAGTGATTATGCAAGGATGGAGTAACATAATCCATTGTTTCCCACACTTCATTATGGCTTCCAAACTTAAGAAAATCAAAGGGATTCTTAGGGAGTGGAGCAAGGCCCCCTTCTCCCAGCTCGATGATGACATCAAGGTGGCCAGATCATAGCCTGCTTTATTTCATATTAACAACCAATAGTTGAATGCTCTTTCTAGGGGGAAGCTAAAGTTGCACTCCAAGCATGATGATCTGTTGGGATTTAAGGAAAAGCTGAGAAAAAACCAATTCAAAGTGAAATGTCTTAAAGATGGTGATAAGAACTCCAAATTCATTCACCGTATTCATTTGGAGAAAATGATCAAGAAAGGTCTGAATGTTTTCTGAATTAATGGCACGATGTTGAAAAATGAAAGCAATATATCCAACATCTTTGTTGGATACTTATAGGAGCTCTATAATGATGCTGGAAATGAATGGACCCTAAACCTCATGGGATCTATCACTCCATGCATTTTGGACTTCAAAAATATATCCCTCATGAATGTTCCCCTTGAAGAGGAGGTGAGAGATTCCCTCTTCTCTATAATCATGTAAAGTTCCCCTGGTCTGGATGGATTTTTCCATAAATCATTCATGTTATACTGGGATATTGTGCATGTTGATCTTATCGGTGCTATTATAGAATTCTTCCTCTCCTACTCATTACCTCATGGGACTAACTCAAACTTCCTCACTTTTCTTCCCAAAAAAGAGAATTCCATTGAAATAGGTGATTTTCGTCCTATTGTCATCAGAAACACCATTCCAAAAATCATAATCAAGATCCTCACTCTCAGGATAGAGAGGATCACCTAGGATTTTATTACCCCTAATCAATTTGGGTTTGTCCCTAGCCATAGTGTCCAAAACTACCTATACTCAGCATCAGAAGGTATCGACATCATGAGGACAGTTTCAAAGCATTGAAGCTTTTCTTTGAATCTAGATATCGTGATGACCTTTGTCACCATCAAATGATCATTCATTATTGGTGTCCTGACCAAGTACAGTTTCTCCACTTTATTCATGAAATTAGTTAACACCATTATTTCTAGTGCCAGGATTTCTATTCTCATCAATGGATCCCTGAGAGGGTTATTCCAATGCTCCCATGGCGTCAGACAAGGAGACCCTCCTTCAAGCTTACTCTTTGTGGTCACGGAAGATTACTTGAGCCGATGCATGATTGACCTTCTACATGCTAGTCTTTTTACCCCAATAATGGAAGAAAATGACCTTTATGTGCCCCCACATCTACTATATGATGATGACATCCTTCTCTTCAAAACATCCAACTAGTAGACCTTGATTGATGTCAAAAGGCTCTTCCTGCAATATGAGGATTTTGCAGGCCATACTATCAGTTGGAACATATAGTCCATTATTTTTGGAAAAGGGGTCTCTATCCAAATATAGCATCGCATTTTCAGATCTCTAGGAATAATGAGGGGATCCCTCCCCTCTATGTATCTGGGAGTTCCTTTATTCCGGGGGAAAGTGAAAAGTTGCCACCTTGAAAGCATCTCGCTCAAAATTACCCAACAACTAGAAAGATGCATAGGGAAAACTCTATCAAAAGTAGGAAGAGTTTTCTTGATCAACTCCATTATCACATCCATGTTTATATAGGCCTTTTCCATTTACAGATGGCCCACAAGCCTAATAAAAAATATGAAAGATAAGATTTAGAACGTTGGTCGGACGGGATGCATTGATGAAAGAAAATTAATCTCCATTGTTTGGAAGGATTTTACTAAACCCACTAATATGGGTAGTATCGACATTAATGATATCTGGAAATTCAATGATGCTATCATTGGGAAATTCTCCTGAAATATGTTCAATTCACAAGACGGGGGCATGGAATTCTTAAGGTAAATGTTCAATCCCAAACTTTGTGAAGACTTTTCTGGTTACATCCCTTCATTGATCTGTACTGTGATCAGATCCTCATATAGAAACATAATCTCTCAATAAAAATGGATAGTCTCGAGGCACTCAAACTTGAACTACTCAACATCTACCCAGCTTGAAAGGCCAGTCAACGACTATGTATAGCCTCCCCCCAACTTGCAACAACTATCTATTGCCAACTTCAACAACCGGATGGGGGAGCTTTATGGGACCCTTCTTGAAAACATCTTCCTACAAATAAGTAATTATCATTTCACTGACACTGATTGCCTCATTGGGAAACCCATCCTTGTTGGACAGTTGAGCATAAGGGATTTCTACTGGTATAAATGTGACCGAGGCACCCAACCACTAACATGGCTCTCCAAATTCAGGAGAACCTTCATTCCACCCTCAAATTACATTCTGCTCTGGAAACTGTGGAGGAACAGACAATCTGTGTGGGAGAAACATAAGAAACCTAGATGGAGCTTATCCTCGCCTTTCCCAACCTGTCTCCAAGAAGAGGAAAATGTGTAGCACACATTCCTTAACTGCAGGCTCGCAGTCTCTCTTTGGGATTTTGTGCAGAATTTTTTCAGTCAAAAATTCTGCATGGACAACACTCTGGAAGATCTTTTTAACAGTGTCATCAGTGCGGACAAAAGTCAGAAGATTAAGAACTATATTCTCACTATAGTCACAGCCCTTTCAAACTGTGTGTGGATAGCCTATAATAAGGCTATTTTTGAATCAAAAATCATCTCCCTACATGGTGGAATCCTGGCGATCCATAAAACTATTCATACGACATCCCACATTCAAACCAGAGCAATGGCTGAGGACAAGAATGACTTAATCATTTTCATTGCTCTTGGTGTTTCTGGTAGGTGCATGTAACCAACGCCCATGAAATTCAATTGGTGGATCCCTCCAATTACAGGAAGGATCAAAGTGAATGTGGATGATGCCGCATCAGGATCACATGGTCTCGTAGGTTGGGGAGGTGTGTTCCGCACTTATAGAGGCTTCTTCAATGGATGCTTCTTCAATTTACTAGGGAGTGGATGCGCTAATGAGGCGGAACTTTGGGCCATCATCAAAGCAGTTTGGTTCGCAACGCAGTTTGATTGGAAGCTCCTATGCATTGAGTCCGACTCAATGCTGGTGGTGGAGGCCCTGAGAAGTAGATCAAGAATAGTACCATGGAGGATACTCCTACAATGTATTGAATTCCTCAAAGCTTCACAAGATGTGAAACATCCTATCACACATGCTTTTGGGGAAGAAAACGTGGTGGCAGACGCTCTCTAAAAGAATGAAATTGAAGATAGGGTCTTCATGTGGTCCTTTGTCACTCCACCTTATTGTACATACCTTGTGGGATCAGACATGAAGGGTGATACACACACCTATTTTTGTAGGCCCTCATATTAAGAACATATACCTTTCTTCTTTTTAATTAAATTTGGGCACCTGGTCCGCCTGGTCCTGCGCCTTCCTTTCCCTATAAACCATACAATTCCATAAAAATCCCTAAAAATCCCAAATAATGTAAAAACCCATAAAAACACTGAAAATACATAAGAAAACCATAAAAAACTAAAAAAACTTAATACCCCTAAAAACCATAAAACCCTAAAAACTATAAAACTCCTAAAAACCATAAATACCCTAAAAACCCAAAAAACCATAAAAACACTTAAAAAACGTAAAAACAAATAAAACTAAAAAATCAATAAACCTATAAAACACATTTGTACCACTAAAATTGTAAAAAAACATTAAAAATAATCTTCAAACACAAATAAAATAAAAAACCATAAAACCCCAAAAAACAGAAAAACCCAAAATACCATCAAAAACCCTAAAACCCTAAAAAAATAAAAAACCTAAAAAAGCCCTTAAAATACAAAATAACTAAAACACACTAAAAACAAAAACACCATAAGAAAACCTTAAAAACATAATAACACTTAAACAGAGTAAAAAAAATAAACACCCAAAACCCCTAAAACCCCAAAAAACAAACAAAATCCATAAAAAACGTAAAAACAGTAAAAAACCTAAGAAATCCCTAAAAATGCAAAAAAATGTAAAAAACCCTAAAATCTAAAATCCCCTAAGAAAACCATGAAAACGAAAAAAACATTTAAAACACCTAAAACCCCTAAAATATGTTAAATCCCTAAAACACCCTAAAACCCAAAAAACCCCAAAACCCCTCAAAATCCCCAAGACCCTAAAGAACCATAAAAATCATAAAAATTCCGTAAATATCCCCAAAACCCTAAAAACCAATAAAATTTTAAAAACCCTAAGAAAACCTTAACAACCTTAAAACACATAAAACCCCCAAAACCCTAACAAGACTCTAATAACCTAGAAACCGTAAAATTACCATAAAACCCCCTGAAACCCTAAAACCACCTATAAACCATAAAAACTCTAAATACCCATTAAATTATAAAAACTACTTAAAACTCTAAAAACCCTCTAAACCTTTAAAAATATTTTAAAACTCTAAAAACATTAAATCCCTAAAATATCGGAAAAAATTTTAAAACACAAAAAAGCATAAAAACCCTAAAACCCTAAAAAACAGGAAAAACCCCAAAATCCCTAATAACCCTAAAAAATAATAGAAACCTAAAAAATCTTAAGAATTCCAAAAATCATAAAAATCCTTAAATCCTTGAAAACCCATAAGAGAACATTAGAAAACTAAAAATACTTAAAATCCAAAAAAAATCAAAAGAAGGATAAAACCCCATAAACTCTCAAAATCCCTAAAAACAATAAAACCATAAAGATCCTGAAAAAACATAAAATTCACCCAAAGAGTGAATAAACGAAAATACCCCTGAAGTAACCTTATAAAACAACAAAACAAATGAAAAAAATGGAAACCCCCTTAAATAATCAAAAAACCCTAAAAACCCTAAATACCATAAAAACACTAAAAACCCGTAAAACAGCTATAAAATGACTAAAAACTCCAGAACCCTTTTAATCACATAAAACAAATAAAAATTATACAAAACCCTACTATACCCTAAAAATTCAAAAAACCCCTAAAATCCTAAACAAAACAAAAAAATGTTAGAACCCTAAAAACACTAAAAACCTTATTTTTCCCGAAAACCCTAAAAACCCTACAAATCATAAAAAATACATAAAAATTCCAAAAAATTTAAAAACCCGGAAAATCATGAAAATCCAAAGAAAACCAAAAAGACCAAAAAACACCTAAAACACACAAAAAAATAAAAAAAAAATCAAAACACTCAAAAACCCTAAAATACCCAAAATTTCTCAAATCCTCTAAGAGTCATTAAAAATACTAAAAAAAATCTTCAAATCCATAAAATGTAAAAAACTCTAAAAACTGAAAAAAAAAAACCTCAAATATCTGTCAAAACAGAAAAAAAAATTAAAACCCCTAAAAACATAAAAAAAATTAAAAAACCTAAAAATAACCTAAAATACACTGTTAACATAACATCCCCTAAAACATTAAATCCCCTAAAACCCCTAAAAACCTTCGAAACCCACTAAAAACATTAGAATCCCTTTCAACCCATAAAAACATTAAAAACAGTAAAAAACTAAAAAAACAATTTAAAATTTAAAAAACATAAAATTCCAAAAAACACAAGGACCTTAAAAACCCATAAAACCTTCAAAATCACTAAAATACAAAAAACATAAAAAACATAAAAATCCAAAATAATCCAAAATAATTAAAAACCTGTAAAAACCCTAAAAACACCTAAGAAATCCTAAAAAACTAGAAAACTGTAAAACCACTAAAAACTTAAATACACTAAAAACCCTGAAAACCATATAAATCCTAAAACCCCAAAACACCATAAAAACACAATAAATTTATAAAACCTTAAAACTATAAAAATTATCAAAATTCGCAAAAAGACACCTAAAATGTATAAAACCATCAAAACCATGAAAACCCTTAAAAAAACCTTAAAACCCAAAAAAAATTTAAAACATCAAAATAACATAAAAATGGTCAAAACCTTAAGAAATCCTAAAATTCCATAAAAACCTCAAAACCACCATAAACTATAAAATCCTCTAAAACCCTTGAAAATTCTAAAACCCCATAAAACCCTACAAAACGACTAAAAACTCTAAAAAACCTTCAAACACCAAATAATGTTAAAAAACTATAAAGAACGTTAAAACCCCTAAAAACTCAAAAAAAACCTAAAATCCAAAAATACATTAAAACCCTAAAAACGCTATAAAACTGTAAAACCCCAAAAAATCACTAAAAACCATTGAAAATAATATGAAACCTAAAAAATCCCTAAAAACCACTAAAATAGAAAAACTTAGAATCCCTTAAAACCCCCAAGAAAATCATAAAAAACAAAATCAGGTAAAACCCCTAAAAACCTAGAAAATGATAAAAATAATAAAACCCCTAAAAATAATAAAAACCCTAAAAAATAAAAATTCCTAAAAAACTAAAAACAATTGAAATCATAAAAAAATCACAAAAAATCCAAAAAAATAACTCTAAATACCATAAAATATCTTTAGAAAACACTACAAACCAAAAAACAATTAAAACCCCTATAAAACATAAAAAAACAAAAAGAATCCAAAAACCCGAAGAGACCCTAAAAACCTAAAAAACTAAAAACCCCTCAAAACCATAAAAATTCTCTAAAATCTTTAAAAACCCTTAAAAATCAATAAAACCCTAGAACCACTGAAATTTATAAAAAATATTGAATCCCCTAAAAATGAAAAAAGATATTAAAAACCTAAAACCCCAAAAATCGATAAAAAAAAGTAATGACCCAAATAAAACATAATAAAACTAAAACCCATAAAACTCATCAAAATTCACAAAAATCCAAAAAACCATAAAATCCAAAAAATATCTAATATACCTCAAAATGTAAAAAAACCTATAAACTATTAAAACCCCTAGGAAATCCTTACAAACCTAAAAACACTTAAAACCCCTAAAAATTAAAAAATACATAATACCCTAAAAAGACACTAAAAACACAAAAACCCTCTAAAACCATAAAACCACTGGAAACCACTAAAAACCCTAAAACCAATAAAAATCCAAAAACCTACTATAAACTCTCAAAACCCTTTAAATCCCTAAAAATGTAAAAAAATATAAAAATATAAAAATCCCCTAAAAACTAAAAAAACTAAAAATCAATGAAACATAAAAACCCTAAAAAACCATAAAAACCCTTAAAAACCATTAAAACCAAAAAAATCCAAATTTTTTTTAAAAATACCTAGGGTCCTTTGAAACCTGGTATCCATAAGGGACTTTAATGAGATTGATGCATCTAAAAGACAACTTGATTTTGTTTGGATTGTTATTGGTGATGAGAATCAGTGGAAACAACCTGTGATTTTTGAGTCGTGGACTGATTTTTGCTCCTCCTATTGGAAATTAGAATATAGAGGTCGGGCTTGCAAATGTGGTGTCATAAAATGTGGTGTTTTGAATCGAGATCAGGAGGTGACTGGTGAAGGGAAGAAGGATTCTATGCACACATATACTAAACTCTTGAATTTGGTTTAGGTTCAGTGTTGTGAAGGGGGTCAGGTTCTGGTGGGGTGCATGTTAAGGAAGTCACAGTGGCTGTTTCAAGTGGGAAATAAATGAATTGTGCTAAGGGGGTGTCACCTACAATTGGTCTAGGTTCTAGATTACTGAGCCCAATGTTTGTGATGGATGGTCTTCCGGTTCTGCTGGGGGTCATGGGTCTGCAGTAGGTGATCACAATTTTGGGAAATTGGTTCTTTAGTTCCAACTCATGACCAAGGTGAGTGGTATTTTCAATAGATTGAGGACCGAATTGAAGCTTTCAGATGATGGAAGTTCATTATGCAGGGAGGTTTCTGCTGGTGGTATGTCTATTACCTCTGATAGCATTTTGAATTAGAGGCAGAAAGTCGTTCCAACTTTAAACCACATTGAAGGGATAGAGCTTGAGGAGGAGGTGAAAGGGTCTCCAATTGTTGATGTTGGGAGTGTGAGGTCAGCTATATAGGCACAGAGTGAGGTGCAGGCCATCGTTGTAGGGAGTGATGGAGGGAGTGTGTCCCAGAATGCTAGTGAAGCTGAGATAATGTTGGACACCATTAGGCACTCGGATGGTGATGTTGAGAAAAAAGAAAAAAGGAGTTACAAGTTATTGTTCATAATAGTGATGGGATTGTTGTGGATGAGGGGAAAGTAAGCAAACTTCCTGGGGAGGAGGGGCATGGGTCTCTGGTTGCTAATGTTGGGAGTGCAAGGTTTGTTGTATAAGAGCTGAGTGGGGTGCAGGTCGTCGCTGTTGGGCATGAAGGAGGGAGTGTGGCCCAGAATGATTGTGAATCTGATCCATTGTTGGAAATCATTGGGAACTTGGATGGTGTTAGTGAGATGAAGAAAAGGGAGATTCACGGGCTTCTGTACTATAGTTATGGGATTTTTGAGAATGAGCCTTCTTACCAGGGGAAGTAAGAAAGCTACCTAGGGAGGAGGGGAAATTGTAGCTGGCTCAGGCTGGTGTGGTGTCTCCGCCTTGTCTAGTTATTGAGGAACTTTCCCTAGTGGTTCCTAGTGTCCCACAGTGTGGGGTTCTTACTGACTGTTCTATAAATCTAGAAGCCTCCTTCTTCCATGATCATGTTTTTTTCTAGAATGATGGTAGAAGGATGAATCAAAATATGGCTTTAATCATTAAAGAGAGGGCCTTTATAGAGGTGTCCATTCCATATGGGAAGGAAAACATACGTACAGGGGTCTCTTTATTTTCTTGAAATAGGAATCCAAGGATGGACTACTCTACTTTTCAAAAGACATTGTCCATGAGAGCGTCTTGAAATGATAAGGAAGTTTCCTTTGGTAGGGGAGGTAGGTCTTTCAAGGAACAACTGAATGTGGAGAAGAAACATCTCATAGAGTATTACACTACCTTACTAAAGAAATACGAATCATCTGAATGGGAGTCGGTGTAGTCGGATGCTTCCTCTGGTTATGGTGCTAATGGGGACCAATTTGGGATGGAGACGTAGATTTGTTGTTCCTTCTTGTTTCTCTTATTCTTTTTGGGTCTTTTGGGGTTTTAGTGTCTTGGGGTGTCCAGGGTTTTTCGATGTGGGTTGTTTGGCCCAACCCTACCCTTGTCTGCTTTTCTTTTCTTTTAATAATTTTTGGGGGGTCATGAATAGCCTGACCTCGCACCTTCCTTACCCTATAAACCTTGAAACACCCAAAACCCATAAAACCCTAAATACATAAAGAAAATATAAAAACATTTAAATCCATAAACACATTAAAAACATTATAAAACATTAAAATCCATAAAACCTCCAAACAATATCTATAAACAAATACCCATAAAATTATAAAAAACCTAAGAACCCTAAAAACCAAAAAATCCCTATAACCCTAAAAAACATAAATGCCCTAAAAACCCTTAAAATTCATAAAAACATAAAAAATCCAAAAAATACATGAAAATACTTAAGGAAAACATGAAAAAAAAATAACACTTAAAACCTATAAAACCCTAAAAAAAGTTAAAAACCCTCAAAACCCCAAAAGCAAAAAAAACCCTAAACCCCCTAAAAGCACTAAAACCCCATATCTATTATAAACAATCACTAAAAATGTCTAAAAATGTTAAAAACCAAGATAACCCCTATGATAAGCGTAAAAACATAAAAAAAACATAAAACCCCAAAAAATAACAAATGACCTTAAAACCCTATGAACCCCTAAAAACCACAAAGACCCCAAAAAACCCAAAAAAACCCCAAAAACCACTAAAAATGTAAAAAAATTTAAACTCACAAAACCATTAAAAATTGTAAGAAACTTAAAAAACATAAAAATCTAAAAAATCCTAAAAATACAAAGTAACTCTAAAGACACTAAACCCCTTAAAAGCAATAAAAACCCTCAAAATCCCCAAAACCCCTAAATACTATAAAAATCAAAAAAAAATAATATAAATTATTCATAATGTAAAAAACCCTAAAACCCATAAAAACCCTAAGAAACCCTTAAAAACCATAAAAACACTTAAAATCCATAAAACATAAAAACACTATAATCCCTAAATCCCCGAAAAAACCCATAAAACCCCATAAAACCCATAAAACCCTAAAAACCCTAAAAGCATAAAAATAATCGAAATCCAAAAAAATCCATAAAAATACCCAAAAAAACCTAAATCCATTAAAAAACCCTAATAAAATGCTAATAACATAAATACACATAAAAACCCTCAAAACCTAAAAAATGATAAAAACCCTAAAAACCCACAAAAAAGAACCTAAACACTAAAAAACCCTAAAAATATTTAAAAACATGAAAATCCATAAAACACCTAAAAAGACCACTAAAAACTATTAAAACCCTTTAAATCACTAAAATCATTAAAAACTATAAAACCCATTAAAATTCATTTAAAAATCCAAAAAACCTAAAAACTAAATTCCATAAAATCCCAAAAAACTTAAAAAATCCAAAAAACCCTCCAAATCCCAAAAAAATTAAAAACCCATAAAAATCATAAAAAGCACTAAAAATATCTAAAAATAACTAAAAATATAAAAAACCCCTAAAACCATGTAAAAACCTAAGAATATCATAACATACATTAAAACCCCTAAAACCTAAAAAAATAAAAAAACACAAAAAACCCTAAAATCCATAAAAATCTGAAAACCCATAAAAGAAATAATAACCCCAAAAACCTAAAAAACCCATATCAACCATAAAAATGTTAAAAAGTAAAAAAATCCATTTAATACTCTAAATACTTACAAAAATAAAAAAATCCTAAAACCATAAAAAACACCAAATCCATAAAAACATAAAAAAACTATAAAAACCCTAAAAACCTTAGAAAACCTTCAATTTCCATAAAACTCTAAAAAACCACAATCCATGTAGAAAATCCCTAAAATCACTAAAAATGTAAAAAATCATAAAAACCTTGAAAAACCCTATGAAAACCTTAAAAACATAAAAACCCCAAAAGCCCCTAAAAAACATAAAAATGCTAAAAACCAAAAAAAACCCTAAAACCACTAAAAACCCAAAAAAAATCATAGAAACCCTCCAAATCCCTAAATACCATTAATGTCTTATGAAATCTCTAAACATCCCTAAAATGTAAAAAAAATACTAAAACGCTTGAAAACCCTATGAAAACCTTCATAGAACTAAAATCACATGAAACCCCTAAAAAACCTAAAAATGCTTAAAACCATTAAAAATACTATAAAACCCCTAAAACCGCTAAAAACTACCAAAATCCAAAAAAACATTAAAAAAACTAAAAACCCAAAAAACACTTAAACACTAAAAACCCTTTAAACCCTAAAAATGATAAAAAGACTCTAAAAACCATATATCCCTAAAAAAGTCAAAAAAAACCCTAAAAACGAAAAAAAATAAAAAAAACCCAAAAAATACTCAAAATCCCTAAAAGCCCTAAAAATACATAAAAATCCTAAAAAATCCAAAAAAAATAATTAAATACATAAAATCCCTAAAAACTCTAAAAAATCCAAAGAAAAAAATAAAACCCTAAAAACAATTAAAATCCCTAAAACCCTAAAAATCATTAATCCTCAAAAAAACCATCAATACCCCAAAAAACATTAAAATAAAAAACAAAAAAACCTTTAAAATACTAAAATCCCATTAAAACCCTATAAATACACTAAATACACTAAAAACCCTTTAAACCCCAAAAAATGAAAGAAAATATATAAGATCGTAAAATATTTAAAGAACTAAACAAACCCTAAAAACCCAAAAGAAACCATAAATCCCATGTAACCCATAAAACCCTCAAAATCTATAAAAACTCTAAAACCTTACAAATCCTAAAAACATCCTAAAAATAAAAAAAATGTAAGAAACCATAAACCATTAAAACCCTGATAAAACATTAAAAACCAAAAACCACTTAAACCCTTAAAAACCCTAAAAACTCTAAAACCCTAAAAAACATTAGAAACCCTAAAAAACATCAAAATCTCAAAAAACTCTAAAACCAAATAAAAATATTGAAAATCCCTTAAATCCTTAAAAATTATAAAACCGTAGAAACCTTTATAAAACCTTAAAAACCTAAAAATATTTAAAACCCCAAAAAACATAATTTTTTTTAAAAACCATAAAGTTCCTATAATCATTAAGACCCCTAAATTCCTTAAGATAAAAAACATAAAAGCCCTAAAAACTAAAGAAAGAAAAGATGGCTCAAGGAAGGGGGCTCGACGGTGATGGAAATCTTGTTCAGCCTTTGGTTGTACTGGCCCCTGCCAAAAGGTGGAGCTAGCTTTGGCTTTATTAGATGTTTGTGGGCACGATGAGCTCTTCTAATTATATAATCACACATCCTTAGAGATTGGTGCAATCAGTGACACACTGAAGGATTCAGTTATGAATATTAACATTGCAGAGGTGGTGATATCTGTGACCTCACTTACCTTCTCTGATTTTGATCCCCCCTCCCCCAGTCAGGTCATTTAGAATGGGCGAGTTGCTCATGTTTTGTCTAATCGATAGGTAGTGGAAGAAAGACACAATTTATGTCGATTCTCCATTATTGACAGGGTGTTGACCCTGAAGGGTGAGTGGATCTGGAAATTCTATGATCTCACCAATCGGGTTAGGGAGATCTGGGGATTCTCTGAATGGCGAATGATTGATATGGGGAGAGGATAATTTCATATTGTCTTCCCATCAGATGAATGGAAGAGATTATCTTGGAGCTTCGGCTCCCATAACATGAAGTCCGGTCTTCTAAGGATCCAAGAGTTGGATCGAAATTTCGACCCATTGAACGTCATGAACACCTCTACGCAGGTATGGATTCGTATATGTATGCTAAGCTGGCCTTTTTGGCACCCACGGATCCCTTGGGATATTTCCTCCTCGATAGGTTAACCTTTATGAATTGATAAGGAAGCTGAAAATCCAAAGTACTGGCACTATGCTTGTGTTCTTGTTGAACTTGACTTTGCCTCCATATAGATTGGGTAAGTGGTTCTCAGTACTGATGACAACAGCTTCACGCTGGAGATTCAGTACAAGCACAAACCCTGATTTTTCCTTCATTGTAATCTCTTTGGGAACCTCATCTCTAACTGCTGACGTCTGAAAGTGTGCACCAAGTGAAATCTTAAAGAGCATGTTGTTGAATCCTGTAATAGGAAATCAGGAGCTGGAGTAGGTACAAAGGCCCCAGTCCAAGCACCTGCCCCCTCCCAGCCTGGTCTTATTGTGGTTGGATGTCCTGCGGAGCAGCCTACATCGAGGAGGATGTCAGAGGTCGATGATACATTTTGCCAAGAGACACCCTCCCACATGTAGGGAGTCAATACGGGGTCTACCCCCCCCCCCCCAGCAGAATAGATGGCTACCTCAGAGCTTGATGCTGCCACCCCTGGCCTGCAGGCCGTCATGGTTGAGCTTGGCCAGACCTCAGTGCCTACTATTGGTCAGGCAGTCATGGCTGAGCCCGACCATACTTCCACACACTCTGATCCTACCATGGTGGGGAGTCATGCATGCTTCCAGGGAGTGTCCCCTCCCATCCTGGAGGTGGATGATGGGATGTTCTGCTTGTCTATTCCAGGGGCTCCTTCCCTCCTTGGACCTGAGAAAGACTGCCCACCTATGCCCCTCCCGTCACTGTCTGATGACTCCTTTATGGTTTTTCCCTCTAGCAGTGTTGCACAACGATTCAAGGCTAACAGTTCCTCCCCTGTGACACTCTTCCCCATGAACAGGTTCACCCCTCTCAGTGGCATCTTCTGGGATGACGAGGTTGAAGAACAAAATGATGAGAAGGCATAAGGGTCTTCCTGACCGGTTGACAAGAACCCACCACTTGAGGTTGGATCTCAACCTCTCGATGGCCTAGGACTCAAATAACGAATTGTTGAATTAATCATTCCATTAATAATAACCCTGTGGGTAGGCCCAAAAAAGGCGAAAAAGGAAAAAGTGAAGGTAGTGCCTCAGAATTCTAACACCATCCCTATAGAAGGGGCGAATTCTGCTTAATTTGATGGGGATCCTCCTCTAGAACTACCAGGGTATTGAGAATCCTCCCACTGCCTTATCCCTTAGGAATTTTTTCACTTATCATAGGCCTATGATTCTTGGTATAGCTGAGCCAATGATCTCATTTGATAACTGGACGGGTTTCAACTAGAACAACCTTGGTTACTCCTACATTTCCAAGACTACTAATGAGAAAGATATGGACATATTATGGGTGCTAAATCATGATGACATTCAGTTGACATATGTGGAGGTTAGTACCTAGGTCATCACCTTTTCTAGCATTTACAATGCTACCCCTCTCTCCCTGTCCTTTGTGTATACATCTTGATCCTACATGAGGAGACGGGCTGTATGGGAGAAACTGATTACTCTACATGGGCTCATCGAGAATAGCTGGATTGTGTTTGTTGATTTCAACACTGTGTTGCAACCGAATGAGTAGATTGGATCCAACTTCTCTCACTCGACTGCTGAGGACTTATCCTTTTTCCTTGATACTTGTGATATCATGGAAGTCCTTGTCTCTTTAGCCTCCTTCACATGGGGGCGCTTCATTGTTAATGGAAGGCAGGCCAGCAATATGGATAGGTGCTTTTATAGGATCAATGATGGGAGTACTCCCCTTGATGTCTCGGGCTTTAACCACCCAAAATTCCATTTGGGTCACAATCCCTTGATTGCTTATTGTTCAATAGGCTCTCTAATGTCATCACCCATGCCCTTCAAGTTCAATAATTCCTGGATCACGATCGTAGGATGTAGGGAAATTATCATCAGTGGCTGGAATGAAGACCTATGGGGCAGTCACTACTATAGGTTGGTCTCTAGGCTTAAAAAAATCAAAGCCTCACTCAATTAATGGAGAAGGAGTTGCTTCTATAGTCTGTATAATGACATTCGGGAAGCTAAGCAACAACTTTCCTTCCATCAAGACTCTAATCAACACCTGCCCCTTCCCTCTCTAGAGAAGTTGTAGCTCCACTCCAAGCTTGATGATCTTCTGGAACATAACGAAAAGCTGGCCAAGAACCAGTTCAAAGTTAGATGGACAAATATGAAGATCGCAACTTGAAATTTTTTCATCGGTTGCAGAGGGAGAAAAAGGAAAAAAATTTCTTAAAGATGTTCATATCTCAGGCTCTACCTTCACCTCGAAGGATGATATTTCTGCTTCTATTATCAATCACTTCCAAGGGATTTACTCAGATGATGGTGGGGATTACATCCTACCTTTGATGGACTCCATCATACCACGTGTTGACGAGCAAAAGAACATGGCTCTAATTATTCCCCCCTGGAAAAGGAAGTTAGGGCTGCTTTGTTCTCTCTGAACATCGATAGTACAGCGGGACTGAATGGATTCACTAACAAGTTCTTCATGTATTACTGGGATATCATGCATGAGGTCATCACCAATGCTGTTAGGGAATTTTTTCAATCTAGTGTATTCCCACATGGATTCAGTTCTAATTTCATTTCCATGATTCCCAAAAGGGACAATTCCATTGACATCGGTGACTTTCAACCAGTAGCTGTTGGAAACACTATCCCCAAAATCATCAGTAAGATTCTAGTCATGAGAAAAGAGAAACATGTGGGGAAAATTCTAACCCCTAATTAGTTCGGGTTCATCTCAGGGAGGAACATCCAGGAATGCCTTTTCACGGCGTCGAAGAGAATCAAAATTATGCGGAAGTAGTCCAAACAGGAAAAATTTGTGCTTAAAATTGACATCCCCATGGCTTTAGACACTATTAAGTGGAGATTTATCTCCTAGGTCCTTTCCAAGTATGGCTTCTCGAATTGATTTTTCAAGATAGTTATGTCCATACTAAGTAGCTTCTGGGTCTCTATTCTCTTAAATGGATCTCCAAAGGGGTTCTTCCCCTATTCCCATGGGGTCAAACAAGGTATCCCGCTCTTAGGAATCCTCTTTGCGATTGTAGAAGATTACTTGAGCAGGTGACTCATTGGCCTTTTTCAGGTTAGTCTATTCAATTTTATTAGGTCAGGGAGGGATCTTCACATGCCATCCCATCTGTTTTATGCTGATTATATTCTTCTATTTTGGCAAGCTGACCAATGGACCATGGAATCCATTCGGATGATATTACGGCATTATGAAGATGTGGCAGCGCAATCTAGAAGTTGGAGCAAGTATTTTATTTTCTTTGGGGAGGGGGTCCCAAGGTCCCTTTATATTTTAATTTTATGGTCCCTTGGTGCCAAGAGAGGGTCACATCCTTTTCACTACCTGGGTGTTCCTATTTTTTGGGGACGTGTCAAATGCTATCACCTTGAGAGCATTGCCTCCAAAATTACCCAACAGCTCGTGAAATGGAAAGGGGAATCCCTCTCACAATCTGGAAGGGTCTTTCTTACCAACTCGGTGATCACTTCTATGTTCACTTATGCTTTCTCTATCTATAGAGGGACGGTCAATCTTATTAAGGACCTGCAAGAAAAGATCGGGAATTTCTCCTGGACAGGGTGTATAAGGCAAAGGAAATTGGTTATAGTGTCTAGGAAGTACTGCGCCCAACCAATTGAGCTGGGAGGGATTGGTATCAAAGACCTCAGACGATACAATGATTCCCTTCTTTCTAAAATCACTTGGGGGATGTTTAATCCTAGGGGTGGGGTCTTGGGTTTCACTCGGGAAAGATTTGTACTTATACTTTGCGATGAATATGTAGGTTACTTTCACAGTTCTGTTGTGCTAGAAATTCGTGATTCGTACAAGGCCATTATTTCTCACTCTAAACGGATAATCTCAAAGCACTCAGAATTGAATGCCTAGTCCAAACATTGGATTTATAGGCCCCTGCAAGAATGCATGATTCCCCCTTCTGGCCTTAAGATATTTCCCATTGCGGCGTTCATTCTATGGCTAGAACATATTGAGGCCCTCCTCCCAACTGAATCCTTGCTTCAAATCCAGCGTTATGCCTTCGCCGACTCTGACATTTTGATCTGGAAACCCAACCTAATAGGGAAACTAACTGCTACGGATTATTATTGGTACAACTGTTCCAGGGGATCCCCTCCCCCGTCCTAGCTCTCCAAATTTAAGAGGAATTTCAACCCACTAGCCAGCCATCTCCTTCTCTGGAAAATCTGAAAGAATCGGCTGCCAATGCATAACCAGTTGCAGAAAGCTGAGAATAGTCTTGCCTCCATTTGTATCCTATGAATAGGTGCGGAAGAAAATACTCAGCACACCTTCTTCCTATGAAGATTTAGTGCAGAACATTGGGGATACTTACAGTAGTTATTTGGGTTTCCATCTGGTCTGGACAGGCCTCTCTTTGAGATCCTGGGCGACCTGTCCAACTGGGATTTCAGTGAACAGGTCTGCAACCGCCTACTGGTCGTTGTTGAATCCACTCTCTCTTATATCTGGACCACTCGGAATACAATTGCCTTCAATAAAAAATGGTTTTCCATTCATGGTGGTGTGGTGACAATCCACAGGGCTGTCTATGCAGCTTCCCACATTCAGACAGGCCATATGGAGAACGATGTTAGTGAGCTCATCATCCTTCGGCTGCTTGGCATCTCTGGAAGGGAAAAAAACCAATGGTTCCCAAGTTTTTTCAACGGATCCATCCACTCCCCTCCTGGATTAAGGTTAACGTGGATGTTATAGCCCTAGGTGTGTCGGGTCCTGCTGGATACGGTGGAGTTTTCTACACCTATCGGGGCTTCGTCAAAGGATGTTTCCAGCACTTCATTGGTGATGGGTGCACCCTCAAAGCTGAACTATGGGCTATGATAAAGGTGATTGAGTAAGATTTCAGCTTTGGGTGGATCATCCTGTGGCCTGAGTCTGACTCCATGCTTTCGTTGAATGCTCTTAAAAACAGATCTAGGTGCGTTCCCTGGAGGATCCTCACCCAATGGATAGAATGCCTCACAATGTGTCGAAGGATGGATATCACGATGGAACATGCCTATCAGGAGGTGAATTTGGTTACGGATTCTCTCTCCAAATAGGCCATTGTGGAGAGGTGCTTGTTGTGGTCCTTTAACGCCATGTACTCCTGCTCCTCGCTTGTGGACTCTGACTTGAAGGCTGAGTTGCACACCCAGTTACGTAACCCCTTCTTGTAGCACTCTATTTGTTCTTTCATTTTGGTATAAATTTTGGCGGACCAGGCTTGCCTGGTCTCAAGCCTCCCTTTACCTAAATACCTTAAAAATCCTCAAAATACATAAAAACCATAAACAAAAAATACCCTAAAATCTATAAAAACTCAAACCACCCTCAAAATACCAAAAAACCCTAAAAACACATAAAAATCATAAAAAGAAGTCCGAAAAATACCAAACAACATAATAAACCTAAAAAAACCAGAAGACCCCTTAAAAACATTAAAAACATAAAAATTATTAAAACTGTCAAAAATGTTTAAAACTCTAAAACTTCTAAAAACCCCTTATAATCCTAAAATCCCAAAAAAAAACCCTAAACCCTTAAAAAATGATAAAATCCCATAAAAACCCTAAAACACTTAATCCCTATAAAAACCTAAAAACGTAAAATCCCCAAAAATCCTAAAAATACCAACCCCCCCCCCCCTCAAAATCCTTCAAAACCCCAAAAACATTAAAAATCCATAAAAATTCTTAAAATCTAAAAACCCTGAAAACCAAAAAAAATACAAAAACCATAAAATCTCCTAAAAGTAATAAAAACTCAAAAACCCATAAATAATATAAAAACCAATAAAAATTTAAAAGGATGTATAGACACATTGAATCATTCAAATAATCTAAAAACCATAAAACCATAAGATACTCAAAAAGACATTAAAAAACAAAAAACCATAAAACACTAAAAACTGTAAAAAAAACTCCCCAAACCACTCAAAAACCCAAAAACCCAAAAACACTAAAAAATGTTTAAAAGGACCTAAGAATACCTAAATATATAAAAAAACCCAAAAACCATAGAAACCATAAGAAAGCATTAAGAATATAATAACATGTAGACCCCCATGGAAAAAAATGATAAAAACCCTAAGAACCAAAAAATCCCTAAAACCATAAAAATCCCTCAAAACCTTCAAAAACCCCAAAAAACACATAAGAATCCTAAAACCCAGTAAAAAATATAATTCCCTTTTAAAGCAATACTAAAGTTAAAAGACTAAAAAATTCATAAGAACCCTAAAAACTCAAAAACACCATAAAAACCCAATAAACCCATAAAATCTAGAAAAACCCCTTAAACCCTAAAAATCGACAAAATGGTAAAACCACATAAAAACTAAAAAACCCAAAAAACACCTAAAAACATAAAAACCCCTAAAAATCCCTAATAAAAACTTAAAAACCAAAAAATAATTAAAACCCCTATAATACCTAAAAAAATTTAAATTCCCCAAAAACTATAAAACACTAAAAACCCTAAAACCCCCAAAAATCCCTAAAACTCGAAATATGAAAAAAAAATATTAAAAACCTCCTAAAATAATAAAATAAAAAAACCGCGAAAACCCCTAAGGAGCCTTGAAATCATAAAAATAGTTAAAATCCATAAGAAACCCAAAAAATTGACAAAAAACCAAAAAAGATTCTCAAACTAATAAAATACCTAAAACCTTTAAAACCCACAAAAACACAAAAAAACTCACAATAACTCCTTTTAAACCCCTAAAATGTTAAAAAATTCATAAAAAACTTTAAACCTCTAAAAATCCACAAAATCCCTAAAAACACTAAATACTATTAATATTCTTATAATTCCTTAAAAGTCCCTAAAACATAAAAACCCTTAAAACTGTGAAATCCCATAACAAAACCTTAAAAAACAAAAAACATAAAATCCCTAGAAACCTAAAAATCATTAAAAATAATAAAAACCCTAAAACTGCTAAAAACCCTCAAAACCCCTAAAACCCCGATATAAACTCTAAAACCCATTTCAATTCATAAAAACATTAAAAAACATTAAAACCCTAAAAAAAATCAAAAAAAAACCATAAACCCCCCCAAAACCCATAAAAACCATAAAACCCTAAAAAAATTTAAACCCTAAAAATCCCTAAAAACAATAAAACCCCATAAAAATCCTAAAACCCCCAAATATACATTAAATTTTAAAAAATCCTAAAAAACGAAAAACTCAAAAAAAAATTAAAACCCATAAAAACCTTAGAAACCCCAAAACCACAAAAAAACCTAAAACCCATTAAAACCCTAACACCTCAAAATTCAAAAAAAAACATCTAAAAATAAAAATCCAAAAAAGTATCTAAAAATGTAAAAAATCCCGAAAAACCCTCAAACACCCTTAGAAAAGCATAAAATCCTAAAAACCCCTCAAAACACATAAAACCCCTAAAAAGATAAAATATACTAAAAACCATAAAATACCCTAAAACCCCTAAAGAAACCTAAAACCCGTAAAACTCCTAAGAACATAAAAAACACCAAAACACCCATAAAAACCCTAAAATCCCACTAAATACTCTAAAATCCCTTTAAATCCCTAAAAATGTTATAATCCTCTAAAAACCTGAAATCCTTAAATAAACTCAAAAAAACCCCCAAAACAAAAAAAACAATAAAAACCAAAGAATCCCTAAAATTACTAAAAACAATAAAAATTAAAAAAAAGTCCCAAAAATCAATAAAAACAACAAAAACACAAAAAAAATTAAAATACCCACAAAAACAAAAACCCTAAAAACCACACAATCCGTAAAAACCCTACAAAATATACTAATCCTAAAAGGCCATAAAAATACCTAAAATTTTTAGAAAATAAAACACCATAAAACCCCTAGGAAAACCTTAAAACACTAACATCACTTAAAACTTTCAAAATAATAAAATACCTAATGAATTTAAAATCTCTGAAGCCCTCTAAATCCCTGAAAACCCTGAAAATAAAAAAAAATCCAAAAAAACCCCTAAAATCCCTAAAAACTTAAAAAAACCCTGAAATCCCTGAAAAACCATAAGAAGACATTAAAAACATAAAAAAATTAAAACTCAAATATACAGAAAAATAATAAAAACCCTATAAGACAATAAAGCCCTAAAAAATCACCAAAAGCCATTAAACCCTCTAAAAACATTAAAAACCAAAAACCCCCTAAAAACCCTAAAAAACTAAAAAATCTAAAAACTCATTAAACCCCAAAAAAACTAAAAACTCTAAAACCATTAAAACTTCTAAAAATTAAAAAAACCCTTAAAACCCAAAAAAACATAAAAACTCTAAAAACACTAAAAACCCTTAAAAATAATAAAATCCATAAAAATCATTAAAAGTCTCTAAAAATGTAATAACACTTAAAACACTATAAACCCCTAAGAAATCATTAAAAACCTAAAAACGCTTAAACCCCCTAAAAACATAATAACACTAAAAAGTCCTAAAACTCTTAAAACCCCTAAAAACATAAAAACACCTAAAAACATAAAAACCCTAAAACATTTATAAATCCTAAAATCCCACAAAAAATTCTCAAACTCTATAAAAACTTATAAATGTAAAAAATACAAGAACACCATTAAAAACTCATAAAAAACCCCTAAACCACAATAATCTAAATAACTCTAAAAATCCTAAACACAATAAGAAATCCTAAAATCCTAAAAAATTCCTCTAATCCCTTAAAAATTAAATAACCCAAAATTACTATAAAAAAATTATGAAAAAATAAAAAACCAAAAGATATTTGAAACTCCTAAAAATGTAAAAAATGGTAAAAACCCTAAAAACCATAATACCTTAAAACCATAAAAACCCATTAAAACCATAAAAACCGTAAAAACCCATAAGAATACTAAAGAACACTAATAACCTTAAAATCACTTTAAACACCTAATAATGTGTAAAAATCAAAAAAACATTAAAGCCCCTAAAAAATTTAAAAACCTCAAAAAAATACAACAAAAACCTTATAACCACCCAAAAAACCAAAAAATCCCCAAAATCCCTAAAACCCTAAAAAATCATAAAAATACAAAAAAATACATAAAAATCCTTAAAAATGTAAAAAACCCTAAAAACCCATATAAAAACCATAAAAACCATAAAAACCTAAAAACACTTAAAACCCATAAAAAAATAAAAAATATAAAACCCCTAAATGTACTTAAAAACCCAAATAACCCTTAAAACCAAAAAAACCCATAAAACATAAAAAACTCTAAAAACCCAAAAAAACCCCTAAAAACACAAAAAATATTTTAAATCAAAAAAAATGTAAAAAATCCAAATAACCCTAAAAACTATAAAAACTCAAAACACACATAGAAAACATTCACAAACCCTAAAAACATTAAAAACCCATAAAAATATTAAAAATTCAAAAAAATCCTTAAAATGTAACAAACCCTAAAAACCCTGAATAACCTTGAGAAAGACTTAAAAACCCAATACCACTAAAAATCCTTAAAAATCCTAAAGACACTAAAAACCCTAAATATCCCAAAAAACCCTAGGAACTAAAAAAACAATTAAAACCTTATTATTCCTAAAAACCCATAAATACTAGAAAAACTACAAAAAAACTAAAAACACTTTAAACCCATAAAAACATTAAAGAAATCAAAAAAACCATAAAACCCCTAAAGACTCCAAAAACCACATAAAAACCAAAAAAACCCATAAAAATCTAAAAAACCTCAAAATAACATATAAACCTAGAAAAATAATAAAATCCTAAAAATTCTATAAAAATACCCAAAACATAAAATTCCCTAAAAATTTTGACAAAACACTAAGAAATCCTTAAAACCCTAATAACAATAAAACCCCCTAAAAATATAAAAAAATGATAAAAACCATAAATAATCCTAAAACCTCTAAAAACCATAAAAACCTATAAAACCATAAAAACGTTAAAACTCCATAAAAACTATATAAACACACTAAAATTCCCGAAACCCATTAAAAAGTTAAAAAGGTGAAAAACTATAAAAACCATTAAAGCCTAATCCAATCCTTTTTTTAATTTTCTTAAAACCACATTTATATTTGAATTGGAAGCAAACATCTTCTAAATAATCCTAAAAACCAAACAACCAACTCAGAAATTGAAAATTAAAAAGTCAAAACACCAAACCCAAAACCATAAAATGGTGTGGGAAGTCTTGCATACAGTATACGAGAATCGAGGTGAGACACAACAGAACACCTCTATCATCCTCATCGCTTTCACCAACATCTTGTCACCATAATCATCTTATCACAGGTGTAGCCTTCGTCCATAGATAATGGGTTGAAACAAATAACATGCATCATTATTAGTATCAAAAAAACACTAACATTGAATCATCTCCTTGCACCTGAGCAGCTACAACATCTGATCAACATAGATTTCAACCGTCATTGATCCTCACTGAGCCATTACAATATCAAAATTCTAGAAGATAAGATCCATCAAATCAAGGATTTATTCTGACCATCAAAACATCATCGTTGGGTCCAAAACCAACAATAGACAAAGAGACCAGGCCACAACAACAAGGAGCACACTACCTCCTCAAGCCTTTGGAAACCATCATGCATACCCAACACGATCCCAAACAACCATGACCCCATATCGCCAGATTACATTTGATCCTAACACGATGGAAGGGTAATACGATAAGAGGTGGAGACACAGATATTAGTAACATTAGTTAAAACTACCAAGGAACAACTCCCATATATCGAGAAATGACAATACCAGGACATCCAATGAAGATCCAAACATCAGACCACATCAGAATACATCTCTAGTGAAGTGAGAACTGATTGAATCTTCTAGTCACCACCGTTCCCAATGAAAATCCAGCGCCTCTATATAATGTAAGAACTGAGACCCAAAAGAGAGAAGACCAATAAATATGCTTCTTGAAAGGGCTCACATCGAAAGCTTCTAATGAGTGAATTAATCAAAACAAAAAACAAGCTAGGTTTAATGAATCTAGTTGATGCAGCAGTTGAGATGAAACACTTGGAGGAATCATAAGAAACATGACTTGAAGGGAATCCAGAGGAAAATTCCAAGAGGGAAATACATTGATGCAGATAAACCACACATCGAAATACTACCATGATGATGAAGACCAAGGGGTGAAACACAACCCTGAAAATCCACATGAATGAGAAAGAATGGACACCGAACATGACCATAAACCCTATCAGGGTATTGCAAGGGCACCTTCAAGGAGAATGACTTCATCCCATTAAATCCCTAAAAACACAAAAAATCACTAAAAATAAAAAAAGACATGAAATGTTAAAAAACATTAAAAACCATAAAACCCCCCACAATCCATAAAAACCATGAAACCCCTTAAGAAATCCTTAAAACATAAAAACACATAAAACCCATAAAAACCCATAAAACCCTAAAACCCCACTAAAAACAATAAAAACCCATTAAATCCCTAAAAACATAAAAAAACTATAAAACCCCTAAAAATAAAAATAAAACCTTAAAACCCAAAAACCATAAATCCTAAAACCCCCTTAAAGTCCTCAAAATCCCAAAAAACCATAGAAACTATGAGAATCCTAAAAAATCCATAGAATCCCTAAAAACATAAAAAACCATAAAAACTATGAAAACCCATAAAAACCTAAAAAGTACTAAAATCCTATAAGAATCATAAAAAATATTAAAAACCCTAAAAACAATAAAAATACATAAAAACCATAAACCCCTAAAATCCTTAAAATCCCTAAAATTTAGTAAAACCATAAATAACCAAAATAAAAAATAAAACCATTTAAATCCCTAAAAATTTTAAAAACACTTAAAAATTAAAAATCCAAAAAACTAAAAAACCCATAAAACCCAAAAAAAACATAATAACCCTAAGATCCCTAAAACCCATGAAAATCCAGACAACCCAAAAAATAGTTAAAATTCCAAAAAATGCTTAAAAATACCTAAATATATATATATATACTATGAAAATCCCTAATAAAACATTAAAATCATTAAAATTCATAAACACATAAAAACAATAAAACCCCTAAAAATCCTTAAAACACTAAATCCCACCGAAAATAATCAAAATCCCTAAAAACCCTAAATATCATTAAATTCCTAAAATATCCACAAAATCCCTATATATGTGAAAACTACTAAAAACCCAAAAACACCCTATGAAAACCAAGAAAACCTAAAAACACATAAATCCTTAAAAACATGAAAACACTGAAAACCCTAAAACCCATAAAAAGACAATAAAAACCCCTAAAAACATTAAAAACCCCAAAAAATCAATAAAAATAGTAAAAACCCTAAAAACTAACTAAAAATATAAAAACCTTTCAAATACATAAATTATTTTAAAAAATATAAAAACCCACAAAACCCTAAAAACTCAAAAAATCCTAAAACCCAAAAATACATAAAAACCCTAAAAACCATAAAAAAAACTCAAAATCCATAAAAAACATAAAAACCCATAAAAATCCAATAAATCTATAAAAATCCCTAAAAATCCAAAAAACCTAAAAACCCTAAAAACCCTAACAAAACCATTAAAACATAAAAACACATAAAACCCCCCAAAACATAAACACGCTAAAAATGCTAAAAAAACCATAAAAACCATCCAAATCACTAAAAACCCAAAAAACCATATAAATAATAAAAATCATAAAATCACTAAAAGAATAAAAATTATAAAAACACTAGAAATACCTTATAGAATAGTAAAATATTAGAAACTCTTGAAAACCTTAAAAAATCTAAAAAATTCCAAAAACCTTAAAACCCCTAAAAAGACCCTTAAACCCCTAAAAATAATAAATACCTCTAAATTCCATTACAACCAAAAATCCCTAAAAACCAACAAAAAAACTCAAAACCATTTAAACTCTTTAACACATTCATAAAATCTAAAAAACAATAAAAATCCAAAAAAACAACAAAATAGTAAAAACAAAAAAAAAAACCACAAAACCCTAAAAGACCCTAAATATCCTCAAAATAAATAGAAACCCTCAAAACCATAAATATCTTAAAAATCCATAAAAACATATAAAACTGTAAAAACCCTAAAAAACAATGAAAACCTGTAAGAAAACCTGAAAAACATAAAAACTCTTAAAACTCCAAAAAACCTAAAAGTTTCTAAAAGCTCTAAAAACACTAAAACCCTAAACCCAAAAAATACTAAAATCCTTAAAATTCCATGAAATCCAAAAATCGATAAATATTCAAAAAAATACAAAAAAATCCCAAAAAAATTAAAGAAAATTTGAAACCCTAAAAATACTAAGAATACCCTAAAATTCAATAAAACCTTAAAGCCCATAAAAACATAAATCTACATAAATAGACCATAAAACCCTAAAACCTGTAAAAACCATAACACCCCTAAAAACATAAAAACCCTAAAAACACATAAAAAACATAAAACCCCATAAAAACATAAAAATAATTTAACCCCAAAAAACATTAAAAACAATAAAAACCTTAAACCCCATAAAAAACAAAAAAAACCCTAAAAACAAAAAAACCCCACAAAACCTCTAAAACCCCTAGAAAACCCCAAAACCCTCATTATCCCAAAAAAAGATAAAAAATCATAAAACCCTATAAAATCTCTACAAATCTAAAAAAACCTAAAAACCTGAAGACCACTAAAAAAACATAAAACATAAAAACACATAAGCCTCCTATGAAACATAAAAAATGATAAAAACCCACAAACCCTAAAAACCAAAAAAACACAAAAAACCTAAAAACCCTAAAACCCCATAAAATTGAAAACACCCAGTAAAAACTACATAATCTCTTTTAACCCCTAGAATCATTTAAAAACTCTAAAAACCAAAAAATAAACATAAAAATTTCAAAAAAAACCCTTAAACCCAAAAAAATAAGGACCAAAATAACCAAAAAATGCTCAAAATCCCTAAAACCCAATATACCATAAAAATCATAAAAAAACTCCTAAATATCTATAAATACAAAAATAACTCTAGAAAACCTAGAAAACCATATGAAAACAAGAAAATCATAAAAACACTCAAACCCCTAAAATCATAAAAATACTAAAAACCTTTAAACACTCTAATAACCCTTAGAATCCCTAATACCCCTAAAAACCATAAAATACTAAAGATACCAAAAATAATTACAAATGTTAAAACCCTAAAAAACTTTAAAATCCCTAAAAAATAATTAAAAACCTAAAAATACTTTGACCCCCTAAAACCTAAAAATGATAAAACCCTTAAAACACTAAAAAGACCCTAAAACAACCAAAAATTAAAACCCCTAAAAATCCATAAAACCCTAAAACCCAATAAAAACAACAAAAACACTTTGAACCCCCAAAATCATTAAAAACTCTAAAATAACATAAATAGCTAAAAAATCAAAAAATCCTAAAAACTGAAAAAGCCCTATAAACACTAAAAAACAAAAAATCGTTAAAACACCTAAAAAACATAAATCCCATAAAAATACTAAAAGTAAATAAAAATACATATATATATATATATATATAATCTAAAACCCATAAAACCCCCTAAAAACCTAAAAACACATAAAACCCTTAAAAACCTAAAAAATGCTAAAACCCCTAACAATCCCTAAAAACCCTAAAAACCGCTAAAACCCATCAACATTCCTAAAGACCTAAAAAACTAATCAAAATACTTTAAAATCTCTAAATAACTCTAAAAAATTCAGCAACCCTAAAAAAATTTAAAACCCCAGGAAAACCATAAAAATATAAAAATATTCGAACCCATAAACATCCATAATACATTAAAAATCTTTAAATCCAAAAGAAACCCACTAAGAACACTGAAACCCCATTAAACCCATAAAACATTAAAAAACTATAAAAATGATAAAATCCATATAAATATAAAAAAACATAAAACCCAAAAAACCACTAAATCCCTAAAACCCTTCAAAATCCACAAGGACTCTAAAAACCATTAAAATCATAAAAACTCCTAAAAAATTCCCAAAAATGTAAAAACCCACTAAACCCCTTAAAACCCCTATCAAAAAATTAAGAACCTAAATAAAATTATCGCCAAAAAAACCTAAAAACATTAAAACCATAAAGAATCTTAAAACCCACAAAAAACCCTCAAATTCCTAAAAAGCATACAACCATAAAATTGCTTTAAAAAGTGCTAATATCCCTAAAAACGTGAAAACCCTAAGAACCATGAAAACCACAAGGAAAACATAAAACCTAAAATCACATAAAACCACTAATGTTCCTAAAATATCTAGAAACCCTAAAAAACAATAAAAAACCATAAAACCACAAAAATATGCAAAAATCCTTTAAAACCTTCAAAACCAGAAATCCCATAATACCTCTAAGAACCCACAGAATCACTAATACTACATTAAAACACTAATAAAATTAATGAACTCTAAAAAACCTTAAACCCTTGAGAACACAAAAAAAATCCTAAAACCCCAAAAAAACCATAAACCACTAAAATCTTTATAAACACTAAACACCATCAAAATACCTAAAAAACATTAAAAAATAAAATCATAAAAAAGCACTAAAATTCTTAAAAATATAAAAATCCCTGAAAACCCTATCAAAATGTTAATATCCTAAATATGCTAAAAACCCTAAAAAACCTAAAACATATTTTAATCACTAAGAAACCCTAAAAAGTAAAAAAACCAGTAAAACTATAATAAAAAATCAAAACCTATAAACGCTAAAAACCTTAAAACCCCCTTAAAATACCCTAAAACCTATAATCCCCCTAAAACCATAAAACCCACTAAAAACCATAAAAGCCCAAAAAACTATAAAAAAATATTTAAACCCACAAAAACCCTAAAAACATTATAAACACTAAAATCCCTTTAAACCACTAAAAATGTTAAAATACTCTAAAAACATTAAAAACCATAAAAACTAAAAAAACCCTAAAACCCTTAAAATCAATAGAACCATAAAAATGTAAAATCCCTAAAAACCATAAAACCCTCAAAATCCCTAAAAATATCTAAAAATGTAAAAATCTGTAGAACCCTAGGGAATCTGTAAACCCCTAAAAACACATAAAACTTCTAAAATCATAAAATAATCTAAATACTCAAAAAACCCTAAAACCCTAAAAGACCCAAAATCCCTAAAAACCATGGAAAACTATAAAAATCCAAAACAACCCCCTAAAACCCTAAAAACATAAAAAACCCATAGAACCATGAAAACCACAAAGAAAACCTAAAAAAAACATAAAACCCATAATAACCAAATAATGAAAAAAAACATAAAAACCCATAAACGACCCTAAAAATCATAAAACCCACTAAAACCCATAAAACACACTAAAACGCATAAAACTCTTAAAGACCTTTAAAATCATAAAACCACAAAAAAATTAAAAGCCCACTAAAATATCTAAAATACCTTTAAACCATTAAAATGATAAAATAATTTAAAAGACATAAAATAACAGAAGAACTCAAAAACCCTAAAACCATTAAAAAATGAAACCCCAAAAAATGTAAATTCCCGAAAAAAATAATAAAAACCCTAAAAATCCCAAAAAAACCCATTAAAATCCTAAAAGTACCTAAAAATGTAACAACCCCTAAATATGGTGAAAACCCCTAAGGAATCATTAAAAACATAAAAACACATAAAACCCATAAAAACCTAAAAGCGCTAGAAATCCTAAAAATATATAAAAACCTAAAAAATCAAAAAAAAACCTCAAATTCCATAAAAATCATAAACACCCATTAATATCCTAAAAATCACTAAAAATTCCTAAAGCATAAAAAATCCCAAAAACCATGAAAACCCATAAGAAAACTTTAAGAACATTAAAACACTTATAACTCATAAAAATTAGTAAAACTTCTAAAATAACCTAAAAACGCACAAAAACCCCAAAAAACCCTAAAACCATCAAAAACCTAAAAAAACAAGTAACTCTAAAACTACACTTCAAACTCTACGGACCATTAAGTAGATAAATACTTTAAAACACTATAAAAGGTCCTAAAAACACAAAAAATATTCAAAAAACCTTAAAAAACCCAAAACCCCAAAACCCCACAAAATCCCTAAACACCTTAAAAACCCATAAAAACCCACAAAAAACATAAAAACCCCTAAAAACCTTGAAAACCCCTAAGAAACCATTAAAAACCAAAAAACACTTATAACCCCAAAAAACAAAAAAATGAAAAAAAAACAATAGAATCCCTAAAAGCCATAAAACCCTAATAACACACAGAATCTATAAAAACCGAAAAAACATTAAAATACTATGAAATCCAAAGAAATCCTTAAAACATAAAAAACTATAAAAATCAATAAAACCATAAGAAAAGCATAAAAACTAAATAAACATAAAACCTCTAAAAACCAAAAAACTGATACAAACCTAAAAATCCTTAAAGGCCTTAAAATCATTAAAACCATAAAATCCCTAAAAGAAATAAAGAACTTGAAAAACCCATAAAACACCAAAAACCCAATAAAAACAATAAAAATAATTTAAACCTCTAAAAATGTAAAAAAAATATCTACAAACACTTAATATCAATAAAAAACTAAAATACTCATAACCCCCCCCCCAAACTACAAAAAAACACTAAAAACACTAAAAACCCTCAAAATGTAAAAAAACTCTAAAAACCAAAATAAACATAAAAATTTCCTAAAAATCCCAAAAAAGGTAAAATCCCCTAAAAATCATGAAAAAAACTATGAAAACCATTAAAACCTAGAAACACATAAAACCCCTAAAACCTAAAAAATCATAAAAACCATAAGAAAACCAAAACAAATCCTAAAATCCTTTAAACCCCAAAAACCCATTAAAACCCTAAAAGTTCATAAAAACCGTAAAACCACTAAAACTATATAAGCCCTTACAATCCCTAAAGACATTAAAAATTTAAAAACCATTAATTTCACTAAAAATCAAAAAAATCCTGAAAACCCAAAAAACAAATAAAAGCATAAAAACACTAAAAACAAAAAAAACCCAAAAATCCATAAAAATCAAAAAAAATTAAAAACCCTAAACAACATGAACACCCGTAAGAAAACATTAAAAAAATAAAAACACATACAACACTAAAAAACCAAAACGATGTTAAAAACATAAAACCCATAAAAACACTATAACCCAAAATTCCTAGAAACAATAAAAAACCATAAAAAAACTAAAAAATCCCTAAAAAATCCAAAAAACATGAACCCCAAAAAACCTCTTAAAATTGTAAGATAAACTTAAAACCTAAAAACACTTAAAACCCCTAAAACCTAATATTACTATACTTCTAAAAAACCATAAAAGACTTTCCAACTGTAACACTCCTAAATACATAAATACCCCTAAAAACTATAAAACCCCTCAAACCAATAAAAACCCTGAAAACCCACTAAACACTCTAAAACAATTTAATTCCCTAAAATGTGAAAAACAATAAAAACATTAAAAACCTTAAAAACTCAAAAAAACCAAAAAACACCAAAAAACTATAACAATGACCAAAACCCTAAAAACCCTCAAAATCCCTAAAAACCATAAAAACATTGAAATCCTAAGAAAATCCCTAAATACCTAAAAATATAAAAAACATTGAAAACCCCTTATAAAACCACAAAAAATTAAAAACAATTAGAACCTCTAAAACCATAAGAAACAATAAAACCGTTAAAAATCCTAAAAGACCCTAATCCCCAAATAACCTAAGAAAACCCTAAAAGGAGTTTGTCATTCCCCCCTGAGCTCTCTCGAGGATTCCTTAATGGCGTCGGCCACTGTGTCCCCTCCCCCCACCACGGGGGAGGTCTATATGCCTGATGGTGCTCCGGATTTGGTCTTTATCTCACCTGTTGTACCTAATCTTCTTACTCCATTCCCTCATATTGATATTTTCCAAAAGGTTATTGACTTATTTGAAGGCTAAGTGCATGTACCTATCTCAATATTGGAGTTTCATGTGGCTTACTTGCTTCACAGATTGAAATTGGTTTCTTATTTCATGAAGCGTTGACCCTGGGTGGACTCTTTTGATAGATTCATCTTCAGATCATGAGACCTACAGGATCAAGTGACGGTGGGTTTTCTTGATGGATGGGACATCATAATTTGCTTCTAAACAGAGGATGATTTGATCTATTCTTGGTCCCCTACCTCTCTGAACTTCAAAGATGTCATATTCTTTCTATTTTTGTGTATATTTGATCTACAAATGAATCAAGACTCACTGATGATTGATTCATCGGTCAGGTTTCAAGAAATCCCTCTTCCTCTCCAAAATCCATCAATCATTTGTATACTTGAGTACCTCATTGCTCATTTTTTGTGCTATACAGCAGGACTCTGGCAATATGCCATCCTGTTTCTCCAAGGGTTTGAATTGTGGTAGACACATCAAATGTGCTGGTTGAATTTTTCTAGATTGTTGTTGGTAAGAAATTATGGTATAAGAAACCAGTCATTTTTCAATCACTGGTGGTCTTTTGTTCTACCTGCATGAGGTTGGGCCATATTTTTGTTGACTGTAGGAATGGGACTATGATTATAGGGGTTTTGGGGCGGGTCATGGAGTGACTGAAGTAGGTAAGCTAGTTGGGAAGTCTAATGTGCCTTCGTCAAAATAATATGTTTTAGTTGTGCTTAATGCTCATGATGTTGTAGTTGTTGGTGATCTTGTTGTTGTGGAACATGGAGACGTCCTATCAAAGATTTATCAACAGCCAACACCTGAACCAAGGGTCTTCACTGTGTTTTAAAGGATAAAATGGGACTAGGTAATTATGTCTAATAAATGAGTGATGAATTCTAAGGATGTTTGTAATAGTATGGTGGGGTACAAGGTAAGATTCAATGTCCCTTTGAGAAATTGGTTTGAATGTTTGGATTAGGGGGGTGTATACCACGTTCAACAGGATGTGCAGAAATAGTTGGTCAATGTCAGAGATGTTGTGTATGATGTAAGGAAGATGAAGTATGATTCTGGCTATAGTGGTGTTGTTAGTGATGGAATTTTTGAAGAGAAACCGGGGTATGTTACTTTCTCTGTGCTTGAGGGTACTGAGTGTGAAGATAATGTCATGGGTTTGAAGGATTACTTGGTCCCTGGTGCTATTGTTCTATCTAGTGCTGGGGATTTATGTTACTCAGTTTATGTGGATAATGATTCTGGGCATGATGCTAATATTGATGATAATGGGTATCTAGTTTAGATTGTAGTTGAGAATCCAACCATGAAGGTGTTAATTGCTTGCGGTGATGGTCATGAGTAGAGTGAAGCACATTATCTACATATGATTTAGGAATTTTTTAATGGTAATGGGAATAAGGAAGGAAACAATATTGGTTATGGTTCACAGATCCCTGCATGTGTTATGCAGGTAGAGGTGTAGGGCATCCAGGTTTAATTTCCTTATGCTGGTCTTGAGGAGGAATTGGACCGGACTGCTATTTTTATGCATGAGGGAGTAAATGCTGCTCAGTTTTCTTATGATGAGGGGGTGGTTGGATAGGTTGGTGACCCTTTGACCTCACATCTAGACTAGATAAGAATGGTCCTAGGCACTTTTCTTGATATAGAAGAAAAGGACCTGCAATCGGTTCTCATGGGAAATGAGGACTTTTCAGTTGGGAACACTAAATATATGATCCTGAGGGACATGGTTCTGGAGGAGAGCGAGATGATGCAGTTGTCAATGCAGCAAGGTCTCTTTCAGGGGCGATTGTACTCACATGTTTTTGATAATTGGAGGGTTGGTATTGATGATGATAGCTGGATGAACTCTAACATCGCTCATATCATGAGGGTACATGTTCACAGGGGAAAGAGAGTATTTCTACAGGGTTCATCCCGACTCCCCCAAAGAAGAAGTCAAGGAAGGACTACTCAAATCTGCCAAAGACTATGTCTACCAGAGCTTCCTCTAATGATCAAAGGTAAAATTTCCATACTAAGAAAGGGAATCCTAACAATAATTTCTCTGAAGTTTATCCAAATGTAGAGCATCAAAGGCTCATTAATATGTACACTACACTCTTCAAGCAATATAAATATGAGTGGGAGTCAGCGGATGTTGATGTGTCTTCTAGATATGGTGCTAATGGTGACCCATAAGGTCCTGCTTCTGGATTTTTATTTTGGTGATGGTGGGGATGTTTTTCCCTTCAGCATGCCTTTTTTTTGGTGTGGGTCATTTGACTCTACCCCTCTCTTGTCTGCGTTTCCTTTTTTTTAATAAATTTTGAGGGTTCAGGAATAGCGTGGACCTGCTCCTTCTTTTCCATAAAAAATCTAAAATCCCCTAAAAACTATAAACCCAATATGAAAACCATAAAAAAAGTTAAAAACACTTTAAACCCCTTAAAACATAAAAAAAGCTAAAAAAAATAAAAACCTAAAGAACCATTAAAACCATAAAAACTACGAAAAACATACAAATCTATAAAATCCATAAGAACCCTAACAACTCCTAAAAACTCTAAAAAACTTCTAATCCCATAAAAACATTAAAAATTTTGAAAACCCATTAATACCATAAAAACCAAAAAACACCACTAAAAATAATCAAAATCCATAAAAACAGTAAAAAAACAGAAGAATCATAAAAATCCCTAAAAATCAATAAACATTTAAAATACCATAAAACCCTAAAACCCTAAGGAAACCATAAAAAACGAAAAACAATTAAAACTATAAAAATTGTAAAAATGATAAAAAGCTAACAAAAAATATAAAAACTCCCAAAACCCATTAAAACCCTAAAACCCCTAAATACCTAAAACCACTAAAAACTCTAAAACCCCTTAAAACCCTGAAGAACATTTAAAATATTAAGAAACCTTAAAACCCTAAAAAACTCAAAAAATACAACAAACTCAAAAGGTAATAAAAACCATAAAACCCTAAAAATCACAAAAATCCATAAAAATCTATTAAGATACTAAAAAAGATATTAAAACCCTAAAAACCAAAAAAAACACTAAAAACACTAAACAAACCAAAGAAATCCTTAAAAGCTAAAAACACTAAGAACCCCTAAATACCAATAAACGCTAAAAAACCTAAACACCCCTAGAAACCCCAAAACTCTTAAAAACCATAACACCCCCTACAACCTTAAAAAACATAAAAATCAATAAAAACCCTAAAAACACAAAAACAATATACAAACCCATTAAATATCTAAAAACATTAAAAAACTCTAATCGTCCTTTAAAATGATAAAAATTCAAAAAAATCCCTACAAACCCAAAAAACAATAAAATCATTAAAACCCCTAAAAACTCTCAAAATCCACAAAAACTCTGAAAACCCTTAAGAAAACCGTAAAACATAAAAACACATAAAAAAACATAAAACACATGAAAAACCTAAAATTGCAAAAAATCTAAAAAAACCCACAAAACCCCAAAAAGTCATAATACCCTTAATACCCCTAAAAACCGTAAAAACACTAAAACCCCATAAAACCAAAAAAAACCTATTAAAAATTTTTAAACCCTATTAAACCCCTAAATATAGTAAAATATCTAAAAAACATTTAAAAACCTAAAAAACTCAAAAAACCTTAAAACCCAAAAACCATAAAAAACCTAAAAACCTAAAAACCCTAAACCCCTAATATTCTTTGAAAACCCTAAAAGCCATAAGAATACAAAAAAACTCTTAAAAAACCTAAAAACTAGAAAAACCTAAATACTCTGAAAACCCTTAAAAACCTCAAAACATTTAAAACCTCAAAAAAACCTAAAAACCCTAAAACCCTAAAAACCCTAAAACCCATAAAACAACTAAAAACCTAAAACTCCTAAAAATGATAAATAATCTCTAAATACTTTAATAACCATATTAATTCCTATAAATATTGAAAAACTCTAATAACATAAAAAACTAAAAAACTAAAAAACCAAAAAAACTCCAATGAAGCCGAAAAACCCTCAAGATCCCAAAAAACCCTGAAAACAATTAAATTTCTAAAAACTATAAATATCCCTAAAATATAAAATCTTGAAAAACAGTGAAAAATCCTTTGAAAATAATAAAATACAAAAACCACTTAAATCCTATAAAAAACTAAAAAACACTAAAAACCCTAAAAAAATTCTAAAGTCCTAAAACATCCAAAAAACAGAAGAAAAAAAATCCCTAACAACCCTTGGAAACCATAAAATTCATAAAAAAGTCCCAAAAATCACAAAAAAAAATTAAAACCCCAAAAACCTTGAAAAATGCCGAAGAATACATTTAAACCCAAAAAACACTTAAAAACAACTAAAAATATAAAAAATGATATAACCCCATAAAACCCTAAAGGAGCATAAAACCCGAAAACCCATAAAAACCATTGAAACCCTAAAACCCCCTAAAACCCTGAAAAACCTGAAAACATACTAAAATATAAAAAAATGATAAAAATCCTAAAAATTAAAAGAATATTTAAAAACATTAAAACCCTAAAAAACTCAAATCACCCCTAAAAACATAAATCCATAAAAACCATAAAAACTCTAAAAAACCCTCAAAATCAAAAAAAAATCCTAAAAAACAAAATCATCCAAAACTCTTTAAAATTATTTAAAACCCTAAAAACCCTGAAACTCCCTAAGAAAACCTTAAAACCAAAAAACAATTAAAACATGAAAAATCCTAAAAATTCTAAAAACACTAAAAATATTAAATCCCTAAAAACCTAAAACCCTCAAAATTTATAAAACCCCAAAATACCTTAAAAATCCTAAAAACCCCTAAAATCCCTAAAAACACTAAAGACTCTAAAAATAGTGAAACCCCCTAAGGAAACCATAAACTCATAAATACACATAAACTCATAAAAAACTAATAATTCTAATAACTCCTAGAAAGACACTTTAAAACCCTAAAAATAAAAATTATCCCTAAAAACATTAAAAGTCTAAAAACCCAAAAACCTTCTAAAAATTTAAAAACCATTTAAAACCTTAAAAATGTCAAAAAAATATAAAAAACCATAAAAACCAAAAATAAAAAATACACTAAAAACCTAAAAAACCCTAAAACCTTAAAACCCCTAAAAAACATAAAACCCCTCAAAATCCCTAAAAATCCATAGAAAGATAAAAAACCTTAAAAACTCTAAAAACCCTAAGAAAACCTAAAAACCTAAAATTTCTTAAAACCACTAAACACATAAAAAATGTTAAAAACCATAAAAACCCTAAGACGCTTAAAACCACTAAAAACTATCAAAATCCATAAAAACGATAAAAGCCAAAAAAAGCCCTGAAAATCCCATAAAATGTAAAAATCCCTAAAATCCATGAAACACCCTATGAAAATCAAGAAAACAAAAAAACATATAAAACCCCTAAAGTATAAAAATCCTAATAAAACTAAAATAACCTAAAAATACCCTAAAAAAATAAAAACCATAAAACCCCTAAAAACACATCAAAACCCTAAAACCCACTAAAAACTATACAAACCCATTAACACCCTTAAAACATTAAATTCTCAAAAAACCATAAAAGACATAAAAAATTAAAAAAAACCTTAAAAACCAAAAAATCCATAAACACCTAAAACCCCAAAAACCCAAAAACCCTCATAATCCCTAAAAACACCAAATAATCATAAAAAATACTTACAAATCACAAACAATCTCACAAATGTAAAAAAAACTAATAACACTAAAATCCACTTATAAAACCATAAAACCTGAATAAACATAAAACCCCTAAAAACATAGAAAATGATAAAACCCCTAAGAACAATAAAAACATTAAAAACACTAAACCCCCTCAAAATCTCCAAAAATGAAAAAATAATAAAAATAATAAAAATGTACTAAGAATCCATAAAATAGAAGGAAACCCTAAACCCCTGAAAATCCTTAAGAAAACCATAAAAACGTAAGGACAAATAAAACCCATAAAAACCATAAAACACTAAAAACCCTAAAAATACATTAAAACCCTAGAAATCATAAAAACCATAAAAACCATAAATAACATAGAAACCCTAAAAACCAATAAACAATAAAAATTCACTAAAATCTCTAAAATCCTTTAAACCCATAAAAATGATAAAAAAACACTAAAAAATATTAAAACACAAAAATGTTTCAATGAAATCCTAAAAACTGAAAAAAAAAACCCTAAAAATACATCAAACCCTAAAAATCACTAAAAACACACAAAAATAATAAAAATATTAAATAATGCATAAAAATCCGAAAAAAACATAAAAAAATCAAGAAACCGTGAAAACCAACTAAAAACCATCAAAAACCAAAAAAACACTCAAAATCCCTAAAAACATAAAAATGTTAAAAACACTTAAAACCCAAAAAAACACTAAAAACCCTCAAAATAAATAAAAACCAGAAAACCATAAAGTCCAAAAATTACTAAGAAATAGCTAAAATTGTAAAAAACTATAAAAATTTTGAAAATACTTAAGGAAACCTTCAAACACTAATAACACTTAAAGCCCCTAAAAACATAAATATTTCTAAAAACCCTAAAATCCCCAAAAAAAGACCCTAAAACCCCTAAAACCATTAAAATACCTTAAAACATTAAAAAAATCCCAAAAAATCTATAAAAACACAAAAAAAACTCCAAAACTCCTTTAAACCCCGAAAAATGTTAAAAAACACTAAAATAACTTAAATACCCAAAAAACTCAAAAAACCCTAAAAAATAAAAAAATAATAAAACCCAAAAAACCCCTCAAAACAATCAAAAAACCTAAAAACCCAATAAACTCATAAAAATACTAATAAAATATCTAAAAATACGTTAAAATGTAAAAAACCCTAAAACCCCTTGAAAATTTTATGAAAAACATAAAAACCTAAAAACACAAAAAATCCGTAAAAATATAAAAAAGGATAAAAAAAATTAACAAACATGAAATGTCCTAAAAACAATAAAACCCTCAATATCATTCAAACCATAAAAACCCATCAAAATATAAAAATTGTTTGATGGTTTTTTTTTGTTTTTTAATTTAATTTTAATGTTTTAGAGTTGCAATAATTAGGTATACGGTTTGGGCGAGCACCACTTGGGTTGGTTTTTTTAGGTTTGACCCAAAAACGCCAACTTAAGTGGCTCATTTGTGGCAGAACCCAAAAATGTAACTCGAGTAGGAATTTTGGGGTTCCCAATTCCAACCCCCATCACAATTCATATTATATATATAATTATATAATTATATATTGACAATTATAAATAAATTTCTTATACATGTATATATAAAATTATAATTATAATTAAAAAACATAATTTATATATTTATAAATATATTTTAAATGTATATATAAATATATATTAATAATTATATAATTATAAATCTTTTTATATTTATATAATTATATATTTATTATTTATAGAAAAAGATATGGAATTATATTTATTATTTATATATATATCTATAAGTAAATTGTTATATAATTAAAAATTTATTTTAAATGTTTATATAAGTATATTATATAGAGATAGATTTAAATATATCTATAAAATATATTTATTAGTTATAGATATAAATTTTTAATTATATTTATTATATATATATTCATATATATATATTCATATATATATAGTGTATGGTGCTCAGGAGCTCCCACGGACAATTCCATGGCCATTCATAGGGTCTATATATGGAATAATCTCTACATGACCTGGTAGCCTCCTTTCTTGCCCAAGGCCAGTTCGATTCACATAGTTTATTTGATGAAAAAGGTGTAGATGCAAAATATGCTCATGATAAGGGTAATTCTCCAATTTCAAATGGTGATGATGTGTGGGGTTTATCCCTCTCCAACTTTATGGGGTCCATTAATAGTTGTTTTCATAGACTAGGTAATGGGGTATACTTAAAGGAGAATCTGATAGCAGTCTCTGGTCGGCTAGAATTAAGTGATTTCTCTATAATTGGTTGATTAATCTCGTCATGGGGATCAAAGAAATGGATAATTAGGGATCTTGAAGAACACCTCTGAGATATATGATTTTCACTGAATGTAAGTGTGTCTCATTGGGTCGTAGTTTTTACCACTTCCTTTTCTTCTATTAAGAAAGAATTACCAAGGCCTTGGGTTTCTATTCCATTTCCCTCAATCCCAAAATTATACACAAATATTAATGGGATAGATATTTCAATTCATTGGAGGTAGTTAATGCTTCTATACAGCTTTGGTTCAAAGTTTTTAGTTTAAATTGGATTCTTTGTCACACTATAATAGTTCTTGACATTTCTTTGTTAATTGATATTCCTTTCAAAATTGACTGTCAGACCAAATTAGCTTGATTTGGACATTTCACATGATTTTTTTTATGTGGATATTTGTTAATTTTTAGTCGGGACAACTATTATTTCAATAGAAGTTGAGGCTCTCAATATTAAAATTGAGAATGAAATTGTTCCTGAATTTAGCTCGATCTGCAAAATCATTAGTCATGATTTTCCAAGATGTAGGAGACCAAGAATTTTTTCATTCTTACACAGTAGTGTATATGAGGAAAATTTTTGTTTCAAAAATCTGAAAAATGAAATCCTACTACACAAGGTGGATTGGATATTACTTTGGTCTCAGAAAATGAAACTGTGATGTGAGTAAATAATCTTGTGATTTCTGATATATAGAATTAAAATGGTGGTAACTATGGAAGATGATGGAGATTTCTTCTAGTAATGGTATTGTAGGGGATGGAAAACCAGCTTGTGGGAACTCTCAGCATATGGGGAATTACACTATTTATATTTTTACAGGGCAAGTTAATCCGTAAATAGATTCTTCTATTTTGAATGTAGAAGATGAAATTTCTAAGAAGTTTGAATGTAATGAGACAACAACTTCTAATTTGTATGAGTATATTGTGCAGTCTGAAGGATATGGTTATCTTTTTAAACTAAAAGCAGATGAAGGGGTTGAAAATATTTATGACATCCATTTACAATGCACTGGTAAAAACAAATTGTGGATAGATATTGTTTCTGGGGATGAGTATGATGTAGGGGATGAAAGTTTGTTTTTTTGATCAAGTTTCTCATAAATCCACTAATATTGGTAACAGGAAAGGGTTTGATAAGAATCCATCAAATTTCATGGATATAATGGAGTTGATTGAACGTGATATCAGAGTGCAAGCCACAGAGGATGATGGGTCAATAGTATTTAAAGACTCTTTAGAGTAGCCTCTCTTTTCTCTTTCTGAGAGGGAAAACATAAGAGGATTGGCAGAAAACTAAGACATGGAAACAAGGTCAACATCCAAAAAACTATAAATTAGGTTGTGGTAGAGATGATTGGGTTGATTCATGTGGGATTGGCTGGTCTACTAGGTCTTCATCCAAGGAGTTTACTCTGGAGCAAGTTAATCTCAAGGAAAAGTACTCAATGCTTTTCAATCATAAGAATTCACAATTAGAATGGGAATCTTCTTGTGATACCTATTATCGTTATTATGGGTATTTTCCAGGTTCTACCTACTTGTAATTTTTTGTCTAGATAAGGACATTCCTTTAATTGATCTTGTCCGTTCTCTTTTTCATATTTTTTCTTTCATTTTTAAATAAATTTTGGTAAGAGTAGGTTTACCTGGGTCCTAGGCCCTTTTGGTATATAAATATAGATATATATATATATATATATAATTATAAATATATTTTCAATGTGTTTAAATATATTAAATTTATGAGTTTATAATAATAAATATATTTTAAATTTTTATGTAAATATATTTTAACAAATATATAATTGTAAATATATTTTTATTTATATAATTATTTATATTTATTTATAGTTAAATATTTATAATTTTATAATTATAAAAATATATATTCATAATTATGTATATATTTATAATTTTATTTATTTATAATTTTAAATATATATTTATATATATAATTAAAATAAGTCTAATATATTTATATATTTACTTATAAATATATATCTATATAAAAATATAATTTTAAATAAGGATGGATTGTGGTTCTCGGGAGTGGGATCACTTCTCTCCCAAAAATTGCACCTAGGGTTATTCATTTTGGAATCAGTCTTCTCTTGTTCAATGATGGATATCTTCCTTAATAAAGGTCAATTCAACACTAACATGACTTGCAATGATGGTTTATCTTCAAGGAAACAAACTCACGAAGAGTCATCTGAGGGTGATGAGAGTGACACTAAGAATTTTGTTTCTTTCTTCAAAGGCTCATTTGCTTCCAAAAATTTTCTCAAAGGTTCCATTACTCATGTAAGTGAATATTAGGCTGCGATGTTTGAAAGAATTGAATTAGGTCAAAAATCTATAATTTCTTGAATCATCTTGGCTTGGGGATCTATACCATTAAATATTGGTGATTCGGTCGATCAGTTGGTGAAAATTTGGGGTTTCTCTAATTAGTGGTGTGTGTCTTTGGGTCGGGGATTCTTTCATATTTTGTTTACCTATGATGATTTAAAATCACAAGTATAGGTAATTTTATCCATCTTCTTGATACTAGGATTACTTCATGTTAAACAACGGGACTGATGTTTTGACCCTTTGAATATAGGTAATTCCTCTACATAGGTTTGGGATTGGGTTTTTGTTTTTCATTGGATACTTCGGCATCCAAGAATCCTTTATGATGTTATGATGTCACTTGAATTACCCATAATGATGGATAAAGAAATTGAATATATAAGGAATGGCCATTTTTCTATTTTTTTGTTAGAAATTGTATTTAGTTCAACAAAGGTTGATCGTGTATTTTTATTTTATGATAATGATGAGTATGAATTAAATATTCTCTATGAATGAACTCTAAATTTTTTTATAGAATGTGGGGTAATCCTCCATGAATGGGACTATTGTAGGAGACTAAGGGTATGTGAATTGTACTCTTCTTGTGGGAATTATAAAAATAAATGTGTGGAGAAAGGTATGAAGTCATATCAGCTTGGATTGGGTTATGTAAATATATAGGTAGAGTTATTGGTCTGGATATTGAACCTAATGTTTCTAGTGATGATAATGTATTTCATCAGTATACATCTGAGAAGAATAATGCATATGAAGTTCTGTAGGCCTCTGGTCTAGATATTACCTCTATGAAACTAGTTATTGAACCTATTATTTCTAATGAAGTGAATGAAATTAATTAGCATACACCTCACTGGAATATTGAAGATAAACCAATTCATGAATGCGTCAATCTAGAAAAAAAATATTTTATTATTTTGAACAATGAAGGATTCCATTTTTGGTAGATGGAGAGTATTGGTAAGAATGTTCAATATAATACACTATCAAATAAGGATCTATATATGGACATAGGTACTGATCATGATGTATAGATGAAATGTTCTGACATAAATCTTTGGTCAGACATTGTAGCTGAGGAAGAAAAAAATGAAAATAAGGATTTATTGAAAAATCCAGTTCATGGTGTTCAAAAAGTCAATTGGAATGTGAATACTACTGATTGGTCTACACCAAAAATATTGGGAACCATTGAGCTATAGGAGGAACCTGTTTTCAAAGGCAAGGGTGATGGGCTACTGCATGATAATATAATGGCAGGGAATAAAAATGGGAAATAAAAATTGATAATGATGGTTTTCAATTAGTTGAAATGAAAAGTATATTACCTTTAGAGGCTCTCAAAATATCAGAGAAAGAAATAATTCTATCAAGGAATGTCATATATGTGAATAGTTTTGAGGTTCTTTATTTCGTTAATGAAGATTTAATTCACTTGTCAAATGATATTTATGATAATGAAGGGGTGGAGAAGACACATTATTGCATCATAAATCCTGGAGACAAGGAATACATCCAAAAGTTCATGGTCATGGATGAAGCTGAGAAGAAGTAATATGATGACGTGGATGAGGAATGTCTTCTAAGGAACCTATCATTAAGTTTACATTAGAACCAGAGAAGCTTAGAGAGAAGTATATTACTTTTCTCAATCAGAAAATTACTCAATCAAAATAGGAATCCGCTGAGGAAGTTGAAGGCTCATATCATGATCATGAAAATTATTTTGGTGATCCTTAATCTCATGTTTTCCTTTATAGATGAGGAATTTCCATTGTTTGACCCCATTCATATTCTCTAATAATGCTACATTTATTTTTCTAATAAATTTTTTAGGAATAGGTTTACACCTGGTTCCTACACCTGTTTGGTATAGATTTATATATATATTTAATATCAATTTATAATTATATAATTATAATTATAATTATTAATATATTTATAAATAATTTTATATTTCTAAATATATCTATACAAAAATTAAATTTAAAATTATTAGTTGTTTAAAATTATATTAAATTATATAATTACAACTATATTTTAAATATAATTATTGATTTATTTTAAATTTATATATAAATATATTTTAAATGTATATTTAAATATATTTTAATAATTTATAAGAGTATAAATATTTATAAATATAGATAAATATATACATTTAATATAGATTTATAATTATCTATTTATAATAATATTTATAAATATAACTATAAATAATTTCATAAATATATATATATATATATAATTGTAAACTATTTGGCATTTAAATGAATAATAAATTATATAATTATAAATATATTTTAAATGTATATATAGATTTATTTTAAATGTATATATAGACATATTTTAAATTTATATATTAATATCTTATAAATTTATATATAAATATATTTTAAATTTACATATAAATAAATTTAAATATTTATAGAATTATAAATAATTATTATGGAAATAAATTTATAATATTATAATTATATATTTATTTATTTATTTATTTATAAAGTATTATTATTTATAAATATATTTATATTTATAAATATATATAATTTTATTTATATATTTACAATTATATGTATATAAATTTATAATTATGTATATATTTATAATTTTAAATATATTTTTATATAAAAAATTTATATATGATTATAAATCTATTTTAAATGTGTATATGAATATATAAAATTTATAAATATATAGTTATAAATGTATTTTAAATGAGCATATAAATATATTATATTTATAATTATATAATTTTTAATATATTTCAAATATATATATAAATATATTTTAATAATTATATTATTATAAATTATAAATTATATAATTATAAATTATATAATTATAAATATTTTTAAAATATATTTATACATATTTTATGGGAATATTTCTTATTAAGTATTATATTATTAATTAAATTATTATGAAATATTATTAATTATGTGTTGCTGTTGAATGTTATTATTTTTTATATATATAACTATAATAATATATTTATAATTATACATAAATATACATAATTTTTTTATAATTAATTATATTATTATAAAGAAATATTTATATATTTACATCATCAAAAAATTATAAAAAAATATTTAAATAATAAATATATTATTTATATTTAAAGTATATATTTATAATTATATGATTATATTTTTATATATAATTATATGTATTTATATATATTTGTAATTAAATTTACAAATACTTATTTTAAATTCCACTAATAAATATATAATCATAAATCTATCTTTATAAATAAATATATATCATTATATAAATATAAATATATTAATAATTACATAATTATTAAAAAAAATTGTATATAGATTTAAATTATAAATTTATTTATATAATTATAAGTAAAATATATTTATATAAACATTTATATTTTTTATAAATATATATTTATAATTTTATAAATATATTTATAATTATAAAATTATTAATATAATCTATTTACATACACATTTAATATATATATATAATCATATATAAATTTATTTATATAATTATATATTTTCAAATATAAATAAATTAAATTATAAATAAATATAATTAAAAAATTAATATATATATATATATATAATTCTAATTGGAAATATATAGATACATATAGATATAATTATAAATATATATTTATAAATATGAATTTATTTAAATCTATATATATATTTATTTATTTATTTTCCAATTAATATATATTTAAAATTTGAAATTATTTATAAATCTATTTATATGAAATAGTTATAAATATATATTTATTTATATAAATATTTGTTTACAATTATAAATTTATATGTATATATATATATATAATATTACTTGATCTTACTCGGATCAATAATACTAATAAAGTAGTTAATAATATAACTAAAAATAAATGTTAATTAAATTATTAATATAAAAAAATTAATTGTTAATTACAATACTGTTAGTAACTATTTATTATATGGTTAAAATGTTTTAAATTTATTCGTAAATAAAAAATTATAACTACATAAATAAATATTTATAAATATAGATTTATAATTATATAATTAAAAATATAATTATAAATAATTTCATATTTTTAAATACATATTTATAAATATATTTTAAAATTTGTAATTATTTATTTATAAATAGAATCATAAATATATATACACACACACACATATATATATATATATATAATAATTAGAATATATTAGGGGGAGGTGGGGTGGGGCTTGTTGGTGGGTGACCACCATTTGATATGGAATTTTGGGTTTAAACCAACAACGCCACTTCAAATGGCCCTTATCGACCCCATTTCCCAAATAAAAAAATCCCTAGCATCATTTAATTTTAAAAGGAATAACACCCATTGGAAAAATTTTCCCCCAAATTCCTAAAATACCCCAAAATATCCCTAAAAATATCAAACCCCTAACAACACTAAAATATCCTAAGAAAACCTTTAAAACCTGACAAAAAAACTTATAACCCCTAAAAACCAAAATACACTAAAAACCCATAAAAACTAAAAAACTACTAAGAACACAAATACCACTTTAAACCCCTAAAAAGGTTCATAACACTAAAAACCATAAAAACTATATAAAACTCAAAAAATCCTAAATACCCAAAAATAAAAAAAACCCATAAAACATCAAATACCCCAAAAAACCATCAAAATCCATAAAATAAATAAAAACCATAAATATCCTAAAAACACCCAAAACATCTCAAAAAATTCAAAAAACCCTAAAAACCCTGAAGATCCCTATGAAAACTATAAAAACATTAAAACACTAAAAATAGTAAAAACATAAAAATCAAAAATCATAATCCTTAAAACCCCTCAAAATCTTGAAAAATACTACAAACCATAAAATATCTTAAAAATCCTTAATATCCCTAAAACAAAAAAACACTTAAAAACCTAAAATCCTTTAAGAAAACCATAAAAACATAAAATCAATTAAAACCCCTAATGAAAAAAAAATCTAAACACCTTAAAAGACACTATAATCCAAAAAACCCCTAAAAACTATAAAATCACCTAAAAATCATAAAAAACTATAAGAGCTCATAAGAACCCTTCTTCTTACTCTAAGGTGGTTTATTTTGCAGGTGGTGCGGAAATGGTTCGATGAGAATAATCACCCATCCATTTTCCAATTGGTACATGTTCCTATCGAATTTACCATTCCTCTGTTTTGACCCGTTCGACGTCATTATCCTTTAAATAAATTTAAATTAATCCTGCAGGAACTGTTGGTTCCAATGGGAGATTTCTTGGGGGTCAAGAACTCATGAAATAAGTCCTTCTCGGATATGATTTCATTGAATGGTATCCAACGGGTTGATTCATGGAGCCATGAATTCCCAACATCCCTGGTATCCAGGATTCATAGACTTTCTTTCCCAAGGCAAGCGCTCGTTGGTTGATGATTTGGACAATGACACTTAAGGACACCATTGGTCGAGAGGATGAGAATTCAGGCTCATTGCACCCTTCTGGGGGACGATTGTTTCATGTTCTAGGAATCTCTTATAGATTTAGGTCATGTTCATAGGTTCATGAATCCTTGATTCATTCCCGAAGAGTGTGTCCATGGGCTACCCTTGGTTTGAAAAATCGTTGTAAGCATGCATATGTTTAATTCTACTGAGTTGATGCTGACATGATCCATTTTATAAGTCACTCTGGAGTTTATCGACATCCAGGGGGGATGAAAGGTGACTTGATATTGGTATCAGGCCCACAAGTAGGGATTTCTACATATCCTTGGGGGAGGAATCAGAACCCAAGTAGTTCAGATTGTGTGGGGATTATGCATGGAAGTTGCTCATTTGACAGGACATGATTGGGTGGAAGAGAAACCTTCTGATCTCGGTCCTTCTGTTAGGTGTCCTATGTATCTTAATTTGTTCATGAATCAAAGTTCTCATTTTTTAGATTTTTTGGGGCTTACGCATAGAAGCATCCCATTTAAGGAGACATAACTGGGTGGACCCTTTTGGATGGCCACACTTTTGAGTTCGGGCCTTCTGGTAGGCGTCCTACGTATCCTGGTTTAATTAGGAATCAGAGTTCTCATAGTTCAGAATTTTTGGATTTTGTAATCATCACAAACCTCTAAGACCGCGTGATTTATGCTCGATGTGAGAAACAAGTGCATTTAAAAGATTCAACAATGTGTATGCCTCCTCCCCTTTTGGTGGGGGAGGGTGAGTTTTTGGCGGAAGTGGTTGGGGCAACGGTAGGCGAGGGCATGGAGAAATGAACCTTTCATTGTGAATTGAAATTGAAGGTCACACAGCCCTACCTTAGAATATTTGGGACTTACCTCAATGGGAGGACCCATAACATGTTTTTGGAAGGGGAGGATTTTCATCCTCACCAAATGGGGGAGAAAACATAACCCCGTCGACTGATCACTATCCCTCATTGAATGGAAAATAAATTGATCTCCCTTAATCCCAAAAATAGGGAGGTTCACATCGACATCCCAAGGTTGTACTTCGGGTTACCATGGGAATGTATCCTCACAAGCATTCCCAACACCTACACCTATATTGGGAGGACCTTCGTGAATCCACATACCATGGGTATGTAGACACAATGGGGCATGTTGATGCACCTGATGGTCTGATCATATGGGTCCAGTGGCTTTGTAGGAGGCTTTGGCCTAGTGTTGGAGGATTGGATATAGGAGGCATCATGGAGGACTGGACGGTAATGGAGGCATGAGGTTGGAACTGGAAGGAACAATACCCAAAACACCCCATTCCACATACTGGTTTCTCATACAGGATGGGGCTGGCACCGCATACCATAACTGTATGTGGGAAAAGGGCCATCAATTTACTGGTGGGGTACATGGGCTTGAGTATCACCAATCATGTACCAATGTGGTATGAGGCTCACAGTACTGCTTTGGGTTATATCTGAGAACTGATTGGGTATGCGGTGCCAGGTTAAGTCTGTGTACCAGTATGCTACATAGAGCACCATACTAAAGGAGGGTCCAGGGGATTACCGTTTGCGGGAAACTCATCCCCGAGAAGTCTTTGGTTTTTGGTTCTCCATTTAGATTCACATTTTTATTATAATTATTCAATTCCCACTTTTATGGTTTATGGCTGGTTGTACATGTCAAGGGAGTGATTTGTGTTTCGTTCTTCACTCATGAAACTATACGGAATCCAGAGTGTAACCTCTAAGTCTCCCTCAAGATTTCATCATTTTTCCTTCTCTTTATCCATCTCCCTTTGTGTGTGTCTCCTTACATACTTCTACTATGCTCCTTTTATAGATAATGAGAGTGGTTGTATCTATTGGTCATGTGACACCATTTGCAGGTTCCCATTGAAGCAATATTCGGATCCACAGAAGACTTGGTCAATTGAGGTTTGTGGAGGCTTTGGTTTAGGATAATGGTTCACAGAACCTGGCCCGTTCTCTTTGTCTGTGAACTGATGGGTTCAGGACATGGTACCAGGACTGTCCTTATGCACACAACTCCTTCGGTTGATGTGGTTCACGCTTTTCCTTGCTCGTTGTTCATTGCCTCATGGGCCAGCAATTCACAGACCATCTCACATACCTGATAGTTCACGGTCAATCTTCTCTATGTACCTTTCCTGGTGATGGTACACGAGCCACATAGAAACCATGAAAACTTGAATTCCTTCCCGTTCCTTCAAATAATTTCAACTGAATTTTAGTCCCTTTGCCATGCTAGAATTTTAGAAGCACTTTCTTCCTTATGAAAAGTGATTTAGGGTGGACTTTATCCTCTTGGTGGAATTTTCATTACCCTACAAATTCCCCCCCCCCCATCCGAATGGTGTTCGTTTGGAATGGAAAGGGGACTATTTTGATATAGAAGTGGCCCTGAAGTGAAATGGTATATGGTAGAACAGGTAGACCCGATATGAGGGGACCACACCTATATATAGGGGCCCATGTCATTTTCCTTTTACCATTTCTTGAAAAGAAAAGAACTCCCAATTTTCTTGGCCTCCTTCACTCCCATGTACTATGATCCTTGGAAATATCTTTTTTGTGAACTTCTCCTTAGATTATGAAAACCAATTTTCATTCTGCTTCTCCATATGCATACCATATTTTGGATTCCATGAATGGGACTGTGGAATGCTAAAACATAAAATCAGGATTCCATGTGGAAGAATTCTACACAAATCACTTGTTCACATACCAAACTTTTATTGGCGAACCGAACTTCAAAAACTATTAATACATACATAAATTTTAATCCACAACTTCTGAACATGAACATAACCAAGGATGAGGCTCACAGTTTCTTCATTTTGCAAACTATTCTATTCTCCAACAAATGGTTCGTCGGCCTATGGCTCACTGTTCTTTCACATACCATGGTTTTACATGATAAACTGCATTAGCATACCATAACTGTAGGTGTAGTAGCTTCTATGTGTCATGTTGTCCGCAAAATAATCTTTCAATGTACCATTTATAGGAATAGTATGCGGATCCTTTTACTAAAATGTTTTAAGTCCTTTAGAAATTTTTTACGTATCCTTTGTCTAAAAATTTTTATCGGACTGAAATCTCATCGGCTTCTGGATCTTCTATAAAAGCTACAACGGCTGATTCATAGGATGCTTCAATGTCTAAGAAGATAAGGGAAACCATGGAGAGGAATAGAGACAATAATCTTATAAACTACATCATTCCCCATGACAACTTTCTGGCAGTCTTTTTGATTCCAATGCTTTTAGATTACTTGTTATCCGTACATTTTCCAATTTACATCATTGGTATTCCTAATGACGTGCCTCTCTCATTGCCTTACCTCGAAATCCCTCTCATCCTCTTGGAGGCACCTCAAGGTCATGACCATTCCAATATTTCCCTAGTAGGGGAAGTCATCGCCACTCTACTTCAAGAGAATGTATTCATATTGCGAGGCTCATCATGGACTCAGGGAAACCGTTAGTGTTGCGACAGTGTCTCGAGACTAGACACTTAGGAATAACCATCAATCATCGGAATCTCCCAAGATAATACTTATGGGAGATGGAGCACCAAGTTGGATTTGCGGGCTAGAGGATGTGTCTCTGATGAGTTTTCCTGATAATTCTTGGTGCATTAGACATGACTGGAGTCCTCCGACCAACTAGAGGTTGTGGACTTATACCAAGTAGCCTTGGTCTCTTGATTTTCAATATTTTCTCTTGGAGAAACCCTTCTGGAATTGTTGAGTCGCTGGTGTTCGAGCACAAACACCATCCACCTACTGCATGGGGAGGTGGGAATTAGTCTATGGGATATATACCATCTTGGGGGGGCTCCCCATTCTTGGATAAATGTATGAAAATATCCTCCCAACATCCACCACATAGAACGACACTGATCACGTGCCTCCTTTGACAAGGATCTTACTGGTCATGGTTGTGGGATCACTAGATCATCCCCTTGAGGCCCATTTCCTAATCCTATTCGAGGCATGGATAAGTTTATTCTAGAAGATGAATGGGCCCATGCTGAGGTCTTTCCACAGTCGAACTCATCCTACTTGCATGTCTCATAAAACCCCAGGGTCATATTGTGCTACCCTTGAAGCAGGACGATATACCACATAGGGATATGATCTTCAGTTAGACATTTCACCTGCACTTAGACTGGAAGGTTTCTTCACCATGTTTTCGAGTGGATGGATCTTCCCATCTTGCAAAATATACACCAAGTTTTGGGCTTGTACCTTGATTATGGAGGCCATGCTGACAAAGGGTAGACCCAATAATTTATCCCTTCCCAACCTTGCCTGGATTTATGAATTGCTGGGATAGATATAGGAAAGCAGGACTCTGCATCGTCTCAGTAGACTGTTCCAATTCATTTATGGGTGGATGGTGGAACACTTTTCCTATTATAAATACCAACATACCTCTAGGGTTCCCCATTATGACTTTCATCCTGCTCTTCTCAATATTTTTGTTGTTCATCCCAGGAATCCGAGTGTTACCGATGTGGTTGGGCTATTGAACGATGCCTATCATTTCTTATTTTCACTGTATCCTACCCCTCATGGATCATCGAGAGGTGACATGGGTAGTTACTTTGATGAATTCACATACCTCATGAACCTTAGAGACGGGATGCTCGCTTCTCGTATAGACTGAGTAGTCATTTGTGATCCATACCTCCCCTACCGGTTTTCCAGGAAATTCGGATTTCTTTAGCAGACTGTGCTGGTTCCGGTCATTCAGTTAAGGGGAAAATCTCATTCTTTGGTTCTCTGCCAATTGTGGATGATGATGAAGCATGATGGGGCTTCTAGGGATATTATCATTCCTAAATTGATGAGGTGCACCTTCTTATCGATGGAGGATGCCCAACTATGGGTTGATTGTTACACTAGTGGGATGCTCAATGAACCAGTTCAATGAGTGCCAAAACCCTTGACTATTTTCAACCCCATTCATGCCCCAATGACCATGTGACACATTCCTTCCACTGTGAAAAGTGCAACAGCTATACCTTCTACTTCTATCCCTATTGTAACCAAGGTGGATACACCTTTGGCCCCATATCTTGTTGTAATAAGGTGTTCAGTGCATAGTAAAAATTATCTGAGAGGGGTTTCATTAGTAAAAACCATTTTGGTGGGAATTTATTCAAACTACTCCCCTCCTACAAAAATTTCCAAGATCTTAATGAGACTGGCACCAGCTGAGTATCACCGATCATCCTAGAGACCATGGTTAGTCTTCTGCATCGGGCCCTAGTGGTTGGGAAATCTGGGGGAAAAGCGAGTCTCCCATCTTGGATGACATGCCTTAGGTCCCTCACCTATCCTATGAAAACACTTCCTGCTTATAGACACATGGCTATAGGGGAGGATCAGAGTACTGGTGCTATGAAACGCACTAGGTAGTGCGCAAAGAGGCATGGTGCCAACTATGTTCTATTGCCGCAAAGACACCCCTGGATAATTTTTCTAATGAGGGTTACAATTTTCATAATTTATTCCCTAAGATGGGTTCTATAGGCTTTGATTATACGCATTTACACCTCCACATTTACCAAATTGTCATTGCCCGAGAAGACCTCGCCTCATGTGAGGAAAAGTTGTCCAAGTTCCATTCTTCCCATAACTAGGTGGCGACGTTCTGAGATATTTCATAAGAATTTGATCATCTGATAGATGAGGAGGTGAAGTCTTGTGATTTTTTGGCAACCCAAGAGGAGGATATGAGGGAGTGCGAAGCCCACACAGCCAGGTTGGGGGGGCAACTGTCCTCCTTGCGTGCTAACTATGAAGTCGTATGGAAGAAGGGGTGGTACCATAAAGCTATTCTATAGCGAGTCCATCCAATGGTCAAATCCAAAATAGAGGAAAGGACTTATTTAGAATAGACCATCGATAGCCCATGACAATCACTCTTCATCCTCTTGGAATCGGAGAACTGGTCCATGTTGTAGTTATGTCCCAAATTACGATATGTTCTCTCTTTTTTTAAATACACTGGAGAGACTCTGAATTAGGGATATTACTCCATTTTTTATGAATACAATGGAATTGATTTATATTTTAAACATATATTCTCTATCTCTTCCTATCAACGTCAATTCAATCAGGTACTAATTTTAAACCATGACTTGAAATCTGTAAATTAAAATAATAGAATCGAGCTCTACTTTTTTCCTGAGACAAGGGACTCAAAAAGCATAGTTCAACTATTGCTGAGGTTTTATAGAAAAAAACATGAAATTTTATGAATTTTTAATTATTACCCTAATTTTTTCCTAATACTACGTGACACCGGCATAGTGGGCATAACATGGATTTTTTTAGGTTGTCCTTTGCGGGTTTTCGACCCAAGAAGCTTTACTCCATTCCAGATGGCTCAATGTTTTTTTAATGAACTGATACTTGAATTTTTCCAATAGGATCCCTTTATAGGATTCTCCCCTACAGGACATTTAATACTTATTTCTACGGGCCTTGTATGGGTTCCACCTCACCCCTTGAAAGGTGGATTATTGAAATCAATAAAAAATGAAGGCCTTCAGGCCATTGGAGGAGTTCTAGTATCCTCCAGACATAGATTATAGATTTTTCCTGAGCCTTTATTTGTGGACTCTGGACATGCATGAGGCTCATGAGACACTTTAGGCATACATAGGTAGGAAAAGACTCTCCTAGGGTCCAATTTTCCTTTGCTTGATGGTCATTTTTGTGGGTGGCATATGCAGAGCCATAGGGGCATGATGTGCATAGTCAAGAAAAGGTGTTCGTAGGACACTGACCTTCCATTCCCAATTGCCTGGTGAGATTTGTAACATTTTGGATTTAATTTTATGTTGGGAGCCACAATGGGTGGCTAACCTATGTAGTGTTACTTGAGAACATTAGGAACATTCATATCGGCCTTGAGTGGGCAATTTTTCCTGCACAATTCTTACATACATGAGGGAGAGCTTGTGAATGGTCAGTTCAGTTAAGAGTCCCCCCTTTTCTTTTCTTTTTATGTCAGGCGCACTTGGAAATAAGGAGGTACACAATCCTTCATCTAGCAGTTTTCCAAATCCTAGGGTGTGACAAGATATGAATGACATTTGAGTGTATAGAGGATGGAAATGACTCCCTTAAGGATGAATTTTCCTATGATTGACCACCATTTTCATGGGAAACATACATAGAGCCACTAGGTCATGATATTCGTAGTCTAGAAAAGGTGTCTGCAGGACATTGACCATCCATTTTTGATTGCCTTTGAGAATTATGGAGATTGGGAAAATTCAAAATACAGTACGTGACCTTCAACTAGGGGTACCCTTAATCACAAAATGAGGCTTTTTAGCTGAAATTATTCAGGTAAACTGAGAAACTAGTGTGGGCACTCTTCCTCTACATGCAAATCAACTTCATGCATACATATGGGATATATATTAGAAATATAAAAAGAGACAAGATATGAACTGGGGCAGTATGTTCCGATATATCCAGGATGTGTGAAAGGAGGAAACTTTAGACCATGACATTGAGGGCCCTTGAATCAGGAGGGATGGAATGAGGCTTTGAATCCATTGTGTATACTGAGATAGGAGAGGATTATCCTGGGGATGAATTTTCCTTTTGATGCGCTATGCCCAAGATTTGTTGGTCTTATGGGGGAATTTTGATTTAAAAACACCCCCAACCTTGTGGATTGGAGTTGTTCCTATATAGTGGTGGTATACGCCTCTATTTCCACCCTTTAAATTTCATGTACTCCCACTCGGGTTTAAGACGAGTATGGAATTGGTCCTGCATGGAGTATTTGTTCTTTTGAAGACATGAGCACATTTCTTAGTTGGCTTCCCTTAGGCGGGATATATGCTGGATGTTCTTGGCTTCCTGACTCATCATCTTTTTGATGGCATGATCTCTTTGGCCCTAATGATTTTGAGACTTACATAGGGATGGCTTTTGGTGAGTATCCCGTCTTTCTTGAATACGGGTTTCATAAGATTGTTTCCTCTGGGTGATGACATTGCAAGATTTCATTTCCATTGTGGCCTAATATACGGGATGTGGGGTGAATTGTAGATCTCCATGTTCTCCCCACCCATGAATGTAAACTCTAGCCATGGTGTTTCAAATGAGGCGATGCAATTTATGCAGTGCATGGAGGCAAGCTGGTTCAAGGGTTTTCTTTCTCCTTTCTGATTTTGGTTTCCTTGTGGATGGGAGGGCTTCTGGGCCGATTAGACAACAAAGATCTCATATCATGCTAACATGATCCGTGTACCCTTGGTATGGTAGGAATTTTTTTTCATATGATGAAGAGTTGTCCATATATTATGGCAAATGTCATTCTTGCATTCTTGTGACAATTCTCCTAGAATGTAGAAGTGAGAAGTGGTCATAGTCCAATACATTACTGGTATATTATCCCTAGCTAGTTTTCTTCTCACAAGAAACATATAATTTTGATGATCTTTCGGAGGATACTCTACTTGATATTCCCATATCAACTACTTCTTAATAATTGTTTTCCATGAAACTAGGTCGGTGGGTGCCTTATTGATTTGCGGATTCCATGGGGGTTTATTCAATGTTGAGTGTGGCCTCAGGCCGTCCTCTGGTTGAGAAAGAATATCACTCGTTATAGACGGAGTGCTCGATGTGTCTGAATCCTTTCCAAGCACCTCAACATAGAAGGGATTTCTCATATTTGTTCCGGCAAGAGGAGGTCCTTTTTGCTAGTATGAAGTTTGATTGTGGGGAGGACCATCGCAATTGGTGTTTCAATGGGTAGGATTGCAACTTTGTGCCCAATCGTGGGAAATGTCTTTACAGTGTATACCCTAGGGAGGACCTTCAGGGCGGGCTATATCAGAGGTATGACCTTCTTTCTACTTGATGTCGTTGAGGGGAGGACCTTTACATCAACTGTCATTTCGGGGAGGGCCTTTACAGTGACCGTCATCATGGCGAAGACTACCATCATGACTTGATACCTGGATGAATGGAGAATTTTTGTAGTACAAATCTTGGGGAGGGCCTTCAAAATTTACTGGAATAAGGGGATGAGCATCTCATTTATTTTTTTAACTTTTGTGGGGACCTTCAGCGTAACTACCATTACGGGGAGGGCCTTCTCAATAAATGTCATCATGGTGAGGACTACCATCATGACTTGATGTCCGACTACAGGGAGAAGCATATCTGCAACTTATACCCTGGGGAGGACCATCAGGGCAGACGACAACAAGGGGAGGACAATCATGTTGTCCGATCTCCAGGTTGAGTGGAGGGATACCCTAACACACATCAAAAGATAGGCTCACGTGATCGATCATTCTTGACCCACAAAGTAATCCCCAGTGGGTGCTATGTGGAGGACCTTTAGAGATGCTAGTAGTGATATTGCGGGGAGGACGTTCAAAAATTCTACTGCCACTTCTATAATTTGGTAATGGAATTATAGGGTCTTGAGCCTTTATTGATATATGTTTTAGGGCATCAAGATCCACAGCTTCTAGCAGAGCTGGATCATGGATGTGCACTTTATTTTTTGGTTACCTTTGGCACCAATCATTTTTGGGCACTCTCTTGCGGGTAACTGTGGCCATTTGCTGTTGGTAATGGATTTTATATATGGTAACCTATCTTGTTGGGTCCTGTGATGTGGTCAGGATACACAAAGGGGCATCTTGAGTTTTGGTATGGATATATGCCTTCCCTAGAGCTGCCACTACATTGGACAAATGTCCCCTAGTTGGAACGTATATTTGTTCCCAATCTGGTTGTCTGTATATCACGGGATATTGCCATCAACCTTACTAGAATGGATCAGGGATTCATAACATCTCTGGAGTGACTAAATCATTTTGGGAGTGAGTTATTCTATTTGAGGAAACCAGGTTGTGGGCTCGATTTCTCACCTTTTCTGCTGATGCAATGATATCTTTCATGTTTGGAGGATATGGTCTGGAATCGACATCTAATCTTCCATCATTTCCAAGATGCATTGAGATACATCATTTGATGGAATGGGTATGAAGACTCATTCTGATGTCAGAGTAATAGTTTTTCCCTGATCTGGTCCTCCATGAGTTTCTAGTAGATATAGGCATTTCTCCTGTGTCGGGAGAGAGGAACAAGTCCATCGCTAGTTTTCTTCTCTAGTTTCCACCATATTTTAATGGTGGTCTTCATATTCACGAGTGAGTATTTTAATCCACTCTATTGACACTATATTTTTCTCATGGTCTTTGTATGAATCTGTAGGAATTTTACTCTTCTTATATTTGCTTACTACCCTATTTGGATAGCGGGTTTGATATACATCAGTAGGTATTTGTGCCTGCATATAGCTTGTTGCTGCCCTATTTAGATGGAAGGCTTGAAATGTTTCATCAGGTGTTTGTTCGTATCTGTATCTAAGTGCCACCCTATTTGGATGGAGGACATATGGTGGATCAGCAGATATTTTCATCTACATGTTGTTTTTCGCTCTGTCTACACAGCAGGACAAATGTGAATTAGCAGAAATGTGCATGTGCCCATATTCTGCCACCCTATTTTAGTGGTGGGCTTAAGTAGAGAGGGAAGTGTCCTATGTCTACCCATTGACTGCCGCTACATTAATATGGAAGATCTGATCCTTAGGAACAATGACGATAGCATATTCCAGGTTATATATTCTCCACCCTTGGCAGGAAGACCTAGGGGCCCGAGTCTCTTAGACATTAGCTAGTGCCATCATTATAAGGTCCTCCTCAGTGGGAGGAGGTATGGTCATTCGTTGTCAGCGGTGATGCTCTCTCATGGGGGTTCGTGGGTAGGACCCCTATGCATTTGAGATGAAGTCGTCAACATTGACTTCGTCTACCTCATTGAGGTAAGGGAGGTATTCATTGTCACATTCTAGGGATAGACTTCCGAAAAGTTTTGAGACAACCACTGAGGCCACCTTGTGCTGGGGTGTTGGAAGCAGCTGAAGAGGTGGCCAGAGGACCTTTTCAGATTGGAAGTATTGTCTTGCAGCCTCTATCATGGGAAGAGTACCATTTTGGTGGTACTCCCTAACCATTGTATTGGATACCCAGCCTTCAAGATGCTGGGTAGGCGAGGGTGTCCTGCTCTTCCTTGGGGCACTGACCACCTGGGGGATCGCCGATATGCATGTATAAATGGGTCGTTGGGATGTAATTTGGATCTAAGGTCTCTCCACGGGAACCTAAAATATGCATATATGACATACAGACAAAAAAACATCATCAAAGTAGAATTCCTTGAAACATATGCATATTTGGAGATTCAGTTTGGCCCTTATCCCTTTTTCTTTTTCTGCAGGGCAAAGAAGCCTGGGTGTGGTGAGACTGCCACCTTTGTTAAGGATTCATGTCAGGTTCACCATTTATGTTCCACATACAAGGTGGCACATTTTTCGCGAACCGGGGTGAAAAAAAATGGTCTGACGTGTAGTATCCTTTTGTATTTTATCATTTGGTAAGAATTGCCACCTTGGTTAATGATTCATGTCGGGTTCACCATTATTGTTCTATCTCCAAGGTGGTGCATTTTGCGGGTGGTGTGGAAATGGTTATACAAGAATCATCACCCGTCCATTTTTCTATAGGGATGGGTTCCTGTTGAATTTACCATTCCATTGTTTCGACCCATTCCACATCATTATCCTTTAATGAAGGTTGAATTAAACATGTAGGAACCATTGGTCCCAGCAGGCTATTGCATGGGGGTCAAGCACTCATGCAATCAGTCCTTCTAGGATATGATATAATAGTATGGTCTCTAACAGGTTGATTCATGGAGACAAGAATTCCTAACAGCCTTGGTATCCATGATTCATGGACCTTCCTTCCAAAGGCAGGCGTTCATTGGCTGGCAATTTTTCCAAGGACACTTAAGGACTCCATTGGTGAAGAGGATGGGAATTCAGGCTCATCTCACCCTTTCGAGGGAGGATTCTTGTGTGTTCCTAGAATATCTTATATATTTATGTCATGATCATAGGTTCATGAATCATTGGTTCATTCCCAATGAGTGTGTCCACGGGCTACCATTGGTTTGCAAAATCATCGTAAGCATGCATATGTTTGATGCTACAGGGGTGATACTGACTATAGCCCTATTTTAATGTGCACTGGAGTTTATCATCATCCAGAGGGGACGAAGGTGACTTGATGATGGGATAATCCCCATAAAGATGGATTCCTACATATACTCGGGGGAGGAATCAGAACCCTTGTAGTTTGGATTTTGTGGGGATTACACATGGAATCTGCCCATTTGATGGGACATGATTGGGTGGATGGGAACCCTTTTGAGCTCATGGATTCTAGTAGGCATCCTATGTATCATGATTTGGTCAGGAATTAGAGTTCTCTTAGTTAATATTTATTGGGGATTACATATTGAAGCATCCCAATTAAGGAGACATGATTGGATGGACCCTTTTGAATGGGCACCCTTTTGAGATCGGGCCTTCTGGCAAGTGTCCTATGTATCCTAATTTGATCAGGAATTAGTGTTCTTGTAGTTCAGAACTTTTGGATGTTTTAGTAATCCTAAACCTCTATGCACATGTGAGTCATGCTCGGTGTGAGAAGAAAGGGGATTTGAATGATTCAACAACGAACATGCCTCCTCCACTGTTGGTGGGGGAGGGAGAGCCTATGGTAGAAGAGGCTGGGATGATGGTGGGTGAGGGCACGGAGTAATGAACCGTTCAATGTGAAATGAAATTTAATGTCACATGGCCATGCCTTGGATGATCGGGGACATACCTCAATGGGAGTCCCCCAGAGCACGTTCTGGGAAGGGGAGGAGTTTCATTCTCTTCAAAGGGGGGAGTGAACATAACCCCTTAGACTGATCACTATACCTCATTGAATGGAAGAGAAAATGATCACCCTTAATCCCAAGAATATGGAGGATAATGTTGGAAATCCAAGGTTGGACTCTAGGTTACCATGGGAATGTAGCCTCACGGGCATTCCCAAAACCCGCACCTTTGTTGGGAGGGCCTTCGTGACTCCGCTAACTGTGGTTATGTAGACTCAATGGGGAACTCAGATACACCAGATAGTCTGATCATATGGATCCAGTGGATTTGGAGGAGTATTTTTCCTAGTTCTAGAGGATTGGATAGTGGAGGGACCATGGAGGAATTGACATCAATGGAGGGGTGAGGTTGGAACCAAAAGGAAAAAAACCCAAAACACCCCATTCCGCGTATTGGTTTCTCATGCAGGATGGGGAAGGCTCCGCATACCGTAATGGTATACGGGTAGAAGGGCCATCTGTATACCGATGTGGTACGTGATCATGGGTATCACCAACTCTATACTAATGTGGTACGCGGCTCACTATGCCGCTTGGGTTTATATCTGCGTACCGATTGGGTACGCGGCGCAGGGTTCAGTATGCGTAGCGGTACACTACATAGATCACCATACTGAGGGAGGGTTCGGGGGATCCTCATTCATGGGAAATTCATCTGTGAGAAGTATTTGGTTCGCAGTTGACCAGTTAGGTTTGCGGTTCTATTATTATTATTCAATTCCCCCATTTTATGGTCTGAGGCTAGCTGTACCTGCGGAGGGAGTGGTTCACAGTTCGTTCTTCACCGATGAAATAAGACAGAAGCTGTACTACAACCTCTAAGACTCCCTTAAGCTTTCATCATCCATCCCTAACTCTATATATATCCCTATTTGTGTGTCACCTTCTATACTTATACTGTTCTCATTTTATAAAGCATCAGAGCGATCATATCTATTGGGAACACAACACCATTTTCGTAGGCCCAATGAAGCAATATTATAACCTGAGGAAGTATCGGTCTACCGAGATTTGTGGAGGCTTTGGTTCGTGATAATGGTTCGCGGAACCCTGCCCATTCACATCATCCGCGAACTGAAGGGTCGGTGGTAAGGTACGTGGACTGGTCTTACGCGTACAACACATTTGGTTGACACAGTTTGTAGTTTACCTTGCTCGTTGGCCATCACCGTGCGGCCCAACAGTTTGTCGACCGTCTCGCATACTTGGCAGTTCACAATCCATATTCACTGCATACCTTTCCCTGTGATGGTACGTGGGCCACATAAAAACTTGAAAACATGAATTCGGTTAAGTTCCTTTCAAATAATTGCAACTACATTTGAGTCCCTTCTTCTTGATAGACATATAGAAGAACTTTCTTCCTTCTACAAAAAGATTGTGGGGGGAATTTCTCCTCTTGGCAGAATTTTCAAGACCTTACAACCCTAAAACCCCAATAAAAACCCTATAAATCATTTCAAACCCCTCAACACAAAAAAAACTACAAAAAAAAACATAAAACCCTTAAAATTTTAAAAAACATCTAAAAATTCAAAACAAAACCATAGAAACCAAGAACTCCCTAGAAACCCTAAACACCATAAAAATCCTAAAACACCTAAAAATGAGAAAAATCCTAAAAAATATATAAAAATCCCTAAAAATGTAAAAATATCTAAAACCCTAAAGAAAACCCCAAAAAACGTAAATACACATAAACCCCCTAAAAACCTAAAAAAACTCTAAAAACATAAAATACACTAACCCTAAAAACCACTAAAAATGCTAAAAATCCATTAAACCCCTAAAAACATTAAAATACTCTAAAACATTAAAAACCCTAAAAACACAAAAAAATCCTAAAAACAAAAAAAAACCATCAAAACCATAAAAACCATAAAAATCCATAAAAAATTCAAAAAACCAATAAAACCCCTTAAAAACATAAAAACCATCAAAATCTATAAAAACCAAAAAAAACTATAAAAATCCAAAAATAACCTAAAGAACCCTTAAAAAGTTAAAAACACTAAAAACCAATGAAAACCATAAAAACCAAAAAACACTTAAACCCCTTAAAAATATAAAAACTCTAAAACCCTTAAAACCCCTAAGACCCTAAAAACCCAACAAAACCCCCAAAACCCACAAAATCCCCCAAAACACTAACAAAACATAAAATCCTAAGAAATACCTAATAACATAAAAACACCTAAAAACCTTATGAAAACCTTAAAACCTAAAAACACATAAAACCCTTGAAAAAACTAAAAATCCAAAAAAACCATAAAATCCCCTAAAAACATAAAAACCCTAAAACACAAAAAAAAACCTATAAAAAAACTAAATAATCTAAAAATTATTTAAACACCTAAAAATGTTTAAAATAATAAAAACTATTAAAAACAATAAAAACTCAGAAAACCCTAAAAACTAAAAAACCAAAAAACCCTAAAACCCTCAAAATACATAAAACCCCTAAATTCCTTAATAATCCTAAAAACACCCTCAAATACCAAAGCATAAAAAAACCTAAAAACCCTAAAAACACATATGAAAACCTTAAATATATAAAAACACATAAAACTCTAAAAATACCTAAAAACACTAATAACTTTAAAAATAATAAAACACTCTAAATACTATAAAAACACACTAAGAATTAAAAAAATCATTTAAAACCCTAAACCCATTTAAAAAATTAAAAACCTTAAAACCCCTAGAAAACCCAAAAAAAACCCAAAAACCCAAAAAACCATAAAGACCATCAAAATCCCTAAAATCCATAAGAAACCATAAAATCATAAAAATTACTAAAAATCCCTAAAAAATAATAAACCCAAAATCCCTAAAAACCCTTTGAAAACATGAAAACTCTAAAAAATATTAAACGTTCTAAAAAATCTAAAAATTGTGAAAACACTAAAAAAACCCTAAAATCCTAAAATTACCTAAATTCTATACAGAACATGAATAACCATAAAAATACTAAAAGACATAAAAGATCCCAAAAGTGGTAAAAAGTCCTATAAACCTTATGAAAACATAATAATCCTAATAAATATAAACCCCAATGAACCTAAAAACATTAAAAACATTAAATAACTCTAAAACCAACCAAAACCCGAAAAACCACTCACAATAGTAAAATCCCTTTAAATCCCTAAAATGTTAAAAAAAACTCTAAAACATTAAAAACTCCAAAAACTAAATAAAAACCCCCAAACCCCCCCAAAAACTAGTAACCTAAAAACATAAAATCCTTAAAACATAGAAAACTCTCAAAATCTTTTAAACCTCAAATAGACATAAAAGTCCAAAAGATCCCTAAAAATCCTTAAAAATGTAACAAACCCTAAAACCCTAAAAACCACTATGTAAACATTAACAACCTAAAATATTTAAAACATTTAAACACCTAAAAATTAATGAAATCTTATAACCCCTAAAAACCAAAAAAACCAACCCCCCCCCCCCTCAAATTCTATAAAACACTAAAGGACCATAAATATCCTAAAATTCCCTAAAACTACCTAAAAACCTAAAAAATCACAAAAACCTTGAAAATCCCTATCAAAACCTTAAAAACATTAAAACATTTCAATCTCCAGAAACCCTAAAAAATATAAATACCCTAAAAGCCATAAAAGACCATAAAACCCCTAAAAATATAAAACCCCTTAAATCCATAAAAACCCAAAAAAACCCTAAAAATGCACTAAAAACATTAAAACCATTAATTATAAAAAACATTAAAAAACATTAAAAAACTCTAATCCTGTAAAAAACATAAAAAACCCCAAAAAAACATAAAAACATAAAAACCCCCAAAACCCTAAAAATGCCTAAAGGCCCTCATAATCCTTAAAACCCTAAAAACCATAATAAATCCCTAAAAACATAAAAAAACCCTTAAAACCAGAATATACCCTTTAAAAATATAAAAATGTTAAACCCAAAGAAGCCTAAAAACCTTAAAACCCCTATGAAACTCTAAAAACACACAAATTCCTTAAAAACCCTAAACAGAATAAAAACCCTCAAAATAAAAAAATTCCTAAAAATGAAAGAAATCCCTAAAAATCATAAAAAACCTAAGAAAACCATAAAAACATAAACACACTTAAAATCACTAAAAACATAAAAACCTAAAAACCACTAAAAACTAAAAAAAATGATTAAAAGACCATAAAACCCCATAACACCATAAAACTCCTAAAAACAGTAAAAACATAAATAACCCATTAAACCCCTAAAAACCACTAAAAATATAAAAACCCTTTAAACCCATAAAAATTTCAACAAACACTAAAATAGAATCAAAACCTAAAAACAAAAAAAAACCCTAAAAACAAAAAAAAACACTAAAACACTAAAAACAGTAAAACCCCATAAAACCCCTCAAAATATCTAAAACCCATAAAAACCATAAAATTACTAAAAAATCACTAAAAATCCCTAAACTAGAAAAAACCCCTACAAACCCTAACAAAATCTTATAAGACATTGAAAACATAAAACACCAAAAACCCCTAAAAATTCTAAAATACGCTAAAACCCCTTAAAACATTTAAACCCCTCAAAACCTTTAAAAACCCTAAATCGCATAAAAACACTATCAAATTACTAAGGACTTTAAAATCCATTAATAGCCCTAAAAAGTTAAAAAAATTAAAAAACCTTAAAACCCATAAAGACCCTAAAAATCATAAAATTCAAAAAAAACCTAAAAATCCACAAAAAATATAAAAATCATAAACACCATGAAAAACCCTAAGAAAACAATAAAAACCTGGAAAAAAAATAAAACCCTAAAACCCATTAACAAAGCTAAAAGTCCTAAAAACAATAAAAACACTAAATCCCCTAAAACTCACAAAATGCCTAAAAACCGTAAAAAACCAAAAAATTGCCTAAATCTACTATAAAAATAAAAAACACTAAACACTATAAAAAACCCAAAAAAACCTTAAAAACCTAAAAACACTTAAATCCCCAAAAAACCTATAAAATTGTAAAAACCCCAAAAACCATAAAATACCCCAAAACCCTAACCCCCCCCCCCCCCAAACCACCCCCTAAAAACCATAAAAACACATAAAAATCAATAAAAACCCTAAAATCCCACTAAAAACTCTAAAATCCCATTTAATACTTTAAAAACATTAAAAAATTACAAAAAATTAAAAAACATAAAACCCCAAAAAACTATAAAAACCCATAAATCCCTAAAAACCATAAAATCCCTGAAGATCCATAAGAACCCTAAAAATAATAAAAATCCTAAAAAATCCCTAAAATCCAAAAAAAATGTAAAAAAGCCTAAAAACCCTGAAAACACTAAAACCCATAAAGACCTAGAAACACATAAAACACAAAAACCCTAAAAATTGATAAAAACCCAAAACCCCAAAAAACCCCTATAAAACACCTTAAAACAACTAAAACCCCCTTAAACCATTAAAACCCCCAAAACCTAAAAATGATTAATAAAATACACTAAAATACCTCAAAATCCATGAAAACCCAAAAAACCATAAAATCCAAAGAAAACACTAAAAATACCTAATAATGTAAAAAACCCTAAAATCACTTAAAAATCCTACGAAAACCTGTTAAAATAAAAATAACTTAAACCCCTAAAAATCTAAAAAATACTAAAAACCCTAAATGACCCTAAAACCCCAAATAGATCCTAAAACCTTAAATGCCATAAAAATGAATAATGAAAAACTAAAATCAAAAAAATCCCTATAAACCCATAAAAAATTTAAAACTAAAAAACATTTTAATCTCTCAAAAACTCAAAAGGAAACACTAAAAACCCAAAATCCATGAAAACCCTAAAACCACTAAAAACCCAAAAAAACCGTTAAAATCCTTAAAAAACCAAAAAACCAAAAAACAACTAAAAAAACCATAAAAATAATAAAAATCTTAAAACACAAAGAAAATATTAAAAATCTAAAAACAATAAAAACCCCTGAAAACCTAAAATTGTTAAAATTCCTAGAAAACCCTAAAAAGCCTTAAAACCCCTGGGAAAACCTTGAAATCATAAAAACAAATAAAACTCCTAAAAATCTAAAAATGTTAAACCCTATAAAAACCATAAAAACCCTGGATACCCCTAAAAACTGTAAAACTCCTAAAAAGCATAAAAACCCTAAAAATCTATAAAAACCCTAAAAATCACTATTAACACGAAAGACCCATTAAAACCCTTAAAATTTTAAAAACTATAAAAACCATAAAACCACTAAAAACAAAAAAAACCCCTTAAAAACAGAAAACAAATACCTAAAAACCCTAAAACCCTTGGAAATACTTAAAAACCCTAAAAACATAAAAAACCTAAAAAGAACTAAAATCCGTAAAAACTTGAAAACCCCTAAGAAAGTTCTAAAAACATAAAGACGCTAAAGAACCCTAAAAACCAAAAAATTTAAAAACACCCCAAAACCATAAAATTACAAAAAAAATACCCTTAAAACCCTCAAACCCCGAAAAACCTAAAAATTCATAAAATAGTAATAATCCCTAAAAATCCTAAATACATAAAACCCTAAGTCCCCATAAAAAAATAAAAAAACCATAAAAATAAAAAAAAACCCTAAAACCCCTGAAAATCTAAAAAACACAAAAAACATAAAATTCCCCAAAAGACCCTAAAACCATAAACTACCCTAAAACCCTTAAAATATAAAAACAAATAAAAAACCCAAAAACCAATATAAACTCTAAAAACCCTTTAAACCTCTAAAAATGTTAAAAACTATATTAAACCATAAAATCCTTGAAAAACTTAAAACACCCTAAAATTAAATAAAAACCCTAAAACCCTAAAAGACCATAAAACCCTCATAATCCCTAAAACTCCTAAAAACCATAAAAATAAAAATGAGGCCATAAAAATCAATAAAAATGTAAACCCTCATGAAAAACCCTAATAAAACAATAAAATCCAAAAGATACATAAAATCCCAAAAAATGATAAAAACCCTAAAAACACTCAAAATTTATAAAAATCTATAACCATAAAAATATTAAATGATGCTAAAAATTTCTAAAAAAATTTAAAAACCCTTAAACCCATGAAAACCTCTAAAAAAATCCTAAAAACATAAAAAAACTAAAAACCCCTTAAATAACTAAAATATTCTAAAATCTCTAATAATCCTAAAAAGTCACTAAAACCCCTAAATGTCCATAAAAACTATAAAATCCCTAAAAACCATTAAAACCAATAAAATTGCTAAAAACACATAAAAACCCTAAAACCACTAAAACTCTAAAAACTCTTTATACACCTAGAAATATTAAAAAACTCTAAAAACATTGAATCCCATAAAAAACTCAAAAAAACCCAAAAAAATTCCATAAAACCATAAACCCCTAAAAACCCTAAAACCCTTTAAAAAATAAAATTCCCTAAAAACAATAAAAATCATAAAAATCCTAAAAAATCCCTAAAAACCCATAAAATGTTAAAAAACTGTAAAAACCAAAAAATAATAAGATAACCATAGAAATATAAAAACACTTAAAAACAAAAAAACCAAAAAAATGATAAAAACATAAATGTCCATAAAAACCCTAAAACCCCCTAAAACTGTTTAAACAACAAAAATATTAAGAAAAAATAAAACCCCATAAAACCCTAATAAACATTTAAAAACTTAAAAATCCTTTATACCCTTGAAAATGTGAAAAACATCTAAAAATCCTTAAAACCTATAATATCTAAAAAAATCCCTAATGACCAAAAAACTATAAAAACTATAAAAAACCATAAACACATGAAAATTCCTTAAAACCCATAGAAAACATTAAAAATTATAAAAAATAAATAAAAATAACTATACATGTAAAAACCCCTAAAACCCATAAAACCCCCTAAGATGACCATACAAACCTAAAAACTCTTAATACCCTTAAGAAACCTAAAAAATGCTAAAAACTCTAAAACCCCTAAAAAACCCTAAAAACCCTAAAAACATAAAATACCCTAAAAACATATTAAATGTAAAACTCCCTAAAAAAATTAACACCCACTAAAAACTATAAAACCCATTAAACCACTAAAAATTAGAAAGTCTAAAAATACATAAAAAACCCAAAAAAATAAAAACCCTAAAATCCCAAAAAAAATATAAAAAACTAAAACCCTAAAACCCATAAAAATCTCAAAAAAATAATCAATATAAAAAACAAAAAATATATAAAAATGTACACAACCCTAAAAACCCCGAAAGACCCTAAAACCCACCAAAAATATTAAAAACATAAAAATGGTTAGAATATGAATAAAACCTAAAAACTCTAAAAAACTGGAGACCATAAAAACCCTAAAGAGAAAAAAATCCCTAAACCCCTAAAACACATAAAAATCCTAAAAGGCACTAAACATCACTTAAAGCGTAAAAACCCTAAATACTAGAAAAAAACTAAGAAAACCTAAAACTCCTATAACCACTTAAGACCCCTAAAAAAGAAAAATGATAAAAAACTAAAAAATACCATAAAACCCTAAAAACTATGTACCCCTAAAACCATTAATAATCCCAAAAAATAATAAAACCCTAAAAACCCCTTTAAACCCCGAAAAACATAAAAAAAACTCTAAAAATCATTAAAACCCCTAAAAAATAAAAAAATCATGAAAACTAAAAAAACAATGAAATCCCAAAAAACCCTAAAAAACCTAAAAACTAAAAAATCCATTAAAACCCTAAAAACATATAAATCTTAAAAAATCCATAAAAATCACTAAATACCCTAAAAACCAATAAAATTTATGAAGATACCCAATAATACATTAAAACCCTAAAAAAGTTAAAATCCCTAAAAACAAAAAACCCTAAAATTCCTAAAAACCCCTAAAATCCCTAAAATACCCTAAAACCCTAAAAATCCATAAAACCCCTAAAATACATAAAAATACATAAAAACTTCCTAAAATCCCCTAAAATCCATAAAAAATATAAAAATACAAAAATTTCACTAAAAATACCTAACAACAAAAATAACCCTAAAAATCCTAAAAAACCCTAAAAACCATAAAAAACCAAAAAAAACACTTAAAACCCCTAACAAACCTAAAAATGCTTAAAACTCTAAAATACACTAAAATCCTCAAATCCTATAAAACCCTAATACCACTAAAATTCAAAAAAAACACTTAAACCCCTAAAATATTAAAAACTATAAAAAACCTTTAAACCCCTAAAAACACAAAAAACCCTAAACTCTCAATATGCCATGAAAACACTAAAAACCCTAGAACCCATAAAAATCCATAAAAACCTAAAATGTAACATCATGTTACCGATCCATCAGGTATGTGTTTATCCCCATTCTATTTTTCCTTCTCTCATTATATGAATAGGGCTGAGAAGGAATTTTGAAGATACTTATCATGGTGATGATTATGGTTTGTTGGACATGTAGATTTAACCATCATTTTCTACAGGATGTAGAAATATTTCACACCATGTAACTGTGTTACAAGATGTGTAATTTTTGTGGGTTACAAGCTATGAAGGGGTATTCAAGCTGTGAATGTTTTCACGTCATGATGTGTGGTTTCATGTTGTGGATTTTTTAAATAATTGGTTTTTAATTAAAGCTAACAGATTTTCCAGCATACTTGTACACTGTGTATTTCACAGTGTGTAACTGTATTACACATCATGAAATATCTTGCGTCCAGTTTTAAAACATGCGCTTGGAAGTTTTTCTATGTCGTTATTTCCATACCATGTCATCCTTAACCCAATGTCCCTCCTAGATGTTTTTTTCAAATACACCATTCCTTACGGATCGATCCATTAAACGTCTGATCTCTGTTGTGATTTTGGTGCATCACTCTGGGTAATTTGTCTTCACATTTCTTCATTTCCTTTGATCACGATATCACTTTTGGGTGGCATGTTAGGATCTGTTGGGTTAAGATGATGTTTCTTCTTGGTTTCTCTTAGATCTGTCGTGTGATCTCATTGTAGAGGCCTTTTCCTTTTTCATTCATGGTGCGATGGATGTATTTCTTGAGTTATATAGTTATATTACTTTATATTGACCATTTTTTTATATTTTGATCAATCATGGGATGTGGATTGGATTCTAGGGCCTTTGATTTTCATTTTTGGGTTTTTGTTTTTGGTGCATCTTGTTGTAGGCATGTGAGACCCAAGATTTTAGGTAGGTGGTTCCATCACTAGCTTATGATAATAGATATTATTGTTTTAATTTTCAAACTAATTCATAATAAAAAAATTATAATGATTGTTTTGTGTGTCTTGAGAATAGTTTTCAATGAAAAATGGGTTTTCCATGGTGATTTATAAATGGAATGAAAAGAGGTAATTTTGAAGCATTTAAATGGGATTTGAAATGGTTTTGAAATGGGTTTCATATCATTGAAATGAATTGTGAAAAAGTGTACATGGGATTCCTTGGGTACTTAGGTGGATGGTTTATCATGGGTCCATCAACCATTGTTTTGTGATAATCAAGGAGTTTTTTCTTAGGTATTTCCTCTTTTTACTTGGATCATTGTTCTAGTGGATGGATATTGAAATTTTTGGGGGTTTACTCATGGGGTATTCACCTAATTCCACGATCCATTATTCTAGGAACTGGTTTGTGCACATGATTATTGTGTTATGAGTAGTCTGTGGCCTGGACATGTAGTATTACTTGGTGTTGTGATACATGTGCTTCTATTTTTTATTACTTGTATTTATGATTTATCCTTGATATGCATGTTTGACCTTGTTAAAAATGATGTGGAAAATTTTATTTGAAATTAATATACCTAATTTTGTTTAGATTTGTGGAAAATAGAAATGTTTACCATGTTTTCAATAAAACATATTTACTACTTATAATTCAATGTTTTTACTTAAAATGAGAATACAAGAATCGTTTAACAAAGGCTTATTATGGAACACCTTGGTGGGATCCTACTGATATTGTTAGATCACTCCATATGCACCACTATGGTGGTGCATATACCTTTGATTTTCTTCTAGTGTAGGGAAAAGAAAGGTGTTGTTGTGAGATGATGAGGTCTGTGTTATCAGGTTGGGTAGCTGGTGGTGAGATGGTGGGTATTTTTTTCATTCTTTCATTTGTAGTAGCTCTTTGGATTGGGTCCTTTATAGTTGGACTTGTCCTTTAGAGATTTTTTTCTAATTTTTTGTTGTCTGTTTTCGATAATTTCTTACAGTTATGGAATATATATCCTATTCATTTTCCACTATTCCTTTTTTTAGTATATATATTGCATGTGTTTGATTAGGTTGGGTGAAATCATTCCCATTGTTGTTTTGATCGATGCCCATGTGATTGTTTCTAGCCTATGGGGATCAGGAACGCCCTTTGGGTATGTAACAAAACGGTTTGGGTGCCTGGTTTGAGGGAAACCTTGGTCAATTAGTTAAAATTTGGAATCAAAGGAGGTATGTCCCCAAGATTCCATGTCTTGGGAAATATATTAGATAAGAGATAGGATTGTCGGGACATTAGATTTATGTTGAGACAAGTTCATGGATAGCTCATGTTGTAACAAGACTCAAGTTTCCATGGGATATTGGGATGTGTACCTCTAGTGTTGGGTTTTTAAAAAAAATCTCAGTTTTTGCTTATGGGTTTTCTAGTATGAATAGAGATTTTTTCTATTGTTTGATCATTCTTATGTTTTTTGGGTCACTGTATGCCTTTAAGATGTCTTCCATGAGTTCCTCAGGAAGGTTTAGTTGATTCTCATCAAGGGAATCCACCTATATATCATAATTTCATCAAAAATACCATACGGGAAGTCTGTGCCATTGATCAGGATGTGCCACGAGTTCTGAATGTTGTGGTTGAGGGACATCTAGGAGTTAGAGGTGAGAGAGATCGATCACGAGAGTTCTTTCATGAGAATCCACTATCCTTTAAAGGGACTACTAAACCTGAAGAGTCGGAGGATTGGATGTAAAAGATCAATCAAATCGTTTAATTTCTATAGACACCTGCGAATATTATGGTAAAGTGTGCAGTGTTTATACTTGAGGGTTTCAACAAGAGATCTCAGGATTCTATAGTCCTGGCAGACTGACACATGGACTTGGATTAGAGGGGTCTCAAAACCCTATTATCTCAGTAGATTTTTCCAGAGTCACTGATTCTGGAAAAGTATATAGAGTTTCTATCTTTACAATAGGGAGGGCATTTAGTGTAAGCATAAACCAACTTTTTTGCTAAGATTGTCTATATTTTATTGGACATATTGAAGAATGACCAGTTGAAGGCACACAAGTACTTGTAGGGTTTGTGACCAGATATTAGATCGTAGGTGCTAATGTCGGTTGAAACTCCTTAGTTAGAAAAGAATAATATGAAGATGCCCCTGGATATTTCAATGTCTCAAGGCAAATATCAAAGAATTAAAAGTGAAGAAAAACCTTAGCGGACCTGCGCGGTGGATCTACACGGGCAGACTTGCATGTCAGGATACTTTCTAGACACCTATGCGGGGGAACTACGTGGAAGGGTTGTGTCGCCGACCTACACCACAAAATTTCATTCAACTATCCCCCTCCTTTCATATAAATAAGTCCCTTTGTCTCTTCATTTGATGAATGTAAAACACTTCTTAAAGCTCCCATTGCATATCTCATTCACCCATATCCCTCAAATTATCATAGGTATCTCTCTAAAAACATAAGAGAAGAGATAATTAGTTGGGATAAGCATGTTTTGAATGTCCTTCCAGTTTTAATCTTTCATAGGCTTGGTTTCCCTATGTTAAATCATTTTTTCTTCAGTCATAGCTATAGCCTATGCAGCACAACTATGTGTTATACCTATGTGAGGTACCTACACGGCATAGCTATGCGGGGTTCCTATGCTGCATAGCTACACACAGGGGGGGATATACACTATCTTGTAAACCCTATTAAAAGCAACTTATGGTAGCATACTTCTTTCCTTGGTTCCCTTATCTGAAAGGGACTAAGATGAACCCTCCACCAAAACCTCCGACTTATCAAACCTTTAGGAATAGAACATAAGCGTATCTCGTATTTAGGTTTGTGTATCTGCAGTCATGTTTTTCCCAAAACTATTTTTAATGGGGTTAGGATTCATGGAGTGTATTTGGGTTTGTATATCCATAGTCACATGGACCTTTCTCCCAAGAACAATGTTGGGGAGTTCCTGGTTTGGAGGATTAGTGTTTGGGTTCTGTCCTCCCCTTTCCAACACTAAAACCTGGAATCTCAGGTCTCTGGTAGGGAAGGTATGGTTCACAAATTCTTTTCCAATCAATAACATGAGATGTCTCCCTCCTATCTTGAGATCCAAATGGGTAGCCATCCTGGTGTAATACCCTAACCTTTCAAGTATGAGGTTTTAGTCTTTCTCCTCTCTACTCCCTTCACATTTACTCCTTCCTTACATTGGAACCTTGTCCAATGTAAATAGAATAGAGGGAAGTCTTGTCGTATCTCTCTCTTCCCCAATCACCTCGACCTCATCCACCCTCTCCGCCATAGGCATGTCATATTCCACCAATAGAGGAAGAAAATCGTGGGTTTCTTTATTGATTCTTTGACGTCCTTTTATTTCTCACACTGAGAATGAATCGTGTGCGATTATAGATTTTTCATGATCACAACATTTTCACAAACACCTCTAATAATGAACTATGAGAAATATAATTCCCACCATAATTGGGACACATAGGAATCCTTCTTAATTCTTGATCTACATCTCATTTGATCCATAAATGGGCATCCTCCTTAGGAGTAAGCTCTAAATTAAACCCCTAAATCTCCATGGCAACCTTTTTAGAAAGAAATCCCAAACTCATTTCTCTCAAAGGACTATACAATCCAATGAGACTCATCGAACTACGTGGGCTTTGATTCCCATCCAAATGGGATACGTAATAAGCCACTCTGAGTTCCAAACCCAACACTTCAAATTGAACCTGTTCTTCTTGGTCCATATTCCCAACACAGTCTAATCATACTGGGAAACCCATATTCATTCCAAGTTCCTTGTGATGTTTTTGTATAATTCCCACACCAAACCATGACTAAGAACCTTTCTCATAGATGTACTTACCACATGACATTAAACTATAGGACTAGGTCCTTAGTCCATGACCTTAAAAGGTATGAAGTGTCCCATTAAGTGGCATTGGACTACGAGGGTTCTAATTAATTTCACAACACTACTAGAATTCTAGGTATTTGCGATGGGTTATTTGCAACGGTATCCCGTCACAAATAAGCTTTTGTGATGGGGTCTCATCACAAATAGCCCGTTGTAGAAAATGTCATCGGAAAAAATATTATTTGCGATGAGCCCGTCCCAATAATATTTTTTGCGATAGGCAACTTCACCGTCAAAAATATGTCTCCGATTATATACTTTATATATGTAAACTTTTTTGCGATGGGCCCATCGCAAATACTTTTTGCGACGGGCTCATAATCCCCTCGCAAATAATTTTTAAAAAAAAATTATTTAGGCTATTTGTGACGGGAACCCATCGCAATAGATCCCATTGGAAATAATAAATAAATTTAAAAAAAATAAATTTAATAAAATTATGATTATTGATAAATTAATTTTAATATTATTAAAATAATAAAAAAAATTAAAAAAATTAAAATTCTCAATATTCACAAAAACATATAATAAATCTTAAATTATTATTATTATTATTATTATTATTATTAAAATTTAAAAAATTAAAAAATATAATACTGAAAAAATATATTTAATAAAATTATGATTAATGAAACAATATTATTAATATTATTAAAGTAATAATAAAATAAAAATTATTAAAATTCTCAATATTCTCAATATTCACAAAACAAATAATAAAATATTAAAAAATAAATAATGTAATATTCACACCTATATAAATGAAAAAAACTGTAAATAGTTCATATTACAAAAAATGTTAAATTCAAATGTTTTTAACATAAAAAAATCACTGGGGGTCGTCTTCTAGAGGAGGTGGAGGAGATGAAGGATATAGTGGAGGAAACTCCATCCATAAACTATGAGTCAAACGACATATGTACTCTATCTGCTCATGATGCTACTGCTACCTTCGACGCATCTCCTCCTCATGTTGCTACTTCTACTACTACTACTACTGATGCATCTTCTAAGAACCTGGATCTTCTTTTTAGGTACGTTTTTTCCTTTTCTGGAGTTTTTAAGAAAAATGAATTTTATGGAAATTTCAAAAGTACATGCCGTGTACTTTCTGAGTACACGCCGTGTACTTTCTGAGTACACACCGTGTACTTTCTGAGTACACGCCGTGTACTTTCGGAGTACACGTCGTCTACTCTTCCCCAGCTCGAAGCTGTGTGATGGCCATGTCCAAGCCACACACATGGTGTGTAAGGCTGAGGTGGAGGCCGGTTAATTCGGAGTACGGAAAATTGAAGTACACGCCATGTACTCAAGAATTAAACATCGTGTACTTTCTTTTTTTTCATTAAACGGACCAGGGTCGCACCTAACCCCCAAAAACACCTTCTTCTCTAGATTTCGTCCGCCCGGAAGTGACCGTACGGCCGAATATTCTCTGAGCTCCTGCCCCACCGTCCGTTCTCCAATTTGAGCACGGTCGATTGCGTTGGAATCGCAGTGGTGAGTCCTTCCTTCTTCTTTAGCCTTGTTTCTTGATTCCTTCTAGATTCCAAGTTATTGTAGGTTGATCATTTTGTGCATTTTCTCAGATCTACGTTGTTCTAAGGGGAATTTTTCATCGAGGTTCATGTATATCGATCTCCTAGTATCGAGGTAGGTGGTTTGTGCCTTTCCGTATAAAGTAGATGAGTTTTATGTGAAAATTCCACCAATACCCTTGAATGGGGTATTGCATGTTTCCTGTTTTGCCCCTGCTATTTGTCTTCTTTGCTTGTTTTCTTTAGTATAGGTTATTGCTTGTGATTAGAGTAATTGTTTTTGTGCTCAGGTTTCTTTTCCATGCTTTCTTTGCCTGTTGGGCGTTTTTACAGTTGCCATACCTTGTTGTAGGATAGTGGAACTGTCTCTTTTGTTGTATTGTTGAGCCTTATTTGATAGCCAAGTAGTTCTTGAGGTTTAATTGGATGATATATACGTGCTGATCATGTTTAGTTATACTCAGGACTGTGAGAACCTAGAGTAGTATACCAAAGGGAGAATTGACGGAAGGGCTTCTCCAGAGTGTCTTTTAATTACGATGCGAGACTATAGGGGGAATTGACATTGAGTGATTCCCTAGAGAGTTTGTAGATCCACTACACGGGCCATATGGGGAATTGACGTTGAGTGCTTCCCCGGAGAGCCTTTAGCATGATACGAGACTATAAGGGGAATTGACGGTGAGTGCTTTCCCGAAGAGTCTGCTTAATTGCATAGCTGAACTAGAGGGGTGAGAATGTGTGTGCCTCTTAGAGGTTTGCTAGTACATAGAGTTTGAACTATAGGGGTTAGACTGTGAGAGCTACCCAGAGGGTTACCTGTTTTCTTCTTGTTGCTGACTGCTTACTTGTGTGCTTTACTTGTTAGAACTGTGGATTGTAGTAGCTTGTGATTTTCTGTTACTGCTTCTTGTTTTATTACTGCCATGTATTCATTGACTATTAGGCGCAAATCCTTGGGTGATTTCCTACTGGGATTGTATCTCACACCCTGTTTGGGCCATGCTTTTGGGCCCAAGCAGACTATGTTGCTGCAGGTATAGATAAGGGCAAGCGCCCTTCTACTTCAGGATTTTGACTACATCAGGAGATGGGGAGCATGGGACCGATCCGTGGATCACGATGCTGAGGAGCTTACTTTGTTTATTTTGCACTTAGTTTTAGTTGTCTTTCAGCACGTTTTTGTGTTTGATGTTTTCCTTAGATACATGTACCTGCTGCATCGTTGTCATCATAGTTTTATATCTACATTGCTTTCGTTGTTTGGTTTCTGCTGTTATGCATGTTGTTTACTTCTTACTCTGATTATTGTTGTTTTCTTACCTTGTATACCATACCGAATGAGGGCATAGTTTCCCCACCGACTCACCAAGGCCCTCGCTGCTAGTCGGCAGCCTCTGGCATTTGGGGAAACGCGCTTGAGGTCATGTGGAGAACTGGGTACGGGGCACCAGTGGAGGGGATCCGGATTCGGGTCGTTACAAAGTGGTATCAGAGGGAGGTTTCGATCCTCCGACATGTGGGTTATTGGCCCACACAGATCGGAATTTGGCACTTTTTCACCTTGTTTTTAGTGTTTCTGTAATTCTGTGCAGTTTCTAAGCTACTGCTCAGAAAAACCCAGAATACACGGTGTGTAATTTTTGGATACATGCTGTGTAGCTTTCAGGCCGTGTCACTGACCGTGTGAGCAGAACACGGTGTCGTGAAAGTAACTTTAGGAATACGCCGTGTATGGTAGGTACACCCCATGTAGTAATGAGCCGTTTACTTGGCTGTGTCACTAACAACACGGGTCAGGTAATCTCGTGTATAACACGTTGTGTCCTTAGGTAACACGCCGTGTAGTCCTGTCCAAGTACCCGGCCGTGTCACGAACAACACGGGCCGGCGTTACCTTCCTTTCCACACGCCGTGTTTGTTCGAAACACTCCATGTAGTCTTGCCCAGGTACCCGGCTGTGTCACGAGCAACATGGGACGGTGTCGCCTTCGCCTATACATGTCGTGTTTTCTCGGAGCACTCCGTGTAAGGTCTAACCGTTTAGACGGCCGTGTACACAACAACATGGACCGCTGAAGCCTTGTAAAGTGCACCCCGTGTTTGTTTCGAACACGCCGTGTGGTCTCGGGTTAAGTCAGACTGTGTGGGTTAACCATGTAAGGAACTTGGGCAGGGGAATAGTTCAAAGTACACATCGTGTGTTGGGGTCAACATTCCGTGTAGTTTGAAGTGTACAAGACTTGTAGGGCGGGAGTACACGCCCATGTTAGTGGCTTAAAAAGGCACGCCGTGTAGTTTTATACACGCCGTGTAGTCTTGTTTTTCAATCTTTTGTGTTTTTCTTCCCCTGTTTCTGTTTTGTACCCTTGTGTTCTCTGTCCTTGTTTTCCTGATCTAAGGTGTGATTTTGATCTTTCAGAGCTATGCCTCTGTGACATCCTCTGGTCATACGCCTATCATCAGGCAGTGATCAGATGCCAGACATGGTTGATCAGGGTCTCCCTATCAATCCCCCAACTGAGCCAGCCATGGCACCGGTTGTTGTACCAGTTGCGGGCATTGATGCGCATTTTAGAGAAGGTTTCATGAGGATGATGCAGGCCTTCCAGGGAGCACCGCCTCCTACCTCGTCTATGGCAGACTTGACACGGGTCTTTCAGCATCATCATCCTCCCACGTTCTCAGGCGAGGGAGGACCTCAGGCTGCAGAGTCATGGCTGGAAGCCATGCTGACTATCTTCGAGCATCTGGAGACGCCTCCAGAGAGGCAGGTCAAGCTCACCACCTACATGCTCCGAGACTCCGCCAAGAGGTGGTGGGACGTGATCTCACAAGCGGGTCAACAACAGGCTATGACTTTGGAGGAGTTCCAGTGCGTGTTCTACGACTACTTCTACCTCGAGACCCTGAGGGCCGATCGAGCCTAGGAGTTCATGAGCATAGGGCATGGTACTCTAACTGTCATGGAGTATTCCTCTTGTTTCACTAAGCTACAGTGTTTTACACCCCTTCGGGATGGGATTGGGGTGTTCTTGGTGAGGAAGTTTGAGATGGACTCAGGTGGGAGATTTGCTCGTAGGTGAACATCTTCCAGCTGACATCCATTACTTCCATCGTCAACCAGGCATTGATTGCAGAGCGCAATCTGAGAGACTCTAGAGCTTCAAGCTAGGGCGGTTCTGCTTTTAGAGTTAGCCATCCTCTAGATGAAAGCAAGAAGCGTCGTAAGGAGCCTACGCACGGTGATTTGAGGAAGTGAGACACATCATCAGGTAGCCATGTGACATGATATCAGTGTGTCCGGACAGGGCACACGAGGCCGCAGTACCAGAGGGACCCCATGGAGTGCCGATATTGCAGCAAGATGGGTCACCATCAGCGTTTCTGCCAGTTTTTCTCACCATCATCTGGTGACCGGGGTTCTTCCATGACTCCTCATTTAGGAGCAGCACCGCCAATTTCTCACCAGTCAGGGAACTAGAGTTCTTCCGGCCATTCAGGCTGAGGTGGAGGTCGAGGTCGTGGCAGTCAGCCACCAGTTCCTCAGCACCATTAGAAAGGTTCATCTCAGAGTGGTCATCCAGGGGCACAGGGCCGCGGCACGGGCCAGTCTTTCACCGTGGAGCAGACGTATCATGAACAGGATCCCGGCACTTATACTGCTCGAGGTACGATTTTAGTAGCCTCAGTTTTATCTTCATCCCTTTTCGATACTAGTTCTACACATAGTTTTATATCTGTTTCCATTGTGGTGAGACTTGGACTAGGCATCTTTTATTTTGTTGACTCGTTGACACTAGACACACCTTTGGGAAGGAGGACATCTAGTGTACGCCAGTGTAGAGAGTGCCCTCTCAAGGTGGCAGGGTATCACTTCTTATGGGATATCTATGTCCTAGAGATGACAGGCTATGATGTCATCCTCGGCATGAACTGGTTGATTCCCTTCCAGGAATTCGTTGACTGTTATCACCGCAGAGTCAGTTTCATTTCACCTGAGGGTGAATCTTTCCTTCATAGAGGCGAATGGGACATTCGGGTGAGTCGGGTGGGACTCGAGCATCTTGGGCTAAGAGGGGTGACAGCCCAGATTACTAGTCTTTATCTGGATGACTAGGGGACTATATATATGGACTTTCCTCCAGTGGTGGATCGCTTCAGATATGTCTTTCCAGAGTAATTTTCGGGTTTTCCTCCGGAGCGTGAGGTAGACTTCTCTATTGAGCTCGTGCCAGGAGCAGCACCGATGTCCATTACTCCCTATAGGATGGCCACACCTGAGTTGTAGGAGCTCAAGAAGTAGTTGGAGGAGCTACAGGATAAAGGTTTCATCTGACCCAGTACTTCTCCTTAGGGTTCTCCTGTTCTATTTGCGAAGAAGGCAGACAGTACCCTTTGGCTTTTTGTGGATTATCGGAAGCTGAACTAGTTGACGGTCAAGAACCGATATCCTTTGCCGAGGATAGATGACCTTTTAGATCAGCTTCGAGGAGCCCGGGTGTTCTCGAAGATTGACTTGAGGTCTGGTTATCATCAATTGTGCGTTAGACAATCAGATATACCTCTGACAGCCTTCAGGAGCAGGTACGGTCTTTACAAGTATACAGTCATGCCTTTCGGACTCACGAACGCACCTGCAGTTTTCATGGCACTGATAAACCGAGTGTTCCATATTTACTTGGATTCCTTCTTCGTGGTCTTCATGGACGATATCTTGGTGTACTCTCGCACTCGACACAATCATGCCACACATCTTGATATCGTTCTGAGTACACTTAGAGAGCATCGGCTTTATGCTAAACTCTCGAAGTGCCACTTCTGGATGGATTAGATTCACTTCTTGGGTCACGTCATCTTAGAGGCAGGAGTATCAGTGGACCCAAATAAAGTGAGAGTTGTAGTTTCCTGGGAGCATCCAAAGAACATATTTGAGGTACAGAGTTTCCTAGGGCTGGCTGGATACTATAGACGCTTCATTCAGAACTTTTCTCATCTAGAAGCACCTTTGAAAGGTCTGACCAAGAAGGGGGCGAAGTTATTATGGTCAAGTTCTTGTGAGTCAGCCTTTCAGGAGCTGAAAGGTAGGTTGACATCAACACCGATACTAGTCTTTCCGGAGCTAGGAAAGATCTACACTGTTTACTATGATGCTTTAGGTATTGTGCTAGGAGCTGTGCTTATGCAGGGAGATGGAGTCATTGTGTACGGGTCTTGGCAGTTGAGGCCACATGAGAGGAACTACTCTACGCACGATTTGGAGTTAGCAGCTATTGTTCATGCCTTGCATTATTGGAGACACTATCTTCTGGGAGATCACTTTGTGGTCTTCACTGACCACAAGAGTCTCAAATATATCTTCACTCAGTGTGATCTGAATCTGAGGCAGCGCAGGTGGGTCGAGTACCTTCAGTCATTTGATTTAGATCTTGCCTATACGTCGGGGAAAGGAAACACAGTGGAAGTTGCGTTGAGTAGTATAACTCAGTTTTAGGTAGTCCAGGAGGCCAGCAGTGGGTGGAAACTGATGGCTCTGTTCTCTGAGATGCATCTGGAGGTGCACGGCAGACGGCGGTAGAATTTTCTATCTTCTGTAGTTGTTACCTCCACGCTACTTGATCAGGTACGGATGAGGCAGCTATCAGACTCAGAAGGCTTAGTCCTATGGGAGAGTGTGTCAGGAGAGGACCCTCTTCCTTGATGGACAGTGGGCAAGGATGATATCTTGCATTTCCAAGGACGCGTATGGGTGCCAGCAGACATACGCGAGGAGCTAATGCATGATTTCCATTCCTCTGTTTGGGAAGTTCATCCTGGCGTCACCAAGATGTATCGGGACCTTCATCGCCAATACTGGTGGCCAAGTATGAAGAAGGATGTTGCAGGTTTTGTCATGAGATGTTCTACTTGTCAATAGGTGAAAGTAGGGCATCAGTGACCATTGGGGCTCTTACAGCAGTTACCCATTCCGGAGTGGAAGTGGAACGATGTTGTGATGGACTTCGTAACCAGGTTGCTGAGATCGCCTCGGGGAAACGATGTTGTTTGGGTGGTCATCAACGGGCTTATGAAGGTTTCTCACTTCTTTCCAATCAAGGAGACCTTCAGTGTCAACGATCTAGGATGAATTTACATCAGAGAGATCATTTTTCTACATGGAGTTCTGCTCTCTATTGTTTCAGACAGAGATGTGTGCTTTACCACTCGGTTCTAGCAGGGACTTCAGAAGGCCTTGGGTACACAGGTACATTTGAGTACAGCATACCATCCCCAGACTGATGGCCAGTCCGAGCGCACGATCCAGGTGCTTGAGGATATGCTCCGAGCTTGCATCCTAGACTTTGGCGGTTCATGGGAAAAGCATATCCCTTTGGTGGAGTTCACCTACAACAACAGTTTCCAGGTGACCATTCATATGGCGCCATACGAGGCTTTGTACGGTAGGTCATGCCGATCACCCTTATGCTGGATGGAGGCAGGAGAGGCAGCTTTATTGGGACCCCTTCTTGTTCAGGAGACTTCTGAGCAGATAGAGATGATTCGGAATAGTATGGCAACGGAACAGTCTCGACAGAAGTCTTATGCTGATTAGTGGAGAAGACCTCTAGAGTTTTAAGAGTTTGAGGTTGGTGATCAGGTTTTCCTAAGTGTCGCACCGAGGCTGGGACACAAGAGGATTCAGAGACAAAGTAAGAGTTCACCACGGTACGCCGGGCCGTTTGAGGTCTTGGAGAGAGTTGGGCCGGTCGCCTATCGGTTGCAGCTACCTCATAGGTATCGGGCCATGCACGACGTCTTTAACGTCTCTCAGCTTCAACGTTACTTTTCAGACCCGTCTCATGTCTTTCAGCCTGAGGAAGTTGAGCTTGAAACAGATGCGTCGTTCGAGGAGCATCCTATTAGGATTGTCGATCATAGTATGAAGGTTCTCCGCGGGCGGTTTGTTCCTCTGGTATGAGTGCTATGGCAGCACGGGCAAGTACAGGACGAGACCTGGGAGAGTGAGGCCGATGTACGATCGCAATGGCCGGAGCTGCTCGGGGTTTCTTCTCCTCTGACTCGTTAGGGAAATTCGGGGAAGAATTTCTTTAAAGGGGGAAGTTTGTAAGAACCTGGATCTTCTTTTCAGGTACATTTTTTCCTTTTCTGGATTTTTTGTGAAAAATGAATTTTTTGGAAATTTTAGAAGTACACGCCGTGTACTTTCTGAGTACACGCTGTGTTCTCTTCCTTGGCTCGAAGCCGTGTGCTAGCCATGTCCAGGCCACACACACTGTGTGTAAGGATGAGGTGGAGGCTGGTTAATTCGGAGTACGGAAAATTGAAGTACACGCCATATACTCAATAATTACATGTCGTGTGCTTTCTTTTTTTTCATTAAACGAACCGGGGTCACACCTAACCCCCAAAAACACCTTCTTCCCCAGATTTCGTCCGCTCGGAAGCAACCATACGATCGAATCTTCTACGAGCTTCCACCCCTCCATATTTTCTCTGATTTGAGCACGGTTGATTGCATTGGAATCACAGTGGTGAGTTCTTCCTTCTGCTTTATCCTTGTTTCTTGATTCCTTCCAGTTTCCAAGCTATCGTAGGTTGATTGTTTTGTGCGTTTTCTCAAATCTGCATCATTCTAAGGGGAATCTGTCATCGAGGTTCACGTATATCGATATCCTAGGATCGAGGTAGGTGGTTTGTGCCTTTCCGTAGAAATTTGTTGAGTTTTATGTGAAAATTCCACCAATACCCTTGAACAGGGTATTTCATGTTTTTTGTTTGACCCTACCGTTGGCCTTCTTTGCTTGCTTGCTTTAGTAGAGGTTATTGCTTGTGAGTAGATTAATTTTTTTTGTGCTCAGGTTGCTTTTCCATGATTTCTTTGCCTATTGGGCGTTTTTCCAGTTGCCATACCTTATTATAGGATAGTGGAACTGTCTCTTTTGTTATACTGTTGAGCCTTAGTTGATAGCCAAGTAGTTCTTGAGGTTTACTTGGATGATATATATGTGCTGAGCATGTTTAGTTATACTCAGGACTATGATAACCTGGAGTAGTAGACCAAAGGGAGAATCAACGGAAGGGATTCTCCAGAGTGTCTTTTAATTACTATGTGAGACTATAGGGGGAATTAACATTGAGTTCTTCCCTAGAGAGTCTATAGATCCACAATGTGGGCCACAGGGTGAATTGACGTTGAGTGCTTCCCTAGAGATCCTTTAGCACGATACGAGACTATAGGGGGAATTAACGGTGAGTGCTTCCCCAGAGAGTCTGCTTAATTGTGTAGCTGAACCAGAGGGGTGAGACTGTGTGTTCCTCCCAGAGGGTTGCTAGTACATAGAGTTTGATCCAAAGGGGTTAGACTATGAGATCTACCCAGAGGGTTACCTATTTTCTTCTTGTTGCTGACTACTTACTTGTGTGCTTTACTTGTTAGAAATGTGGATTGTAGCTTCTTGTGATTTTATGTTACTGCTTCTTGTTTTATTACTGCCATGTATTCATTTACTGTTAGGCATAAATCTTTGGGTGATTGCCTACTATGATTGTATCTCACACCCTGTTTGGGCTATGCTTTGGGCCCAAGCAGACTATGTTGCTGCAGGTATAGATAAGGGCAAGCACCCTTCTACTTCAGGATCTTGACTGCATCAGGAGCTGGGGAGCATGGGACCAAGCCGTGGCTCGCGATGCTGAGGAGCTTACTTTGTTTCTTTTGCACTTTGTTTCAGTTGTATTTCAGCACGTTGTTGTGTTTTTTGTTTTCCTTAGATACTTTTACCTGCTTCATCGTTGTCATCATAGTTATATATCTACATTGCTTCCGCTGTTTGTTTTCTGTTGTTATGCATGTTGTTCACTGCTTCCGCTGATTATTGTTGTTTTCTTACCTTGTATACCTTACCGAATGAGGGCATAGTTTCCCCACCGACTCACCAAGGACCTCACTGCTAGTCGGTAGCCTCTAGCGTTTGGGGAAACGTGCTTGAGGTAATGTGGCGAACCGTGTACGGGGAACCAGTAGAGGGGCTCTGGATTTGGGTCATTACACATCTATTCTTACAACTTCTGCAAACTCTCTATAAGGTCATTCTAAGCTCAGAAATACTCCTGATACTGGGAGGCAGAAGATGATTCCTCTCCACGAGATCCTCTCGAGCTGGATTCCGACATCACTATAGTACCATAATAACTACTAGGAGTCACATGAAAGCTGATACCAACTAATCAGCCCTTCTCAAATCCATACTGAGTCATCTACATCCATGCAGCCTCATCGTAATGGTGGGCACTGGTATGATCAGTCGCCTCATCCTAACCCTCCCCCTGTGTCTGAGAGGTCATAGACCCATATGACTCTTTCAATTCCAATTTGATATTAAAATTGTGAAAATATTATATGAAAAATGTGATGCTACATAGGTATATTCAATCTCGTATGAATGAGAATGAATATGCGTATCTCCGACCAGATTCTTCATTGTGATTTCAGTGTGAGAAAGATGCAAGTAAATGAGTCATCAGATAAAAGATCCCCCTTTTCATCAATGAATCATCTTCTTCCAACTATCACCGCCTGAAAACATTATAAAAAATATGATCCTACGAATGCATATCTAATCTCATGCATATGAGGTTGAATATGTCTGTGTAGCAGCACATTTTTCATAATGTTTTTAGTCAGTGATAGTTGAATGGAGAAAAGGCATCAAGCAAAAGGAGTGTCATCAATACATTGGAAATTGTGCCATGTTTTTAAAAATTATTAAAATTTATTAAAATTTCTTTCTAATTGTTCCTAACTATTCTTAAGTAATTATTACTATTTATTACTAATTATTACTAATTATTACTAATTATTACTATTTATTACTAATTATTACTAATTATTACTATTTATTACTAATTATTCCTATTTATTACTAATTATTCCTATTTGTTACTAATTATTCATATTTATTACTAACTATTCATATTTATTACTAACTATTCATTGTTATTACTAACTATTCCTATTTATTAAAAATAATTACTATTTATTACTAATTATTACTATTTATTACTAATTATTAATAATTATTACTATTTATTACTAATTATTACTATTTATTACTAATGATTCATATTTATTACTAGATATTCATATTTATTACTAATTATTCCTATTTATTACTAACTATTACTATTTATTCCTAATTATTACTAATTATTCCTATTTATTACTATTTATTCCTATTTATTCCTATTTATTCCTATTGATTCCTATTTATTCCTATTTGTTCCTATTTATTACGAATATTTACTAATTATTACTAATTATTACTAATTATTACTAATTATTCATATTTATTACTAATTATTCCTAATTATTGCAAATTATTCCTAATTACTCCTAATTATTACTAATTATTTATATTTATTACTATTTATTATTATTTATTAATAATTATTGATATTTATTACTAATTATTGCTAATTAGTGTTAATTACTACTAATTATTGCTAATTATTACTAATTATCACTAATTATTCCTAATTATTGCTATTTATTGCTATTTATTTTTAATTATTGCTAATTTTTCCTAATTATTTCTAATTATTACTAATTATTTGTATTTATTAGTAATTATTAGTAATTATTATTAATTATTAGTGTTTATTACTAATTATTAGAATTTGTTATTAATTATTGCAATTTATTACTAATTATTGTTAATTATTCCTATTTATTTCTAATTATTCATAATTATTTCTAATTATTACTAATTATTTGTATTTATTACTAATTATTCTTATTTCTAACTTTTTATTGCTATTTATTACTAATTATTTCTATTTATTACAAATTATTGCTATTTATTGATATTTATTTCTAATTATTGCTCATTATTGCTATTTATTACTAATTATTGTTATTTATTACTCATTATTGCTATTTATTACTAATTATTGCTAATTATTTCTATTTATTACTTATTATTGCTGATTTTTACTAATTATTGGTAACTATTCCAAATTATTTCTTTTTATTGCTAATTATTAATAATTATTCTGGATTATTAGTATTTATTACTAATTATTAGTATTTATTACTAATTATTTCTAATTATTACTAATTATTTCAATTTATTACTAATTAATACAATTTATTACTAATTATTACAATTTATTACTAATTATTACAATTTATTACTAATTAATAGTAATTATTACTAATTATTACTAATTATTACTAATTATTTCTAATAATTACTAATTATCTGTATTTATTACTAATTATATGTATTTATTACTAATTATCTGTATTTTTTACTAATTATTAAAAATTATTCCTAATTATTTGAATTTATTGATAAATATTACTAATTATTACAATTTATTATTAATTATTACAGTTTATTACTAATTATTACAGTTTATTACTAATTATTACATTTTATTACTAATTATTACAATTTATTACTAATTATTACAATTTATTACTAATTATTAGTAATTATTACTAGTTATTAGTAATTATTACAATTCAATACTAAATATTACAAGTTATCACTAAACATTAAAATTTATTACAATTTATTACAATTTATTAGTAATTATTACAATTTGTTACTAACTATTACAATTTATTACTAATTATTACAATTTATTACTAATTATTACAATTTATTTCTAATTAATACAATTTATTACTTTTTATTAATCATTATTATTATTTACTACTCATTATTACAATTTATTACTATTTATTACTAATTATTACAATTTATTACTAATTCTTACAATTTATTACTAATTATAAAAATTTATTACTAATTATTACAATTTATTATTAATTATTACAATTTATTATTAATTATTACAATTTATTACTATCTATGACAATTTATTACTATTTATTACTCATTATTACTATTTATTACACATTATTACTATTTATTACTCATTATTACTCATAATTACTATTTATTAATTATTGTTAATATTTATTACCAATTATTAGTATTTATTATTATTTATTACCAATTATTATTAATTGTTACAAATTAATTATATACATTACTAATTATCGTTATAATTATTAATTACTACTAATTATTAAAAATTATTACAAGAAATTTTAATTTATTAGTACAAATAAATACTCAAGACAAAACAATTTAAATTTAATTTAATTACAACTAATCTACAATAATAAAAATTAACATAAGAAAATGAAATAAATAATAAATTAAATAAACCATAAATACATTTAGGCTTGATTTTCTATTGATGTAGAAGACTTCACAACTTCTTCGTGAACAAAAAAAATAATTAGTAAAATTTTCCCTCTAAAATCAGATTTCAGAGAGAAACAGGATCTATGAATTGAGAGGAATGAGAGGAAAACGGATAGGGCTATATATAGGTTAGATTATTTACGACGGGATACACATCACAAATAGTATCTTTTGTGACGGGACTCGTCGCAAATACCTATGCCTGCATTAATTACTGTTGGCGGTTAAAAATCTATTTGCGACGGGTCCCGTAGCAAATAGTCCCTTCCGACACACCTTTTGCGACGAGATGACATCGCGTCGCAAAAAGCTAATAACCGCCGCAGGGTATTTGCGACGGGCCTCGTCGCAAATACTTCACTATTTGCAACGGTGGGATCCCACCGTCGCAAATAACCTTCACGCGGTTTGGCGTACTACCCATGCCAAACTTTTTGCGACGAGAGACGAAATCCAGTCGCAAATAATTGGTTATTTGTGACGGGTCGTTACCCCCATCGCAAATAACCTGTTGGATGAACTTTTTGAGACGAGATTTATTCCCATCGCAAAAAGTCCTTTTTCCCATAGTGCAAGGATATGTAGGTTGACCATTTATGGGTACGATCCCAACATCAATATAAACCTTCATCTCCCTATACAACAATAAATTTCAGAGTGCCCCACTGAGTGGCTTAAAAACCAGTATCATCATAACAATGGTTAAAAGAATCTCTAAATAGTATATGAGAGGATATCATTGATGAAAAACCTCGAATACATATGGATGTCTCCATTAATGAAGAACCTTGAATACATACAGATGATTCTAAATTTCACACATGTTAATAATTGAATGAAAATTCCAAGGGAATCCTATGTTATACTTGGTGAATTAATAAGGATTCCGGAAATATCTCGAATCTATAAGAGAGTCCCAGAGTAGAAAATAATTCCCCCCCAAAGGGGTGTGATGAGTCCAACCTCCCATCCTCGTGACCAATGCATGTTCATAAGTATCAAAAGTTCAAACTCAATGAATTCATGACTTTAGAAAGAATGTCCCTTTTGGATAAAGTAGTGTTGGATGTTTCCGGTTCCATAAATAAATCCAATAGAAACCGCTCAGAATCTGTGATTCCTAACCATAACACACATTCCAAAGAACTACAAAAACAAAATAGTGAACCCAACTTGAATCTGTAACCATGTTAATTTTGATACCCATCTGTCATGCCCCTATCAATTAATAATGGAAGGCTAGACAATGGAATCAATCATGCATGTATCCATATAAAAATATATTTCATTAATGGAGATAATTGTTTTTCTCGGTTTTCTTAGAACTCCCTTCACTCCAAATGGATTCCTTCCTGTTTTCATCTGTGAATGCCCCGACCACTACTCAAATTGGATCCTCATCCACTAGAATGATTTCATCACCAACTCAATGTCTTCAATGCTAAGTCTCAAATGTACTGGTACGAGAATACCATCAAAACGGTACTATCCCAACCTTGGAGGCTTCCTGAAAGGCTCTATAGGTTAACAACAACCCTTGATCATCTGGTCAGTGATGACTGATGGTCAAGAAGCAGACAGTGCCAACCACCGTCTTCCACCATTATGGAACATTATCCCTGAAACGCAACAACCAGTACCTCTTATACTATAGGGAGGTGGATCAATAGCCTCTTATAGCCTCAACTCAAAGATGAAGGGGTCCTTCCGGAGGTCTCCGACCAACAATCATCATTAGTAGAATCACACGATAGTGACCCCCCAACAAGATGGGGTTTGTCTTTGGTTGCTCGGCCCAGGTCCCTCAAACTCGGGTACCCAAGAAGAACCGTCGGGGAAAACTTCTTGCCAACAGGGAGCAGGTTCTTACCTTTTCTTCCTATGTATAAGTCCATCGGCATAACTTGATGGAAAACAATGAATGGGAACATACACTCGTCCATCCCAATTATTCCTTCTAACAAACTCATCTAAAAGCAATCCAGCAATCCTACCAGTTAAATCTCGTGGAGTACTATGAATAGGCACATACAACTGTTTACAAACTATATGCCAGTCAGCAGGCTCGTCTGACTATATTCAAGGAATCCCTCCAATCAAATGTGGTGGCAACTGGTAAGTAGGAACATACATCTACTTACACACACCAATTCAACCATAAGTCTTGTTTGTCATCATTGAGATATATATGTCAACTATTCTTGGTGGGAAATATCCAATAGAAACATACACCTACCATCGATCCTTTCAATAGTCTCATTTGGCAACACCTAGAGAAGTCAGTCAGAAATCTCTGACGACAAACCTTGGGCAGACACAAATCTCCACCACCATACATGATTATTTTCAGTACCCACTGATAGGAAAGGGGGGGGGGACTGGAGCATGCACATAAACCTACACTAGATACAAAATGGACATATATTCACATTCCAGCTACTGAAGTCACCAAACACATTCTAGAAATAGTGAAAGGGAAGACACAAATTTTTAGCCATATTCTGGAAGCATGCCTGAATATCATAAAAAACTTCAGTAGTACTAGGGGAACATACACATAACTCTGTCCCCACACCTGAGATGACACATCGTCATGCCATCCCAGAGTAGAAACACACCTCTGTTCTAGTCTATGAGAGTTATGGGTATACTCCTCCATATTATATGGACAACCGGATCCGGAACATACACCCTTTTCAATTGGAGATAATCATCCCATTCTGATGAAAACTCCAAGGCAGGCACATGCACCTGCCCATGATAACCACTTCTCCCAGAAAGTGGCCCCAACTATGAGTAAAATAGTTTCCAAGAAGATGTCTCACCAAACACAGTTGGAAAATCAAGAGCCAAATTTCTATCTAGCTCATCTTAATGGTAGATTTCTTGAAACCCTCAAACATTTATATGTTTAAACTCAAGATCATACCCTCCCATTACCAAATTATATGAGTAGTAGTAGTAATTATAAAGTTCCCCATCAGACACTTCATCATGAAGGCTTGATTCATTAAAATTCAGTCAATATAGAGAGCCTATATCCTGATGATAGCCATGGTAACCCTCTATGTGGCCAGAAGACCAAGGAGAAAAAGGATTTATCCCTCACTGTAATCCACCATGGTGGTCCTCCCTATGAAGGCATTCGCTGCAGATGTTCTCTCTGCATTAGTATTTCGTATTTTTATGAGAATTATCTAATTGACAATGTAGTAATGATAAATCCCTCTTATCTCGAGGCACTTTCCAACGTAAGGATAGTAATTTATGATGCCTTATTATTAATAGGTGAAATAATTTGTCAACCAGAAGTCATTCTAAGGTGATAGTCATTCTCTAAGCCTTCCATGTATCATATATCTTCTAACATAGTAGAGAAAAAATCAATTGATTCCATTTTTTGTAATAAAACAATCAAGAATCATCTAATCTAGTCAAACCAAGTGGAGAATCCTCTAGAAAAATATGATGATTATATGTTTAATATGAGAAAAAATTTGGATAAAGGTGAAATACTAGTCATGTTTTGGCCATTGGAAAACTCTCAATACAAAATTCTCTAATTTATGGAAGAATATTGAATTCATGATATCTTCCTCAATTTATGGATGAATATTCGTCATTTGAAAGCCATATTATTACCATATGAAGAATATCAAAGTAATGTAAAGGTAATATAAGGATTACAAGACCAAATCGACTTGGAGTCTCTCTCATTTTCCAGTCATCCAAATGATGAAAAGCAGTAGAGAACCCTTCAGTGTGCATGCCTCGATGAACTGAAGAGGCAACGTTAGATAATCAGTGATACCCCATCTGGTGTTCGTATCAGAATAAGGGGTACAAAAAGATCATTTCATTTCACTATGATCCAAAATCATCAAATTTCTCCAAAAATGGTCTCATGTAATGTTATTTCCTACGGCCATATACAATCAAAAAAATTTGTGTGTAATCAGAGATATACTCAAGAACAAGCCTCTACTAGATCTCATTAGAGTTAGGAACAAGGAAAGAAATTTGTTGAGTTATGTTTACATCATGAATCTAAGAACATTAATTAGGCCTAGTGCTTATAGGATGTTTGCCATAAGATGACAAAAATTTATGAAATATCATAGTGGTCTTCTAAAATAGGTGATTTGAGTGGTTTTTGGGTAATGAATCCAGCCAATATTCAGACCAAAATTCAAAAAAATCATAAGATCAGCTACGTGAATATCAACTATAGCAGTTCATGATCCAACATAGCCTGTAGGGTTGGGGGATTTTTTAATTCAACCTTCGAATTAAATAAACTTTGTTCGAAGGATTGAGGCAAAATAAAAAGAATATCCCAAGACTATAGGGTTGGGGACTTTTTCACATCTACAATACCCTCCTCAACAAAAGTCTGTTTTCTCTCGATTGGAGAAGAAGACACAAAGTGAATGCACAACTAAACTATCCAAGGATTCACTTTTGGTTACTATCTGTTAAATTGTTCTTGGGGATTTATCATATAAGAGAACAGAGTCTAATGGAAGATACAGAAGGATATGATCTTACAAAGATACTAATAGAATGCCTTCAATGCATTATGAGTCAGTAAATGTCATTAATACAATTATAGAATATCCTCTAGAGAATGAGCCTAGTTCAGGGGAGTCAGAAGATGATGTTTTTATCCATAATATGGTACAAAATAAAGAAAATGAAGGAGGTGTACACACCCAAAATTATAGGCTTACCCAAAATCTAGGCATTCCTTCATGTAACCATTTCCCACCCCTTCATAAGGTATCTAACAAGGGAAAATATAAATGTAAGATCACATATCACTTTTTCACTAGAGAAGTTCAATCTCTTTTTCTTGAAGAAATATTTTCCCAGTAAGAAGAGGAGATGAAGGAGTTGAAAAGAATCAATATATAGTAACTTCGAAGTATCATTTCTGCTAGACATGCTCCCTAGGAAGATCCTCAAATTGCACATCCTGTAGGAACTCCTCAAAAAATAGGGTTTATTGAAATTACAAATGTGGATAATGAATTACATCTACTGGGGTACATATCTAGGGATGGATCAAACATATCCTTACAGACCTGTCCCCATGGGTTACCTAAGACAAATACCAGCAACACCACCACCAGTGTTTTTTTTTTCATTCGTCACACTAGTTCAAGCTCCATCTGTTGTACATGTATAGGTCCCAACTCGTCAATATATTCCTGAAATTCTTATGAATACAGTTGAGGCATTAACAACTCGATTGGAATCTATAGAAGAACAGTGTGAGACAGTACATTCAGAAAAGAAATATTACCCCAAATGCGTGTATCCAATCCCTCCCCGACTAAACATTCTGAATACTAAATTCCCAATATTTAATGGTTCAGGAGATCTGGAGCAACACTTAATTCATTTTGTTTCTTGTTGTGATCCCATGATTTGGACCCCTCAAAAATAATAAGTATTAAAGCTTAGATGTTTTGTTCAATCATTACAGGGACAATATTTTGTATGGTATACAAGTTTGCAGTCTCGATCAATTACTTGATGGGAAGATCTCTGTCCAAAATTGGGTCTCCAATTTAGCTCAACATTTCTAAAGACAACAATTCTTGATCTTAAATTTTTCAAAAAAGGTAGAATTAAAATTTTTCATATTTCACTGCTTGATGGAAATGATTAACATATTCCTTAAATCTGGAACTCCCCCAAGAAGAGTTTCTTCCAATTTGTGTGGAAATATGCATGATGAGTTACGCACACCACTAATAACTTTGAAATACACAAGAGTGTTTCAAGACCATACTTCAATCTCCCAAAAAGTGGAGGATTACATTTTGGAAACTAAAGATAAATATCATATAATTAAATAAGATATGGGAAGGAGAACAAATAAAGAAGATTTTACTATAGTCACACTCAAACCAGTACCTATACCTGCTTTTACTTCAAAACCTTTGTCATATCAAAGGGCTCCACCTCCCGAGCATCAACAGCAATTTATACCTTGTCCAGATGATCAAAAATATCAAGGTAGAGATAATTTGAGGAGTTAAAGAACAAAGTTTATTCATTTTGGAATGAATAGGTTATCGGTTACTTCATTTCAGCTTTATAAAACAATTTGGTTCAGTTACCAAGGCCAAAGAATCTAAACAAAGAAGGAGAAGAAGATCTTCTGAATTATATTCCCTTTAACCAAATGTTGGGGCATCCCATTTAGGAGTGTTTTTTTTTTAAATAACTCTTATAAAAAATGTTATATTATGGACATGTGAAACTGAAACATTCTTTATCCCAAGTAGCATGTGTTACTGCTACTGACCTAGAGAAAGAAGGAGAGTGGTAGAAAGTCAAAAGAAAAAATGGGTATAAGTATGAAGATTGGATGATCAGAAAAACGATCAATCAAACTCATTCCCTTCGATGAAAATTGTTGAAATATCCAACTCTGTATTCTACCACTTCCACCATAGAAAATCCATCTTCATCAAAATATAAGTCCTCTAAAGGTCAATCCTAAAAGAAGGTACATGATCAGAAAGATAAAGAGAAGTAAGAAGAGGATGAGATTATGTCAAGGAAAATGTTTTCCTAGAATATTGAAGATTTCATGCCATCTATTTCAAATGCATAGGCACCTCACCACTAAAGAGCACAACTAGATCTAACCCATCAAGTAGAATCTTCATCAGATGAAAAATTGATCTTTGGTTCCATTACCATTATCCACATAATGGATCCCTATGAAAATGATGATTCTTGTTACGATGATCCTGAATTCCTTATACCTAACTGGGTAATTAGTGGATGAATCCAAGGTTGAGGATGCAGAGGAAGACCTGGATATTCTAGAAACCACTATTTTAACTCTACCCCTTCTCAAAAATTATATGTGGTAGAAGATTGTGGGAGAGGCCTTCAGTAGGATCAGAAAGAAAAAATAAGTTCTCCCACACATGACAGGATCGATCCTGACATGATTATTTGGGAGGACCAATTAGTGGTTACACCATAATTCTCTCAGCAAGTAGATAGATCTATTCAGTCTAATATACCAAAATCATAAGTATTTCTATCTTCTTCCCCAACACAGCGTACATCTACATCAGGAGCATCGACTTTCAAGGAACCTGCAGAACTGCATCTCTACACTGTAAAATATAGGCCCTTGGACTGAAAATACAATGTTTTGAAACATAACCACTACAAATAGCACTTTTATCAATGCTAAAAATTTTCTTTAAGTGTGCTAGAAAAGTGCTGTTAATGCTGGCATAGATAGGGGTCCCCTTTATTAGTGCTAAAATGAAGTGCTGATAAAAGGGTCCTTTATTAGCGCATTATTTGTAGTGCTGATAATAGACCCCTTTTATCAGAACCTTTTTAAAAGCGCTGATAAAAGTTAAAAAATATTAAAAAAAATTTAAAAAAAATCATATCAATCTCAGGGGAGGCTTTTTACAGCACTTGAGCCCCCCCTTTATCTGCACCTTCCCGCACCTCCAGCATCCCCACGCACCCCCTCCACCCTTTATCAGTGCTATCCCCCACCCATTACCATCACTAGCTCCCATATTCTCCAATGCATGCACGCCCCTGCCTCCACTAGGTTTTGAACTCAAGACCTCCCCCCCCCCTGCGTGCCTAAGCCCTTACCACTCCTCTATTTTGATTTGTTTTCCATTTCATGATATCTCTATTTATATATATATATAGTTATATTTATTTTTATAGTAATATATATTTATATTAATATATATATAGTTATATTAATATTAATATATATATAGTTATATTAATATATATATAGTTATATTAATATATATATTTATAGTGATATTAATATATATATAGTTATATTAATATATATATGTAGTTATATTAATATATATATATATAGTTAGATTAATATATAGGTATATAAATATTCATATATTTTTATTTTAAATAAAATTGATATTAGTTATTATTTAGATAAAGCTAATATATTTTATATGTAAATATATTTCATTATTTATATTTATAATTTAATTTTTATGTGTGAATATATAAAAATATGTATATATTGTTATATATTTGATTATAAATAATAGAGCATTATAAAAAATGACAAAATTTCAAAGTCATAATATCAATATGAATGTAATACCTTGGAATAAATTCATTCTCCATGAAAAAAAGGCAATAATACCCCCCTTAAACGAGGCTGAAAATGTATAAAATGTTAAAAACTGGGGTACCCCTACTAAAAACTCAGTTTTATTGGCCTTCTGGGACTTTTTTTATTGAAAAAACCTTAACCAGGGCTACCCCCATTTATAGGGGTGTAGAGCTCATCACAGTCTTCAATTTGATATATGGTAGAGCTCAAACGGACACCTAGATCAAAAGTTATGTCTGTTTGAAGTTCGAGTTGCGTTTTCAACATATTTTGGATCTTTTTTAATTTTTTTATTTTTATAGTCTTCAAATTGTTATTAAATGGATATTACTCCATAATAATTAGAAAATGATTAATTAAAAATATTTTTTTTATTTTTTTATAATCTTTTTTCACTAAATATCTTATATATTAAGTGTAAATGTATATTTATACTTGTCTAAAATATATTTAAAAATATATTTAAAAATATATATTATATTTATATCAATATAACTATATCTATATATAAAAATATTAATATATTTTTTTAATGAATTTTTTTGAAGTAGACACTTTATCAGCGCTTTTAAAAAAAAGCGCTGATAAAGACCCCAATTATCAGCGCTACTAAAAAAATCCCTGATAAAGGGGTACCCTTTAACAACGCTAAAAAAAGCGATGTTAAAAGGGGTACCTTTATCAGCGCTAAAAAAGCACTGATAAAGGGGTACCTTATCAGTGATTGTTTTAGCACTGATAAAGGTACCCCCCCCCCCTATCAGTTCTTTTTCGTTATCACTGATAAAGGGTGGCACGGGCCTTGGCCCGTTTTGTGGAAGTGCATCCAGCTCAGGTACCGACCATGGTGTCAATCTTGGATGCCTTGAATCTATCAAAAGATATCCGAGAAGCACTTATTGGGGCTTTGTGAAGTCCTCAAGAGTTTGAAACTGAAGTTGTTGATGATGAAGTTTACCTTATAGAGAATTATCTTATATAATGTCATGTAATTATATCTTTTATAGATAAAGATAAAGATGATGTTTTACATGGACTTATCAAGACCTTGTATCTATCTGTAAGGGTTAATGATACATACATCTGATGAGCCATCATTGATAATGTCTTAGGAGTCAGCCTCATTCCCATCCATACACTTTATCAATTGGTCCTTACTGAATATGACTTATCTCCATCCACTTAAATGTTGCAAGGTTATGACAAGAATGAAAAATATCCTTTGGGATAGATTACAGTCAGAACTCAGTTTGGGGATCTTTTATGTTATTCATATTTTATGGTTGTCCATCAGGACATGGCCTTTAACAACCTACTTGGAAGGTCTTGGTTACTTAAATATATGGCCATTCCTTCGTCATATCACTAATGTATCAAGTACTGCATCAATGGTAAAATTGTATCATTGTATGGTAACAAGGATCCATTGAAAATGTGTGAATCTCAGTATGTTGAGGTATAATTTTATCACATGAAGGGAACAAAATATATGACAAAGCAGGTAACAAGAATCAATGCTCTGAATGGCCTAGAAAATATCCCGTCTAAACAATTCAAACATCTGAGTATAAATTATGTGTTTCCTATCAATCAAATTGAATGCATATACCCAAATCCAAGTTGTCATCCAGTTGTTTCCATAACGTCAATTGTAGAAATATATCCTGACACCATGGGAGAAATTTTTGATTTACCAAGTAGTGGTGAAAGCTTAAATAGAGATTTCATCATTTCATCCACTGAAATTTAGAAATTATTTTAATGATAAATCAGCCTACAAGAAGTTTTCATAATATTATAAAAATACAAGGTTGTGTATTCCTAACCCATCATCTTCTCTTCAATACTCTAGGAAGACCCTTCATCATCATTAGAGTCAGAAATGGTTTCCTCTTCTTCAGTATGTTCAACTACTGACTCCTCCCAAAGCATTGAAAATTTTTCATCATCACCTACTATGAAAAGTAGAAACAGAAGAAGTGAAACATAAGGAAGAAGAAGAAGACTATCTTAGGGATGTTCCTCTATCATTTGAGGAAGGTGTCTCCACCACTATGCATGATCTTAGAGAAATAAATCTGGGGATAGAAGAAGATTCATCCTCACTTTAATTAGTGTGTCCATGACTTATGAATAGAAAGAGATTTATACTTCATTTCTAAATCAATATCGACATATATTTTCTTGGATCTATATAGAAATATCATGACATAATCTTGATGTGCCCACTCATCACTTGGGTTTTCTATAAGAGCAACGACGATTCAAGCAGACAGCAAGAAGAACACACACAGCTCATGCATCTAAAACTGAAGCTAAAGTTGAAAATCTTATTAAGGATAACTTTTTCAGGGAGGTAAAATATCCCAAATGCATGGTCAACATTGTCCCAGTGAAAAATAAGAATGGGAAAATCAGAGTTTATAATGATTTTAGATATCTTAACTGACATTGTCCCAAAGTTGAATTTCCCATTCCAATCACAGAACTTTTAATTGATGCAAAATCCGGCTACAAAGCTCTATCAGTAATGTATGGATACTCTGGGTATAATAAAATCCAAATGGCCCTTGAGGATGAGGAGTATACAACCTTCATATCCCCTCAGGGTTTGTTTTTCTATCGGGTAATTCCATTTTTCTTAAATAATGTAGGTGCAACATATCAAAGTTCCATGAACCATATCTTCAAACCCTTCTTATTAAAGTTTATCAAATGTTATGTGGATAATATGGCTGTTAAATACAGACAAAATTCTGATCACCTGAATTATTTAGAGAATATATTCAATAATCTTTAGAAACATAATTTGAAGATGAATCTCTTGAAATGTGATTCTGGGGTAACCTTAGGAAAATTCCTTAGCTTTATTATATTTATAATTAAATTTTATCATGATAAGACCAAAAAATCCTTGGCATGTCACCTCCTCAAAATTTGAAATAATTAAGTGCACTTCAAGGACACTTGGCCTATATTCGGTACTTTTTCACAAATTTGGAAAGAAAGTGTTTACTCTTAACTAGATTAATGAAGAAGGGAGTCACCTATCAATGGAACAAAGACCACCAAGAGGAATTTAATAACCTCAAAAATACTTGTTGAATCCACCGATATTAATGACACCTATTGAAGGAAAGCCACTTATTCTCTATGTGACAGCATTAGAGTGATCACTATGTGCCTTTAGTTCCCAAAAAATGATGTTGGGATTGAAAATATCCATTACTATCTCATTCTAACTTTACTTTACAAAGAGACTCGATATTCAAGTACTGAGAAATGCTTCCTGGCATTAATCATTTCATTTCAAAAATTATGGCACTACCTGCAACATCACGAGGTCTAGTTGGTACATCACAATAATCCAGTCAAATTTATCCTTAGTTGTCTAATGCTTATAGAATGTTTGGCATCATTGGAAGTTGTTTTTCAATAGTTTGATACCCAGTTTATGCCTCATAAGGAAATAAAAGGCCAAGCCTTGGAATATTTCCTTGTTAAACACCCATCTGTAGAAGATACATCATTGAATACGGAACATCCTAATAAAGAGGTCTTATCTATTCAATATAATTCATAAACATGGGAAATATACTTTAAGGGGGATTTTAGAAGTCCAATGGGGAAGATAATGGAGAACCCTAAACACAATGAAGTTGGGTTTGGAATTGTACTTGTCTCCCTATAAAAGGCAGTGTTTCCATATTCCATCATATTTTCAGGAGGTGGTATCAACAATGAGACGGAATATCAAGCTCTCATCATAGGCCTGGAATTGGTGCTCCAGGTACAAGTGAACCAACTAAATGTGAATGGTGATTCAGAGTTGGTAATCAAACAAATCAATAGGGATTATGCTATAAGAAAAGAATAGTTAATCCCTTTTGTGATAATGTCAGAGGGTTAATGGTATAATTTCCCTCAGATACCACATTATCTTATGTCCTATGATCACAAAATTCCCAAGATGATGCACTAGCTAATGTATCCACAATCCTGGAAGATCCAAACTTGGATGAGACAATCATCAGTATTTCCCATCGTCGTGTGGTGTCTGCATTTTTTCAAACTAGAATGGTGTAAATTAATGAAATTATCCCTATTTATGATCTATATTGTCATACTATGGGGTGTATTACATCCATTATGGAATACCTTAAAAATGGATTACTTCCACTGGATAGAGAAGAAAAAGAACATATATGATGAAAAGTGACCAATTTCACTCTATATGACAGCCCAAATCACCAGAAGATCCTCTAAAAATGAGGATTAGATGGAGTCCTCATCAGGTTTATTGATGGATAAGAAACTAAAACTATCATGAAAGAAGTACATGTTTGATCTTGTGGTGCTCACTAATTAGGGAATATGATTTCTGATCAAATATGAAGGCTTGGATACTTTTGGCCTTCAATGACGTAGGATTACATAGTTTTCACCAAAACATTTCATCACTTCCAGGCAAAAGAAAACTTCATTCATCAACCCTCAGAGTTTTTATATACAACTAAATACCCATGGCTATTTAGAACATGGGGAATGAGTGTAGTATGACCTTATTCCCTAGCTATGAATAAACAGTTCAATTATATTCTTACTGCTACTAATTTATTATCCAAATAGGTATAGGTAATACCTCTCAAAGAAGTCAGAGCCAAAAGCATTGTTAGCTTTGTAAAATCTAGCATCATCACGAGATTTGGTGTCCATCATACTATATTAACGAGAAACATCACCAATTTCTTTTCTGATGAAGTAAAGAAGTTATATCAGGAGAATAATATCAAATCTAACCATTCATCTCTCTATCATGATGAAACCAATGGACAGATTGAGGTTTTCAACAAAACTCTATCAAATATACTCCAGAAGATGGTGGATAAAGATAATAAATCTTGTCCTTATAATATTTTGCATGTTTATGGGATTATGATACTACTACCCATATTGCCACTCAGGAAACTCCATATTCATTAGTATATGTAATATAAGTAGTTTTTTCAATTGAAATTTGATTACCTTCACTCTGAATTTTAATATGTGATCAATTACCTATAGATTAAAAGTCTCGGAAACAATTTGATTATTTGGAATGATTAGATGAAAAGAGATTGCATACATTTCATCAAATAGAAGCCTATAAAAATATAATATCATGAACTTTTAACAAGAAAGTTCACCTTCACTAATTTATTTAAGAAGAATTGGTATTAATCCTCAAGACTCTAATGATACCTGGAAAGAAGCCTCCAAAACTTGAGCCATAGTGTGAAGGGCCTTATTCGATAAATAAGGTCTACTCTAATGGAGCTTATTCCCTAATCTAAATGGATAAAGAACTCATTACAACTACAATCAATGAATTATTCTTGAAGAATTAATTTTTTTAATTTCACATCGACATATTTCCTCGCTGAATGAATCTAAACTGCACAATAGAAAGTCTTAGTTGCAATACGTTAAATCACATAACAACCATAAGTGTCCTTGCTGCATGATGATAAAATGTGTAGCATCTTTTTCCTTGCCTAATGACGTTAAACTGCATGACATCATTTGTCCTCATTATTCGATATTAAACTGTATGATTAACAACAAGTTTATTTGACATTAAGAGATTTCATGTGCAAGAATCATCAACATCATTACTACACCTTAGTGGAACATGAGTTCCATTCCACTCCTAAGAGATACCACCATAGAAAAGAAAATGTTTCCATTTTACATATGAGTTAGATCTATGTATGGGGCCCCAAACTCATGGAAAATATTAATTCAAATATTTATCCTGTGCATAGATCATTACCCCCTTTTATAATCCACACACTTAATCTTGAATATTTTCCAATATTCATAATCTTTCTTACGGTTTTGGGTGGTAGGGTTTCTAATATCTGATAAATATTTTAATGACTATGCAATACGTGCCCCTAGGTGGTCTTTCATAAGTTTCCTATATAATGGAATTATCATTCAAAAGATACCACTATTTGGCTATGCAACATATTCCCCAGTCGGACATGCATAATACAACCCCCGTAATGGGTTTTCCAAATAATGGTAACCTCACTCTTGGATATAGTGCCTTTTTCCCCTTCAAACTTTGATGAAAATATACCAGAATCATTATTTTAAAGTATTAATCCATGTATATTTTTCCCACTACCTTTTTCTCGACCTGAAATTCTTTAAGACCATGGTTTACACATTTCCCTCTCCATGTGTTCAAGGAAATATGAAATAACCTTAGATCACTTGACCACATATCATCTACTATTTCCATTTTGGTCCTAGTCCTATGTCCTAAAACTACAAACACCATTCTTCCTACATTTGGGTCAGACCTTCATAGAAATCCCATTGCTTGAATTCTTTGAAAATCATGATTGGAAATACTCGTTTTTTATTCAAGTACATTTATCTATAAACTAAACTATGTGCTGTGGAAAATCTGAATCTCGATAAACTTTCTTCATCTTTTAGAAATGGAATTCCATGCTTTTGAGAGAACTTTTTCTTGAAAATATAGTATGTTCCCCTAGTTGGCCTTGAATAAGTTTCCTACATAACGGGCATGCCAGTCAAAAGATTCCACTATTTGGATATGTTGTATATGCCCTAGTTGGCCCTTCATAATACAACCCCCATAATGGGTTCATCAAATAATGGAAACTTCATTCATAGGAAAAGAATCCTCTAATATATTTTAGCCCTTTTTCCATATCATTATTCAGATCTAGAAATTCCTAAATCACATTTTACACTTCTTCCCTTCCATACTTGAATATGGTAGTATGTTTCTAAAAAAATTATCATGAAATTGGAGAGTTTAAAATATTTTTTCAATGTTAAAAACCTTGAATTAAAACCACCAAATTTCTTCACTGCATGACTTAAAACTACATCGTACAATGTCCTCACAAAATGACTTAAAACTGCATAGCATGATAATAGAAAGCCCCCTTTTCTGAAAAATTTTTACCATGCCTTATAGAACAGATTTGTGTAGAAGTGGTTTTCCTATTCATGGCATATTTCAGCATAGATATCCCTTTATTCTTAAAATCTATTTCCATGGAAAAACCACCCACTGTGGTATTGAGTCACTTAAATCTTATTTTCTAATATTTATCAACAATAAAATGTTAAATTCCTAAAAGATATTTTTTCCATACTATGCATTATGTACGCCTAGGTGGCCTTGCATAAGTTTCCTACATAATGGGTCTGTCAGTAAAAAGATACCATTGTTTGTCTATGAAGCATATTCCCTAATTAGACCTACATAATACAAACCATGTAATAGGTTTATCAAATAATGGTAACTTCATTCTTCGAAGAGGCCTCCTTTATGTTTATAATTTTTTTAGATTTTTGACCCTAAAAATGATGACTCAAGATCCCCCGTGGAAGTATTTAAATAATATTAGAAAAATTCATATCCAATGAGCCTTGTTTAGGATCTAATTTCAAAACTTATGGTCAAAGATGTTCGAAATTAAACAATAGACTTTTTAGTCTAACATGCATGACTTTAAACTTCCAATAATAAGAGACGTGGTAGTTACCAGATTGGAAACCCACAAAGGAAAATCTGAACTAAATTCAAGTCTCAACTCACTAAACATGTTTTTTTATGGTTTAGGTAGTATTGAGTAATAAAAAGTCAAAGGATACAAATTTTGTTAGGTTGGTCTATATAACCCTAGTAAAAATAAAACTACGCTCATTAGGACCACCGACTTAATAAGAAAATTCTGAGCACCCCCATTCCTATTATTGTAATTATGATTTACTGTCATAATGGTTTGAAGTTAAAAAAATCATCATCATCACCTTTGATATTGCAATTACAGAAAGAAACACTATTGGAAAATGGACATATCCCCATGGTTTTCCCCAAAAATGTTGGGATAGGTACCCCTATACCCACGACTTTTGAAAATCATGGCCATAGGTCAATTTTCAAGACCTATACCCATGGTTTTCCAAAACCTTGGGTATAGGGGGGTCTATCCCCACGGTTTTACAAAACTGTGGGAATAGGTCCTGAAAAGTCACCTATACCCATGGTTTTCCAAAACCATGGGTATAGGGGTACTTATCCCCACGGTTTTCCAAAAAACCATGGGGATAGGTCTGGGATAAAATACATATACCCACGGTTATGAAAAACTATGGGTATAGGTTTCCCGTGTGTGCACGGGAATTTTTTTTTCCACGGGAAGGAAATTATTTTTGACAGGAGTCCTATATCCACGGTTCTTCCCTCTATACCCATGGTTTATATAACTATATTTAACTAAATATAAATATATATACACATAGAATATGTTAGGGTAGTGGTTAGACGCGGTGTTTGTAGTGAAGAGGTTGCGGGATCGAAACCCATCGCCTACATTATTTTAGGATATATACCCACAGTTTTTAAACCATGGGTAAAAGCCTTTGACACCATGTAAATTGGGTATGTTTCGTTGACACGGTGGTAGAACACCTATACCCACGGTTTTGGAAAACTGTGGGTATAGGCTGGGGACCTATACCGATGTCGTTCCATCCCACGGTTCCCAAAACCCTAGGTATAGCCTATACCCACGGTTTTGGGGGCTATACCCATGGTTCAAAAAAGTGGGTATAGGTTGTCTTTCTAGTAGTGAAATAATGAATACATATATTATTGGAGACAAAATTCCTCTCATTTATATGGTAAAATAAAAGGTACATCCACAGAATAGAGCCTCTCTATCATGTGTTAATAGAATCTTTCAGCATGAATCTTCATTTGTTGAATGGACTCATGAGACCTATCAATTTCCTATTGATGTTGATATTGTGGAGTGACTTCATCCTCCTCAGCTTAATGAAGTGATTCTTTGGTAGTTGAAATAGAGGATATACCTTCCAACTGGGTTTAGCCTAATAATTGGTTCAATTTCAAGATTTTGATATGAACATCATCCATCATCTGTTGATGATATATCATCTCTTACGTTGCTTCATTAATTTGTTGGATGATTTCAATTGACCTCTTGTTATGATCGGCCTCTACCTTAGCTACTACATCTTTTAATCTCTCAATATTAACAATCTGATTACTCTCTTCATGATCTTTTCACATATTATGTTCTTTATTTTGTTTGCGAATGTTCTCTTTCATTGTATCGTAGACATGTCGATAATTAAATCCACTAAAAACCAATACATAAAAATAGTGATAGGAGTTTTCCAAAATTGGATAGCAGCTCATCCAAATGATTCTCAACAATTACTTTCTATATGTGTTGCCATGTATTCTTATGTGTCATTCCAAGAAAAAAAATGCATATCTAAATCTAAATCCGAGTCACTACCATGGGGTAGAATGTACTCTGGAAACAGATTAGTTAATGTGTTGCTTGTTCTGCTTCTCTCTGAATAGTGGATGCTTCAACTTCTACTAATGTATGATCCAACACAGAAGCTTCACCTTCTAATCTATCTATAGGAGGTGATAACCCTAAATGATGAATCAAGATCATGTTTAGTTTCAGAATAATGGTAGAAATAGAGCATTATCTAGACAGCTGATAGCATTTACCCAATAATAAGTTTCCCTCTTGATTAGATTTAGACCCAGTCTTCTCAGCTTTAGCAACATGAGAAGATGTTTATTGAGGAGGGGAATTCTATAGATTTTTCCTGATTTCCATAACTGAAGGCTCTGGAATGTCTCTCAACATGGGGTCCTCAATAGGTATTTCTCTAGCTTCAGCGGAAGAAGGATAGAGTGGAATTACCTGCTCTTGAAGGGTCTTTGTAACATTTTCTGTAGACAAAGCTGCATAAGGTGAACATTGATGTGAATTACCAGGTAAATTAAGAACAATTATATATGAAAAATACAATCATGAGAACTTACATCCTTGCAATTCCACATGAAATTCCCCAAACTCCTTGATTAAACCTGGAATATCAATGTATGTATTAAGGGCGTCCATCATTTCAGTGTATGCAGCTAGGAATGTTATACCATCTTCACCATTTAAGGTATCCAACAAATATTGGTTGATGCCCAAACATGATCCATTGACAATTTGTTCTATATTTTCTTCAACTAGTATAGCATCATCAGATATTTTCAGGTTAGGATCAACACCAGTATCTACTTCAGATTTCCCTGAGTCTTCATTCTATTATTTTGGAATGATTAGAATATCAATATTAATTGTTTCAGGATCCATTTTCAAGGGAAACACATCTAAGATATTTTTATGAGAATAATATTAGAAAATTATTTAATATTCAAGAGAAATGTATTTGACATTACCATGAATTTTATCTCTCTAAATGGAACTAAGAGAAGATACAACTACACCTTTTGATGTCTTATCTGTCAAGGTAATAGATTCATCAATATGAACCTAAATTTTTCCTGGGGTTTCCTTCTCCAGTTGTGAGGTATCATCTCTTAATTCCTTAAGAGAGGAGAGAGATGCAGATTCTATTAGAGTATAAACGTGATTACAAAAGTTTATCAAGAAATTCACAATTCCGGTGGTCATTATAAATACTTTCTTCATTGATGAACACTTCAAACCAATATCATTTCTCTCTTGCATTTCTTTTCATAATATTTAGGAGAAATTGAGACACTCCTCTTGGAAGGAGAAACATGAGGTAATGGATGAGAATTGTCTGTCACCATTACCCGAGTCATGATTCTCTCTCCTAGAGAATGTTTTGTAGACATGGGATGATCATTCTATGTGTCTATGGGAGAACCCATAGGTCCATACCTTTGTGACCCAAGAACATTTCCTGAGGTTCCTTCCCTAAATTCAAGATGAAAAATGCAATCTCATCAAAGTTAATTATGTTGAATGACATAGTAGAATTCCGACCAGAGAAATGGAAAATAAGTTCTCAGTATTAACATAAATGTCTCATTCCTCTTCAGGGTTAATAATTACCCATTCATGTATACCTTATTCCATCATCTTTGATACTCATTTAGAGGCTGGGATTTTTTCATTAGTTTCATATATAAAAATCTCCAACTCTGTAATATACTCCAGTTTTTTAGCCATGTTATTATCCGGATGACAATCAGAAGGTGCATTAATTTCACCCACATTCGGTATCCAAAGGCCGTGTTGGAGGAATGCACATGAATCCCTGAGTTCATGATTAAAACTCTTTAAAATCAATAGTTTAAGGCCATAGATAATTAGGTCTCAGTATGGATGGATGTGCAGAAAACTCAACACCCTCTGATTAGAGAGCCTCTTCAGGCCTCCCTTCTTCTTCAGAGAGGTCAGAAGATAGGATGGGAATCTCTTTATGGTGGTAAATGATGGATCACCTTTGTGTTAAAAGTATTTTTTCACTAGCCCTAGTCTTCTTATTATTCCTTCTATGAATATGTTTTGAAGGCTCTAAAACTTATAAATCCTCTACATCATCTTTGGATTTGGACTTCTTACCACGATTACTATGCACAACTGTCATTGTGGCTACCACCCAATATATTCCTTTTGTCAAAGCTCCCAAAGGGTATGAAGAAGCCCAAGCTTTGGCATATACAGCTTCCAATCTGATTGATTCATCTAATGGAGGTAAATTAATTGATAATTTGGATGTCTCTAAAGCCATCAAAATCCACAATTATCTCTCTACCATTGGGTGTTTCTCATGTCTAATATACGTGGGAGGGAAAGTGTTTGATTATTGAGTACATATGAACTAGAGAGAAAACCTATATGGGACTTAATCCTCATAAATAATTTCAACATCAATCCTAGTCGATAATACACTATCCCTTAAAGAAATCATGTAAGTCCTCATCTCAAAATTCTCTTCCTTATCATCATCAATAAATTTTCTAGTTGGTGGGTTACTAAAAGGAAAGAAGATTAATTCTCCTGATGAATTCAATTCCCTTAGCAAAACATCAGGGCTCATGTTTTGAGGGTGAATACGAGAAAATTTCTGTAAAAATGGGGTGAATCGACCTTTGGGGACTCTACCTAAATTCAAAACTAAATATGAAGAATATTGTGCCACAATCCATCCTCATAACACTTGAAATTGCTTTGAAAGTCTTAATAGTGCCTTCTCATTATATAAATGCAGCAGGGAATAATAAATTCATGACAGTACAGAAGTTTCTAACCAAATATACTTTCCCTCTACCAATTTATCTTCAATAACAAAAGTCCTTGGCCTTAAACCACCCCCACACTCATGTACTGGAAGCAAGTAAATGCTTAGCCACATGGAAAGGAATTTTTCTAAGAATACCTTGGAATCAATGTCATATTTGACTTTATAACCCTAGTTCTTATAGTCTCCTCTCTCCAATGTGGCCCAATATGTTCCTGAACTTACCCATTTATCTACAAAAGGAAAAATAGTAGGACATCCGTAGGTGGTACCATTATCTATTGTGGGTTCTAAAAAGACTTTCATCCACACTCTAGAATGAATATATTTCAGGTATTTGGTAAATGTTTTTTCAATTTTGAATAATTCATGAGACAACGGTGGTGTTCTGGTAACATCACCCCATGTTTTTATAGACGGAATAAACTCATCATACATTTCCCCGAGAATAGGAACCCCAAATATTTAGTAGATATCCCATAAATAGATGCCAACTTCACCATGTGTCAAATGGAATGAATTCATCTGCGGACTCCATTGTCTCAGTAATTCATGAATGAAATCGTTTTTTTAAACATAATTTTGTACCATCTATATAGCTTAAAAAATGTAAACATATGGTAGATATTTCTTGAATTTGGCACAAGTACGGTGTATCCAAAATGCCCATGTCCATTCTGGTCTAACACCTCATCCAAAATTAAAATCCCAGTCTTCCTTCCAACCATTAGAATGATCTGTTTGTGAGGCATGGAAGGTTGAATCATTACAATGTGGCATTGTCTCTACAACATGATCTTTTATATATGGAGTACAACCACTATGATGTAGGAGACATCTTATAGGGACTGTCCCCTCATGAACTGGCATACCCCTCATAGTAATATTCATACAATGACAATTGGAGTATTGATGAAACCAATTATTTGGAAAATATTTATTAATGGATGGAATGTGGGAATCTTGTAAAACCCCATGTCCATATAGGGGAAGATAGTGAATTCGTTGGTATTCGCATTGATATAGAATTAAACCTTTCCATAATCCAGGAAGAGTACTCTCAACAACGTCATAGTAGTCTTGTCTGATAATCTTCATCATCTCATTTTGGCGAGCCATATCTTCCCTAGTATAGGTTATCATGTGATCCATTTCCTTCAAAATAATTATGTATTTCCCCTTATTAGGTTGGAATTTTTACTTAAGAACATTCAAATTTCAACTTAAAGGGATTTAAAAATTTGGAAAAGGAAATGCTTTGTGTAGGTCCTTTAATGAGGTCAGTAACGTAGGTCCTTTGAAAAGGGTCATAGCACAAATAATTTAATGAATTCCTTCAATGTTGCTCCATAACATAAATGGTTTCACCTTGAGAAAATATCAAGGGACCTATGTGAGAGGACAACGCGGTGAGGTTGGACGAACAAGATACGCAATGAGAGCAGAAAATATGACAGCACAAGTGAAGAAAATAAAAAAGGAACATGCCTATTTACAGACATAAACAAACCAACGTGGCATGCCAGTGTGAAATATATATGTGACATACTTGTGTGAAATAACTATGCGGAAAACCTTCATGGCTCAGAAATTACTCTGTAGTCTTTTTCCCACTATCTTACCTAAGGACTCGAACCTCTTTCTAATTGGATCCAATAATGAGGAGGGGTTTTGTTGAACTCCTTAGTAAGATAAAAAGATTATGAAAATTACCAGATGTATATTTCAAACTCTCAAGTCGAAGCTCAAAGAAATAAATGTCATGAAAAATCTTAGGGGACCTATGCGATGGACCTGTGTGGAAGACCTGCACGGAAGACCTGCGCATTAGGATACTTTCTAAAAACCTACACAGGGGAACTATGTGTAAGGGCTACGTGGAAGACCTATGCCATCAAATTTCATTCATCCATCCCCCTCCTTTCCTATAAAAAGGACCATTGGAGTCCTTATTTGATGACTGAAAAAGTTAAAAGACTTATTGATGCTCCCATTCCATATCTCTTTCACCTAGATCCCTCAAATTGTCTCATGTAGATCTCTAAAAACATGAGTGAAGAGATAATTAGTTGGTAAAATCATGTTTTGAAAGTCTTTATAGTTTGAATATTTCACAGGGTTGGTTTCCCTATGTTAAATCATTTTTCTTCATTCATCGCTAAGTCCTATGGGGCACACCTATGCGTCTTTCCAACACGAGGTACCTATGAGGCACACCTACATGGGGTACCTACACTACATAGCTATGGATGGTGGGCCTATTAAATATCCTATAAACCCTCTTAAAATCCACTAATGTAAGGGTATTTCCATCCTTTTTTCCCCTTATCTGAAAGGGTATAAGTTGAAGTCTCCACAAAAACCTCCTGACTTATCAAACATTTGGGAAAGATAGATCAGTGTGTCTTCTATTTGGGTCTGTATATCCACAGTCAGAGGTTTCCAAAATTTGTTTTGTGATGGGGTTAGGATTCATGGAGTGTCTATAGGTTTGTATACCTGTAGTCACACGGACCTTTATCCTTGGAATATCGTTGGGGAGTCCCTGGTTTTGAGTATTAGGGTTTGGATTTTGTCCTCCCCTTTTCATCTCTAAAACCTATAACCCCGGGTCTCTGGTAAGGAAGTTATGGTTCACACAATATTTTACATTCTAGAAAATGAGAATTCTAAATCCTCTCCTGATATCCACAATGGCATCCATCATGGTGTAAACCACGAATGTTTCATGTAGGGGGATGCAATGTTTCTCTTCTTTACTTTCTCCACCTTCCCTCCTTCCTTACATTAGAGACTTGTCCAATGTAAAGGGAACAGAGGGAATGCTCGTTGCCTCACCCTCTTCCCTAATCACCACAGCCTTGTCCAACGTTGCCACCATAGGTGCGTCCTCATCAACCAGAGGAGGAGGAAAAGTGTGGGTGTGTTTGTTGAATATTTTACATCCTTTTTTTTCTCACACTGAACATGACTCTCATGGGATTAGAGATTTGTCATGATCCCAACATTTTCTAAATACATTCTAATAATGAACTATGAGAACTCATATTCCCACCATAACTAAGATATGTAGTAATCCATCATAAGTCCTAAGATCCATCACATTTCATCCATAAATAAGAATCCTCCTTAAAAGTAATAAAAAATTAAAACCCTAAATTACCAAGGCATCTGTTTCAGGAAGTAATCCCAAACTAATTTCTCTCAAAGGAGTATACTCTCCTATGAGACTCACCAAACTACATTGGATTTGATTCCCATCAAAATGGAATACATAAGAAGCCTTTATGATGTTTAAACCCAAAACTTCAAATAAACCCTATTCTTCCTCAACCATAGTCACTATAGGGTCTAATATTACATGGAAACCCATATTCTATCCATGATCCATGGTCTGTTTAGGCATAAGTCCAACACCAAACCTTGACTAAGAACCTTTCACTTAAATGTCCTTACCACATGATGTTAACCTAAACATCTAGGTCCTTATAATATGAAAATAAAAGGTATGATGTGTCCCATTAAGCGGTACCGAACTACGAGGGTTCTGATTCATTTTAGAAGGATACGTATGTAGACCATTTATGGGTACGATCCCAACATCAAAACAAACCTTCATTTCCCTGGATGAGAATAAATTCTAGAGTGCCCCACTGAGTGGTTTAAAAACTAGTATCATCATAAAGATGGTTTAAATAATATCTAAATAGTATATGAGAGGATACCATTGATGGATAACCTTGAATAAATACGGATGTCTCCATTAATGAAGATCCTCTAATATATATTGATGATTCTAAATTTCACAAATTCTAATAATTGATTGAAAATTATAAGGGATATATATGTTATACTTGGTGAATTAATAAGGACTCATGAAAACATCTCAAATATATAATAGAGTCCCGAAGTAGAAAATAATTTCCCCCAAAAGGTTGATATGAGTCCAACCTCCCATCCTCTCGACCAATGAATGTTCTTAGGTATCATAAGTTAAAACTCAATGAACACTTGACTTTGGAATGTAGGCCCCTTTTAGATAAATAACTGTTGGATGTTTACTCTCCCATAAATAAATCCAATTAAAAGCACCTATAAGTAGTGATTCCTAAATAGAACATATGTTCCAAGGAACTACAAAATAGTGCGAAAACATTATGCTTATATAGATACGGTAGAAAGAGATGTTATGGAAGAAATTAATATGGAATAAATCATTGTATTTTCACCTATTTTCTTCCATCAGATGGTAGCTTCAGTGGTGCACATGGGAAGAAGAGTATTTGTCAAGATCATCATAGGAGTAGTGGAGGTGGGTCTCAAAAACAATCCTCCTCTGCACCATTAGTTATAGAAGGTAATGTGCCTCCAACTTTTTATAAATGCGGAAATGGAGGGAACTCCAAAAATTATTTTTTATGCCAATGAATACATGAAAAATATGTGGATTCATTGATCGCTTAAATAAATTCTTTATATATATGAATATGCCTCATTATGGTCATGGTTCATTAGCTATAAATACTATTGAGGTGCAGTCAGAATATTCAAAGACTATAAATATCTATCCACAGGCCCTAGGAGTGAAGCATTTTCACATAGTATATGAGTGTCAAGGGTATTTTTATGTAGGTATGAATGTAGTGATAGGTACTTTCCTTATTGTATCTTTAGTTGAAATTTATTATTTGATACTAGTTACTCACACTCATTTATATTTTCATGTTTTGTTGATATTATTAATCTTTAAATGGAACTTATGTCATTTAAAATGGAGTTTGAAACATCTCTTATTTTGAGGAAAGATCAAGGGTTTAGGTTTACTTATTGGTTGGTAATGATAGATGATACAATGTCGGTCTGGGATTTTATCATTCGTGATTTGGATCTTTTTGACGTCATCATCTATATGGATTGGCTTGTTACTCATTGAGATGAAGTTGATTGTTATTATCCTCTTGTTTCATTTCTAGTTGTTGATGGGAGCACTCATGTGTTTTAGGGGGATTGGGGCCCAAGGTCAAGTCATGCATGACCTTCCCACCCATATCTCAAGAGTTTGTTGGTTGCTATTACATTTTTTCTACATGATGTTTCTTTTTTTAATGATCTTCACATTATTGTTCGAGTCTTTATTGATGTTTTCCTACATGATTTCTCTAGTATTACTCTAGAGAGAGAGGTAGAGGTTATGGTTGATCTGGTGCTAGGTACACAACTGATATTGATACATTCATATCATATGGAACTAGTGGAGTTAAAAGAGATCAAGATTCAGTTGGATGACCTATTTGAAAAAGTTTCCATTTTCCATAGTGTTTCACCTTGGGAATCCCCTTTTCTCTTAGCTAATAAAGAAGATGGATCACTTAGATTATGTGTGTACTATCAAAAGTTTAACCGATTAATAGTTATGAAAATATATCCATTACCTCATGTGTATGATCTCTTTGATCAGTTAAATGGGTGAAAAGTGGTTTTAGAATATCAATCTTCAGTCAGGTTATCATTAGCTCAGAGTTCGGGAGTCTGATATACTGAAGACAACCTTCAGGAGAAGGTATGGACATTATGAATATATTTGGATTCATTTTGGTTTGACTAATGCCCATGTAGTTTTTATAGATTTGAGGAATCTGATACTCCATCAATATCTTAAAATTTTGCGGTAGTGTTCATGGATGATATTCTGGTTTATTCGAAATTTTAGCATGAGAATGAGAACCATTTGAGTCTGGACCTGGAAATTTTGAGAAGTCACCATTTGTATGGAATTATTTGGAAATATTACTTCTATATTCATGAAGTGAATTTCTTGGGGAGAATAATTTCTAAGCATGGCTCATCAGTTGATCCAGAGAAGGTGAAGGATGTTTTTTTATGGACGGAACCATGAAATGTATTTGATATACGAAGCTTCCATGTTATTTTTGGATACAACCGAAGGTTTATCAATGATTTTTCAAAGCTATAATCACCTTTTATGGTCTTATTAGGATGGTGGTGAAATTCGCATGGGATGAAAAATTTCTTCCTTTATTCGATGTACTGAAAATCCTCCTAACATCAACTCTTATTCTGATCTTACCAGATCTTAGTAAGGGGTACATGGTGTTTTTCAACACTTCTGGTGTTGTTTTAGGGTGTGTTCTTATAAAGGATGACCATGTGGTATCTTACGAATCCTTTCAGCTTCAATTGCATGAAAATAATTACCCCACTATTGATTAATATATTTTCTTTGTCAAGAATGTGCTCAAATGTTGGAAAAACTATCTTTTGGGGGAGAAGTTCATGGTCATCTCTATTCATAAAATTATGAGCTATATATTTTATCAAAAAGAATTAAATCTTAGACAGATAATATGGTTAGAATAACTTTAGATTTTTGACTTCAATATCACCTACACCCTAGGTAAAGGTAATATTTTTGCTGACACTATTAATAGGAATGTACCATCGTAGGCAATTACAGGTTCGAAGAATGAGCCAAACCTTATAGGTATTTTCACTCAATTTCACTTGGTTTCTTAGGAGGATGTTTCATGTATGGTTCTAAAAAGTGTTCTACAATCATCATCTCTCTTGGAGTCTATTTTACAAAGTCATCAGTAATATTATGAGTTTATTAATGTTATATAAATCCTTTATGGTGGGGATATTGTTTCTAGTTGGTATCTTTCTTCAAATGGTATACTCCATTTTGAGAATTGGGTTGTCATCCTGCCATATGTAAGATGTTTAGTCTTATTATATTGTCACATCTCTTCATTGGTAATTCATCCAGGAACTATGAAGATGTATTATGACATGAGGTGGTGATTCTAGTGGCTGATAATGAAGCATGACATCACAAATTTTATGTCTCATTGTTACACATACCAATGGATAAAGGCTAACCACTTGAAACCTTATGGGTTGATTTAGCATCTTCCAATGCTGATTTAGAAATGGGACGATATGTCCACAGATTTTTTGTTTCTTTTCCATAGACTCCCTGAGGGAGGAATTCTTTCTGGTTGGTTTTTGATCATTTGACGATGTATTCTCATTTCATTCTGATCAAATACACCACTAAAGTTGACGATATTTTGAAGTTGTATGTTCAAGAGATTATGAGGTTGCATGGGATTCCTTATACCATTGTATCTGATAGGGATCTTATGTTTTACTTGAGGTTCTAGAGGAGTATTCAAGGAAAATGGGAAGTTAGGTCAATTTGAACACATCATACCATCCATAGATAGATAGTCATATGGAGTGTGTGATTCATATTGTGGAGGATATTCTCTATGTCTATGTCTTAGATTTTGGAGGATCATGGATAACTATATATGACTAGTTGATTTTATTTACAATAATAGTTATAAATCATCGACAAGAATTGATCCCTTACAGTATTTTTATGGTCGCACATGTAGATCAACTCTTTTTTGGGATGAGGTGGGAGAAGTAACTTCAGTTTGACGAATTTTGGTTCAGGAAGCATCCACAAAGATTCTGGATTTACATCGATGTCTACTTACGAAAGAGAGTTGAAAAAAATCATATGTAGATTAGTGACTTCAACCTTTGGATTTTTCCATAGGTGACTGGGGTTTCTTGAATGTTTCTCCTTGGTTGGGTCACCGTCGACTTGGAAATTTGGGATAGTTAGCTCCGAGATATGTTGGACCGTTTTTGGTCACTTAGCAGATTATACAATTTTCATATCTCTTAGATTTTCTATTTAATGTGATAGGTATTCATGATGTTTTCCATATATCTCAGCTCAAGAAGTACCATCCTAATCCTGATCACATTCTGAGTTGGTATGAAATTTAGCGAGAACTGGATCTTCTATTTGGGAGAAACCAGTTGAGATCGTTGACTCTTAAGAGAAATAATTGTGTGGGAAGTAGATCCTATTAGTTAGAGTGATATGGAAACAATGATCAAATTATCATGAGTCATAGGAATGCAAGTCATTGATGAGGGATCAATGGACTCATTTTTTTCAGGAATTACATCTTCCACATGACTTCTTGGGGAAGAAAAGTCTTTTGGGTGGGGAGTTTGTAACATCCTGTTTTTGATATATTAGTTCTGACTTATCCATATTATAGATTTAATTCTCCCATTGTATGTATAGGGATGATAAGAAATTTGGAGGACACCTATAATGGTGAAGTTAGTGTTTTATTATACTTGAATCTTTAATCATCCTTTTCTGCATGATGTATGAAGATTTCACGTCGTGTATCTGGGTTACATGTCGTGTAATTTTTGTTGTGTACATGTCGTGAAAGGGGATTCATACTGTGAAAGTTTTATAGTCATGATGAGTGGTTTCATAGAGTGAATTGTTTAAATAATGATTTTTAATCAAAGGTGATAGATTTTTTTGTGCACTTGTACACCTTGGACTTTAGAGCATGTAATTGTATTACACGTTTTGAAACATCCTGCCACCTAGGGTGTATCTTAGATGTTTTTAATACACCTTTCCTTCCAGATATATTTATTGGACGTCTAATATCTATTGAGATTGTGACGCGTCTCTCAGGATAAGTTGTCTTCTCGTTTATTTGTTTCATTTGATCATGATATCATCGTGGGGTGGCATGTTCAGAACCATTGGGTTAAGATTGTGTTTATTCTTGGTTTATTTTAGATCCATTATGTGATGTCACTCAGGAGGCCTTTTCCTTTTTCGATCATGGTGTAGTGGAAGTTTGTTCTTAAGGTATGTAGGTTTCTTCCTTTCCTCTGACCCCTTGTGTTCATATTTGGATCAATCATGTGATGTGGATTGGATTTTAGGGCCTTCAATTTTCATCATCAGTGTTTTTTTTGGTGGATCCCATTATAGGCATGTGAAACCCGATCATTGTGGTAGGTGGTTCCATATCTATAATATGATGATGGATATTGTTGTTTTACTTTACAAACTGATTAATAATTAAAGATTATCATGATTGTTTTGTGTTTTTTGGGAATATTTTTAATTGAAAAATGGTTTTTTCTTGATATTGATAAATGGAATTAAATAATGGTATTTTTCAAATCATTGAAATTAGATTTGAAATGGTTTTGAAATGGTTTTAAAAGGATTGAAATGAATTGTGAAAAAGAACACATCAGTTACCCTGGGTACATAGGTGGATGATTTATCTTGGGGCCATCATCCATAGTATTGTGATTATCAAGGAGGTTTTTCTTGAGGATTTCATCTCTTTTCTAGGCCTATTGTACTAGGGGACCGATATTGACATTTTTAGTGGGTTTACTCATGGGGTATTCCTCTGATTCCTAGGCCTGTTGTTCTAGGAACTGTTTATACACTTTATTTTTGTGGTATGAGTAGTCTATGACCTGAACCTGTAGTATTCCTTGGTGTTATGATACATGTTCTTATGTTTTTTATTTCTTGGATTTCTGAGTTAGCCTTGATATGCATGTTTATGAATGTGAAAAATGATATGGAAAGTGTTCTTTGAAAATGATATACCTTCTTTTGTTTATAACTATGGAAAAAGGGAAATGTTTACTATATTTTCTATAAAACAGATTTACTACTTATCATGGAATGTTTTTACATAAAATGAGCATACAATAATTTTTATACATAGTATTGTTATGGAACACCTAGGTGGGATCCTACTAAGCCTATTAGTCCACATCCTATACACGTATTCAGTGGTGCATATTCCTTTGTTTGTCTTTCAGTGTCGAGAAAGGAAAGGCACCGTAGTGGGGTAGTGGGGTTTGTGTCTGCTGGTTGGGTAGTTAGTGGAGAGATGGTGGGAGTTTGACCATGCCATAATTTGGAGTAGCTATTTGGCTTGGGTCTTATGCAGTTGGGCTTGTCCTTTGGTTTTCTTAGCTACTTTTTTTGTTTTTTGGTTGCACTATATTATTATAGTTATGTAATATATATCTCGTTCATCTTCTATTATTCCTTTTTTTAATAGATATATTCCATGTGTTTGATCATGATGGGAGAAATCATTCCCTCGGTTGCATTGTTCGAGGCCCAGGTGCTTCTTGTTAGCTCATGGGGATTGGGAACACCTTTTGAGTATGTAACAGAATGGGTCAGGAGCCAGATTTGAAGATAACATGGGTCGGTTCATTAAATAAAAAAACTATAAAGATCCTAAAATTATCAAAAAATAAAAAAAACATAAAACCCATAAAAAATATAAAAACCAATAAGAAAGCCTTAAAAACCAAAAACACTTAAAACCCATAAAACCCATAAAACACTATAAAACCTAAAAAACTCTAAAACCACTAAAAACCCCAAACACCCTAATAAAGGCTTCAAAATTTCCAAAAACCCTAAAAACCCATAAATATCCTAAAAATCCATAAAGATACCTAAAAACATAAAAACCCCTAATGACCTTGAAAACCCTAAGAAAAAATTAAAATCCTAAAAAACAAAAAACCCTAAAAACATAAGAATGCTAAAAACACTAAAACCATAAAAAGACATTAAAACCTGTTAAGACCCCAAGAAACCATAAAAATCCTTAAAAACCATAAAACCCTAAGAACCCATAAAAATCCTATAAACCACTAATAACTCTAAAAACCCATTAAAACCCTAAATATTATAAAAACCCCAAAAACCATTAAAACACTAAAAGCTAAAAAATGCCTTAAAACCCCAAAAGGCATAAAATAATAAATACCATAAAATCAAAAAAAAACCCTAAAATCACGCAAAATCACTAAAATCATAAAAACTATAAAAAACCTAAAGCACCCTAAATATCCCTAAAAACATTAAATGATTAAAAACCTGAATTAAACCTTAAAAACCTAGAAATAAATAAGAACCCTATTAATACTATAATCCATAAACAACACTAAAAACCCAAAAACCCATAAAACCCATAAAACCACCAAAACCCTTATAAAATTTAAAAACCCTTTAAACCCCTAAACTCAACTAAATATCTTAAAACCAATTAAACCCATAAAAACATTAAAATGCACTAAAAATCCTTTAAAAACATAAAAAACTCAAAAGAACCACTAAAACCAAAAATACACCTAAAACAAAAAAAACCCAAAAAAACCTTAAAAACCCTAAAAACCCTAAAACCCATAAAAATACCTAAAACCCTAAAACCCATATAAATCCTAAAAAATATAAAAATATCCCTAGAGATGTTAAAAACCCAAAAACCCATGAAATACTTAATAAATACATGAATACCTAGAAACACTTAAAACCCCAAAAAACCATAAAAACGCTAAAAATGCACTAAAAATCCCTAAAATATTGAAAAATAGAAAACCCCTAAAAACATTAAAAAAACCATAAAATCATAAAAACACTTTCAACCCCTAAAAACATATAAATAGCTCAAACCCATAAAATTCGTAATGAAAAAAACACCCCTGAAAACTTTAAAAAAAATTTAAAGCCAGAAGATCCCTAAAAACCAACTAAAAAAGTATAAATTCCCATTAAACCACTAATAAAGTTACAAAACTCTTAAAAACCTTAAAAACCCTAAAAATTTTAAAAAACCCCAAAATACCAAATAAAACAATAAATCCACTAGAAAGTATTGAAGGAATTGATAATGATGAAGGTCATGGTTGATGGAATATGTGCTACAAGATGCTAGTTTCTGGTTGGATACGAGGTGCTGATGGAGGTGATTGTGATTTTCTGCTTTGTTTTTCATTTGTGTGTTTTTTGGGATTTGGTTTTTTATGGGTTTGGGGTTTTTAATGGATTTTGGGTGTGGGTAGTTTGACCCCTCCCCTCCCTTGTCTGCTGCATATTTTTTCTAATAAATTTGGGGGTTCAGGAATAGCCTGACCCTCACATATTCTATTCCATAAAACCCTAAAAACCTAAAGAACCATCAAAATCACTAAAACCATACAAACCCAAAAAAATAAAAATTACACCAACAAAACCCCTAAAAACAAAAAAAATACAAACCCTACAAAACACTAAAAAAATTTAAAATCTATAAACACCATTAAAATCCCTAAAAATGAAAAACCCCTAAAAATGTAAAAAACAATAAAAAAACCTTTAAAAACCCAAAAACACTCACAATCCCAAAAACCTAAAAAACCCATAAAAACATAAAAATCCCTAAAATACATAAAATTGTAAAAAACACTAAAAACCCTAAAAACCCCTCAGAGAACCTTAAAAAAATAAAAAAGATAAAACCCATAAAGAACCTATAAATACTAAATACCTTAAAAAATCCTATAAATCCTAGAAAACCCTAAAAACACAAATAATCCTTAAAACCCCTAAAAAACTAAAAAACCTAAAAAAGAACTAAAAATCACTAAAAAGGTAAAAATACCATAAAAGTCATGAAAACCCCCAAAAAAACAATAAAACTCTAATAAAATTTAAACCCTTAAAAACCTCTAAAAACACTAAAAACTATAAAAGAATCTAAAAACCCAAAAAACTCCTAAAAAACATGAAAACCCCTTAAAACCATTAAAACCATAAAAACCATTAAAAACAATCAAAAACAATAAAATATATAAAACCCTTTAAAACCATAAAATCATTACAAGCTCTAAAAATCCTTAAAACCTCTAAAAACTCAAATACAACTAAAAATACAAAAAACTATAAAAACCCTAAAAACCCAAACAACCCTCAAAATCACTAAAATCCCTAAAAACCCATAAAAATCCTCAATGAGCCCTCAAAATCCCTAAAAACATAAAAAACTAAAACCCTAATAACATTAAGAAATATTTAAAACCTAAAAACAATTTAAATCCCCAAAAATCAAAAAAAATGTTATAAAATCTAAAAACCATAAAACCTAGAAAAATCGCTTAAATTCCTAAAACCATAAAAATCCAAAAAAATCATCAAAAATCTATAAAAAGATAAGAAACCCCTAAAAACTTTAAAAGTTCATAACAAAAACTTAAAAAATCTTAAAACCATATAAAACCCATAAAAATACTAAAAACAAAAAACCCCTAAAAGAACCTAATACCCTTAATACCCTAGAAAAACAATAAAACTCGTAAAACCCATAAAAACCATAAAAACCGATAAAAACTGTAAAATACCACTAAAACTCTAAAAAAAATTATATCCTGAAAAAATTAAAAAACATTAAAAACATTAAAACCCCTAAAATCTCATATAACACTACAATCCCTAGAAACCCATAAAATCCCTAAAAACCAAAAAAAACACCCAAAACACCATAATATCCCTAAAAACCATAAAAACAATAAAAATCCTAAAAAATCCATAAAAGTCAATGAAAATGTGAAAAATACTAGAACCCTGAAACCCCCAATAAAACCTTAAAAACCAAAAAACAAATAAAATCCCAAAAACTTAAAAACCCTTAAATCATTAAAAAAATACTAAAAGCGCTAGAAACCCTCAAAATACCAAAAAAACCCTATAAACCATAATAAACCTAAAAAATAAATTAAAATCCCTAAAAACATAAAAAATCCTAAAGCCTTGAAAACCACTAATAGAACCTTACCAACATAAAAAAAATTAAATCTTCTAAAAACCTAAAAAATCTAAAATCCTAAAAAACACTAGAAGACCCAAAAACCCTAACACCCCTAATAACATAAAAACCCTTAAAAACATTAAAAACCAATAAATTCCCTAAAAATCCTAAAAACCCACTAAAAACTCTAAAAACCCATTATACCACTAAAAATGTTAAAAACTCTAAAAAACCTAAAAACTCCAAAAACTCAATAAAAACCCCTAAAACCTGAAAATAAAAAAATCCATAAAAACCAAAGAAACCCCTAAAATCTCTCAAATCCCTAAAAACCCTTAAAAACCAATAAAATCCTGAAAATGTAATTAAAATCCATGAAAACAGAAAACCCCCAAAAAACCAAAAAAACCCTAAAACCCCAAAAAACCAAAAAAAACCCTAAAACCCCAAAAAATCATAGCAAAACCCTAAATAATTAGACAATGAAAACAAAAAAATTGATAAAAGTTAAAGACACAAAAAAAACAAAAAACTCTAAAAATATTAAAACTCATAAAAACCTTAAGAAGATTAAAAAACCTTAAACACCCATAAAACCCCAAAAAACCAATAAAAACTCTAAAAATACTTCAAAAACATAAAAATGTTAAAACCTATAATAATAATTAAAACCCCAAAAAAACTTTTAAAAATAATAAAACCCCCCAAAAAACCATGGAATCAATAAAACAATAAAACCCCTCAAATTAAAAAAAATCTAATGACCAAAAATCCTATAAAATATCTAAAACAACCTAGAAACGTTAATACCATTAAAACCCTGAAAAACACAAAGAAAAGATTGAAACCCTAAAACACTTAAACCCCTCAAAAATTTAAAATCTAAAAACCCGGACAAAACCTAAAAACACTAAATCACTAAAAATCCCTAACAACAACAAAACAACCAAAAAAATTTAATATCCTTAAAACCAATAAAAATTTAAAATTCACTAAAAAACTAATAAACCCTATAAAACACTAAAAACATTTAAAAAACATTAAATCCCAAAAAATGAAAAAAACCCTAAAAACCAAATAAATTCTTAAAACACAAAAAAAACCATAAAACACACTAAATATACCTAAAATCCATAAAAATCCTAAAAACAGTATAAACCCCTAAAAAAGTAAAAAACCCTAAAAATAATGAAACTCGAAAGAATGAATTAAAAATAAAAAACAATTAAAACCCTTAAAAACAAAAAAAACACTAAAAACCCTAAAAAAGCATAAAAACCTAGAAATCCATAAAAACTCTCAAAATCCATTAAAATCGATTTTTTTTTTAAAACCCTAAAATGCCAAGAAGACGTTAAAACCCATAAAAACCATAAAATCACATAAAAACATTAAAAAACCTAAAAATCCATAAAAACCCTAAAATACCACTAAAAACACTAAAAACACTTTAAACCTTAAAAAAATAAAATACTCTAGAAAACCTTTAAACCCATAAAACTAGAAAAACCCTAAGAACCCAAAAAAAACATAATCACCCAACAAACCCAAAAAAACCATAAAACCCTAAAATATCCCTAAAGACTCTAAAACCCAAAAAATCATAAAAATTCCTAAATATACCTAAAAACGTAAAAAACACTAAAAACATTGAAAAATTGAAAGAAAACTGCAAAAACCTAAAAATACTTAAAAGACCTAAAAAACCTAAAAACCCCATAAAACTCTAAAAACCATAAAAAATCCTAAAACCGTCAAAATCCATAAAACCCTAAAAACTATAAAATTGCTACATAATCCCAAAAATCCCTATAAACATAAAAAACACAGAAAATACCCTAAAACCGTTTAGAATACCTCATAATACTAAAATAATTAAAACCCCTATAAACCTAAAAATAACTAAAACCCCTAAAAGAACCAAAAAACTATAAAACCCATTAAAACTAATAAAAACTAGTAAAATCATAAATAATGCTTAAAATCCATGAATCCATAAAGAATATTAAAACTATAAAAATCCTTCAAAACCCCTAAAAACTTAAAAAACTCTAAAAAAACAAAACAACTCTAATAAGTTCTAAAAACCAAAAATCCAAAAATCCATAAAAACCCCAAAAACCCTTTAAACCCCTCAAAAATTTATAAAACACAAAAAATTTGTAAAAATCGTTAAAAATACTTAATAACGTAAAAAATATGAAAAAACTAAAAATACCTAGGAAAATAATAAAACCGTAAAAACACTTAAAACTACTCAAAAATATAAAAAACACAAAAAACCTTTAAAAACCCTAAAATCTCTAAAAACCCAAAAACTCTTAAAAACATAAAAGTCCCTAAAAATCATAAAGACACATAAAAAAACCTACAAATGTAAAAACCACTAAAAACTCTGAGAACTCTGAAGAAAATAATAAAAAAGGAAAAATACATAAAACCCATAAAACCTATAAATCTCTAAAAGACCCAAAAAACCTCTATAAACCATAAAACCCATAGAAACCATTAAAACCCCATAAAAACTATAAAACCTCTAAAAACTCTGATAACTATTTAATCCCATTAAAACATTAACAAGGATAAAAAACCATAAAACCCCTAAAATACTAAAAAACCCTTAAAACCCATAAAACATAAAGACCCTGAAATCCACAAAGACCCTAAAAACTATAAAATCCATCAAAATCCATAAAACTCCTAAAACCCATAAAAAAATAACTCTAAAAGATCCAAAAAACAAGTAAAATCCTAAAAACCAGGAAAACCCTTTATAAAAATTTAAAAACCTAAGCACACTTAAAAACCATAAACATATAAAAATTCTAAAACCCCTAAAACCATAAAACCGATAAAAAAATCATCAAAATTCCCAAAACCCTAAAAAACCTTAAAAATACTAAAGAATACAATCCCTAACAATTAAGAAAAAAATAAAAACATTAAAAATCCCTAAGAAAAATTCAAAAACAAGAAAATACTTTAGAACCTTATAAAACCAAAATCAAACTCTAAATACACTGAAAACCATAAAGAAACCCTAAAACTCATAAAAATAATACCAAAATCTGAAACCCTAAAAACCCTAAAAACCCTAAAAAATCCTAAAACAACAAAATAGTCTAATAACCCTTTAAATACTAAAAACATTAAAAAACTCTAAAATCAAATTAAAACTTAAGGAACTAAAAAAACCTAAAATACCGTAAAACCCCTATAAATCATGAAAACCCTAAATATCCTTAAAAATATTAAAAAAACATAAATATCCTAAAAAATCCTAAAAATACCTAAAAACCTGAAAGGCCCTAAAACCCCTTAAAACCCCAAAGAAAATCATAAAAACTGAAAAACACTTAAAACCCATAAAAACCTAAAATCCCCCCAAAACCATAAAACATAATAACCATAAAAAACCCCCTGAAAAGTTTAAAACCCCTAAAACCATAAATCCCTATAAACTAACTAAAATCTCTAAAAATATTTTAAGCCCCATTAATATTAAAATAATCTAAAAACCCTTAAAATCCCTAAAAATATATAAAAAACCCTTAAACCCTATAACCCCATAAAAAATCAAAATACCCTAAAACCCCTAATAACCTCGAAAATCCCCAAAACCCTGGAAAACCTAAAAAATACTAAAAATCCTTAAAATTTTTAAAGAGTAAAAAATATATAATATCATTTAAGAAGTCCTTCAATACAAAAATGAACTGTAAACCCCTAAAAAACCTAATAATTTATAAAATCCCTAAAACCCTAAGGATTTGTGTCGAGGTAGATGTCTCCAAGGACCCGTTTGATTCGATTTGCATCGAGGTTGAAGGGGAGATTCTATGGCATCAATAGGTTTGTTTCGAATCCTGTTTCATGTTCTGTTAGATCTGTCGGCGACTATGTAACTCGACTACTCAATGTTTTGGTGGTTCTAGCCCTGTTAGACCTGTATTGCAGTAACCATTTTCTCCTGGCTTTGATATAAGAGTTGTTAGAGGTGATGGTTTGGTTCATGCTGCTCCTATTGTCCACCCATTAGAGGAACCTTTGCTGGAGAAGGCCGCAGACAAGGATCCAAACCCTCCCACTAAGGTTTCTTATGATAGGATGAGGATGGATTTTCATGGAAAGGAAGATGTTGGTGATAAGGGGTCAGATGGAACCCTGGGTGGAAGCTACAACAAAGAGGCACTAAAATCTTTTATTAGGAGATATAAGGAGGTGGTGGAGGTGGTGAGTCTAGATACTGATCTTGAAGTTTTTGGGAAGGGCGGTAGGGTCTTAACGCCTGCAGCAGGGGTGTCCTTTGGGACCCTAGGTGAAAATGGGAGCACTGGTGATGACTTCCACGAGTGTTCTAGAAGAAAAATGAATGCCACCTGTGGGATATCCCTGAGCAACCGGTTTGAGGTCCGAGGGTATTTGGAAAGCCATGAAGATTATTCTTGCAATGATGGATAGCATGATACTCAGCATGGTGCAGCGCCTCTGGGTATTGGTGGAAACAATGGCCTTTGTCTTGAGCAGCTGCAGGCCAAACCGAAGGCCTTTGACAGTCTCGAGGCAGATGGCCATGTTGACTGCGGAAGGGAGAACACTGGTTCTTTTGAAGGGGATCACGCCGCCCGACCTGCTTCTGATGGAGCTGTTGTGACGTGCCCCCTCTTTCTTGAAGCCATCTTCCCAGATGAAAGGCATCTGGTCCCTGCTATGGTGGATGTTTCAGATGGGTGTGTGCCCGAAGGGGTTCTCACTACAAATATTGATGAGGCCATTACAGGGGAGGATGATACCGTTGTACCTAGTTCCAGTGCTACGGTGTATGAATCTGGTGGGCTTGTTGGGGTGCATGTTACTTGGCCTACTTGTGCTGAGGATCTGACAGGTGTTGTTGTGGTGTGCTCTGATCTGCATGAAGCAAGTTTTTCTGATAATGGGCATCTGGACCCGGATGCAGTGGATATTTCAAATGTGCATGTGCCCAGAGGGATACTCAATGCCCAGACTAATGAAGCTGAAAAAATGGGAGCTATTTTCCCAACCAAGATACTAAGGGACATTACTTTGGAGGTTTCCAATGTGATGCCAATAGCAGTGCATAAATCCATCTTACAAGATGAAATGGAATCACATGACACAATGTCTTATGGGGAGGGTTCTGATGACGAATCAAGTATGAACTTCAACATGGAAAAGATAATGAAGGAGAGGGCAATGCTTGGGAATGAATTCCCTCTCTAGAAAGAGAACTTTACAGGTGGTTCATCTGGGGAGGGGACTATTGAGGGGTCAACCCCCATTGTTTTCTATCTGAATATAGAGGATAATATTATCCCTGTTTAGGATAAATTTTCTGCAAGTGTCACATCTAACCCACGAAAGAGGAAGCCGAGGAAGGACTATTCCTCCCTACCAAAGACAGTGTCTACTAGGGAATCTAGAAAAGCTGTGAAGAAGAAACCCTCAGGCAATGGTGGGAGGTTGGTCAAGACTCAGTTGAATGCAGAGTAGTGAAGGCTAAAAGAGAATTACTCTAACTTTCTAGGTGAATCATCTGAGTGGGAGTCGGTGGATACTGATGCTGCTGATAACTATGGTGCGGATGGAGACCCATGTGGTGTAGACATTGACTATATTTCAGAAAATGGTCACCTATGTTGCTTCTTTTCCTTCCTTTTTCTTTTTTTCTCTTTTGTTTTCTTCTTTCTTTTTCCTTTCGGACTTTTTTTCACATTTGGTTCATTTAGCCCTATCCCTTTTTTTTCTAATAAATTTGGGGGGACTAGGAATAGCCTGGTTCTTGCACTTGCCTTCACCCTAAGAATACCATAAGAAACTAAAAACTCTTAAAACCCATAAAATCTTTGAAAATGATCAACCCCTAAATAACCCTAAATAACTATAAAAACCATTAAAACCATTAAAACTTCAAAACCCCTCAAAATATAAAAAAATAATAAAAAACCCAAAATTTCCCAAAATTTCCCTAAAATGAAAAAAAAACCATAAAACCCCAAAAAACCATAAAAACCATAAAAACCCTAAAACCCCTAGAAACCTTCAAATCCCAAAAAAAGTAAAAAACCATAAAAATATTAAAAAATACCTAAAAATATCTAAAATGTAAAAAACAAACTAAAACCATCAAAACCCCTAAAAACCCTAAACCCCATAAAAATCCAAGAAACCATAAAGACTATAAAATCTATTAAAAATACCTAAAAACACTAAAAATTTTAAAAACCATAAAGCCCTAAAAACCTAAGAAAACCAAAAAAAACAAAAAAAACTAAAGAAAATAAAAAACAAAAAAATGCTAAAAAACATAAAAATACATAAAAAGACCTTATAACCCTAAAACCCTAAAAAACATAATACCCCTAAAACCATAAAAAAATAAAAACCCCATAAAAATTTAAAACCCCTTTAACCCTCTAAAAACATTAAAAACTGTAAAAAACCAAAAACTCTAAAAAAACTCAAAAAAACCAAAAATCCAAAAAAAGTCATAAAAAACAAAAACCCTCAAAATACCGAAAAACAAAAAAAATATTAAAATTTTAAAATTTCAAAAAATCCCTAAAAATAAGAAATCCTTAAAAATTGGAAAACCCTAAAGAAAACATTAAAAACCTAAAATCACTTAAAACCCTAAAATCCAAAAAAAGTTCAACCCCTAAAACCACTAAAACCCTAAAAATCCCTAAAAACAACCCAAATCACTAAAAATTGTAAAAACTATAATTATAATTAAAAATACCTAAAAAATATAAAAACCTAAAAAACACTAATAACCGTAAATGAACCTAAGAAAACCTAAAAACAATTAAAACCCCTAAGAACATAAAAATTGACCTGAACGCCAAAAAAATAGCCCAAAATCCAAAAATCCCTAAAAACCATAAAAATCCTAAAAACCATAAAAAATATAAAATCCATTAAAATCCTAAAAACAAATAAAAACTTTAAAACTCATTTAAAACCCCAAGAATATAAAAAACTAAAAAATTTATTAAACCCCTAATAACACCAAAGAATCCATAAAATAAAATAAAAATAAAAAAACCCAAACCAAGTCTAAAAATCCAAAAAACACTAAATCCCCTAAAAACCCATCAAAATATAAAAAAATCCCTTCAAATCCATAAAAAGATAAAACCCCAATAAAAATATTGAAAAGACTTATGAGAAACATGAAAAGTTTAAAACACTTAAAACCCTTAAAAACAAAAAAAACACTCAAAAACCTAAAAATCCCCAAAACGCATAAAAACAATCAATGTCCCTAAAAACCTTAAAAACTATAAAAATCCAAAAAAAATCCCTAAAAATCCATAAACTTGAAAAAAAACCTAAAAAACCTGAAAACCCAATAAGGAAACCATAGAAACCTGAAAGCACTTAAAACCCCCAGAAAACCAAAAACACTCAAAGACATAAAACGACCATAAAACCCCTAAAATATCTACAAACCATAAAACCCCATAAAGAACATACCCCCCCCCCACAAACACAAGAATCCAAAAACCCCAAAAAAAATTAAAGCACCCTATAGGCCCAAAAATCCATAAAAATATTAAAATCCTTAAAAAAATAAAAAAAATAACAAAAACATATCAACTTAAAAATCCTAAAAACTAAAAAACCTAAAATTCCTAAAATTATTAAAATCCCTAAAATCCCATAAAACCCCTAAAAATCCCTAAAGATCCATAATAACTAAAAAACATTGAACCCTAAAAAACACTAAGAAAACCTTAAAAACCAAAAAAACATAAAACCACCAAAAAACCTAAAAACTTTAAACAACATAAAATCCCTAAAAACATTAAAAACCCCAAAACCCAACAAAATCCCTAAAAACATGAAAACCTATAAAAATACCAAAAACCCCTAAAAAACCCAAGAAATATAAAATTCAATAAAATCATTAAAATCCCTAAGAAAACGTTAAAACTTAAATATAATTTTGACCCATAAAAACCTAAACACCCTAAAAACCGAAAAAAAAAATCCTAAAACCCATAAAACCATAAAACCCCTAAATTCCTTTAAAAAATAAACCCCATAAAAACTCTAAAACCCACTGAAAACACAAAAAACCCTTCAAACCACTAAAAAAATTAAAAAACAAAAATAAAATCATAAAATATGAATACACTAATTGAACCCAACACCCCTCCCCCAAAAACAATAATCCCCAAAATCCAAAAAACTCTTTAAAATCCAAAAATACCCTAAAAACAGTAAAAAAACCTAAATTCCATAAATACATAAAAAACGCTAAAAACTATGAAACCCCCAAAAAACATTAAAAAACTAAAACAATTAAAACCGCTAAAAAACTAAAAGCATTAAAAACCATAAAAAATCTTAAATACTCTAAAGCCCAAAAAACAACTAAAATATTAAAACCCTAAAAACCCACTAAAACTATATATTTTTTTAAACCACTAAAAACATTAAAAACTCTAAAAACATTAAAAACTATAAAGAACTCTAAAACAACTAAAACCCAAAAAACCAGAAAACCCAAAAAATACACTAAAAAACCTAAAAACCCACAAAATAGCTTAAAAGTCTTAAAACCCATAAGTATTCTAAAAAATCCATAAAAATTAGTAAAAACATAAAAAATCTATCTACCATAAAACCCTTAAGAAATGTATGATAATCAAAAAACACTTAAAACCCTTACAACCCTATAATTTTATAAACACTAAAAACCCTTAAAACATGAAAAATCCAAAAAAAGTATCATAATCTATAAAAAAACAAAAGAAAATAAAAAACCATAAAATATCTAAAAATATAAAAAACCATAAAACTACTTAAAAAACTAAAGACACTTAAAACCTCTAAAACCATTAAATCTTTAAAACCCCAAAAAGTCAATAAAACCATGAAAAAAATTACAAAACCCAAAAACCCATAAAAACCCTAATACACCAAAAAGCTAAAAACCCTTTTAGCCTATAAAAACATTAAAAACTAAAATAAAACCTAAAAACCTATAGAACTAAAAACCCATAAGAACCATAAACCAAAAAATCCCTAAAACACTAAAAACCAAAAAAAAATCTCTAAGTAACCTAAAAAATAGTAAAAATCCTAAAAAATCCATAAGCATCCCTAAAAACATAAAATATGTAAAAACCGTGAAAACCCCTAAAGAAAACATAAAAACCATAAATAATTTAAAATCCTTAAAAACCGAAAAACATCAAAACACTAAAAACCCTAAAACACCAAAAAACTATAAAACCCATAAAAACCTTAAAAACTGATAAACCAAATAATCATCTAAAAAATCTAAAACACTTAAATCACCAAAAGTAATTGAAATGATCTAAAAACCCTTTAAACCCATAAAAACTCAATAGAACCTTAAAACACTAAAAAAGAAAAAAAAAACATAAAAACCCATAAAGCAACTCAAAATCCCAAAAACCCACTAAAAATACTGAAATGGCCTAAAAATACCAAAAATATAAAAACACTAAAAATAATGAAAAGACCTAATAAAATAATAAAAACATAAAATCACTTAAAACCCCTAAAAATCCTAAAAAACACTAAAACACTATAAAAATATAAAAAAGACCTTAACCCCCCCCCCAAACCCTTACAACCATAAAACCTCCTAATATCCTTAAAAACCCATGAAATGACTAAAAATAAAAAAAAAACTAAAAAAACCTTGAAAACCTTTAAACCTGTAAAAAATATTAAAGACAAAAAAACATAACAGCCTTAAAAACTCAAAAAAACTCTAAAAACAATAAAAAAACCCAAAAACCATAAAAACCATAAAAAACCCTAAACCCCCCCCCCCCACCCAAATCATTAAAAACCCTAAAAATAATAAAAAACCTAAAAATTCCTATAATACTAGAAAACATAAAAAACAATAAAAACCATGAAAACCATGAAAACCCCTAACAAACCTTAAATTGAAAGAAAACCCCATTACAACCCCAAACCCAAAAACCGAGGCCTCTGAGCGGCGGCTCTCTTCTCTTCCTCGCGTCGCCTAGGTTTTCCTCTGCTTTCTTCCTCCTTACTCCTCCGGCGAGGTCCGACCTCAGTGCTTCCTGTCCCGCTTCGGCTCGGCAACTGCTGGTGTTGGCTTTGCGTGTTCTGGTCGGTGCGGTGGTGGCTTGGTCGCATCCATATTGCTCCAGATCTGATGTGTTGGGTCTTTGGATGGGGGGATCTTTCCCGGCTTTCCCGATGCGCGTCCCACCTTCTGATCTTGCTTATGATTGCCTGGTTTCAGGTTCCTAAATGCTGCAAAGGTTCCCCTCTCGTTCTTCAGGTTCATTCTGAACTTCTAGTGTGCCTTGTTTTGGGACCCGGTTTCGTTGCTGAGAAGGTTCCCCTCCCGGCTCAAGGTCACCAGTCGGCTTCTGGCGTGCCTGGTTTGAGACCCGACTTCGGTTGCTGCTCCCCCTTCCAGCTCCTGATCAGTTTCAGATCTGGTGGTCCTGACGCCGACTTATCTGCAGGGCTCCTCCATTTTGTTTGCCTTGTGCCAGATCTGGAGGGCGCGGTGTCAACCCCAGCATGCTTCCGGACCCTCAAATGTCTTCCTGGTTTGATGTCGGCTGCAGTATGGCTTGGTGTGCTCAGGTTCGGGTCCTGTTGCTTGGAGGAGGGAGGCTTTGGTTCTTCTTCTGATTCCATGTCTCTTGCTACTGCTTATGGTCTTTGGTTGTGGTTCTATGCACTGGTTTTTGACATGCAATGGAGGATTTTATTTGATGTGGGTGCTGGCGAGTTGGTTTGATGGAATGGTTGTCTGGGGAGATCTTGATCAAATGGGATGGTTATGCTGCGTGGCTGTGATGTTTTGGTGTTGGTGCTGGATGTTGTTCTGGTGCTGGTTGGCTGGATGGTGTTGTGGTCTATTTTTCGGGTGGTGAATGGTTGTGGTGGTTTGAAATGGTGTTGTTGGTGCTGATAGATATTTGCTGTGTTGGTTGTTGTTTGGCTAGGAGGTGCTGGATGCTGGTTTTTTGAGTTTGGATGCTGCGAGGTGCTGGAAGCTAGGATGCTGGATGATGGTGGTGGCTGCTTTCCCTTATGTGTTTTCTTTTTTCGTTCTTGAATTTTCTTTTTTTGGGTCTTTTTTCTTGGGTAGTTAAGGGTTTTTGGGTGTGGGTCGATTGACCCCTCCCCTCCCTTGTTTGCTGAGTCTCTTTTTCTTTATAATAATTTGGGGGGGTCGGGAATAGCCCGACCCTCGCATCTTCTTTGCCCTAACAAAACTTAAAAATGGAAAAGAAAATTAACACCCCTAAAAACATAAAAAGGGTAAAACCCCATTAAAACCCGTAAAATCCATAAAACTGCTAAAACCATTAAAAAACAATTAAACCACTAATAACTATAAAATCCATTTCAATCTGTAAAACGTGAAAGACTCAAAAATCCCTTAAAACCCCTAAAATTTTCAAAACCCCTAAAAACCTAAAAAACCTTAAAATCCCTAAAAACCCTAAAAAAGTACTAAAAAATAGTAAAAAACTTCAAAATTCCTAAAATCCTCAAAAACCATAAAATTCCTAAAAGCCATAAAAATCCCTTAAAACAAGAAATCTCGAAAAAAAAATCTGAAAAAAACTATGAATACCTTAAAACCCTAAAACACTAAACCCCCTTAGAACCTAAAAATGATAAAAACCCTAAACACCTAAAACCCCCTCAAAACTTTAAAAACCCTAAAACCCCTAATAACCTTAAAAACCCTAAGAACCCATAAAATCCCTAAAAACACTAAAAAAATATAAAATCCATCTAAACCCCAAAAAATGATAAGAACTAGAATAACCTTTTTCATCCCTATTAACTCAGAAAACTCTAAACACCCAAATAACAATAAAAATCCTAAAAATAAAAAAACCTAAGTCCCTAAACACCATAAAATCATTAAAATCATAAAAATCCAAAAAAATATCAAAAATTGTAAAAAACCTTAAACCCTAGAAAAAGAGTAAGAAATACTTAAAACCTAAAAAACATTATACCCTTAAAACCCTCAATAATGATAAAAACCCCAAAACCCCTGAAACCCCTAAAAACCATCTAAACCCAAAAAACGAAAAATACCTAAAAATCCCTAAAAATCCCTAAAAATGTAAAAATAACCTAAAAAACGTGAAATTCCCTAAGAAAAAAATAAAAACATTAGAAAACATAAAAACCCTAAAACCATAAAAATCCTAAAACCCATAAAAACCATAAAAATCAACTAAAAATCGAAAAAATACTTTAATCTCCTAAAAATGTTAAAAAACAATAAAACCCATTAAAATACATAAAGAACTCAAAAAACCTAAAAATCAAAAAAAACATAAAAATCCAAGCACCCCCAAATTCAAAAAAAATTCTTAATAACCATAAAAATCCTAAAAAAGAACCCAAAATCCTTAAAAATGTAATATAACATGAAAAACATAAGAAGATATTAAAAAACATAAAATACATAAAACCCCTAAAATCAAAAAAAAATGCTAAAAACCATAAAAATCCAAAAACAATAAATACCATAAAACCTTAAAAAGCCTTGAAAACCCATAAAAACCCTAATACCCACTAAAAAAATTAGAACAACCATTAAATCTGTAAAAACGATAAATCTCTAAAAAAACATAAAGCATAAAAAACTCAAAAAACTCAAAAATCATAAAACTGAAAAAACCATAAAAACCCTAAAACCCCTAAAACCATTCAAAATCCCTAAAAACTCTAAAAACCCATAAATATCCTAAAATTTATGAAAATTACCAAAAAAATTAATAACCCCTAAAAACCTTGAAAATACATATGAAAACATGAAAAACCTAAAAACACTTACAACTATAAGAAACCTAAAAAAATACTAAAAATCCAAAAAGTCCATAAAAACCCATAAAAACCTTAAAAACCATAAGACTCCAAAAGAAATTAAATACCCTCAAAAACAATAAAAACACTAAAAAATAAGTAAACTCTCTAAAACCCATTTATAATCCTAGAAACATTAAAATAGTATAAAAATCCATAAAACCTCTAAAAAGCTCAAAAAACCCCAGACATAAAAAATACCTTAAAACCCTAAAAGCCATAAAATTCCCTAAAATCCATAAAATTCCTTAAAAATTAAAAATCCCTAAATACACTGAAAATATCTAAGAAAAACATATAAACCTAAAAATACATAAAACCCCACAAAACCTAAAAAATACTAAATACCATAAAATATCCAAAAGCAATAAAAACCCTTCAAATATAAAAAACTAACAAAAACCCAAAAAAACCATAAAGTGCAATAAAAACTCTAAAACCCCTTTAAAACCCTAAAATGTTAAAAACTCTTAAAACCCCCCAAAAAATAAAAAAATAAAGAAACCAAAAAATGAGAAAAATTTATAAAAACCGTTATAAACCCTAAAAACCACAAAATCCCTAAAAACCGTAAAAACCATTAAAATCATAAAAATCCCTAAAGAGCCCTAAAAACATAAAAAACCCAAAAAATCCCAGAAAGAATCTATGAAAACCATATAATCCATACACACTTAAAACCCTAATGAAACCTAAAAACACAAAAACCATAAAGGCATCAAAATCCTTAAAACCCAAAAACACCTCAAAATCCATTAAAACCATAATAAACTAAAAAATTATAAGAATACTTTTAAACACTAAAAATTTTAAAAATACATAATATACATAAAACCCCTAAAAAATAAAAAATTTAATAATCCCAAAAAAAACTAAAGGACCCTAAAACCTTGAAGACCTATATAAGCCATAGAAGCCAACAGGCCTGTACCGATGTGGTAAGGGATCCTTATTAGCATCCAAGAGACCTAGGTTCAAAACTGGGTGGAGGTGAATATCCAAGGGTTACTGTAGCAGTACTATAGCAGTATTTTATGGTACTATAGCAGCCAGAACTATTAACGTGATTTGGGCCTTCGGGCCATATGTTTGGGCCTACGGGTCTCAAGGGCCTTCGGGTCATCAAAGGCCTTCGGGCCATAGGGCATTTGGGCCACGTAAACCATGGAGTAGACCAGTTCACATAGAATAGGCCCCATAAGAGTATTAGAGCAACAACAGTAGCAGCCACCAAAAGTAGAGCTAACCGGATTGGAAGAATGAGAGGGTATGGTAGCCTCCATCATGACCAGGCACCGTGCATCTTTATATGGGGCAATGCTAGCCGACCAGAAATGTAAATTGGATACATAGGTGATCAATAATGTAGAAGATGGGGAGGGGCAGTTCAAGTGGGATGGGACTACGGATCATGTATTGGGCATGGTATGCCTCTGAGCCTTCAGGTCATGTATTTCGGGTTAGTCGGGCCTTGTGCCTTGGGCCTACGGGTCATGTACGGGTTCCCCTTCAACCCTTAAAAGGGGGATTATCCATTATAAAATAAAAAAGAAGGCCTTCGGGCCATTTGGGCTATATAGGCCATAAAAACCCATAAAATCATTAAATTCCCAAAAATCCCATAAAATCTACATAGACAATAAAAAAACTCTAAAAACCCTTTAAAAAGTAATTTTTTTTAATAAATATAAGAATCTTTAAAACCATAAAAACTAAAACAACTCTAAAACAAAAACAAAAAATGAAAACCTAAAAACCCCGAAAATATATAAAAACCTTTAAAATACCTAAAAATCCTAAAAACCATACAAATTCTAAAAAGTGGTTGAAAATCCCAAAACAAACATAAACCCCCTAAATTCCTTGAAAAAAACCTATGTAAACATTAAAAACATAAAAACCTATAAACATTTAAACCCTTTAAAAACCAAATATCAATAAAATATAAAAAAACCTTAAATAACACAAAAAACCTAAAAATTATAAAAACCCCTAAACCTTAAAAAAGATAAAAACCCATAAAACCTCTAAAACATTAAAAAATCTAAAAAACCTTCCAACCCAAAAAAATGTTAAAAATCTCTAAAAACCATTAAAACCCTAAAAATTAAACAAAACTAAAAACTCAAAAGGCCATAAAAAATAGAAAACATAAAAAACCTAATAGCTCTCAAAATCCCTAAACACACTATATAACCCATAAAAATCCTAAAAAATAACTAAAAAACCAAAAAACATAAAATTCCTTTGAAACCCTAAACACCCCAACAAATCCTTAACAACCTAAAACACTTAAAACCCTAAAATATACACACAAAAAACAGTAAAACCCCCTAAAACCATAATAACCTAAAACCCTCAAATTTTTGAAAAACCATAAAATGCCTAAAAAACCTAAAAATCACAAACAATCACTAAAACCATAAAAAAACTTTAAAACCCTAAAAATCCTAAGAAAACCATAAAAACCTAAAAATAATTAAAACCCAAAAAAAACAAAAAAACACCACAAACTCTAAAAAGAGAATAAAACACCTAAAAACCACTAAAATCCATAAAATCCCCTAAAAACATTAAAACCCATAAAACTCCTAAAATCCAATAAAAACTATAAAACCCATTAAACCCCAAACAAAATAAGAAAATTATAAAAAACATGTCAAACCCTAAAAAACTCAAAAAAAACCTAAAACCCAAAAATAACCATAAAACCCCTAAAACCCCTCAAAATCCCTAAATTCATAAAAACCATAAAAATAATAAAAAGAAACTAAAAATATATAAAACAAAAAACCCTAAATAACCTAAAAACACCTTAGAAAACCTTATAAAACTAAAAACACAAAAAAACCTAAAAATGATAAAAACACTAAAAACCCTAAAAACCATAATAAACATTGAAAACCATAAAACCATAAAATATTTAAAAACAATATAAATCTCTAAAAACACAAAAAAAATCCTAGGTACTACTAAAAATTATTTAAACCATTTAAACCGTGAAGTTTTTTAAAAAACCCTAAAAACCCAAAAAACCTCTAAAAAATACATAAACCTAAAATCCCATAAAAACCCTAAAACCATAAATCCTTTAATACAAAAAAAATCCCTTAAATCCCAAAAAACCCATAAAAATCATAAAACACCACAGGAATCCTTAAATTTTTAAATAAAAATAAAACACTGAAAACACCTATGAAAACCATAAAAGACCTAAAATTGCTTAAAACCACTAAAAATCTAAAATTGCTAACCCCCCCCCAAAAAACATAAAATCCCTAAAAACCCTCAAAATCACGAACAACCCTAAAAACCATAATAATCTGAAAAAAGACCAAAAAATATCTAAAATTGCAAAAAACCCTAATAACCATGAAAATTCTTAGTAAACCATAAAAAACTAAAAACACTTAAAACCAACATAAAAAACCTAAAAACACTAAAAACCCTCAAAGACCCTAAAATCCACTAAAACTGTAAAACCCAAAAAACATAAAAACATTAATCCATTAAAATCCCTCCTAAAAATGCTAAAAAACAAAAAAAACCTTAAAATATTAAAAAATCTATAAAACCCTATAACCTTAAAAAACCATTAAAACCCTAAATACCCTCAAAATATCATAATCTCTTAAAATTCCCTGAAATCCTAAACAATTACTAAAAACATCTAAAAATGTAAAACCTGTAAAACCCCTCAAATTCTTATGAAACCCTAAACATATTTAATCATTTAAAACCCCTAAAAACAAAAAAAATGAAAAAACCCCTTAAATCCATAAAAAACCCAAAAAACCCCACAAAAACCGTAAAAACCAAAAAGGCCCATAAAAACCCTAAACCACTAAAAACTCTAAAAACCGATTAAACCCTTCAAAATATTAGTAATCTCAAAATTTCTAGAAAAAACTAAAATTTCAAAAAAAAACCCTAAAACCAAAAAAACCATAAAGCCCTAAAAACCTAAAAAACACCAACAACCCTCAAATACCCTAAAAACCATGAAACCCACCAAAATCCTAAATACCATAAAAATCCTAAAAAATCCTAAAAAATCAGGAAAACATAAAACCCCTAAAAACTGAAAAACCCCCTAAGAAAACCGTGAAAAATTAAAAACATATAAAACAAAACAAAAACCTAAAAAATGATAAAAAACACTAAAACTACTAAAAACACTAAAAACCATTAAAACCCCTAAAACATTAAAACCCCAAAACCATATAAAAACTCCAAAAACCCTCTAAACCCCTAAAATCATTAAAAATAATAAAAACATTAAAAACACAATAAACTCCAAAAAAATCATTAAAACCCAAAAAACCAATAAAACACTGAAAACCCTAAAAAATCATTAAAAACCTAATAACTCATAAATGTACTAAAAGGCCTAAAAACATGAAATGTTTAAAAACCCATAAAAAACTAAAAACCCTATGAAAAGCATAAAACTAAAAAAAATACTTAAAATCCTTAAAAACAAAAAAATCCCTAAAAACCCTAAATTATTATAAAACCCCTAAAACCAATAAAAACCATAAAATCTGTAAAAACCCTGAAAATCCATAAAAATCATAAAAAATCCCTAGAAACCTCTAAAAATGTCAAAAAATCTAAATAAATTCATAAAAACCTAAAAAACATAAAACCCCTAAAAATATAAAAAATAATAAAAACCCTAAATGAAGCAAAAAAAACACTACCCCCAACCATAAAAATCCACAAAAACCATAAAAACACAAAAAATAAAAAAAAAACATCTAAAATCATTTATAAACCCCTAAAAATATAAAAAACTCTAAATACCATGAAAACCCAAAAAACCCCATTAAACCCTGAAAATCCCCACCAAACCAAAAAAACCAATAAAAATCCTAAGATATATAAAAATACCTAAAAGCATAAAAAATTATAATTTCCCTTAAACCCCTATGAAAACCGTAAAATCCTAAAAACAGATAAAACCACAAAAAATAACAATCACTAAAAATCCACAAACCCCATAAAACCCTAAAACCCCTCAAAATCATTAAAAACACTAAACAAATATAATAATTTCTAAAGAATACCTAAAAATAAATTAAATGGTAAAAAACACAAAAACCCTAAAAAACTATGAAAAACAAAAAAAACCTAAAAACCTAAAATCCCTAATAATTCTAAAACCCTAAAACCCCAAAACCCCCTTCAAACCATAAAAAACATATTTTTTAGAAAAATACTTATAAAATTCAGACAAATACCTAAAAATTTAAAAAACCCTAAAACCATGGAAAACACTACAAAAACCTTCAAAATATAAAACACATAAAACCCCCCAAACTTATAAAATGATAAAAACTGTAAAAACATAAAAAATATAAAACCCATAAAACACTAGAATTCCCTGAAATCCCAAAAAACCCATAAAAACTATAAAAACCCATAATCATCTTAAAATCTCTAAAAACAAATTAAACCAATTTAAACACCTAAAAAGTTTTAAAAATCTATATACAACAATAAAACCCTTAAAAATTTGATGAAAAAACCCAAAATAAACCCAAAAACACATAAAAACCCTAAAAACCCTAAAAGCCACTACAAACCCTCAAAATCCCTACAAAATAAAAAATATTAAAAATATTAAAAATTCCATAAAAATGACTAAACAAATAAAATATATAAAACTCATAAAATACTTGAGAAAAATTTGAATATATAAAAACCAATAAAACCCCTATAAAAAAAAGAAAAAATGTTTAGAACCATAAAACCCCTCAAAACCCTAACAACCCTCAAAATCTATGAAAACACTAAAAACAGATAAAAATATTTACAGAGACCTATAAATCCCTAAATATATAATAAACCATAAAAAAAGAAAAAAACCTAAGATAACCATCAAAACATAAATCACTTAAAAACCTTAAGGAACTGAAAAAATTTAAATACCCTAAATACCACTAAAATCCATAAAAACTCTAAAAACCAGAAAAAACCCAAAAACCCATAAAATACATTAAAAAATACTAGAACTCTAAAAACCCTTTAAACCATTAAAAACATTAAAAACTATAAAAAACTTATTATTCTCTAAAAACTCAAAAAAACCATAAAGACCCAAAAAAATAATAAAACCCATAAAAACACTAAAAACAAAAAAAATCACTAAAATATGTAAAAAAAACATTAAAATCCTAACACATTCCCTAAAAAATAAAAAAACCCAAAAACCTTGAAAATTTATAAGAACACCTCAAAAATAAATAACAATTAAAACCCCAAAAAACCTAAAAATAAAAAAAAATCCAAAAACCCCACGAAACCTTTAAAACCCCTAAAAACCTTAAAACCCTACAATCCCATCAAACCCTTAAAAATAGGAAAAAAAAATTAAACCCCATTTAAACCCCTAAAAATGTAAAAACAAATGCTTAAAACCCCATAAAAACCATAAAAACACATAAAATTATTCAACATCCCAAAAATACCAAAGACAATAAAAATTCTAAAAAATACATAAAACCCCCTAAAAATTAAAAATTCCTAAAAACCCTGAAACACCTTAATAAAATCATTAAGACCAAAAAAACACTAAAAACCCTAAAACCCCCCTAAAACCCCTAAAAACACAATAAACCTTGAAAATCCCTAAACCCATAAAATACTATAAAAATCATATAATATACTTATAAATCCCTAAAAACATTCAAACCCCTAAAACCCTAAAACCCATAATAAATCCCTAAAACCCAAAAACAATTAAAACCCCAAAATAACTTCAAAAATTGAAAACACCCTAAAAGACCCTAAAGACCCCCTAAAAACATTACTACCCATGGAAATCATAAAGGTCCCTAAAACCCCATAGATACCCTAAATAATCACTAAAAAATATAAAAATATTTTGAACCCCAAAAATGTTAAAAAACTATAAAAACCATAAAACCTTTAAAACTCAAAAAACGCCACTAATAACCCAAAACACAAAAAAAATACTAAAAACTGTAAAAACCCAAAAATTCCTTAGAACCCAAAAACCAATAAAAATCCTAGAAAATCCCCAAAAAATCCCTAAAAATGTAAAAACTCGGAAAATACCTAGAAAAACATTAAAATTTTAAAAACACCCTAAGAACCAAAAAAACCTTAAAACCCTAATAAAACCTAAAAATTCTAAAAATCATAAAATCACCTAAAAACATTAAATCACCTAAGAAAAAAAACCATAAAAATCCCCTAAAACTCTAAGAACCCTTTAAACCCATAAAAACTTTTAAAAATATAAAAACCCATAAATCCCATAAAACCAAAAAAATCCTATGAACTCAAAAAACGAAGTAAAAAAATTAAACCCTCTAAAACCCACAAAAACATAAGAGAACATTTGAATACTAAAAATCACAAAAAATATACCTAAAACCCCTCTAAATATATAATTCCCTAAACACCTTAAAAGTTATAAAAATCCCTGAAAATCTAAAAAAAATGTTAAAAATTCTAAAACCCTAAAAACAACTATGAAAACATTAAAACCTAAAAACACTTAAAACCCATAAAACCCGTACAAATGAAAAAAAAACCATTAAAAACCCAGAAAACCATAAAAACTATGATTATCCCTAAAAGTTCTAAAAACCATAAAATCCTAGAAAACCCTAAAAAGGTAAAAAAAAAATACCCATGAAAACTGCTATAAAAACCTTATCAACCTAAAACCACTTAAACACCAAAAAAACAAAGCCAGAAGATGGCTCAAGGACAGGAGTCCGACAAAGATGGAGATCATGCTTAGCCTCTATCCATGACACCCCCCTTAAAGTAAGGTAGAGTTGGCTCCGGCTCTGCTAGAGCTATGTGGTCATAGGGAGATTTTACAACTATGTAAATGTCCACCCTCAATGTCTGATGCAACTCGCGATGCACCAGAGGCTTCTGGATTGAAGCTTAACTTTGAGGAGGCGATGAAATCAGTGACTTATTTTACCTTTTCTGATTTTGATGCTCCCTCTCCTGGTCAATTTATTCAGAAGGGGTGGGTGGCTCATGTCTTAGATAATCATGAGGTAGTTGAGTAAAGGCTCAATCTCTTCCACTTCTCCGTCATTGACAGGGTGTTGAATTCGAAGGGTGAGTGACTTTGGAAATTTGATGACCTCACTAATTGGATCAAGGATATCTTGGGTTTCATTTAATGGTGGATGACTGCTACGGGGATAGGGTACTACCACATCATCTTCCCATCAGACAAATGTATATGACAAGCATGGAGATTTGGCTCTCTCAATTTCAAGCCTGGCCTCCTTCAAATTCAGGAGTGGGATCAGAACATTTATCCCTTGAATTTCAAGAATACCTCTACGCAGGTATGGATTCGTATTTGTAAGCTATGCTAGCTCTATTGGTACCCTCGGATTCTATGGGATATTTCTTCCACGTTGGGATTTCCTATATGAATTGATAAGGAGATGGTCAATCCAAAATATGGACACTATGATCGTGTCCTTTTTGAAGTCGATTTAGCATCCATGCTGGTTGAGGAGATTTTTCTCAACACAACTAAGGAAAACGCCATGTTGGAAATTCAGTATGAGTGAAAGAATCAACTTTTCCTTCACTGAAATATAATTGGGTACCTCATTTATGACTTTTGAAGATTGAAGGTGTGTTCCAATTGCAAGATTAAAGGGCATGATGTTGACTCCTTCAATAGTAATCATGGAGCTGGAGTAGGGAGGATCAAACCCCATGTTTCACAGGTACCCATGATCCCTATGCCTGGACAGACCTTTGCCTCCACTCAAATACTACTAGTGTAATCTCACAACCAGGGTCCCTCTATTTTGGTGAACTTTGTGGGGCCTCTTGTCGAATTTCCCAATGAGGTGTTGGTGGTGGATGACACCTGCTACCAGGAGTCACCCCCTCATATGCTGGAAGTGGCTTCAAGGCCTAACTTTACCTCTTCACACACCATCTCGAAGATGACTGATGATGCATCTTTAGCCCCACATCCTCTAGTGTCTGGTACTAGTAGGTCTCACATCCCAACTGGGATAGCTATCACCCCTCTTTCTGGCTTGCTGGCTGATTCGGTATCTGCTGCCTTGGGACCTACTACTTCCACCATCCATGGCGCTATGGTGGGCAAGGCTGGGGAGACTTCTCTGGAATCACCTATCCTGGAAGCTGAATCATGTAAATCTAAGAATTACTACTCTCCTGAGGCTACCATGCTGGTGAATAATTACTCATTTATGACTATGTCCTCTGGTAAGGCCGTCGGGTGAAACCCGACAAGGAATGCATCGCCTAAAGAACTTTTCCCCCTGAATAGATTCACCCCTCTCTATGGTAGCTTCTGGGTTGACGTGGCTGAGGATTAGACTAGGGAGGCTACATATTGGTTGGAAGGATCCTCCAAGACTATTGTTGAGTATCTGCTCTATGAGGATGTTCTTAAATCTCTAGATGGTCCGAAATACTAGATCTCTGACGCCACCTATCCTTCTCCTAAGAAGAACCCCTTTATAAAACATAAGAATAAGGGGAATAAAGGTAAATGAATAGGTAGTGCTTCTTATTGTAAACATATTCTATGTGAGAGAGGTGTCCCCCGCCTTAATTAATGAGGATAATTTCTTAAAATTTCCAAGGGATTGGGAACCCTCCCACTCCTCAGCCCTTAGGCATTTTCTCTCCTCTCATAGGCCCACGATTATTGTAATCGCTGAACTGATGATCTATTTTGATAACTGGATGGGATTCAAATGGGTTAGCTTTAGATACTCCTTTGTTGAAAAGGATTCTAATGAGAATATCCTAGACACCTTATGGGTGCTGAAGCAAGATGACATCCAGCTACTGTATTTGGACTTGATTCTGCAAATCATCACCTTGTCTGTTGGCTTTAATGATCCCTCTTCCTCGCTCTTCTTTTTGTATACTTGTTTCTCATACACAAGGAGAAGGGCCCTATGGGAGAAATTGGCTCACTTGAATGAGCTCATCGGGATCAACTGGACTGTAATTGGAGAATTCAATATTGTCTTGCACCCAGATGAGAGGATTGGTTCCAACTTCTCTCGTTCAGCTACTAAGGACTTTTCCTACTACTTAGATACTTGTGACCTCATGTAAGTTCCTTTTGAAAGAGCCTATTTTACATGGGGAAGATTCACTGTTAATGGAAGGCAAGACAGAATGTTGTACAAATTCTTATATAGAATCAGTGATTTGAATGCTCCTTTCGATGTCTTTGGATTTACTCTTCTCAATTTTAACTCAGATCAAAATCCTCCAATTGCTTACTTCTCGATGGGTTCTCCAAGGTCATCACCCCTACCCTTCAAATTCAATAATTCCTAGATTATGGTTCTGGACTGTAGGGAAATTGTCACCAATGGGTGAAGTAATGATTTCTATGGCAGTCATTGTTTTATCTACAAGATCAAAATGATCAAAGCCTTACTCAAGGAGTGGATCAGGAACTGCTTCTTTGGGTTGGATATTGATATTTGGGAAGCTAAACACCAGCTTTCCTCCATCCAATCCTCGAACCAGCATTCATTTATACCCACTCGAGTGGAGTTGTAGCTCCATTCCAAGATATAGGATCTTCAGGCACTTAAGGAGAATATGGTTAAAAATAAATTAAATGTTAGATGGCTCAAGGATGGGGATCAAAAATCCTAATTCTTCCACTGGTTTCATATAGTGAAAAAGGTTAAAAAGTTATTAAAATAGTCTGTATCTACGGTTCTACCTTCACTTCAGAGGATGGCATCTCCAATGATGTTGTTGATCACTTCAAGGGGGAGTATAATGAAGATGGTGGTGTTTATATCATTGATGAGCAGCAGAACAAAGCTTTAACGAATTACACCTTTGAGGAGGAAATCAGGGCTGCTTTGTTTTCTTCAAACATGGATAGTACAGCGAGACCGGAGGGATTATCTAACAGGTTTTTTATGTACTACTGGTATATCATGCATACATACATCACCAATGATAATAGGGAATTATTCCCATCAATCTAATTCCCACATGGTGTCAACTAAAATTTCATCACCCTGATTCCCAAACGGGACAATGCCATGGATATTGGTGACTTCCATCCAGTGGCTATCGGGAATACTATTCCCAAAATCATCAACAAGATTCTGGTCATGAGAATTGAGAAATTTGTTGGAGAGATACTTACCCAAAATAAAATTGGGTTTCTTTCGTGGAGAAGTATCTAGAGCATCCTTTTGACAACCTCGTAGGGAATCAATATCATGAACAAGCATTCCAATCATGGAAGTGTTTCTCTAAAATTTAAATCTCTAAGGATTTAGACACTATCATGTGGAGTTTCATTTTTTAGGTTCTTCCAAATACGGTTTCTCAAACATCTTCATCAAGATGGTCACATATTAAGTATTTTTTGGGTCTCTGTCCTCATTAATGGCTCTCCTAAGGTGTTTTCACCTTCTCCCATGGGGTCAACAGGGAGATTCGCTCTCAAAAATTCTCTTCGCGATCACTGAAGATTACTTGAATAAGTGCCTCATGGATTTAAGGCAGGCCATCCTCTTCAATCCAATTAAGGTAGGGAGAGATCTTCATGTTCCTCTCACCTGCTCTATGTTGATGATATCCTCCTATTTGGGTATGCTGACAAACAAACTTTTTCCTCAATCCAGATGATCTTCCAACACTATGAATGCATGGCGGGGCTATCCATCAGTTAGAATAAATCAACTATTGTCTTAGAAGATTGGGTCTCCCATACTACGCAAATTTCCATTGCATGGTACCCTAGGGTTAAGAGAGGATCGCATCCTTTTTATTACCTTGGCATCCCATCTTCTGGGGAAGAGTCAAGATTTATCACCTTGAGATCATTGTCACTAGAACCAGTCAACAACTAGCTAAATGGAAACGTAAGTGCCTCTCGCAAGCTGGAAGGGTTTGCCTCATTAATTCAATTATCACCTCTATGTTCACATATGTTTCCTCTATTTATAGGTGGCCAGTCAAACTTACCAAGGATCTGTAAGAAAAAATCAGGAACCTTTCATGGACGAGATGCATTAGAGAAAGGAAACTAATTTCGGTGGCCTGGAAAGAATGTACTAATCCAATTGACATGAGGGGCTTGGCAGGAAGGATCTCAGAAAGTTAAATGATGCACTCCTTACCAAATTTACTTGGGGATTTTTTAAATCTAAGGATGGGGGCCTTGGTTTTACTCGAGAGAGGTTTGTGATTTAGCTCTGTGATGAGTTCATATGATACTTTCCTTCCTCTATTTGGCCAACAATCTGTGATTCATACAAGGGAATCATTTCTAACTCAAAATGGATCATCTCTATGCACTCGGATTTGAATGCTTGTTCCACACCCTGGATTGATGGGCCTCTGTGGGAATATATGAATCCCCATGCTGGCCTTAGAAGCTTTTCCATCGCAGGTTTTATTCAACAACTGGAAGAATTTGAGATACTCCTCCCACCTAAAATAATTATAAAAATTCAAAAATACACCTTTGTTGATAATGACACCTTGATTAGGAAACCCAACCTCGTTGGGAAGCTTAATACTAAGGATTACTATGAGTAAAAATGTGCTTGGGGATCCCCTTACTTAACCTGGATCTCCAGCTTTAGGAGGAACTTCATCCCCCCAGCCAACCACCTGCTTCTTTGTAAAATGTGGAAAACATGATGCCCCTGTAGAATCAGCTGCAAAAAGCTGGGCATAGCCTGGACTCTATTTGTTTTCTCTGTTAATGTAATGAAGAGACTACTCAACAGACCTTCCTCCAATATAGGTTTGGTGCTGCACTCTAGAGATACATGCAGCAGATGTTTGGGTTTCCACTTTTCCTTGATAGGCCTCTCTTCGATCCTCTGGGCAGCCTGACTAGCTGGGCTTGTAGCGATCATGTGCGTCACTTCCTGCTTGTCACTGCCACTGCCACCATTTCTTATATTTGGACCGCTCAGAATGTAGTTTCTTTAAACATGAAGTGGAACTCCTTCTATAGAAGTGTGGTGATGATTCATAAGGCAGTTTATGTGGCACCTCACATTCACACAAGCTCGATGGAGAATGATGTAAATGACCACATTATCCCTCGGCTGCTTGGTGTCTCTGGCAGGGCCAAAATACCACTAGTTCTCAGGTTTATCCACTTGATCCCTCCACTACCCTAATGGATTAAGGTTAACATGTATGGTGGGGATCTGGGCACGCCGGGTCTTGCTAGTTGTTGCAGGGTCTTCCGCACCTATCGGGGCTTTGTCAAAGGATGTTTTCACTACTTCATTGGTGATGGGTGCTCCCTTGAAGATGAAATGTGGGCTATGATGAAGGAAATTAAGTATGCCATCCAATTTGGATGGAGATTTCTCTGGCATGAATTTCACTCTTTTCTTGCGGTGAATTCCCTCAAGAATAGATCCAGGCGCAACCCCTGGAAGATTCTCCCTCAATGGGTGGAGTGCCTTACCCTCTTTCAAAGGCTGAACCTCAATATGACACATTCCTATCAGAAGGAGAACGCGGTTGAAGATGCCCTTTCCAAGTAGGTTTTCATGGAGAGGTGCTCGACGTGGTCCTTCATCGCCCTTTCTACATGCTCTCTGCTTGTGGAATCTGATTTGAAGGATGAATTTCATACCCGATTATGTAATCCCTCTATGTAATGTTTTTTTGTTCTATTTTCCTTTTTTAAAAATTTTGGGGGACCAAGCTAGCCTAGTATCGAGCCTTCCTTGCCCTAAAAAAACTAAAAAACTCTAAAAACCGTAAAAGACCCTAAAATGCCTAAAATATTCTAAAAGCACTAAAACCGTTAAAACATTAAAAAACTGAAAACCCCATAAAAACCCTAAAAACAATAAAAACATTAAAACCATTTAAATCCCTAAATATGTTTACAATATTTTGAAAAAATTAAAGTGCCAAAAACCCCCCCAAAAACCCATAAAATCCTCTAAACCATTAGAATTTAAAATAACCCTAAAAAACATAAAATCTTAAAATTGGAAAAAAATATATTAAATACATAATAAACCCTAATAAACCTGAAAACCCCAAAGAAAAAAATAAAAAACTAATAAACATAACACCCCTAAAAATGTAAAAAAATGTTTTATGCCCTAAAACCGCCAAAATACCCTAAAAACAATACAACCCCGAAATCCGTTAAAAACCATAAAGCCCCATAAATTCACTAAAATGCATTAAAAAAACTAAAAAAATTTAAACCCCTAAAATTTTAAAAAATATCTATAAAACATTGAAACCCCTAAAAAATCAAAAAGAACACTAAAAACCAAAAAATCCAGAAAACCCTAAAGCACCTCAAAATCCATAAAAAACCTAAGAACCAAAAAAATCCTAAAAAACCCAAAAAAATCACTAGAATATAAAAAACACTAAAAAATCATAGAAAACCTTAAAAACCTAAAAGCGATTGAACCCGTAAAAGACCTAATAATGTTTAAAAACCCTACAAAACCCAACATCCCTAAAACCCCAAAAAACCCTCAAAATACCAAAAAAATCAGAAAACACCATAAAAATCCAAAAAAAACCCTGATAATTCCCAAAAACTACTAAAAGTCCATAAGAAAACCTGAAAAACCAAAAAACACCAAAAAACTCTAAATAAAAAAAATGATAAAACCCATAAAAAACTAAAACCATAAAAACCATAAAAAATACTTAAAACCATAAAAACCCTTAAAACACATAAAACCCCTTAAAGCCACTAAAAACTCATAACCCCTTTTAAACCCCTAATAATTTTAGAAAACTATAAAAACCCTAAAAAATGCTAAAAACTCAACAAAAACCCCAAAAATCCAAAAAAACCATAAAAAAACTAGAATCCATAAATAACCCTAAAACCCCCCAAATCCCAAAAACCCCTAAAAACAAAAATATCATAAAAATACCTAAAGCGCAATAAAAATTTAAAAACAATAAAAACCCCAAAAAAAACTAATAAAATATTAAAATCATACAACAAATTAAAATCCCAAAAAACCTAAAAACCCTAAAAACCATAGAAAAACCGAAGAAACTTTTAAATCCATAAAAATAATAAAAATACCTAAAAATACATTACAATCAATAATAACATAAAAACCATAAAAAAACAAAATAATCCTAAGAAAAATCTAAAATCCTAATACAACATAAATCCCCTAAAACCCTAAAAACTCTAAAAATATAGAAAACCCTAAAAACACTAAAAGCCCCTAAAAACAAAAAAAAAATATGAAAAAATATTAATACCATAAAAACCCATGAAAAAACTTAAACCTATAAAAACCCTAAAACCCTTTAAACTCCTAAAAACATTAAAACACATAAAAATATTAAAACACTAAAAAATTTAAAATCCCTAAAAACCCTAAAAACCATAAAAATGATAAAAATCCTAAAAGCATCAAAATCCCTACAAGCCCAAAAAAAATACTATAAAATCACTAAAATTCCCTAAAAATGTAAACAATCCAAAATCCATGAAAAACCCTAAGAAAACATTAAAAATCCAAAATCACTTAAAACCACAAAAAACCATTAAATATGATAAAAACCTAAAAAACCCAAAAAAAAAACCCTAAAAATCCCCTAAAAATCCCTAAAAACCCTAAAAATCAAAAAAAATAAATCAAAAATCTTATAAATACCTAAAACCTAAATAAAAATTTAAAGAACAAGGTTAATCCTTAAAAACCATGAAAACCAAAAATCATTTAAAATATCTAAAAACGTAAAAAATGTTAGAAATTATAAAAGACACTAAAATCCTTAAAAACCCCTAAAAACCATAAAACCCATAAAAATTATACAGAATCCAAAAATACATAAAAACCCTAAAAAATCCACTAAAAGTCTAAAAACCATTTAATCCCATAAAAAAATTAAAGAACTCTAAAACCCAAAAAAAACTCTAAAACCACTAAAAAATATTCAAAATCATTAAAAACCCTAAAAAACATAAAAATTCTACCAAAATGAAACAAATTCATAAAAAGATAATAACCCACAAACCCCTACAGCCCTATGAAAACAATAAAACATAAAAAAAACTAAAACCCCCTAAAAATTCTGAAAATGATAAAAACCATAAAAACCATAAAACCCATAAAAAATATAATATCCCCAAAAAACCACAAAAACTCTAAAAATCCATAAAACCCTAAAAACCCAATAAAAACTCTTAAAACCATAAAATCCCAAAAAAACTAAAAACTGTGATAAAAACCAAAAAAAATAAAAACACCCAAATAACCCTCTAAAACTCTAAAAGACTTCAAAATCCATAAAAATAAAGAAAAATTATAAATAATACATTGAAATCCATAAAAATGTAAAACAAAATAAAAGCCCAGGAAACCCCGAAGAGGACCCTAAAAACCTAAAAACACATAAATCCCCTAAAAAACAAAAAACACTAAAAAAACATAAAAGAGCCTAAAAATCCCCCAAAATACCTACGAAAACTAAGATCCATAAAAAATCGAAAAAACACTAAAAATCCCTAAAAATATTGAATACACTTAAAACCACTAAAATTCTAAATATGTTAAAAATCATAAAAATACCAAAAACACTAAAAACCATAAAACCATAAAAATATTTAAAAACTCTAAAAATAATAAAAACCATTTAACACTGTAAAAATCATTAAAAAACCTAAGAAACCATAAAACCCCTAAAAACTATAAAAACATAAAAACCCTCGAAATTCCAAAAAAAATCTATGAACACATAACATTCCTAAAAACACCCTAAAAAACACAAAAAAAAAAGTAAACCACATTAAAATCCATGAAAACCCTTAATAAACCCTTAAAAACATAAAAAAAATCTAAAAACCTAAAAAATCCCATAAAGAGCCTAAAATCCATAAAACCATAATTTTTTTGAAAACCCCAAAAAATCACTAAAAACATAAAACACCCAAACCATGAAAACCCCTAAGAAAACTTAAAAAAATAAAAACCATGAAACCCCTAAAAACATGAAAATGCTAAAAACTCTTATAACCCCTAAAAATACCCTAAAGACACATAAAACCCATAAAAACTCAAAAATCCTTAGAACCCCAAAAAACATAAAATCATATGAAACCACTATATAATCTAAAAACCATATAAACCACTAAAAACATTTAAAAACTCTAAAGACATTAAAAAACACTAAAAAATAAAAAATACCCTAAAACCCAAAAAAAATAAAAACTTAAATATCCTAAAAAGGCCTAAAACCCATCTTAAATCCATAAAAACCATAAAACCCCAAAATTTCCAAAAAATTGAAAAAAATACCTAAAAATGTAAAAACCCATAAAACCATGAAACAACCTTAGAAACCCATAAAAACACTATAAATCCTCAAAAACATAAAAACACAAAACCCCTATAAAAACCTAAAAATATAGAAATGTTGTAAAAAACATAATAACTCTAAAAAGAATTAAAACCCCATGAAAACAATAAAAATCACTAAAAATATAAAAACCATTTAAACCCCTAAAAATTTTAAAACTATGCAAACCATTAAAAAAATTAAAAAAAATCCCTAAAACCCAAAGAACAATAAAAACCCAAAAACCCAAAAAAATCCCTAAACTCCTAAAAACAATAAAAAATATAAAAAATACCCAAGAATCCCTAAAAATGTAAAAAACCACACAAATACTGAAAATTTTTATGAAAAACATAAAAACCAAAAAACACTTAAGAAAACTAAAAACTAATAAAAACCCTAAAACCAAAAAAACATAAAAACCCACAAAATAATACTTAAAAAACCTAAAAACAAATAAAACCCTTAAAATCACTAAAAATATCTAAAAGGGTATGAAAAAGTAAAAACCCTAACCCCCCCCCATAGAAAATCCAAAAAACCAAAAAACACTTACAACACCTAAAAATCCTAAAAATCTCTAAAAATTGTAAAAACCCCTAAAACCATAAACCCCTAAACCCCCTAAAAACCATAAAATGTAAATATCGATACAAACCTAAAAAACATACTAGATAATATAAAAACCCTTCAAACCCCTAAAATCATTAAAAAATATAAAGAACACTAAAACCCCCAAAAGACTCAAAAAAGAACCTAAAAACCCAAAAAACCTATCAGAACCTAAAAATCCCCAAAACCCCTAAAAATACCTAAAACCCCAAAAAATAATTAAAATCATAAAAAATACCTAAAAATATCTATAATGCTAAAAAACCCTAGAACCCATGAAAACCCAAAAGAAAACATTAAAAACCTAAAAACACCTAAAACCCCTAAAACCCCTAAAATTTTGTAAAACCCCCAAAAAATATCTAAAAATTCCGTAATACCTAAAAAACCTAAAAACCCTAACAAAACCTTAAAAACCCAAATACACTTAAAATCCCTAAAAACCAAAAAATGATAAAAACCCAAAAAAATACATTAAAAATACTATAAACCAAAAAACACCTAAAAACCTTAAAATCCATTAAAACACTACAACACAATGAAAATTATAAAAACACGTTAAAACCCTAAAATTTTAAGAAAACTATAGAAAACCCTAAATCAATAAAAAACAAAAAAACCTCTAGAACCACCAAAAACCATAAAATCCATAAAATTACTAAAAACCCTTAAATTTCTAAAAATCCATAAGAACCATAAAAAACCATAAAAATAAAAGATATCGATAAAAATAGCAAAAAAATGTAAAAAATTATAAAAACCAGGAAAAACGACTAGAAAACTATAATGAGATAGAAACTCTTAAAACCCACAAAAAAACATAAGAAATGCTAAAACCCCTAAAAATACACAAAATCCCTGAAAGACGTAAAAACCATAAATATAATAAAGAATCCCTAGAAACCCCAAAAAATATAAAAAAATCCACAAAAACATGAATACCCCTAATAAAACATTAATACACAAAAAACACTATTAACCCCAAAAAACCTAAAAATTCTAGAAACCCTTAAAATCCTAAAAGACCCTAAAAACCGGAAAAAAAACCATTAAAACCCTAAAAACCTTATAATACCCTAAAAACACAGAAAATCCTAAAAACTGACTAAAAAGTTAAAAAAAAACCTTTAAACCAATATAAACATTAAAAAATATTAAATTAAAACAACATTAAAACCTAGAAACCCTAATAAACTATAAAATCCCTAAAAACCCGTACAAACCCTAAAAATAATAAAAATTGTAAAAAATGCCTCAATATCCATAAAAATGTAAAAAACTGTAAAAACTCTCAAAAAATCCAAAAAACCCATAAATTTTAAAAAAACCTTAAACCCCTAAAAATAATAAAAAACCCCAAACCCCAAAAAATCCTTAAAAACCCTAAAAATCCCTAAAAACACTTAAAACCCATAAAAATCCTAAAAAACATTAAAAATCCCAAAAAATGCTAAAAATCCTAAGAAAACATTTAAAAAATAAGAACACGTAAACCCCTTACAACAGTAAAAATACTAAAAACCCAAAAAACAATAAAATACCCTAAAACCCCTAAAATCTATAAAACCCATAAAATCTTAAAAAACCCAAAAACAAAATAAAAATTCTAAATATTCATTAGAAACCCTAAAACCTCTTTAAACCCATAAAAATGATAAAAACACTAAAAACCATAAAAACTGTAAAAAAAAGAAGAAAACCCAAAAAACCAAAAAAACTATAAAAAGCCTAATGAACCCATAAAAACCCTTAAAATCCCTAAAACATAGAAAATTCCAAAAAAACCAGAAAATCCCTAAAAAGATAAAATCCCTAAAAAACCTAAAAACACCTAAGAAAACCATAAAAACATAAAAACAATTAAAACCCCAAAAAAACCTATAAAGTCTAAAACACATGAAAATCCCTAAAACCCTAAAAACCATAAAATTCCAAAAATCCCTAAAATTAATAAAAAAATACTAAATAACCTAACAAACCCTAAAAACTATAAAAAAATGTTAATAACCAAAAAACATTTAAAAACCTTAGCAAAACATTAATACTCTAAAAATGCCTAAAACCCCTTAAAATCCTAAATACACTAAAAGCTAAAAAAATTAAAATAACCCAAAACCACTAAAATCCCTTTAAAACCAAAAAAAACCATAACAACTATATAAAAAATTATGAAACAATAAAAATGATAAAAACCCACTAAAAACTCCAATAACCATTTATATCAAAAAAACGATAAAAAAATCTAATAAACTGAAAAACCCTTGAAAACTATAAAACCTAAAAACAAAAAAAACCATAAAAACTAAAAAAATAATAAAAAAACAAATCCCATAAAACTTAAAAACCATAAAAATCCTAAAAAAATCCATAAAACCATAAAAAATATAAAAAACTCTAAAATGCCTGAAAACCCTAATAAAACCATTAGAAAATAAAAAACATGAAACTTCTAAATGCTGAAAAATTCTAAAAACCCTATAAATAATAGAAACCTCTAAAACATTAAAATGAACTAATAACCCATAAAACCTTATAAAGCCATTAAAACTCTAAAAACCCTTTAAATCCCTAAAAACTATAAAAACTCTAAAAAATATTAAACCAAATAAAAAATAAAAAACCCTAAACCCCTATAATTCTCTAAATTCCCTCGAAATCCCTAAAAACTAAAAAAATAAAAACCCAATCAAAACCCACTAAAAATCCATAAAAACATAAAATCCACAAAAACCCTAAAACTGTATGAAAACCGTAAAAACATTAAAACAATTAAAACCCCTAAAACCCAAATTACGTTAAACCCCCTAAAACCCTAAAACCCTAAAACCTTAAAAAACCTAAAAACCCTTATAATATCTAAAGACCCTAAATGCCATCAAAATTCTAAAATATCCCTAAAAATCCAAATAACAGAAAAAAACCTAAAAACCTGAAAGATCGTAAGAAGACCTTAAAAACCAAAAACACTTAAAACAACTAAAAACATAAAAACCCCTAAAAGAACCAAAAAACTACTAAACACACAAAAAAGTAAAAAAATAAAAACCCTAAAAACCCTTAAAAACCTTAAAACCACTGCAAACTCAAAAACCCCTTGAAAACCCAAAAAATCTGAAAAACTTTAAAAAACATTAGAACAAAACAAAAATTTTAAAAACCCAAAAAACCATATAACCCTAAAATTCCTAGAAACCCTTAAAATCGATAAAACATGGAAACCCCATAATAAACCCATAAAACCCTAAAACACATAAAACACAAAAACATAAAACTGGTAAAAACAAAAAAACAATAAAAAAGTCATAAAAACCTTAATAACTCCAAAAAACATAAAAAACATAAAAACCCATAAAAACCCTAAACAGCCACTAAAAAATCTAAAACCACTTTAATCCCAAAAAAACATTAAAAAATATAAAAAACCATAAAATTCATATACAAACTAAAAAAATAGTAAAAACATTAAAAACCTAAAACCCTAAAAAACCATTCACACTATAAAAATCCCCAAAAACCCAATAAAACATATAATTCTAAAATAGCCTAAAAATACCAAAAAAATAAGAACCAAAAAATTCATAAAAACACCAAATAAAAATATAAAAATCTAAAAACACATAAATCCCATAAAAATCTTGGATCACTAAACCACCTAAAAACCCCTAAAAACACTCAAAATCCATGAAACCCCTAAAAAACCAGAAAAATCTTAAAGATAACTGAAAACCCTGAAAAATTTAAAAAACCCTCAAATTCTTTAAAAACATAAGAAAATATTAAAAAATTAAAAACATATAAAACCCCTAAAAACCAAAAAGTGACAAACCCCATAAAAAACCTATAAACTCTAAAATCCCAAAAAAATCCTAAAAACATTTAAAACCCTAAAAACCCGAAATACCACTAAAAACATTAAAATCCTTTTAAACCCCTAAAAATGTTAAAAACCCTAAAAACATAGAAAAAACCATAAACCCAGAAAAACCAGAAAAATGCTAATAACCCCCAAAAATCCTTAAATTACCTAAAACACCTAATCACAAAAAAAATCCCCTAAAAATCCTTAAAAATATAAATATCTCTAAAAATCCTAATAACTCATAATAAAACCATAAAGACTAAAAAAACACTTAAACCCATTTTAAACTAAAAATTCAAAAACCCTAAAAAACAGCAAAACAATAAAACACCTAAAAACTCTCAAAATCTCAAAACACACTAAAAAACATCAAAATCAATAAAAAAATTCAAAATCCCAAAAAACATAAAACCACTAAAAACCATAAAAACGCCTAAGAAATCCATAAAAAACCCTTAAATCCCCTAAAAACCTAAAAAATTTAAAAACCATAAAAGATCGTAAAACGCCTAAAAATACCTATTTTTTTAAACCATAAAAACAAAAAAAAACAACTAAAAATTATAAAAACCATTTAAACCCCAAAAAGTAAAAAACTTATCTAAAAAACCATTAAACCCATAAAAACTAAAAAAACCCTAAAAACACCTAAATACCCCTAAAACCACTCAAAATCTATAAATACCCTAAAAACAATAAAAATCTAAAAAAACCCAAAAAATTCAATAAAATATAAAAAATCTTAAAAACCCTGAAAAACTATAAAAAACCATAAAAATCTAGTAAAAATTCAAAAACCAAAATAAAAAATTGCTAAAAACACTAAAAAAATAAAACCCCTAAAAACATTAAAAACACTAAAAACCCATAAAAACACTAAAAATCACTAAAAACTATAGAAACCATTTAAAAACCTAAAAACATTTAAAAATTTAAAAAACATTAAAATCCAAAAAACTAAAAAAACCCTAAAAACCCAAAGATCCAAAAAAACCATAAAACACTACAAACCTTAACCCCCACAAAATCCTGAAAACCCTAAAATTTCTTTAAAATCCTTAAAATCCACAAAACTCATGAAAATAAAAAATTCCCTAAAAACCCTTAAAATGCATAAGAAAAAAAATTGTAAACACTTTAAAACCACAAAATTAATAGAAATCCTAAAAATACATTAAAAACCTAAAAACCATAAAAATCCTGAAACGACCCAAGAAGAATTGAGAAAAAGGCCTTGGAGTGGCGGCTACTCCTTCCCTTGCATCGCTAGGGTTCTCTAGCGGATCGTCCACCTCCCCCCTTCATCGTGGTCTGACCTTAGTGTATGCGGCTTCATCCTAGAATGACGTCGATGGAGGTTTCCCCTATACATCTTGGCTTCATCGTGTCTTGAAGATTTGGGATCTTACTATGACTTCAGATTGTTCATTGATGGCTTTGGTTCACGTGGAGTTGACTCCTTCTCTCCTGGCATCGGGATTCCTATCTAGCTTCGGTCTGTACTTCGATTTTGGTTTTCCATATCAGTGTATGCCTTTCTAGAAGCTCATTATTGGGCTTGGTGTTCATGACAGCTTCTTTGTCATTCCACTATTTTCCAGATCACATCGCAGCTTTTGTGCATTCATCACCGGCTCCGGGTTGCTCGTTGCTGGATGTGGTGGGTTCCTCCTTGGTTTCGAGATAATGTCGCGGTTGCGATGTTCATGGATTCTGGCTTCGATATCCCAGCTTGATTTCTTCTTGATCTGTCAGTGGTCCTGGTGTGATCTGGTATTCTTGGGCTCATCTCCTTTGGCATGGAGGGGGGAGGCCTTGATTTATGTTTCCTCTGGATTTCTTGTGCTTCATATCTTTTGCTATTAGTGACTTGTTTTGGTTTTTGATTTTTGTGTTTGATGTTGTTAGTTGTCGGCTGCCTTTGATGGAAGGGGATGTGATGGTGAATGTTGTGATCGTGTTTGGATTGAGGCTACAAGAGGATGTTTGTTGCTTTGTGGTGCTGAAGCTGGGTTGATGATGTTGCTGCTTTGGTTTGGTGATACTAATTTCGGGTTCTGATTGGTTTGAAGGTGATATTGGGGTTTTTTCTACTTTTTTCCCATTGTATGCTTTTGGTTTTTTTTATTTTGAGCTTTTTGTGTTTGGGTTGTTTGGGTTTTTTTGGGTGTGGGTCGTTTGACCCCTCCCCTCCCTTGTCTACTCCATCTTATTTATAATAAATTGGGAGGGTCCAGAATAGCCTTACCCTCACATCTACCTTTCCCTAAAAGCACCCCAAGAATCCTTATAAAAGTATAAAACCATAAAAACCATAAAATAGTAAGAAATACTTAAAAACTATATTTTCATCCCAAAATAATTCAGGATACCCAAAATAGGATCTGACACACTTTATATCCCATTTTGATCCCAGGATGGGAACCCCTATACAACAAAATCCATGAAACATAAATGCTTCTCGAACACCTTGCTAGGTTCATTATGGTACACCAGTTTGCTAGCTTGATCAATCACTATATTGGAAGAACTCCATCAATTTTTTATCTTTTTAGTTTTTTTAATACTAAAAAAGGCAATTATCCTTGGCCTTTCTAACTAAAAATAATAGGATAATGAGATTATATCAGATTTCATTTTCAGATGGAAAGGTTTGATCTAATCCTTGAGTATACAGCTTCCCAAGATGATTTGATTTATCTTTTTATAGAGAACCTCCAATGATTTTTTTAATTCAACTAATCCCAATGCGTCATAAAAGAATTTTTTGGGATATCACTATGATTTCTCAAAGAAATTATGATTCCATACAACGAAACAATATCAAGTCGCAAATTATTCCATCATTCTTAAGGAAAAGAGTAGGAAAGGAAAGGTATGTTGCCATAACCCTTAAGTTGGCCTCCGCATCAGATCCAACTCATAAGCCATCACCATAGAAAATGACACCCTCTGGGTATCAATAGAAACTCCATCCTCATCAAGATGAGTCAAGGGAACCATTGAAAAATAAAATTGAGGTGTGAAAGAACAATTTTTACTCATTTAGAGATGATCAAGTCTATGGCTACATTATAGCAATTATGGGAAATGATTTTTTACACCTTTAAAAACCCTAGAGGCTTGACTAGGTAGGACGGAATGAAGAGCTAGATTATTTCCAATTTCACCAAACACTAGGGAAATCCATTAAAAAATGCTTCATCTTCAAATAAATCCTATACAAAATGGTAGACTCTGGGAAAGTGAAGTTGGGAAAACCACAAACACATGTAGCATATGTTTTTACTATAGCTCCTAAGGGAGGATGTGAATTGAAAGAAGTTACTAGAAAAGGGGTAAAATTTAGTAATTATATGACTCAAAATACAACAAACCAATCTCATTGTATCCTCTATGAATAGTTGAAGAAACCGACCACGCCCCAAGGCACTTCTTCTATGATAAAGACGACTGCATCAACATCATAGTCCTCCAAAATGTAATCATTTAAAAAGAATCCTAGCTAGAAGTGTGGGGAGAAAATGAAACTTTAGGATACTATTCCAAGACCAAAAGTGTTCTTGACTCTCTCATAATTTATTCGGTTAGGATTAAAACAAAAGGAGTTTCCCCACCAAGTGGTACCACTAGAATTGATCGGCAATAAAAAAACATCATCAAGCGAGGAATTAATCTTCTATTCCATTAATTTCATTCATTTTATGTATCCCATATATGATGGTGAGTATGGATATGAACTCATGTTCCCCGAATCTGATTGGGGAACTAGAGGAAGAAGCTACATGAGTTGAGGGTATAGGGGAAGATGCTATCATGGTAGAAACCATAATTCTAGTTATGTCCCTATATGGACTATTATAACTATGGAAAATCCTATAATATACCTTCAATGAGTCCAAAAAGAGTAGGTAAATCCCCCTATATATACCAAATTCCACCCTTACCTGATTGTTTTGGAATATCAATCTGAGGGGGTACCCATGTTCATTCACACTCGGCTAGTTAGAAGACCTGTTTGGACTAACCCACCAAGATTATGAGTACCTACAATTACCTTTTTGAGGGTTGACACATCTATGTCCATCATGATAGCCCCTAAAGTGAATCTCCATGTTAATAAGTGCACTATTTTATCCTAGAAATCTTAAATCATAAAACATTTATCCATGGTACCGACCATGTTATCAATCCCATATACCCAAATTTTATCAAAGGACCTCAAGGAAGAATTTGTAGAGGATTTCTTAATCCCTTGGAATTTAATGATAAGGTGTCCACAAATGATTTCAATTGTAAAAAGACATATCCAGTAGAACTCCACATGATTATTGTAATATCACTTCCCTCCTCATTGTCTTGAGAAGATTTTAGGACATTACCTATCCTTAAGAGACATCCCAAAGATTCCAAAGGCTAGTAATAAATTCAAAGGGAATTATTTACAATTAGGGGGTGATTTTTCATTTTAAAAATAAACAACCAAAAAATCATACCATAATCAATTAAACAAATAAATTATACATGGTAAACATGAAATAAAACTCAATAATACCATTTATATCAAAACCAACTCCAAAGAGTACCACAACGAGAGACAAAAAAACAACCAAGTACACAAATAAAACCAATACTCTAAAGCTCAAACCTGCTCCATTCTCCAATCCAAAAAACCACCCAAGTATCACTAAGAACCACTAGATAAGTGTGATAAATTACCATTTCCAATATCTTGATAAAAAAAATCTTCAGAAGAACCAAAGTAAAAAAGTAGGGGTGAGTAATGAAACTCAGTAGTATTTCCCCAAATGACTTCCCTAATCATTCCACTAGGATAGAATATGTTAGCACATTTATATAAAATAGTTTATATAAAACAATTTATAGAAAAATTTATATCATAATATAAAAAAATATATAACAAAACATTTTTCACAAAACAACATCATGTTACATGGAAAGAAACCAAAAAATGTTCTAAAACCATTTCACAAATTCCATTTTGGCATAACACATTCTATTATGCATATCCAAAAATCCTACCATACAAGTGACCTGGACTTCACTATACTCATGATTGGTGAGTTATCCTTTCACAAAGTCATCACTTAGTGAACCATATTGATAGGGGTACATCACACCCTTATTTTTTCCACCCTTTTGATGGAGGTACTTTATACCCTTATCTATCACAATGCATATGAACACTTGACAACCATGCCAAACCCATGCCAAAACCAATTGTGCCAACCCATTTCAATAAAAAAACATTTTTATTGAAAAACATACATAAAACATTTTTCATAAACTAGACAAAATAGTTGAATTTAAAATCCTTATTTAAAATCAAATCAAAAAATATTTAGCACACCAATTCCACAATTTCCACAAAAACTAAAAACCATCACTAAAGAGGGTTTATTACATTATTTGAAGACAAATTTCACAAAAAGAAATAAAGTAAAACAATAAATTTTAAATCAATCATTCGTATTCTAAATAGAATAGTCTAAATTGAAGCAACTTACCTCAGAAATTTGGTGAATGTGACAAACGACATGAAAAAAATCCATGAAATGGGTAGAAACTCCAAACACCCACCTTAGATATCTTTTTCTAGGAATAAAAAATTCAAATATAATCATATTTTAAATCAAATACCTTGTATCTATCCACAACAGTATTAGATATAAGAAACCTAGACCGATGGAGAAATATATCTAATGAAACCCCAGGAAAACCACCAATAATGAGTACTTACATTGAGAATCCTACTTCAAAGCACAAATATAAGCCTTAGGATTTCCTCAAGATCAATGGTGGAAGCCTCTTTATCCTTATATAGGAAGAAGTCCCATGTTAGGGTAAGTACGGGGTAAAAATGAGTGTTTAAATATTAATCCTGACCTAGATCCACTTTTTATGGATCTATTTTTTAAACAGGGAATAGTTAGTTTCACTGTTAGGAAAACCATGTGCTAACCAATCCCTAAATACTACCTCAAGAAGGAAGTTCTCTTGGTTGGATCACATTATTTCCAATTAATACACCAACTATTCCAAATCCCACTATTCATCTTTGAACAATTTCTAATGGGTGGTCGCACGGTTTTTCCAAACTAGACCCTTAATCATGTGCCTACCCAGAGCCCTTTGTCTCGTTGTAGATGGTTTCCTATAAGTGTTTCATAGTTTTCACTAATCGTGCATCATATTTTCACCTTATTGAAAAAGAAAAAATATTCCTAAAGTTCTCCAAAATCTCCCATACATATCCCAAACACTTTATATACATACAAAACAAAAAATAAGGGTAACTTACTAGAAAACAGGGGGCTACATTCTCCTCACTATTGGCCTCATCCATAGAAATTAGAAAACCAACATTTTCCCAAAAGATCTTTATCCATTTTTCTATCATTACCATCTACCATTCCTAATTATTTTCTTGAATATGACCCTGTCGCCACAAAACCCACACTAGAATGATGTTTTTTCCACGCAATACATTCTCTTCTCTATCCACAATCTGCACCAAAATATATTCCATCGAAGAAACCGACTCTAGGTCAACATGATCCCATAGAATCACATAATCAGGATCAAGTTGATACTTTTTCAACTAAGATGCAAGAAACACCTTATGTACCTCACTGAACCATGTTATAAATTCCAACCAATATTCCACCTCATCGTCTTATTCACATATTAAAAAAGGGACTATGTATCAAGGAGATAATTTTACCTACATAAAAAAAAGTTAATTTTCATGCCTTAGAGAGATCCTCAATAACACATGATCTCTCACCTCAAATAACAATTATTGTTGATGATGATGCACATACAATTTGTGACAACTCTAGATATCTCCATCCATTTTCTAATCAAATGAATCTTCTCTATTATTTCATGGACAAGGCTCAGTCCAACTAGTGAGGTCTCACCTATTTCCTCCCAAAAAACTGAAGAATGACAAGGGATCTCATACAACTCTTCAAAAGGATCCATTTTTATTGAGGCCTGATAGATTTTGTTATATGATAACTCTGCTATTGGTACATGATCTTCCCATGAGTCATAAAAAATCCATTACATAGGACCAAAATATTTCTTTAAATGATTGTATCATCTTTTTAAATTTCCCATCTATCAAAGGATGATAATATATTCTCATATTCAATTGATTCCAAAGGTATTTCTATATGTATTTAGAGAAACAAGTTGTAATAATCAAATCTATATTTGATAGGATTGAAACTGGTGTTCCATGTATCTTTACAATTTCATGGACATAGATTTTAGACAAGTCCTCTACCATATGAGATTCATAAATTTTAATTCAATAAGACAACTTTTTGAGCCAATACACTTTCACCCATATGTAATAGTGTTTCCATACCATTATTTGGAGACCTATTACAAAATACATAGTTATCTTCTCACATTTCTAAATAGGAATAGGTAAAGAATAAAACATACATTCATGTCACTAATATTCTGCCTTAACCTGCTGTATGTTATACATATTGAAACAAACCTAGTCACCTAAATTTTAATACTAACCCACTAAAATTGTGTTTTCAATGCCTTATACATATTTTGTATTATAGGATGAACAACCAATCATGAATTGTGGTAAGCATAAAGAAGTTATTACTGAAAAGGCATAGGTACCAAAATCCCATTTCTAAACCATAACACTGAACTATCATCCATTCTACAACTCTCAATGGTCTCCCCGCCATTGATTTTTAATCTCATATAAGAACATTCAACATCATATATATGTACCGCTTTAACCATATTTACCAAATCTGGAACAAACGAAACATGAATGAAGGATGCAAATTGCACCTTATTCTTCACATTCCATGTGAATTTCAACTAGGACCGACATCAACTTCCACTCATCTGAAGATTCTTTTTACAACTAAGAATTAAAAATTTTGGTTAATGAATCTGCTACTGATATTAATTTATCTGATGTATTAATCAAATCATAGAAAAATATTTGGAGATAATCCATCCATCTTTTTTATCTCATCTTCAGATTTCATTATGAAAAAATACATATTTCAATCTCTTAGGATCTGTAAAAATAGTAAATTTCTCACTAAAGAGGTAATGACACCAAGTCTTAAAAGATTGGATGAAAATAGCTAACTCCTAATATTTTGTTGGTTAGTTCTTATCATTAGGGAATAACTATCTTGATCCATAAGAAACAACATGATCTCCTTGTAGGATAACACACCCCTAACATGATCCTAAAGCATCACAATACACCATGTACCCTTGTCCTAATTATGTAAAAATAAATATCGGTGCTAATGTAAGGAGAACCTTTTTCTCTTGAAAATTCTTCTATCATTCCTTTTCCAATATTATTGGAATATTCTTTTTTGTCAAATCTATCACAGGTGAATCTAGTCCAGAGAATTCCCCGACAAAGTGTCAGTAATATCTAGATAGACAAAGGAAACTCTGTATCGTAGAGACGTTCTTCAGAGGTTTCTAAGAGATAATAGCCTATATCTTTTCTATATCCTTAGAAACACATCTTTTAGAGATTACATGGACAAGGAATCACACCTATTATATCCAAAAATCACACTTTCGATAATTTTGTATACATATTATTATCCCTCATGATTCACAACATTGTCGCCAAGTGTTTCTCATGCTCAACCATTGTCCTTGAATACAACAATTTTTCATGAAAAAACGCCACTATAAAAGAATCCAGATACATCTAAAATATCTGATTCATCAATTCCATAAATATTTCTAATTCATTCATAAGACCGAAATCCATCACCACATTTTCATAATGGCTATTTCTACTCTAAAAAGTTGTGTTTGGAATATCCTCCTTCCAAACCCACAATTGTTGATATCATGATCGCAAGTCAATTTTGGAGAACCACTGAGCTCCCCTCGATTGATAAAATATATCATCAATGGATGGAAGTGGATACTAGTTCTTTATCATAACTTGGATAATATTACAATAATCCACACACACCCTTAGAGTTCCATTCATCTTTTTCACAAACAAGAATGGTGATTCCCACAGAGACGTCGTATTCCGAATGAACCCTTTTCTTTTCAAATCTTCCAAAAAAAAATAGCATCCTTAATTATATTGGTTCAATCTGATAAGATGGAAGAGAAATGTGACTGGTCCCCAGAAGGATATAAATAGTAAATTCTAATTCTCTTATAGGTGGAAACTATGGGAAATATTCAGGAAACACATATGGAAACCGATCAACCACTGTTGGAAAACTTTTCTTCTTGATCCCATACATTGATGCTAAGGAAAAAATTCCAACTAGTGTGAGATCATTCCAACTACTTGTTCTAAAAAACATTTTTCACCTTCCTTTACATTCGAATATCCTCAAAAGAGATGGTTGGCGCCATCATCAGTCGTAAAACTGGCCATTCTAGTATAATAGTCGATGTGATCATTGTACGTTGTTAACCAATATATACCTAGTATTTTATAAAAAACATCCATTTAAATCATAGATAAACCCCATCTATGCTTTGATTCATCAACATTAATAGGACATGCTCTACACATAAAGTCTAGACACTCTTTTTGAATAAGGGGAGTTTATTGTTTTATCACATAAGGCATCATCTCAACTTTTAAACCCCTAATGTAACGTCCCGGTTCCGAGTGTCACTCAATGGGTTCCCCAAACCTGGTTCGCCACATGACCTCAAGCACATTTCCCCAAACGCTAGAGGCTACCAACTAGCAGCAAGGGCCCTGGTCTGATAGTGGGGAAACTATGCCCTCATTTTTTAAAGTGTAGCGCAGTGGAATAAAATAAAAAGAATACAAAAAAAGCTGAAGTAATAAACCATACACATTTAATATAACAACTGCAGTAAAAGATAACCACCCAGTTATATAGATATGGATATGATGCAACATGTCTCAAGTTCTAAGAAAACAACCAGAACATGTTACATAGCAGTACAATACAATGCAGAGTATAACAAATCAAAACAAAATAGTCAATATCATCGTGAGCATGAGCCCGGTCCCATGCTCCCCTACTCCTCAGTAGAAATCAAGTACCTGTATAAGGACCCTTGCCCATATCTACACCTGCAGAAATGTAATATTTTTGGGCTAAAAAGCATGACCCAAATAGGGTGTGAGAAATAAATCCTAGTAGGCACCCACCAAAGGCTCGTGCTCAACTGCGTGTAAACATTCTACAACAATGCTCAAAAGTAATGCAATAAACTAAGTAGTACTCAAAGTAACTAACTTAACCAGTTATATTTACATTTTAATATCCATATAATCATTTAATTTAAAATATCACCACATTGAATATTCTAAGTAAACAGCCAATGTTCCCAGACACGTAAACCCCTACCCTCAGGTAAAGAGAGTCCAAACACAGGAATCTTCTCACAGGCATACGGATATTGTCCACCGGTGTAAGAAGTGTCACCCACAGGCATAGAATCAACTGCCCACATGCACAGAAGAAGTTCCCCACGGGATAAATAGTACAGTTCCCACCGGCTAATCACAGCACTACCCTCAGGCTAAACAGGTAATCGGGCCATGCCCAACATGTAAACAAGCACTACACAATCCATTCCTCTCAAGTAAATTCTACAATCATTAGTTTAAAGGCATGCCCTCATGTATTCTGGCCAAATGGATAAACAGAAGGATGCACCCCCGAGGTCATCATGGATCCAAGCAACGATCCCAAACAGCAGTTTATTATTTCAATTAATTACCTATTCAATTATAGTTATTTAATGTAGCTATGGACTCATCCACACGGCACCCCAACATGGGTTCATGGAACAACAATACAAAAAAATGCAAAATATTTGGAATATAAACACCAAACCACCTACCTAAAACACCCCCGATCAGTATACTCGAACGACATTCCACGAATCATCCTAGAACGAGGTAGATTTGAGGTGAAAGAAAAATTTCTTAAATGAAAATAACTTCCTTACAGAAAATAATTGGTAATAACTACTCCAGGAGAAGGGAGAGCTTACCCGTGCGGTTCCAGGGAGATCGACGGTGCCGAGAACGGATTCCCGACGTGCGCTCGGCGGATCTCCAAATCTCTGGACTCCTCTCCCGCTTCTTCCTCTAGTTGTAAGCCTTCCCTATGAACAGGGGAGGCTACTGCCCATTTTAAGTGAAAAAAAAACAAAGTACACAGTGTGTATTTCCAAGTACACGGCGTGTACTTCCCATTTTTTAACTATTCCTCTGCCAGTTTCCCACCAGCGTGGCACTGTTCATCTGCCGACATGACTACACGACATGTACTCTTGAGTACACGGTGTGTTCTGTCGCATAGCTGGCCACCTCCTTACTATTAGTATGCTGAATGACCACACAGCGTGTAAAGGACCACTACACGATGAGTAGTTGGGTTCTACACCCTTCATCGCTGACATGGCCACACGCCCCATGTACTCATCCCACATATCCAAAAGTACACGACTTGTGGAAAAGTACACGGCGTGTACTTCCAAAATTTAAAATTTTTCCCCAATTTTCCTTATTTTCTGAAAAACACTTAAGGAAAATAGAAAATAAGAAGCCCGTACCTCATAACTAAGAACTGGGTTCTTACAAACTTCCTTCCTTAAATCAATTCATCCCCGAATTGCCCTTCTAAGGGTGGTAAAGATATAGCCATGAACAACTCCAACCACTGAGCATGTACATCAGTCTCCCACTCCCAGTTTTCATCTTGCACTCAGCCATGCTGCCATAGCACCCGTACGAGAGGAACTGACCTGCCTGGAAGAACATTTATGCTCCTATCAACGATACGAATCGGATTCTCCTCAAAGGACACATCTATATAAAGCTCATCCTCCTTGGGCAGAAGGACGTGAGACGGGTCTGAATGATAGCGGCGGAACTGAGATACATGGAAGACGTCGTGAATGGCCTAGTACCTCTGTGGTAACTATAGCCGATAGAAAACTGGCCCAACTCTCTCCAGAATATCAAATAGCCCCACATACCTTGGTGAAAGTTTACCCTGCCTCCTGATCCGTCTATGTCCCAGCCTCAGAAAAACATGCAAGAGAACCTGATCCTTTACCACAAACTCCAAAGGTCGTCTGCGACGATCAGCATAAGATTTCTGACGAGACTGCACGGTATCCATCCACTTCTAAATCAACTGGACCTATTCAGAAGTCTCATGCACAAGACGTGGTCCTAGTAAAGCTGCCTTACCTATCTCTATCTAGCACAAAGGTGATCGGCATGGCCTACCATATAAAGCCTCATAAGGATCCATCTCGATAGTTGCCTGAAAACTATTTTTATAGGAAAAATTGACTAGGGGTATATGCTTCTCCAAAGATCCCCCAAATTCTAGGATGCATGCACACAGCATGTCCTCAAGCACCTATATCGTACGCTCTGACTGTCTATCAGTCTGAGGGTGGTAAGTTGTGCTTAGAAGCACCTTTGTACCCAGTGCCCTCTGAAAAACCTACCAGAAACGAGACGTAAAATGGGCATCCCTATCTGAAATGATAGAACGAGGAACCCCATGAAGACGTACGATCTCTCAGATATACAATTTCCCGAGCTCGTCAACACCGAAGGTCTCCTTGATCGGTAAAAACTAAGCCACCTTCGTGAGTCTGTCCACAACAACCCACACAATATCATTGCCTCGAGGTGACCTTGGAAACCCAGTCACGAAGTCCATCGCGACATCATCCCATTTCCACTCCAGGATGGGTAACTGCTGTAACAGTCCAGTTGGCCTCTGATGATCCGCCTTCACCTGCTGATAGGTGGAACACCTCATAACAAAACTAGCTACATCTCTCTTCATACCTGGCCACCAGTACTGACGTCTCAAGTCTCAGTACATATTGGTAACCCCGGGATGAACTTCCCAAGCTGAAGCATGAAAATCCCGCATCATCTCCTCATGTATATCCCCTAGAACCCATACTCATCCATGGAAACACAGAATCTCGTCATCTCCTATCACCCAACTGGGAGGAGGGTCCTCACTTTCCACCGACTCCCGTAGAACTAGGCCTTATGAATTAGATATCTATCTCATCCTCACTCTATCCATGAGGGTATAAGTCATAGATAAAGATGAAAGATAAGTTTTCCCCTAACTTTCGTGCACCTCCAAATGAATCTTAGAGAACAAAGCCATGAGATTCCACTCACCACTGGCCTCCTGCACAGCCTACATCTGAGTCCTTCTGCTCAGTGCATCAGCTACTGCATTACCTTTACTAGGTGTGTAGGCAAGCTCAAAATCAAAGGACTGTAGGTATTCAACCCACCTTCGCTGCATCAGATTCAAGTCATGATGAGTAAAGATATACTTGAGACTTTTTTGGTTGGTGAAAACCACAAAACATTCTCCCAATAGATAATGTCTCCAATAGCGCAACGCATGCACAACTGTAGCCAACTCGAGTTCATACATCGGGTAAATCCTCTCATGTGGCCTCAACTGACGAGACCCATACACAACAACTCGATTGCCCTACATTAACATTGCTCCCATGCCAATACCTGATGCATCACAGTAAACTGTATAGCTCTTCCCTTGCTCTGGGAGTATCAGGACTAGTGCTGATGTCAACCTTCCCTTCAGGTCCTGAAAGGCTATCTCACAAGCTTCCAACCAAATGAACTTCACACCCTTCTTAGTCAAACTCGTCAACGGCGCTGCTAAGTGGTAGATGTCCTATATAAAGCGTCTGTAGTAACCATACATTCCTAAGAAACTCCATATCTCAACACATTCTTAGGCTGCTCCCAGGAAACCACTGCTCTCACCTTCTCTGGGTCTACTACAACTCCTGCCTTTGAGATGATATGACCCAGGAAATGAATCTGGTCCATCCAAAAGTGGCACTTTGAGAGCTTAGCATATAGATCATGCTCTCTCAGAGTACTCAATATGATCTCAAGATGGGTGGCATGGTCATGTCGAGTGTGAGAGTACACCAAGATGTCGTCCACGAATACTACCAAAAAAGAATCCAGATACCGATTGAACAAACAATTCATCAGAGCCATGAAAACTGCTGGCGCGTTCGTCAGTCCGAACGGCATAACCAAGTACTCATACATACTATATCTTCTCTGAAATGTTGTAAGCGATATATCTGATGGTCTCATGCGTAGATGATGATATCCTGATCTCAAGTCAATCTACGAGAACACTCGTGCTCCATGATGTTGATCAAAAATATCATCAATCCTCGGTAAGGGATATCGGTTCTTGACCATCAAATGGTTCAACTTTCGATAATCCACATAGAGTCTGAGGTTATCGTCTGCCTTCTTCACAAAAAGAACCAAAGAATCCTAAAGAGAAGTACTGGTTTAGATGAAACCATTTGCATGTAACTCCTCTAACTGCCTCTTGAGCTCCTGAAACTCTAGTGTGGCCGTCTTATAGGGAGGAATGGACATAGGTGCTACCTTTGGCACAAGATCAATAGAGAAATACACCTCACGCTCTGGAGGTAAACCTAAAATTTTGATGGGGAAGACATCCCTGAAGTGATCATCCACTGGAGGGAAATCCGTCTGACAAGTCCCCTGATCATCCAGGTATAAGCTAGCAATCTGGGCTATGGCACCACCTCGCCCACGATGCTCTGGTCTAGCTCGACTCACCTGAACATCCCATTCTCCCTTGTATAGAAACTCTCCACCCTCTAGTGACATGAAACTCACCCTGTGATGATAGTAATCTACAAAGGATCGAAAGGGAACTAATCAGTCCATCCTGAGAATGACATCATAGCTCGTCATCTCTAAGACATAGATGTCTCATAGAAAGTGACACCCTCCAACCTAAAGGGGGCACTCCTTTCACTGATGCACACCAGCCGTTATATTCCCCAACGGAGTTTCTAGCATCATGATATTAGAAGAAAAAGAAACACAGAGCCCAAGGCTCTCCATAACAGGTACAGATATGAAACTATGTGTACAACCCGTATCGAAAAGTACTGAAGATAAGACATAAGCTACTAGAATAGTACCTATGACTGTAGAAGTTCCGAGATCCTGCTCCTGCTGGGTCTGTTGCACTGCATATGCATGCCCAGTGTTGCGGCCCTGCGATGCATCCTGGCTACCCTGAGCTATCCTGCCCTGCTGCCTCTAAGATCCTGGTGTCTGGATACCACGACCACGACCACCATATCTGCCTGCACGCCCTGACGTATTCCAGTTCCCTGACTGGTAATAAGACACTGGTCCTTCTCCCGCACACAAAGTCTACACAGAACCCCTCTCACTAGTCACTGGTAGAAACGACCTACAGAAGCATTGTAGATGAACCATCTTGCCCCAATCTCGGAACTCAAATGGGTCTCGTGAACATTGTGTCCTCTGTTCCCCTCTCTACTACACTGGTAGCACATGACCTGGCCACCTGAAGCATTCTTCTAGCTAGTAACACCACCCTGACAGAAGTCCTTCTATCTCTTCCTATTACCGGTAGAAATAGTACTAGAAACCGGTGCCGAACTGCCCCGGCCCACACCACCAGCTTCCCACAGGTTCCTCTCTGTAATCAGCACCTGATTCACAATAGAATGTACTAAAGGCAACCTGAAAACATTCACCAGTTCTCATATGTCATATCAGAGACCATCCTCAATGCGCCTGGCCCTCAACGTCTCATCGCCCACCAGAACGGGTGCAAAACACTGAAGCTCACTAAAGTGATCAGAATAATCCATCACCGACATAGCGCCCTGTTGCAGATTCATGAACTCTCAATCCCTATCTGCCCTCATCATCTCTGGAAAGAAGAAGTCATAGAATAATTCCTGAAAATCCTCCCATGCCATGTCTCTGTGATGCTCATACTGGGTGGTAACATCCTACCACCTCTTGGAGGAATCACACAGCATATACGTCGTGAGTTTGACCCTTCGCCCTGGAGGTGTCTCAAGATGCTCGAAAATAGTCTCCATCGACCCCAGTAAAGACTCTGCAGCCTGTGGGCCGCCATCCCCTAAAAACGTTGGCGAATGCTGCTGCTGGAAGGTATGAGTCAGCTCAGCCATATATGTGGTAGCTGGCGGTGCTCCCTGAAAAGTCTGCATGAACCGCAAAAAGCCATCATGGAACTGCGCCTCCGTGCCTGTGTCCGGTATAACAGCTGGCAACGCATCTGGCTCTACTAGAGGGTCTACTGGTAGCCCATGGCCCACCATATCTGGAGTATAATCGTTGCCGCTCTCCTGGTGAACAACGCGTGAATGTCTAGGTGGCATGACACTACAAGTTCAAAACATGCCTTAGATTCAAGATTATCAAGACTAAAAGAAAAGGAACCACAAAGGGAACAAGAGGAAGAAGGCATTCAAGATTTTAAAAACAAGATGACAGGACGTGTATAATTACTACATGGCATGTACCTAACTTTTCTTCCCCTGTCCGGGTCCTTCTACATGGCTAAGCCACACGACTCCCATTGTACAAAACTACACGGTGTGTATAACATCTACACAGCGTGTATGGTGTAATTTCCAACTGCTCGTGTCATTTGTGACACGGCCGACTACTCGTCTTGAACTACATGGCGTGTTACACCCACACACGGCATGTACACCACCCTGTTTTCCAGCCACATGGCTATGTCCACATGGTTTTTCCTTAGACAAGACTACACGGCATGTCCCACAGGTACACGATGTGTACTAGACAAGCTCTGCCGACCCGTGTTGTTAGTTACACAGCAGGACACACGGCTCACACTACACGACGTGTTCTATATACACACGGCGTGTAGTCAAAAGGATTACACCGTCCCGTGTTTTTTGTTACACGGCCGGGTCCCCGGGCCAGACAACACGACGTGATCCATAGTGGACACATCGTGTATGTCTTAAGGTCTCCTCCATCTATGTTTTTAGTTACACGGGTGGACTCTGGGTCAACACTACACAGCATGTATAGAATCTACATGGCGTGTTCACCACAAGATCTTCCCTTCCCCGTGTCGCCGCCCACATGGTTTGTGACACGGGAAGAGACTACATGGTGTGTACTCAGGGTACACAGCGTGTACTCAAAAAGTTTTCGTTTTCTTCCCGAATAGAAGGCCATACACGACGCGTTTAATGTACTACACGGCGTTTATACTGGGTTTTTTCGGATAGTATGCCTCAGAAACTTCCCCAGAACCCAGAAAATACTGAAAAACAACACGTAAGTGTCAAATTCTAACCTGTGAGGGCCCATACTCCCCACGAATCAAAGTTTGACATCTTATCTGTGTTATAACAAAATAAACAGCTAATGATCCACAAAATTTCAGTCAATGAGGGCCCATACGCCCCAAAAACAAAAGTTTGGTGTCCATTCTTTCAACAGATTCATAAAACAATACCCTATCACATGGAAGGTATTTATCAAGCAGCTATCACAACAGCATGATTTTTCTAGCACAACAACTATCACAACAACATGCAATTTCTAATGCACCTACATGACATGGAAACTATGATGGGCATGTGATTCCTAGAATGTGCCTAAATAATGCATGAGACGGAAAACCCTTATCTCATCAGGTTACAACTAAATAGAACCCATAGATAAAATATAAACAGAACAATCACAAGTGCGTCACCCAATAGTGAAATCAAATCAACTGTAAAAATTTTCAAAATCAATAGAATTGAAAAAATATGAGGTAGATTGGATTTTCCCTGTACATGGGTTAGCTACGCTCGGGCACAACTTATTACCAACTACCATTCCCATCCTATCCCTGACTAAGGCTTCAAATAGTAAGTCAAAGAAAATAATTGATTTGATACCACTTTGTAACGTCCTGGTTCCGGGTGTCACTCAACGGGTGCCCCAAACCCGGTTCGCCACATGACCTCAAGTGCATTTCCCCCAACGCCAGAGGCTGCCGACTAGCAGTGAGGGCCTAGGTCTGATAGTGGGGAAACTATGCCTTCATTTGACGAAGTGTAGCGCAGCGGAATAAAATAAAAAGCATACAACAACAGCGGAAGCAATAAACCATACACATTTAATATAACAACTGCAGTAAAAGATAACAACCCAATTATCTAGATATGGATATGATGCAACATGTCTCATGTTCTAAGAAAATAGCCAGAACATGTTATATAATAGTACAATACAATGCAGAGTATAACAAAGCAAAACAAAATAGTCGGTAGCATTGCGAGCCTGAGCCCGGTCCCATGCTCCCCTACTCCTCAACAGCAATCAAGTACCTGTATAAGGACCCTTGCCCTTATCTACACCTATAGAAACGTAATCTGTTTGGGCCAAAAAGCATGAACAAAATAGGGTGTGAGAAATAAATCCCAATAGGCACCCATAAAAGGCCCATGCTCAACTATGTGTAAAAATGCAACAACATTTCTCAAATGTAATGCAATAAACTAAGAAGTACACAATGTAACTAACTTAACCATTTATATTTCCATTTTAATATCCATATAATCATTTAATTTAAAATATCACCACAGTGAATATTCTAAGTAAACATCCAATGTCCTCATACACGTAAACTCCTACCCTATGTTAAAGAGAGTCCAAACACAAGAATCTTCCCACAGTCATACGGATATTTCCCACGGGTGTAAGAAGTGTCGCCCACAGGCACAGAATCAACTGCCCACAGGCATGGAAGAAGTTGCCCACATGTAAAATATTACAGTGCTCGCATGCTAATCACAGCACTTCCCTCAGGCTAAACAGGTAACCGGGCCATGCCCAACATGTAAACAAGCAGTACACAAGCAATTCCTCTCAAGGCAATTCTACAATAATTACTTTAAAGGCATACCCTCGGGTATTCTGGCCAAACGGCTAAGCAGAAGAACGCACCCCCAGGGTGGTCCTGGATCCAAGCAATGATCCCAAAAAATAATTTATTATTTCAATTAATTGCCTATTAAATTATAGGTATTTAATGTATCTACGACCTCAGCCACACGACACCCCAATATGGGTTCGTGGCACAACGGTACACAAAAATGCACGATAGTTGGAATATAAACACCAATCCACCTACCTTAAACTCCCCTAATCAGTATACTCGAACGAAGTTCCATGAATTGTCATAGAATGAGGTAGATCTGAGGTGAAATAAAACTTGCTTAAACGCAAATAACTTCCTTACATAAAAAAATTGGTAAGAACTACTCCAGTAGAAGGGAGTTCTTACCCGTGCGGTTCCAGGGAGATCGACGGTGCAGAAAATGGATTCCCGACGTGCGCTTAGCAGATATCCAAATCTACAGACTCCTCTACTACTCCTTCCTCCAGTTATAAGCCTTCCCTGTGGACAGAGGAGGCTACTGCCCATTTTAAGTGAAAAAAACAAAGTACACGATGTGTATTTCCAAGTACACGGCGTGTAGTTCCCATTTTTTAAATGTTCCTCTGGCGGTTTCCCGCCAGCGTGACACTGTTCATCTTCCGACATGACTACACGGCGTGTCCTCTTGATTACACGGCGTGTTCTATCACACAGCTGATCACCACCTTACTATTCTCCTGTCGACTAACTACATGGTGTATAAAGGACCACTACACGGCGTGTAGTTGGGTTCTCTACCCTTCATCGCCGACATGGCCACACGCCCCGTGTACTCATCCCACACGGCCAAATGTACACGGTGTGTGGAAAAGATACACGACTTGTACTTCCACAATTTAGGATTTTTCCACCATTTTCCTTATTTTCTGAAAAACACTTAAGTAAAAGTGAAAAGAAGAAGCTCGCACCTCAAAACTAAGAACCAAGTTCTTACACCTAAAATCAACAATTCAAGAAGAAATAATGAAATGAGATGCACCCATATCAAACAATTATTATATAAGGATAGATTTTAAAATAATCATACTTCACACCATAGATGTTATAGATTGATCATACAAAATAACATGTTTAGATCCATATAATTGCTTTCTCACTACACTTTGATCTATATTTCCCAGTTGAGATTGCACTGCTTGAGGAGTCATGGATTCCTAGAACCACCTTGGCTAGTTTATATTTTTTGACGATAGTGATTCTACTTCCCTCATCATGTCAAATCATACGACACCTCTAACACCTAATAAGTGTCCCAAACACCCAACATTGGAGCACTGCAACAATAGCATTGAATATGTCCCATCTAATTTCAGTTTTGGAATGCTCTAGGTTATGTCACACACTCTCTATTTATGTGTTCAAAGAAATCACATTGGAAACATTCCGCATTACTCTTGGGATTTGGAGGAAGGTTTACTAATCCAACTATCTGATTTTGATTCATGCTCTCATATTGGAAATAAGCACCCCTCTTCTGCTTGCTCCCAGCATTAGAGTCCCCATAGTTTCCCATTATATCAACATACTTCCTCCACCCATATCTCATAATATGTATCTTCTATCTACCATCTATCTATTGAACATATCTATATAATTTGTAATATAGAGCATAATAATATTAAAGGGAATATCCTACCTCGTACTGATTAAAATATTCATTCCTTCAAGGATGCACTAGTAGCAACCTCAGGTGTAAATAACATTGAATTCATAAATTCAGCCACATAATCCATGAAAGAAATATTTTACTTCTTTATGCTGAATAATTCAATCATTCTCTAGACTCTTAATGTGTGAGGATATAATTTTTTGTTAAAAAGTTGTTCAAAATCCTACCATTATGGGACTTGGTCTAATTTATCCTAAACGGGTAAATCCCACCATTTTCATGAAATATTATCCAAAATATAATTCATCATCTTCACATTCAGATATGCTGATGTGCTGATGAATTTGAAGATATGATTCATCCTATTAAGCCACACCTCTGGCTTTCTGGTTCATAATCACCCTGAATGATGGGTGGATCCTACTTCTAGATTTAGATAGAATGGTCCACTTTCCATGGTTCATCCATCATATTCATACTATATATAACCTAAAACACATGGATAATACTCTAAACCATCTATTGGTTCACATGTGGATCTTGTGAAACCATATTCTCAGCAACTTCCTTCAGTTGGTTTCTTGACTGCAATCATGTGCCATTTTCTAGAAACACAACAAACACTATAAGTCTCACTCTCTATAAACTGATTTTTTATCATTTCAAATTCTACCAAATCATACTATCAAAATAGTGCATTCCAAAATCAACCATTTTCCCTATTCATCCATTTTTGAAAAATATCTAATTTCATTTGAAATAAAACCATTTTCAAAAGACACAATGTTGATCTTTTTAAATATAATACATTTGAAAACAAACTCTAACATTATTCAAAAAACAACAAATTGAATCAAATCATTACTTAAAATATTGTATTTACTCCTAATAGGAATTCATTTCTACAAAACATTTCATCTCATATCATTACCTAAACCCAAGGATGATGATATTATAAAAACCTAAAAGTGTCCCAAAAACACTTATGTACACAACTCCCAGGTAACTTGAAGTTCAACATTAAAAGGTTATCTATATCTTTTTTATGCTCTATATTTTAAGTCCTAAAAATCATAATCCTTCCTATGAACCCAACATAAAGAATATAACAGAATTAATTTATACTCCAAGATAGAGATAACTAAATACCCCTAGTTCCACAATATTTTTATAAGTACCAAGACTGAAACCACTTGTAACATCCTTCCCCTTCTCATTGGATTGAGAAGGTGGGAGGATGTTACATGGCCTTAGGAAAAATCCACAAGATGCTAAACCATGGAAATAAATTCCAAGGGATTCATTTATAAGTGGGGAATGATTTTTCCATTTAAAAATAAACAACCAACCATAAATTACATAACCAAATAATCCACAACATGATGCATGTTAAAGAAGAAATAAAACTCAGGTATACCATTTTTATCAAAACAAACTCCAAATAGTTCCATAGTGGAAGACTACAATCCAACCAAACACAAAAATGAAACCAAAATTCCAATGCTCCAACCTACTCCATGATTTACTCCAAAAAACCACTCAAGTATCAATAAACACCACTAGAGAAGTTTGATAATTTACCTTTTCCCATTTCTAAATAAAAAAAATTCAAAAGCACCAAAGTGTCAAAGAATGGTTGAGTAATGAATCAAACTAGTATTTCCTCAAATGACTTCCCTACTCATTCCATTAAGATAGGACATGTTAGCACATGTTAGAACATTTATATTGAATAGTTTATGTAAAAATATTTCTAATACAGTTTATATCAGAATATAAAAAAATTCCATAAAATAATTATTTTCACAAAATAATATCACGTTTCAATGAATGAAACCAAAAAATTCTCTAAAATAATTTCAAAAATTCTAATTTGTCATAAACAATTCTATTTCACAAATCAAAACATCCAACCATGAAAGAAACTTGGACCTCCTAATACTTACGATTGGTGAGTTATTCTTTCACTAATCCTCCACTTAGTGAACCATCTAAACTGAGGTATGTAACACCCTTGTCCATACTAACATTTTGATAGAGTTACTTCACGCCCTTATCCATCCCAATGCAAATGAATACCCATCGACCATGAAAACCCCTTGAAAAAACCCACTATGCCAAACACTTTTCAATAAAACAAAAATTATATTGAAAACTATTCCATAAAATAATTCATAAACCAAATTGAAAAACCTATTTTAAAATAATATTATAAAATCAAACCCCAAATCATTTATCAAAAAAATTCGACAATTTCCATAAAAACTAAAAACCATAAATAAAAAGGGTTTCTACCATGATTTTCACAAAAATTTAAAAACAAAAATCAAGTGAAATAATAAATTTGAAATGAATCATTCAAATTCAAAATAAAGGAGTCGAGATTAAAGACACATTCCATAGAAATTTGGTGAAAATGATAAATGACACAAAAAAATCCCTAAAAACGGGTTTAAACACAAAAAACCATCCTTATATCTCTTCTACAAGATACAAAATATATAAAAATAATAATATATGACATAAAATACCATATATATATCCATAGTGGTGGTATATCTAAGAATATGAGAGATATTGAGAAGTAGATATAAGGAAAACCACTAATAACGATGACTTATCGTGATAATATGGCTTCAACACACCAAGGGAAGCCTTTAGATTTCCATTGGATTGATGGGATAAGCCTTCTTATCATTATAGAGGATAAAATCATGAGGTAGGGTTTTTTTGTGGAAAAAATTAGGGTCAAATATTTATCCCAACATAGATCCACTTTTTTGAATCTAGTTTTTAAATCTTACATTGTTAGTCGTGCAGTTAAGAAAGTTTGCTCTAAATGTGTGCCAGCTACTACATCAAAAAAGAACCTAGTATGGTTGGGTATCATAGTATCTAAACCATGCACAAACCATTCCAAATACCATTATCCATCTTTGAATAGTTTATACGGGGTGGCTTTATAGTTTGGACAAACCGTGCTCCTTAACCGTTTACCCAAACAATATACATACTCAAAAATCATAAAAGAAGGGTTAATTACTAGAAACAGGGTGTGCTAAAATTATATACTTTATCGATCAAGATAAAGTTGTCATTATAGAGGGACACATCAAACCCTTTTACACATATTGGAAAATGAATTGTGTCGATGTCTTAAATTCATTAATTAACAATGGCTATAGAGTTAAAATCATTCTTATATGGACACTTCACCGGTTGGGCTCCATCAAGAATAACTGAGTTACCTATTCTCTAACTCTATAGGGATATAAAAAATAGAATAAAATCCACTTGGAAAAATCACGATTAGGGATAAATTTTGGGACCTTGTATTCAACTAATAATTTATGGATTTTCGAAAGGGTACAACATTCATTATTTTTCTAGGAAGAACATGGTTGCATTAACATGTGTAAATTCCATCATTATACCATCAATGCATCAAATAATGCATCAAAGGAATAGCTAGGATGTTTCACACTGATAAGTATTCCAATGAGTTTTGTTAGTCACATTATATCAATTCAAGATTCTATAAGAGGGACAAAAAAACCAATGGTTGATGGTGTTTCTAGGGTCACTAACCTGAATGGTATAGATATAATCCCAACCAAGCCCTTAAAACAACTCATCAAAGAGTATGTGTAACCCATATATCTAGTCGAGCACATGGACACAAATTCAAGTTCATATTCATGAAGCATCATGGTATCAGTCATGATAATTGTGTCCAACATTGTTGAAAATATTACTAACCCTACAGACAGTGTTAAAATATCAGATGAAAATTATATCATTCCATCTACTGATAATCGAGGAATCCATGCCACATAAACTGATTTAGAAGAGGATGTCATGTCACCAAGGGAGGATAAAGATACTCCTTCTTGATACATCAATTTATCCCCTACAGTGTTTCAAAGAGATCCCACTTTGTCAGCTGGGTCAAAGGAAGTCACTTCATCTTATGAATGTCAAAATATTGGCTCATCTCCTAACTCTAGAGCTATTACCCCATTAATTTCTCCCCATATATAACAAGATGAATAAGTGGAGTAATGAGAAGATGAGGACCTTAGGGACACCCCTATAGCTTTCAAGGAGTATGTTTCTACCACCATTGATGAACTCCTAGAGATAGATCTTTGTATAGAAGAGCAACCACAACCCATTTTTAACAATGTGTCCTTGAATTATGAAGAACAAGAGGTGTATACCTCCTCTATGAAGTAACATCGATATGTATTCTCTTGAAATTATATATAATTACTAATACTCGATCCTAAGGTGGGAAATCGTCAAATGGGATTTCTAGAGGACCATTGGGCCATAAACAGGTATCCAAAAGGACATATCCAACACACGCTACAAAAAATTGAAGCTGAAGTTGACAAGATCATTAGGGCCAACCTCAATTAGGAAGTCCAATATCAAAAATGGATTGCTAATTTATCCCATTTCCGAATAATGAATGGGAAAATTAGGGTCTGTATCAATTATAAATATATGAATTGTCAATATTTGAATGATGATATCATAGTACCAATCAAAAATCTTCTGATTGATGAAATGACTTGATATCAAGCCCTCTACTTCATGGATGGTTGTTTAGGGTATAATATAATTTGAATGGCCTAAGAAGATGAATAATCCACCACCTTAAGGTCTCCATAAGTATTATTTTTCTATCAGGTAATGCACTCTAGCTTGAATAATTTTGGTGTTATGTACCTACATTCTATGAATCACATCTTCAAACCAGTCATGGGGAAGTTTCTCAAATTCTATGTTGATGATTTGGTGGCTAAATCTCTATATATTTCCTACTAATTAAAGGATATTGAAACTTTCTTAAACAAACTAAGACACCCCATCCTGAAAATGAACCCCTTGAAATGTGATTTTGGCATTACCTTAGTGAAATTTCTCTGCTTCTTCGTACACCATCATGGCATCAAAGTAGATCCTGAGAAGACAAAGACTATCCTTATAATGTCGCCTCCTCAAAACCTTGAGTAGTTTATAGTAATTTAAGGACACTTGGCCTACATATGATGTTTTATAGCTAACCCTGTAGAAAAATGCTATCTATTTAACATTTTGTTGAAATAGAAGGTTACATATTACTCGAATGATGACTATCAGGAAGAATATGACAGTCTCTAAAAATATATTTTTATCCTTCTAGTGTTGAACCCACCTGTTGAAGGAAGTCCATTTATTTTGTATGTGACAGCCTTAGAGTGGTCACTGGGCACCTTATTCACACAGAAAAAATTTTCCATCATCTATAATAGTCTTTATTACCTCATCCAAACAATTCTCGATGCTGAGAATCAGTATTTAGATATCTACAAGTCATTTTTGGTGCTAATATTTTCATCTCAGAAACTGAGGCACTACCTGAAGTATCGCAAGGTCTGTTTTGTATCTCATAGAAACCTGATCAAATACTTTCGAAACAATCAAATGTTGAAAAGTTGTTTGTCCTGATTAGAGTTCATCCAGCTACAATTTGATATTCAATTCATAGATCATAAAGATTTAAAGGGCCAGGAGTTGGCATACATTATGGTAGATCATCCTTCGAAAAAAAATGATGTCAGTAGATTTTGAATTACCTAATGAATAGATTTTCACTATTCAAGAGGCCCCCTAGACATGGGAGATATATTTTGACTGTGTGTCTTGAATCCCAATAAGGAAAAGGATGGATGTCCATGGCCCAAAAAATTTGGGTTGAGATTATTTCTCATTTCCCTTTAAAAGGTACTCTTACTTTACTCCTTCCTGCTATCAGATGGGTGAATGAACAATGAAGCAGAATATCAGGCTCGCATTGCATGGTTTGAGCTAGAACTCTAGGTACCATTAAATCACTTGAAGAGAAAGGGAGATTCAGAATTGATCATTATGATGGTCAATGGTGATTATGCTATCATAAAAAAGAATAGTTGACCCCATTATTGAATATTTCATAAAATTTATGGTCAAATACCCATTGGAACCAATATTGACTCATATATTGTCCTCAAAAAATTCCTAGGAAGATGCCCTAGAAAATGCATCCATGGCTCTAGAAGATCAAAATTGGTATAAAACATTCATCATCATTATGCACCACCGAATGGCCTCACATTTTGTTCAAGTCAGCACATTATAGATCGATGAATCCCCATATTTTCTTCATACTACCAAATATTCATTTCCATTTTATATATAAGGAATTGACTCTGTAGGAGCATACCCATCGACCACATCCAAGCAGTTTAAGTACATTCTCACTACAAACGACTTCTTCTCCAAGTTGGATGAAGTTGTACACCTCAACGAAGTAAGGGAAAGGAATATTGTTAGCTTTATGAAATCCAACAACATCACCAAATTTTGTGTCCCTCGTAAAATACTGATGCAAATTAACAGCAATTTATGTTCTCATGAGTTGGAGAATCTATATAAGAAGTTTAATATCAAATCCAACCATTCATCCAACTATCATGCATCAGTTAACGGATAGATAATGGCCTTCAATAAGAACTTATAGAATATACTCCATAATATATTGGATTGAGATAAAACTATTAACACATAAAAAAATATCAAAAAACCCTAAAAACCTATAAAAACCATAAACCACTAAAATTACCTAAAACCGCAAAAAACCCAAAACCATAAAATAATAATAATTCTTAAAAAATCCAAAAAATCCCTAAAATTGGGAAACCCCTAAAAATCCTGGAAAAAACTAAGACAACATTAAAAACCTAAAAACACATAAAACCCCCAAAAAAAGAAAAATGCTAAAAAAACTCACAAAACCCTCAAAATACTTAAAAATCCTAAAAAGACATAACAATATAAAAGAACTAAAAATCCCTATCAATGCAAAAAATCCTAAAACCCTGAAGAACCCAAAGAAAGCCTAAAAACATAAAAAGAATTTAAACCCCTAAAAATCCTAAAAAAGCCTAAAAACCCTAAAATATTCTATAAACACTAAAAACCCTTAAAAACTTATAACCATAAAAACAAAAAAAAACCCTAAAAACCATTAAAAACTCAAAAAACCCTTTAAACCACAAAAAACATTAAAAAACTCGAAAAAACTATGGAACCCTAAAAAATTCAAAAAAAAACTTTAAAACCTCATACAAACCATAAAAACACAAAATACCTGTAAAATTGTAAACCCTAAAATCCCATAAAAAATCTAAAAGCCATAAATATAAAATAAAATCTTTAAAAATACCACAAAATTTAAAAAATGATAAAATCCCTAAAAACCTTAAAACACCTAAAATACCAAAAAATCCATAAAACCCAAAAACCATAAAAATACAAAAAAAAATATTTAAAAACATTATAACGCTAAAACTATAAAAAACTCTTTGAAAACCATAAAAATATAAAAAAAATTAAAACCCCTAAAAACCTAAAAATACTAAAAACCCTAAAAGTCCATAAAAACCCTAAACCCCCTAAAAACATAAACACCCATAAAAACCATAAAACCTTCAAAAACCACACAAAAATGATAAAAACACACTAAAAACTATAAAACCCATGTAATCCCCAAAAAAGATAAAAAACTCTAATATTTTTTAATAATACAGGAAAACTAAAAAACTCTAAAGAACCAAAAAAACTAAAACAACCAAAAAACCCTAAACCCCTCAAAATCCTTGAAAATCCTAAAAATATATAGAAATCCTTAAAACCCTAAAAATATTTAAAAATAAAAAAACCCTAAAAAACTTAGAAAACCTAAGAAGTCCTAAAAATGTAAAGAACATTAAACCCATAAAAAACCTTAAAATGTTAAAACCTCTAAAACACTAAAAAACACCTATAAAACTCTAAAATCATAAAAAACCATAAAATCCTAAAAAATACATAAAAATGTAAAAAACCATAAAAAACTATATGAAAACCATAAAAAATACAAACACGTAAAACCCTTATAAACATAAAAATGTTAAAAACCCTAAAAGACACTAAAAACCCAAAAACCCAAACCCCCCTAAAAACCATAAAAACCAAAAAATCCCTAAAAACAACTAAAAACTCGAAAAACCTCATTAAACCCCTAACTACGTTAAAAATCTAAAAACCCATGAAATCCCTAAAAAAAATAAAAAACCCCTAAAACCTCAAAAAAATCAATAAAAATCCTAAAACCCTTAAAAAACGCCACACCCTTAAATCCCCTAAAACCTTAAAAACCATAAAAATATAGAAAAAATCCCTAAAGAACCCTATAAATGTAAAAACTTCTAAAACCTTAATAAATCATTAAAAACATAAAAAAAATATTTCCCTTAAAAAATATAAATATGCTAAAAACCATAAAAATATTAAAAGTCCCTGAAAAACAATAAACCCCAAAAAACCCAAAAAAACCCTAAAAACCATAAAAATCATAAAAACCCATAAAAATATAAAAAACACAAAAAAATATAAAACACATTTAACCCCCTTCAAATGTTAAAATACTCTAAAAACCTTAAAAATATTAAAAACACAAACAAAAAAAATGAAAAATACATCATAATCCATAGAAACTCTAAAACTCTAAAAACCATAAAAATAAAAAAAAAGATAAAAATACCCAAAAAAATAAGAAACCCTAAAACCTAAACACCCCTAAGAAAACCTTAAAAACACTTAAAAAACATAAAAACCTAAAAAATGATAAAATCAAGTAAATTACCTAAAACCCCAAAAAACCATCAAAATCCCTAAAATACTTAAAAACTATTAAAATCCTAGAAAATCATTAAAAATTTAAGAAACCATAAAATCAATAAAACATTAAAAAAATGAAAATATTTAAAACATCTAAAAATATAAAAAATTATAAAAATGATATAAATTCTAAGAAATCCTAAAAAACAAAAAAAAACTCCTTTAAAATCTTAAAAACCTTAAAATCAGATAAAAACCCTAAAACCCACTAAAAAATATAAAACCCTTTAAACCCCTAAAAGCATTAAAAAATATAAAAACCCTTTAAAACCAAAATAAACTTAAAAAATCCTAACACCAAAAAAACATAAAAACTCTAAACACCCATGAAATACCTAAAAACAAAAAGAAACCATAAGAAACATAAAAATCCCTAAAATATTAAAAAATAAAAAAAACCCTAAAAACCCCTAAGAAATCCTTAAAAATATAAAAAAACACTTAAAACCCTTAAACCCCCTAAAAATGCTAAAAACCCTAAAAATCCATAAAAATACCGAAAAACATTAAAAACCATAGAATACCTAAAAATCCATAAGAAAAAATTAAAATCCTAGAAACACATAAAACACAAAAAAAAACTTAGAAAATCCTAAGGAAGAGAAGATGAGGTTGACGGTGCTGGCCGTTGTGATCCTTCCTCCTCCCCCTATGGGGGAGAAATTCTTGCCTGATGTCGATCGAAATCTGGTCTTCATCCATCCCCTTGAACCAGATCTCCTTCCACCTTTCCCTCGCATTGAGATCTTCCCGAAGGTCCATGATTTATATGAGGGATACCCTCAACTGTTGATTTCGGTTTCGGAGTTCCATGCAGTTTCCTCTCTCCATAGCCAGACCCTGGTTGCTCAGTTTGTGAATTGTTGGCTCTCGGTTGTCTCCTTTGACAGATTTATTTTTAATTCCTGGAATCTTCAAGATCATGTGACTGTTAGCCTGGTGGATAATCATCATCTCATGATTCAATTCTTGATAGAGGAGAACCTGATTCCTTCCTGGTCCTCAACCCCTCAAAGCTTTAATGTTATTAGATTCTTCTTGTTCAGATGAAGCTTTGATCTTCACATGAATCATGACTCGCTGATGGTTACCACATGGGTTAGCTTTCCAGTACTCCAACTCCCTTTCCAAAATCCGACAATCAACTGCATGCTTGGGAAACTTGTGGGTCGCTTACTTTGATCTGATAATAGAACTCGGGCTATTTTCCATCCAATTTCTCCATGGGCTTGTGTGGAGATGGATGCTTTCAAATCGCATGTTGACTTTGTTTGGATTACTGTTGGTAAGGAATTATGGTACAAGTAACCTGTGATCTTTGAATCAATGGTGGTTTTTTTTCTCTTCTTTCAAGAAGATGGGCCATTTTAATGATGGTTATAGGTGTGGTGGATGAAGTAGGGAGGTTGTGCCGCTAAATCATGGAGTTTTTTATTTAGGTTTTCTGATTCGGGTTGATGTGCTTTCAGGGGATACGGTCTCCCTAAAGTTGGCTTCGATGCCTACACCGAACATCTCAGATATTTTTGATAGGATGATGTGGGACCTGAGAATCATGGGTGACATAGTGATGATGAACTCTTTGGAAGGGGGAAGTGATCCTGTTGTGCAGGGCAGCATGCATCAGACTTTGGTTGATAATGGGATGGCGGTGGATAGTGAATGGAGGGCTTCTGTGTGTGATGGTATTGATGGAAAATCTGGGATCCAGACTCCCGCTGATACTACTTGTGAGGGGGTTACAAAGGGGCTGCAGGTCAATTCAATCACGGTGCATAATGGGGCAGAACTAGTTGCCTTAGTGTCTATAAGATATCCATGACTTCCTCTTACAGGGAATGTTGGAGGGGTGGCTGAGATTCCATCCAAGAGCCCTGTTATTGGGAAGGACAGAAGAGGGGTGATGCAATCATTGGCTTGAACCCCCTTGTGTAATAGGTTTTTGAGCCTCTAAAATTCATCTGAGGGTTTGGCTGAGGCAATGGAGATTGTGGTAGAGCAGGGGTTGGTGGAGGAACAAAGGGAAGTGTCCAATATAGAGAGAGGGAACCGGACTCCTGGCCAAAGTCTGCTGGAGGACCCCCTTCATGGCTCCAATTCTTGGATGGGGCTACAGGCTTCTGATGAGGGGGCTATTGCGGTAGCATCTGGCAGTGTGGCTGAGAAGGTTGAGAATGGTGAGGTCGATGTAGAGGGTGTTTTGGCGGACAAGGGGCTTGCGGATGGTCAGCATGGCACCACTGGTGGGTGCTTGTTGAAGGGAAGGTGCATGAGCAGGGGGAGGCTGCTGATCAAAGCGATGTGGCCCTTTTCAGTCAAGTGCTGGGAGAGGAGGCTAAGCAGGTGGAGGTGCATGGGTAGGGGAAGGTAGTGGAGCTGTGTTCTGTGGTGATGGAGGGTTCCCCACGAAAGGGGTAGGAGCCTTCGACTTTGGTGTTGTATGAAGGGGTTTATTCTGGTTATTCTTTGCATGGGACTTTGTCTTGGGTAGCCTGTGACCAGGAGGAGGCTGCTGAACTCAAGGAGGTGATGATGCTGGTTGTGGAGGTCTGCAAGGTGTCCATGGTGGAGGGGATTTTCTAGCCAGCCCTGGCTGGTGCGGTGTCTCCCAGCATGCTGTGTGGGGATCTTGTGTACTGCTCTCTAAGTCGAGAAGCCTCCTTCATCCCTGATCAAGTCTTTTTCTAGGAGGATGCTCGATGGATGAATTGTAACATGGATATGATTAGTAAGGAGAGGGCCCTGCTAGAGGTGGCCTTTCCTTATGGGAAGAAGGGGAATTCTGTAGGGGTATCTCTAGAACCCTGGATGAGAATGTCGAGAAATGATTATTCCATGTTTCCAAAGATAGTGTCCATGAGGACATCTTGCAATGCTAAGGAAGGTGCCTCTAGCAGGGGAGGTCGGTCTACCAAGGCAGAACATAATGTGGAGTAGTAACGTCTCAGGGATTACTACACTTCCTTTCTAAAGTAATATGAATCATCTGAATGGGAATCGATAGATTCAGATGCTTACTTTGGTTATGGTGCTAGGGGGACCCTTACGTGGATGAAGACGTTGTTTTGTAGTTTCTGCTTCTCTCTCTTTTGCTTTCAGGCCTTTTGTGTTTTTGTGGGACTTTTGGGTCATGTAGAGTGTTCAGGGTTTTTGGGTGTTGGTTGATTGACCCCGCCCCTCCTTTGTCTATTGTATTGTCTGTGGCGTCTTTTTATCTAATAAATTTGGGGGGGTCGGTAATAGCCCAACCTCCGCATCTTCCTTGCCCTAAAAAAACTAAATAATTCTAAAAAAATCCTAAAAACCTTAATAAAGACTATAAATTCCAAAAAAATCATAAAACCCAAAAAAAACATAAAAACCCATAAAACCCTAAAAACTAGTAAAAACTCTAAATTCCCTTTAAACGTATAGAAACGTTAAAAAATATTAAAAACATTAACAACCATAAAAACTTCAAAAAAATTAATTCCCAAAAAACCCTAAGATTCCTAAAACATCTAAGAACCCTAAAACACTAAAAATCTTAATCCCCAAAAAACCATAAAAACCCAAAAAGAGACCTAAAAATACTTAAAAACATAAAATAAACTAAAACCCTAAAAATAATGAAAAAACATAAAATAAATATAAAAACCTAAAAACTCTTAAAACCCCTAAAAACAAAAAAAATGCTAGAAACCCTAAAAACCAAAAAAACCGTAAACCCCCTAAAAATACCTGAAAGGACACAAACCCAAAAAAACATAAAAGAGCCTTAAAAATCCATAAAAATGTAAAAAACCAATAAAACCCTGAAAAACACCTAATAAAACATTAAAACTTCTAAGAAACCCTTAAAACCTAAAACCACTTAAAACCCAAAATAACCTAAAAATGATAAAAAAAACCCAATACATTTACTAAAAGGACCTAAAACATCTAAAAACCTATAAAAACACTAAAAACCCATAAAAACCCTAAAATCCACTAAAAAATCTAAAAACCATTTAAACCACTAAAAATGTAAAAAAACTCTAAAAAATCTTAAAAACCATAAAAAACCAAAAAACTATAGAGAACCCCTTAAAATCCCTAAAATCCTAAAAACCATAAACATCATAAAAATACCTAAAAACCCATAAAAATCCAAAAAACAAGTGAAACCCCAATGGAAAACATAAAAACCTACATACATTAAAATCCCATAAAACCAAAAAAAGTTATTAAAAGAATAAAAACCATAAAACCACAAAAACCCTCAAAACCCTCAAAATCTCTAAAAACCCCAAAAACCTCTTAAAATATTAAAAATCCTTAAAATTCCCTAAGAGTATAAAAAAATTTAAAACCCCAAATCAATATTTAAAAACCTAAAAAAACTTAAAATCACTAAAATCCTAGAAATAATTTTAAACTAAATACAGTAAAAATGGACATAAAAACCTAAAATACCTAAAAAGTATAACAAAACTCAAACCATTGAACCCTAAAAACCCATAAAACCCTACAAATCCACTAAAAACTCTAAAATCCCTTTCATCTCTAAAAACGTAAGAAAATAAATCCCCTAAAAATATAAAAAAACCCTAAAACCCAAAAAAACCAAAAAAACAAAAAAAAACCCATAAAACCATCAAAATCCCTGAAACCCTAACACCCCATAAAATTCCTAAAAACCAAAAAAAATCCTAAAAATGTAAAAAATCAAAAAATCCTAAAAAACATAGAAATCCTTAAAAACCTAAAAAGAATTTAAAATCATAAAACTATAAAACCCTAAAAACACTAAAAACCTAAAAAACCTAAGAAAACTATAAAAATATCAAAAATCCTAAAAACCATAAAAATCATAAAAATCCCAAAATCCCTCAAATCATAAAATCCCAAAAAACCTTGAAACCCCCTAAGAAAACCATGAAAACGAAAAATCACTTAAAATCCCTAAAAAGGAAAAAAAATGTTAAAAACCCAAAGAAAATATGAAAATCCCCAAAAAACCCCAAAAAACCAAAAAACCCCTATAAACTATAAAACTCCTAATACCATAAAACCTTATAATAATAAATACTCTAAAACCCCTTAAAATCCATAAAATGATAAAATATTCTAAAAAACTCTAAAAAAACATTAAACCCCTAAAAATGCAAAGAAATGCATAAAAATAAAAATACTAGAACACTAAAAACCCTCAAAAAAACCCTAAAATCCCGAAAAGGAAAAAAACTAAAAAATACCTCAAAATTCCTAAAAATGAAAAAAATCCCAAAAACACTGAAAAACCCAAAGAAATATTTAAAAACATAAAAACAATTAAATCCCCTAAAAAGATGATAAAAACCCTAAAACCCCCCCCAAAACCAAAAAACTCCCCTAAAATTCCAAAAACAATAATAACCATAAAGACAATATAAAACCCCTAAAAATACCCATAAATATAAAAAATTGTGAGAACCCTAAAAACCCATAAGAAAACATTAATAAAAAAAAATTCAATCCTAAAAAACACTAAAATCCCTAAAAGTCCCGAAAACACATAAAACCTGTAGAAACCATAAAAACCTCTAAATATCATAATAAACCAAAAAACCCCAAAAAACGCTAAAAATCATTAACTCTATAAAAACACTTTAATCCCCTAAAATGGTTAAAAACACTAAAAACCCATTAAAAAGGTAAAATAAACTCAAAAAAACATCAAAACCCCCAAAAAAATCTTAATAAACTAAAAACCAAAAAATACCATAGAACCCCTCAAAATCTCTAAAAATGCTAAAAACCATAAAAGTCTTAAATACCTATCAAAACCTCTAAAAACCCCAAATATGTAAAAAAACCCATAAAGACCTTAAAATCCCTAAGAAAACCTCAAAAAACAAAAAACACATAAAACCCCTATAAACCCTAAAAAACCAAAAAAAAACATAAAAACCCCTAAAAAGCATAAAAATCCCTAATAGCCCCTCAATCCATAAAAATCCTAGAAATTCCATAAAAATTCCTAAAATAGTAAAAACCCCTAAAAACCCTAAAAACTCCTTAGAAAACCTTAAATACCAATAAATAATTATAAACCCTAAAAGGCCTAAAAAACAAAAAAATCCCTAAAAACTCTAAGAAGACCCTAAGAAACTTAATACCCCTATGAACATAAAATTCACTGAAACCATAAAAAAACTAAAAAACATAAAAACCATTAAACACATTTAAAACCCAATAAATGCTAAATACTCTAAAAACCTTAAAACCCTTTAAAAACTCAAAATAACCATAAAAACCAAACATGCCCATATAAACCCTAAAAACCTAAATACTCTAAAACCCCTAAAAATAACTAAACACAAAAAAACATAAAAATCCTAAAAATCCCTAATGATCCCTAAAAGAATAATAAACATGAAAAAACCCTAAAAACCCTAAGAAAAAAAATTTTAAAAAATAAATATACTTCAAAAACCAAAAAAAATCTAAAAAACATTAATACCCTGAAAAATCCCTAAACCACCCAAAAAAACCTAAAACAACCATAATCAATAAAAACACTAAAAATTGATAAAAATCCATAAAATTGTAAAAATCCCTAAAAACCCTAAGAAAATCGTAAAAACCTAGAAAATACATAAAACCCCTAAAAACCTAAAAAATACTAAAACCCCTAAACAACAAAAAGACCCTAAAAACCCCTAAAAACCATAAAAAACACTAAAAACATTAAAAATAGAAAAAAAACACATAAAAATCTAAAAACCCCCAAAAACTCTAAAATCAATTTAAACCCCTAATAACATTAAAAAACACTAAAAATCCAAAGAACCCCTTAAAAACTAAAAAACCCATAAAAATCCAAAAAACCAAGAAACCTTAATAACCCTAAAAACCATAAAACCATCAAAATCCCTAAAAACCTAACAAACACTATTCCAAAAAAATCAAAAAAAACCGTAAAAACATAAAAATACCCAAAAATCATGAAAACACTAAGAACACCTCAAAAACATAAAAATACATAAAATATTGATAAAAATAAAAATAATAAAAGTCATATAAAACCCAGAAAAACACTAAAAATACATAAAAACCATCAAGATCCATAGAAACCCAAAAAACCAAAAAAAACCTAAAAATCCCTAAAATCCCTAAAAATGTAAAAAAAACAACTAAAAACACTAGAAATCCATAAAAAACCTTAAAAACCTAAATACACATAAAACACCTAAAACCAAAAAAATTGACGAAAACCCTAAAAACCGTAAATATACACTAAACCCCCCATAAAATCCAAAAAACACCTAGAATCCAAAAAAACCTGAAAAACCCCTCAAACCCATAAAATCCTAAAAAACACAAAAATCTCTAAAAACCCCTTTAAACACCTAAAAAGTTAAAAAACTCTAAAAATAATTAATAATGCTAAAAACTGTAAAAACACATAAAAATAAAAAAACCGCAAAAATAATAAAAAACCATAAAATCCCTAAAAACTCTAAAAATAATCAAAAACAAAAAAAAATACGTAAAAAAAGCAAACACAAAAAACCTAGAAATCCTCTATGAAAACCTTAAAACCCTAAAAATATTTAAAACCCCTAAAATACCTAAAAATGAAGGAAAAAACCCTAAAAATACTAAAAAGCCACAAAGTCAATAAAAACCATAAAACCAATAAAATTAATAAATAAACCTAAAAAATAGAAAAAAAATAGAAAAAACTTTAAGAGTCCTTAAAACACTAAGAAACCATAAAATCTTAAAAACACTTAAAACCCATAAAAACCAGAAAATGCTAAAACCCAAAAAAGAATAGAAAGACCATTAAAACCCTAAAAACTAATAAAAACCATAAAAACATAAAAATATGACAACCCCTAAAAATCGATAAAATCCTTAAGAACCACTAAATTATCTAAATACCCTTTAGACCCCTAAAAATGTTAAAAAAAACTAAAAACCCATAAACCCCCTAAAACTCAAAAAACCCTTAAAACTAAAAAAACCATAAAAACCTAAAAACACTAAGATCCTCACAAAATACCTAAAACACTTGAAACCCATAAATGTCACAACCCATCCCACATGGCATGTGATGTGACTACCCCAAGCCTACCTTCTGATGGCCAGGTGCTGGTCACTAGAAACGAAGGTGTCAACCTACAAGTGGGAGGAATTTTCCTGAGTACTTGTACGAACACATATGCTTGACCACATCCCAACACACTAAAAGGGGAGAAAAGTATACTAAAACAAGACTGAGTAAAAAGTACAACTAAAAGAAAGTGGATTAGAATACAAACCCAAAAAAAATAAGAGTAGTGAAGCTACTAGAAGCTGATGTATTATGTCTTGACCGCCTAGTCCTACTAGCCCCCACATGGTCCTTGGCCCCCAATTCCACCGTCAAAGCTCGATCGGACCTATCTCACTAGGCTCCATAGGCTACCAGTACACCAAGGTCTCTATCGAAGGGTCGATCATCTTCACCGAACACGACATGCATGGGTAGGGTCCATATAGGGCTGAGTATCATTAAACATATTAGGGACACCAAAAAAAGGAAATACCACACATCAATCCTCAAAGTAAAGAACGAAGCATAAGAAAAAAAATGGTATACATTTAAGGTAGTGATAGTAGCATCATCAGTCATATCATAGAACTCCTCGCCTGTTGGGGAAATCCTCATCTATCGAGTACAATGGGCCTTCCGGGTCCCACATAGCCACTTCCCACTAATCTTGGTCTATTGTGGTACTAATCCCTGATGACTACCATGGCTATGCTGGGTCACACAGAGCCTCTCCCCATTGTGGGCATGTCAGGTCACACAAAGCCACTTCCCACCTTGGCCGAACTAAGTTACTCCTCCTGTCGAGTATCGTGGGACTACCGGGTCCCATAGAGTCGCTCCCCACCATGGGCTTATCGAGTCACACAAAGCCTCTTCCCACTGGGTCGTCATTAAGCAGTCTTCAAGTCTCATCCAACCGTAGGGTTTTGTACATAGTGCACTTGGGAGAACCACTCATATATCCATCCATCACATATTGGTGTCCATGAAGGTCACCACAAAGGATTCAAAAGTATCTGATTCATCAAGAGGGTCCCAACACTGCAAAAATCTCATCAATTAGACACGCAGATTGTGAGATACGGTCATTTTAGTAAATAGGGGGCTAGTTACGACAGGGCCCGGTCCGACCCAGTCCGACCAACCTAACAAACCCGGCCTGGGGGTCTTACATACCCTGGTTCATTTAGACAGATCCAACCTAACCTGGTTCGGGTCAGGTTCAGTCTAGTCCGACATGGCCAGTGGGCCATGCCCAATAGGCCTCACTGGAGTCGGCCCAGTTTGGCCGATGGTCCAACCTGCCGGGTCGCCCGGTGACCCAGTCTAGTCTGGCCTGACCAAAAGTATGTGAGTCCGGCCTTCTGGTGTGGGTCGGTCCTACTAGGATATGGGTCGATCCCACTGGGATGCAGTTCTGGTATGCTGGGCTGCGAGACTAGACTAACCTGCTTGGCTGGGGGCGCGCCCCACTAGGCTTGGGGCGCGGCCCGCTAGCCTTATCTCGGTCTGCCAGGGGGTGGACCCATGGTGCGCCACCCGACCAGGATGTGACAATTGATCCACGTATGGAAATATCTATCCCCATGGATGTGGGGGGCCTCTAGCCACAGCTGACAGACCGCGGCACATCACCGCCTGGGTGGCCTGGACACGGGCCACCCCCTTCACACGACGCTCAATGTCGCATCACCCAACTGTCACGGCCTGCCGGTTGCGTCATCCTGCTGCCTCCATCGCCTGGGGCGACCACCACAGGCCACTGTTGGCTACCTCTTTCGGTGTCGGTGTTCTAGTAGTCCCTTCTACGGGCCACCAGAGTTGCTCTAGTGGTCCATTATCCAACCCATCTGTGCCAAATGGTCCCTCAAGTCCCCACCATCCCTCCTCAAGCCACATAATTGAACTGCCAACATTTCAAGAATGTGACCACCAAGAAAAAACATGCGGAGGTGCTCGGGCCTTGTTTTTGTCATCCTGGGCCCTCCATGTTAGAGTTTTAAATCAAGGGGGAGGTTCGTGGATTGATGTTCAACCATTTCATGAAAGATTTTAATCCCGGATAATAAATCCCCAAGAAAAGTTACCCTCCTGCATAAATGCATTAATCATGGGTCAATCTATTTGTGGGATGATCCATATTCTTTATTTCTGGAAAAATAAGAGTAGGGAAAAAATTGAAATAAAAAATCAAACCCCTACTCTTTGTTGTTCGATGACTAAGCATTCGTCCTCGAGAGTTCAAGGCATTGATGATGTCACTCAAAGCACTGTTCTTTGAGGTTTGTCATAGTCAGTGAAATCTTGTTGGCATTCATCATCATTCTTCATTGGAGAATAATTTCATTGGATATTCATCAGAGAGTCTCTAAGGTTTAATTTCATCATCTGCAATGTACAAAATAATTAAAGGAAACATGTCGTAGCATTTCAGTTATGTTGCAATGTCGCGTCGTTACACTGTTTCATTTATGAAACAACATCAATGTTTTGATACCTTTATTGCATCATTATGTTGTGTGACACAGGCCATTAATGAGACTCATTAATATGCCATGTCGCTGCTTTGTTACTGCACTGCAGCATCGTCATCCACTGCTCAATGGATGAGAAACAATATAAAATAACATTTTATGTTATTTTATTATTTTTCACAAAAAGTACAAAAATAAACATTTTTGTTCAATCCTTGCCGGTTGAAGTTAAGTCTATTCTAGTAGAATCCCAGCATTTTTTATTCAACGGTGTTCCCATATTATCGATCTGATCACTAGTTCAAAAGTTACAAAAACCCACTCGTGCGTTTACTAAACGTACCTTAAAAAAAGTTCAAAATTCCATTATAGACTCTACGGGCCTCAGAATCACATGTCTTTAGAGTGCTCTGTCATAGAATAATTCCATATAAATAAAACAATTCCCAGAATTTACAAGACATCACATTCTCCCAACCATATGTCTTCACATCCCGGAAAGACAAAAAAACTAAACAAACATATGAGGGTACTGAGCATGAATATGAGCCTCCCGCTCTCATGCACTCTACAATAGATCCTTGTGCTTCCACTGAACTCACACCAGAGTAATCAACCACCCACATAGGACCCACTCCTTTCAATCCTCTATCTCCATTGGTAACTCTGCAAATATTTCCCATCAACAATGTGCAACTCGCCCTAGTCAATGATGTGTGATGGGTCATGCACGTACCTCTTCAACTACAACACGTTGAAAACATCATGCAGTCAGTGCATCTGTGGGGGAAGGGCTTGGAAGTACACCACCTCGCCAACTCTCCTCAATATCTGAAATGTTCTGATGAAACTCAGATATAGCTTACTACCCCATCCAAATCTCTATAACCCTCTTAAGGGTGAGACTCGAAGGAACACATGATCTCTCTCCTCAAACTCCAAGGGTATCTATCTCTTGTCGGAATAAGACTTCTACATTCTTTGTGCATTCTTCATCCTCTCTTGGATGATCTGTACTTTCTCGATGGTAGCATGTACCAACTCTAGATCCATGTGTGCCGACTCCCATGGTTATGTCCAGCATATGGGTGATCTGGAAGGCTGCCTGTACAAGGCCTTTAATGGTGTCATGACAATGGTGGAGTGGTAGCTGTTGTTGTATGATAAATCCACCAGTGGTAGGTGGTCCTCACAACTACGACCAAAGTCAAGTACACAAGTATGAATCTTGTCCTTCAGGGTTTATATAGTCCACTCTCTCCGACCATTCATTTGGGGATGATAAGATGTGCTCAAACGCAACTGTGTCCCGAACGCCTCCTGTAACCCCTTCCACAACTGAGATGTAAAGCGGGTGTCACGATCTAAGATTATCGTCGAAGGCACCCCGTAAAGCCACACTATCTCTTGGATGTAGAGGCATCCTAGGACCTCTACCGGTCCCTACACCCAGATGGGTAGGATGTGAGCTGACTTGGTGAGTCGGTCAACAATCACCCAAATAAAATTATGGGCTCTGAACATACGTGGTACACCATCACAAAGTCCATAGACATACCATCCCACTTCCGATTTGGTACCTCAAGTGGCTTGTTCAAGCCTATTGGCACCCAATGGTTGGTGTTCACTTGCTAACAAGTGAGGCATTGTGAAATGAACTCGACCACCTCTTTCTTCATCCTCGGACACCAGTACTGATATCGGATGACCTGGTACATTTTTTCCACTCCAGGATGTACCGCCAAGGGCTATGTATAGAACTCCATCAACAAATCCTCCCGTAATGTCACTAGTACTACTGTGCGCCCTCTAAAAAGGATGGTGTACTCCTCACCTATCAAAAATCCATTAGGATCCCATAATAAGGATAACTAAGAACTTTATGCCTCACCATCAACATCCCCCAGATATGACTCCCTAACTCAATATAAGAGTGGGGGAGTAATAGTCATTGACCGAAGGTATGTAGCTCCACCATCATACACAAAGGATATCTACATCGCTACTAACTATTTTTTCCCTCCTCAACAGCTACAAACCGTTCATCCTATTGAGCACGTATGCCACCACATTCCCCTTCCCAGGATTATAGACTATCTCAAAGTCATATTCCTGAAGGAACTCTAGCCATCAATGATGTCTCAGGTTTAGGTCCTTTTGGGAGAAGATATACCTGAGACTCGGATGGTCGGAGTAAACTATAAAACACTCACCCATCAAGTAGTGTCACTACATTTTCAGGGAAAAGACCATTGCTGATAACTCCAAGTCATGGGTCACATAGTTCTTCTCATGTTGTATCAACAGTCATGAGACATAGGCAATCACCACTCACTCCTGCATCAAGACACAACCCAGTCCGTCCCCTGATGTGTCATAGAAAAATACGTACTCAATGCCCTCCTCTGGTAGTCTCAAGATGGGGGAACTAGTCAATATCCTCCTAAGCTCGTGGATACTCTGCTGGAATTTCTCTATCAATGAGAAGTGATTTCCCTTCCGTGTTAAGGCTGATAAGGGCACTGCTACTCTGGAAAAGTTTGGTATGAACCTTCGATACTATCTAGCCAAACCCAATAAGCTCTGCACCTTAGTCACGCTCCTAGATGGCTCCAATGCAAGCACTGCCTCTATCATCACGGGATCTACCGCAACTCCCACCTCTGAGATGACATGTCCCAAAAAGTGGACCTCCTGAATCCAGAACTGGAAATTCCAGAGCTTACTATAAAGTTGGTTCTCTTAGAGTGTATCCAGGACTATCCGCAGGTGTGTAGAGTGCTCCTCCTCTGACACTGAGTACACCAAGATTTCATCAATGAAGACTATAATGAACCAGTCATGGTAAGGCTAGAAGATCCTATTCATGAGGACCAAGAACATTGTTTGGGTGTTGGTCACACTTAAAGGCATCACTAGGAACTCATAAAAATCACAAAAAACCCCAAAAAATGTAAAAACCCCTAAAAATCCTGAAAACCCCAAAGAAACCCTTAAAAATCTAAAACCACTCAAAACCCATAAAATTCTAAGAAACAAAAAAACCCCTAAAACTCTAAAAACTAGAAATACCGCTAAAATCCATAAAAACCATCAAAACCCTAAAAAACTAAAAAAACAATTTAAACCCCTAAAAATATCAAAAAAACAATCATACCATTAAAAAACCTAAAAAACAATAAAAACTCTAAAAACATTAAAACCCTTAAAAAGCCTCAAATCCCCTAAAAATAATAAAAACCATAAAAACACTAAAAGAGACCTAAAAATCCATATAAACATTAAAAACACTAAAACCCATGAACAATCCTATTAAAACATTAAATACCTAAAAACAAATTAAACCCATAAACACCTAAAATATCCTAAAAACCTTTACACCCCTATAAAACATAAAAACCCTTAAATCCTTGAAAACTATAAAAATCTTAAAAACCAAAACCCAATAAAAACTCTAAAACCCTTTGAGACCACTAAAAATGATAAAAATACCCAAAAATCGATACAAACCCTAAAAAACTCAAAAAACACCAAAAAACACAAAAAACCCAAAAAACATTAAAAAACCACAACCCTAAAAATTGTGAAAACCCTAAAAATATATAAAAATCAAAAAAAGTCTGTGAAAATATATAAAAATTTAAAAAATCCAAAAACCATGAAAAACCCCAAAAATGTTAAAAAACACAAAAAGACCATAACCACTAAAAAACTAAAAAACTCCTAAAACCCAAACAAAAATTATAAAATCCAAAAAAACACAAAAACCACAATCAACCCCTCAAAAATCCCTCAAAAACCTAAAAACCATTATAATCCTAAAAATCTCTAAAAATGTAAAAAACCCTAAAAACCTTGAAAAACCTGAAAAAACATAAAAATTTAAAACACTAAAATCACTAAAACCCCTAAAATCTCAAAAAACTAAAACACCCCCAAAAACCAGAAAACCCTTTAAATCAACATAAAATTCTAAAAATCCATTAAGAACATGAAAACCCCTTGAACCCCTAAAATGATTTAAAAACTCTAAAAACCCCTATAAACCCTAAAAAACTCAAAAAAACCCAAAAAACAAAAGAAACACATAAAAACAATAATAATTCCTAAAAACCCCCAAAATCCATGAAAATCCTAAAACCCATAAAAATCATAAAAACCCAAAAGTCCCTAAAAATACAAAAAACCCAAAAAACAATAATAAATCCTTAAAAACCTAAAAACAATTAAAACCCCTAAAAACCTGAAAAACATTAAAAACACTAAAAACCTGAAAAACATTAAAAAAACTAAAAACACTAATGAAATTAAAAATCATTAAACCAATAAAAATTAAGAAGCCTAATTACCCATAAAAATAATAAAACCAACTAAAAACTATAAAAACCATTTAAACCCCAAAAAATGTTAATAAAACTCTTAAAAACTTTAAAACACCAAAAAATCAACAAAAATACAAAAAACCCAAGAAAAACATAAAAACCGTAAAAACACTAAAAAATTCATAAAATCCCTCAAAATCCCTAGAAACACTAAAAATCATGAAAATCCTAAAAAATTACCTAAAATCTATAAAAATGTAGAAACTCCAAAAAAAGTAAAAAATATAAGAAAACTATAAAATAGTATAAACTTATAAAGCCCATAAAAAACTATAAAATAATAAAACCCTAAAAAACAATAAAAACCCTAAAAATGATAAAAGACCCTAAACCTTTAAAAAACATAGAAAACCCATAAAAACCCCAAAACCCACTAAAATATCTAAAAACTCTTTAATCCCCAAAAACGTTAAAGACTTTAAAAAACCATAAAAAACCAAAAAACTCAAAAAAAACCCTAAGACCAAAAAAATTAAAACAATCGAACCCATAAAAACCATAAATCCCACAAAATCTTTAAAAACACTAAAAACTATAAAAATACTAAAAATCTCTAAAAACCCATAAAAAATAAAAAACCCTAAAAACGTTTGAAACAATAAAAACCTAAAAACATAAAAACATTATAACCTCTAATAAACTATAAAACCCCTAAAAACCATATTGAACCCTAAAAACTATAAAACCCCATAAACCCTTAAAAACTATAGACAACTAAAAACTCTAAAAACTAATAAATCCCCAAAAAATGTCAAACAAACTCTAAAAAGACCTTAAAATTTCTAAAAATTGAAAACCCTCCTAAAACACACAAAAATATAGAAAACAAAAAAAATCCCTAATAAACCCCAAAAATACTAAAATCTCCAAAAACACTATATTCCATAAAAACCCAAAAAAATCCAAAAAAAGTCTAAAAACCCTAAAAACCTTGGAAAACCTTAAGAAAAACATAAATACCAAAATACACATAAAACCCCTAAAAAATTAAAAAATACTCAAAACCCAAAATAACTAATAAAATATTTAAAACCCTAAAAACCCAAAAAAACACTACAAACTATAAAAATCCTAAAAAATCCCTAAAATACCTAAAAATATATAAAACCCTATAAAAGTGGAGAACAAAAATGACTCACATAAAATGCTTCAAAAGGATCCATTTGTATCAAGGCCTGATATCTATTTTTATATGATAAATCCACTAGTGGTATGTGATCTTCCCATCAGTCGCAAAAATCCATTACATAGGAATGCTACATTTCTTCGATTGATTGTATCATCCTTTAAAATTTCCCATTAATCTGAGGATGATACTCTATGCTCATAGTCAACTGATCCAATGGGATTTCTATAATTATTTCATGAAATAAGATTTAATACTTGTATCTATGTATGATACGATTGAAAGTGGTGTTCCATGTTTCTTTAAAACATCTTTGATATAGATTTTAGACAAGTCTTCAGCCATACAAGATTCATAAATTTGAATTAAATAATCCATCTCTGTGAGTTGATCCACTATCATCCATATGGAATAATATTTATATACTGTTCATTGGAGACCTATTACAAAATCCATAGTTATATACTCCCATTTCCAAATAGAAATAGGTAAAGACTAAAACATACCAATTGGTTGCTGATATTATACCTTAAACTACTAACAAGTTAAGAATCTTGTAACAAACTCATATATATACCTTTTCATGCCAACCCACCAAAATTGTGTTATCAATTCCTTATACATATTTTGTATTCTAGGGATAATAAGCCATATTTAATGGTGGTAAGCATAAAGAAGATGTTATTGAAAATACATAGGTAACACTATCCCATTTTAGAACCATAACACTAAACTCCCTTCTAGCCTACAGGCCTCAATGGTCTCCCCATCATTGAGTTTCAACCTCATAGAAACACATTCGACATTTTATGTATGTGCCTTTTTAACCATATTTACCAAATCAGGAACAAAATAAACATGAAAGAATGATGTCATTTCCCCACAATCTTCACATTCCATGTGCATGTTGGCTAGTATCGACATCAACTTCCACTCATCTAAAGTTTCTTTTTCCAACTATGCATACAAATTTATGGTTAATGTATCCACTACCAATTTTCACTTACCTGGTGTATATATCATGTCAAAAAAAATATTTTAAGATAATCCATCTATGTTATTTGTCTCGTCTTCAAATTCCATTGTGAAAAAATATTTTTCAGTCTCTTAGGATCCGTAAACATAGTAAATTTATCACTAATGATTTAATGAAACCATCTATTCAATGTATGGACGATGATAGCTAACTCCAAATCATGTTTTGGTTATTTATTCTCAATAAGTAATAACTGTCTTGATATATAAGAAACAAAATGATATCCTATCATAAAAACACACCCCAACCGTGATCCTGAAGCATCACAATACACCATGTACCCTTGTCCTAATTCTGTAAAAATAAATATTTGTGATTATGTAATGAGAACCTTTTTCTCTTGAAAATACTTATATCATTCATCATCCCATTATATTGGAATGTTCTTCTTTGTAAAAGGTGTCATAGGTGAACCTAGTAATGAAATGTCAGGGAAAAAGCATTAGTAATAACTAGCTAGACCAAGGAAACTCCGTATCTCATATACATTCATTGGAAGTTTCTAAGAGATAATAACCTCTATCTTTTCTAGATCCACAAAAACACATTTATTAGATAAAACATGGGCAAGGAAACATACCTATTATATCCAAAAATCACAATTTGATCATTTTAAATACATATGATGATGCCTCATGATTCCCAACATTTTCAATAAGTGATGCTCATGCTCATCCATTGTCCTTGAATACACAAATATGTTATCCACAAACACCACTATAAAAGAATCCAGATACCTCTAAAATATCTGATTCGTCAATTCCATAAATATTTCTGGTGAATTCATAAGATCAAAAGTAATCACCATAGATTTATAATGGATATATCTACCCCAGAAAGTTGTATTAGGAATATCCTCCTTTCGAACCCACAATTGTAGATATCATGATCCCAAGTGAATTTTGGAGAACCACTTAGATCCCCTAAATTGATTGAACAGATCATAAATATGTGAAAATGGATACCAGTTCTTTATCATAACTTTGTTATGATTTCAATTATCCACATACACACCCTTAGAGTTCCAATAGTCTTTTTCACGAACAGGACAGGTGTTGCCCACAGAGACATGCTAGGCTGAATAATCCCTATTCTTTCGAACTCTTCCAACTACAATTTTAGCACCCTTAATTCTGTTGGTTCCATACTATAAATGGATGTAAAATAGTAATGGTCCCTAAGAGGAGATCAATAGTAAACAAGACTTCTCTTATAGGTGGAATTCCCGAGAAATGATCAGGAAACACATCTAGAAACTGATCAACCAATGCTGAAAAATTGTTCATCTTGATCTTTTCTATTGATGATAATGAGAACATTACCAACTAGTATGAGATCATTACAACTACTAGTTCCAAAAAACCTATTGCACCTGCCTTTATATTCCATTCTCCTTGAAAGAGATTCTTGACACCATCATCAGTTGTAAAACTAACCATTCTAGTATATCTATTGATGTTATACTTGTACGTTATTAACCAATCCATACCTAAGATTATCTCAAAAAAATCCATTTAAATTATATATAAATAACATTTCAGCTCTGCTCCATCAATAGTTATAGGAAATTCTCTACATATAAAGGCTGGACACTCTCTTTGACCTAGAGTATTAAGATGTTTTATCACACAAGGAATCATCTCAACTTTTAAACACATAAAATCAATATCCCAAGAATAAATAAAATAATTACATGAACCCATATAAATCAATGATTACATAAGGGTTTAATTAAAAATAATCATACCTCTCATCATAGATGGTCTAGAATGATCATCCATAATTATTTATTCATCTCTATATAATTGCTCATTCCCCACACTTTGTTCTCTATTTCCTATTTTAGATTGTACTACTTGAGGAGTCTTGTATTCTGGGAACACTAGGAAAGATATATTTTGCTGACAAGATTTATTCTGCTACCCCTATCCTATTGAGGCATATGATTCCTATGACACCTAATATGTTTCACAAACAACAAACCTCATAGAAACATGACAAGAGAATTAAAGGTACCCAATAAGATTTTAGTTTTGGAATGATCTAGGTAATGTTTCACAATCTCTCTTTATGTGGTCAAGTGAACCACATTGGAAACACTCCTCTCTTATCTTGGGTGGTGGAAGAATGTTTACTGATCCATCTGTCTAATTTTGATTGATGATCTCATCTTGGAAATAGTTGTCCCTCTTCTTCTTGCTCCTAGAATTAGATTTCCCATAGTTTCTCATGTGTATAAACATACCTCCTCAACCCATATCTCTTGAGATGTCTCTTTTAGATATTATCCCTCTATTTAACATCTCTATATAATTCTTAATACATAGCACAATAATATTTGATGGAATCTCATGCTTTATCCTGATTCAAAGATTCATGGATTCAAGGATGCACTAGAATAAACTTCATTTGCAAAGCACACTAAATTTATAAATGTACCTACATGCTATGTGGAAAAAATATTTTACTTCTTCATGCTGAAAAATTGCATCATTCTATGAATTATAAAAGTGTGACGATAGAATTTTTTGTTAAAAAATTCTTCAAAATACTTCCATGCTAGAACTTGGTCTAATTTAGCCTAAACATCTAAATCCCACCATTGGAATGAAAACTACTCCAACATATAAGTTTCCATCTTGACATTTAGTTTTGTAGTTGTGCTAATGAAATCAATGATACGATTCATCTTATTCAGCCACACCTCTTCCTTTTCTTGTTTAGAATAACCATAAATTATGGTTGGATTCTACTTCATTAATTGAATACAATGATCCACTTTCCAAAGATTATCCCTCTTATTAGTGTCTTCCATAACCTGAAACACTTGGATAATACTCTAAACCAGCTGTTGGTTCAAATGTGGCTCTAGTGAAACTATATTCTCAACATCTTCCTTCGACTAGTTTATATGATTCCTACCAAGTTCTATTTTCTAGAAACATACAAAACACCATATGTCTCACTCTATATTAACTAAAGTCTTAACATTTCAAATTCTACCACATCATACTATCACAATAGTACATTCCAAAATCATCCATTTTACCCATTCAAAAATATTTGAAAAATCTTGACTTTCTTTTTAAAATTAAAACATTTTCAAAATTCCATAGTGATTCTCTTTTTTAAAATATTACATTAGAATAAAAACGTTAATATTTTTCAAAAAAAAATAAATTGAATCAAATTACATACAATGTGTTATTCACTCGTTATGGGAAGTGATTTATATAATGCATTTCTTGCTTGTATCATTCCCTAAACCCATGAAAATGATTTTTCTAAAATCTATAAGTTTTTTGAAAACACTTATGTACCTAACTCATAGGTATGTTGAAGTTCCACATAAAAAGGAAATTTCATCTTTTTATTCTCTACCTTTAAGGTACTGAAAATCCTAATCCTTTTTACTAACCCAGCATAAGGAATAGACCAAAATGAATTTCAAATCAAAGAATGAGATAACTGAAGACCACTTATTCCTTAGTATTATTAGAATTACCAAGACCGATTCCACTTTTAACATCCCTCCCCTTCTCATTGGATCAAGAAGGCTGGAGGACGTTACTTTTCTTTAAGAGATTTTCCCAAGATGCTAAAGGATGGAAATAAATGCCAAGGGATTAATTTACAACAAGGGTATGATTTGGAAAATTTAAAAATAAACAACCAACCAAAAATTACATAACCAAATAATCCACTACATGATTCATGATAAAAATTAAAGAAAACTACATCTTACCATTTATATCAAAACAAACTCCAACGAGTACCATAGTGGAAGACTAGAAACCGATCAAATACAAAAATACAACCAAAACTCAAAATCATCAACCTGCTTCATGATGCACCCCAAAAAACCACCCATGTATCACTAAGAACCACTAAAGATGTGTGATAATGTACCTCTTCCCATTTCTAAATAAAAATATCTTCAAAATCACTAATGTACAAAAGGAGTGGTGAGTAATAAAACTCAATAGGATTTACCCAAATCACTTCCCTACTCATGAAACTAGGATAAGACATGTTATAATATTTATATTAAAATAATTATGTAAGAAAATTTCTAAAACAGTTTATATTAGAATATAAACAAGATCAATATCATTAAAGGTTTCACAAAATAATATCAAGTTCCAATGAAAGAAACCAAACAATTCTCTAAAATCATTTCACAAATTCTAATATGGAATAATTCATTTCATTCCACATATCCTCACATCCAACCATGCATGAAACATGGACCTCCCTATAATTTAAAGTGGTGATTTATCCTTTCACTAAGTTGTCACTTAGTGAACCATCCAAATAGGGGTACTTCACACCCTTGTCCATACCAAACTTTTGATTTGGGCACTTCTCACACTTATCCATCCCAATGCACATGAACACACACTGACCATGAAAAACCCATTCCAAAACCATGTGTTCCAAACACATTTCACTAAAAAAATATTTATATTGAAGACTATTCTATAAAAACCTTTTTCATAAACCAAAACAAACAACATATTTAAATATAATATTTTGAAATCATCTCACAAAGCATTTAGCATAAAAATTCCACAATTTCCATAAAAACTACAAAACATCACTAAAGAGAGTTTCTACCATGCCTTGTACAAAAATTTCAAAAAAAATCAAGTGAAAAAATAAATTTGAAATCAATCATTCATATTATAAATAGATAAGCCAAGAGTGAATCCACATACTATGGAAATTTGGTGAAAATTATAAACAATGAAAAAAATCCACGAAAACGGGTCAAAACTCAAAAAAACCACCTTAGATCCCTTATATATGGTATAAAAAATAAAAATAAAATCATATCAGGAATAAAATACCTTAGATATGTCCAAAGTGGAAGTAGATCTATGAAATTGAGATAGAGGAAGAAGTAGATCTAAGGAAAACCATGGAAACCCAATAATAACAATGTATTACTGTGTGAATCCGGCGTCAACACACCAAGGGAAATATTTGGATTACCTCTATATTGATGGGATAATCCTCCATATCATTAGAGGAAGAAATCTTGAGTTAGGGTCAGTTTGAAGAAAAAATGAGGGTTCGAATCATTATACCAACCTAGATCCACATTTTGGATATAGTTTTTAAATCATGCACGGTGAGTCACATGATTAGGAAAATTGTGCTCTATCCATGTGCAAACTACTATATCAAGAAGGACCCTCACATAGATGGCTCTTATGGATTCCAAAACATGAACCAACCATGACAAATCCCACTAAATATTTTCATAGTTTATATTGGGTGGTCACATGTTTTGGCCAAACCATGCTCATTACCCGTGCACCTACCCAGAGTAATCTGTCACATTGGACACATTTTCTTGTAGATATTACACTATTTTCACTAATTGTGAACCAACTATGTACTTAATAAAGACACAAAAAACTTTTAAAAGGTTCTCCATGCGCTCCCAAACATCACCCAAACAATTTACATACTAAAAAATCATAAAAAAGGGTTAATTTCTAGAAACTGGGTGTGCTACAATTATCTCCTTTATGGATCATGATAACGATGTCATTATACAGGGACGCATCATACCCTTTTAAACATATAGTAAAATGACTTGTGTTGATGTCTAAAATTCAATCATTAACAATGGATCTAGGGTTATAATCACTCTTGTAAATACACTTCACCGGTTGGGCTCCATCAAGACTAACTGAGATCCCTCTGCTCTAACTCTATATGGATATAAGAAAATTGAACAAAGACACATGGAAAAATAGTGATCAAGGATCAATTTTGGGACCTTGTATACAACTATTAATTTTTGGTTTTTCAGTAGGGTACAACGTTCAATATTTTTCTAGGAAGAACTTAGTTACATCAATATGCAGAAATTCCTCGATCATACCATCAATGCATCAAACGCTACATCAATGGAAGAGTTGGGATGTTTCACACTGATAAGGTTTCCTTTGATTTTTATGAGTAACATTATATTGACATAGGATTCTATCAGAGGTAGGAAAAATAACCAACATTTGATGGTGTTTCCAGGGTCATTACCCCAAATGGTCTGGAGATAATCCCGACTGACCCCTTCAAAAAACTCATCAAAGAGTATGTGTTACCCATTAATCATTTTGTGTACATGGACCCAAATTCATGTGAATATTCATAAAGTATCATGATATCAATCATGATAATTAAGTCCAAAATTATTGAAAAGACTACTAACCCTCAAGATAGTGATAAAATATCTGATGAAAATTCCCACATTCCATCCACTGAGATTCGAGGAATCCCTACTTCATACTCTAATTTTGAAGAGGTTGTAATGCCACCAAGGGAGGATAATGATACTACATTTACATACCTCACTCAATATCCACTAGAGTTTCAAATATATCCCAAATTTTTAGTTGGTTCAGAGGAAGTCACTTCATCTAATCAATATCAAAATATTGGATCCTCTCCTAACTATAGAGATCTTACACCATTAATTTATACCCTTATAGAAAAGGATGAAGAAGAGGATGAATAGGAAGAGGAGGACCTTAGATACACCCATCCATCTTTTGAGGATGATGTCTCTACCAACATTGGTGAACTCAAAGAGATGGACTTTTTTATAGAATAGGACTCAAAACCAACATTGATAATCGTGGGAATGTATTCCCAAGAACAAGACATGTATAACTCCTTTATAAAGTAAAATTGATATGAATTCTCTTTGAATTATACAGAATTAACAACCCTCAATCCCGAGGTAGGAACTCACAACATGGTCCTTCCAAAGGACCATCCGGCTATAAACAAGTATCCAAAAGGACATATCCAACACACACTGCCAAAATTGAAGCTAAACTTGACAAGATCATCAGGGAAAACTTCATTGAAGAAGTCCAATATCCAAAATGCGTTGCTAATTTAACCCTTTTTAGGAAAATGAATGGAAAAATTAGAGTCTACATCAATTTCAAATATATCAATCGGAACTATAAAAAGGATGATATCACAGTCCCAATCACAAAGCTACTGATTTATGAAACATCCTGATGTCAAGACCTATCTTTCCTAGATGGATATTCAAGGTATAATCTAATCTGAATTTCCCAAAAAGATGAATAATCCACAACCTTTATGTCCCCTCAAGGATAATTTTTCTATCGGGTAATGCCCTTTGGTTTGAAGAAGGCGGGTTCTATGTACCAATGTTCCACGAATTGCATCTTCAAACCATTCCTAGGGATGTTTTTCAAATTCTATGTGGAAGATTTGGTGGTTAAATCTCCATAGTGTTCTTATCACTGGAACATTCTTGAAACCGTGTTCAACAAACTAAGATATCTCATCTAAAAAATGAACCCCATGAAATTTTCATTTGACGTTACCCCAGGTAATTTTCTATTCTTCTTCCTACACCATCGCGACTTCAAAGTCGATCCTAAGATGACAAAGGCTATCCTTACCATGTCAACTCCAAAAAACCTTAAGTAGTTGATAGGAATTCAAGGACACTTGGTCTATATCTGGTGATTTATATCTAACCTTGTAGGAAAATGTTTACACTTTACCATGTTGGTGAAAAGGGGTTTCATATTAGTGGACTAATGACTATCCGGAAGTAGTCGATAGTCTCATGAAATATATTTTGAGCCTTATGGTGTTGAAACCACTTATCGAAGGATGTCCACTTATTTTTTATGTCACATCCTTAGAGTGGTCACTGAGACCTTATTCACACACAAAAATGACACCAGCATTAAAAACTGTCTTTATTACCTCATCCAAATAATTCATGATGCTATGAATCACTATTCAGATACCTAAAAGATATTTCTGATGCTAATAATTGCAGCCCAGAAACTAAGGTACTACCTACAGCATCACGAGGTCTGTTTAGTACCTTATAATAACCAGATCAAATACATTCTCAGCCATCCAGTGTTGACTTGATGTATGTCCTGATGGGTAGTCATCCAGCTGTAGTTTGATACTCAGTTCAAGGAGCAGAAATATGTAAAGAGCCATGATTTGTCAGACATTATGGAATAACATAACTTAGAAGAAATGATGTCAGTGGATGTTAAATTACCTGATGAATATATTTTCTATATTCAAGAGCCCCCCCCCCCCCAAGACATGGGAGATATATTTTGACAGTACATCTACAATCCCAACAATGAAAAGGATGGAAGAACCTGGCACAATAATGTTGGGTTGAGAGTCATTATCATTTCCCCAAAAATGGTACTCTAACCTTACTCCTTACAGCTATCAGTAGGGTGAACAAACAATGAAGCAGAATATTGGGCTCCCAATGCAGGGTTTATGTTGGAACTCTAGGTACCATTAAATCACTTGATGATAAAGGGTGGTTCAAAATTGATCATCAAGATGCTCAATGGTGATTATCCTATCATAAAAGAAGATTTGACACCTACATGATTATGTCATAATATTTATTATTAAATTCCCTTTGGAACTGATATTGACTCATGTCTTGAGCTCACAAAATTCCTACACAGACACCCTAGAAAATGAAACTAGGGATATAGTAGATCCAAATCGGTATGAATCATTCATCAGCATTGCACACCACTAAATTGCCTCACCCTTTATTCTAGTTATCACATTATAGATCGATGAACACCCTGAGTTTCTATGTAATAATAAATACTCATGTCTATTTTCCATATAGGGTATGGACTTCGTATGACCACATCCTCAGACCACATCCATGTAGTTTGAATACACTCTCACTACATCAAACTTTTCTTCATGTTAGCCGAAGTTGTGCACCTCAAAGAAGTTAGGGAAATGAATATTGTTAGCTTTATAAAATTCAACATCATCAAAATATTTGGTGTCCCTCATAAAATACTAATGTAAAAAACACCAATTTAAGTTCTCCCTAGTTAGATAATCTATATCAAATGATTAATATCAATTCCATCCATTTGTAATACTATCATGCGTCTTCTAACAAACATATAGAGGCCTTCCACACAACCTTATCAAATATTCTCAAGAATATTTTGGATAGAGATAGAACTGTAATCACCTAAAAATCTCAAAAAACCCTAAAACCCTAAAAAACCATAAAAACGTAAAAGACATTAATACCCAAAAAACTCCAAAACCATAAAACCATAAAAAATCTTAAAAACCCAAAAAATCGCTAAACTGGAGAAAACCATAAAATCCTGGAAAACTTATGAAGACATTAAAAACTTAAAAACACACAAAATCCCTTAAAACCCCAAAATACAAAAAACCCAAAAAACTAAAAAATCTCCCAAAACCCTCAAAATCCCTAAAAACCCAAAAAAGACAAAAAATAAAAAATCTTTAAAAATCAATAAAAATGTAAAAACCCCTAAAACCCTAAAAACCCCCAAATACATCCATAAAAACCTAAAAACACTTTAAACCAATAAAACCTAAAAAATCCTAAAAACCCTAAAACACTCTAAACCCCTAAAAATCCTAAAAACCATAAACCCCCTAAAAACATAAAACCCCCTAAAAACCCATAAAAATCCCAAAAAACAACAAAAAACGATAAAAACATTAAACCCCAGAAAACATTAAAAAACTCAAAATCATTTAAAACCCTAAAGAAATAAAAAAACCCTAAAACCCCATAGAAACCATAAAAAACCTTAAAACCCTAAACAACCTTAAAAACCCTAAAAACCCATAAAAACATAAAAAATTTAAACATACAAAAAAATAGATAAAAATACCAAAAATGTAAAAAACTCTAAAATCACTAAAAACCTTAAACACCTAAAATACCACAAAATTCATAAAAACCCTAAAAACTCTAAAAAACATAAAAATCCCTAAAATCTCAAAAAACCAAAAAACACTAAAAACACTAAAACCCCCTAAGATAACATTAAAAATATAAAAACAATTAAAAAACCTAAAAACCAAAAAACACTAAAAACCCAAAAAGTCCATAAAAACTGTTAAACCCCTTAAAAACCCATAAATACCCTTAAAACCCATAAAAACCTGAAAAACCATCAAAAAATTATAAAAACATACTAAAACTCTAAAAACCCTTTAATACCTAAATATTAAAAACTCTAATCTTTTTTAAATACACTAGAAAACTAAAAAACTCTAAAAACTCAAAAAAACCAAAATACCCTAAAACCCCAAAAAATGCAAAAAACCGTTGAAAAGCCTAAAAATATGTATAAATCCATTAAGTACCAAAAAATCCCTAAAACAAAAAAACACTAAAACCCTAAAAATCTTAAGAAATCCATTAAAACCAAAATAACAGTCAACCCTTAAAAACACTAAAGATGCTAAAAAGCCTAAAAACTCTAAAACCCGTAAAAATATTAAAAATTGAAAAAACCCATAAAATGTTAAAAAATACCTAAAAATCACTAAAAATGTAAAATAACCATAAAAACCCAAAAAACTATAAGATAACCATAAAAAATATAAATACATAAAACACTTATAATCTTAAAAAATGATAAAAACCCTAAAAGACTCCAAAAATCCAAAAAAAACCATTAAAATTCCTAAAAACCATAAAAAAAATAAATTAACTAAAAAATAAATAAAAACTCTAAAAAAACCTTTAAAACACTAAAAAATTTACAAAATATAAAAACCATTAATAACCATAAAAAGATAAAAAACCCTAAAAACCCAAAAAAGTCCATAAAATTCCTAAAAACCCTAAAAAAACCCTAAACCCCCTTAAAACCCCTAAAACCGTAAAAACCATAAAAATAATGAAAAATCCCTTAAGAAAAATAAAAATGTAAAAACCCCTAACCACCCAATAAAACCATAAAAACCTAAAAAACATAATTCCCTTATAAAAATATAAAATTTCTAAAAACCTTAAAAATATTAAAAAGTCCCTGAAAAACATAAAATCCCAAAAAAACCATAAAAAACCCTAAAAACCATAAAAACTATAAAAACCCAAAAAAATATAAATAACACTAAATACACTAAAATAAATTTAAAGCCCTAAAAATGTTAAAAAAAACTCTAAAAACCATTAAAATACTAAAAACACAAAAAACCCAAAAAACCCTCATAATCCCTAAACACCATAAAAACATAAAAGTCCAAAAAAATACTAAAATCTCTAAAAAATAAGAAATCAAAAAACCATGAAAAAAACATAAGAAAAACTTAATTAAAACACATAAAACCCCTACAAAACCTTAAAATTGATAAAATCCCCTAAAAACCTAAAAACCAAAAACACCCTCAAAATTCGTAAAATCCCTAAAAACCATAAAAATTCTAAAGAATCACTAAAAATACCAAAAAAAATTAAAAATCCCTAACAAATGAAACCATTTTAAACCCCTAAAAATATAAAAAACACTAAAAGTGATAAAAAGACTAAAACCCCTAAAAACCAAAAAACACCACTAAAACCGAAAAAAAACCTAAAATCCCATAAAAACATAAACCACTAAAACCTATAAAACCCTTTAAACCCCTATAAACATTAAACAATATAAAAACCCTTTAAAACCCTAATAAACTTAAATAATCCTAAAACCCAAAAAACCCAAAAAAACCCAAAAAAACCCTCATGAAATCCCTAAAAAAACAAGGAAACCATAAAAATCATAAAAAATAACTAAAAATCCCTAAAAACATAAAAATAAAAAGAACCCTAGAAACCCCTAATAAATCATTAAAAACCTAACAATCACTAAAACCCTAAAACTCCTAAAAAATCTAAAAACCATAAAAATCCATAAAATTACCAAAAAATATAAAAAACCATACAAAACATAAAAACCCCTAAGACAACCTTAAAAACATAGAAACACTTAAAACCCATAAAAATAAATAAAATTATAAAAACCATAAGAATGGTCACAAACAATGAAAAAACCCCATAACTCAAAAAATCTAAAAAAAGTAAAAAGAAATAAAACCCTAAAAAATAGAAAATACTCCAAAAACACTTTAAATGACTACAAACATTAAATTTTTTTTTTTTAACATTCAATACCATAAAAAATTGAAAATAAATTGATAATACCCCAAAAACCCGAAGATCCCTAAAATTTCTAAAAACCCAAAAAACACTTAAAAACCTAAAACCCCAAAAAACCATAAAATCCCTAAAATAGCCCTAATAATCCATAAAAACGTAAAAAACATGAATCCATAAAAACAATGAAAAAACATAAAATATCATTAAAAATATTAAAAAACATTAAATCCCTAAAAACCCAAAAAAAATCTAAAATCTGGTATGGTGGTGTTGATTGGTGTTGGTGCTACTAGTTGTTGAGGTGGAAGTGGGATGCTGGCTGTCGGAATCGGATGGGATGGACGTTGGTTGCTGCTTGGCTGAGATGTGATGTTGCTGATGCTTTGGAGGTGACGAAGTTGCTGAGTATGGTGATGGTGCTGCTGCTGCTGGATGTTGGTTGCTGCTTGGTTGGGACTGCTGCTGGATTTTTCTTGCTTGGCTTTATGTGTTTTTTTTTATCTTTCTTTTTTTGGGGCCTTTTGCATTTTGGGTTTGTAAAGGGTTTTTGGGTGTGGGTTGTTTGACCCCTCCCCTCCCTTGTCTTCTGCGTCTTTTTTCGTAATAAAATTTGGAGGGGTCGGGAATAGCCCGATCCTCGCATATTCCCTGCCTAAAAACCCTAAAAACACTAAAACTCCAAAAAATACATAAAAACCCTATAACCCCATAAAAATAATAAAAGACCCTTAAAAGTCCATAAAAATGTAACAACCCCCTAAAACCCTATAAAACCTAAGAAAACATTAAAAATGCCTAAGAAAACATTAAAACCCCTAAGAAAACCTTACAAACATAAAAACAATTAAAACCACTAAAAACCTAAAAAACACTAAAAATCCTAAAAATTACTAAAAGGGACTAAAAACCCCTAGAACCATAAAAAACTAAACATACATAAAACCATAAACCCCATTAAAAACTATAAATACCATTTAAACCTCTAAAAGTGTTTACAATATCTAAAAACCTTGAAAACCATAACAATTAAAAAATACCATAAAACCACAAAAAAACCCATTAAATCCCTAAAACACTAAAACCCCTAAAAATCATAAAAATCCCTAAAACCCCTAAAAATCACAAAAACCACTAAAAACCACAAAGAAAAGCTTAAATACCAACCAAAATTAAAATCCCAAAAAAAACTAAAAATGATTAAAAGAATAAAAACGCTAAAAACCATAAAAAACCTAAAAACCATAAAAATTTCTAAAAACCCCAAAAACCATTCAAATCATAAAAATACCAAAAAATTACCTAATAACATAAAAACCCATGAATACCATGAAAACCCAAAATAAAACCTTAAAAACCTAAAAATACTTAAAACCCTAGAAGCCAAAAAAATAATATAAAACTAAAAACACTAAAATGGCCCTAAAACCCCTAAAATACCTAAAAGACATAAAAAATCAATCCTTAGAACCCATAAAAGCCCATAAAATCCTAAAATGCACTAAAAAATTAAAATACTGTTAACCTATAAAAACACTAAAAAACAATAAATCCTCAAAAAATATCAAAGAAACCCCGAAACCCAAAAAAGCATTAAAACCATAAAAACAAATAAAACCTTCAAAATATCTAATACCCTAACAGACCATAAAACTCATTAAAACCATAAAAATACCTAAAAATATAAAAAAAGCAAAAAACCATAAAAACCATATTATATCCTTAAAAACCTAAAAACACATAAAACCCATAAAACCATAAAATCCAAAAAAATGCTAAAACCCTAAAAACACTAAAAAAAACATTGAAAATATCAAACAACCTAAAAACCATAAAACCATAAAATCCTAAAAATCCCTAAAATCGTAAAATACCAAAAAACCATGAAAACCCCTAATAAAACCTCAAAAACCTAAAAACATTTAAACACCCTAAAAAGTAAAAAAAATGTTAGAAACCTTAAGAAACAATGAAAAGTCCCAAAAACCTCAAAAAATAATAAGACCCCAAAAAATCATAAAAACCCCTAAAACCATAAAACCACAAACCACTAAAGGCTCTAAAATCCCTTAAAACTCCTAAAAATGGTATAAAAACATTAAAAATATTTAAAACCCCTAAAAACCAAAAAAAAAATACAAAAACATAAAAACCCTTAAAAGCCTCAAAAATCCATAAAATTCCTAAAAAATAAAAAAAACTAAAAAATCACTCAAAATCATAAAAAAATGAAAAAAACCTAAAAATTATGAAGAAAAAAAAGAAATCCTTAAAACTGTAAAAATAATTAAAACACCTAAAAAGATGCTAAAAACCCTAAAACCCTACCCCCCCCCCCCCCCAAACTCACAAAAATTACTAAAAAACACTAAAAACCATAAAACCCTAAAAAATCCGTAAAAATCCTTAAAAATGAAAAAAAAATGTGAAAAACCTAAATAACCCAAAGAAAACCAGGATAACCTAAAAACGTTTAAACCCTAAAAAAATAATAACCCTAAAAGACCCTAGAAACCATAAAACCCTTAAAAACCATTAAAACCCTTAAAAACCTTTAAAACCCAAAAAGAATAATAAACCAAAAAAAGACAAGAAATCCCAGAAAACACTAAAAATATAAAAGGATTTTATTCCCATAAAATAGTTGAAAATCTAAAAAATGTTATATAAATAAAAAAATTTAAAAAACCCCCAAACCCCAAAAAACCAATAAAAAACTAAAAACCTAAAAATAACATAGAACACCTCAAATCCATAAAAATGATAAAAACCATAAAAATTTTAAAAACTTATAAAACCCCCTATAATGTAAAAAAACCATAAAGACCTTGAAAATCCCTAAGAAACCCTCAAAAACCTAAAAACACATAAAACCCCTAAAAACCCTAAAAACTCAAAAAACTCTAAAAACACATAAACCCTAAAAACACAAAAAATACCTAACAACCCTTCAAACCATAAAAACCCTAGAAATTCCATAAAATCAATAAAAACATAAAAAAGCCATAAAAGCCATAAAAACTATTAAGGAAACCTTAAATACCAAAAACAATTATAACACATAAAATAATTAAAAAAATCCCTAAAAATATATGATCTACATAAAAAAAATACCCCTTAGAACATAAAATTCACTGATACCTTAAAAACACTGAAAACCCTGAAAACCCTAAAAAACCACTAAACATATTAAAAACCTGTAAAAATGTTAAAAACTATAAAAAAATATAAAAACCCTTAAAAACTAAAAAAAACCATAAACACCAGAAAAACCTATAAAACCCTAAAAACCCTAAAAACCAAAAAAAACTCTAAAACCACAAAAAATACCTAAAATCACAGAAAAAACATAAATATCCTAGAAAAACCCCTAATGATCACTAAAATCATAAAAACATGAAAAAACCTAAGAAAACATTAAAAAAGTAAATCTACTTAAAAAACAAAAAAATTAAAAAAAAATTAAAAACATTTAAAATCCATAAAAACCCAAAAAACCTAAAACACTCAAAATCAATAAGAACACTAAAAATAATAAAAATCCTTAAAACCCATAAAATTATAAAAACCCATAAAACCCTAAGAAAACCTTAAATACCTAGAAGATACCTAAAACCCCTAAAATACTGAAAAATACTAAAAAATATCAAAATGAAAAAAAAAAGACTCTAAAAACTACTAAAAACCCCTAAAAACATAAAAAACAATAAAAATAGAAGGAATAGATAAAAAAGTAAAACCCCTATTGACCACTAAAACTACAAAATAACTTTAAACCTGTAAAAACATTAAAAATGCTAAAATACCAAAAAACCCATTAAAAGACTAAAAACACTAAAACTCTAAAAAACCATAAAACCATAAAAATGATAAAAACCCTCAAATCCCTAAAAACCTAAAAAACACAAATCCTAATGATGTCATAAAATTCCTTAAAAACAAAAAAAAAACTAAAAGGATTGAAAAACCCTACGAAAACCATAAAAATCTAAAAACACTTAAAATAACTAAAAATTCTAAAACATGAAAATTAATATAAAACCCAAAAAACCACTAAAAATCCATAAAAACCCTCAAAATCCATAAAAACCCATAACATTCCAAAACAGTCCTTATCAATATCTAAAAATATAAAAAACTATAAAAACCTTAGAAACCCATAATAAAAACTTGAAAACCAAACTACACTTAAAACCCCTAAAGCTATAAAAAATGAAAAAAAAAACCCAAAAATGTAAATATACTCTAAAACACCCTTAAAACCTTAAAAATACCTAAAAACCTAAATAACACCTCAAACCAATAAAAATTAGAAACCACTAAAATCTATATAAACTCTTTAAAACCATAAAAGGTTAAAAAACTCTAAAAACACAAAATAACCCTAAAATCTCAAAACCCCCACTAAAGACATATTCTTTGTTCCATTTTCATATCCTGATTCGCTTTCATCTTTTTCTTAGATTGAAATTTTCTCTAAAGTTTCAGGCTTGCACAAAGGTCACTCGGACATGCATATGTTACTCGCGGAGTATAACAGGGCCTCTGCTCTATATGGGTTGGCCCTGGTTTCTCGATTTTTGAAGTGGCATCCCCCAGTTAACGTCTTTTATAGGTTCTTGTTTGAACACTATGATCTCTGGGATCGTGCTACTATGGGTCTTGTTGATTCCTGGCACATTATGACTCATTTTTCATCCGAGGAGGATCTTATTCGGGTTTAGTCTTTGGATCCTCGAAGATGTGATGGTGCCCCATTTTCCCTCATTCATTGGAGCTTCTATTTCCATTTCCGTCATGATTCTCCAACGGTGGCGATTTGGGTGAGGTTTCCTAAAATCCCTCTCCCCTTTAAAAATCTATCTATTATCTCAGTTTTGGGGAATATGGATGGACAGTTCTTGTGTGTGGATAGTAGAACTCGGGCTCTTTGTCACCCGATTTCCCTAAGGGTCTGTGTTGGAGTTGACGTTTTGAAACAACTAGTTGATTTGGTGTGGATTGCCTATGGTGAGGTACTCTAATGGAAGAAACATGTGGGGTTTGAATCATGGGTGAGATACTATGATTCTTGTTTGACACTCAGTCGTGGAGGAAGTGACTGCAGGCGTAGGGGAAGTGAGTGTGTTATAGCAGGGACTGACCAGATATCTAGCCTTCTAGGGTTGGGGTTGGCTTATCATTTTGAGGTAAGGTTGGGAATTCAGAAGGATTCTCTTTTAGTTTCAAAGAGGTATGTTGGGGTGGAATTATAGGTCTTCTCTTCAAGGAAGGATGTAGTAGTGAACCATTCATAGGCTAAGAAAAATGAATTTTTCAAGTACTTGAGGGGTGACTTTGGGATGGCAGGTGACACCCTTTCCTCTAGCGGGATGGGGTTGAGGCTCATAATGAGGGTGGTGTAGTGGATAATGAGTTAGGCAGGCTGAAGTTCCATCTTCCTTACACTTTGGGGAGATGGGACCTGTGGAAATTTTGGATGTTGGTAAGGCAAGGTGGGAGATGAATGTTCAGTGGGAGGTTCCAGATGAAGCAGCTAGGGATGATGTTGTGCAACCTTTGGAACCTGAGGATGTGGTACATGGTCTCACCTGTGTCAGGATGGGTAGGTAGGATAGGATGGAAATCTCATCAGTTGTTATGGTTTCAACTTCCAACCGTTTTTCAGGGTTAGAAGCTATAGACTCTATGGATAGGTAGGGGCTGAGTCATGAGATTCCGGACAAGGGTGTAATGAAGGATGAAGTGGAAAGGATGACACCAGTATCCATGTGGATCCTCATGGGGGATCCACTCTCCTTCTGTGAAGAAACATGGTGAATGGAGATGGAGCTTCCTTTACCTCCTTTTGAACAAGTTTCAGAGCAGGGTGTGGTGGCTACTATTGTTGGGTCTACAGATAGACCGACTTAAGGATTTCAGTCTGTTGCAGATTAGAAGGACCTGCCTGAAATTATGAGCAGGTGGACTGAAGAGTATCAGAGCCTTGCTCTGGTTCTGTATGAGACCCTACCACCATGTGTAGAGCTATCAGAAAAGATAATGCAGGACTACACAGACATATCTTTTGAGCAGTATCAAAAGGACATCTTGTGGGAGCTGGACCTGAAGCAGTACGTGCACTTTGTTTGGGTTGATGATGATGAATCATCATGGCTTGATGAGATATTTGCATATCGTGATGCCATACTCAATGATAACATAGCTCAGATAAGGCAGGAGAAGGCTTTAATCGGTGACCCAGGTTTGGTTGGCCTGAATTTATTCCCCCAAAAGAGGAAGCTGAGGGATACTAGTACACCCAGATTTGTTATCTAGACAAATGGTGCAGATATTGGTGTTGTTGAGCATGGGAGGGAAGGAAATTCCCAGACTAGGGAATTGAGTGTTGATGGCGCACTGCAAGGCTGAAAGGTGGACTCTGGAGCTCTCTCTATTTCCCCCAGGAGGAGGAGGTCAATAAGGGTATACTCTACTCTACCCAAGCCAATTTTCAGAAGAGCCTCCTCGAAGGCCTCCAAGTCTGCAGAGCAGTAGACGCTTAGAGGCATATATACCAAGCTTGATATTGATATAGAAAATTCTAGTAAAACTATGGTAGAGTTGGAGATGGAAGAGTAAGATGTGTCTTCAAGTTACGGTGTTGACGGTGACCCATACGGGGATACTGGGGAGGTTGACCCTTTTGATATGTAGTTTATTTCTTTTTTTCCCTTTTGGAGTTGTCTCTTGGTATGGGTCATTTGACTCTGCCCTCCCCTGTTTCCGCATCTTTTTTTATTATATATCTATGGGTTCAGGACTAGCACGACCCTACACCTACTTTTCCCTAAAATACTGAAAAATGGAAAAAACCCTAAGAGCCCTGAAAAACCATAAAAACAATAAAAACCTTGAAATACCTAAATCCTCTAAAAACCAAAAAACAGTAAAATCAAAAAAAAACATAAAAATACAAAACTACAGTTTTATAGACATGGATTGTCTCATTTGGAAGCCACCTCAGGTTTTCAAGCACTGGTCCATTGCTGATCTCAAGGACAATATGAACGAGATTGAAGGTATCCTGCTACAGAATATTATCACACAAATACAAAACTAAAGTTTTATGGACATGGATTGTCTCATTTGGAAGCCAAATATGGTTGGGCTGTTGAGTGTGAAGGAGTTTTACCGGTCTGAATGTGAGCAGGGAATTCAGCCCCCTGCTTGGCTCCCTAAATTTCGGAGGCCCTTCATTCCCCCCTCTAGCTACCTGCTGCTGTGGAAAATTTGGAGAAATAGATTGCCAGTTCAAGATCAATTGAAAAGAGCTGGGTGGTGTTTGGCCTCTGCTTGTCCGATCTGTCTTCAGGATGAGGAAAATCTGCAGCACATTTTTCTTAAGTGCAGGTTGGCTGCAGGTCTTTGGGATCATTTACAGGGCATATTCCAGCTGAAAATCTGCACGGACAGCACACTGTCTGCTATTTTCAGCAGTGTTGTAGGCGTGCAATGCAGTCAGCAAATTGCCAATCTGCTTCTTGCTGCCACTGCGGCTCTTACTGCTTTTGTGTGGGCAGCTCGAAACAAAGTGGTTTTCGATAATGATTCATGCTGCATCAGAAATGGTGTGGTGGCAATTCATCAAGCAGTCCATACGATGGCTCATATCCAGGATGGTATGATGGCTAATGATATTAAGGACCTTATTGTGTTGAGAAATCTCGGAATTTCTGGAAGATGCAGGAAACAGAAGGACTTTAAATTCATTCGGTGGATTCCACCAATCCCAGAATGGATAAAAGTTAATGTGGATGGTGCAGCCCTAGGCGTGCCTGGTCCCTCCGGGTGTGGTGGTGTTTTCCGGACGTATAGAGGCTTTGTTAAAGGATGATTTTATCATTACATTGTGAATGGATGTGCTTATGAAGCGGAGCTATGGGCCATGATTAAGGTTGTACAGTTTGCGGTCCACTTCAGGTGGACGCAGCTATGGATTGAATCTGACTCGATGTTGGCGGTGGAATCCCTCAAAAGCAAAACAAGGACAATCCCATGGAGGCTCCTCCCACAATGGGTTGACTGTCTTAGAATCTCTCAGGGTATGAACATTATGGTCACACATATATACAGGGAAGCGAACAAGGTGGCAGACATACTCTCCAAGAAAGCAATTGAGGATGGATGTTCCATGTGGTCATTTATTGCACCAGATTTCTGCACTCCCCTTGTGGACTCAGACATGAAGGGTGAATTGCACACTCGGCTGTGCAAACCCTCCTTGTAATGCCTTGTACCTTTATTTTATGTTATTATATTTTGTGGGGCTGGGATCTGCCCGGCCCCAAACCTGCTTTGCCTAAAAACAAATAAAACCCATAAAAACATAAAATCATAAAAACCCATAAAAACCCTAAGAACAAATGAAATTTCTAAAAACCCTTTAAGCCCCTAAAAATGTTAAAAACACTAAAGAACCATAAAACCCCTAAAGAATAAAAACCCCTAAAAACGAAAAAAAACCATAAAAACCCAAAAAACACTATGATCCTCACAAAATCACTAAAAACCCATAAAAATCCCTAAAACCCATAAAAAATAAAAACCCTAAAACCATGAAAATCTATAAGAAAACTTTAAAAACCAAAAAACACGTAAAAAAACTAATAACCTACAAAAATAAATATCCTAATAAACCCTAAAAATAATAAAAAACCATAAAAACATTCAAAATACCTAAAATTTATAAAAATAATTAAAAGCACAAAAAATCACTAAAGAAAAAACTCCAAACCCCTTTAAACCCATAAGAAAACCATAAAAACCTAAAAATAATTAAAACCCAGGAAAACCTAAAAAAGATAAAAACCAAGAAACCATAAAAAACCATAAAAAAATAATGCCCCTAAAAACCATAAAATCCCGAAAACCCATAGAAATCCCTTAAAACTCCTAAAAACCAGAAAAACCACAAAAAACTCTAAAAACATTTTAAACCCCAAATTATTTTAAACAAATATGAAAAACCTTAAAAACATTAAAATACTCAAAATAACCCTGAAAACCAAAAAAAACAAAAAACCAAAAAACCTAAAAAACACCAAAATACCCTCAAAATACCTAAAAACCAAAAAATTCATAAAATTCATAAAATCCCAAAAAACCCTAAAAAGTTAAAAAAAACTAAGAACCCAAAAACACCTAAGAAATTATTAAAAAAAAACTAAAACCCCTAAAAAATAAAAATAAAAACCCTAAACCCCCTAAAACCCCTCAAAATCCCTAAAAACCCTAAAAACCATAAAATCCATAAAGAGCCCTAAAAATCCCAAAAAACATAGAAAAAATGAAAAACCTAAGATAAGCTTAAAATAATAAATACACTTAAAACCCCTAAAAATCCTAAAAAACTATAATAACCTAAAAAATAAAAAAAACCTAAAAACCCCCTAACAACAATAAAAAACCCAAAAAACCTTAAAAACCCTAAAACAGATAAAAACACTGAAAGCCCACAAAAAACTCTAAAACCACATTTAACACCTAAAAACATTAAAAAAACTTAAAGACCTTAAAAATAAAAAAAATAAAAAAAAGTATAAAATCGAAAAAAACCACAAAAAATAAAAAAAAAACCAAAAAACATTAAAACCCACAAAATCCCTAAAAATCCAAAAAACCATAAAATTATTAATTTCTTATGAAAAACCCCCTAAAAACATAGAAAACCCTAAGGTCCCAAAAAAACCCCATGAAAACCTAAAAATCATAAATATACTTAAAACCCTTGGAATCCTTAAAATGGTAAAAACACTTAAACCCAAAAACCTGAAAACCCCTAAAAACATAAAAATCCCTAAAAGACCTAAAAATCATTGCAATGTTAAGAAAATCGTAAAATACCCTAGAAACTATAAAACTCCATAAAAATTATAAAAACCCCAAAAGACATTAAAAAACCTAAAAAACCACTAAAAAATATAAAATCTCTTTAAACCCCAAAAATGTTAAAAATTACAAAAAACCATAACAACCATAAAAAATAAAAAACCCCTAAAACCCCAAAAAAACATAAAAATCCTAAAATTGTAAAAAACCCTGAATATATCTAAAAATCATAAAAAACAAAAAAAATCCTACAAATCAAAAAAAAATCTAAAATTATAAAAAACACTAAAAAGATAAAAATCCCAATTAAAACCTTAAATACATAAAAAACATAAAACCTAAAATAACCAAAAAACTTTAAAAACTCAAAAAAAACCCTAAAAACATTAAAAACCCTAAAAACCCTAAGAACATTAAAAACCGTAGAAACCATCAAAATCCTTAAAATTTCAAAAAATCAATAAAAATAAGAAAAACCAATAAAATCTCGAGAAATGTAAAAAACGACTAAAAACCAGAAAAACCATAAGAAAAGCTAAGAAACATAAAATCACTTAAACCCCCCTAAAAACAAAAAAAATCATAAAAACCATAAAAATCCATAAAAACTATAAAACCCCAAAAATAAAAAAACCCCCTAAAATCCTTTAAAATCATGAGAACACTAAACACCAATAGAAACTATAAAAATACTTTAAACTCCTAGAAACAATATAAAACTCTAAAACCCTATAAAAACCATAAAAACTAAAAAAACACCAAAAAACCCAAAAAACCATTAAAATTTTAAAAACACTAAAAAACCTTTAGAACCCTCAAAATCCATAAAAACCATGATAATAGTAAAAATCATAAAAAATACATTAAAAATCCCTAAAAACATTAAAAAAATTAAAAACCTTGAAAAACACTAAAACACTAAAAAACTAAAAACACATCAAAACCATAAAATCCTAAAAACAATAAAAACCTAGAAAAACTAGAAAAATCCTAATAACTATAAAAATAACTAAAACCCCTCAAAATCCCCAGAAACTATAGAAACCGGTACAAATACTAAAAATACTTAAAAATTACTAAAAATATAAAACCCCCTAAAAACCCTAAAAACCGCTAAAATCCTTTAAAACATATAAAAGCTTAACCCCCCCCCCCCCCACAAACATAAAAATACTATAAAAACACAAAAAACCCCAAAAAATCCACAAAAAATCCTTTAAACCACTAAAACCCCATAAAAATATAAAAAGTCCTTGCAAAATAGTAAAAATGAAAAAGCCCTTAACACCATTAAAAAATATTAAAAACTGAGAAACACTTAAAACCCCTAAAAACCTACAAAAATCTAAAAACCTAAAAACCCTAAACTCTATGAAAATACTAATACACCAAAAAACCATGAATACCCTCAAAAAACAAATAAAAATGTAAAAACCCATAAAACCCTGAAAACGACTATCCCTTGAAACACCTAAAATTTTTTAGAAACTCTAAAAACCATAAAACCCATAAAAACTAATAAAACCCCAAACCCCTCCCCCCACCCAAAACAATGAAAACCATAAACCCTAAGAAACCATAAAAATAACCAAAATCCCTAAAAACAAAAAAACATGTAAAAATCCAAAAAATACCTAAAAACAGAAACAACATTAAAAACCCAGAAACCCACTAATAAAACCTTTAAAATATAATGATACATAAGACAATATAATCCTAAAAAACACTAAAACCATAGAAACCCTAAACCCCTCAAAATGACTAAAACCTGCAAAAATCCATAAAAATCCTAAAAAACCCTAAAAGTCACTAAAATATAAAAAACCTATAAACATGAAAAACCAATATAAAATCATAAAAAACTAAAAAAACATAAAAAACAAAAAAACCCTAAAAACCTAAAAACTATAAAACCCCTATAAAACCCTAAATATCCCTAAAACCCATAAAACCCCCAAAAACCATAAAAATCCTAAAACCCCATAAAAACCTAAAAACCATTTAAAACTATAAAACCCATTAAACCCCCCCCCCCAAACATTAAAAAATCTAAAAAACATTAATAACCCTAAAATTCCAAAAAAACCACTAAATGGACAAGAAACCATAAAACACTAAAAACCCTAAAAAACCCAAAAAACCAAAAAAACCTAATAGCCCTAGAAAACCATGAAAATCCTAAAATATCTCTAAAGATATCCAAAAACATAAAAACCGATAAAAACTCTAAAAATCCCTAAGAAAACATAAAAAACCTAAAAAACATAAAATCCCTAAAAAACACTAAAAACCCATGTAACCCCAAAAACCCAAAACCCCCTATGAACCATTAAAATCTCTAAAGACACTAAACCTCATAGAAATCATAATAATTCCCAAAAAAATACCTATATATATATAAAACCAAACCATGGATAACCCTATTAAAAACATAAAAACAAAAAAACACCGGAAACTCATAAAAACCTAAAAATACTAAAATCGCAAAAAAAAATCCAAAAAGAGCCTAAAAATTCTAAATGCGCATAAAACTTATAAAACCTCTAAAAACCTATAGAAAACCCTAAAGACCATAAAAACAATAAAACTCAAATAATAAATCTAAAAACCCTTCAAAACCATAAAAAAATAATAATCTATAGAAAACTTTAGAAACCCTAAAATATTAAAAAAACGTAAAAATAAAAAAACAAAAATAAATCCTAAAACCGTAAAATTCCATAAAGACAATAAAAATCCCAAAAAAATCCAGAACAACTATAAAATTCATAAATATCCATAAAATTAAGGGCTTTTGGGTGTGGGTTGATTGACCCCACCCCTCCCTTGTCGGCAGTGTATTTCTTTTATTTAATAAACTTTGGGGGGTGTCAGGAATAGCCTGGCCCCGAGCCTTCCTTGCCCCTAAAAACCATTAAAACCACAAAAACCCTTAAATACCCTTTAAACACCTAAAATGTTAAAGAACACCAAAAACCTTAAAACACCTAAAAACAAAAAGGGATCCCTAAATCCCCGAAAAACTAAAAAAACAATAAAAACTAAAAACCCCATAAACCCTCAAAATCCATAAAACCTTAAAACCCATAAAAATAGTAAAAAAACCCAAAAAATCCCTAAAAAATAAAAAACCCTAAAATCCATGAACACCCCTAAGAAAACCATAAAAACCTAAAACACATAAACCCCTAAAAAAGCAAGAAATGTTAAAAACCTTTAGAAACCTAAAAACCTAAAAACTTAAAAAACCTAAAAATCCTAAAAATCCCTAAAATCCAAAAAACCCATAAAATCCTAAAAATCCCTAAATAACCCTTAAAACATAAGAACAGATAAAGTCTAAAAAGATCAGACGAAAACCATTAAACCTAAAAATACTTAAAACCACAAAAAAAATCTAAAAAATTTTGAAACCCCCAAAAGTCCCTAAAAACCCTAAAACTCCTAAAAACCATAAAACCCCTAAAAACTGTAAAAAAAAACCTTAAACACCCATAAAAACACTAAAAACCAATAAAGACCCTAAAACACCTTTAATCCACTAAAAGAATTATGAAAGTCTAAAAACCCATAAAATTAATAAAAACACTCAAAAAATTCGTAGAATCCCAAAAAAACAAATAAAACACAAAAAAAACTAAAAAAACACTAAAAACCTAAAATTCCATAAAAACCTTACAAAATATAAAAATACTAAAACCCCTAAAAATATCTAAAACCATAAAAATCCAAAAATCCCTAAAAACCCCTAATAAAATATTAAAACCTAATATCACTTAAAACCCCTAAAAACATAAAAACACTAAAAACTATAGAAACCCTTAAAAACCAAAAATATAAAAAACATAAAACCCCTAAAATCATTAAAACCATAAAAACAATCAGAACCCTAAAAAATACTAAAAAATGAAATCCCCATAAACCCCTATAAATGTTAAAATAACTCTAAAAAACCATAAAACTGCTAAAAACATAAGAAACACCTAAAACACAAAAAACCATACAAACCCTAAAAACCAGAAAACCCATAATTCCTCAAAATCCATAAAAACCCTTTAAACTCGTTAAAATCCTAAAAACCCCTAGAAATTACTAAAAACATAAAAAAACCTAAAACCCCTATAAACCCCTAAGAAAATCTTAATAACCTAAAAACAATTAAAAACCCTAAAATCCTAAAAAACAATGAATACTCCAAGAACCCTAAAAACATAAAAATACCGTAATAACCTAAAAACCCATAAAAATCATAAAAAACCCAAAAAATGTAAAAAACCCTTAAACTATGAAAAACCCTAAGAAAAGCTTAAAAATCTAATGCACTTAAAACCGGTAAAAACCTAAAAATGATAAAATCCCTATAAAGTTATTGAAATCTAAAAGACATCTAAAAACTATAAAAATTGATAAAAACCTAAAAAATCCATAAAAAAATAAACCCTCAAACCCACCAAAAACTCTAAAAAACATTAAACCCCTAATATTTTTATAAGTAAAATATAAACACCATACACCCCCTAAAAACTCAAAAGAACTGTCAAAATATCTAAAACCCATAAAAATTATACAAATCCATAAAAATCCCTAAAAACATTAAAACACAAAAAACCCTAAGGAAAACTAAAATCATAAAGGCATATAATACAAAAAACCTAAAAAATCATAAAAACCCTAGAAATCATAAAACCCATCAAATCCATAAAAAACCCTAAAACCCATAAGAACACTAAAAAACCACTAAAAACAATAAAAACTCTTTAAACCCCTAAATTTTTTGAAAAATATAAAAAACCATTAAACCCCAAAAAACTCCTAGAAACCCGAATCCGGAAAAAAAAACACAAACACTATAAAACACCCTTAAAACTCTAAAACCCCCTTAAAATCCTAAACCGCCCAAAAAATACAAATGATACCATAAAAAAACTTAAAAATGTAACAAAGCCTGAAAACCTTCAAAAATTATAACGAAACATTAAAAACCAAAAAATATTTAAATCAACAAAATAATCTAAAAAATACTAAAACCCATAAAAATATAAAAACCCTAAAACCCACAAATTCTTAAAACCCCTAAATATCCATAAAAATGCATAAAAACCCCAAAAACCATAAAAATTTATAATAAAATCATAGAAACCTAAAAACACTTGAAACAACTAAAAATAAAACAATGATAAAAAACCCAAAAACCATAAAAGACCAAAAGACCCCTAAAAACCCGAAAATCTCAAAAAAACATTGAAAACTATAAGAACAATTTAAACAACAAATTTTTTTAAAAAACTCTAAAAACCAATTAAAAATCCTAGAAAACTAAAAAACCCTAACACCCATTCCCAAAAATCCTTCAAAACCATAAAAAATGTAAGAACCACTCAAATTCCTTAAAAACATAAAAACCATAAATATGCTAAAAATATACACATCCATAAAAACATAAAAATCCCAAAAAGCATAGAAAAACCATAATAAATCCTTTAAAACATAAAATCACCTAAAAAACCTAAAAACACTAAAAACCTAAAATCCATAAAAACCTCTAAAAACCCTCAAAATCTCTAAGAACCCCTAAAACCATAAAAATAATAAAAAATAACTACAAATCACTAAAAGCATAAAACACCATAAAACCCATGTAAAACCTATGAAATATTTAAATATATAAAATATATAAAACCATTAAAAAAACCCAAAAAACACAAAAAAAACACTAAAAAACCCTAAAAGTCCTAAAAACCATTAAACCCCATAAAAACGGAAAAACCTTGAAAAGCATTAAAAAATCATAAAAACTATAGAAAACCGCTAAAAAATCTAAAAAATATTTACACCACATAAAATGTTAAAATAATCTATAAACTCTAAAACCCTAAAAAATTCAAAAAGATTCTAAAAACCCAAAAACCATAAAAAACCAAACAACACTAAAAAGCTTAAAAATACAAAAAATTCATAAAAGACCTAAAAACATAAAATTACTAAAAACCACTGAAAATCAGGTAAAATTTAAAAAACTCTAATAAAACCCTAAAACCAAAAGGCACATAAAACCTAAAAAACCTAACAAATACTAAAAATACTAAAAACCCCTAAAACCCATCTAGAACCCTAAAAACCTAAATACTATAAAATCATAAAAAATTATATAAATCCATAAAATTGTAAAAACCCAAAAAAAACCCTGAACACCCTTAAGAAATCCTTAAAAACAAAAAATGTAAAACCCCTCAAAAACCTAAAAACGCTAAAAACACTAAAAAGATGATAAAACCCCTAAAACCCCTACAAATACTTAAAAACCATAAAACCCCCTAATACCTATAAAAACACAAAAAGATAATAAAAACCCTAAAACCACAAGAAAATCAAAAATCTCATTAAACTAATAAAATGTTAAAAACTATAAAAACCCATAAAGACCCAAGAGACATAAAAATTCATTGAAACCCTAAAAACTATAACAACCCGAAAAACCCATAAATCCCTAAAATACCTAACAACTATAAAAAACCTATAAAGTATCTACAAACCACTAAAAATATAAGAAACCCTAATAACCCTGAAAACCCTTAACACTACTAGAATCTTGAGCATTTGTGCACGCTGGAGCGGAGGAGTACTGGCAACTGCCCTTTGGCAGTCACTGAAGGGTGTATTAGTGACCGCCATTTATAATTCTCTAGTAAAAAAGCGGAAATGCAAGAAAAATCCTGCTATTTTTTGTTTCATTATTAGTGACCGCCAAATGGCGGTCTCTAAAGGGTCTCTTAGGGACCACTATATAGCGGTCACTAATACTAAAATGAAAAATAGCGTGATTTTTTCCACCTTCCTGCTTGTCTTCTTTGGGTCATACTCTACAACACAGCCCGCCGCCACCCACCGCCGCCTGTCACTGCCTGCCGCCGCTCGCCGCCATCTACTGCGGCCCCCAACCCCACCCTAGTCAGCGATGGTTAAAAAATACACACCATGGATACCTTCCTGTCGCCCACTATTCTCCCCCCAACATCCCCTCACCACACACCGACCGCCCTTAACATACCCAGCAACACTCCGGCCATCGTGCATCTACCATGGCTGGCAAATAAAGGTTGTAGCAAACCTACCTCGTCTCATCCCGTCACCCACATTTCCCATTGCATCCAAGATCGAAAATAGCAGGGTTTTGTGGTGCATCTTTAGTATCCTCCAAACAGCGGACGCTAAAGGATTTAGCGACAATCCAAAAATGTCCTCCATTTAGTGGATGCTTGGTGGACACTAAAGGGCTTTAGAAACAGCTTTTAGCGGTAGCTAATACCCTTATTTCTAGTAGTGTAAGAAAAACATAAACCCATAAAATCAATTAAAACTCATAAAAAAGATAAAAACCCCAACAAACTATAAATACACAAAAACCATAAAAACCCTTATAATCCCTAAAAATAAAAAAAATACAAATCCTAAGATTGTCCTGAAAATACATAAACAAATAAAACCCCCTAAAAATAATTAAAACCCCAATGAAAACATTAAAAACATAAAAACATGTTAAATCCCTACAACCCTAAAAACACTATAAATCCTAACAACCTTAAATAGACCATAATTCACCTAGAAAAACATAAAAATCATAAAATCCCTAAAACCATTATAAAACATAAAACCCCCAAACCCACCAAAAACTCTAAAATCGCTTTAAAATCCCAAAAACGCATGAAAAAAATAAAAAACCTTTAAAACCCTACAAAAACTAAAAACCCAGACATCCCAAAAAACATAAAAATCTATAAAAATCTAAAAATTTCCATAAAAATTTCTAGAATATAAAAAACCCCGAAAAATAATAAAAAAACATTAAAACCTTGAAACACTTAAAACCCCTAAAAAATAAAAAATAGTAAAACCACTAAAAACCAAACAACCCCTCAAAACTCCCCCTAAAAACCATAAAATCCAAAAAAAATCACTAAAATCACAAAAAATAATAATAAACTCTAAAAATAGTAAAAACCCAATGAAAACCATTAAAACCTAGAAAAAATTAATACCCCTAAAAAGTAAAAAATACTAAATTCCATAAAATACCCTAAAACCCCTAAAACCCCCTAAAACTATAAAAAAACACCTGAAAAACATAAAAACTAAAAAATTCAATAAAAACCCTAAAACCCCCAAAAAACTATAAAAACCCTTTAAAACCCTAAAAAAATTAAATAAACCTAAAAACCAAAAAACCCTAAAAATTTTAAAAATCTATAGAAAACCAAAAAACATTACAAGACTAAAAACATTAATTAACCCTAAACCCCTAAAAATCCCTAAAATCCATAAAAACAATAAAAATCCTAAATGAAACCTAAATATAAATAAGTAATATAAAAACCAAAAAACTCATAGAATCAATAAGAAAACTATAAATACCAAAAAATACTTAAAACCCCCAAAACCTGAAAAGTTATAAAAAACCTAAAAACCCTAAAACCCCTAAATAAATCATAAAACCACCAATAACCCTAACACCCCTAAAAACCATAAAAATCGTAAAAATAGATAAATTCTCTAAAAACCCTAAAAAATTCAAAGAAAACTATAAAAAAATAAGAACACTTAAAATCCCTAAAACCCTTAAAATGAAAACCCCCCCAAAAAACCATTAAACCCATAAAATCAATAAAAGCAAAAAAAACACTAAAAACTATAAAACACCATTAAACCCAAAAACATTAGAAAATTTAAAACCCATAGAACCCATAAAAACTCAAAACCCCCTAAAACTCCAAAAAATCCAAAAAACCTCTAAAAACTCTAAGGAACCCTAACACCCACAAAATCCATAAAAATCATAAAATGCCTAAAAAATCCCTCAAGTCCCTCAAAACATAAAATACACTAAAAATCATGAAAATACCTATGAAAAATATTTTAAAAAAGTTAAAAATATATAAAAAAATGAAAAATGAAAAAAGCATTAGAAGCCTAAAACACCACAAAATCACTAAAACCCCATAAAAAGCACGAAAAATTTCTTAAAAGTAAAAACCCATAAAAACCCCACAAAACCATAGTAAAACCAAAAAACCCTAAATACACTTAAAAGCCATAAAGTGTGAAAAATGTGAAAACCCCTAAAAGGCACTGAAAACCCTGAAAACCCCTAAAACCCATTAAAAACCACGATAACCCCTAAAAACAATAAAAAACCCCAACTTCCCTTAAAACCCCAAAAATACACTAAAAATATAAACACCCTCTAAACACCTAAAAAGGATAAAAAATAGAAAAACCCTAAAACTCAAAAAAACACTTAAAACCAAAAATACCCTAGAAACCCAAATGTCCTTAAAACCCAAAAAAATCCCTAAGACCCCTAAAAAACTTAGAAGTCCTAAAAATACCTAAAAATACCTAAAATTAAAAAACCAAAAAATCCATGAAAATTTATAATAAAACCATAAAAACATGAGAACACTTAAATCCCAAAAAAATTAAAAATTTTAAAAACCCTAAAAAACATAGAAACACTATAAACACTATAAACCCTCAAAATCCCTAAAAACCATAAAAACCATAAAAATACCTAAAAATACAAAAAATATATAGAAACCCTAAAACCCAAAAAATCAATAAGAAAACTTTAAAAACAAAAAAATACATAATACCCTTAAAAATCTATAAAATGATTAAAACCCTAAAAAGAAACTAAAAACCATAAAACCCATAAAACCCCTAAAATAGTAAAAACTCTAGAATCATTTTAAATGACTTAATGTGTTGAAAAACACTAAAAAACATAAAAAAACCTAAAAAAACTCAATAATCCTAAAACCCAAAAAAACTTTAAAAACCATAAAACCCTAAAAAAACTTAAAACCCTGAAAATACCTAAATACACATAAAATCCTAAAAAATACAATAAAATCCCTAAAAATGTAAAATATCCCTAAAACCCCTATAAAATTCATAAAAACATACAAACACATAAAATTCCTAAAAACTCTAAAAGCAATAAAGACCTTTAAAAACACTAAAAACCCTCAAAATCCCTTAGATCTCTAAAAACAATAAAAATTATAAAAAATCCAAAAAAAATACCTAAAAACATAAAAACCAGGAAAACCCGTAAGAAACCCTTAAATAACTAGAAATAAATAAATCCCATAAAAATAAAAAAAATTCTAAAACCCAAAAATTTCACTAAAAGCAATAAAAACACCTAAAAATCATAAAAACCCATAAAAACTTTTAAACCCCAAAAACTCATAAAAAACCCTAAAACAAACTAAAAATTTTAAAAATCCTATCATCCCCTAAAAATATTAAAAAATCTAAAAAACAATAAAACCCCAAAAATATAAAAAACCCAATAAATACCTAATAAAACCATCGAACCCATAAAACCCCTAAATAACCTCAAAACCCCTAAAAATCATAAACTGTAAAAAACATAAAAATACCTAAAAATATATAAAAACATAAAAAACCTTATAAACCCTAAAAATCCATAAGAAAACCTTAAAACATATAATCCCTTGAAACCCCTAAAATCAAAAAAACACTAAAATCCCTAAAAACCTAAAAAATCTAAAAATTCCAAAAAAAAATAAAAATACAAAAAAAGATTTTAAAATACCTAGAAAAAACCTAGAAAACCCCTACAAAACCCATAAAAACCTTAAAACCCCCAAACCCTTAAAAAACTAAAAATGCTAAAAATCCCCTAAGAACACTAAAAGACCCTAAAAACCCTAAAAATCCCTAGAATCCATAAAAACCATTAAGATAATTAAAAACCTCTAAAAACACTTTAAAACCCTAAAACCCACTAAAACACTAAAATCCTTTTAAACCCATAAAGACTTTGAAAACATTAAAAACCATAAAAATTGTAAAAAACCAAAAAAAACCCTAAAACCAAAAAAATATAAACCCCTAAAAAACCAAAAAAAACAATCAAAATACCCCCAAACCATAAAAAACATAAAAAACCATAAAAATTACACAAAACACAATTTTTTTTTGAAAAACCCTTCAAACCCAAAATAAAGCATTAAATATCCATAAAAAAAAGTCAAATCCATAAAAACAAAAAAAAATGTTGAAACCTCTAAAAACCCAAAAAAAACCATAAATATCCCCAAAAAACCAGAAAAACCCCTAAAAACATAAAAACCATAAAAACCATGAAAAACTCAAAAATCCCTTTAATCCCCTAAAGATATTTAAAAAACTTTAATACTCTTAAAAAATGTACAAAACTAAAAACCACCCTAAAAACCCAAAAAAACACCACTAAAAATATTAAAACCCATAAAATCCTCAAAATCCCAAAAAAAATCCAAAAAAAATCCTAAAAAGACCATAAAATACCTATATATGTTGAAAACACTAAAATCCTTGAACAACCAAATGAAAACCTTAAAACCCTAAAAACACTTTAAACCAATAAAACTCCAAAAAAATCCCAAAAACCCTTAAACCCCTATAAACCATAAAATCCATGAAAATTATGAAAACCCAAAATATCATAAAAACCAAAAGCACACTAAGAACTCCAAATCCCTATCAAACCCCTAAAAATGATAAAAAGAGTACTCAAAAAACCATAAAACTCCCAAAATTCTCAAAAACCCCAAAAAAACCCAAAAAAAATCCAAAAAATAAAACACAAAACCCTAAAAATTCCTAAAACCCTAAAAATGAAAAAAAATGCTTAAAAGTCCCTAAAAATATCTAAAAAGGTAAAGAATTATAAATACAAAAAAAACCCAAAAAATGTTAAAAAACACTAAAAACCAATAAAACACTACGAAAAGAAAAAAAACCTTAAACCCCAAAAACTATAATATCCCAAAAAACACAAAAAAAACCTCAAAATCCCTAAAATACTAGAAACCATAACAATCTATAAAAATCCCAAAAAATGTAAAAATCTGTAAAAACTGTGAAAATCTTTACAAAATCATTAAATCCTAAAAACACTAAAAAACCTAAATCCCTTAAATCCAAAAAAAAACTATAAAACACCTAAAAATCATAAAAACATTAAAAATCCCCCACAAATACTCTAGGAAGACTTTAAAAACTTGAAAACCCTTTGAACACCTTAAAAGATTACAAAAATATAAAACCATAACAACCCATAAAACATCAAAATATCCTAAAAATGTAATAAACCATAAAAATGCTAAAAAATCCTAAACACCCTCAAAATCCATGAAAACCCTAAAAACAAAAAAAACATAAAAATACCCATAATCCATAAAAACATAAAAACACTAAAACACTGAAAAACCCTAAGAAAACCTAACAATCCTAAAATTTCTTAAACCCCAAAAAAACCTGAAAAACATTTAAAACCCTTAAAAATATAAAGACATTAAAACCCATAAACCACTTAAAAATATTAAAAAGCCTATTTACCCCCTAAAAACCATAAAACCACTAAAAACTCTAAAAACATAAAGACACTAAAAATCAAAAAAACCCTAAAAACCCAAGAAACCCATAAAACCCCTAAAAATAATAAAAAAACCTAAAATCCCTCAAAATCACAAAAAACACTAAAAACCAAAAAAATCCTTAAAAAAACACTAAAATCTCTAAAAATGTAAAAACCCCCAAAACAACTAAAACCTTAAGAAAACCAAAATATCCTAAAAATTTATAAATCCCCAAAAAACCTAAAAAAGATAAAACTCTAAAAATCATAAATACCATAAAAAACAAAAAAAAACTATAAAAATGTTAAAAGACCCAAAAACCCCTAAAAACCCCAAAACACACGTAAAACACTAAAAACCCATTAATCCAAAAAAAACATTAAAAACTCTATAAAACCCTAAAAACCCTAACAGACTCAAAAAACCCTGAGACCCCAAAAAACAATGAACCCCTAAAAAACATAAAACCATCAAAATCTCTAAAAACCCTAAAACCTGTAAAAATACTAAAAAACCCCAAAAACCAATAAAAACAAAAAAAAACATAAAAACACTAGAAACCATAAAAACCTAAAAAAACATTTAACACCTAAAAACCTAAAAACATTAAAATCCCAAAGAAACTCTAAAAACAATAGAAACCATATAAACCCCTAAAAACCATAAAACCACCTAAACCCCCTAAAAACCCTAAAACCACTATAAAAATCTAAAAAACCCTTAAAACCATAAAATAATGCTTTAAAATATCTAAAAATACCATAAAATCTAAAAAAACACAAAACAACCCTAAAACCTAAAAAACTATAATAACTAAAAAAACTATAATAATCCCTGAAAACACTAAAATCACTGAAAGCCAAAAAACCCCAAAAAACCCAGAAAATCCAAAAAATCATAAAAACCTAAAAAACATGGAATACCATAAGAAAAACATAAATACCTAAAAAATCATAAAACCCCTAAAAAACATAAAAACCACTAGTAACCTAAAATAACTAAAAAACCCAAAAAAACCCTCAGAACCCCAAAAAACCGTACAAAACATAAAAATCCTAAAAAATACTTAAAATCTATAAAAATATATCAAACTGTAAAAATGGTGAAAATACAAGTGAAATCCTTAAAAACATAAAAATAATTAAAAATAATGGAAACCTAAAAAATGATAAAAACTAAAAAAACCCTAAAATCCATAAAAATCATAAAAATCACAAAAACCCTAAAACCTTAAAAAAGCCCCAAACACATAAAAATCCTAAAACCAATAAAAACTATAGAATAAATTTAAACCATTAAAAATAATTAAAATTATAAAAGTCATTAAACCTCAAAAAAAACTAAAAAACCCTAAAATAAAAAAAAACGCATGAATACCCCAAAACCTCTAAAAACCGTAAGACCATAAGGAGATGGCTCAAGGAAGGGGGCTCGACGGAGATACAGATCTTGTTCAGCCTTTGGTCGGGCCGCCCCCTATCGGCAAGGTGGAGCCAGCTTCGGCTTTGCTAGAGGTTTGCGGTCACAACGATCTCTTCCAGTTATGTAACCCCTCATCCTATGGGGCTGGTGCGATTAGTGATGCATCGAAGGCATCAGGACTGAAGATTAACTTTGTGGAGGTGGCCAAATCTATAAATTCACTTACCTTCTATGATTTTGATCCTCCCTCCCCCTGTTGGGTCATTCGGAAGGGGAAAGTGGATCATGTTTTGTCTAATCGAGAGGCAGTGGAGGAAAGGTGTAATTTATGTCGATTCTCCATTATTTCCAGGGTGTTGGCCCCGAAGGGTGAGTGGCTCTAGAAATTTACTGATCTCACCAATCGGGTCAGGGATATCTGGTACTACTCCGACTAGAGAATGACTTTATGGGGAGAGGATATAATCATATTGTCTTCCCATCAGATGAATGGATTTGAAAATCATGGAGCTTCGTCTCCCATAACTTGAAACCCTACCTCCTAAGGATCCAATAGTGGTATCGGAATTTTGAACCATTGAACGTAAATAACACCACTGCGTAGGTATGTATTCACATCTGTAAGATTAGTTGGATTTATTGGAACCCTCTGATCCTATGGGACATTGCCTCCTCGGTGGGTTATCCTATACGCATTGATAAGGAGAATAAAAATCCAATGTTTGGGAATTATGCTTGTGTCCTTGTTGAATTTGACTTAGCCTCCACACTGATTGAGGAAGTGGTGCTCAACACTGATGAAGAAAACTTCACAGTTGAGATTCAGTATGAGCACAAACCCTGGTTATACTCCATTATAATCTCTTTGGGCACATCATCTATGATTGTCGATGACTGAATGTGTTCAACAATTGTAACCATAAAGGGCATGCAGCTGAATCCTACAACAGGATATCAGGAGCTGGAGCGGGGACAAAGGCCCTAGACCAAGCACCTGTTCCCTCCCAGCCTGGTCCTCTTGTGGTTGGATGTCCTGTAGAGAAGCCTTCATCATGGAGGGGGCCAGATGTCAATGATACATTCTGGCAAGAGATGCCCTCCCACATGCAGGGAGTCGATGATGGGTCTAACCCCCTGGATGAACAGCTAGCTACCTCAGAACCTACTACTGCCGCCCCTGGCCTACAAGTAGTCATGGTTGAGCCAGGACAGACTTCAGACCCTACTGCCGGTCAGGTAGTCATGGCTGATCTCGGCCATACTTCCACTCATTCTAGTCCTACCATGGTTGTGAACCCTGCCTGCTGCTAGGGATCATCCCCTCCCATCTAGGAGTTTGATGATGGTCTGGTCCCCCTTTCCATTCTAGGGCCTCCTATCCTCCTTTGCTCTGAGAATTACCGCCCACCTATGGCCCTCCTGTCACTATCTAATGACTCCTTTATGGATATGTCCTCTATCAATGTTGCATGAAAAGACATGGCTAAAATTTCCTCCCCTGTGACACTCTACCCAATTAATAGGTTCAACCCTATTATAGGTAGCTTCTGGGTTGATGAGGATGAAGAAAAGAATAATGAGGAAGTGGAAGGGTCTTCCATACTGGTTGACAAGAACCCACCACATGAGGTTGGATCTCAACCACTAGATGAAATAGGACTCAAATTCCGGATTGCTGAAGTTGATCCTTCCACCAAGAAGAACCCTGTGGGCATGCCCAAAAATAAGGGGAAAAAGGGAAAAGTAATGGTAGTGCCTATGAATGCTAACACCAACCCTAGGAGAAGGAAACTTCATCTTAATTTGAAGCAGATCATTTTCTAGAACATCCAGAGGATTGGGAATCCTCCCACTTCCTCAACCCTTAGGCATTTCCTCAATTCATAGAGGCCTGTGATTCTAGGCATTGCTAAGACAATGATCTCATTCGATAACTTCATGGGTTTCAACTGGGGCAACCTTGGTTACTCCTGCATTTCCAAGACTGCTAATGAGAATGGTATAAACATCTTATGTGTGATAAATCATGATGACATTCAGTTGATATCTATGGATGTGAGTACCCAGGTCATCACCTTGTCTGCTATATAATGCTACCCCTCTCTCCCTATCATTTGTGTATGCATCTTTCTCCAACACAAGGAGACGAGATCTATGGAAAAAATGATTACCCTATATGGGCTCATTGAGAATAACTAGATTGTGATTGGGGACTTCAACACTGTGTTGTGCCCGAATGAGATGATTGGCTCCAACTTCTCTCACTCAGCTGCTTAGGATTTCTCCTTCTATCTTGACACTTGTGATCTCATGGAAGTCCTTGTCTCTGGACCCTTCTTCACTTGGGGGCGCTTCACTGTTAATGGAAGGTAGGCCAGCAAGCTGGATAGGTACATTTATAGGAACAATGATGGGAGTCCTCCCCTTGATGTCTTGGGCATTACCCTCCCCAATTTTCATTCAGATAATAATCCCTTGATTGCGGAATGTTCCATGGGATCTCTTAGGTTATCACAATTTCCCTTCAGGTTAAATAATGCCTAGATCAGGGTCATAGTATGTTGGGAAATTGTCATAAGTTGCTGGAATGAAGACCTTTGGGGAATTAACTACTACATTTTGGTCTCTAGGATCAAAAAAATTAAAGCCTCGCTCAAAGAATTGAGCAGGAGTTACTTCTTTGGTCTGTATGATGACATTCGGGCTGCTAAGAAACAACTCACCTTCCATAAAGACTCTAATCAACACCTATGCCTGCCCTCTCGAGAGGAGTTGCAGATCCACTCCAAGATTGATGATCTTCTGGCTCTTAACGAAAGGCTGTCCAAGAACCAGTTCAACATTAGATGGCTCGATGATGGAGATCAAAACTCGAAATTTTTCCATCGGTTGCACAGGGAGAAAAAGGAAAAAAAGTTTTTAAAATTTTTTCATATCTCGGGCTCTACCTTCACCTTGGAGGATGATATTTCCGCTGCAATTATTAATAATTTCCAAAGGCTTTACTCAGTTGGTGGTGGGGATTACACACTCCCTTTGACAGACTCTATTCTGCCATGCATTAATTAGCAACAGAACAGGGCTCTAACGATTCCGCCCCTTGTAAAGGAAGTCAGGGATACATTATTCTCTCTAAAAATTGATAGTATAGCAGGATCTGATGGCTTCACTGACATGTTCTTCATGTATTACTGGGATATCATGAATGAGGGAATCACCAGCATTGTTATGTAATTTTTTCTCTCTAGTTTGTTACCTCATGGAGTCAACTCTAATTTCATTGCCCTGATTCCCGAAAGAGACAATCCCATTGAAATTGGTGACTTTCGACCAGTGTCCATTGGAAAAAATATTCCCAAAATCATCAGTAAGATTCTGGTCATGGGAATAGAGAAATTTGTGGGAGAAATTCTAACACCTAATTAGTTCGGGTTTGTCTCGGGGAGGAACATCCAATAATTCCTTTTCACAACCTCATAGAACATCAAAATTATGAGTAAGAAGTCCAAACAGGGAGACTTCGCACTTAAGATTTACATCTCCAAGGCTTTAGACACTATTAAGTGGAGCTTTATATCCTAGGTCCTTTCTAAGTATGGATTCTTGAACAGATTTATCAGGATGATGATGTCTATACTAAGCAGCCCCTAGGTATCTATTATCTTAAATAGATATACCAAGGGGTTCTTCCCCTATTTCTGTGGCATCAGACAGTGTGACTCACTTTCAGGAATCCTCTTTATGATTGTAGAAGATTACCTGAGCAGGTTCTTCATTGACTATTTCCAAGCTGCTCTCTTCAGCCCTATTAGGGCAGGGAGGGATATTCATGTGTCATCCCATCTATTGTATACTGATGATATTCTCCTGTTTGGGAAATCTGACAAACAGAACATGGATTCCATCCATATTATCTTCTTGCATTATGAAATTGTGGCGGGGCAATCTATCAGTTGGGGAAAGTCTTTGATTGTATTTGGGGAGGGGGTCCCACGTCCTCGTCATATTTCCATTGCAAGGTCCCTTGGTGTCAAGATAGGGTTACTTTATTTTGACTGCCTAGGTGTTCCTATTTTTTGGGGACGTGTCAAACACTATCACCTTGAGAGCATTGCCTCCATAAATACTCAATAGCTGGAAAAATGGAAAGGGAAATCCCTATCGCAAGCCGAAAGGGCCTGTCTTATTAACTTAGTGATCACTTCTATGTTCACTTATGCCTTCTCTATCTGCATATTTCTGGTTAAGCTTCTTATGGACCTACAAAAAAATATCAATAATTTTTCCTGGACGGGGTGTATAAGCCAATAGAAATTGGTTACGGTGGCCTGGAAGGACTGAACCAAACCAATTGAGTTGGGAGGGATTGGTATCAAAGAACTCATATGATATAATGACGCTCTTCATGCTCAATTATCTTGGGGATGCTTAATCCTAGGGGTGGGGGCTTGGTATTCACTCAAGAAATATTTGTTCTTAAACTTTGTGATGAATATGTAGGCTACTTTCCCTCTTTTGTTTGGCCTGCAATTCATGATTTGTACAAGGCTATTATTTCTCACTCGAAATGGATCGTCTCAAAGCACTCAGAACTGAATGCTTGGTCCACACCTTGGCTTGATAGGCCCCTGCAGGAATACATGATTCCCCCTCCTCACCTTAAGATTTTATCCATTGTGGTGTTCATTCCATGCCTGGACCAGATTGAGGCCCTCCTCTCAACTGAAGCCCTGCTTCAAATCCAGTGTTATTCCTTCGTCGACCCCGACATCTTGATCTGGAAACCCAACCTGGTAGGGCGACTAACTTGTAAGGATTATTATCGGTACAAATGTTATAAGGGATCCCCTCCCTCAGCCTAGATCTCAAAATTTAAGATTAATTTCATCCGTCCATCCAGCCATCTCCTTCTCTAGAAAACCTGGAAGAATCGGCTGCCAATGCAGAACCAGTTGTAGAAAGCCGGACACATTCTTGTCTCATTATGTCTCCTCTGCCTAGGTGCAGAGGAAAATACCCAACACACCTTCCTCCAATGCAAATTTAGTGCAGAACATTGGGGTTACTTACAGTAGATATTTGGGTTCCCTGTTGGCCCAGACTGGCCTCTCTTCGAGCTCCTGGGCGACCTATCCAACTAGGATTATAGTGAATAGGTATGCAACCTCCTACTGGTCATTGTTGCAGCCACTATCTCTTATATCTGGACAGCTCGGAATGCAGTTGCCTTCAATAAGAAATGGATTTCCATTCATGGTGGTGTGGTTATGATCCATAGAGTTGTCTATGCGGCTTTCCGCATTCAGAAATGTTATATGGAGAACGATGTTAGTGATCTCATCATTCTTAGGATACTTGGTGTCTTTGGCAGGGCAAAAAAAACCAATGGTTACCACATTTATTTGATGGATTCATCCACTCCCCTCCTGGATCAAGATCAATGTGGATGTTGTGGCCCTGGGAGCACCAGGTCCTACTGGGTGCGGTGGAGTTTTTCGCACCTATCAGGGCTTCGTCAAAGGATGTTTCCAGCACTTCATTTGTGATGGTTATGCCCTTAAAGCTGAACTATGGGCCATGATAAAGGTGATTGAGTGTGCTTTCAGCTTTGGGTAGAGCTTCCTATGGCATGAGTCTGACCCCATGCTTGTTGTGAATGCTCTTAAAAATAGATCTAGGGGCATTCCTTGAAGGATCCTCACCCAATGGATGGAATGTCTCACCTTGTGCCAAAGACTGAATCTCACTATAACACACACCTATCGGGAGGAAAATGTGGTTGGAGATGCTCTCTCCAAACAGACCATTGTGAAAAGGTGCTCGTTGTGGTCCTTTGTCGCCATGCCCTCCTGCTCTTCGCTTGTGGAATCTGACTTGAAGGGTGAGTTGCACAACCAATTATGTATCCCCTCCTTGAATCACTATGTTTATTCTTTCTATTTTGTATAATTTTTGGGGGACTGGGCATGCCTGGTCTCGAGCCTTCCATGCCCTAAAAAACCTAACATCCTTACAAACCACTAAAACCCACAAAAAACCATAAAAACCATACAAATCCCTAAAATTCTTTAATAAAGTAAAAAACCCAAAAACATTGAAAACCACTAAAAAATCCTTATAATCCTAAAAAATATAATCCTTAACGATATAAAAAATACTAAAACCTTAAAAACCCCTAAAATCCATCAAAATCCCTAAAACCCCTAAAAGACCATAAAAATATTAAAAATACCAAGAAACCCATAAAATCAAAAAAAACCCCTAAAAACCCTAAAACCCCTATGAAAACCATAAAAACCTCAAAAATGATTAAATCCCTTAAAAACCAAAAAAAAATCTAGAAACCAAAACAATTACAAAAAACCAAAAAAACCCTAAAAACACTAAAAAACCATATATATCCCCTTAAAACCTTAAAACACCACTAAAAATATAAATAGACTTTAAACCTCTAAAAATGTTAAAAATATATAATAGACATTTAAAACCCAAAAAAACTAAAAAACCTAAAACCCCACAAAACCATAAAAATACTTAAACACTATAAAACCGTAAAAACTATCAAAATCCCTACAAACTATAAAAATCACAAAAAGAATAAAAATCCCTAAAAATACATAACAATTTTCAAAACCCTAAAACCTTATGAAAACCATAAAAACATAAAGACACATAAAACCCCTAAAAACCTAAAAAACACTAAAAACACTAAAAACACTAAAAACCACAAAACTATAAAAAACCATCAAAATCCCAAAAAACCATGAAAAGAAATAAAATTCCCAAAAACACAAAAAATCCATAAAAACTTAAATAACCCTAAAACCATAAAAACCAATAATAAAACCCTAAAAACCTAAAAACACTTAAAATCGCTAAAAACTCTAGAAATGCTAAAAACATAAGAAATCCTATAAAGACCCTAAAATCCCTAAAAACCATGAAATTTCCAAAAATTATTAAAACCCTGTAAAACCATAAAAACCACTAAGAACTATGAAAATTATTTAAACCCCTAAGAACATTAAAAAACTCTAAAAACCATTAAAAACCCTAAAACCCCAAAAAATACATAAAAGCATAGAAACATAAAAAACCTAAAAACACTAAAACCCCTCAAAATCCCTGAAAACCCTAAAAAAATTAAAAATCCAAAAAACCCTCTAAAAATCCTTATAAACATAAATAACCCTAAAAAACCTGAAAACCCAAAGAAATCCTTAAAAATTTAAAACACTTAAAACCCTATAATTCCTAAAGAACACTAAAAACCATATAACCCTAAAAACCATAAAAACATAAAAAGCCCTAAAATCCATAGAAAACATAAAAATCATAAAAAATCCCTAAAATATCTAAGAATGTAAAAAAACCCCAAAAACCTTAAAAAACTAAAAACACTTAACACCCCTAAAAAATTTCAAAAACTCTAAAACCCATAAAACCCCTTAAAACAACCTAAAAACCCAAAAAAACCCTAAATAACATAAAAACCCTAAAAAATTTAAAACCACATGCCTTGAAATTCCCATAAAACCCCCTAAAAACTATAAAACCCATTAAAACTCAAAAAACCCTTTAAGCCCCTAAAATCTTTAAAAAACTCTAAAAACCCTAAAAAACCTAAAAAATTGAAAAAAAAACCCCAAAAAACCATAAAACCATAGAAATGATAAAAACCCGTAAAACCCTCAATATCCTAAAACCCCCAAAAAGAGTAAAAATTCTAAAAAATCCATAAAAATTTATAAAATCCAAAAAAAATCATAAAGATTAAACATAAGAATACCTTAAAAACCTAAAAACACTTAAAACCAATAAATATCCTAAAAATTCTAAAACCCTTAAAAACCATAAAAGACCATGAATAATAAAAATCCCTAAAAACACTAAAACCCATAAAAATCCAAAAAAAACTAAAAATCCCTAAAAATGTAAAATGCCCTAAAACCCCTGAACACCCCTTAGAAAACCATAAAATCCAAAAAACAATTAAAACCCCTAAAATCCAAAAAAGATGCCTAATACCCTAATTCGCATAAATAGACCCTAAAAACCAAAAAAATCCATAAAAACCAAAAATATATTAAATACCCTAAAAACCCATAAAACCCCTAAAACATTAAAAAACATTTAGAACATTTAAACCACTAAAAATATATAAAAATCAAAAAAACCTTAAAACACAAAAAAGATCATAAAAATTTATTAAATAGAAAAAACCATATGATCCTTAAAACCCAAAAAGACTAAAAACCCACAAAATCCTTAAAAACCCTAAAAACAATTAGAATCCTAAAAATTCCATAAAAATACTATAAATTACTAAATTCCAAAAAATACATAATAAAACCTAAAGATACAAAAACCACATAAAACCCCTAAAAACTAAAATAGAATTTAAAACCCTATAAACTCTAAAAATCCCTAAAAACCATAAAATCCCTTAAAAACCATAAAAAATCAAAAACCCATAAAACCACAAAAACCATTAAAACTCTAAAAACCATTTAGGCCCCTAAAAAGGAAAAAATACTACAAAAATAATAAAACCCATTAAAACACATAAAATTCCTAGAAAAATAAAAAAAACCCCTTAAAACCATAAAAGCCCTCAAACTCCCTAAACCCCTCAAAAATTGTAAAAATGATAACAAATAACTAAGAATCCCTAAAAATATAAAAACCCTAATAAACTTGAAAATCCCAATGAAAACCTTAAAACCATAAAATAGATAAAACCCCTAAAAAACTAAAAAATGCTAAAAACCTGAAAAACCCAAAAAACCCTCAAAATCCCTAAAACCCCTAAAAACAAAAAAAATACTAAATGGCACTAAAATCCTAAAAAACCTAGAAAAATATAAATACCTTGAAAACCCCTAAGAAAACCATAAAAACATAAAAAATAGTTAAAACAACTAAAAACCAAAAAATGTTGAACACCCAAAAAAACATAAAGATGCTAAAAATATAAACCCCCAATAAAACCACAATACCATACAAAACTAAAAAATCCTTAAACCCTAAAAACTCAATAAAAACTAAAAAAACACTTTCATCCCTTAAAAATGTAAAAAAATGTAAAAATCATAAAACCAATAAAAACATAAATACACAAAAAAATCCACAAATGCATAAAACCCTAAAACCCCTAAAAACCACTCAAAATCCCTAAAACCCATGAAACCCGATAAAAATCATAAAAGATCCCTAAAAATTACTAAAAATGTAAAAAACCCTACAAATTCTGAAAAACTCTTAGAAAACCATAAAACCTAAAAAAACTTAAAACCCCTAAAAATAAAAAAAATGCTAAATCCAAAAAAACAATAATACCCCTAAAAACACTAAAAACTCTTAAAATCCTAATAACCCCTAGAAACAAAAAAAATCCTTAAAAATCCCTAAAAATCAAAAAAATGTAAAAACCCTAAAAACAATTAATACCAATAATAAAACCTTAAAATGTTGAAACCCTTAAAACCTCTAAAACCCCTAAAACCTATAAAAACCATAACACCCCCAAAAACCCTGTAAACCCCCCAAAATCATTAAAAACTCTAAAACCCATAAAAAACCTAAAAAACACTAAATATACTAAAACCCATGAAATCACCAAAAAAAATAAAAGCCTAAAAATCTAAAAACCCCTAAAGACCCTCCAAATCCCTAAAAACCCTATAAAATTATAAAAATCCTAAAAAATCCCTAAAAACATAAGAAACCCTAAAAACCCTGAAAATCCCTAAGAAAAACTTAAATACCTAAAATGACATAAAATACCTAGAATCCATAAAAAATGTTTAACCCCTTAAATTCCCTAGAAGATCTTCAAAACCCTAAAACCCCTAAGAACCTCAAAAATCCCTTAAAAAATAAAAAAAATCACATAGAAAGCATAAAAACCCACTAAAAACACTAAAAACCCAAAAAACCCAAAAAACAATAAAACCCAAAAAACCTTCAAAATCCAAAAAATACCTAAAATCATTAAAAACCCTAAAAACCATGAAATCCCCTAAAAGAAAATTTAAAATGTAATAACAATTATAACCCAAAAAAACCTTAAAATTCTTACAACACTAGAAACCCTAAAAATAATAATTACCCATAAAAAATTAAAAACCCTAAAAGCCAATAAAAATCCTAAAAACACCAAAAACTCTAAAAATATTTTAAACCCCAAAAAATGTTAAAAATTTAAAAAAACCATAAAATCCATAAAAATCCTAAAAACTAAAAAAACCCAAAAACACAAAAAAACATAAAAAATCTAAAAACACCTAAAAACTACAAAATATTTAAAAACCATAAAATCCAAAATAATTAGTAAAATCCCTTTTAATGTAAAAATGCTGAAAAAACAATATAAAACCATAAAACAATAAAACACTAAAAACATCTAAATAACCTAAAAATGCTAAAACCTGTAAAAACCATAAAAAGACCCTAAAACCCAAATAACCCCTAAAAACCATAACAACCCTGAAAACCATAAAAACACTAAAACCCATAAAACCCTAAAAAATCAATAAAAAAATATAAAAAACATTTAAACATCTAAAAAAGTTAAGAACTCTAAAAACATTAAAATCCCTAAACAACTAAAAAACACTAAAACCCCATAAAACCATAAAAACCCTAAAAGCCTTAAATTCTAAAAAAATAATTAGAAAACCATAAAAATATTTAAAATGCCCAAAAATTCCTTAAAAACATAAAAAACCTTGAAAACACTAAAAACTACAAAAAAAATTAAAACCTAAAAAAAATTAAAACACCAAAAAAATCTAAAAACTCTAATAATCCAAAAATACCCTAAAACCATATACCACTATAAACTATAAAACCACAAAAAAAATTAAAAACAAATAAAAACCCAAAAACCAATAAAAACACTAAAAACCCTTTTAACCCTTAAAAATATTAAAAATTCTAAAAATCCTTAAGAAATGTAAAAACTCAAAAAAAAACCTAAACCCTAAAACCCCTTAAAAGCAATAAAAACTATAAAATCTCTCAAAATCCCTAAAACCCAAAAAGTATAAAAATCCAAAAAAATAAGCTCCAGGAATCTATGGGAAATGCGGAGGTGGTATTAAGAGCCAGGAATTGTAGGTCCTAGCAATTAAGGATGATTTTGATCTCCCTGTTGACCTATAAGAGATGGATTTATTGCCCTTTTGTGAAGGAATGAGGCAAGTGGGAGTGGAACATATTCCCCTACCAACTGAACAAGTGCCGGAGCAGATTATGGCTGATACTGCTGATCTTGGGGATGGTCTGATTGATTCCTCTCAGCATGGGCAGTATGCTGATAACCTTTTTGCAATTAGGAGGACAGTTGAGAAACCTGATCCGCACTCTGTCCTTGATGTGTTTGAGACTCTACCTCAATGTGTTCTGTTTTCTAAAAAAATAATGTTGGATTGTTCAAAAATCCCACTTGAGTAGAATCAAAAAAAGAGATCTTGCAGAAGCCAGAGCTGCAACCGAATGTGATCTTCATTGGGGATGAGAATGATGAACATTTATGGTTGGATGAACTCATCGGGGATCCTGATGACATCATGTATGCTAATTTGGCTAGGGTAAAGAGTGAGAAGGCTTCTATGGGTCCCCTAGGTTCTTCTGGATTGGACTCATGTCCCTGTAATAGGAGGTCGCGGTTTGTCAATAACCTCATTCTTGGACCTGGTAGTCATGGAGGTGAGGTTGAGCATGCTGCTACTGATCAAAAGAAGGATAGGAATCTCAAGACCCGGGTGTCAAGTGTTTATTATGTTCTCCAATGTAAGAAGTAGGGGCTTAGAGTACCCCCAATTAACCAGAGAACAAGGAGGGATTTTTCTTCCCTTTTCAGACCAATTGCTACCATAGCCTCCTCCAAGGCCATCAAAGTTGTGAGAGATGCCCATGGCAGGGAAGGTCGGTCTGGCAAGGTGCATCCAAATGTGGAGAAACAACATCTAAAATAGTATTACACAACCTTCCTGAAGAAATATGAATCTTCTGAATGGGAGTCAGAGGTGTCAGATGCTTCCAATGGTAATGGTGCTGATGGGGATCCTTATGGGGATAGAGAAGTTGATTTGTAACTCATGTTTCTTTCATTTTTCCATTTGGGTCTTTTGGACTTTGGTGTATGGGGGTTTAGGGATTTTTAGTGTGGTTAGTTTGACCCCACCCTCCCTTGTCTACTTTTCTTTTCTTTTATAAATATTGAGGGCCCAGGAATAGCCAGGCCTTGTACCTTCCTTTCCCTTAAAACCCCTAAAAACTATAAAACCACTAAAACATTAAAAAATCATAAAAAACCATAAAAATAAACTAAAAATTCAAAAAACCACTTTAAATACCAAAACACATTAAAAAATATAAAAACTATAAAAATTTTAGAAAAATTTAAAAAAAAAATAAAAAAACTCGAAAACCCAAAAAAACAGCTAAAACCATAAAAATTCCTAAATATCAAAAAAACCGAAAAAATAGAAAAAATCAAAAAAATCCCATAAAAACATAAAAAAATAAAACCCTATAAACCCTAAGAAAATTCCAAAAACCTAAAAACCCATAATCCCCTAAAATCGTAAAAAAAAATAAAACCCTAAAAACCCCAAAAATACCCTAAAACCCCAAAAACTCTTAAAAACCATAAAATCCCTAAAATAATTAAAAACCCATAAAACCCTAAAAATCCACTAATATCTCTAAAAAACCTTCAAACCCCTAAAATAATTAAAAACTCAAAAAAACATTAAAAATCTTAAAAAATCAAAAAAAATACAATAAAACCCCTAAAAACATAAAAAACCTAAAAACCGTAAAGACACTCAAAATACCTAAAAACCGTAAAATCCCATAAAAATCTCAAAAGTTCTATAAATCCATAAAAATATAAAAACCCTTGAAAAAACCAAAGAAAAATATAAAATCCATAAAAAATAGTTAAAAACCCTATAACCCCATAAAATAGTAAAGCCCTAAAAATCCATAAAAAATTCCTAAAAACACTAAAATCTCAAAAACCCCTAAAAACCGTAAAAACCCCTAAAACCCATAAAAAATCTAAAAACCACTATAAACCCTAAAACCCCTTTAAACACCTAAAGAATTTATAAAATATCTGAAAACCCTTTTAAACCATAAAAATACTCAAAAAAACCCTAAAACCCTAAAATACCCTAAAATCCCATAAAACCCTAAAAACCCCTATAAACCCTCAAAATCCCTAAAACCCCTAAAACCATAAAAAATACCTTAAATTTCACAAAAATAGAAAAAACCTAAAAACCCTAACAAAACCCCATAAAAACAATAAAGACCTAAAAATTAATACCCCTAAAAAACATAAAAACTGTAAAAACCCTAAAACCCATAATACTCTAAAATCCCGTAAAACACTAAAAACCCTTATAAACCCTTCAAATCTCTAAAACCCCTAAAAATTGAAAAAACCGAAAAAAATCCCTTAAAATCCATGAAAATAGAAAAAAAACCATAACAAAACCCAAATAAAACATTAAAGACCTAAAAATATTAAAATCCCTAAAAAACCTAAATACTGTAAAAATACTAAAAATAGTAAAAACCATATCCTCCCAATCCCTAAAAACCCTAATAATTCATAAATATCCAAAAAATATCTAAAATACCAAAAAACATAAAATCCCCTAAAAACCTTGAAAACCCTAATAAAATATTAAAAACTAACATCAATTAAAACCCCAAAAAACCTTAAAAATGAAAAAAAAACCATAAAGACCCTAAAACCCCCAAAACTGAAAAAAACTATAAAAATAATAAAACATTTGAAACCCCTAATAAAAAATAAAAAGCCTAAAACCCACTAAAAATGCTAAAAACCTTTAATCCCTTAAAAAATATTAAAAACAGCAAAAAAACATTTAAATCCCTATAAATCTAAAAATCCCTAAAACTCAAAAAACCATTAGAACCCAAAAAACCATAAAACCTCTAAAAATCCATTAATAACCTAAAAACCATAAAAATCTTACAAAATCACTAAAAATCCCTTAAAACCTAAAAGTAGTAAAAACCCTAAAAAACACATAGAAATCATTAAAAACATAAAACACTTTATACCACTAAAACCCTCAAAAACTCTAAAAACGCTAAAACACCTCAAAATCCGTAAAAACCTGAAAAATACTAAAATTCCTCAAAATGACTAGAGACCCTAAAACCCCATAAAAATCCTAAAAAATATCTAAAAATCCCTAAAATCATAAAAATCCTTAAAACCCCTAAAACCCCCTAATAAAACTATAAAAATCTCAGAACACTTATAACCCCTAAAATCCAAGAAAACACTAAAAACCCAAAAAACCCAAAAAACCTTAAAATCCTTAAAAACCTAAAAACACCTAAAAATCCTTAGAAGGCCCCCAAAATCCATTAAAACATAAAAACCCATAAAAACATTGAAAAACTCTAAGAAAACATTAAAAACATAAAATCAATTAAAACACTTAAAAACCTTAAAATCCTAAAAAACCCTAAAACCCTAAAAAACCCTAAAATCGCTAAACAATCATAAAACTCATAAAGACCATAAAAACCATAAACCCCCTTGAAAACCCATAAAATTTGTAAAACCCACTAAAAACTATGAAAAAAACTTTAATTCGTGAAAGAAACTTTAAAAAACCATAAAAACCCTAAAAAAATAAAAAAACCTAAAATCCGAAAAAACAAAAAAACCCCAAAAAACCTAAAAACCCATAAAAATTCTCAAACTCCCTAAAACCCCTAAAACCAATTAAAATCCTAAAAAATTCTCCAAAATATTATGAATATTTTAAATACCCTAAAACCATGAAATCTTTTAAAAACATAAAACCTAAGAAGAATTTTTAACCCTAAAAGACTTAAAAATTCTAAAAACCCATAAACCCCTAAAAAACCTAAAACCCCTCAAAATACTTAAAACCCTAAAACTATAAAAATCCTAAAAAAATATAAATCCCTAAAAATGTAAAAACAATAAAAACCCCAACAAAACCTAAAAAACTTTAATCCCCTAGAAACTCTAAAACCCCTAAAATAAAAATAAAGTCCCCAAAATCCTAAAATCCCAAAAAATCATTAAAACCCCCCCAAAACCATAAGAACCTTGAAAACCAACAAAAAACACTATAAACCCTTTAAACCCCTAAAAACACTAAAAAAATCTTAAAAACAGGAAACCCTAAAAAACTCAAAAACTCAAAAACCCTAAAAAACCAAAAAACCGTATGAACCCCTACTCGCGCCGCCTAGGTTTTCCTCTACTTTCTTCCCCCTTCCTCCTCCGGCGAGGTCCGACCTCGGTGCTTCCTGTCCCGCTTTGGCTCGGCAACCGCTGGTGTTGGATTTGCGTGTTCTGGTCAGTCCGGTGGTTGCTTGGTCGCGCCCATTTTGCTCCAGATCTGATGCGTTGGGTCTTCGGATGGGGGGATCTTTCCCGGCTTGCCCGATGCGCGTCCCACCTCCGGATCTTGCTTCTTGGTGCCTGGTTTCGGGTTCTGAAATGTTGCGAAGGTTCCCCTCTCATTCTTCAGGTTCATTTCAAGCTTCTAGAGTGCCTTGTTTCGGGACCTGGTTTCGTTGCGGCGAAGGTTCCCCTCCCGGCTCAAGGTCACCTGTCGGCCTCTGGCGTGCCTGGTTCGAGACCCGGCTTCGGTTGCTGCTTCCCCCTCCAGCTCTTGATCAGTTGCAGACCTGGTGGTACCGATGTCGGCTTGTCTGCAGGGCTCCTCCGTTTCATTTGCCTTGCGCCAGATCTGGAGAGCACGGTGTCAACCCCGGCATGCTCCCGAACCCTCAAATGTCTCCTTGGTTCGATGTCGGCTGTAGGTATGGCTTGGTGTGCTCAAGTTCGAGTCCTGTTGCTTGGAGGAGGGAGGCTTTGGTTTCTTCTGATTCTCTGTCTCTTGCTGCTACTTATGGTCTTTGGTTGTGGTTCTTTGCACTGGTTTTTGACATGCAATGGAGGATTTGATTTGATGTGGTTGATGGTAATGTTGGTGTTGGTGAAAAAAATGCTGCTGCAGTGGAAGTGGGATGTTGGGGGATGTTTGGTGGTCGAAAGAGGTGCTAGCTGTCTGAAAATGAGGATGCAGGTTGCTGGTTTGTTGTGGATGTTGGTTGGCTGGTTGCTGCTGCTGGATGTTGTTTGTTGTTGTAGTCTGAATGCTGATTGTTGGTTAGCTGTGAGCTGCTGGATGTTGGTTAACGCTGGATGTAGTGCTGTTGGATGCTGGTACTGGCTGGATGTGATGTGATGATGCTGCGGTTTTGTCTGTTTTTGTGTCTTTTTCTTTCTTTGTTTTTTCTTTCTTTGGCGTGGGTTGTAAGAGTTTTTGGGTGTGGGTCATTCGACCCCTCCCTCCCTTGTCTGCAGTGTTTGTGTCCTTTTGTTTAATAAATTTTGGGGGTGCCAGGAATAGCCTGGACCCGAGCCTTCTTTGCCCTAAAACCAATAAAATCCTAAAAACCAAAAAAACCATTAAAATACTAAATAATCCCAAAAAACACATAAAAAACTTTAAAAATCCTAAAAATCCAGAAAACCACTTAGGGGACCTTAAAATATAAAGAATTATAACTCCTAAAAACCAAAAAATGCTAATACCCCTAAAAACGCCTATTAACCCCTAAAAACTCTATGAAACCATAAAGCCCCTTAAAATAATAAAAATAACTAAAAAATATAAAAAAAACGTAAAACCTCTTTAATCCCCCCAAAAAAGTTAAAAAACTATAAAAACCTTAAAGACCTTAAAAAATTAAAAAAAAAGAACCATAAATATAAAAAAACCATAATACCCATAAAATACCAAAAACACTCAAAATCCCTAAAAACACTACAAACCATATAAATTCAAAAAAAATACATTAAAACCCTTAAAACCCCTGAAAACCCATATAAAAACCATAAAACCAGAAAACACATAAAACCACAAAAATCCAAAATAATCATAAAACCCCCGAAATCCCTAAATACCTAAAACCTAAAAAAACCATAAAACCCTCTAGAAACCATAAAAAAACTAAAAACCCTAAAACCCACTAAAAACACTAATACCCCTTTAGACACCTAAAAACATTAAAAACTCTAAATACACTAAAAACTCAAAAAAAACACAAAAAACAAAAAACAGACCCACAAGAAACCCAAAACCCTAAAAACCCTAAAATCAAAAAAAAATCCCTAAAAACCATAAAAATACCAAAAACCATAAAACCCCCTAAAAATGTAAAAACCCCTATGATCCCTAAAACCCCCTAATTAATCCTTAAGAACCAGAAAACACTTAAAACCCATAAAAAATAAAAATGATAAAAACCATAGAAATCCAAAAAAACCATAAAACCCCTAAAATTCCATAAAAATCATTAAAAACCTTTAAACCCCTAAAATCCCTAAAAAAATTAGGAACACAAAAACCCATGAAAAATCCTAATAAAACCATAATATCCTAAAAGCACTTAAAATACCTAAAAATCTAAAATACTCTAAAACCCCTAAAAATAACCCAAAACACATAAAACCAAAAAACCCATAAAATCCATAGAAAAAATAAAAAACCATAAAAACCTAAAAAATCACTAAAAACTCAGAAAAACATTTAAATCCATAAAAAATTAATATCCTGTAAAAAAACCTAAAATCCCTTAAAAAATCAAGTAATCCCTAAAAAACAACATATCACAAAAAACCCAAAAAACCAAAAAAACCCACAAAACCCCAAAAAATCCCAAAACCCATAAAAATAAAAAAGCCCTAAAAGTCTCTAAAAACACAAAAAACCCCAAAACCCTAAAATACCCTAATAAAACATTAAAATCTTAAAAAACATAAAACCCCTAAAACGCCTATTAACGTTAAAACCCTAAAAAACCCTAAGAATTTCAAAATAACTAAAAACCCTAAAAATAATAAAATCCTAAAATATCCTTAAAATCCCTAAAATAATTAATATCCCTTAAAACCATGAAAAAACTCAACACAGATTTGAAAAACCTAAAGGCACTCAAAACCCCTAAAATCATAAAAAATGCTAAAAACAAAAAAATGTAAAAAGATCCTAAAACCCTAAAAAACCCTAAAAACCAGAAAGAACCACAATAATACTAAAAACACTAAAAACACTAAAACCCATTTAACCCCCCCCAAAAAATAAAAAACTCCAAAACACCTTAAAAACCATAATAAAACTCAAAAAATACCATAAACCCCCAAAAATTCTAAAAACCATAAAACCCCATTAAAACCCTAAAAACCCTCCAAATCACTAAAAACCATAATAAATCTTAAAAATTATAATAAAACCTTTAAAATCCAAAAAAACTAAAAAAACATAAAAACCATTAAAATCCATAAGAAATCCTCAAAAACCTAAAAACTTTAAAAACACTTAAAAACCATGAAAAACCTAAAAACACTAAAAAACGTAAAAATTGAAAAAGACCCTAAAAACCCATAATACTATACAAACTATGATAAACATTTAAGAACCAAAACACCCTTAAAATCCCTAAAAAATTAATAAAAACTCTAACAAACCATTAAACCCCTAAATGTTTTTAAAAACTCTAAAAACCAATAAAAACCCTACAAAATAAAAAAAACATAAAAACCCAAAAAAACCACAAAAAACCCTAAAAATCCTAAAAACTATACCCTAAAAAATCCCTAAAAACCATAAAATAACACAAATATACTTAAAAATACCTAAAAATCCACAAAAATGTAAAATTCCATGAAAATACATAAGAAAACCATAAAACATAAAAACACATAAAACCCCCAAAAACCAACAAAACAATAAAAACCATAATATCATTAAAAACACTGTAAAACACTAAAACCCCTATAAACCATAAAATCCCCTAAAAAATATTAAAAACCCTAAACCCACCAAAAACTATAAAAAACCCTTAAACCCCTAAATATGTTAGAATCCTACAAAAACCATCAAAACCCTATAATCATATAAAAAATACTATAACCCATAAAAACCCTAAAACCCCCCAAACCCCTCAAAATCCCAAAAACCCAAAAAACCATGAAATTCCTAAAAAATCTCTAAAAATGAAAAAACCACTAAAACCCGTGAAAAACATTAAAAAAATTAAAAACATAAAAATTGTTAAAACACTTAGAGAACCTAGAATGCTAAAAAACATAAAAAACACTAAACCCCCCTAAAAACCCTAAAACTCATAAAAATCCTAAAAACCATAAAAGACCCACAAACCCCTTAAAAATACTAAAAACCCTAAAAACCCTAAAAACCTTTTAAAATCCTAAAAATATTAAAAAAAAAATAAAGCCCCTAAGAACATTTAAAAACCCTAAAACCCAAAAAACCCCTAAAAACCCTAAAAACTATAAAATCCCCCAAAACCCTCAAAATCACTAAAAAACCTAGAAGCCATAAAAATACAAAAAAAAACTCCTAAAAATCCCTAAAAATGTAAAAAACGCTAAAAAACTAGAAAACCCATAAAAACCATAAAAAAATGTTTAAAACCCCTAAAAACCAAAAAAACACAAGAAACCCGAAAAACCTGAAAACCACCAAAAACCCATAAAAATCCAAAATCAGTAAAAACTCTAAAAACACCTCAAACCCCTAAAAATAGTAAAAAAACCCCAAAATAAACTTAAATACCATAAAAACTCCAAAAAACACTAAAAAACCTAAAAAACCTAAAAAACCATAAAAAAACCTAAAAATGCTCAAAATCTATAAAATCCCTAAAAACCATAGAAGATGGCTCAAGGACTGGAGCTCGGTGGATATGGGGATCCTGCTCAGCATCTGGTAATGTTACCCCCTGACGTTAAGGGAGAGCTTTCTCTAGCCTTGCCGGAGCTGTGTGGTGACAGGGAGATCTTCCAACTCTGTAAACGCCCACCCTCAATGACTGGTGCGACTCGCGATGCACCGTAGGCGTCGGGATTGAGGCATAACATTTCTGACTCGGTTAAATCGGCGACTTCGCTTACCGTTTCTGATTTAGATGCTCCCTCTCCTGGTCGAGTGATTCAGAAGGTGCGGGTGGCTCATGTCTTGGCCAATCGGGAGGCAGTGGAGTAAAGGCTCAATGTTTGTAGCTTCTCCATCATTGCCTGGGTGTTGACTCCGAAGGGCGAGCGACTCTGGAAATTTGCCGACCTCACTAATTGGATGATGAATATCTAGGGTTTCTATGAATGGAGAATGACTTCTATGGGGAGAGGGTACTACCACATCATCTTCCCATCAGACAAATGGAAACGATGAGCATGGATCTTTGGCTCTATCAATTTGAAGCATGGCCTCCTTTAGATTCAGCAGTGGGATCGGATCTTCGATCCCTCGAATGTGAAGAATAACTATGTGAATGTATGGATCTGTATCTGTAATCTAATATGGCTCTATTTTCACCCTCGGATTCTACGGGACATTAGTTCCTCGATGGGCTTTTCTATACGCATTGATAAGGAGACGGACAATCCAAAATCTGGGCACTATGCTCGCATCCTTGATGAAGACGATTTAGCATCCATGCTGGTTCAGGAGGTTGTGATAAACACAGATGAGGATATCTTAAAATTGGAAATTCAGTATGAGCACAAGCCTTGACTTTGCCTTCACTGCATTGTCTTTGGGAAACCACATTTCTGATTGTCGAAGATTGAAGGTGTGTTCCAATTTCAAGCATAAAGGGCTTGATGCTGAATCCCGAAATAGGAATCATGGAGCTGGAGCGGGGAGGATCAAACCCCCTGTTTCCCATGTCCCCTTGATCCCTATGCCTGGCCAGACCTCTGCCTCCACTCAAAGACTGCCAGTGGAATCTCCCAACCTAGATCCCGCTGCTGTGGTGAACTCTTTGAGGCCTCCTGCCGACTTGCCTAATGAGGTGCTGGTGGTGGATGACACCTGCTGCCATGAGAACCCCCATCATATGTAGGGTGTGGCTGCTAAGCCTGAAATCCCCTCTTCACACAGCATCCCAGAGATGTCTGATGAAGCGCATGTGGCCCCGCTTCCTCTGGTTTCTGGTACCATCGGGTCTCACACCCCGGCTGGGACAGCTATCACCCTTCCTGCTAACTTGTTGGCTGATTCAATATCTACTGCCTCGGGACCTGCTAATGCCACCATCACTGGCTATCAGGCGGTCAAGGTTTTGGAGGCTTCTCTGGAATCTCCTATCCCGAATGCATCATCATGTCATTCTAAGAAGGACAGCTCTCCCAAGGCTACCCTACCGGTGACTGATGACTCCATTACGACTTTGTCCTCAAGTAAGGCCGCCAGGAAAAACCCGGCTAGAACTCCCTCCCCTGTATAACTTTTCCCCCTGAATTGATTCACCCCTCTCAGTGGGAGCTTCTGGGAAGACGAGGATGATGATTAGACTGGCGAGTCTGTAGATCGGATAGAAGGATCCTCCAAGCTTGCTGATGAGGATATTCTCCATGTGGATGGTCCTCAACCTCCGGATGGTCTGAAATACCGGATCTCTGAAGCCACCGATCTTTCTCTTAAGAAGAACCCCGTTGGCAGGCCCATGAAGAAGGGGAATAAAGGTAAAAGAAAAGGCAGTGCCTCTAAGTTTAAACATCATCCCTGTGAGATGGGAGGCCCCTCCCTTAATTAATGAGGATCTTTTTTTTGGAATTGCCAGGGGATTGGGAACCCTCCCACTACCTCAGCCCTTTTCCATTTTCTCTCCTCTTAGAGGCCCATGATTCTTGGAATTTCTGAACCGACGATATCTTTGGATAGCTTTATGGGATTCAATTGGGGTAGCCTTGGCTAATCCTTTATTGCAATGGATTCTAATGAGAATGGCCTGGACACCTTATGGGTGTTGAAGCATGATGACATGCAGCTTCTGTCTTTGGATGTGAGTCCACGAATCATCACCTTGTCTGTTGGCTTTAATGATGCCTTTTCCTCCCTATCCTTGTGTTTTCTTCTTTCTCATACACAAGTAGAAGGGACCTATGGGAAAAATTTACTCACCTGAATAAGATCATTAGGATCAACTGGATTTTCTTTGGAGACTTCAACACTATCTTGCACCCGAATGAGAGGATTGGCTCCAACTTCTCTCACTCGGCTGCGGAGGACTGTTCCTACTGCTTAGATATTTGTGACCTCAGGGAAGTTCCTTTTTCTGAAGCCTTCATTACATTGGGAAGATTCACTATTAATGGAAGGAAAGCTAGCAAGCTTGACAGATGATTCTATAGGATCAGTAACATGAATTCTCCTTTCGATGTCTCTAGATTTACTCTCCCCATGTATAAATCAGATCATAATCCTCTGATTTCTGACATCTCGATGGGTTCTCCAAGGTCATCAACCCTGCCCTTCAGATTCAATAATACCTGGATCATGGTTCCAGGCTGTAGAAAAATTGTCACTAATGTGTGGAGTGATGATTTCCATGGCAGTCATTATTATATCTTGGTCTCCTACTCATGAAGATCAAAGCCTTACTCAAGGAGTGGAGTAGGAACCACTTCTCTGTGTTGGATGTTGATATTCGGGCAGCGGAACACCAGCTTTCCTCCCTCCAATCCACCAACTAGATTTCGTCTATACCATCTCAACAGGAGATTCGGCTCCATTCCAAGCTCGATGAGCTTTTGGAACTAAATGAGAAGATAGTTAAGAACCAATTCAATGTTAGATTTCTCAAGGAAAGGGATCACAAATCCAAATTCTTCCACCAGTGTCATAGAGAGAAAAAGGATAGAAAGTGCTTAAAAGCACTCTGTATCTCAGGTTTTACCTTAACATAAGAGGATGACATCCCCAATGCTATTGTTGATCACTTCAAGGGGCCGTATACTAATGATGGTTGGGATTATGCCCTTCCTTTATCGAATTACATCATGCCAAGTGTTGATGAGTAGCAGAACAATGATTTAACAAATGCCCCCTTTGAGGAGGAAATCAGGACTGCTTGGTTTTCTTTGAACATGGACAGTGCAGCGGGACCAGATGGATTCTCTAACAAGTTATTTATATCCTACTGGGATATCATGCATACAGACATTAACAATGCTTTTAGGAAATTCTTCCTCTCCATCTCATTCCCACAAGGTGTCACCTCAAATTTCATCACCCTGATTCCCAAACGGGACAACGCCATTGGCATTGGTGACTTCCGGCTAGTGGCTATCAGGAATACTATTCCCAAAATCATCAGAAAGATTATGGTCATTAGAATTGAGAAATTTTTTGAAGTGATACTTACCCTAAATCAATTCAGGTTTTTTTCGGGCAGAAGTATCCAGGACTGCCTTTTCACATCCTCGGAGGGCATCAATATCATGCGGAAGCATTCCAAACATGGAAATTTTTCTCTAAATATTGACATATCTAAGGATTTCGACACTATCTGGTGGAGTTTAATATTTCAGGTTCCTTCCAAATATGGTTTCTTGAACAGAATCATCATGATGGTCACATCCATCTTAAGTAATGTATGGGTCTCCATCCTCATTAATGGCTCTCCTAAGGGGTTTTTCCCCTGCTCCCGTGGGGTCAGACAGGGAGATCCACTCTCAAGAATTCTCTTCGTGATCACTAAAGATTATGCAGGTTCCTCATTGATGTAAGGCAGGTCGGCCTCTTCAATCCAATTAAGGTAGGGAGATATCTTCATGTGCCGTCTCACCTGTTCTATGCTGATGATATCCTCCTTTTTGGGAAAGCTGAAAAACGGATTTCCCCCCAATCCGGATGATCTTCCAACACTATGAATTCATGGCGGGGCAATCTATTGTCTTCAGAGAGGGGTTCACCCGTGCTACGCAAATTTCAATTGCATGGTCCCTTGGGGTTAAGAGAAGATAAATTCCTTTTGATTACATGGGAGTCCCCATCTTCTGGGGAAGAGTCGAGCGTTGTCACCTGGAGAGCATTGCCACCAGAGTCACTGAACAACTTGCTAAATGGAAAGGGAAGTGCTTATCGCAATCTGGAAGTGTTTGCCTCATGAATTCGGTTATCACCTCTATGTTCACATATGATTTCACCATTTATTGGTGGTCAGTCAACCTTATCAAGGATTTGCAAGCAAAAATTAGTATCTTTTTTTGGATGGGATGCACTAGTGAAAGGAAACTGATTTTAGTGGCCTGGAAGGAATGTACTAAGCCAATTGACATGGGGGGGGGGGGCTTGGCATCAAGGATCTCAGAAGATTCAATGATGCACTCCTTTCCAAATTTACCTAGGGACTGTTTGACTCTAAGGATGGGGGCCTTGGTTTCACTCGAGAGAGGTTTGTGATTAAGCTCTGTGATGAGTTCACATGATACTTTCCTTCCTATGTTTAGCCAACAATTCGTGATTCGTTCAAGGGAATCATTTCTCACTCGAAATGGATCGTCTCTATGCATTGAGATTTGAATGCTTGGGCCACGCCCTTGATTGATGGGCCTCTGCAGGAATATATGAATCCCCATGTTGGCCTTAGAATCTTTTCCATCGTGACTTTTATTCCTCAGCTGGAAGAATTTGAGATACTCCTCCCACCTAAAATCATTATGCAAATTCAGAGATACACCTTTGTTGATAATGAATCCTTGATTTGGAAACCCAGCCTCATTGGATATCTCAATACTAAGGATTACTATCAGTAAAAATGTGCTCGGGGCTCCCCTTACCCGGCCTAGCTCTCTAGCTTTATGAGGAACTTCATCCCCTCGGCCAACCACCTGCTTCTTTGGAAAATGTGGAAAAACCGGATGCCCCTGCAGAATCAGCTGCAAAAAGCTGGGCATAGCTTGGCCTCTGTCTGTTTTCTCTTCTTTTGTGCTGAAGAGACTATTCAACACACCTTCCTTCAATGTAGGTTTGGCGCTGCGCTCTGGAGATACTTGCAGCAGATGTTTGGTTTTCTACTTTTCCTGAATAGGCATCTCTTTGAACTTCTGTGCAGCCTGACCAGCTAGGCTTGTAGCAATTAGGTGCGTCGCTTCCTGTTTGTCACTACCGCAGACACCCTTTCTTATATTTGGACTGCTTAGAATGTGGCTTCCCTCAACAAGAAGTGGATCTCCTTCCATGGTGGTGTGCTGATGATTCATAAGGTTGTTTTTGCGGTGTCCCGCATTCAGTCAGGCTCGATGGTGAATGATGTCAATGACCTCATTATCCTTCGGCTGCTTGGTGTCTCTGGTAGGGCCACAAAACCACTGGTTCTCAGGTTCATCCACTGGATCCCTCCGCTCCTCTCCTGGATTAAGGTTAACGTGGACAGTGCGAATCTGGGAGTGTCGGCTCTTGCTGGGTGTGGAAGGGTCTTCCGCACCTATCGGGGCTTCATCAAAGGATGTTTCCGCCACTTAATTTGTGATGGGTGTGACCTCAAAGCTGAAATGTGGGCTTTGATGAAGGCGATTAAGTATGTCGTCCACTTAGGATTGAGATTTATTTGGCTTGAATCCGACTCTATGCTTACGGTGAATGCCCTCAAGAATAGATCCAGGCGCGTACCCTGGAAGATTCTCCTTCAATGGATTGAGTGCCTTACCCTCTGTCAAATGCTGAACCTCAATGTGACACATACCTATTAGGAGGCGAATGTGGTTGCAGATTCCCTTTCCAAGTAGGCTATCATAGAGAGGTGCTCGACGTGGTCCTTCATCGCCCCATATTCTTGCTATCTGCTTGTGGATTCTGATTTGAAGGGTGAATTGCACACCCGGTTATGTAATCCCACCTTTTAATGTTTTGTTGTTCTCTTTTCCTTTTTATTAAATTTTGGGGGACCAGGCTAGCCTGGTCTTGAGCATTCCTTTCCCTAAAAACCATAAAAAACCTAATAAATTCATGAAAATAACTAAAAACCTAAAAACCCTAAAAACTTATAAAACCCCACTAAAATTATAAAAATTCATTAAAGCCCTAAAAATGATAATAACTATCAAAACCATTAGAATGATAAAAAACTAACAAGAATACCTAAAACCACAAAAATCCATAAAAACCCTAAAACCCTAAAATACCCTAAATCCCCCCAAATCCCAAAAAAACATGAAAACTCATACAAATCCTAAGAAATCCCATGAAATCTCTAAAAACATAAATAATCGTAAAACCCCTAAAATACCATAAGAAAACATTAAAACAATAAATCCACTAAACCACCCATAAAATACATAAAAACCCTCAACACTTAAAAACACTAAAAACCCATAAAAATCTAAAAACCTGAAAGATCCCTAAAAATGTAAAAAGCACTAAAAACCCTAAAAAACCATAAGAAAACCTTAAAAATATAAAAAACATAAAACCCATAAAAACCTAAAATCCATATATATCCTAAAAATCATAAAAATACTATAAAAATCCTAAACCGCCTAAAAACCCTAAACCCCTTAAGAACATTACAGACTATAAAAAGCCATAAAAACCCGAAAAAACCACTAAAACCACTAAAACCACTAAAACCACTAAAAACCATTTTAACCCTTAAGAACCTTAATAAAATCTAAAAATCCTCAAAACCCTAAAAACTAAAAAATTACTAAAAACTGGTAAAACCATGAAGAGTCTAAAAACCCTAAAACCCTCAAAATCCCAAAATATACTATACAACCATAAATAACGTAAAAAATATGTAAAAATACATAAAAACATAAAAAACCTAAAAACCATTAAAAACTCTAATAAAACCATATAAACATAAAAAAATTAAGGCCTCTAAAAACCCAAAAAAAACCCTAAAGACCTTAAAACCACTCTAAAACCCTAAAAACCAAAAAACCCCCAAAACCCCCAAAACCCTAAAATCCCTAAAATCCTCTAGAAAATCTCAGAACCAAATAAACAAAAAAACAATTAAAAACTCTCTAAAACATAAAAAACTCTAAAATACTAAAAAAACCTAAAACCCAAAAAAATTGTAAAAACCCTAAAAACTCTAAAAACCACTAAAAACCCTAAAAATCTATAAAAAACAAAAAAAAACAAAACATCCTAAAAAATACCTAAAAATAAATAAAAAACTAAAAAACCATAAAAACCCAAAGAAATCCTTAAAAAAATAAAAAAACATTAAACCCCTAGAAAATATGAAAATGGTAAAAACCATCAAAAACCCTAAAACACTAAAAATCCTAAAACCCATTAACCCCCCCCCCCACCCCAAATAAAACCCCTAAAACCCATAAAAACCCTAAAAACCAAAAAAAAAACTCTAAAACCCCTTTAAACCCCTAAAATCATTAAAAACAATAAAAACATTAAAAACATTAAAAACCGCAACAAACACTAAAATCCCAAAAAAACCCTTCAAAACCATAAAAATCTAAAAAACCACAAAAATCCTAGAAAATACCTAAAAACTCCTAAAAACGTAAAAACCCCTAAAAACCATGAAAGTAACTATGAAAACCTTTAAAACCTAAAACATTTAAAACTCTTATGAAACCTATAAAATGATAAATCCCTAAAAAACAATAAAAAATCATAAAATCCTAAAAGGAAGAAAATACACTAAAAACCATAAAAACCCCTAAAAACCTATAAAATACACTAAAAATATAATAACCCTTAAAATCATTAAAACACTATAAAATCCTTTAAAACCCTAAAAACTCAAAAATCCATAAAACAAAAAAACCCCTAAAATACCCAAAATCCATCAAAATCCATAAATACCCATAAATATCCTAACAAGTCCCTAAAATACCTAAAAGCATAAAACCCCTAAAACCTAAAAACCCCTTAGATAAAATTAAAAACCTAAAATCACTTAAAACCACTAAATACCTAAAAACACTAAATTCACAAAAACCCCTAAAAGACCCTAAAACCAGTAACCCCCCCCCCCCTCAAAACCATAACAACCCAAAAACTAAGATTACCCAAATAGGATTTAAGTATCAATGTGAGGGGGGTGAATTAGTGATATATGTTTCTTTTAAGTTTAAATTTTTAAGAAACAACCTTCACCTCCAGATAATGATTTCTTTCTTTACTAAAACAAAATCAAACACGTAACCACAGTAATACAAAAATTTACAAGGATCACTACTCAACAAGAGTAGAAAGTCCTTGGTATGGTTTATAAATAATAAAATACCACACAATCCACTAGAAAACAATCATTTTGTGTGGAATACAATTTATATGATACACACTTACACTCTTGTAGCACTATGTTTAATAAAACAATGCATGTGCTTAAAGTATCATGAAATTATGTAATACAATTTGTGTAACAAACATGTTACAGTTATTCTTGATTAAATTTAACAAATGTGATCTTTCAAAAAAATTCTTAACTTTCTTTCACAGAAGCTAGTAAGAACTTCCTGTACATTGTGATTATACTTAGACCGATTTACCAGTTTGATTCCTAAGTCTGACTGTTCAATATGGAAAATGTAACATTGATAGAATACCATTTGAAACAAATCTAAACTTATTCCTTCTTCAGTCCAAAAATCTCAGTCTAGTTTCTCATGTCCAAGTATTCAATAGGGAAAATTTAACTTTGACTGAATACCTCTTGAAAAAAATCTAAACATACTTTTTCTTTAGTCTGGAAATCCCATACTTGGTTCCCAATATTGAAACTATGATTACTATATTGTCACTTTTCCTTTCATTTTTATCTTCAGAAAACCTCTTCCAGAAAACAAATACCAGAAAATTCCTATTACTTAAATTCTTGATATTATCCCTCATATTTCATGAATAATTCAATTCCTAGTATACCTAAATTATTCTCCTCATTTTATAGACACACCAAAATGGTTTAATGGGGATTCTAAAAAGGTTTTCCTGCTTCAACAAATTTATGATTCATTAATCTTCCACAAATATCAGATTTATCATTGGATTCTTCAACATCTTTTTTAATATTCAAATCTACATTACTTTTGGATCTCTCATTGACTTCTTCATTGCTTTAGACTTTCTAACAAATCGTCAATCAGATTCTGATTTTTTATTCCAATTTTTCAATTACAATTCCCCATTAAGATGGTCATCCTGATTTCTTGATCCACTTGTAAATCTAGAATGGAATACTTCTAAACGTGCTTTATTCCTATTCTGATTATTGATTTTGATTTCAGAATACAATTTCTTCATTTTTATTAAGGCATTTGGCCACTCTAATGTTCTTATCCCACTTGAAAACAAAACAAAACAAAATATATTTCATTATGTTGCTTTGCACCACCTAAAAGACTATATTCCCATTCTGATTTCCTCAATATCATGGAAGCATATGTTTAACAATAGTTTCTTTATTATGTTTTCTCTTCACCAAATGTAATAATGAAAACATATTTCCTCTCATTAAGATTATTGAAACCTACCCTTATTCCTATTTCTTTATTATGATGGAGACATCATATTCTTTCAAACTTCTTCATATGCTTATACTTCTTCTTTTTTGAATATGGTACCAAATATCTTTCAGCACTCAACTTATTTATCATTTTTTATTATGATACTTTCCAATTTCATTCATATAATATTTAAATCTTTTGTATTTTGGTTTGACTAAAAACCATCACCATCAGTTTCTCTCATTATGATCAAGTAAACCTTTTTATCCATCAACAAATATGAATTATATAATCTGATACCACAATGCTTTTACTTCTATAAATTCCTTCTTCCAAAATATTTTTCTTATAATAATTACTTCCTTCATGACATTGATTATTTTGAATATCTGCATTAGAATCGCCTGACTTACCAAGTAAATTATTATGACTTCTCTATCTTCATGTAATATCTTTATTTTCAATCAAACCTAATATGATTGTCAACACCTTTTCTCCCATTTAACATAATAAGGTTTTTATAACATGTTCTATAAAAAACTTATTATATTCATGAAATAAAACAATAAAAGCAACGTCAAATTCATATTGAAGTTAGGAAGACTCTGAAGCCTTACCTCATTATGATTTTCCTTTCATTATGGAATTAAGGTGAGTCTGATGAACAGTTTCTTCTAGAAAACATCTTATAAATATGCTGTAATTTTAATGTTTTGTGATTCCAATTTCTAGAATACTATTTTTTAGTCTGATCCCTAGTTTTACAATGTGAAGTGATTTCCACTTCTTTGAAAATTTGTTGATAACAAAAGGTAATACCTGAATATGATAATCTTCCTTATCAGCTAGGTCCTAATAATCTCACCCTTCATATTTTTTTGTCAACCAAGGTTTATAAATAACTAATCTTTGTATCCTCAAGAGATCAATTACTTAGAAACTATTCTAAGACTACGTGAGCTAACTCATTGCAGGAAATAAGAAACATTGATAGAAAAAACCATGTTGTCCAAAATTAGTGACTCATGAAAAACATCCTTAGCATTATTCCTTATACTTTCATCCTCATATTTCTTTCTCAACTTTCATTTTTATCTTTATTCTTAAGCTTTATTCCTCATATTTCTTCCTCAGCATTCTTCCTCATCTTTTTTCCTTATCTTTCTTCTCCAAATTTCTTCCTTAGATTTATTCCTCATCATCCTTCCTTAGCTCTCTTCCTCTACTTTTCCCCACTTCTTCCACATCCCTGGAATATAAAAATTATGTTTCCTACAACCACTCTTCTTCAAATTCCCTGGAATAATTTTTTCCCCCTACAACCACAACAACAAAACAGTTAGAATAGTTCACACACTTACATGCTAGATTCATAGTTTACCCATAACACCCCCTTTATACATACTTACTTAAAAGGATTATCATATATCCAATAGATAGATTTATGTAACAATTACCCCCATTTATAATACTATCTAAAGATAAAATTATAGAGGGTACAAAAACACATACTTCAACTTTTATGATAAATAGGATGGATGACCATTTTCAACTTCAATTTATAAAAAAGATTCTTTGGTAAAGGTTTTGTGTATATGTAATTAACTTTTACTAATGTATAATCATTCTCCAAATTCAATTCATTCTTCTCCACATTCTCTTTGATGAATTGCTACTTTATGTCCTTATGTTTTGAATGACAATGTTGTACTTGAGTCCTTGTAAGGTTGATTTCACTTTTATTTTCACATACCAAGAGCAAGGGTAACATTATTTTAATAATTAAGTCTTCTAACTGATTTTTAATCCACATAAGTTGGTAGAATCTTGAGTTGTAGCAACATACTCAGCTTGGAACATGCTAAGAGTTATTGAATTTTGATTCTTTTTAAACCAACTAACACAACATTTCCCCATAAAAAAATACACTATATTTGGATATTATATCATTAACATTTACTTATCAATCATCATATTAATACCCAAACATGTCAAAAAATTTCTATGATATCATACCTAATTCCAAAATTTTGTGTTCCTTTGATATATATGAGAATTATTTTTACATTATGTAAATGTGATTATTGAGGAGAACTCTGAAATCTTGAAAATAAGGTAACAACATAAAAAAATTCGGGTCTTGAGGCAAAAAAATATAAAATCTTACAATCAGCTTTAAAAACACGTTATGATCAACTTACTCACCTTCTCCATCATTAAACACCTTGGTTCCCATAGAAATTGGTGTGGAAACTAGTTTCTAATTTTCCATGATAAACTTCTTAAGAAGTTCCTTACCATACTTTTCTTGATAAAGAAAAATGAGTTTTGTAAGAATTGTAACTGTTTCATAGATCCTTGAAACGTGTATTCTAATTTTAAGAATCAGTATTTCCAGGCAGTTTCCATTGAATTTATTTATGGAACCAGAAACATCCAACAGTTCTTTATCCAAAGTGGACATGTTTTCCAAAGTCATGCATTTATTAAGTTTGAACATTGCAATTATTAAGAAAGTGCATTGGTTTAGAGGATGGGAGGTCAGACTCATCACACCCTTTTGGGGGTTATTATTGTCTACTCTGGGACTCTCTTTGTAAATTTAAGATATTTTCATGAATCCTTATTAATTCACCAAGCATGAAGTAAGTATCTCATGGAATTTTCAATCAATTATTTAGCATGTGAAAAGTTAAGATCATCTGTATGTATTTGGGGTTCTTCATTAGTGGAGATATCTGTATGTATTCGAGGTTCTCCATCAATGGTATCCTCTCATATATTACATAGATATTATTTTATTCATCGTTATGATGATATTGGTTTTTTAATCCACTCAGTGGGGCACTCTTGAATTTATTGTTATCCAGGGAGATGAAGTTTTGGTATGGTCTTGGGATCATTCCCATAAAATAGACTACCTACGTATCCTTTTGAAAGGAATCAGAACCCTCGTAGTTTGGTGCCACTTAATGGGATACATCATACCATTTAAGGTCATGTGATAAGGACCAAACCATATAGTTTAATGTCATGTGGTATAGACATATATGCGAAAAAAATTCTTACTCCAGTTTTAGTGTGGGACTTACGCCGAAGTAGCCCAATGAACATGGAATGGATAAGGGTGTCCAAGTAGGATCAGACCCTGTTGGGAATATGGAACAAGGAGAACATGGTAGATTTAGGGTGTTGGTTTTGAACCTCAAGGAGGATTCCTATTTATCCCATATAAATGGGAATCAAATCCCACATAGCTCGAAAAGTCTCATTTGATAGTATAGTCCTTTGAGAGAAATGATTTTGGGCTAAATTTCTAAAAAGGATGCCTTAATGATTTTGGGGGTTTAATTTGGGGCTTATTAATAAGGAGGATTCCAAAATTAAGGGAATTAGAGTTGGAATCATGAATAGGACATCTAGTGATCTCGGTCCCTAAAAGGGATTCCTACGTATCTTGATTTGAATAGGAATCCGAGTTCTCCTAGTTCCTTCGATTGTGCCAATGTTGTGGTCATGAAAAATCTCTAAACCCATGCGAGTCATGCTTGGTGTGAGAAACAAGAGGATGTAAAATACTCAACAAAGGCATTCACACTGTCAAAATTTTCCTCCTCTACTGTTTGAAGAGGGAACACATATGGTTTCCAAGTTGAATGAGGTCAAGGAGACCTTGTAAGAGGACGAGTTGATGAGCCCTCCCTCAATTATATTCACATTGGACAGGGGCCCAATGGGTTGAAGAAGGGATGATGTTTAGCGGCTTACACAAGGATGGATGCCCATGGTGACAAAGCCCAACGGGAGAGGTAAAGGGTAACAAAAGTCCTTGTACCCATCTCCCCTCTCGTCTTTGGCACTGAAGAAGAGAGGAGGAGAAATGATGCTACCTCATGCAAGAAATGATAGGGGCTTATACCATGATAGTTTCACTACAATTGACCCTGGTAGTGTAGGGAGACTTCTCCTTTGTTAAAAAGGAAGAAAAGTAAGTGTGAACTGTACCTTCCCTACCAGAGACCTGAGGTTCTGGGTCGTCTCTTTGAGAAGGAGGAGGCTCGGAATCAACCCTCCTCCTAACCAGGAACTTCCCAACACTGTTCCTGGGAGAAAGGTCCATGTGACTGTGGATATACAAACCCAAAGGCATTCCATTAATCCTAACACCATTGTGAAACAAATGTGGGAATCCTCTAACTGGGATATACAAACCGAAATAGGAGACACACTGATGTTCCTTTCCCAAAGGTTTTATAAGTCAAGAGGTTTTGATGGAGGTCTCAATAGAATCCCTTTTAGAAAAGGGATCCAATTAAAAAGAATCCTTTCCATGAATGGATTTGAGGAAGGCTTGATCGATTGTAGACTGAATATTATAAAGATAGTAAGTGAATCAAGGAGGGGCACCCAAGTAGAAAAGGGAATACAAGTATGGGTGAACAAGTAGACTTGGGAGACCTGATGTTCACTTAAGCGATGAACAACTTGTATGGTAACACTTGGGTGATACCTTGCTCAATAATTCAAGAGTATTCATAGGTGATCCCAAAAGTAAAGCACTCAAGTTCCTATGAAAGGAATAGGCAACGTGCACGTATTTTTTTTGGGAGGTTGAGTGCTTTGGGCACGCCAGTGTTATGGTTTTCAAAGAGTAAAAGGACTTAAGTCCAATGATCATCCCTTAAATCCTCCACTCAAGGTGTTTAAGAACTACCTTGAAAGTTTTGGAAGAATGGGGAGAACTACTAGGGAGACTAGAGTAGCAATTGTGAGTCAATGAAATTCCTCCATACAAATGAGAGCTCTAAGGGTCTATTTATAGGAAAAAATAGGACCCTGGGTGAAAGGAGTTAGGCGCATAAGTAGGCTGCGTGACATTTTGGGGCACGCAAGTAGGCTGCGCACCGACGATGTTTTGGATATACTATAGTGATTCAAAATTTGTGTCTGTGAAAATCATGATTTTCTTCATGTATTTTCCCCTTTTCCTTTTATGAGGATTACCTTCTTAATTTTTTAGACTCTTTTAAGGAATAGTGTCAAAAAAAATACCCCCCTCAAAATTGGATACGAAATGAAAAGAGGATCCTTTACTAAGGAAAAGTAATGAAAGAGAAATAAAAGAGTATTTGGGCATGCTAGTGTTATGCGAAACTGGTCATGCAAGTTTATAGAAGGCAGGAATATGGTGTGTAGGGTGATGTGCATCACCTATATATAACAGCTTCACATCCACCAAAAGATTCGAGTCTTCAGAAATTTCAACTCTCGACGCACAATTCATATTTGAATAAAATGCTTCTGTTTCTCCATGCATCTTCTGTATGATTTTAAGCTGCACGCCATAAGTGGGGAGCAATACATGCACACTGACTTATACTTGCATGCCAATTTTAAACTTGCACACCTTAATGCCTTTACTAATTGTTTTTGTCAATAACCCCAAAAATTGAACTTACTTAAAAATATGATTTCTATCTTTTTTGTAGGTTCAATGGATCCCAAAATAATTGGAACTGCTAATGAGATTTCCAGCAAGAGGATTGATGACATGATGAATTTCATTGGTCATGATTACTTTCATGTTTGTGAAACCACCCTTCTAGACATAGTAAAGTATTTGAAGTAGTATCATTTCATCTTTCCATGAAGCACCTTTCTGACTTTGTATATCTATGGCCATTTGCATGATGTAAATATTCCAAATCAAAAGAACTATGTCCCACATTCTTGGTTTCAAGATTATAACAACTTTTCATCTGCCAACATTTCTGTTGGGGGCTCATTTTCCAATGTTGGGACAGTAGATAAAGCTCATATTATACTTCATATCTAGTGTGCTTAAAATTTCAAGGCATAGACACTTGAGCTTCAACCACACTGTTATTCATCCATATTTCAAGTTTCTCAGATAGATCAGTCCAAGGGTTTGAAGAAAAGATGGGACTTCCGCCTAAGAGGAGGTGTAAAACCTGTGTGGATGTGGGCGTACTGGGTTTGTAAGACCTATGCAGAATTTACAGATGACTAGAACGGAGTTAGGATTTATGAACCTGTATGGGTTGGACAAACTTATGTGTACTGGAATGATGATTTCTTGTTGTAATTATTATGCCGATGGAGTCCATAGACTAATTCCATCCATTTAACACATGGAGGGTAGGCATCAACTTGTGGGATGATTATAATATTTCTAGATCAACAATCCTTGGATACATGTATAATGAGTTTATTCCTCCCAAGGTAACATGGAATGACTTGGAGAAGACATCGGCTTTGGTTCATGACTTGATGAAACTATTTAACAAACTAATGAACATGACCACCATGAAGTCTCACTCTAGGAGAGATAATGAACCAGAGAAATTGATGGAAATATTTTTGATAAGGATGATGGAAAAAGGGTCCCAATTACACCTGTCCGACCAGATATCCAATGGAATAGAAGAGAGGTACTCCATAAACCTTCTTTCCATCGTTGGAGAAAGGATAATTTGACAAATGGGGATATCAAGTCAACCAAAAAATTCCTATGAAGACACATCTGGTAGGTTTCTTGTCCATGTGGCTCAGTGTGTATTTATTTCCAGTCTGAGACTCCAATGGATGCGTGAGGCTAGGAACCTTTTTTATTGCACTAATATGGTGTAGAAATGGATTGTATGGTTGGATACTCCAGTTTTGGCCAAGTTTTTATAGGAGTTTTCTGCACATTTACAAGGGGAAGTTCCCCATTAGAATAACGGGACCATTCCAAGGGTTTTAGGGATGGATCACTACTCACTTCAGAACTTATGCTATACAAAGTGGAGGATGTGTTTCTAGAAGTTCCTTCCAACAATATGATTAGGCTTTTCTAGTATTTCTCCTATGTCCTTGAATGCTTACGACATCAAGGCTAGAATGAGCATGCATAAGGAATTCCATTTTTTCCTTCTGGGAATCCACCTACCGGGAAATTTAATGGTGATGGTATGACAAGTTTAGAACTAAGGGAATATATTATAGCTTGTAGAGATGGTGTGTTGGACACTGAAATTAACAGAGAAGTCATATGTGAGGCCTATGCTCCTTGTAGATTTGCACGCCAATTCAAATGTCTACAACATAGTACTGTATGTACTCATCTACATGTTAGATTAGAGAAACACACAATTGTTTTCCTACAACTATGGTTGTTGACATTTGTGGAGAAGACTGGGGTAGTATTTAATTTACCTGTCACTGATGCATTAAGCATATTGACTATCTGGTATTCCAAAAAATGGGTTGTATCTTTCCCATAAGGGGTATTGAATCGTGTTGTTCCTCGAGTGGGGGTGAAGAGAAGTAATAGGAGGGAACCATGTCATTTAGAAGATATTTCTTCATCATAAGGGGTTGACTCACAAGAATTAAAGGGTAGAGGTGATGATGCTACAAATTCATCGAAGAGAACTCGTGCCAGATATAACCCTCTTGCCAAAATTAAGATATCCACTCCATCAATCCCTACTAAAGTCACATCGAGGTGATCAAGTCACCATCATTATAATGAAAAACAAGTTCCATTTTCTAATCCCTCATCTTTGACTGTGGGTGTTGGGAAGAAACTCAAATCCAGGGTATTAGGATCCTCTTCACAACCCTCTATCATAAATTTGGAATATATACGACCAGAGGCTGTTCAAACATGGTAGAGTCTGTAATGTGATGCTGAGACCATGTGGATGGATATGTGTGGAGGATTTCATATTCCAGGAGTAGGGTATATGAGGTATTCTCCTGAAATTCTTCTTAAGGATAATCCAAATGAGGTAAGGACCTAAATTCAAGAGCTGGTAATGCCCATATATTCCACTAATGAATCAATTCCTACCACAAAGTGGGTGAAGGAAATGATTGATTATGGTACCACTGAAGGGATTAATCCTTTATTAGATGAAGAGTGGCCTAAATTTATAGATCATGAGGATGTAAGTTTCCATTCATTCACATTATCTTCCATTTTTCAACATGATTTTTTGTCAAAATATTTTTTCTTAGGATAAATATTATCTTAATATATAGTTGGGTAAATGAAACACAAGTGCAGTTCCTTCACTACAATATCGCCCTGGAGGCACTACTCTTGGAGTTACCGGATCACCCTGTGAATTAGAAGAAATATCTCTAGGCCAATAGGCCATAGAAGAGGAAAGAGAGAGGGTATTGGGATCTCAAATACCTGTCTTTGGGAATGATGATGCAATCCCTCCTAAGAAGAAGATGAAGAAAACACACTGAAGAAAGGAATCCACAGTTAAGCGCTTTCATAGCAGTGGTGAGTCTCCCTGATATCATGAATTTTAGTCTTTATTCATGAAAAAGCATTTAAACTTCATAGAATTACCGAGGATTCTTCTATTTCTACATAGAATGAAACTACTGATAAGGTTCAAGGAACGATAGAAGGTACTGCTGAAAAGACACATATTCCTAAAAATTTGGTGGTTCCCAAAGAGTCATTGAGGCCAGAAGAACCAACATTTGTTCCTAGCACTTCTCATGTTCCTACTAATAGAAGAGAGGAGGCTTCTAGTAAATCAACAATACTTCCTAAGGTATCAAATGTAACATCAACTAACTTATATTCTGTGTTACTTTTAGGTTCATCACAAGAACCTAAGAATCTGGAAACAAATGACATTGACTCCACAACTGTTTCTAAGAAAGCTATTCGGGATCAAAGGTTGCTGGAGGAAAGTTGTGAAGAAAAAATTCCATGTCCTCCTACAGGTGATACTAACATAGGATCTGAGATATCATTGGATGAAATGATGAACCTTGGAATGCCTTTTTAAGAAATTTTAGAACATGTTAATATATCAAATGCTTTATATGATTTTTGAGTTCCTTGTATAGAATCAACTGGATGCGAGTTCTCATTATTTTCCTTGTTAATTTTCTTATGATTAACCTTCTAACCATGGTTGGTTAAAAATATACAGTTCCATCTAAAGAAAATTTTTCCACAACGATACTTGAAGGATGTGTTGATATTAATGTAAATCCCACCATTATGGAGACATTGGATTGGGAAGATCTTGAGACAATAGATCTTCCTGAGATTCATTCTGAAGATCCTGAGCATATTAAAGATAGCACTCTTCATCCAGAGACATCAAACAAAATTAGTGAAACTGATAATATTTGGGAGGATTCTTCTCTAGATGATTTCCTATTGTTAAGTAAGACATACTGATATTATTATTTCAATCACTTTTGTTATCTATTGAATCTAATCATGACCATAATTACTGATTTACCACAATGGGATATCAACTTCAATGTCTAGGTCTGGAGGTGAAGCCTCTGCATCAGCCCAAACAACATTGGAATGTAGAGAAACCGTTATTCAAGAAGGAACATAACATGGTACTTCTTTAAGTGCATTAGTCCTAGAATATACCCCTCCTTATGAAATTGATTCTGAATCAAACCCAGAATTGTAGAAGTCTCTTTGTCTTACTCATCTCAAAGCATGGAAAAACATAAGGAAGATAATATCTGAGATGCCCCATGAGGATCTGCCTTCAAGAATTCCACAACTTTCATCTCTGTTTATCATGCTAGGATTTAGAGGTTTTGAATATCGTGAAATTCATACTATGGTGAAAGAGATTATTTGGAGGAGGGAGCAAGATAAAAAAGCTTCAACAGGACTTGATAAAATCCAAACATTCAATCAATATTGAAGAGTCCCAAGCAACACTATCCCATGTTGAAGCTAATCATACTAAAAAGTTGGAGGAACTGAAGTAGAAAATTAAAGAAAAGACTATTCTGCAGCTGCGATTCCAATAGGAGTTGGATATCATTATAGTGGAGCTTGACCATATTCATAGATCATTAATTGTAGTCCATAATAATGGTGCAAAATCCATTGAAGATGCTAGAGAAGCACCTCATCATGCTGAAGAGAGAGAGGCTGATCAAATAAAATAGCTTCAACAGGCAGCTGACGGGGCACAAGAGGCTGTCAAACAAATGAGGAATTATGTATAAATCCTTTTATAATTTATGGTTTTTTTGACAAGAGAGAGACTTCAAATTTTGAATTATCATCTGAGAAAATTTTCATGAATTAAAATCATTTTTTCCTCAATCATTAGTGTTTTAACTCTCACTAACTGCTTTTGTTTAACATAACCCATTAGGCCTAGTAATCATAGTTTTATTTTTTCTAGGGTTATATGGGAAACCACACAAACTTTATATCTCTTGAATTTTTATTTCTCAATATTACCAAAATCATACAAGAATTTACATTTTTGTGAGATGGGACTCTACTTTTGTTCAGAGTGCCCTTCGCGAGTTCTCAATCTGGTGAGTACCACATCTCTTGTAGTTGGAAGTTTAGAATCATGCATGTTGCACTATAAAGGGATAGTATTTATGGTCAAATATCTTTGACCATACATTTTGAAATTAGATCCCAAACAAGTCTCTCTGGCTAAAAATTGCATTAATATTCTTTAAATTTTTCCAAGGGGAATCTTGAGTCATGATTTTCAAGGTCACAATATCTAAAACCTGTATCAACATAAGGGGAGTCTCTTCCAATAACGAAGTTACCATTATTTTTACAAACCCATTATTGGGTTGTATAATGCATGGCCAACTAGGGATTATGATGCATATCCAAATAGTGGAATCTTTTTACTAAAAGACCTATTATCTAGGTAACTTATGAAAGGCCACCTAAGGGCACATGCTTCATAATCAGGAAAAATAAATCTTTAGGAATTTAACTTTTTTCTGCTTATAAATAGGAAAAAAATAAGATTTGGGTGACTCAAGACCACAGTGGGTGGTTTTTCCAAGGAAATGATTTTTATGAATGAAATGGATATTTTATACTAACATATGTCATGAATAGAAAAACCATTTCTATACAAATTTGGTGTATGAGTAATGGTTAAATTTTATTATAAAGGGGGAATTTTTGATATCATACTGTGCATTTTTAAGTCGTGCTATGAGGAAATTGTACTATTCAGTTTTATGTCATGCAGTGAGGACACTATACTGTTTAGTTTTAATTCATGTAGTGAGAACATTATACTGTGCAGTTTTAAGCCATGTAGTGAGGACATTATACTATGCTATTTAATGTCATTCAGTGAGGACATTGTACTATGCAATTTTAAGTCATGCAGCGAGGTCATTGTGTGGCATTAATTTAAGGTCTTTATCTCTGACCAAAGGTATGAGACTCTCCCAATTTCATGATAATTTTTTTAGAAACATACTATCATATTCAGGTATGGAAGGGAAAATAGTAAACTATGATTTGGGGATTTCTAAAAATAAGGAATGCTATTGAAAAAGAGATAAAGGCATTAGGAGTCTTTTTTTCATAAATGAAGTTACCATTATTTGACAACCCATTATGGGGGTTGTGTTATGCAGGGCCAATTGGGGCATATACTCCACAACAAAATATTTTTCTAACAGAATTGTTATGTAGGTAACTTATGCAAGGCTTCTTAAGGGCATGTTCTTTATATTTAGGAAAAGGAAATCTAAAAAATGTGACATTCTACTGCTAAAAGACGAAGAATGTTTGTGGAGATTCTGATTTTCTGAAGAAAAGAGTTTGGTTTATAGAGAAAGGTACTTGAATATGAAAAGGGTATTTCCAACAAAGATGTCCAAATAATCACAGGAGTATGAATTTTATGATGGTTTGACCCAAACATAAAAGGTATGGTGTTTGTAGTTTTAGGTCATACAACTAAGACCAGAAAAGGAAACAGTATGTGATATGTGTCCAAGTGGTTCCAAGGTTTTTTCATATTGTATAAAACACATGGTAAGGGAAATTTGTAAACTATGGTCTTGAATACTTTCAGATTGGGAGAAAGATAATGGGATAAGTGTACATGAATGACTGTTTTAAAATACAGATTCTTGTATATTGCCATCAATGTTTGAAGGGTACAAAGATACTATAACTAAGAACGAAGTTACTATTTTTTTACAAACCCGTTATAGGGATTTTGTTAAACAAGGCCAACTAGGACATATGATGCATATCCAAATAATGGCATATTTTGACTAACATACCTATTATGTAGGAAACTTATGAAAGGCCACCTAAGGGCATGTGTTGCATAGTCAGACAAAAGAGTTCTCGGGTATTAAAAAAACTACCACCAGAAATCGTAAGAAAGATTATGAAGATCTGAAAACAATCAAGATTATGAGTGTGAAATAAGGAAGGGGTTTATTGTTAATTCATATGAGAAATATTTGAACCAATATTTTCCATGAGACTGATGTCCTTTTACATAGATCTGACTCATATGTAAAATGGAGACTTTCTTTTTTTCCTCTGAATTAATATTATGATGTGTAGTTTTAAGTCCTGTAATGAAGACATTTTCACCCCCATAAGGATTTGAAAAACTTCATTTATATAAAGAATCCATTTACCCAATTCCTAATCCCACATGAACTATGCTCAGTGTGAGAAACAAGGAGTAATAAATGTTTCTTCTATAATACAAAGGTTTCACATGTGGAGAATGGGGTGTTATATTTCCATGCAGTTTAATGTCATGCAGTAAGGGCGATATGAACCGATGTGAAAATAAGGACATATTGTAAGGTATAAATCACTAGTGTCACTATGTTTCTTTCTGAGGGAATGAATAAAGCCATACATAGGTCTTAAAACATTCCATATGCAGGTTTGATTCTTATACAAAGAATAAAGGGTTTTTTTCACGGCTGGGCCCAAGATTGGAGACCTAGGTGTCTCTATGTATCTCATTGAAACAAATGAGAATCAATCCATACGTAGTTCTTGAAACAATCATCCCTCATGCCAATTGAGTTTGACATGAAGAATGATGACTTTGGACACTTTCTGAGAGAACAGAAAATCTTATGACAAAAAATTGAATAAGGACCAAATCATATATCGTAAGGAAACACTCTATATAGATATGATTCATATAGAGGAAAATAAAATAAAATAAGAAGTATTTGTGACTACGACTGGGCCCAAAATTATAGATTTAGGAATCTTTACATATCTTAATTAAAAATGAGAATCAAGCCAAACTTAGTTCTTGAAATAATTTTCATATGAGACCCGACTCAGGAATAAGGAAGAGAGGGACTCATATACCACTAAGGTGTAGCAATGATGTCAATGATGTTTTCTTATGGAATCTTCTAATGTCCAGCATAGAAGACGTTAACTTTATAGTTTAATTTCATGTAACAAGGACAAATAGTGTCATGTAGTTTAATGTCGTGTGATAAGGACAAAGATATTATGAATTTTAACATCAAAAATCATGGATGAAAATGGTTGTTATGTAGTTTATTGTCATGTAAATAGAACTTTATACTATAAAGTTTTAAGTCTTGTAGTAAGTACATGGGGGTTGCAGAATTTTTAGACTTTTAGTAAGGAAATTTTCACTATCCATTTTTAAGTATTGCATTGAGGACGATATGTATAACTACAAAAAGTATTTCTTTAAGAATCTTGAAATGGTCTGAGTTGTAATAATCTCTCTATCCATTGAGATTAATGCATAAGCTCCATTTAAATAGAACTTGTATATGGAATAAGGTCCTTCCCACATTGGCTCAATATTTGGCGGTTTCTTCCCTAATATCATTAAAGTTCTAAGGAAAAATACCAATTCTCCTTGAATAAATGAATTAAGGTGAACTTTATTGTTAAAAGATCATGCTATTCTATTCTGATAGACTTATAAATGTTGAAAATTATATAATATATTCTCATTTAATCATTCCAGCTCATTAAACCATTCCTGAGAGCCATCATCTTTAGACAACTAATCACAGATTGAAAATCTAAGTGAGGGAAAATTCATTTCAATTGGCAAAAATGATTTTTTTTCTATATATCAATGAATTAGGAGTTTCTTGGGTGGAAGTATGAGTAGTTGTCTGATAAGCCCATAAAGCATTCAAAAGTTTATCAGGCCATGATTTCTTATCTTTATCAACCATATTCTGAAGTATATTTGATAGGGTCTTGTTGAAGGCCTCTATCTGTCCATTTGCTACCGTATGATAGTGAGACAAATGGTTGGATTTGATATTATGATCCCGATATAACTTCATTACCTCAATTGAACAAAAATTGGTTCCATTTCCCATCAAAATAGTATGAGGGACACCAAATCTTATGATGATGTTAGTTTTGAAAAAAAATAACAATGATTTTGGCTTCAGATTCATTTAGAGGTATTGCTTCAGCCCATTTATAAAAGAATCCAGCAGCATTAAGGTTATGCTTGAACTACTTAGCTGTAGCTGGAGGATAAGGCCCTACTACATCCATTCCACATTTAGCAAATGGGCAGGAGTATTTATCTGTATGTAGAAACTCTGGGGGTTGATGAATGAAGTTGGCAAGCACTTGGAAGGGATAAAATTTCTTAGTGAAATATGTGCAATCCTACATCATTGAAGGCCAAAAGTATCGAAGCCTTCATATCTGATCAGAGAGTCTGTTCCCAGACTGTTGGGCACCACAAGACCCTGAATGTACTTCATTCATGACAGTTGTAGTATATTATCCATCAATACATCTGAAGAGAATTCCATCGTAGCCTCATTTATAAAGGATCTTTTGATGGTCTGGACTATCATAAAGAGTAAAATTGTCTTCTCATCACCAGATCTATTCTTTTTCATCCCTATTCGGTGGAAGTAATCCATTTTTAAGATATCCCATGATGGATTTTAGCCATCTTATGGTATGACCATATAGCTCAGAAATAGGGCTAATTTCATTAATTTCCTATATTCTAGTTTTAACAAAAGGTGAGACCACATGATGATGGGATATGGTAACGACTGTCTCATCCCGATTTGGATCTGAAAAGACTGTAGCTGCATTATCCAATGCATCTTCTTGGGAATTTTATGATCACAGGACATAAGACAATGTCAGATCTAATGGAAATTAAGACATTAACACTCTTACATAATCACACAAAGGAATTAACACTTCTTTTCTAATAGAATATTATCTATTTATTTTCTTGATTACCAGTTCTGAATCACATTTTACTTTCAAAATATTCACTTCCACCCGAAGGTCCAATTCTAAACCAGCAATAAGAGCTTGATATTCTACCTCAAAGTTGGTACCAACATCTGACAATAGGAAGGAATAAGGTGACACTTCCTTTTATGGGGAAATAAGGACAATTCCTAACTGAACATTGTTGAGTTTATGGGTTTTCATTCTCTTCCCTATTGGAATTTTGGAAGCACCATCAATGTACATTTCCCAGGTTTGGGAGTTATCCTGAATAGAGATGGATTCTTCATCCAGAAGTTTAGTATTTAATGATGTATCTTCCACAGATGGATGCTTAGCAAGGAATTCGGCCAAATATTGGCATTTTATTTCCTATTGAGGCACAAACTAGATATCAAACTATTGCAAAATAACTGCTCACCATGCTAGACGCCCTGTAAGCATAGGATGACTGAGGATAAACTTGAGCAGGTTATTGCGAGATATCAATTGGACCTCATGATATTACAGGTAGTGCATCTATTTTTGAAATGAAATGATTAATGCTAGATATAACTTTTCAATACTTGAATACCATGTTTTGGCATCAAGCAGAGTTCGAATGAGATATTAAAGACAATTTTCATTCCTAGCATTGTTATTTTGGGAAAGGAAGGCACCCAGTGATCCCTCTAAGGCTGTTAAATAAAGAATAAGTGGTCTTACTTCAATAGGTGGAATTAATACCGATGGAATCAAGAGATATTTCTTTAGTGTATCAAATACTTCTTGTCAGTCATTAGTCCATTGATAAGAGACTCCCTTATTCATTAATCTAGTGAAGGGAAAACACGTGCCTGCAAAATTGGTTATAAAACGTCAAATATAGGCCAAGTGTACTTGTAGCCCTCTTAATTCATTCAAATTTCGAGGAGGTGACATAACAAGGATTTATTTTGTTTTCTTTAGATCAACTTCGATACCATGATGGCATACAACAAATCCAAGAAACATTCCCAAGGTTACCCTGAAAGGACATTTCAAGGGATTCATATTCAAACGGTGTTGCTGATTTTTATGGAATATGGTCTCCAAATCATCCAAGTGATTGGAATTTTTTTTATTTGACCACTAAATCATCCACATAACATTCAAAAAACTTCCCTAAGAAGGGTTTGAAGATATAGTGCATGGAATGTTGATATGGTGCACTTGGATTCTTTAAGACAATGGGCATTACCTGATATCAAAACACGCCTTGAGGGGCTATGAAGGCTGTGGATTCTTTATCCTCTGGGGCCACATGGATTTGATTATACCAAAAGTATCCATACCTGAAGGAAAAATCATCATAGCTAGCTGTTGCATCAATTAGAATCTCTGTAATCGGAAATATAAAATCATCTTTAGGACAATTCCAGTTAAGATATCTGAAATCAATGAAATCTCTGATTTTTCCATTCTTCTTTTTCACTAGGACAATGCTAGAAAACCATTTGGGATATTGAAATTTTCTGACAAAGTTATCCTTTATAATCTTATCAACTTCAACTTTAATTTTAGAGGCACGAGTTTAGTGTGTTCTTATTGCTTCTTGCTTTAATCAGTGATGTTCTTCTAGAAAACCCAAATTATGGGTGGCTACATCAGGATTAATACCTGGAATTTCTATATAATTCCAAGAAAATATATCTTGATTTTTCTTTATAAATGAAGTATACACCTCTTTCTCTTCATAGTTCATGGACACACTAATTAGAGTGGGGTGTGGTAGACACCATAAAACGTGTTCCATGCACTTTTCTATAGAGTGAAGATATGATTCTCACATAGAAAACATATGTCATATACGAGTAAAGATGTTTTCACAATAAAGAATGAATATGCAAGATGGATTTCTATGTTCCAAAATACTACTCCATACCTATGGATAAGTGGAATGATTACCCCATCTAGGAGTAGGCAGTGGATTTACAAGATCGATGATGGAAAGTTTCCATCACATTAAATTCAATTTCGGAGTGTTTTCTGAGAACACATGGTGTATTTACCATCTCAATAAGTGTAGATCTCTTTAAACCCATCGATTTGACTAGTTTCGGAGCCCAAATAGACTTACAAATCAATATTTATGGAACTCGGAAGATGGATAAATTTCAAAAAGAGACCTACATTGAAGACCTACGTAGAAGAGCTACATGGAGGACATAAGTGGAGGACCTACATGAAAATATAATTTCTAGACACCTATGCAGAAGACCTATTCATAGGACCTACGCGATAATATAATTTCTACACCCCTATGTGGAGGACCTACATGGAGGACCTGCACTTACAACATACATTCGACTAGGTCCCCTCCATGCCTATAAATAAGACCCTTGGTCTCCCCATTTGAAAGACTGAAAAAATTTAGAAGACTCTTTGAAGCTCCCATTACATAGATCTTTCACCTAGATCCCTCAAATTATCTCAGGTAGCTCTCTAAACCATGAGATAATAGATAATTAAATGGGATAAGCATGTTTTGAAAGTCTTCTAACATATTTTTACATAGTTTTTATTATGTAAAACACATTAATCAATCATCATTAACACCCATGAGGCATACCTGCATTCCATTCCTACGTGGTATACCTATGTGGTACATCAACGCGGGGTACCTACATTGCATACTTATGTGAGGGACCTACGCACTCAACTCAAGTACCCTTTTTAAAATACATTAATGGCAGGGTATCTCCTTCCATGGTTCCCTTTTATGAAATGGACTAAGTTGAAGAATCCACTTAAACCTCCTGACTTGTCAAACCTTTGGGAAAGGAACATTCGCGGGTCTCTTATATGGGTTTGTATTTCCACATTTAGAGGTTTCTCAGATTTGTTTCACAATTTTGTTGGGATTCATGGAATATATGTGGGTTTGTATATCTGCAGTCACATTAACCTTTCTCCTAGGAATAGTGCTGGGAAATTCCCAGTTTTGAAGAGGGATGGGTACTGACCTCTCCATTCTTGAAGAGACGACCCGAAACCTCATATCTTTGGTTGGGTAAGAAACAGTTCATACTTACCTTTCCGCTCCAGAATAAGAGAATTCTCCCTCCCATACTAATATCAATTATTGGAAATACATCCTGGTATAAGACCCTCACCTTCATCCCTTCATCCTTACATTAGACCCTTGTCCAATGTAAATAGAACAGAGGGAAGGCTTGTCACCTCTCCCTCTTCCATGGTTGACGCACCCTCTTCCATCAGTGGAGGAGGAAAAGTGTGACGTTTCATTGTTGAATCTTTCAAATCCTCTTGTTTCTCACACCGATCATGACTCACACAGGCTTAGAGATACGTGATGGTTACAACATGTGCAAAAACACTCCTTGGAAAGAACTACGAGAACTCTGATTCCTGTTCAAACCAGGATACATAGGAAGCCCTTTCAGAGACCAAACTCACTGGACATCCTCCTGAGGAATCCAACCCTAATTACCTTAATCTGGGCATCCTCCTCAGGAAGAATCCCAAAATTAAACCCCCAAAGTCATCAAGGAATCATTTTTAGGAAGTATGCCCAAACTGTTTTCTCTCAAAGGACCATACTCTCCTATGAGACATATAAAACTATGTGGGATTAGATTCCCATCCATGTGGGATACATAAAAAGCCTCATAGAGGTTCAAATCCAACACTTCAAATCAACCCTGTTCCCCTTGGGCCATATTTCCAATAGGGTCTGATCCTACTTGGAAAACCATATCCTTTCTAAGTTCCTTGGGTTGCTTCAGTATAAGTTCCACACTACGTTTTTACTGAGCACCTTCTACTAAGAGGTCCTAATTATATGACCTTAAAAGGTATGATATGTCCCATTCAGTGCCACCGAACTATGAGGGTTATGATTCCTTTTACAAGGATACATAGGTAGCCCATCTTATAGAATGATCCCAAGATCAAAATAATCATTCGTCTCCCTGGATGACAATAAATTACAGAGTTCCCCAATGAGTGTCTTAGATACCAGTATCATCACAACAATGACTAAAAGAATCAATAAGTAGTATATGAGAGGATACCATTGATGGAAAACCTTGAATAAATACAGATATTTCCATTAATGAAGAACATTTAATGAATACTAAGGATTCTAAATTTTACACATGTTAATAAGTGATTATATATTCCAAGGGATAATTATGATATACAAGGTGAATTAATAAGGATTCATGAAAATATTTTAAATTTACAAAGTGAGTCCTGGAGTATACAATAATTCCCCCCAAAAGGGTGTGATGAGTCTGACCTCCTATCCTCTTAACCAATGAACGTTCTTAAATATCATAATGTTCAAACTCAACGAACACCTGCCGTTGGAAAGTAGGTTCCCTTTGGATAAAGAAATATTGAAAGTTTCTATTTCCATGAAAAAATCCAATGGAAACCGCCTGAAAACAATGATTCTTAAAACTAGAACACACATTTCGAAGAACTACAAAACAAAAATGGTGAACCCGAAGTTAATCCTTAATGAAGTTAATAATGCTACCCACATGTTAGGCCCCTATCAATTGATAAATTAAGTCCATACAATGGAATAAATCACATATATATCCATCTAAAAAGATGGTGCTTTAATAGATCCTATTTTTGTATTCAGGTTTTCCAAAGAACTCCCTTCAATCCAATGAATGGATTTCTCCAAGGCAACATCTGTGAACTTCCCAACAGCTGCTCAAGATGGATATCCATCCACGGGAAGGACATCATTACCAACCCAACATATTCAACACTGGATCTCTAATGTTCTAGTAAAAAAAATATCTCTAGCACATTACAATCTCAACATTGGAGGCTACTCGATAGGCCCTCCAGGCCAATAACAATCCTCAATCATCTAGCCAGAGACAACCAATGATCAAGAAGAAAATGGTGCCAACCATTGTCTCCAACCGTTTTAGGTCATTATCCCTGGAACGCAACAATAAATCCCTCCCATAAAACAGGGAGGTTGATCAAGAGGTCACTAAAGGCCTCAATTCAAGAATGCAGGGGTCCTTCTTGAGGAATCCCATCAGTAATTGCTGCCAGAATCATGCTGTAGTAAACCCCCAACATGATAGGGGTGTTGCCTCTAGATATTTGGCCCAGGTCTCTCAGACCCAGGCATGCAAGACGAACCACTTGGAAAAATGTCCGGTCAATAGGGATCAGGTTCTCACCTCTGTCTCCTTCGGATAAGTCCATCAATTTAAATTGATGGAAAACAATGAGCGAGCACATACACCCGTCTATCCTAATTTTTCTGCTCAACAGACTCATCTTGATAAAACCCAACAATCCCACTAGATAAAAAAAATGGATTACCGTGAACAAGAATATACACCTACTTACAAATTATCAACCAGTTAGCAGGCTCGTATGACTGCATATAAAGAAGCTTGCCAATCTAATGTGGTGTAAATTGGTAAACATGAACATACACCTGTTTACAATCACCAATTCTGCCAGCAGTATCATCTTCCAGTACTAAAGGATGTTTGTCAACCATACATGATGGGAAAAAGTCATCAGGTACATAAACCTACCAATGTTCATCAAGCCTGCCAATAGTCTTGTTTGGCAGCACCCAGAGAAGTCAGTCAGAAAGCTCCGACGAAAAATTTGGGGCAGACCCAACTCTCTGCCCCAATGCATAAGTACTTTCAATACCCATTGACAGGAAAAGGAGGATAGGAGCTGGCACATACACTTAACCCAATATGGAATGCATGTATATTACTGTTCCATCCGCTGAAGTCACCAAACACATCTTATCAATGGTGAAAGGGAAGATGCAAATCCCTGCCTATATTCTAGAAGCGTGCTAGGATATTTTAACTACTTCAGTAGCATCAGGGGAACATACACATAAATCTATACCTGCACATGGGATGACACATTTTCATGTCATCCAAGAGGAGGTACACACCTCTATTACAATCCAGTATGGTCATGGGGAATACACCCCAATATTATATGTATGAAAAGATCGTAAACATACACCCTTTCCAATTGGAGTTAATCAGTATATTCCGGTAACCAATCCAAGGTAGGCACATATACCTACCCATGATAACCACTTTTCCCAGCAAGTGGCACCAAATAAGTATAATAAAAAATCCAATAATAAGTCTCACCAAGCATTGTTGGAAATACAAGAGTTAAGTTGTGACATGGATCCTATTAATGCTAGAGTTCTTGAAGCCCTCAGAAATTTATATGTTGCAGCTCAATATTCTACCCTCTCATTACCAAATTTTGAGAGTGGTAGTTGTAATTCTGAAGTTCCTCTTTAGAAACGTCATCATGAAGGCTTACTTCATTATAATTCGGTCAATCAAGAGTGCCAATCTCCAAATGAGAGCCACGGTAACCCTCTATGTTTCCATAAGACCAAGAAGAAAGATGATTTATCTCTTACTATAATCCATCATGGTGATCCTCCCCATGATGGAATTTTTTGCAAAAGTACTCTCCATAGTAGTATTTCACATTGTCAAGACAATTCTATAATTGAAAATGTTGTAATGAGAAAACCCTCCTATATCGAGGAACTTGAAAACACAAGTCCAGTCATGTCTGATGTCATTTCATTTATGGGTGAAACACTTTCTCAGGCAGAATATATCTTAAGGGAATGATCATTCTCTGAACCTTCATTGGGTCATTTTTCTTCTAATACAAAGCATCTACTTTGGTCAGACCAAGTGGAGAAACCTCTAGTAAAGGATGATGAATATATGTTCAACATGAGGAAACAATTAGCTAAAGGAGAAATACCAGTCATGTTTTGTCTTTTGGAAAATTATCAGTATAACATTCCAGAATTGATGACAGAATACTGCATTCATGACATTCGCCTCAACTTATGGAAAACTCTTCATCATTTGAAATCCAAAGTATTACTATATGAGGAATATCAAAATCATGTAAAGGTAATAGAAGGGTTTCCATGCCAAATTGACTTGTCCTCTCTCTCAGTTTCCCAATATCCAAAGGTTAAAAAATAGTAGATAACCCTTCAGTGTGCATGTCTTAATACTCTAAAGAGACTGCGCCAATTAATTTTTGATTCCCCATCTAGTGTTCACATCAGAGGATAGAGTGCATATGAAGCATTTCATTTCACTGAACTCAAAAATTAGAGAAGCCCACCAAAATTGGTCTAATGCAATGTTATTTCCCATGGTCAGCCCCAATCAACAGGTTTTTTATGTAATAAAATGTACGATCATGAACTGGACTCAACTAGTTCTGATCAGAATCAGGCCCAAAGAAAAGAAGTTGTTGAGTTACATTGACATCAAGCATCTAATAATCTTGACCAGGCGTCCTGTTTAGAGGATGTCAGGCATCAGATAATTAAGTTGTCTGAAATAACACCACAATTTTCTGAAATAGGTGATGTAAGTGATTGTAGAATGATGCACCCAGCTAATGTCCAAACCAAAAATATGAAAAAACAGAAGAGAAGTTGCACGAATTTCATCCATAGAAGTTCAAGAATCACCCCATATTTCAAGGCTAGGGGATCATCTAATTGTATCTTCAAATTCATTAAACAATGTTCACAGATTTAAAGAAGAAGAATAGAAACAACCCTGGACTACAGGGCTGGTGGATTTTTAACATATGCAATCCCCTCTTCAACGGAAGTCAGTTTCCTGCTGATTAGGGAAGAGCCCACAAGGAAAGCATACAACTGAATTATCAAATGATTCCCTTTGGATTGTGGTCTGCCAAACAGTTCAAGGAAATTCTTTATATAGGATAACAGAGTCTCGTGGAGGACACAATGGAAGGTGATCTTGATGAAACACTAACAGAATTCCATCGATTCATGACGCATAATTAAATGTCATTAACACCATTGTAGAAGATCCTCTAGAAAATAAGTCTAGTTCAAGGGAATCAAAAGATGAAGTTCTCATCCATAATATGGTACACATCGAGGCAAATGAAGAAGGTGTGCACACCCGAAATCAAAGGCTTACCCATAATCTTGGTATGCATTCAAATAACCAATCCCCCCCTCTTTGAAAAGAATCTAATAAGGGTAAAGGAAAATGTTAGATTGAATCTCATTTTTTCATTGGATAAGGTTAATATCTTTCGCTTGAAGTGAGATTTGTACAGAAAGAAGAGGAAATGAAGGAGTTGAAATGAATCAATACATATTTACTTCGAAATAGCATTTCTTCTAGACATACTCCCTAGAGAGGTCCTCAAATTTCAAATCATGTAGGAGCTCCTTATTAAAGAGGATTTGTAGTAACTACAGATGCAGATAATGATTTTCCTCCACTGGGTACACAATCAAGGAAAGACCATATATATCCTGATGGGCATGTTCCCATGGGTTATCCAAGGTAGATATCAGAACCCCCATCAGTGGTTTTCCTATCATTACACTAGCTCAAGCTCCAGTTTCTATAACTACACAAGTTCTAGCTCATTCAGATGTTCCACAAATTCTTATGAACACAATTGAGACATTAATGACTCGATTGGAATCTATAGAGGAATGACGTGCACCAGTTCAGTTGGAAAACAGAGCTTACCCTGAATGGGTGGATGCAATCCCCCCCCACCAATTTTTGTGAATACCACATTCCCAATATTTAATGTTTCAGGAGATCCAAAACAACACATATAGCATTTTGTTTCTCATTGTGATCCCATGAGGGGAACATCTCAATAACAAGAAACAATTAGGATTAGGTGTTTTGTGCAGCCATTAGGAGGACTAGCTGTTGTCTGGTATACAAATTTACAATCTCGATTAATTACTGGATGGGAAGATCTCAGTTAGAAATTGCTTCTTCAATTTAGCTCAACGCTACCGAAGATGACAGTTTTTGATCTTACCAATTGTAAACAATGGTAGAATGAATGAGTTTCAAATTTAATTGCATGATTAAAATGTTTAACATATTCCTTAAGTCCAGAACTTCCTCAATATGAGTTTCTTACAATCTGTGTGGCAAATATGCGTGATGAATTACGCACACCATCGATCCCTGTGAAATACCAGGTGGGTTCTGAGACCCTACTTCAATCGCTTAGCAGATAGTAGACTCTATTATAGAAACTACGACTAAAACTCATGTAATTCCATCTGCTCGGAGGAGAAGGATATGAATGGAATAATCTTCTAGAGTTACACTTAAGCAAGCACCTGTACCTACTTCTACTTCAAGACCCACATCATACCAAAGGTATCCGCCTCCTGATCATCAGCAACAATGACTACCTTGTCATGATGATCAAAGAGATCAAAGGTGGAAATAGTTTGAGGAATTAAATAATAAATTTTATTCTTTTAGGAAATAAGAGGTTCCTAGTTACTTCATCTCAGCCTTAGAAAACAATTTGGTTCAGTTTACAAGGCCAAAGAAACCATGTAAAGAAGTTGATGAAGAGATTACAAATTATTGTCCCTTTCACTAGATGTTGGGACCCCCCATTCATGAGTGCATTGTTTTCATAGAATATGTGAAAAAGATGGTAGACTCTGGACAAGTGAAATTGAAAAGATATCAGATAATGTACCATGTGTTATTGCTACCAATCCAGAGGAAGAGGGAGAATGGAAAGAGGTCAAAAGTTAAAATATGAAGAAATATGATGATTGGACGATCTGGAAAATGATCAACCGGACTCATGCCATTTTACAAACACAATTGAAATAACTGATTGTGTCCTTTTCCACTCCTTCCATAGAAAAACCAAATTCATAAAAAGGTCTTTCTTCAAAGAAGCAAAATGATCAAGGACAAAGAGAAGTCAGAAGAAGACAAGCTCGGGTCAAGTCCAAAGTTGTCCTTTACCCTGTCAGATTTTATGTCATCTGTTTAAAAAGCATGGGAACCACCCCACCAAACGACACAATCAGAATTAACCTATAATGAAAAATCATCATTAGATGGATAATTGATCATTGGTTATGTTAATGTTATCCATTTAATGGATCCGTACACCAATGGTGATTCTGATTATAATGAGCCATAATTCCTTGTACCTAATTGGGGAACAAGAGGAAGAGGCTAAGGTCGAGGATATAGGGGAAGACGTGGGAATTCTAGAAAATAGCATTTTAACTCTACCCTTGGTCAAACCATATATGCGGCAGAAACTTGTGGAAGATCCCTTCAGCTGGATCGATAGGAACAAGGAGTTTCCTACATAAAAGACAGGTTCGGTTCTAACACAGTTATTTTGGAAGACTGATTATAAATCATGCCTTCTTCCTATCAACAAATTAATAGTGTTAGTTAGTCTAATTTATCAAAACAAGCTGTATTTATAGCTTCTTCTCCAACACAGAGTACTTCTACAATAGAGGCATCAACTTCCAATACACTTGCAAAACCACATCTCCATGCTAGGAAATGTAGACCTTTGATCCAAAAATATGATGTCTTGAAACAATTTTCCCATATACAGGCCAAGTTGTTAATTCTGGTTGCTTTAAATCTGTGAAAATATCTCTGATAGGCACTCATTGAGGATTTTTCAAGTCCTCAAGAGTTTGAAACTGATGTTTCTACTGGTGAGATTTCCCATATAGGTAATGATCCTGCATAATTTCATGCGGTATTATATTTTATAGATGAAGATGAATATGATGTTGTACATGGAAACATCAGACCTTTTTATTTGTTTGGAAATGTCAATTATGTATAAATCTGATGAGCCTTCATTGATAATGGATTTGGGGTCAACCTCATTTCTGTTCGTACACTTCATCAACTAGGTTTGATTGAATCTGATTTATCTCCTTCCAATTTAATGTCACAAGGATATGACAAGAACGAACCAAAACCTATGTGTGAGATTACACTCAAAACTATGTTTAGAGATCTTGTGTCTAATTCAGATTTCATGGTCGTTTGTCAAGACACGACCTTCAATATTCTACTTAGAGGGCCTTGGTTTCATCGACAAGCAGCCATACCTTCGTCTTACCCCAAATTTCTAAATTACTACTTCAATGGTCAAATCGGGACACTTTATGGTGACAAGGATCCATTCAAAACATGTGAATATCAATTCATTGAGGCAGAGTTTTATCACAGAAATGGAACGATGCCCATGACAAACGAGATAACCAAAGTTAATGCTCCAAATGGACTGGAAATGATCCCAGAAAAACCATTAATACATTTGAGTGTAGATTATGTTTTACCCATCAATAAAATTGAAAGGGTAAAACCAAATATAATGACTTGTCTAGCCATTTACATAATGTCAATTGCGGTAACTGATCCTGACAACATGGGAGAAATTATTGATCCACCAATCAATGATGAAATCCTGAATAGAGATATTTTAATTTCATCTTCTAAACTACAACAAGCTTATACTATTTCAATCAGAGAATAAGAAATTATAGAAATGCTAGCAGAAGACAAATATGTTGATTCATAATCCATCAATCCCTCTTTATTACCATATGAAGACCCTTCGTCATCAGTAGGGTTAGATATGGTGGCCTCTTCTTCAGGATGTTCAAATAGTGATTCCTCCCCTAACTCTGGGAGTTTTTCCTTGTTTTATACTATGAAAGTGGTAACAGAAGAGGTAATACGTAATGAAGAAGAAGAGGAAGATCTCCGGAATGCTCCGCTAGAATTTAAGGAAGGTGTCTCTACCACTGTAGATGAGCTCAAAGAAATAAATCTGGGTATAGAAGAAAATATACGCCCCACTCTAATTAGTGCATCCATGACCTCTAAAGAGAAAGAAGTGAATAATTAATTCCTAAAGCAACATCGAGATATATTTTCTTAGAATTATACAGAAATGTTAGGTCTTAATCCTAATATAGCCACCCATCATTTTGGTGTTCTAGAAGAACATCCTTGATTCAAACAAGTAACAAGAGGAACACACCCAAATCCCGCCTCTAAAATTGTAGCTGGTTTTGATAAGATTATAGAGGCTAAATTTTTTAGGAAAGTTCAGTATCCCAATTGGATGGACAATATTATCACAGTTAAAAAGAAGAATGGGAAAATTAGAGTCTGCATTGATTTCAGAGATCTTAACTGGAATTGTCCTAAAGATGATTTTCTAGTTCCAATTACAGAGCTTCTAATTGATTCAACGACAAGCTATGAAGCTATTTACTACATGGATGGATTCTATGGGTATAAAAAAATCCGAATTGACCCATAGGATGAAGAATATATTGCCTTCAGAGCCCGTTAAGGTGTGTTTTGCTATCGGGTAATGCCCTTTGGCTTAAGGAATGCAGGTGATACATACCAATGTTCCATGTACTATATCTTCAAAACCTTCTTAGGATTCTTTTAATGTTATGTGGATGATTTGGTGGTCAAATCCAGACAATGTTCCAATCACTTGGCTGATTTGGAAACCATATTCAATAAACTTCGGCAACACAGTTTGAAGTTGAACCCCATGAAATGTGCTTTTAGGGTAACCTCAGGAATGTTTATTGGCTTCATTATATGCCATCATGTTATTGAATTTGATCCTGAGAAAACAAAATCAATTTTAATTATTTCACCTCCTCAAAATTTGAAGGAATTAAGAGGAATCCAAGGACACTTGGCCTATATTTGGCGCTTTATCTCCAATTTGGTAGGCAAGTGTTTACCCTTCTCCAGATTAATGAAGAAGGGAGTTACCTACCAATGGACTGATGATTTCCATGAATCATTTGATACCCTCAAGAAATATCTCCTAATTTCACCAATATTGATGCCACCTGTTGATGGAATACCATTTATTTTCTATGTGGTAGCTTTAGAGTGATCACAAGGTGCCTTCCTCATCCAAAAGAATGATGCTGGGAATGAAAATAGCCTTTACTATCTTAGTCAAACTAATCTTGACACAGAAACTCGATATTCAAATATTTAAAAGTGATGCCTGGCATTAATCTTCATAGTTTAGAAATTGAGACACTACCTACAACATCATGAGGTCCAATTGGTATCTCGTAATAATCTTATTAAATTTATCCTCAGTCCTCCTATGCTTACAGGGCGTCTGGCATGGTGGGTGATTATTTTTCTGCAGTTTGATATCTAGTTTGTGCCTCAAAAGGAAATAAAAGGCCATGCTCTGGCCGACATCCTTGCTAATCATCCACCTGCGGAATATACATAATTAAATACTAAACTTCCCAAAGAAGATGTATTCTCTATTCAAGATAGTTCCCAAACATGGGAAATGTATTTTGATGGTGATTCTAGAAGTCCAAAATGGAAGAGAATGGAAAACCGTAAAGTCAAAAAAGTTTGGTTAGGAATTGTCCTTATTTCCCCAGAAAAGGAAGTATTTCCTTATTATTTCCTATTATTGGAAGGTTGTACCAACAATGAGGTAGAATATCAAGCTCTCATCGAAGGTTTTGAATTGTACCTTTAGGTGAAAATGGATCAGTTAAAGGTAAAAGGTAATTCAGAATTGGTAATGAAACAAATCAATGGGGAATATTCTCTTAGAAAAGAAGAGTTAATCCCTTTGTGTGATTACGTCAGAAGGTTAATGGATGAATTTCCCTCATATCCAACATTGTATTATGTCCCACGATCACAAAATTCCCAAGTAGATGCATTGGCTAATGTAGCTATAGCATTGGAATATCCCAATCTAGATTAGACAATTATAACCATAACCCATCTCCATGTGGTCTCACCTTTTGTTCAGACCAGAATAGAGGAAATTAATGAAATTTACCCTATTTCTGAACCATATGTTCATACTATGAGATGAAGAATATTCATCATGGAATATCTTCAAAATAGGGTACTCCTACCATATTGGGCTGAGAAAGAATAGATCCGGTGACGAGCATTCAATTTTACTCTTTATTATAGTCCATACCACCAAATTATCTTCTAATAGAGAGGATTTGATGGAATTATCTTTAGATGTATTGATGTAGAAGAGACTGAAACTGTCATGAAAGATGTACATTCAGGAGCTTGTGGTGCCCACCAATCTGGGCACATACTCTCTGATCAGATCTGAAGACTTGGATACTTTTGACCTTCAATGACGCAGGATTATATAGATTTTACAAAAAATTGTCATCCCTACCAAGTACATGATAACTTCATTCATCAACCCCCAAAGTTTCTACATACAGCTAAATACTCCGGGCTATTTTCCACATGGGGAATGGATGTAGTAGGAACTTATCCTCCAGCTACAACTAAGTAGTTCAAGTATATCCTTACTGCTACTGACTTCTTTTATAAATTGGCTGAGAGAATACCTCTCAAATAAGTTAGAGCCAAATGAATTGTTAGTTTTGTCAAAACTATCATCATCACCAAATTTGGTGTCCCTTATACCATATTGACGGACAATGGCACCATTTTTTTTTTCAATTGAGGTGAAGAAGTTATACGAGGAGCATAATAAGAAATCCTGGCCTAAAAAACTTTTGAATTCTTTATGGGATTATCGGAAAACTACTCGTACTGCCACCCAAGCAAATCATTATTCATTGTTATATGGAACCGAAGAAGTTTTTCCCATATAAATGCAATTTCCATCACTCAGAGTTGAAATATGTGATCAGTTGTCTACAGATGATAGGTCTTAGAAACAATTCAGTGAGCAGAAACAATTAGATGAGAAAACATTGCATACTTTGCATCATTTAGAAGTCTATCAGAATAGAATAGTGTGAGATTTTAACAAGAAAGTTCACCTCCATTAATTTCTTCAAGGATAATTGTTATTGGTCCATAGGACTCCAATGATACCAGGAAAGAAACCACCAAATAATGATCCAAAGTGGGAAAGACCTTATTCCATACATAAGTTCTATTTAAATGGAGCTTATTCCTTAATCTCAATAGATGGAGAGCTTATAACATCTCCAAAAAATGTTTGATTCTTAAAGAAATAATTTGTGTTGTGGTACATATCATCCTCACTGTAAGACTTTAAACTGCACAGTACAAATTGTACTCTCTTCAAGACTTTAAAATTCATAGTACAACGTCCTTACTGCAAGACATAAAACTGCGCAGTACAATGTCCTTACTACAAGACTTAAAACTGCACAACCCCCATTTCCTCACTACAAGACTTAAAACTACACAGAACAATGTCCTAGTTTCAAGACATTAAACTGCATAACAACTATAAGAGTCTATTCTTCATGACGTTAAAATGAATAGCATCTTTTTCCTTGTCACATGACGTTGAAATGCATGAAATCATTTTTCCTCATTGCATGACATTAAAATTAATGACTAACGTTTTCTCTATTTTATGTTAGAAGATTCCATAAGCTAAAATCATTGACATCATCACTACTCCTTAGTAGCACACGAGTCCCTCTCTTTAATATGTATGAGTCAGACCTTCATATAGGCCTTATATCAAGAACTATGTATGGATTAATTCTCATTTTCAATGAGATACATGGAGATGCCTAAATCTCCAATTTTGGACCCAATCACAATCACAAAATATTCTTATTTTATTTTATCCTCCAGTACATGAATCAGATCTATGCAGAGTGTTTTCTTATGATATATGATTTGGTCCTGATATGATTTTATGTCATGAGATTTACCATTCTCTCAGAACGTGTTAAAATCTCCCATTCTTCATGTCAAACTCGATTGGCACGAGGAATGATTGTTTAAAGAACTACGCACGGCTTGATTATCATCTATTTTAGATATGTAGAGACACCTTGATCTCCAATCTTGGGCCCAACTATGATAAAAAATGATTATTCCTTGTAAACGAATCAAACCTGCATAGGTAATGTTTTAAGAACTATGTATGACTTTATTCATGCCTTTATCAAGACACATAGTCACACTTGGGTCTTATCCCAAGTTTAGTTACAATATTTCATTCTTTTCACATCATTTCATCTTCGTCCTTACCACATGACGTTAAAACTGCCTGGAAATTTAACACCCTCATTCTTCACCTATGTCACCTTTGTAATATAGAAGAATTCCTTACTACTCCTTGTTTCCCACACCGAGCATAGCTCAATTAGTCTTAGGAATTGGGTAAAATGATTCTTTATATAAATAAGGTGTTTCAATTTCTTATGGGGATATTAATGTACTCATTTTACGACTTAAAACTGCACATCATAATATTAATTCATAGGAAACAAAGAAAGTCTCCATTTTACATATGAGATAGATATATATTTAGGACGTCAAACTCATGGACAATATTGGTTCGAATAGTTCTCATATACATTGGGAATAACCCCCTTTCATATTTCAAACTCTTAATATGGAATGTTTCCATATCTTCATAATATTTCTTACGGTTTCTGGTGATATAGTTTCTAATAGCTAAGAAATCTTTTTCCTAACTATGCAGCACATGAACTTAGGTGGACTTGAATATGTTACCTACATAACGGGCCTGTTAGTCAGAAGATTCCATTATTTGGCTATGCATCATATGCCCCAAATGGCCCTGTATAATATAGCTCCTATAGTGGGTTTTACAAATAATGGTAATTTCATTCTGGGTTATAGTGTTTTTTCCCTTAAAACTTTGATGACAATATACAAGAATCTGTATTTTAAAATAGTCATTCAGGTGCATTTGCACCATTATCTTTATTTCGATATGAAACTCTTCAAGACCATGATTTACACATTTTCCTCTCTATGTGTTCAAAGTAATATGAAATAACCATGGATTCACTTGGCCGCATATCATATATTGTTTACATTTCTGGTCCTAGTTGTATGACCTAAATCTACAGACACCATACCTCCTATATTTGGGTCATACATTTGTAGAAGTAATATTCCTCCAATTCTTTGGAAATATTGGTTAGAAATACCCTCTCCATATTTAGGTACATTTCCCCATAAACAAACTTTATGCATCAGAACATATGAATTTCCATAATCTTTCACTATATTTTAGCAAAAGAAAGTCAATATTCAAAGATCTCTTTTGCTTGAATATGCATTACATTCCCTTAGGTGGTCTTGTATAAGTTTCCTACATAACAGGCCAGTCATCCAAAAGATGCCACTATTTGGCTATGCAGCATATTCCCCAGTTGGCCCTGCATAACATAGACCCTATAACAGGTTTGTAAAATTTTGGTAACTTTATTCTTGGAAAGACTTCCTCTAATGTTTTTAGCCCTTTTCCAATATCATCCTTTGGATTCATAAATTCTTAAATTAATGTTTAAAATTTTCCATTTCATACATGAATATGGTAGTATATTTCTAAAAAAATTATCAAGGAATTGGGAGAGTCTCATATCTTTGTTCAGAGATAAATACCTTAAATTAATGCCACATAATTTCCTCACTGCATGAATTAAAACTGTACAGTAAAAATGTCCTCAGTGCATGACTTAAAACTGCACATCACAAATGTCCTCACTGCATGACTTGAAACTGCATAATATGATATTAGAAATTCCTCTTTCTGATTAATTTTAACCATTATTTATAAACCAAATTTTTATATAAATGGTTTTCCTATTCATGACATATGTCGGCATAAAGTATCCCTTTCATTGTTAAAATTACTTTCCTTAGAAAAACCACCCACTCTAGTCTTGAGTCACCCAAATCTTATTTTCCCCTGTCTATCAGCAGTAAAATGTTAAATTCCTAAGATATTTTTTTCTTGACTATGCATTATGTTCCCTTGGTGGCCTTTCATAAGTTTCCTATATAACATGTCTGTCAATCAAAAGATTCCACTTTTTGGCTATGCAGCATAGGCCCCAGTTGGCCCTGCATAAAACAACCACCAAAATGGGTCTGTCAAAAAATGGTAACATCGTTCTTGGAAGAGACTCCCCTTATGTTGATACAGGTTTTAAATTTTGTGGCCATAAAAATTGGGGCTCAAGATTTTCCTTGGAAATATTTAAATAATATTAAATAAATTCTTAACCAAAGAGTCCGATATATGAACTAATTTCAAAATTTATGGTCAAATCTATTCAACCATAAATATTATCCATTTATAGTCCAACATGATTGACTCTGAACTGCCAACAAAAAAAATACTTGGTACTCACTAGATTGAGAACCCACAAAGGGAAATCTAGACAAATGTCGAGCCTTAACTCACTAAACTTACATTTTTGTATGGTTTAGGTAATATTGAGAAATGAAATTCAAAATACACAATGTATGTAGGGTTTTCTATATGACCCTAGCAACAGTAAAACTATGCTCACTAGGTCCCATGACTTAGGTGAAAATTATAGCCTCATTTCAAACATGATGTAGCTCCGAATATTACCAAATGATGTTGGAATGCGTCAATATTACCTTATTTCACCTTAGAACAAGATTCGTTTCATTCTGAACAAATCAAATTCTAATGGGGGGCTTTTGTAGACACCATAAAATGTGTTCCATTCACTTTTCTGTAGAGTGAAGATATGATTATCACATAGACACCAGATGTCACATATGAGTAAATATGTTTTTAAAATGAAGAAAGAATATGAAAGCTAGATTTATATGTTCCAAAATACTACTCTATACCGATGGATAAGTAAAATGATTACCCCATCCGGGAGTAGGTAGTGGATTTACATGATCAATTATGGAAATGTGTCAACACATTAAATTCATTTTTTTTAGTTTTCTATGGGAATAAATGGTGTATTTACCATCTAAAGAAATGTAGATCTCTTCAAAACCTTCAATTTGACTGGTCGCAGAGCCCAAATAGACATAGGAATCCAAAGTATGACACTCATAAGACAAATAAATTTCACAAAGGGACCTACACGGAAGACCTACATGGAAGACCTATGCAGAGGACCTACATAGAGGACCTACGCAACAATATAATTTCTACACCCCTAAGTGTAAGACCTAGGTGGAGGACCTACGCAACAATATAATTTCTACACCCCTACGTAGAAGACCAACACGGAGGACCTGCGATGACAACTTCCCTTCAACTAGGTCCCCTCCATGCCTATAAATAGGACCCTTGGGGTCCCCATTTGAAAGAATGAAAAAATATGGAAGACTCTCTGATGATCCCATTGCATATCTCTTTCACCTAGATCCCTCAAATTGTCTCAGGTATCCCTCTAAACCACGATAGAAGAGATAATTAAACATTATAAGCATGTTTTGAAAGTCTTCTTACAAAACTTTTATATAGGTTTGATTCTCCTATGTAAAACACATTCATAAGTCATCATTCATACCTGCGTGGCATACCTATGTTCCATACGTGCACGGTATACCTATGTGGTACATAAACATGGGGTACCTATACGGCATACTTATGTGAGGGACCTACGTGCTCAACTCAAGTACCCCTTTTAAAATCTATTCGTGGTAGGGTTTCTCCATCCTTGGTTCCCATATCATAAAGGGACTAAGTTGAATCCTCCACCAAAACCTCCTGACTTGTCAAACCATTGGGAAAGGCACATTAACATTTTTTCTATTTGGGTTTGAATTTCCGCAGTCAAAGGTTTTCCTCATTTGTTTCACAATGGTGTCAGGATTTATGGAATATCGGTGGGTTTGTATATCCACAGTCACATGGAAATTTCTCCCAAGAACAATGCTGGGAAGTTTCCGATTTCAGGGAGGGTTGGTTCATGACCTATCCCTTCTCGAAAAGATGACCTGAAACCTCAGATCTCTAGTAGGGGAAGGTACAGTTAATACTTACTTTTCCACGCAAGCTTAGGATAAGTCTCCCACCCCTGCTAAGAACAATTATTGGGAATCCATCCTGGTATAATACTCTCACCTTCATCCCTTCCTCCTTACATTGGACCCTTGTACAATGTAAATAGAACAGAGGGATGGATCCTAACCTTGCCCTCTTCCACGACCGATGTTCCCTCTTCCATCAGTGGAGGAGGAAAAGTTTGAAGTGTCATTGTTGAATCTTTCATATCCTCTTGTTTCTCACACCGAGAATGACTCACGTGAGCTTAGAGATACATGATGGTTACAACATGTTCACAAACACTCCTTGGAAGGAACTATGAGAAATTTGAGTCCTGTTAAAACCAAGATACGTAGGAATCCCTTTCAGGGCCTGAGATCACTAGACATCCTCCTCTGGAATCCAACTGTAATTCTCTTAATCTGGGCATCCTCCTCAGGAATAAGTCCTAAATTAAACCCCCCAAGTCATCAAGGAATCCTTTTCAGGAAGTAATCCCAAAATGATTTCTCTCAAAGGACCATACTCTCCTATGATACTTATCGAACCATGTGGGCATTGATTATCATCCATTTGGGATACATAAGAAGTATCCTTGAGGTTCAAATCCAACACTTAAAATCAACCATGTTATCCTTAGTCCATATTCCCAATAGGGTCTGATCCTACGTGGAAACCCATATCCTTTCCATGTTCTGTGGGATGCTTCAGCATAAGTCCCACACTAAGTTTTGATTAAGCACCTTCCATATAGAGGTCCTTATTACATGAACTCAAAAGGTATTATGTGTCCCATTCAATGGCACCGAACTACAAGTATTGTTATTCCTTTTACAAGGATACCTAGGAATCCTATCTTATGTTCACGATCCTAAGATCAAAACATCCCTTCATCCCCTGGATGACAATAAATTACAAAGTTCCCCACTGAGTGTCTTAGAAATGAGTTTTATCACAACGATGATTTAAAAAAAATATCTAAACAGTATATTAGAGGATACCATTGATGAAAACCCTCGAATACATATGGATACTTCCATTAATGAGGATCCTTGAATTAATACTGATGATTCTAAATTTTACACATGTTAATAAGTGATTATAAATTCTAAGGGATACTTATAATATACATTGTGAATTAATAAGGATTCATGAAAATATTTTAAATTTACAAAGAGAGTCTCATATTATACAATAATTCCACCAAAAGGGTGTGATGAGTCTGACCTCCCATCCACTCGACCAATGCAAGTTCTTATGTATCGTAAAGTTCATTCGTAATGAACACCAACCTTTGAAAAGTAGGCCCCCTTTGGATAATGAACTGTTGGAAGTTTCCGGTTCCAGGAACAAATCCAATAGAAATTTCCTAGAGATAGTGATTCTTAAAACTATAACACACATTTCAATGAACTACGAATCAATAGATCTTCATATGAACCCATATTTATTTCTCTGAGTTCATCCACTGTAGTCGAGACACCTTCCTCAAATTCTGGAGGAGCGTCCTTGAGATCATCCTCTTATTCTTCATTACGTGTTACCTCTTCTGTTTCTACATGCATAGTAGATGATGAGGTAGAACTTCCAGAGTTAATGGAGGAGTCAATATTTGAACATCCCGAAGAAGAGGCCACCACATCTGACTCAATTGATGAAGAAGGGTCTTCATGGGGTAATAAATAAGATATGATGGATTGGGAATTAATATCTTTGTCTTCCTCTAGCATTGCAACAATTTATTCTACTTTGGTTGAAGAAGTAGAGGATTGTTGTAGTTCAGTAGATGAAATAAAAACATCTCCATTTAAGCTTCCATTGTTGATTGGTGGATCAATAGTTTATCCCATGTTGTTAGGATCAATTTCCACAATTGAAATTATGGAAGTTATTAGACCAGTGCTTGGATTTGGTTTTACCCGTTCAATTTGATTGATGGGTAGCACATAATCTGTACTCAAATTTATGAATGGATTTTCTGGGATCTTTTCTAGTCCATTTGGAGCATTAACTCTAGTAATATCATTTTTTATGGAATTTTTTTCTTTTGTGTGATAAAATTCTACCCCAATGTATTGAGATTCACACATTTTTAATGGAACCTTGTCACCATAAAATGTCCCGATTTGACCATTGAAATAGTACTTAAGACATTGGTGGTATGAAGAAGTTATGGACACATGTTGATGTATCCAAGGCCTTCCGAGAATAATATTGAAGGTTGTGTCCTAACAAATAACCATGAAGTCTGAATTTTATAAAAGATCTCCAAACTGAGTTTTGAGTGTAATTTCACCCATAGGTTCTTACTCATTCTTATAATAAGATTGAAACATTAAAGTGTAAGGATATAAGTCAAATTCAGTTAGTCCCAATCAATGAAGTGTACGAATAAGAATGAGTTTGAATCTGGATCCATTATCAATGAAGGTCCACTGGATGTCTATGTCATTGACTTTTCCAGATAAATACAAGGGTCTGATATGTCCATGTACAACATCATTTTCATCCCCATTTGTAAAAGATATGAATTCATGACATTTTGGTGGATCATTCTCTATATGGAAAACCTCAACAGCAGCAACTTCAATTTCAAATTCTTGAGGACTTGAAAAATACTCAATGAGTGATTCTCGAAGATCTTTTAACAAATTAAAAGCTTATAGAATTGATAACCTGGTTGGTATTTTCACCAATTGTTTTATGAAATCACACTTTTGGTCTAAAGGTCTGTGTTTCCCAGCATGGAGATGCGGTTTTGAAGGTGCTTTGAAAGATGATTCTTCTGATGTAATTGTATCCTGTGTCAGAGTAGAAGATGGAAATACTCATAACTTTGGTAGATTAAACTAACTAGATCTATTAACCTTCTGAGAAGAAGATGGTGTGACTTCTAATTGGTATTATAATATAATTGTGTCAGAACCAAACCTGTCTTTCATGGAAGAAACTCCTTGTTCTTGATGAGGCTACTGAAGATCTCTTCCATGAGTTTCAGCCTTATATATAGTTTGAGTAGGGGTAGATTAAAAGGGTGGTTTCTATAATTCCCACGTCTTCACCTGTATCCTCGACCATGGCCTCTTCCTCTGGTTCCCTAATTAGGTACAAGGAATTATAGCTCATTATAATCAGAATCACCATTAGAATAAGGATCTATTTGGTGGATAATGTTGACGGAACCAAATATCAATTCTTCATCTGATGAAGATTATTCTTGACAGTTTAATTCTGGTGGTGCCATTTGTTGGGGTGGTGCTTGTTCTTTTGAAACAGATGACATGAAATATTCCATGGTCAAGGACAACTTTGGCCTGAACTTGAACTCATCCTCTTATAACTACTCTTTGTCCTTGTGACCACTTTGTTTCTTTGAGGAACGTCCTTTTGATGAAGGTGGGTTTTCTATGGCAGGAGTGGCATAATACACAATCCATTGTTTCAACTGTGTTTTTAAAATGGCATGAGTTCAGTTGATCGTTTTTTAATCATCCAATCATCATATTTATGTACATTTTTTTACTTTTGACTTCCTTTCATTCGCCTTCTTCCTCCGGATCAGTAGTAGTAACACACACTACATGAGATGATGATCTTTTCAGTTTCACTTGTCCAGAATTTACCATCTTTTTCAAGAGGTCCTTGAAAACAAAACATTCCTATATGGGATACCCTAACATCTAGTGAAAGGGACAATAGTTCGGAATATCTTCATCTCTTTCTTTATTAGGTCTCTTCGGCCTTAGAAACTGAACCAAATTGGTTTCCAAGGCTAAGATGAAGTAACCAAGAACTTGTACATTCTATATAGAATAAACAATTTTTTTAATTTTTTAAACTATTTCCACCTTTGATCTCTTTGATCATCTTGATGAGGTGGTCATTACTACTAATGCTAAGGATGTGGAGCCCTTCAATATAATGAAGTTATTGAAGAATAAGTAGGTACAAGTTCCTGTTTGAGTGTAACTATTTTTGCCTTTCCTATCCTCCTCCCCAGAGCTGATGTAATTACTCGAGTTTTAGCCTTAGTTTCTATAATAGAGTCTTCTATCTATTGAGAAATTTAAGTAAGGTCTTGAAACCCTCTTGTGTGTTTCACAGTGATCAATTATGTGTGTAATTCATCGTGTAGATTTTCCACACAAATTGGTAGCAACTCTTCTCGAGGGAGTGCTAGAATTAAGGAATATGTTAATCCTTTCCATCACACAATGAAATCTGAAAATCTTTCATTCTCCGTTTTTTAAAATTGGTATGATAAAAAACTATCCTCTTTGGTAGCATTGAGCTAAATTGAAGAAGGAATTTCTAACTAAGATATTCCCATCCAGTAACTGATCGAGATTGTAAGCTTGTATAACAGAAAAAAGCTGGTACCTGTAATGACTGCACAAAACACATAAGCTTAACTGCTTCTTGTTGTTGAGAAGTTACCATCATTGGATCATATAAAGAAAAACATGTGTTAAGTTTTGTTACAGATCTTTCGAACTATTGAAGATTGGGAATGTGGTATTCACCAAATTTAGTGGGGGAGGAATTGAATCCACCCAATCTGGGTAAGATCCCTTTTCCTGCTGAACTTGTGCACGTCATTCCTCCATAGCTTCAAATCATGTCGTTAATGTATCAATTTTATTCATAAGAATTTGAGGACAATATGTATGATCTGGAACCTTTAAAGGTATAGAAACTGGAGCTTGATCTGGTGCAACAATCGGCAAAACCACTAATGGTGGTGTAGGTATTTTCTATGGATAACCCACAGGAACATGCCTATCAAGATGTATATGGTCCTACATTGATTGTGTACCCATTGTAGGTAATTAATTATCCCCATCTGTAGTTACTAAAAATACACTTTATTGAGGAGCTCCTATAGGATGTGCAAGTTGAGGAACTGCATGAGGAGTACATCTAGCAGAAATAATGATTCAATGTAACTCTGTATTGAGTGTTTTTAACTCTTTCATTTACTATTAATGTTGTGAAAATCTCTCTTCAAGAAAATGAGATTGACCTTCTCCAGTGTAAAAGTGAGATGCAATCTTACTTTTATCTTTTCCCCTTGTTAAATGTCTTTAGAAGGGGTGGAAGTTGGTTATTTGAAGGCATACCTAGATTCTGGGTAAGTCTCTGATTTCAGTTATGCACACCTTCTTCGTTTCCCTCAGTGTGTATCATATTATGGACAAGAACTTCATCTTCAAATTCCCCTAAACTAGATTCATTTTCTGGAAGAACTTATACAGTGGTGTTAATGACATTCACTGATGCATAATGCATCGATGGAATTTTGTCAGTATTTTTATAAGAATGCCTCCATATGTATCTTCCATGATACTTTTTTCTTCTATATGTTGAATTCTTGGGAATTTTTTGTCAGACAGTTACCCAAAGGGAATCCTTAGATAATTCAGTTGTATGCTATCCTTGTGGATTTTTTACTAATCTAGAGAAAAATGACTTACATTGAGGAGGAGATTATAGATGTGAAAAGTCCCCCAGCCCTGCAGGATGGGGCTATTTCTATTCTTCTTCTTCAAATTTATAAACATTTTTTAATGAATTTTAAGGTTGAGTTAAATGATCCCCTATCCTTGAAATCTTTGGCGATTATTGAACTAATATGGATGAAATTTGTGCAAATGATCTTCTAATTTTGAGAATTTTGGATTAGAAATTAGCTGGGGAAATTATACAACAACCACTCAAATTTCGTTTTTCGGAAGATCACTTTTCTATTTCAGAAATTTGCATTCTCGGACGCCTAACATCATCTAAGCGGGACACCTGCTCAAGATTCTCAGATTATTGATGTAAAAGTATTTCAACAATTTTTTTTCTTTGGGCCTGAATCTGATTAGAGTTGGTTGAGGCCTGTTCTTGAGAATACATTTTGTTACATACATAATATATTGATTATAACTGAATGTGAGAAATAACATTGCATGATACCACTTTGACAGACATTGATGATTTTGGAGTGTAGTAAAATACAATGCTCCATGTGCACCCCATCCTCTGATACGAATGCTAGATGGGGAATATGAAATCAACTAGAGTATCCTCTTTAGATAATTGAGGCATGAAAGCTGAAATATTCTCTTCCCTTTTTTAACTTTTGGATGTTGCAAAACTGAGAGAGACGCCAAGTCAATTTGGCTTTACAAACCTTCTATTACCTTTATAAGATTTTGATATTCGTCATATGGTAATACTTTGGGTTTCAAATGATGAAGAGTCTTCCATAAATTGAGGTGGATATCATGAATACAATCTTCTTTCATCAATTCTAGAATTTTATACTAAGAATTTTCCAAAGGCCAGAACATGACTGGTACTTCTCCCTTATCCAGTTGTTTCCTCATGTTTAACACATATTCAACCTATTTCACTAGAGGTTTATCCACTTGGTCTATCAAAAGTGGATAATCTTTATTAGAAGACAAATGACCCAAGGGAGGTTTGGAGAATGACTATTCCCTTAAGATGTATTATGGTTGAGAAATTGTTTCACCTGTCAAGGACAAGGCATTGGACATGACTGGACTTGTGTTTTCAAGTGCTTCGAGATTGGAGGGCATTCTCATCGCTACATTGTCAATTATAGAATTGTCTTGACAATGTAAAATACTACTGCAGAGATTAATTTTGAATCAAATTCCATCATGGATAAGATCACTATGTTGGATTACATAAATGGATAAATCTTCATGCTCTGTGGTCTTCTAGCCACATGGATGGTTTCCGTGCCTCTTATCTAGAGATAGGCACTCTAGATTGACTGAATTTTCATGACGAAAGCCTTCATGATGAAGTTTTTGATGAGGAACTTCAGAATTACTACTACCAACCCCTTAATATGGTAATGAGAGGATATGATCTTGAGCTACAATAGATAAAAGTAAAAGGGCTTCAAGAACTCTAGCATTACGAGGATCCAAATCACTGCTTGACTCTTGATTTTCCAACAGTGCTTCGTGAGTCTTCTTCGTAGATGTTCTTTATACATAGTTGGGACCACTTTCTGGGAAAAGTGGTTATTATAGGCATGTGTATGTGTCTTCCTTGGAGTGGTTACCAGAATGGACTGATTACCTCCAATTAGAAAGGGTGTATATTCCTGATCTTTTTTTGTATGATATGAGAGAGTATTCCTCATAAACATCTTGGATATGAACATAGGTGTGTATTTGTTTCGAGATGGCATGTTGATGTGTCATCCCATGTCTGGGGATAGATTTATATGTCTGTTCCCCTGGTACTACTGATGTAGTTTTTATAATGTCCTAGCATGCTTCCAGAATATGGGCATGGATTCACATCTTCCCTTTCACCAGTGATAATATATGTTTGGTGACTTCAGTGACTGGAAGGGGAATATACGTCCATTATATATCTGGAGTAGGTGTATGTTCCTGCTCCTATCATCCTTTTTCTATCAATGGGTATTGAATGAACTCATGCATTGGGTAGAGAGTTGGGTATGCCCCAGATTTATTGGCAGATCCTTCGCACTGACTTCTTTGGGTGCTACCAAATGAGACTATTGGAAGAATTTATGAACATTGGCATGTTTATATGTCTACTGGCTATTTCTCATCATTTATGGTTGAGGATATTCCTTCAATACTAGCAAAAAATATTGCAGGCATAATTTGTGATTATAAACATGTGTATGTTCCTGTTTACTATTTTCCACCACATTAGATTGGTAGGATTCTTCAAATGCAGTAAGGTGATCCTATTGACTGGATGATAACATGTAAGCATGTGTATGTTTATATTCATAGTACTCCACTAGATTTATCTAGTGGTATTGGTAGGTTTCTTCCAAATGAGTCTGCTGAGAAGAAAAATTATGACGGATAGGTGTATGTGACCGCTCGTTGTTTTCCATCACGTAAAATTGACAGGCTTCTACAAAAGGGTTATAGGTGATAATCTACTCCCTTTTGACTGGATGTTGTCCCTATAAGTTTATCTTGTATGCTCGGGTCTAAGAGACCTGATCCAAACGTCCATAGGCAACACCCCCAACATGTTGGGGGTTCACTACCACATGATTCTGCTTGCGGCGATTGCTGATGGGAGTCCTCAGGAAGGACTCCTGCATTCTTGAATTGAGGCCCTGCGTGACCTCTTGATCCACCTCCATGTAGTATGGAAGGGACTAGTTGTTTCGTTTTGGGGATAAGGACCCAAAACTATTGAAGACAGTGGTTGGAACCGTCAGCTTCATAATCATCGATCATCATTGGCCAGATGATCGAGGATTGTTATTGACCTAGAGGGCCTGTCGGTTAGCTTCCAAAGATGGTATTGTACCATTATAGTGATATTCCTTTACCAGTACATTAGATACTCAGTGTTGAAGATGCTGGGTTGGTGAAGACATCTATCCCATAGATCGGGATCCAACTTTAGCAGTGGTCAAGTAGTTCACCGTTGTTGTCTTACAGAAATCCATTTTGGAGTGAAGGGAATTCTAAGAAAACATGAAACAACATCCAACTCCATTAAATCAACATATTTTTAGATGGATACATATTTGATTTATTCCTTTGTCTAGCCTTCCTTTATCAATTGATAGGGGCCTAACAAGTGGGTAACATTATTAACTTGGTTAATGATTCATGTCGGGATCACCATTTTTGTTTTGTAGTTCCTTGAAACGTGTATTCTAGTTTTAAGAGTCACTATTTTTCAGAAGGTTAAAATTGAATTTATTTATGGAACAAGAAACTTTAAAAAGTTAATTATACAAAGGGGACCTACATTCCAAATGAAAACATTCGTTAATTTTGAACTTTATGTTACTTAAGAATGTGTATTGGTTGAGAGTATGGGGGGCCAGACTCATCACACCCTTTTGGGTGGAATTTTTGTCTACTCCAGGACTGTCTTTGTAAATTTAATATATTTTCATGAATACTTATTAATTCACCAATAATGACATAAGTATCCCTTGGAATTTTCAATAACTTATTTAGCATGTGAAAAGTTAATATCCTTCGTATGTATTTAATGTTCTTCATTAATGGATATATTCATATGTATTCAAGGTGCTCCATCAATGGTATACTATCATATACTACTTAGAGATTATTTTAATCATAATAATGATGATATTGGTTTTTAATCCACTAAGTGGGGCACTCTAGAATTTATTTTCATCCAGGGAGATGATGGTTTGGTTTGATCTTGGGATCATGCCCATAAAATTGGCTACCTACATATCCTTGTGAAAGGAATTTGACCCATCATAGTTCAGTGCCACTGACTGGGACACGTCGTACCTTTTAAGGTCATGTGATAAGGACCAAACCATATAGTTTAATGTCATGGGGTATGGAAATCTAAGCGAAAATATGCTAAGTCAATGTTTAGTGTGGGACTTACACTGAAGTAGCCCAATGTACTTGGAAAGGATACAAGTGTCCAAGTAGGATCAGACCCTGTTGGGAATATGGCCCAAGGAGAACATGGTTGATTTAAGGTGTTGGGTTTGAACCTCAAGGAGGCTTTCTTAGTATCCCATATAAATGGGAATCAAATCCCATGTAGTTCTATAAGTCTCATAGGAGAGTATAGTCCTTTGAGAGAAATGATTTTGGGATAACTTCCTGAAGAGGATGCCTTAATGATTTTGGGGGTTTAATTTGGGGGATTATTCCAAAAGAGGATGCCCAGATTAAGGGAATTAGGGTTGGGCTCCTGGAGAGGACATCTAGTGAGATCGGTCCCTAGAAAGGCTTCCTACGTATCCTGGTATGAACATGAATCAGAGTTCTCATAGTTCTTTCGATTGTTAAAATGTTGTGATCAGGAAAAATCACTAAGTCCATGTGATTTATGCTTGGTGTGAGAAACAAGAGGATTTTAAAGATCCAACAAAGGCATTCAAACTTTCAAAATTTTCCTCCTCTACTAGTGGATTAGGAAGCACCTATGGTGTCCAAGGTGTACGAGGTCGAGGCGACTCGGGAAGAGGGCGAGGTGAGGAGACCTCCCTCTATTCTCTTCACATTAGACAGGGGTCCAATGGGAGGAAGAAGGGATTAAGGTTAGGGGCTTACACTAGGATGGATGCCCATGGTGACAAAGTCCAATAGGAGAGGGAAAGGGTAACAAAAGTCCCTATACCTGTCTCCCCACTGGTCATTGGCACTGAAGAATAGAGGAGGAACAATGATGCTACCTCTTACAAGAAAATATAGGGGCTTATGCCTGGATGGTTGCCCAATAATTGATCCTGGCAGGGGAGGGAGACATATCCTTTTTTATAAAGGAAGAATATTAGATTTGAATTAGACCTTACCTACCAGGGACCTAAGGTTCCAGGTCATCTCTTCGATAAGGGGGAGGCTAGGAACCAACCCTCCTAACCAGGAACATAACAACACTGTTCCTGGGAGAAAGGTCGATCTGACTGTGGATATAAAAACCCACAGGCATTCCATGAATCCTAACCCCATTTTGAAGAAAATGTGTGAAACCTATGACTTTGGATATACAAACCCAAATAGGATACACATTGATCTACCCATCCCAATGGTTTGATAAGTCAGGAGGTTTGAGTGTAGGTCTCAACAGAATCCTGTTTAGACAAGGGAGCCAATGATGAAGAAGCCTTTCCAAGAATGACTTTGAGGAAGGATTGATGGATTGTAGACTGAAGAGAGTGAATATAGTATGTTAATGAAGTAGGGGCACCCAATTAGAGAATGAGATGCAAGTATGGGTGTACAAGTATACTTGGGAAACCTAATGTTCACTTAAGTGACGAACAACCTATCTGGTAACACTTGGGTGAGACCTTGCTCAAGCCTTCAAGAGTATTCACAGGTGATCCCAAAAGTAAATCACTAATGTTCTTATGAAATGAATATGAGGCCCACAATTATTCCAAATTTGGGTAGTTTGGGTGATTTGGGTGTGCAAGTGTTATGGTTTTCAAACACTAAAAGGACTTAAGTCCAATGATCCTCCCTTAAATCCTCTGTCAAGGTGCTGAAGAACTATCTTGAATGTTTTGGAAGACTGGGGAGAAGTTCTAGGGAGAACAGAGTAGCAATTAGGCTTAATGGAAATTCTTCTATACAAATGAGTCCCCCAAGGGTCTATTTATAGGAAAAAGCAGGAACCTGGGCGAAAGTAGGCTGCGCACCAATGGTGTTTTGGCTATACTAATGGAATTCAAAATTCATGCCTTTAAAAATCATGATTTTCTTCATGTATTCTCCCCTTTTAATTCTAAGGGGATTCCCTTTGTCATTTTTTATACACTTTGACGGAATTGAGTGTCAATAGTAACCCAAGAAAGTATTTCATTTCCCCCAAAAGTGACATCTCAAACAACATTTTCATATCTTCATCAATTCCATCACATGTTCTTTCATCATTCTCAGCAAAGACAATGTCATCCACATATAAAATTATGGTAAGGAAAAACTACTAACTTTCTTTAATGTACATATTTTTATCAAATATTCCTTTAATAAACTCATCTTTCTCAATAAAGTATCTAATTTGGAATACTATGCTATTAGATCTTGTTTTTCTCCATACAAGTATTTCTTTATCTTACACACATAACATTCATTTTTCCTAACAACAATGACACATTTTTGTTATTTATAAACCTCATCATCAATATCCCCATACAAAAATAAAAACATCATATCCATTTGAAAAATTTTGTAACATCATTGTGCAACAATCGAATGAAAGGTTCTGACTGTTTCCACCCTTGGAACTGTAGAAAAATCCTCATCAAAATAAACACCATCAATTTGTGAGAAACCTTTTCACACTTATCACTTTTTTCTTATCACTTCACCTTCTTAATTATACTTATTAAGAAAACACCACTCTGTACAAATATCTTTTTTGTTATCTGAATTAGGTATGAGCCCCCAAATGTCATTCTCTTCTCTCTAATCAATCTCTTCATTCATATCATGGGATCATTCAGATGATAAAAAGCTTCATTCACATCTTTTGGATCAACATTTTAATCCAAATAAGTATTTGTATCAATTTTTGAAGCTCTTCTTGTTTAAACCTTTTGATGTTGATAACTAATAATATTGTAATCCTCCACTATCTTCCTCATACTCAGATGATTTATTTGAGTTTCATCCTCATCACTTAAAATATCTAAGTATTATTCTACTTCTTGAGTAGGATTACCACTTTTGGGATTCTTATCAAAATTGTTAACAAAATTTCTTTATTCTAGCAAACTTCCTTATCAACATATGTCTTCTTACATTCCCCAAAATTTTCAATAACTTTTTCATAAAAAGAATAAACTATTCTTCCTGTTTCTTTGTTGAAGAATTTGTATCCTCTTCCTTATACAACATATCCAAGAAAAATTCAATCTTCGACTCTCTACTAATACTTTCGAAGGTTTCAACATTTCTTCCTAATAATGCATAAACTACCAAAAACTATGAAGTGTTTCAAACATGGAGTTTTACCATTAAAAAGGTCATATGGGATTAATATCTAAAATTTTCCTATAGAAACCCCAGTTTTGAATATACATAGTAGTACTCATTTCTTTCTTCCAATCATAATGAGAGAGACCATGTTCAAGTGACATAGTTTACACAATTTCATCCAGAATTCTATTCTTCCTTTTAGAAAACCCACTTTATTAGGGAGTTTATGGTGAACTGAACTCATGCTGAATTCCATGGTACTCAAGATAACTTCCAAATTATAAATTTTTATACTCACCACCACGATCATTTCTCAACTTCTTCACTAAATACTCATATTCCTTCTCATATATCCTCCTGAAACTTTTAAACATTTTTAGAGAATCTGAATTATGTTTCATATTCATAATGTATGTAATGCAAGTAAAGTCATTAATAAAATTAATTAAGAACTTATCTACATTATTTTATTGTTTTATAATTATCCAATAGATATTATAGTGGATAAATTCTAGGGATTATTTTGAACAAATCTCAACTTCCTTACAGACTATGTTTGTATGGTTTCCTTTCTGAAAAATTATGCAACACTAATATCTTATTCTTGAAATATCCAAATTTCACAAACATTTCCTATATTTGATAACATGTTAATGTTTCTTTGACACATATGTCCTGGCCTTTTATACCATAAATAATTTTCTTCCACCATACCCAAGTAACAAGAGTTCTATATTTCAACAACTTCGAACAAGTTTCCTTTTATACGTTGGCCTATCGTAACTATATTTCCATCTTTCTCACTTTTCAAAAAAACCCAAATTTTATTAAGATAACTTTTTTACCCTCATCACAATGTTTTGAAACACTTAGAAGGAAGTGTTTCATCCCATAGAAATATAACTCTTTCTTGGATTTCATATTTTCTTTCCCAAAAAATGGATTATCTAACACCTCTAAATCTCATAGATTCATTATTTCTAAATGTCAAAATTCCATCTTTGAAGCATTTCAAATTATTTAAAACATTAAGTCTCCTATCATGTGAGATGAACACCCACTATCTATAGTCCATGGTTTTTTTCCTTTTATATCATTCAATGCCTTTTCAACCACAAGATCCCTTTCTTTTATTTTTTCATTATTTACCTCTGGATTCAAAGAATCGTTATGATTTTTTTGCAGGTAGAAAATACAATACAACCAATAGTATTATTTATAGGATGTTAACATCTTTAAAAAATAGTTTCCAGGGGTTGAAACCAATTTTAAACATTCACACCAACCTTCTTGGGTTTCATCAGAACTTTGTTCTCAAACATCTTCTTTTGATAGGATTGACTCCCCCTCAACCCTTTCCTTCCATAACATTTGGAATAGAAGTAATGTTGATCGTTGAACAAAAAAATAGTTTTTGTATGTCAGAATACAAAAAAAATACCATCAGTATCCATAGAAAGAGTATTTTACTCTTAAATAGTATGATTGACCGTTGTTTTGTGTATTTTATTCAATAACATAATTAATAGAACTTTATTGACCACCAAATATTCTGTTTTCAAAATAAATATTCTTCTTTAGATTAGTTTTATTTACATTCATATCAGAAATAGATTTTATAGATTCTTTTTAGACTCTAAATTCTATATAACATCTGAATTATCCACTTTTCTAATCATATCTATATACGAAACATCCACATTTTTCTCCATCTTGGGAAAAATTTCAGAATTCTTAACAACCTTTGGAGGTAATGTTTATTTATCCTTCTCATGTTTATCCCTTACAAAGAATTCGATGACATCATAAGTTGAATTCTTGAAAATTGTGTCCTTGTTCTCAACATTAAAAAGTTTATATTGATCAAATTCCAATTATTTTTCATTTTCATTTATCTTAACTTCCATATGATCATTAAAATTATTTTCTTTCTCAATCAATTTCTTAAAATCATCAACCGCTTTCAGAATCCTAAAATTATCATCAGGAAATCATTCTTGATTTTTTGTTTAAGAACTTTCATTTATAAACATCTTATTTTCCTTCTCAATCCTTCTAATCATTCTCAGACATTACTTCAACCCTTCTTTCAAATGAAATTCAAGTTGAGTTTTATCTTATTCAAAATTGATAATTCTGAAATCTTTATTATTCACTATTGAAATAAAATTATTCTCTTTTTATTTCTCAGAAAAATATTCTTTAGATTCATCTTCAATATTTTCTTCTTAACCATCATTACGCAAAATATTCTTCTTTTATTTTTTAAGAAATTTTTATCTTTCCCTCCAGAAAAATATTTATCCTTATCACCATGTTTATTCCACAACCTTCTTTTCCTTCTTTTTTCATTGTCACTATCCTCTTATTTCATTCTTCGAGGAAAATTATCCAAAAAGGTCCCAATAGATCCACATTCAAAACACTTTAAGGTAATTTTCCCTTTATATTTACATATACAACTTATTTTATTTTTGGAAATCAAGGATAAAAATTCATCAAGGTTTTTAGATACCCTAATTTCTGATTCAATGTCAGTAACATCATCTTCCTCAAGAACCTTCTTAGAATTTTCTTTCATGGAAGCTTTTAAAGATATTTCTTTATCATCTTTTTTCCTCCTTATTTCAAATGTAATTAGAGTACTATAAAGATCATCCAGAGATAGATTTTTAGGATCTCTATCGTCCAATAAGGAAACTTTGGCATCGAAAGTTTTGGGATGATTTCTTAAAATATTTTCAATAACTTTTTAATATTCATACATTCCACTAAAACATCAGATAGTGCTGACTATGTTATTTACAATGGAAAATAAGTCACCAATAGATTCATATTCACCCATCTTGAGATATTTATACTTCAATATCCATATTTGAAATTTTTTCTTCTTTACTTTTTTGTTTCCCTTGTAAATGATTTTAAACTTATCTAAGATACCTTTCGTAGTGAAAAAACAAATCACTCATAAAAAACATTGAGAAAGTGATGAGAGTAAAGAATTTTTAGAAATTCAAACATTCTCAATATTTTTCTTATCAACTGCTGCAAGAGGATCCTTATCTTCAATAGGAGTAAATACATCTATTTTAGGTTGAGAAACATCATATCCAAGATACATAAGACAATATATCATTCTATATTTCCATAAATGAACATAATTTCCATCAAATATTAGAATCCCAATACTGTTCACACAATTCAGATTCTCCATCACAACTTCTCTTCAAATCTTCAGAAAATAATAAAAAAAGGAACCTTCTTCTTTGATAACAATTGAGATTACCCAAATAGGATTCATGCATCACCAATAGGGTGATGGGTCAATCAATTATATCTTTTTCTTTTATGTTTCCTTTCTTAAGAAACAAAATTTTTCTCCTGTTAAAAATTTATTTCTCTACTGAAGACAAATAAAACACATAACCACATGAACATAATTATTTACATGGTTCACTACAAAACAAGAATATCTAGTCCTTGGTATGGTTCAAAAATAATCCAATACCACAAAATCTAGTATAAAACAATCATTTTGTGTGGAATACTATGAGTTGGATATTCCCTCAAACTCATGTAGCACTATGATTGAATAAAACAGAGAATGTTCTTTAAGTATCATAAAATTATGTAATTTAATATTTCTTACAAACATGTTACAGTGCTTCTTGTTCAACTTTCAAATATGTGATATTTCAAAATAATTCATCACTTTCTTACCCAGAAGTTGGTAAAAACCTCTTAAATATTGTGATGATACTCAGTATGATTTCCCAGTTTGATTACAAAGTCTAGTTGCTTAATAATGAAAATGTAACTTTGAAAGAATTCCACATGAAAAAAATCTAAACTTAATTTTTATTCCATCCAAAAATCCCATTCCAGTTTTCCATGTCTAATTGTTCAATACAAAAAATATAACTTTGAAAAAATTTCTCTTGAAACAAATATGAACTTCTTCTTCAGTACAAAAATCCCATTATAGTATCCCTCTATGAAAACTCTGATTATGATTCTCTCTTATCCTTTCTTCATTCTTTCTGAAAAACATATTCAAGAAAACAAAAACTATAAAATTATTCTTGCTTAAAATGTGGAGATTTTCTCTCCCATTTTTTCAGATAATGAAATTCACATAATACATAAATTATTTTCCTCTTTTTTTTGACACACCATAATGGTTTAATCATGATTATGAAAATGTTTTCCCACTTCACCAAATTTTTGAAACTATAATATTCTTTAAATCATGGATTTATCTTTTATTTCTACAACACATTTTCTAAAATTAAAATATCCATGATTTTTGGATCTCTCTTTGATTTCTTCAATGATTCATACATTATAATAAATATTCCATCTGATTATGATTTGACATTCCAATTTTTTCATTACAATTCTTTATTATGATGGACATACTGATTTTTTGACACACTTGTAAATGTATAACTGAATACTTCTAAAAAAATTCAGTCTTATTCTCATTTGTGATTTCAATTTCTGAATAAAATTTATTCATTATGATAGAGGCATTTGGTAACTCTGATTTTAATGACCCACTTGAAAACAAAACAGAACTAATTATATTTCATTACGTTTCTCTACACCACCTAAAAGACTATCTTCCCATTATGATTTCCTCAATATTATGGAATAATATGCTCAACAACATTTTTTTCATTACTTTAGTCTTAACCAAAGGTAATAAAGAAAACATAAGTATTTTCATTGTGACTCTTGGAACCAACTCTCATTCTAATTACTTCATTAGGAAGGATATATTAGATTCTTTAAAACATATTCAGCTGCTTCTACTTCTTCTTTTCAAAATATGAAACCAAAGACAATTCGACTCTCAACTTCTTTCTATTTTCTAATTATGATACTTATCAAATTCATTCTATAATGATTTAAATCTTCTAGATTCTGATTTTACTAAAATCCAGAACCTTCAGTTCCTCTCATGATGATCAAGTAAACCTTCCCGACCATTAAGCAAATTTGAATCCAAGGATTTGAGACCACATAGATTTTACTTCATCAACTTCCCTCATCCAAATTTTTGTTGTTGTAAGCATGACTACATTCATGAATTTGATTATGGTAAAGATCATCTTTAGAATCATATGACCTACAAAGGAAAGTATTGTAACTTCACTATCTTCCAACACCATCTTTATTTATAATATAACATGAATATGATTGGTGGCACCTTTTATTCCCCTTACCTTCATAATGATTTCATAAAAATTTATCCAAACAACAAATGATTTCATTGAAATATATACCAAAAAATCATCACCATATTCATTTCAGAGCTAGATAGACTCCGAAGCAGCCCCTCATTACGATTTTCCTTTTATTATAGACTTAAGTTGAGTCTGATGAACATTTTCTTCTAGAAACAATCTTCTCAATATGATGTAATTTTTAAGCATTGTGAGTCTAATTTCCTTAATACAAATTTTGAGTCCAATAACCAGTTTTACAAATTATGGAGACTACTCCTTCTTTGATAATTCATTGACAACAAAAGTTGATACTTGAATATGATAATCTTCTTTATCATCTTGGTCATAAAAAAACTTTAAAACCCAAAATAACATTAAAAATCCTAAAAAAAATAAACAAAATTTAAAACCATTAAAACCATAAAAACTAAAAAGAATATGAAAACCTTTAAAACACCTAAAAATCTAAACAAACCCTAAAACCCAAAAAACAAAAAAAACCCCTTAAAACCCACACAATTTATAAAACCCATTAAAACCCATAAAAATCCTTAAAAACCATAAAAATCCAAAAAAATGTAAAAAACCCTAAAACCAATAAAAACTAAAAGAGAACATTAAAACCCTAAAAACACATAAAATTCCTAAAAACCAAAATACTATAAAAACCATAAAAACCATGAAAACCCTAAAAAACATAAAAACCAATAAAAACAGTAAAAAACCCTAAAACCCATAAAACACCTAAAACCCACTAAAATATATAAAAACCCCTTAAACCCCTAAAAACATTAAAAATACTATAAAAACTTTAAAACCCTAAAAAATTATAATAACCATAAAAACCATATACAACTAAAAATCCTAAAAACCCTAAATCCCTCAAAATCCCTAAAAACCATAAAACCTCATAAAAGTCCATAAAAATCACTAATATCATAGAGAACAATAAAACCCTAAAAAATACTATGAAAACCATTAAAACCTAAAAAAACATAAAACACCAAAAAATTAAAAAACCCAAAAACCCTTAAAGATACTAAAATCCCTATAAACAATAAAAACCTCTAAAAATATATATAACCCCAAAAACAAATTAAAAACCCTAAAAACCAAAAAAGATTCTATAAACCCTTTAAACCCCTAAAAACATTAAAATATTTTAAAAAAACAAAAAACCCCACAAAACATTTTTTTAAAAGGTTAGGGGCCAAAGCCTCATTTATTATTAAATCAAAGCGAAGACCTCTGTTAAATGGGTAGAGGGAGACCAATTACATAGCCCGGAGGCCCAGTGGGAATTTATCCCATTACATGGCCCATAGGCCCAAGGCCCATTTTGTGAATCGTACTGATACAGTTCCCACACTGCTACAGTAATGCACAGTATCCACCGCTGCTACAGTAACCTTCCGCCGCTACAATGACCTGCCGCCGCTATAGTGCCCATTGTTTGCTACAGTACGCTACAGTACTACTACAGTACCTGCACCCAAAAAAACAAGAAAAACCATGAAAACCTAAAAACCCTAAAATCCTCAAAATCCCTAAAAACCATAAAAACTATAAAAACCCTAAAAAATACCTAAAAATATATAAAAAATCAAAAAACCCAAAAAACACTAAAAACCCAAAGAATACCATAAAAAAAATATACACTTAAAACCCCTAAAAGCTTAAAAACTATAAAAACCCAAAAAACTCCTAAATGACCCTAAAAACACTAAAACCCCCAAAAAATATAAAAACCCCCCAAAACCATTAAAAACCATAAAAACCCATAAAACCCTAAAACCCAAAAAAACCCTAAAAACCCTTCAAACCCTTAAAATAATAAAACTCTAAACAAAATTTAAAAATCATAAAAAAACTCAAAAATTGACTAAAACCCCTTAAAGCACAAAAAAACCCAAAAAACCATCAAAATACCTAAAAATCATAGAAAACCATAAAATTATAAAAAATCCCCAAAAAATCCTAATAATGTGAAAACTCCTAAACACAATGAGAAAACCCTATAAAATACTAAAAAACCTAAAAATACATAAAAATCATAAAAATTTGAAAAATACTAAAAATCATAAATACCCTAAAAACCCTAAAAACCACTTAAACCATAAAAACCCTAAAACCCAAAAAATAAAACAAATAAAAACACCAAAAACCCACTTAAACTCCTAAAAACATATATAAACACTATAAACATTAAACCCCTAAAAACTCAATAAAAACCAAAAAACCCAAAAAACCAATAAAAACTACCAAACCCACTTAAACCCCTAAAAACATATATAAAATATATAAAACATTAAACCCATAAAACTCAATAAAACCCCAACACTACTGGAAGCTGGACCTATCTTCCATGGTTTTCCCAAAAACCATGGGGATAGGTATCCCCATGCCCACAATTTTCAAAAACCGTGGGCATAGGTATCCTTTTAGGACCTATACCCACGGTTTTCCAAAACTGTGGGTATAGGGGGGTCTATCCCCACTATTTTCCAAAACTGTTGGAATAGGTCCTGAAAAGTCACCTATACCAACGATATTTAAAAACTATGGGTATAGGGGTACCTATCACCATGGTTTTTGGAAAAAACATGGGGATAGGTATGGGCTAAAAGATGTATACCCACGGTTATGAAAAACCGTGGGTATAGGTTTCCCGTGTGTGCGTGGGAAATTTTTTTTCCCTGCGGGAAGGAAACATTTTCTGGCGTAGGTCCTACACCCACAGTTCTTCCCTATATACCCACGGTTTATATAACTATATTTAACTAAATATATATATATATACAAATAGGTGATTTTCGGGTAGTGGTTAGACGCGGTGTTTGCAGCAAGGAGGTTACGGGATCAAATCCCGTCGCTTGTATTATTTTAGGATTTATACCCACGGTTTTGAATCCGTGGGTAAAAGAATTTGACACGGTGGAAATTGGGTATGTTTCATTGACATGGCGGTAGAACAGTTATACCCATGGTTTTGGAAAACCGTGGGTATAGGCTGGGGACCTATACCGACACCATTCTAGCCCACGGTTCCCAAAACCGTGGGTATATGCCGTTTTTCAAATAGTGAAAAAAACCCAAAAAAACATAAAAACACTTAAGATCCTGAAGAACTCTCAAAATAAAACAAACATAAGGCCTTAATGTCCCTAAAATGAATTAAACCCCTAAAATCTCTAAAACCCCATAAGAAAACCTAAAAAACCTTCCAACACATAAAACACACAAAAAAATGATAAAAATCATATAAACCCATAAAATCATTTAAAACCATAATAACCCATAAAAACATATAAAAACCCATAAAACCCATAACCACTAAAACCCTTTATACCCCTTAAAATGTTAAAAAACACTAAATAAACTTTAAACCCCTAAAAACTCAATAAAAAAATAATAACAACCCCCCATAAAATCCATAAAAACACAAAAACCCTAAAAAACCAAAAATACGTCAAAATCTCTAAAATACTGTAAGAAACCCTAAAAATAATAAAAACGGTGTAAAAATCCCAAAAAATGTAAAAAAACCGAAAAAACCCAAAAACACTAAGAAAACCTCAAAAACCTAAACACACTTCAAAACCCTAAAAACGATACAAACCCTAAAAAGTAATAAAAACCCATAAACCCCTAAAACTCATAAAACCCCAAAAACCCATAATAAACCTAAAAACCATGAAAAACCTAACACCCCACTATAAACTCCCAAAACCCTTTCAAACCCTAATGTTTTTAAAAATAATCTAAAACCAATAAAACCCTAAAAATCCTTTAAAATGATCAAAATCCCTAAAAACCCTAAAAACACTAAAAATTAAAAAAATATTAAATAATACCTAAAAAGACCTAAAAACATAAAAAACCCATAAAATCTTGAAAACCCTAAGTAAACCTTTGAATTATGGAAACACTTAAAACCCCTAAAACCCAAAAAAGGATAAAAACCCTAAAAACCCAAAAAAATCCGAAAAAACCTTTAAAAATACCAAAACACTTAAAAATCCTTAAAAACCCATAAAAACCCTAAAACCACTAAAAAATATAAAAACACTTCAAATCCATAAAAATGTAAAAAGCCTCTAAAATCTTTAAAAATACTGAAATCGACCAATAATACACAAAAAAACCCAAATAAACTCTAAAGGAACACAAAATCCCAAAAAACCATAAAAGTACTTAAAAGATATTAAAATACCTAAAAAGTAAACACCCTAAAAAACACTAAAAAAGTTAGAACATGAAAACACATAAAAACAATAAAATTTTAAAAAACCCCTAAAAACACTAAAAACCATAAAATTCATAAACCCCTTTAAAACCCTTAAAAACCCCTAAAAACCCCTAAACCCAAAAACCCCTAAAATTCTAAAACCCTTAAAACCCATAAAATCATTAAAAACCAAAAAAAACGTCAGAATCCCTAAATAAAGTAAAAAACCCCAAAAACCCCTGAAAAACCTCATAAAACCCCAAAAAACCAAAAAACCATAAAATCATTCCAAATCCCTAAAACCCCTAAAACTCCATAAAAATCCAAAAAATCCCTAAAACCACTAAAAAATAAAAAATCACAAAAACCTATAAAATTGATATGAAAACATTGAAAATATAAAAACACTTGAATACCATAATAACATAAAAATACTAAAGCCCCCAAATACCCGTAAAAACAATAAAACCCTAAAAAACCATAAAAATCACTAAATAACATTAAAAACACTAAAAACCCATAAAAACCCATAAAAACTGAAAAAAAAAACATTTAAAAAACCCTTTACACTACCAATTTTGTTTTTAAAACTCTATAAATTCATAAAACCCATAAACACTCAAAAAACCTAAAAAATCAAAATAACCATAAAAAAACTGAAAACCCTAAAACCCTGAAATTCCCTAAAACCCAAACAACAATAAAATACCTAACAAAATCCATAAAAACATAAAAATAGTGAAAAAACCTATGAAAACACTAAAAAACTAAAAACACATAATAATGCAAAAACCTTAAAATTATAAAAAATCTAAAAAACTCTAAAACTCCATAAAACCCCAAAACAACTAAAAATAAAAAAACAAAAAACAATAAAAACAAAAAAAAACCGTAAATTCCTTAAAAAAGACTAGAAACTCTAAAAACCGCTTTAAATACCTAAAAATGATTCAAACTCTAAAAAATATTAAACGCCAAAATAATTAAAAAAACCCCTAAAACACAAAAAACTATAATAATCCTAAAACCCCTAAAAGCCCTCTAAATCCAAAGAAAACGCTAAAAACCCATAAAAATTGAAAAAATACCCAAACAATTAAAACCTCTATAACCCTGAAAAAACCATAAAAACCATAAAAACCAAAAAACACTTACAACCACTAATAAAAAAATTTGTTAAAAACCATAAAATCCCCTCAAAACCTTAAAAACATTAAAAACACTTAAATCCCCCAAACCCCTAAAATTAATAAAAATCACAAAAAAAGCCTAAAAAATATTTATAAATTTTAAATACCTTATAAACCCTGAAAAAAACTAAAGAAATTTTAAAAACATAAAATAATTAAACCCTTGAAAAACCCTAAAACCGCTAAAAACCCTAAAAAATCCTAAAAACCCAGAAAAACCCTAAAACCCGTAAAACCATAAAAACAGATAAATCCCAAGAAAACCTAAAAAATAATAAAAACTCTAAAAACACTTCAAGCCCCAAAAAATGTTATGAAACATTGAAAAACCGTAAAAACCCAAAAAAAACTCAGAAAAACAAAAAAACCCCAGAAAATCATACAAAACCCCACAAAACCTCAAATTACCTAATAACCCTAAAAACCATAAAAATCCTAACAAATTCCGTAAACTTCGCTGAAAATGTAAAAAACCCAAAAAACCAAAAAACCCAAAAACTCTAAGAAAACAGTAAAAACCTAAAACACTTAAAACCCCTAAAAAACAAATAATTTCTAAAAAACCTAAAAACCGTAAGAATTATAAAAAGTACAAAAAATCTCTAAAAACATTAAAAATTATTAAAAACCCTAGAAAATATTAAAAACCTAACCAAAATTAAAACCCTTAAAAATATAAAAAATGATACAAATTCTAAAAGTCCCTAAAATGACCACAACACCCAAAACCCCCTAAAAATCATAAAGACCCATAAATACTTCGAACACCCTAAAAATTGTAAACCCTAAAAACCCACTAAAAACACCCAAGACCCTCTAAACCCCTAAAACATTTAAAAACTCTAAAATAAATTAAAAACCCTAAGAACCACAAAAAAACCAAAGAATCCCAAAAATACCATAACTCTAAAATACCCTAAAAACCCAAAAAAACCTAAAAACCCAAAAAAATCCTAAAAATCCCATAAAATCCTTAAAAAAATATAAACCTTGAAACCCTAAGAAAACCAATAAAAACCAAAAACTATGAAAACCCCTAAAAACATTAAAAAAACCTAAAACTCCTAAAAACCCCAAACCCCTCAAATTCCATAAAAACCTAACAAACCATAAAAATCCCTAACAATATCTAAAGACTAAAAAACCCCTAAAACTATGAAAACCACCAAGAAGTCCTGAAAAACTTAAAAAACATAAAATAAACAAAAAATGTAAAATATGATAAAACACTAAGAACCCCTAGAAAGACCCTAATACCCCTAAAAACCATAAATATACCTAAATAAATAAAAAAACTATAAAACCCATAAAAATCATAAAAATTACCTAAAAATTATAAAAACCATTTTTACCTCTGAAAATGTTAAAAAAATATAAAAACTTTTAAACCTAAAAAACTTAAAAAACCAATAAAACCCCCAAAAAACACATATAATTCCGAAAAACCCTAAAAACCCTTAAAATATCTAAAAAAACCATAAATCCATAAATATCCTAAAAATCCATAAAAATCCCTAAAAACATAAAAATTCATAACACCTTTAAAACCCCTAAGGAATCCTAAAAAACCGAAGAAAACATAAAACTCATAAAAACCTAAAAAATGCAAAAAAACTAAAAAATTGCAAAAACCCTCAAATTCCTTAAAAATGATAAAAACCATAAAAACCATATAAAATACATAAAATAACCAAAAACCTAAAAAACCATAAATATTATAAAATTATAAGAAACCATAAAACCCCCCAAAAAAGGACATAAAACCTCTAAAAACCTAAAATCGATAAAAGCCAATAAAACCTAAAAAATCCATGAAAACCCCTAATGAACATAAAAACCTCTACAAAACATAAAATACCATAAAACCCATAAAAAATTAATAAAACACTAAAATTCTAAAAATCCTTTAAACCCCTTAAAACATAACAATTCTAAAGCCCCATAAAACATTAAAAAAACTCAAAAAAACCCCAAAAAACCAAAATAAAACATAAAAACCCTAAAACCCCTAAAATCTCTAAAAACCATCAAAATCCATAAAAACCCTAAAACCATAAAAATTATTAAAAAACCCTAAAAAACAATAAAAACATAAAAACACCTAAAAACCTTGAAAACAATATGAAAAACAAAAAAAATAAGAAATACTTAAAACTACTAAAATAAAATAAAAGACACTAAAAACCCAAAAAACACTAAAACCCAAAAAACCAAAAAAACTCTAAAAATCTATGAATCCCCTAAAAACCATAAAAATAATAAAAATACCTTAAAATATATAATAATGAAAAAACACCTAAAACCCTAAAAACACTATGGAAAACATTAAAATATAAAAACACATAAACTGAATATATCAAGTGGCAGCTACAATGGATATTGTTCTTCACAATCGTTGTAAGAAGTCTAATTCTATAGATGATGAAAATGTTTCAAGGGTTTTAGAGCCTTCAAAACATATTTATAGTACATATACTAGGATGAATAGGGATAGAGAAGAAATACCTCTGATTCCAAGGTGATCTAGTCGGCGCCATTAGAAAGAGATTCCTATTTCATATGTTGAAATTTCTGATAAATAAGAGAGTCCTAAAGAGGATCACAAGTTAGAAGGGGCTGGATTTTCTCCAAAACAAACCATACTGAGATCCAGTTATGTGCGACCTTCATCCATTCAAAATCAGGAGAGAGTGACTCATTATCTTAGGGATGCATGGGAGTTCATCTAGCATGTCATTCGAATATTGGATGTTAGTGACATTAAGGCACCTTCTGATTGAAATCCAGATAATAACATGGCTGAAGTACTAGAGTATATTAAGAAGTTTGAGGATTTTATATATGGAACTGATGATCAAATACCAGCCTCTAAATGAGTATCTCATATGATGGACTTAGGAATACATGAAGTTATAATTATTGACCCTAAGAAGGAGTTGGGTATTTATGTTAATACTGATAATTCATTGTCCTTTTATTTTGTCTAAATTCATCTTTACCATTCATCATCATTAATCTAGATGAAATGCATTTTTGTATCTTGAATGCTGGAAAGGAAACTCTGGACCAGTTCTTGGATCACCAAGGTATGAACTTACATCTTCTCCCATCGATGCATCGAATGATCCTCCCAGGTCTCCAAAGCTTTATCTATGAGTGAGATTAATGACTGGGGTATTAGCGATGGATAATCATCAACCATTACCTCATGTTTCTTCTACCAAGAAGAGTGTTTCGATTTCTCCTTATTCTTATGAAAAGAAATGAAAGAGAGAAATCAGAATAGTCTGAAGTGTCTTCCAACGGAGTAAGTATTTATAATATCCTCACAGAATTATATTTTTCTCAATACACTCTGGTAATCAAATCTATCCTCTTATCGGATCTGTATATCTCTCCTATCTCAAGGGACTAAGAGCTGATTCTTCAAGACCAAAGAAGGAAACCCGAGGAGAAACCTAGGTTCATGATGACAGATCTGCTACCTTAGTAGAAAAAACATCAAAAGATTTAGCTATACCTACTGTTGGATTTATTAGAGAGAGAAAATAAATGGTAAGATCAATTATATTTCTACTAAATATTAAATTCTTTCCTAGTATTATTCTTTTCAACATATCTTAGATCAATTTCCTTTTATAATGGATCCTACAACAATCAAAACTTATATTCCTATTGATCTGGGAAGAAGGATAAAAGATCTAGGGAAATATGAAGTAAATACTAATATTGACCCAAACATGACAAGATCTAATGATGTTGTACCAATTGAAGAAGCAAATGAACAAAATGTTAGCGAAGCCAATTTGGGAATCTACCAATGTTTGTGGGATACCTTAAATGGTGAGGAAGATTTTTGACACTAAATTCTGTCAAAGAGTCTAATATATGGCCAAGGGAATACCTTTAGAAAGAAAATTGGAAAATATGTAAATAAAATCAAGATTTTCAAGGCATGAATTTTGTGTCACCTTAGTCAGACCAAAAGAGATTCGGTGCGTATCCTACTTGCGCTCCCCAAAATGTCGTGCAACCTACTTGTGCACCCAAATTCATTTTTTCCAAGGTCCCATATTTTCCTTTAAATATATCCTTGGGGTCCTCATTTGTATGAATGAAATTACATGAATCCCAATTACTACTCTGGTCACCCTAGTACTTCACCCCAATCTTCTCAAAAATTCATGGTAGTTCTTCATCACCTTGAATAGAGGATTTAATGGAGGATCATTAGACTTAAGTCTTTTTAGTGTTTGAAAACCATAACACTTTCCCGACTAAAGAGACTAACCACCCCAAGTCTGAAATACTTGTGTGCTGCCTATTCTTTTTATGGGAACTTGAGCGCGCATCTTCTTGGACCACCTGTGAATACTCTTGAAGGTTTGAACAAGGTCTCTCCCAAGTATTAACATATAGTTGTTTTTCCACTTAAATGAACATTAGGTCGCCCAAGCCTACTTGTGTGCCCATACTTGCACGTTCTTACATAATTGGGAGCCCCTCTTTGATTCAATTAGTCTCTTTAGACTACAAGACATCAAACCTTCCTCAAATTCATTCATGTAAAGGCTTATTCTTCCTTGGCTCCCTTGTTTGAAATGGATTCTGTTGAGACCTCCTCAAAAACCTTCTGACAAATCAAACCTTTGGGAATGTCACATAAGCATGACTTTTATTTGGGTTTGTATTTCTAGAGTTAGAGGCTTTCCACATTTGTTTTATAAGATATTTAGGAAACATGGAATGTATTTGGGTTTTGTATATCCACAGTCACATGGACCTTTCTCCCTAAAACATTGTTGGGAAGTTTTTGTTTTGGAGGAGGTTTTACGTTCTGGCCTCTCCCTTCTCAAAGAGATGACCTGAAACCTCAGGTTTCTGGTAGGGAAGGTACAGTTCACACTTTCATTTCCATGTAAGCATAGGAGAAGTGTCCCTCCCCTATAAGGATAACTTTTATAGAATAAATCCTTGTGTAAGCCCATAACCTTCATCCCTTCTTCCTTCCATTGGACCCTTGTCCAATGTGAATAGAACATAGGGAAGGCTTGTCACCTTGCCCTCTTCCCAGGTTGGCTCAACCTCGTCCACCCTTGCCGCCATAGGTGTGCCCTCATCCACTAGTGGAGGAGGAAAAATTTGAATGTGTGAGTGGAATTGTTGAATCAATGAAATCCTCTTGTTTCTCACACTGATCATGAATCACATGTGATTAATGATTTTTCATGGTCACAAGACTTGCACAATTGAATGATTTATGAGAACTCGGATTTCCACCATAATTGGGATATGTTGGAAGCCTTCTCTGGGCCTGAGCTCACTGTACATCCTCTTCAATAATTCAACCCTAATTCCATTAATCTGTGCATCCTCCTTAAGAACAAGAAAAAAATTAAACCCCCCAAGTCCTAAAGTCATCCTTTTCAAGAAGTAATCCCAAACTCATTTCTCTTAAAAGACTATACTCTCCTATGATGCTTATCAAACTATGTGGGATTTGATTCCCATATATATGAGATATGTAGGAAGCCTCCTTGAGGTTCAAACCCAATAACTTAAATTAACCCTATTCTCCTTGTTCCAAATTCCCAATAGGGTCTAATCCTACTTGGAAGCCCATGTCCTTTCCATGTTCCTTGGGCAGCTTTAGTATAAGTCCCGCACTATGTTTTGACTAAGCACCTTCCACATAGATGTCGATGCCACATGACATTAAACTGAACGACTATGTCCTTATCACATGACATTAAAATGTATGATGTTTCCCATTCAATGGAATTGAACAATGAGGGTTCTGATTCCTTTCACAAGGATACGTAGGTATCCCACATTATGGGCATGATCCCAAGATCAAACCAAACCTTCGTCTCCCTGGATGACAATAAATTCTAGAGTTCCCCACTGAGTGGCATAAAAACCAATATCATCATAACGATGATTAAAAGAATCTTGAAATAGTATATTAGAGGATACCATTGATGGAGAACCTCTAATACATACAGATATCTCCATTTATTAAGAACCTTGAATGCATAATGATGATTCTAAATTTTAGACATATTAATAAGTTATTGTAAATTCTAAGGGAATCATATGTTATACTTGGTGAATTAATAAGGATTCATGAGAATATCATAAATTTTCAAAAAGAGTCTCGGAGTAGACAATAATTCCCCCCAAAAGGGTGTGATGAGTCCAACCTCCCATCCTCTCGACCAATGTACATTCCTAAGTATCGTGAAGTTCAAACTTAACGAACACCTACTTTTGGAAAGTAGGTCCCCTTTGGATAATGAACTGTTGGAAGTTTCTGGTTCCATAAATAAATCCAATGGAAATCGCATGGAAGTAGTTATTATTAAATCTAGAATACACATTTCAAGGACCTACAAAACAAAAATGGTGAACCCGACGTGAATCCTTAACCAAGTTAATAATGTTACCCACATGTTACGCCCCTATCAATTGATTAAGGAAGTCTAGAAAAAGGAATCAATAGCACATGTATCCATATAAAAAGATGTTTCTTTAATGGAGTTTGTTGTTGTTTTCAAGTATTTATCATAATTATCTTCACTCTACAATGGATTTCTTGAAAACAAAATCTCTGAACTTTCCGACCATTACTCAAGATGGATCCCCATCCATGGGAAGGACATCAACAACAACCCAACATCTTCAATGCTGGGTCTCTAATGTGCTGGTAAAGGAATATATCCAACATGGTACAATCCCGACTTTGGTGGCTTCTCGGAAGGGCCTCCAAGTCAATAATAATCCTAGATCATCTGGACAAAAAAGACAAATAATCAAGAAGCAGACGTTTCCAAACACTGTCTTCAATAGTTTTAGGTCCTTATCCCCGAAACACAACAATCAATATTTCCCATACTATAGGGAGGTTAATCAAGAGGCCACTCAGGACCTCAATTCCAGAATTTAGGAGTCCTTCTTGAGGACTCCCACCATCAATCTCTGCCAAAAGAATTGCACAATAGTGAACCCTCAATATGATGGGGGTGTTGTATCTAGATGTTAGTCCCAAGTCTCTTAGACCTGGGCATGAAAGAAGAACCTTCGGGGACAACGTCTGGTAAACAGGGAGTAGGTTCTTACCTCTACCCCTTTTGGAGAATCCCATCAACCTAACTTGATGGGAAACAAAGAACATGTACATACACCCATCCGTCCTAATTTTTCTATCCTGCTGACTCATCTGGAAGAAACCCACCAATACCACTACATAAATCCGGTGCAGTAAAGTGAATAGGCACATAAAACTGCTTATAAATTATCAAATAGTCAATAGGATCACCTAACTGCATTTAAAGAAGCCCACCAATATAATGTGGTGGAAACTGGTAAACAGGAACATACACTTGTTTACAATCACTAATTCTGCTAGCAATCTCATCTGCCAATTTTGAAGGAATTATGTCAACCAAACTTGTTGGTAAACATCCAGAAGGCACATACACCTACCAATGTTCATCAATTCTTCCAATAGTCTCATTTGGTAGCACCCAGAGAAGTCAATAAAAAAGCTCCAACGTCAAATTTGGGGCAGACCCAACTCTCTGCCCCCATACATGAGTAATGTAAATACCCATTGGTATTAAAAGGAGTACATGTGGAGGCATATAAACATACTACAGATAATAAATGGACGTATATTCCCATTCCGTCCACTGAAGTCACCAAACACATCTTATCAATTGTGAAAGGGAAAACACAAATCCCTGCCCATATTCTAGAAGCATGCCAGGACATTATAATAACCACTTCAGCAGTACCAGTGAAACAGACACATAAATATGTTCCCACACATGGGATGACACATCAACATGCCATCTCGGAGTAGATACATACATCTATTCTAGTCTAGGAGGGTCATGGGGAATACTCCCCCATATCATACAGACAACAAAATCAAGAACATACACCCTTTCCAATTGGAGGTAATCAGTTCATTTTGGTAACCAATACATGGTAGACACATACACCTTCCCATGATAAACACTTTTCCCAGTATGTGGCCCCAAATACGTATAAGAGAACATCCAAGAAGAAGTCTCGCCAAGAACTGTTGGAAAATCAAGAGTCAAACTGCGATTTGGCTCCTCTTAATGCTAGAGTTCTTGAAGCCCTTCGAAATTTATCTGTTGCATCTGAAGTTCCTATCATCTCATTAAAAAATTATGAGAGTGGTAGTAGTAATTCTGAAGTAACTCATCGGTCACTTCATCATGAAGGATTTCTTCATGAAAAATCATTAAATACTAGGTGCCTATCTCTGGATGAGAGCCACGGAAACCCTCTGTGTGTCTATAAGACCAAGGAGCAAGAAGATTTATACCTTATTGTAATCCACCATACTGATCCTCATTTTGAGGTAATTCACTACAAAAGTTCCCTACACAGTAGTATTTCACATTATCAAGACAATTCTATAATTGAAAATGCAGTGATGAGAAATCCCTCCTATCTCGAGGCACTTGCAAACACAAGTCCAGTCATGTCTGATGCCTTGTCATTGACAAGTGAAACACTTTCTCAACCCAAAGACATCTTAAGGGAATGATCATTCTTCAAACCTCCCTTGGGTCATTTGTCTTCTAATACAGAGAATCCACATTGATCAGATTAAGTGTAAATACCTCTAGTGAAAGATGATGTGGATGTGTTAAACATGAGGAAACAATTGGCTAAGGGATAAGTACCAGTCATGTTCTGGCCTTTGGAAAATTCTCAGTATAACATTCCAGAATTTATTGCAGAATATTTCATTCATGATATCTATATCATCCTATGGAATAATCTTCCTCAATTGAAAACCAATGTATTACCATATGATGAATTTGAAAATCATGTAATGGTAATAGAAGGGTTTCAACTACAAATTTTCTAGGCATCTCTATCAGTTTCCCAATATCAAAAGGTTGAAAATAGTAGATAACCCTTCAGCATGCATGCCTCAATGCTCTAAAGTGGATACAATTGTTAATTTCTGATTCACCATCTAGTATTCGTATCAGAGGATGCAGTGTACATGGAGCATTTCATTTCACTACACTTCAAAATCATCAAAGACCTCCAAAAGTGGTCTCATGAAATGTTATTGACCACGGTCGGCCATAGTCAATAAATTTTTTATGTAATCGAATGTACGCTCAAGAACAGGCCTCAACCAGATGTCATCAGAGTCAGGCTCAAAGAAAAGAAGTTGATGAGTAACTTTTACATCATGCATTTGAGAATCTTGAGTAGGTGTCCTGCTTAGAGGATGTCAGGTGACAAAGAATGAAAAATAATAAAATAAAAAAGAGATCTTCCAAAACATGTGATTTGAGTGGTTGTCAAATAATGCACCCAGATAATGTATGAACCAAAATTCGCAAAATTAGAAGATCAATTGAACAAATTTTAGCCATATCAGTTCACTAATCACCCCATACTATAAAGAAATGGGATCAGTTAATTCAACATTCAAATTCTTTAATCAATATTAAAATATTTGAAGAAGAAGAATAGGAAAATCCCCAGCCTGCAGGGCTGGGGGATTTTTCACATATGCAATATCCTCCTCAATGGATGTCAGTTTTCTCTTGATTAGGAGAGAAGCCACAAGGAATGTGTACACCAGAACTATCCATGGATTCCCTTTGGGTTACTTTCCACCAAACAGTTCCTGGAAATTCATCATATAGGATAATAGATTCTCATGGAAGATACAGAGGGAGATGATCTTACAAAAATACTAACAAAATGCCATCAATGCATTATGCATCAGTGAATGTCATTAACACCACTATAGAAAAACTTCTAGAAAATGATTTCAGTTCATGGAAATCAGAAGATGTAGTTCTTGTCCATAATATGGTATATACTGAGGTAAATGAAGACAGTGTGCATACCCGAAATTAGAGGCTTACCCAGAATCTAGGTATGCCTTCAAATAACAAACTCCCACCCCTCTAAAAGGCATATAACAAGGGAAAATGAAAAATTTAGACTGCATATCACTTTTCCACTGGAGAAGGTCAATCTATTTCACTTGAAGAGAGATTCCCACAACACGAATAGGAAATGAAAGAGATAAAAAGACTCAATACAAAGTTAATTCGAAGCATCATTTCAGCTAGACGTACTCCCGAGGCATGTATTCAACCTGCACATCCTGTAGGAGATCCTCAGCAGAGATTATTTGTAGTAACTACAAATGAATATAATTAATTCCCTCCATTGGGTACAAAATCAATGCAGGATGAGATACATCATGATAGACATGTTCTCGTGGGTTATCCAAGGAAAATATCAACACCACCATCAGTGGTTTTTCTGGACGTTTCACCAGATCATGATCTAGTTGATGTACCTGAAGAGGTTCTAGCTCATCCAGGTATTCCCCAAATTCTTATGAACACAATTGAGGAATTAATTACTTGATTGGAAGCTATGGAGGAACAATGTGCACGAGTTCGTCTAGAAAATAAAGCTTACCCGGAATGGATGGATGCAATTCCCCCCCACCAAATTTTGTGAATATCACATTTCCAATCTATAATGGTTCAAAAGATCTGTAACAACAGTTAACACATTTTTTTCTTATTGTTTTCCCATGATGGGAACTCCTCAATAACAAGAAGTAGTAAAGATTAGGTGTTTTGTGCAGTTATTATAGGGACCAACTTTTGTTAGGTATACAAGCTTACAATCTTGATCAATTACTAGATGGGAAGATCTTTGTCAGAAATTAATTCTTCAATTTATCTCAACGCTACCAAAGATGACATTTTTAGTCTTACCAATTGTAAACAAAGGGTGAATGAATGAGTTTCAGATTTCATTGCGTGATGGAAAGGATTAATATATTCCTTAACTATAGAACTCCATTAAGAAGAATTGTTTCCGATTTGTGCCGAAAATATACATGATGAGTTATTCACACCATTGATCTCTGTGATATATATAGGATGGTTTTGAGACCTTACTTCAATCGATCAACAGATAGAAGAATCTATTATAGAAACTAATCCTAAAACTCATGTAATTCCATCAGCTCTGGGGAGGAGGATAGGAAAGGCAGAAGCTGCTACAGTTACACTCAAGCAGGCACCTGTACCTACTTATACTTCAAGAACATCATCATACCGAAGGGCTCCGCCTTATGAGAATCAATAGCAACGACCGCCTCATCAAGATGATCAAAGAGATAAACGACGGAAACCATTTGAGGAATTAAAGAAAAAAGTTTATTCTTTCTGGAATGAAAAAGTTCCTGGTTACTTCATCTCAGCTCTAGAATAAAATTTGGTTCAGTTGCCAAGGCTAAAGACACCAAATAAATAAGGAGATGTAGATCTTATGAATTATTTTCCCTTTCACCAGATGTTAGGGAATCCCATCTAGGAATGTTTTGGTTTCATGAACCTCTTGAAAAAGATGGTAGATTCTAGAGAAGTGAAACTGAAAAGTTCATTAGATCAAGTATCATGTTTTACTGCTACTGATTCATAGGAAGAAGAAGAAAGGCAGGAAGTCAAAAGTAAAAATGTGCAAAAATGTGATGATTGGATGATCAGGAAAATGATCAATCAAAATCATGCAATTTTATTAACATAGTTGAAACAACTGATTGTGTCTTCTACCAATACTACCATCATAAAACCACCATTATTAAACGTTCTTTACTAAATGATGAGAGATGATCATAAGGACAAAGAGAAGTCAGAAGAGGATGATCTCATGTTAAGGCCAATGTTGTCCTTGAAACTGACAGATTTCATGCCATCTGATTCAGAAGCACATGAACCACCCTACTAAATGGAACAACAAGATTTAACCCATCAAGAAGAATCTTTATTAGATGATGAGTTTGTCTTTGGTTCCATCAACGTTATCCACATAAGGATCTACATACTGATGATGATTTTGATTATAATGAGCCAAAATTAATTATACCTAACTAGGGAACTAGAGGAGGAGGCCAGGGTTAAGGATGCAGGGGAAGACGTGGGAATTCTAGAAACCACGATCTTAATTCCACCCAAGCTCAAAAAATATATGTGGTTGAAACTCATGGAAGATCCCTTAAGCAGGCTGAAGAGGATCAATGAGTTTCTTCCATGAAGGACAGGTTTGGTTCTGACATGATTAAATTGGAAAAATGATTATAAGTCACACCATTTTCCTCTCAGCAAGTGAATAAATCTAGTCAGTCTAATTTACCAAAGCCAAGAGTATTTCTAGATATTCTTCAACACATAATACATCTACTTTAGAAGCATCAACTTCCAAAGTACCTACAAAACTGCATTTTCAATCCGGAAAACACAGAACATTAGATCAAAATTATGATGTCTTGAAACAATTGGACCATATACCGGCCAATTTATCAATTATAGATTCTTTGAATCTATCAAAAGATTGTTGAGAAGCACTCATTGAGGCTTTATTAAGTCCTCAAGAGTTTTAAAGTGAAGTTGCTGCTACTGAGGTTTACTGTATAGAGAATGATCTTGCAGAATTCCATGCAGTCATATCTTTTACAGATGAAGATAAAGATGATGTTGTACATGGACATATCAAACCCTTGTATTTATTTGGAATGTTAAATGACATAGACATCTGGTGAGCCATCATTAATAATGGCTCTGGAGTTAACCTCATTCCCATTCATACACTTCGTCGATTGGGCTTGACTGAATCTGACTAATCAACTTATACATTAATATTTCAAGATTATGATAATAATGAACAAGATCCTCTGTGTGAAATTACACACAAAACTCAGTTTGGATATCTTGTATCAAATTATTATTTCATGGTTTTTCGTCAGGACACAACCTTCAATATTCTTCTTAGAAGGCCTTGGCTACATCAACATGCAACCATACCTTCATCATACCACCAATGTCTTAAGTATTGTTTCAACGGTAAAATTTGGACATTGTATGGTGAAAATGCCTTGTTAAAAATATGTAAATATCAATACATTGAGGTATAGTTTTATCACACAAAAGGAACAAGATCCACGAAAAAGGAGATAACTAGATTTAATTCTCTGAATGGATTGGAAAATATCCCAACAAATCCATTCATACATTTGAGTACAAATTATGTGCTACCCATCAATAAAATTGAAAAGTTAAACCCAAATCCATGCACTCATTCAATAAATTCCATAATGTCAATTGTAGAAATTGAGCCAGAAATATGGGAGAGATTAGTGATTCACCAAGATGTGATGGAATCTTAAATGGAGATGTTTTCATTTCATCTTCTGAACTAAAAAAGGCCTCTACTTCGTCAATCAGAGTAGAAAAAATTGTATCAGTGCTATAGGAAGACAAAGATGTTGATTCTCAATACATCATTTCATCTTTATTACCACAGGAAGAACCTTTGTCATTAATAGGGTCAGATATGGTGGTCTCTTCTTCAGGATGTTCAAATATTGACTCCCCCTCTAACTCTGGGATTTTTTCATCGTCATCTACTATGAAAGTGGAAACAGAAGATATAAAATATAATGAAGAAGAAGAGGAAGATATCATAGATTCTCCTCCAGCATTTGAGGATGGTTTCTCTACCACCATGGATGAGATCAGAGAAATAAATATGGTTAATGAAGAAGATCTACACCCCACACTAATTAGTGTAGCCATGAACTCTGAAGAACAAGAGGTGTATACTTCATTTATAAACCAACATCGAGATATATTTTCTTGGAATTATACATAAATTCTAGATCATAATCCTGATGTAGCCACCCATCATTTGGTTTTTCCAAAATAACATTGTGGATTCAAGAAAGCATTAAGAAGAACACACCTAACTCAAGCCTCTAAAATTGTAGCTAAAGTTTATAAGATTATTAAGGATAAAATTTTCAGGGAAGTTAAATATCCCAAATGGTTGGACAAAACTATACTAATGAAAAATAAGAATTGGAAAATTAGAGTTTCCATTGATTTCATATATCTCAACCGGTATTGTCCTAAAGATGATTTTCCAGTTCCGATTACAAAGATTTTAATTGGTGAAACAGATTGATATGAAGCTCTTTCCTTCATGGATGTCTACTCTGGGTATGATAAGATCAGTATGGCCCCAGAGGATGAATAATCTATATCCTTCTATCCCATCAAGGTGTTTTTTTCTATTGGGTAATGACCTTTGGTTTAAATAATGTAGGCGCAACATATCAACGTGACATTCACCATATCTTCAAACCCATCTTAGGAAGATTTGTTGAATTTTATGTGGATTATTTTGTGGTCAAATCCAGACAACGTTCCAATAACTTGACTGATTTGGAGACTGTATTCCATAAACTTTGGAAACACATTTTAATGATGGACCCCATGAAATGTGCTTTTAGGGTAACCTCAGGAAGGTTCCTTGGGTTCGGTGTATGCCATCGTGGTACCGATGTTGATCCTAAGAAAAAAAATCAATCCTTGGTATGTCATATTCTAAAAATTTGAAATAATTGAGAGGACTATAAGGACACTTTTCATACAATCGGCCCTTTATCAAAAATTTGGTGGGAAAGTGTTTTCCCTTCACCAGATTAATGAAGAAGGGAGTCACCTATCAATTGACTAAAGATTTCCAAGAAGAATTTTATACCCTCAAAAAATATCTCTAGAGTACACCAGTATTAATTCTACCTGTTGAAGGAAGGCTTCTTATTCTTTATGTGACACCTTTACAAAAATCATTGGGTGCCTTCCTTGCTCAAAAGAACAATGCTGAGAATTAAAATAGCCTTTTCTATCTCAGTCAAACTATACTTGACACAGAAAATCGATATTCAAGTATTGAAAAGTGATTCCTAGAATTAATATTTATAGTTCAAAAGATGAGGCACTACCTGCAACATCATGATGTCCAATTGATATCTGGCAATAACCTGCTCAAATTTATCCTCAGTTGTCCTACGCTTATAGGGCATCTGTCATGGTGGGTAGTTATTCTACAACAGTTCGATATCCAGTTTGTACCTCAGAAGGCAATAAAAGTCCATGCTGTTGCTAACATATTGGTTGAGCATCCATCTGTAGAAGATAATTTATTAAATACTGAACATCCTGATGAAGAAGTCTTCTCTATTTATGATAACTACCAAAAATGGGAAATGTACTTTGATGGTGCTTCCAAAAGACTAATAGGGATGAGAATGGAAAATCCTAAACTCAACAAAGTTGGGTTAGGAATTGTCCTTATATTTAAAAATAAGGCTATGTTGCCTTATTAATTCCTGTTGTTGGAAGGTGGTACCAGAGATGAGGCAGAATATCATGACCACATTGAAGGTTTATAATTGTCCCTTCAGGTGATAGTAAATCATTTGAATGTAAAAGGTGATTCAGAATTGTTAATCAAGCAAATCAATGGATAATATTCTATTAGAAAATAAGAGTTAATCCCTTTGTGTGATTATGTTGAAGGGTTAATGGTTGAGTTTCCCTCAGAGCTAACATTGTCTTATTTCCCGCGATCAAAAAATTCCCAAGCTTATGAACTAGACAATGCAGCTAAAGCCTTGGCAGATCCAAATTGGGATGAGACAGTCATTAGCATAGATCATCGTTGTGTAGTCTTACCTTTTGTTCAAACTAGAATAGATGAAATTAATGAAAATTTCCATATTTCTAAGCCATATGGTCATACCACATGATGGAGAACATCCATAATGGAATATCGTCAAAATGGAGTACTTCTACCGAATAGGGTTGAGAAAGAACAGATTTGACGACGAACGACCAATTTTACTATTTATGATAGTCCAGACCACCAAAAGATCATATACAAGTGAGGATTTGATGGAATCATCTTTAGATGTATTGATGATTAAGAGACTATAGCTGTCATGAAATAAGTACATTCAAGAGCTTGTGGTGCCCACCATTCTGGGCACAGACTAAGGCTCAGATACTTTTGGCCTTCAATGACGAAGTATTGCATAGATTTCACTAAGAAATGTCATACATGCCATGGGCATTTCAACTTCATTAATCAACCCCATAGTTTCTAAAAACAAAAAAAATACTTCTGGAAGTTTTCCACAAGGGTAATGGATGTATTAGGGACTTATTTTCCAGCTACAACTAAGTAGTTCAAGTATATCCATAATGCTACTGACATCTTTTCTAAATAGTCTAAGGCAATACCTCACGAATAATTTAGAGCCATAATCATTGTTAGTTTTTTCAAAACTAACATCATCACCAGATTTGGTGTCCCTCATACTATTTTGACAGACAATGGCACCAACTTTTGTTCTGCTAAGGTAAAATAGTTCTATCAGGAACATAATATCAAATCCAACCATTTATCTCGCTATAATGTGGCAACCAATGTACAGAAAGAGGCCTTCAACAAGACCCTATCAAATATGCTCGGGAATATGATGGATATAGATAAGAATTCATGGAATGATAATCTTTTGAATGATTTATTGGATTATTGGACAACTACTCATACTGCCACCCAAGCAACTTCTTATTCATTGGTATATGGAATAGAAGAAGTTTTCCAATTGAAATTAAATTTCCTTCACTTAGAGTTGCAATCTGTGATCAGTTGTCCACATATGAGAGGTCTCAGAAATGGTTAAATGAGATGGAACAATTAGATAAGAAAATATTGCATACATTGCATCATTTAAAAGTCTATCAGAAGAGAATATCGCGATATTTTATCAAGAAAGTTTTCATCTTTTCATTTCATCAAGGAAAATTGGTATTGGTCCTTAGTAATCCAATGATACTAGGGATGAAACCTCCAAATCTTGAGCAAAATTGGGAATTACCTTATTCCATACATAAGGTCTATTCAAATAGAGCTTATGCTTTAATCTCAAGGTATGGAGAGCTTATTACAACTCCAACCAATGAAAGATTCATAAAGAAATACTTTTTGTAGTTGTACATATCGCCCTCACTTCAAGACTTAAAACTAAACTGTACAATGTCCTTGATTCCATACATAAAACTGCACATCCCCCAATTTCCTTGCTACAAGACTAAAAACTACAAAACCCTCATGTCCTCGTTACAAGACTGAAAATTGCACAGTACAATATCCTAGTTTCAAGACATTAAAATACATAACAACCATAAGCATCCATGCTCCAGGATTCCAAAATGTATAGAATCTTCATTCTTCTCTCATGATGTTAAACTGCATGACATCATTTTTCCTTGTTTCATGACATTAAACTATATGACTAACAATTTCTCTCTTTGATGTTAGAAAATTTCATAAGCAAACATCACTGACATCATCGCTACTCCTTAGTAGCACATGAGTCCCTCTCTTTCCATTGCCTGATTCAAATCTGCATAGAGACCTTATTTCAAGAACTACGTATGGATTGATTCTCATTTACAATGCGATATGTAGAGACACCTAAATCTCTCATTTTGGGCCCAACCAAAATCCCAAAATATACTTATTTTATTTTATCCTCATTTATATGAATCAGATTTATATAGACTATTTCCTTATGATATATGATTTAGTCCTTATACCATTTTATGTCTTAAAATTTACCATTCTATTAGAACTTGTCAAAATCCCCCATTCTGCATGTCAAACTCTATTTACACGAGGAATGATTGATTAAAGAAATATGTAAAACTTGATTATAATCTATTTGAGATTCGTATTGACACCTATATCTCTAATCCTGGGCCCGGTCATGATAAAAAACCCCTTTACTCCTTGTATAAGAATCAACCCTGCATAGGGAATGTTTTAAGAACTATGTATGACTTGATTCTTGTCCCAACAAGACACATAGTGACACTTGGGGTTTATCCCTTAATCTAGTAACAATATGTCTTTATTTTTACATTGGTTCATCTTTTTCCTTACCGCATGATGTTAAGCTACCTTGAAATCTAACACCCATATTCTTCACTTGCGTCACCTTTGTGTTATAGAAGAAACCCTTACTTCTCCTTGTTTCTCACACTGAGAAAAGTTTACGTGGGCTTAGTAATTGGGTAAAATTATTATTTATATAATTAAGGTGTCTCAATTTCTTATGGGGTTATTAATTTATTCATTGCGTGACTTAAAACCACACATCATAATATTAATTTAGAGGAAATAAAGAAAGTCTACATTTTACATATGAGTCAGATCTATGTAAAGGATTTCAAACTCATAGACAATATTGGTTCAAATATTACTCATATGAAATTGGGATATCCCCCTTACATATTCCACACTCTCAATATTTATTGTTTCCAGATCTTCATAATCTTTCTTATGGTTTCTGGTGATAGAGTTTCCAATACCTAAGAACTCTTTTTCCTGACTATGCAGCATGTTCCCTTAGGTGGCCTTGCATAAGTTACCTTCATAACAGGTCTATAAGTCAAAAGATGCAACTATTTAGCTTTGCATCATATGCCCTAGATGGAACTGCATAATACAACCCTGATAACAGGTTTTTCAAAAAATGGTAACTTCGTTATTGGTTAGAGTATCTTTGTCCCATTCAAAAATTGATGACAATATACAAGAATATATATTTTAAAATAGTCATTCATGTATACTTGTCCCATTCTATTTCTCCCAATCTAAAATTATTTAGGACCATAGTTTACACATTTCCCTTACCATGTTTTCAATGAAATATGAAATAACCTTGGAACCACATGGCCACATATCACATACTGTTTGCATTTTTGGTCCTAGTAAAATGACCTAAAACTATAGACATCATACCTATTATGTTTGGGACAGACCTTTGAAAAATTCATATTCCTCTGATTCTTTGGACAGTTTGGCTGGAAATATCGTTTCCATATTCAGGTAACTTTCTCCATAAACCAAACTCTAGGTTTTGGAAAATCTGAATCTCTATAAGCTTTCTTCAATTTTTAGCAGTTGAATGTTAGATTTTTGAGATCTCTTTTTCTTGACATTGCAACATGTTCCCTTAGGTGGCATTGTATAATTTACCTACATAATAGTTCTTTGAGTAAAAAGATGCTACTATTTGTCTATACAGCATATGCCCAAGTTGGCCCTGCAATACACAACCCCTATAATGGGTTTGTCAAATAATGGTAACTTCATTCTTGGAAAAAAGACTTCATCTAATTCCTTTAGTTCTTTTTCCATATCATTCATCATATTGATAAATTCCCAAATCATAGTTTACCATTTTACCTTCCATACCTAAATATGATAGTATGTTTCCAAATAAATTATCAGGAAATTGGTAGAGTCTCATACCTTTGGTAAGAGATAAAGACCATAAATTAAATCCACACAATCAATATTAAAAATACCCCTTTTATCAGCGCTAAAAATTTCCTTTAACAGCGCTAGAAAAGCACCGTTAAATCCGGTGAAGATAAAGGAGGGGTCCCCTTTATCAGCGCTATGAAAAGCGCTGATAAAGACCACTTTTATCTGTGCTAAAAAAAGCACTGATAAAAGGTGTCTTGTATCAGTGCTAAAAAAAGCACTGATAAAAGGGTCCTTTATCAGTGCTTTCTTTTTAGTGCTGATAGAGGACCCCTTTTATCAGCGCTTTTTAAAAGCACTGATAAAGGTTAAAAAAATAAAAAAAATTAAAAAAAATTAAAAAAATCCTGCCAATCGGGGGGGGGTATTATATTGCTTGAGCCTTGCTTTTACAGCGCTTTTCTGCCCCCCTCCAACACCCGCACGCACCCCTCCACCCTTTATCAGCGCTATCCCCCACCCTTTTTCAGTGCTTTCCCCCAGATTCACCCATGAACAGGCGTCCCTACTTCCACCCGGATTTGAACCCGAGACCCCCTACACACCTGAAGCCTTTTCCACTCCCCTATATTGATTTCTTATCCTATTAATAATATATCTATCTATTTATATATATATATATATTTAGTTATATTTATTCGTATAATAATATATATTTATATTAATATATATATATAATTATATTAATATAGTAATATATAGTTATATTAATATATATATATATATTTATTTATATTAATATATATATAGTTATAGTAATATATATATTTACAGTGATATTAATATATATATTTATAGTTATATCAATATATATATGTAGTTATATGAATATATATATAGTTAGATTAATATATAGGTATATAAATATTTATATATTGGCATTTTAAATAATATGGATATTAGTTATTATTTAGATAAATCTAATATATTTTATATGTAAATATATTTTATTATTTATATTTATAATTAAATTTTTATGTGTGAATATATAAAAAATATGAATATATTGTTATATATTTGATAATAAATAGCAGTGAATTATAAAAAAAATAAAATTTCAAAGACATAATATCAATATGAATGTAATACCATGGAATAAATTCAGTCCCCACCTAAAAAATCCAATAATACACCCTTAAACGAGGCTGAAAATACACAAAATGTTAAAAAATCAGGGTATCCCGAATAAAAACTCAATTTTGGAGGCCTTCTGGGCCTTTTTTGGCCTAAAAAAAAGTGACCAAGGATTTTCCTTTTACATTAGCGCATAGAGATCGTCACATGCTTCGATTTGATATGTGGTAGACCTCAAACGGACACCCGGATAAAAAATTATGGTCGTTTGAAGTTCGAGTTGTGTTTTCAACATATTTTGGATATTTTTTTATTTTTTTTATTTTTATTCTTCAAATTATTATTAAATGACTATTACACCAAAATAACTAGCAAATTATTAATTAAACATATATTTTTTTAATTTTTTTATAAGCCATTTTCACTAAATATCTTATATATTAAGTGTAACTGTATATTTTTACTTATCTAAATTTTATTTAAAATTATATTTAAAAAATATATATTATATTTATATCTATATAACTATATCTATATATTTAAAAATTAATATATATCTTTTTATTATTTTTTTGGAAGTAGACCCTTTATTAGCGCTTTTAAAAAAAGCACTGATAAAGACCCCCCTTTATCAGTGCTACTAAAAAAAGTGCTGATAAAGGGGTACCCTTTAACAGTGCTAAAAAGTGTTGTTAAAGGGGGTACCTTTATCAGCGCTTTTTCATTAGCGCTGATAAAGGCAGGCACGTGCCTTGGCCAGCTTTGTGGTAGTGAATGTCCTCACTACATGACTTTAAAATGCATAGTACAATGTCCTCACTACATGACTTAAAATATTTTAGTATGATATCAGAAATTCCACTTTCTGATAAATTTTAACCATTACTCATACACAAAATTTATATAGAAATGGTTTTCCTATTCATGAAATATGCTGGTATAAAATATCCCATTCATTCTTTAAATTCATTTCCATGGAAAAACCACCCAATGTGGTCTTGAGTCACCCAAATATTATTTTCCCCTATCTATCAACAACAAAATGTTAATTCCCAAAAGAGCTATTTTTAGCTTGACTATGCAGTACATTCCCTTAGTTTTCCTTGCATAAGTTACCTACATAACATGTCTATCAGTAAAAATATGATTCTATTTGGATATTCAACATATTATCTAGTTGGACCTACATAACAAAACCCCCATAATGGGGTTTTCAAATAATGGAAACTTCATTCTTGGAGGAGACTCCCCTTATATTGATACAGGTTTTAAATTTGGTTACCATAAAAATAAGGGCTCAAGATTCACCTTGTAAATATTTAAAGAATATTAAATCAAGTCATAGCCACCAAGACTTGTTTGGGATCTAATTTCAAATTTTATGGTCAAAGATGTTCGACCTTAAATACTATCCCTTTATAGTCTAACATGCATGACTCTAAACTGCCAACAATAAGAGACATGATACTCACCATATTGAGAACCCACAAATGGAACTCTGAACAAACTTATAGTCCCAGCTCACTAAATGAACATTTTTATTTGATTTAGGTAATATTGAGAAATAAAAAATCAAAAAGATATAAAGTCTATGGGATTTTCCATATAACCCTAGGAAATATCAAACTATGATTACTAGTGCCAAAGGCTTAAGTAAAACAAAATCAGTTAACAAAATTGAAAACACAAATGATTAAATACAAAATATTTTTCATTCATAAAACATTTTCATAGAGGAGAATCCACAAATTGGATTCTCTATCTTGTCAAAAATCAAAAATTATAAAAGGATTTCTAAATAATTCCTCATTTGTTTGACAGCCTCTTGAGCCCTATTAGTTTCCTGTTGAAGCTCATTTATTTTACTAGAATAGCTCTCTTCAGCATGATGAACTGCTTCTCTAGCATATTTAATATCTTTTGCACCATCCTTTTATAATTCTCCTAATGAGCTATGATGTCGGTCAAGTTCCCTTATAATGATATCTAACTCCTATTGAAGACGCAACTGCTGAACAATTTTTTTATTTAATTGTCTGCTTCAGTCCCTTCAACTTTGCAGTATTATTAGACTTATCCTAGGACAATGCTTCTTAGAACTCTTCAATTTTTATGGACAATTTATATTTTATCATGTCTTGTCGAAGATTTCTCTCTTTCTCCCTACTCCGAATAATCTCTTTCCCCGCAATATGAATTTCATGTTATTCGAAACCACTAAATCCCAACGTGATAAACAGTTGTGGAATTATTGAAGGAAATTCCTCAAGGTTAATATGAGATATTATCTTATAGAGTTTTTCCATTCCTTGTGGAATGCAAGACGAAGAGACTTCTGTAGTTCTGGGCCTGATTCAGAATCACTGTCATAAGGAGGATATATTCTGGGACTAATGAACTTAAAGAAGTGACACGTTCTTTTACTTCCTGAACAATAGTTGCTCCACCTTCCAATGTTGTTTGGGATAATGCATAGGCTTTACCTCCAGACCTATCCATTGACGTTGATAGACCTATATGGTAAATCAAGAATTATGTTTATGTTTAGATTCAAGAGATAACAAAAGTTAAAGAAATCACAATATCAATATTTGTTTCCTAATAGTAGGTCAGCATCTTGAGAAGAATCCTCCCTAATATTCTCAGTTTCATCAATTTATTTGAAGTATCTAGATGATGAGTGCTATCTATAATATGCTTAGGATCCTCAGAGTGAATATAAGGGAGATATGATATCTCAGGATACACTCAAGCCAATTTTTTATCAATGGTGGGTCTGACGTTAATCTCAAAACTTCCTTCAAGTATCATTGTGGCAGCAGTTTCCTTAGATGGAACAACATATTTCAAGAAACCATGGTAAGAAGGTTAATTGTAAGAAGATTAATTGGATGAATACTGAGAACTCACATCCAGTTGATTCTATACAAGGAACTCCAAAATCTTCTAAAGAATTTGAAATATTAACATGTTCTAATATTTCTTCAAAATACATTCCAAGGTTCATCATTTCATCTAATGGTATCCTATATCCCTCGTTATTCTCACCGGTCAGAGCACTTGGAATGTTTGATTCTCAACCTTCCTTTGAAAACCTTTGACCCCGAATAGCTTCCTCAACAACAGTTTTTGGGTCAACGTTAGTTGTTTCCAGATGTTCTGGTTCCTGTGATGAAACTAAATGTATCACAAAATGTAAGTTAGTTTTTGTTACATTTGATGCCATATGAAGTATTGTTGATTTACTAGAAGCCTCCTCTCCTCTGATAGAAGAAACATGAGCAGTTATAAGAAGAGGTTTTGGTTTTTTTGGCTTAAATTCCTTCTCAGAAACCATGATATTTGAATGAATTTGTGTCTATTTAGAAGCAACATCTATGGTTCCATGAACCTTATTAGTAGTTTCTTTCAAAGAGGAAGTAGAAGAATCCCCTGCAATCCAAATAAGTTTAAACACTTTTTCATGAATAAGGACTAAAATTCATGATTTTTAGGAAGACTCACCACTGCTAAGGAAGCGCTTAACCATAACTCTATTTCTTTGGTGCTTTTTCTTCTTCACCTTATTTGGAAGGATTTCATCATCATCCCCAAAGACAGGTATTGGAGATCCCAATACCCTCTCTATTTCCTCCTCCATGGCTTGTTGGCCCAGAGATATTTCTCCTGATTCACAGGGTGATCTGGTAGCTCCAAAAGTAGTGACTCCTGGGCTATATTATGGTGAAGGAACTTTAGTTGTCTTTACTTTACCCAACTGTATCTTAAGATGATATTTCTCCTATGTAACAATGTTTTAACTAAATTTTAAGTTGAAAAATGGAAGAGAATGTGAGAGAAATAAAACTTACTTCCTCGGGATCTACAAGGTCACACCACTCTTTGTTTAATAATGGATTAATCCCTTTGGTGGTACCATGATCTATCATTTCCTTCACCTGCTTTTGTTGTAGGAATTGATTCATCAATGGCATATATGAGCATTTCCAGCTCTTGAATGTAGGTCCTTACTTCATTTTCATTATCCTTAAAAAGAATGTCAGAAGAATCCTGTAAATCCCCTACTATTGGAATATGTAGTCCTTCACAAAGATCCATCCACATGGTTTTAGCATCACAGTACAGACATTTCCATGTTTGAACATCCTTTGGTCATATATATTTAGAATGTATGTTAGACGGCTGTGAATAGGATCCTGCAACCTTGGATTTGAGTTTCTTCCCAACACCCATAGTCACAGACGAGGTATTAGAAAATGGAACTCATCACTCTTTAGAATGATGATGACCAGATCACCTCAATACAACATCGATAGGGATTTATGGCGTGGCTCTCTTAATTCTTACAGGAAGGTTATATCTGGAACGAGGTCTCTTCAATGAGTTTGGAGAATCATCACCTCTACCCTATGTTTCTTATGAGTCGGCCTCTGATAATGAATAATTATATTCCAAACAATGGGGTTCCCTCCTCCTACTTCTCTTCACCCCCTCTCGAGGGACGAAATGATTCAATACCCATTTAGGGTAATATGCAATCCAGTTTTCGGCATACTAGGTACTCAATCTTCTTACTACATTAGAAACGGGTAAATTAACTACCACCCCGGTCTTCTTCATAGATGTCAACAACCATAGTTTTAGGGTAACCATTGTGTGTTGCTCTAATCTGATATGCATTGGAAGAGATACAATATTCTATTGTATACATTTGAATTGACACATAAATCTAAAAGGATCATAGGCTTGACATATGATTTCTCTATCAATTCTAGTGGCCAACACTCCATCTCTAAAAGGTAGAATATATTCTCTCAGTTACAAATTGGCCATCCAATCATCAATAAATTTCCTCATAGGTGGATTTACATAAGGAAATAAATGTAATTCCTTATGCATTCTCAATATAGACTTAATGTCGTAATCATTCATGAAAAAGGGTGAAATACCATAAAAATCCTGAACAGATGGTCAGAAAGAACATCCAAAAACCAATACTCCACTTTAACAACTAATGTTCTAAAGTGAGTAGTGATCCATCCCCACAACACTTAGAATGGTCCCTCTATTCTAAAGGGATACTTCCCCTTGAAAATTTTCAGAAAAAACCTATGAATCTTGGCCAAAACAGGAGTAGCCAACCCTACCATCCTTTTCTATGCTAGCATATCCGCAATAACAATGGTTCCTAGCCTCACACCTTCTTTGGAGTCTCGGACTAGTGATAAATACACGCTGAGCCATGTGGCTGAGAAAACTGTCAGACGTTTCTTTGTAGGAATTCTTGGGCTGGCATCATATCCCCAAATATCAAATTCTCCTTTCTCCAATGTTGGCCAACAAGTATCAGGGGTACCTCTCTTCTTTTCCATTGGACAACTTGTCATATGGGTGTAAGTGGGACCCTTTTCCTTTTTATTTACCAAAAATATTTCCATCCATTCCTCTGGATGAATATCCCTCCTGGTGAGATACTTCATGGTTTCCGTGTTCTTGAGTTTGTTAAATATCTTTATTTACTCACGAACCAAATCCGGTGTCTTCTTAGAGTCATTCCATGTCTCTATGGGATGAACAAATTCATCATACATGTCTCCAAATATAGGATCTCCAGAAATCTTGTAAACATACCACAAGATGATTCCTACCTCTCCATGAGTTAAATGGAAGGAATTAGTCTCTAGGCTCCATCAGCTTAGTAACTCCGACATGAAATCATCATTCCTATACACAAATGTTTGTACAACCTAGACAACCTCATAAATCCCGATTCCATTCAAGTAATATGTAAATTATACATAGGTTTTACGAACCCATTATGCCCACATCCACATGGGTTTTACACCTCCTCTTGGGCAGAAGTCCCAACTTTTCATCCATCACTTAGACTGATCTATCTGAGAATCCTGAAAGATGGATGAATAACAGTGTGGTTGCAGCTCGAGTGTGTTTGCCATCAAATCTGGAGAACATGGTCTATGATGAATATAATGAGCTTTCACTACTGTCTCAACATTAGCAAATGACCCCCCAATAGAAACGTTGGATGATTAAAAGTTTTTTATAATCTTGAAACCAAGAATGTGGGACATAGTTCTTTGGATTTGGAACATTAACATCCTAAAAATGGACATAGCTATATAAAGGAAGAGTGGTGCTTCAGGGAAAGTTGAAATGATACTTCTTCAAATATTTTTCTAAGTATAGATGGGTGGTGTCACTAATGTCAAAGTAATCATGACCAATGATATTCATCATATCATAAATCTTCTTGCTGGCAAGCTCATTAGTAGTTCCAATTATTTTGGGAGCCATTTGAACCTATAAAAGATAGAAATAATATTTTAATGTAAGTTCATTTTTTTTGTGTTTTGACAAAAAAAATTGGTAATGGAATTAAGGTGCGCATGTGTAAAATTGGTGCACAAGTATAAGTCAGCGTGCAAGTATGGCACCCCACTTATAGTGCGCAACTCCAAACATAAAAAAGAAGCGTGGTGAAACAGAATAATTTGAGTCAAAGAGGACCTGCTCACTGAGAGCTGAAATTTCAGAAGTCTTGAAGTTTTTCACAGAAGTGAAGTAGTTAAATATAAGTGACACATTTCACCCTGCACGCCATATTCCTGCACACTGTAAACTTGCACGACCATTTTATCAACACGTGTAACACTTGCTGGCCCCAATACTCTTTTCTTTATCCATAATTACATTACCTCAATATAGGATCCTTTTTTCATTTCAGATCCAATTCTGAGGGGGGGGGGATTTTTTTGACACTCCATTCAATCAAAGAGTCTAAAAAATAACAAAGGGAATCCCTTGAGATAGAAAAGGGGAAAATACATGAAGAAAATCATGACTTGCAAAGGCATGAATTTTGGATCACCTTAGTCAGACTAAAAGTGTGTCGGCGCGTAGCCTACTTGGGTGCCCCAAAATGTCATGCAACCGACTTGCGCGCCCAAACTCCTTTCGCCCAAGGCCCAATATTTTCCTATAAATAGACCCTTGGGGTAATCATTTGTCCAAATGAATTTCCTTGAAGCCCAATTACTGCTCTGGTCACCCTAGTACATCGCCCCAGTCTTTCAAAACTTTCAAGGAAGTTCTTCAACACCTTGAGTGGAGGATTTAAGGGAGGATCATTGGAATTAAGTCCTTTTAGTGTTTGAAAACCATAACACTTCCATGACTAAAGCACCCAACCTCCCAAAGTCAGAAATACTTGTGTTCCTCCTATTCCTTTTATGGGAACTCGAGCTCACCACTTCTAGGACAACATGAGAATACTATTGAAGGATCGAGCAAGGTCTCACCCAAGTATTAAAAAATAGGTTGTTTGTCACTTAAGTGAAGATCAGGTTGAACAGGCCTACTTTCATGCCCATACTTGTGCACCCTTACCTAATTGGGTGCCCCTATTTGATTAACATACTCTCTTCAGTCTACAAACCATCAAGACTTCACCAAATCCATTCATGGAAATACTTCTTCTTCCTTGGATCCCTTGTCTGAAATGGATTCTGTTGATACCTCCACCAAAACCTCCTAACTTATCAAACCTTTGGGAAAATAACATCATTGTGTCTTCTATTTGGGTTTGTATTTCCACAGTTATAGGTTTCCCACATTTGTTTTATAAGGGAGTTAGGATACCTAGAATGTCTGTGGGTTTGTATATCCACAATCACATGGAACTTTATCCCGGAAGAAATGTTGGGAAGTTCCCGGTTTGGATGAGGGTTTAGGTTTTAGCCTCTCCCTTCTCAAAGAGTTGACCCAAAAACTCAGGTCTCTAGTAGGGAAGGTACAATTCACACTTGGTTTTCCATGTAAGCATAGGAGAAGTCTCCCTACCCTACTAAGACCAATTTTAGGGAATCCATCCTGGTGTAATCCCCTAACCATCATCACTTATTCCTTACATTGTAACCTTGTCCAATGTTAAGTGAATAGAGGTAAGTCTTGTCGCCTCACCCTCTTACCGGGTCTCCTCAACCTCATCCACCCTCACTGCCATAGGTGCTCCCTCTTCCACCAGCATAGTAGTAAACATTTGAAAGTTTGAGTGCCTTTGTTGAATCTTTGACATCCTCTTGTTTCTCACACTGATCATGACTCACATGGGATTAGAGATTTGTCATGTTCACAAAACTTTCAAAATTGAATGAACTATGAGAACTCTGATTCCCACCATAATTGGGATATGTAGGAATAATTCTCTAGGCCTGAGGTCACTTGACAGCCTTTTTTAAAATCCAACCCTAATTCCCTTAATCTGGGCATCTTACTTAGGAACAAGCCCTAAATTAAACCCCTATGTCATCAAGGCCACCTTTTCAATAAGTAAACCCAAACTCATTTCTCTTAAAGGACTATACTCTCCTATGAGACATATCAAACTACATGGGATTTTATTCCCATCTACATGGGATATGCAGGAAGCCTCCTTGAGGTTCAATCCCAATACCTTAAATCAACCCTGTTCCCCTTGGTCCATATTCCCAACATGGTCTGATCCTACTTGGAAACCCATATCATTTCCATGTTCAATGGGCCATTTTAGTATAAGTCCCACACTATGTTTTGACTAAGAACCTTCTACTTAGATGTCCATACCACATGACATTAATCTGTATGGATAGGTCCTTATCACATGGCCTTAAAAGGAATAATGTGTCCCATTCAGTGGAACTAAACTATAAGGGTTATAATTACTTTCCCAAGGATACATAGGTATCCCACTTTATGGGCACAATCCCAATATTAAACCAAACCTTCATCTCCTTGGATGAAAATTAATTACAGATTGCTCCACTAAGTTGCTTAAAAACTAGAATCATCATAATGATGATTAAAAAAATATTAAAATAGTATATTAGAGGATACTATTGATATAGAACCTCGAATAAATATAGATATCTCCATTAATGAAGAACCTTGAATGCATACTGATGATTCTAATTTTTACACATGTTAATAATTGATTATAAATTCTAATGGAAACTTATGTTATTCTTGGTGAATTAATAACGATTCATGAAAATATCTTAAATTTACAGAGAGTCCTAGAGTAGACAATAATTCCCCCCAAAGGGTTTGATGAGTCTAACCTCCCTTCCTCTCGACCAATGTATGTTCATAAGTATCATAATGTTAAAACATAATGAACAAATACCTTTGGAAAATAGGTCCCCTTTGGATAAAGAAATGTTGGAAGTTTTCAGTCCCATAAATAAATTCAATGGAAACTAGCTAGAAGAAATGGTTCTCAAAACTAGAATATAGATTTCAAGGACCTAAAAAACAATGCTATAACATTCCAAGCTGCATGCACTAAAATTATGTAAGCCCTTAATCCAAATATTGATATTACATGTTCCATCAAGGAGTTTGGGTATTTTAATTAGGAATTTCAAGGATGTAAGTTCTCATCCTTTCACTTTCCATACTTAATTTTTCTTCTTTACTTGACACTTCACATCAAAGTTCAACTTATGCAGCTTTATCTGTAGAAAATGTTGAAAAGGATATTCAGAAGTGGGGAATTCCACTCTATTCCTCTTTTGCTGATGTTGGATAAGTACCTACTGAGGAACCCTCATTGAGAGAAGTTACAGAGCCTTTAATTATGAAAAATAGGAAAACTCGGAAGAATTCCCCTTCTCAGGAAACATCTACTGAAACTGTTGAAGCTGAGAATACTAGGGATGAATCCAATCAAGTGGATGAATTATTATTCGGTAAATGTCATCGGTTGTCTAGATCATTCTATACTTATTCTATTTTTTGAAGGTGATCCTTTGGGGTTGGCTTAGGCATCAGCAGAAGGTGAATCTTATACTATTCTAAGAGAAGCAGAATAAGACAACTCTTTAAGTGATATGTTTCTAGATTACATTTTACCCCATGTTAGTGACTCAGATTCATACTTAGAGATTCAATATGCTCTTGGAATGCCACATAAAAAGACATAGATACAGATATGGGGGATAATTCCTAAGAAACCATTGGATGAGTTGCTATCCCAATTTTCAATACTCCTAGCAATATTCTGCATATTGGGATTTGGTGGATTTAATTATTGACCAATATATGATTAAATGAAATAAACCATTCGCTGACAAGAGTAAGATCATATGCTATGAAAATATTTTAAAAATACTAAACTGTTTATCAATATTGAGAGCTTCCAAGCTGCACTAGATGAGGTAGAGGTATATCATAACAAGAAGTCAATCAAAATCATCCAAAAAATTATATTATCCAAGATGGAGTCATTATTTATTCAAAACCAACTGGATCCTATTCATAAAACCCTATAAATTTATCCATACATTGGGAGAAACCCAATTGGAGGGGATAACCATGATTTCAAATGCTAAGGAAGCACTTCATCATGCCAAGAAGGCTGGAGTTTCTCAGCTATCTCAACTTCAATAGGAAGATGATAGGGCTCATTAATCAGATCAACAAATGAGGAGTCATGTTGAGAGCTTCTTTTAAAACATGATAGAGAGGCTCCATTTAATGGACGTCCCTCTGATTTCATATGAATTAAAGGGATTTATTTTCTCCAATCATATGTATCTTCATTATTGCTAGATACTTTTGTTTTACCTAATACATTGGACCTAGTAATCATTGTTTGATTTTTTGATGGGTTATATAGACAACCCCAAAATCTTGGCATCCATTGATTTTTTTATTGCTTGATATTACCTAATCATAAAAAATGTACATTTAGTGAGCTGAGACTCGACTTTTCTCCAGAGTTCCCTTTGTAGGTTCTTAATCTGGTGACTATCATGTCTCTTGTTATTGGCAATTTAGAGACATATATGTTGGACTATAAAGGGATAGTGTTTAAAGTCGAATGGAATTGACCATAAATTTTGAAATTAAATCCCAAGCAAGGTTCAGTGGATAAGAATTGCTCTAATATTCATTAAATATTTCCAAGGGGAATCTCGAGTCATGATTTTTTTATGGTCCCCAAATCTAAAACATGTATAAACATATATAAATTCTCTTCCAATAATGAAGTTACCATTATTTAGAAAAACTGTTATAAGGTTTGTATTATGCAGGGCTGACTAAGGAATATGTTTCATAACCAAATAACAGAATATTTTAACTGATAGCCCTTTTATGTAGGAAAATTTTGTGCAAGGCCACCTAAGGGCACATACTACATAGTCAAGTAAAAGAAATATTAGGAATTTAACATTTTACTATTAATAGACAAGGGAAAATAATATTTGGGTGACTCAAGACCACAATTTGTGGTTTTTCCAAGGAAAGGGATTTTAGGAATACATGGTTATCTATACCTACTTATGTCATGAATAGGAAAACCACTTCTATACAAATTTGGTGTATGAGGAATGGTTAAAATTCATTAGAGAGGGGAATTTATGATATCAGGCTATGCAGTTTTATGTCATGTAGTGAGGATATTGTAAAATATAGTTTGAAGTCATGTAGTGGGAACCTTGTACCATTTAGTTTTAATTCTTGTAGTGAGAACATTTTGTATCTTTAATTTAATGTCTTTGTGTTTGACCATAGTTATGAGATTCTCTTAATTTTTGGTTATTTGTTTGAAAACATACTACCATATTCAGGCATGGAAAGGAAAATTGTAAACTGTGATTTGGGAATTTCTCGATCTGAAGAATGATATGGGAAAATGGCTACAAGTATTAGAGGATATATTTTCCAAGAACAATGTTTCCATTATTTGATTAACCCATTATGGGGATGTATTATGAAGGGGAAACTAGATATATGCTTCATAGACAAATAGTGGCATCTTTTGACTAACATTACTGTTATGTATGCAAATTTTATACAAGGACACCTAATGGCATGTACTGCATAGTTAGTAAAAAGAGCCTTCAGAATATTGACATTCTATTGCTAAAAGATGAAGAAAGTTTATGGAGGTTGGGATTTTCCAAATCACAGAGTTTGGATTATGAATAAAGGTACCTGAATATGGAGAGAGTATTTCCAATCAGGATTTCCAAAGAATGGGAGAAATAGGATTTCTATAAAGTTCTGACCCAAACATAGGAAGTATGGTGTTTGTAGTTTTAGTTCATACAACTAGGTCCAGAAATGGAAATAGTATATGATATGTGGTCAAGTGATCCAAGGTTATTTAATATTTATTTGAATACATGGATATTGATATGTGTAAACCATGGTATTTAAGACATTCATATCAAGAGAAAGATAATGGGACAAATATACATGAATGACTATTTTAAAATACAGATTCTTCTATATTTTCATCAATGCTTGAAGGTGACAAAGACACTATAACTAATAACAAAATTACCATCATTTGAAAACCCATAATGGGGGCTGTATTATGCAGGGCCAATTAGGGATTACACTGCATGGCTAAATAGTGTCATCTTTTGACATACAAGCCTGTTATGTAGTCATCATATGCATGGCCACGTAAGGACACATACTCCATATTTAGGCAGAAGAGTTCTCATATATTAGATACTCTGTCACCAAAAACCGTAAGAAAGATTATTATGATATGAAAATATTCAAGATTAAGAGTGAAATATGGAAGGTGGTTATGCTCAATTCACATGAGAAATATTTGGATCAATACTGTCCATGAGTTTTAAGTTCATTACATAAATATGACTCATATGTAAAAAAATACATTATTTTTTTCCTTTGAATTAATATTATGCTATGCAGTTTAGAGTCATGTAGTGAGGACATTGTACTATGCAGTTTTATGTCATGAAGTTAAGACATTGTACTATGCAGTTTTAAGTAATGCAGTGAGGACATTGATAACCCAATAAGAAACTGAGACACCTTATTTATACAGAGAATCCTTTTACCCAAATCCTAAGCCCACATGAGCTATCCTTAGTGTGAGAAACAAGGACCAGTAAATGATTATTCTATAACAAAAGGGTGATACAAGTGACGAATTTGGGTATTATGATTAAGTGATGTCTAAGACAGGTTATAGGATCTAGGGTCACTACGTATATTTTAGGAGAAAGAATCAAGACACATGTAGTTCTTGGATTTCTGTGCAGTTTAATGTGATGCGGTAAGGAAGAAGATGAACTGATGTGAAAAGAAAGACATATCATAGCTGGACTATGGGAGAAAACCCATGTGTCACTATGTGTCTTTCTGGGGGAAATAATCAAGTCATATGTAGTACTTTAAACATTCCCTATACGGGTTTTGATTCTTACATAAGGAATAAAGGTGGTTATATCATTGTTGGTCCCAAGATTGAATATTTGGGTGTCTCTACGTATCTCATATTGATGAGAATCAAGCCATACGTAGTTCATGAAACATTCATTTCCCACAAAAATTGAGTTTGGCATGGGATATGGGGGGTTTTAACACATTCTAGAAGAATGATTAAATTTAAGACAAATATGATATGAAAATAAAACCATATTTCATAAAATAACACTATGTATAGATCTAGTTCATATACAGGAGAAGAAAAGGGAAATAAAAATTTTGTGGTTGCTATTGGGCCCAATATTGGAGATCCATGCATCTCTATGTGTCTCATATAGATGAGAATCAAGCCACAAGTAGTTCTTGAAATGAGGTCCCTATGTAGATCTGATTCAGACATCGGGAATAAAGGGAATCATGTGCCACTAATAAGAAACAATGATGTTAATGATGCTTGCATATAGAAGCTCTTAATGTCATGTTTATAAGATGTTATCCGTATAGTTTAATGTCATGCAATGAAGAAAAATGACGTCATTCAGTTTAACATCGTGCGACAAGGACAAAGATGGTACACATTTTATCTTCATGAAGCATGGACACTTATGGTTGTTATGTAGTTTAACATCTTGCGACTAGGACCTTGTGTTATGAAGTTTAGTGTCATTCCATGAGGACATTGCACTATGTAGTTTTAAGTCTTGCAGTGAGGAAAATTTGTGCAATTACACAAATTATTTATTCAAGAATCTCGCATTGGGTGGAGTTGTAATAATCTCTCCATCCATTGATATTAAGGAATAATCTCCATTTTAGTAGACTTTATGTATGGAATAAGGTCCTTATCACTCTAGCTCAATATTTGGTGGTTTCTTTCATGGTATCATTGGAGTCCTCAGGACCAATACTAATTCTCCTTGAATAAATGAATGGTGATGAACTTTTATGTTAAAGTATTTCACTATTCTATTCTGATAGAGTTGTAAATGATGCAATGTATGAAATATTTTTTCATTTAATCATTCCATCTCATCAAACCATTTATGAGACTTCTTATTTGTAGAAAACTTATCACATATTACAAATCTGAGTAAAGGAAATTGAATTTACAAAGGAAAAACTACTTCTGTTCTGTACCCCAATGAATAAGGGGTTTCCTAGGTGGTAGTACAGGTAGTAGTCTAATAAGCCCACAAAGCATGCAAAATATTATCAGAGCAATATTTCTTATCATTATCCACCATCTTCTCGAGTATATTTGATAGGTTCTTATTGAAAGGCTCTATCTATCTATTGGTCGTTGTATGATAGCAAGATGAATGGTTGGATTTGATATTGTACTCATGATATAACTTCTTTACCTCAACAGAACAAAAAAAGGTGCTATTGTCTGTTAATATATTATAAGGGACAACAAATCTGGGGATGATGGTAGTTTTAACAAAACTGAAAATGCTTTTGGATCTGATTTCATTGATAGGAATTGCCTCATCCCATTTAGATAATAATTCAGTAGTAGTAAGAATATACTTGAACTGCTTGGCCGTATCTAGAGGATAAAGCCCTACTACATCCATTCCCCTTGTGGAAAATGGCCAGGAGTATTTAGATGTATGTTGAAACTCTAGGGGATGATGAATAAAGTTTGAATTAACTTGGTAGGTATTACATTTCTTAGTAACATTTGTGCAATACTGCGTCATTGAAGGCCAAAAGTATCCAATCCTTGAGATTTGATCAGAAAGCCTATTCCAAAACTGTTGAGCACCACAAGACCCTAAATGTACTTCTTTCATGACAGTTACAGTTTCTTCTACATCAATACACCTAATCAGAGCCTCATTTATATAGTATTTTCTGTGGATTTAGACTATCATAATGTGTAAAATTGGACACTCGTCATCGGATCTGTTATTTTTCATCCCTATCTAGTGGAAGAACTTTATTTTGAAGGTATTCCATGATGAGTGTTCTCCATCCCATGTTAGGACCATATGGTTTAGAAATAAGGCTAATTTCAAAAATTTCCCCCATTATAGTTTTATTGAAAGGTTATACCACATGAGGATGGGCTCTACTGATGACTACCTCATCCCGGTTTGGATCTGCCAAGGCTCTACTTGCATTAGCCAATGCATCTGAATGGGAATTTTGTGATTGAAAGAGATAAGAAAATTTCGTATCTGAGGTAAATTCATCCATTAACCCTATGACATAATCACAAAAAGGGATTAATTATTATTTTCTGATGGAATGATCACCATTTATTTATTTGATTACCAAATCTGAATCACCTTTTACATTCAGGTGATTCACTTGTACCTGAAGTTCCAATTCCAAGAATGCGATGAGAGCATCATATTCTGCTTCATTGTTGGTTCTTCCTTCCGACAACAAGAATGAATATGGAAATACTACCTTTTCTAGAGAGATAAATACAATTCCTAAACCAACTTTTTTGAGTTTAGGGTTTTCCATTCTCTTCACTATTGGTCTTCTGGAGGCAACATCAATGTACATTTCCCATGATTGGGAATTATCTTAAATAGAGAAGACCTATTCATCTGGAAGATCAGTATTCAATGATGTATCTTCTAAATATGGATGTTCAACAAGGAAGTAATCCAGAGTTTGGCCTTTTATTGCCTTCTGATGCATAAAATGGATATCAAACTAATGCAACATAACTTCCCACCATTCCAGATGACCTATAAGCATAGGACGACTATGGATAATTTTGCGTGGGTTATTGAAATACACCAATTGGAACTCATGATGTTGCAAGTAGTGATTCAATTTATGAAATGTAAAGATTAATTCCATGTATCAATTTTAAATACTTGAATATAGATTTTCTACATCAAGAATATTTTGACTGAGATAGTAAAGGTTGTTTTCATTCCCAGCATTATTCTTCTGGGCAAGGAAGGAACCCAATGATCTCTCTAAAGCTGTCACATAGAGAGTATGTGGTCTTCCTTCAATAGGTGGAATTAATATCGTTGGACTCAAGAGATATTTCTTGAGGGCATAAAATTCTTCTTGGAAGTCTTCATTCCCTTGATAGGTGACTCCCTTATTCATTAATCTGCTGCAGGTCAACCACTTGCCTTCCAATTATGGGATAAAGCGTCGAATATAGTCCAAGTGTCCTTGTAGTCCTCTTAATTCTTTCAGGTTTCTATGAGGTGAAATTCCAAGGATTGATTTTGTTTTCTCAGGATCAACTTCAATGCCATGATGGCATACAATGAAGCTAGGGAATGTTCATGAGGTTACCCCAAAAGCACATTTCAAGGGGTTCATCTTCAAATTGTATTGTCGATGTTTATTGAATATGGTCTCTTGATCAGCCAAGTTATCAGAATATTGTCTTGATTTAAACACCAAATCATCCACATAACATTAGAAAATTTTTCCTAAGAAGTGTTTGAAGATATGGTGTATGGAACATTGATATGTTTCACCTACATTCATTAAGCCAAAGGGAATCGCCTGATAAAAAAAACACACCTTGAGGGGCCCTAAAGGCTACATATTCTTCATCCTCTAGGTCCATGCATATTTTATTATACCCAGATTATCCATCCATAAAGTAAAGTGCTTCATTTCCATATATTCCATCAATTAAATGCTCTATGATCAGAACTAGAATGTCAACTTTAGGACAATGCCGTATAAGATCATTGAAATCATTGCAAACTCTGATTTTCCGATTTTTTTCACTGGGACAATGTTGTCTATCCATTTAGGATATTTAAACTCCTTGAAAAAGTTATCCTTTATAATATTATCAACTTCAGCTTCAATTTTAGAGGCATGAGTCGGGTTTGTTCTTCTGGATGCCTGCTTGAATCCTCAATGTTCTTTTGGAAAACCCAAATAATGAGTGGAAACATCAGGATTAAGTCCTGGAATTTCTGTATATCTCCATGAAAATATATATCGATGTTTCTTTATAAATGAAGTGTACGTATCTTGATCTTAAGAATTCATGGCTCCACTAATTAGAGTGGGGCGTGGATTTTTTTTGTAACCAGATTTATTTCTCTGAGCTCATCCACAGTGGTAGAGAAACCTTCCTCAAATGTTGGAGGAGAAACCTTGAGATCTTCCTCTTCTTCTTCATTACGTGTTACTTATTCTATTTCTACTTGCATAGTAAATAACAAAGAAAAAAAAATTTAAAGATGGGGAAGGAATTAGTATTTGAACACCTTGAAGAAGAGGCCACTATTTCTGACCCTAATGATGATGAAGGGTATTACTTTGGTAAGAAAGAGGAGATGATGGATTGGGAATCAAAATACTTATCCTCCTCTAGAATTTCTACAACTTCTTCTATTCCGATTGACAAAGTAGAGTCTTGCTATATTTTGGCAGATGAAATTATGACATCTCCATTTAAGTTTCCATCACTGATCGTTGAATCAACAATTTCTCCCATGATTTCAAGACCATTTTCTCTAATTAACATTATAGAAATCATTGTATAATTTCTTGGATTTTGTTTTACCCTTTCAATTTGATTGATTGGTAACACATAATCTATACTCAAATGTATGAATGGGTTTTATGGGATCTTTTCTAAGACATTCAGAGCATTGATTATCATTACCTCCTTTTCTATGGACTTCATTCCCTTCATGTGATAAAATTATTCCTCCATGTATTGTGATTCACTTGTTTTGAATGGAGAGTTGTTAGAATAAAATGTTACGATTTTACCATTGAAATAATATTTTAGGCATTGGTTGTATGACGAAGGTATGGATACATGTTGATGTAGCCAAGTCCTTCCAAGAAGAATTTTGAAGGCTGTGTCCTGACGAATAACCATGAAATCTAAATTAGACACATGATCCCCAAACTTAGTTATGGGTGTAATCTTTCCAAGAGGTTCTTTCTCATTCTTGTCATATCCTTGCAACATTAAAGTATGAGATAAGTCAGATTCAGTGAGGCCCAATCGACAAAGTGTATGAATTGGACTGAGGTTGAATCATGCCCCATTATCAATGAAGGATCATCATATGTCTATTTCATTGACCATTCCAGATAGATACAATGGCCTAATATGTCCATTAACTACATCATGTTCATATTCATCCATAGATAATATAATTGCATGACACTCTACATGATCATTCTCAATATGGTAGACCTCAGCATCAGCAACTGTAGTTTCAAACTCTTGAGGACTTGAAAAAGTCTAAATAACTGCTTCTCAAAGGTCTCTTGATAGATTCAAGGCATCCAAAATAATCAACTTGGATGATACTTGGGATAAATGTTTCAAGAAATCATTCTTTTGGTCCAAGGGTCTGCGTTTCCTGTCATGGAGATGTGGGTTTTTAGGTTCCTTGGATGTTCATGCTTCTGATATAGATATTCCCTATATCGGAGTATAAATAGGAAATACTTCTGGTTTTGGTAGATTAGACTGAATATTTCTATCAACATGTTGAGAGTAAGATGGTGTAACCTCTAATTGGTCGTCCAAATTAAACATGTCTACACCGAATCTGTCATGCATGGAAGAATCTCCTTGTTCTTGTTGAGCCTACTGAAGGGCTCTCTAATGAGTTTCTCCCGCATATATGGTCAGAGAAGAGGTAGAATTAAAATAGTGGATTCTAGAATACCCATGTCTTTCCCTGTATCCTTGACCTCAGCCTCTTCCTCTAGTTCCCCAGTTAGGTACAGGTAACTCAAGCTCATTATAATCAGAATCATCATTGACATTGGGATCCATTAAGTGGATAACATTGACATAACCAAATATCAATTCTTCATCAGATGATAATTCTAGTTGAGAGGTCAGTTCTGATTGTTCCATTTGGTGGGGGCGGTTCCCGTGCTTTTGAAATAGATGGCATGAAATATTCTAGAGTCAAGGAAAACATTGGCCATGACATGAGATCGTCTTCTTCTAACTCCACTTTATCATTCTGATCATGTCACTTCTTTGATGATTGACCTTTTGACAAAGGTGGTTTTTCTATGGAGGAGGTAGCATAAGAAACAATAGGTTGATTCAACTGTGTTCATAAAGTGGAATGAGTTCGGTTGATTGTTTTCCTGATCATCGAATCATCATTTTTCTAAATTTTTTTACCTTTTACTTCTTTCCATTCCCCTTCTTTATCTGGATCAATAGTAGTAACACATGCTACTTATGCTAACAAACATTTTAGTTTCACTTGTCCAGAGACTACCATTTTTTCCATGAGATCCTTGAAAACAGAACACTCCAGAATGGGATGCACCAAAATATAGGGAAAGGGACAATAATTTGGAAAATCATCATCTCCTTCATTGATTGGTTTCTTTGGCCTTAGCACCTAAACCAAATTATTTTCCTGAGATGAGATGAAGTAATTGAGAACCTACTAATTCTGAAAAGAATAAATATTGTTCTTTAACTCCTCAAACTATTTTCTCCTTTGATCTCTTTGATCATCTTGACGAGGCAGTCATTACTACTGACGCTCGGGAGGCAGAGCCCTTAGGTATGATGAAGTGTTTGAAGTGGAATCAGGTATAGGTGCATGCTTAAGTGTAACTGTAGCAGCCTCTTCTTTCCCTATTCTCCTTCCCCGAGCTGATTGAATTACAAGAGTTTTAGCTTTAGTTTTCATAATGGAATCTTCTATCTATTGAACAACTGAAGAAAGGTCTATAAATCCTTCTGTGTATTTCACAAGGATAAATGGCCTATGTAACTCATCACATAGATTTTCCACAAAAATTGGCAGCAACTCTTCCTAAGGGAGTGCCAAATATAATAAATACATTAATCATTTCCATCGAGTAATGAAATATGAAACTCTTTAATTATACCTTTGTATTCAAATTTTAAGATACAAAACTTTTTTCTTGGGTGGTGCTGAGCTGAATTGAAGAATGAATTTTTGATGAATATCTTACCATCCATTAATTGATCAAGATAGAAAACTTGTATTCCAAACAAAAGGTGGTCCTTGTAATGACTACACAAAACACCTAATATTTACTACTTCTTATTATTGAGGAGTTCACATCCTAGGATCACAGTGATAAATGAAATGTTTTAAGTGTCATTCTAGATCTCTCGAACCATTGAAGATTGGGAATGAAATATTCACAATATTTGGTGGGGGAGGGATCAGATCCACCCATTCAGGGTAAGCTTTATTTTCCGGATAAACTGGTGCATATCATTTTTCCACGACATCTAATTGAGTTGTTAATTCAATAATTTTGTTCATAAGCACTTGGGGAAAATCTGGATGAGCTGGGACATGTATAGGTACAACATCTAGAGATTGAACTGGTGAAATGACTGACAAAACCAATGGTGGTGGTGCTGGTATTTTCCTTGGATAACCCACTGGAATTGGCATATAAAGATGTATTTTATCCAATCCTGGTTGTGTACCATATAGAGGGAATTCATTATCTGCATCTATAGTTACCACAAATCCTCTTTCCCGAGGGGCTACTACATGATTTTTAAGTTGAGGATCTTCCTGAGGACTATGTCTAACATAAATGTAACTTTGAAGTAATTAGGTATTGAGTATTTTCAACTCTTTCATCTCCTCTTCTTGCTGTGAAAATTTCACTTCATGTGAAAGAGATTGACCTTCTCTAGTGGAAAAGTGAGATGCAATATGACATTTACCTTTCCCTTTGTTAGATTAATTTCCAATGGGTGGGCTTTTGTTATTTAAAGGCATACATAGATTATGGGTAAGCCTTTGATTTCAGATACACACACCTTCTTCATTTTCATCAGTGTGTACCGTATTATGGATACGAATTTCATCTTCTAATTCCCCAAATCTAGAATCATTTTCTGGAGGATATTCTATAATGGTGTTAATAAAATTCACTGATGCATAATGCATTGATGTCATTCTGTTAGTATCTTTGTAAGATCATCTCCTTCTATATTTTCTATGAGACTCTTCTCTCCTATATGATGAATTCTCAGGATCTGTTTAGAAGATAGTAACCTTAAGGGGATCCTTAGATAGTTTTTTTGTGTGGTCTCTTTGTGGATTTTCCCCTAATTAGGGGAAAACTGACTTCTGTTGAGGAGTTTTTTTTAGATTTGAAAAATCCCTTAGCCCTGCAGGCTGGGGATGTTCCTATTCATCTTCTTCAAACCTTTGAACTTTGTTTATTGAATTCCAAGGTTTAATTAAATAAGCCTCCAACCCTGCAAGAGGGGGTGTCTCTTGAACTACTATGTATTAGAATCATGTAGCTTATCTTTTGATTTTGTGAATTTTGGTTCTAATAGTAGTAGGGTGCATTATCCGACAACCACTCAAATCACCTGTTTCGGAATATCATTGTTCTATTTTAGAAATTTGTGTTATTTGATGGCTGATATCCTCTAAGAGAGGGGCTTGATAAAGATTCTCAAATTCATTATGTAAATGTAAGTCAAAAAATTGTTTTCTTTGGTCCTATCTTTGATGAGAGCTAATTAAGGCATGTTCTTGAGCGTACATTTGATTACATAAAAAATATGTGGACTATAGCTGGATGTAGAAAATATAATCGCATGATACCACTTTGGGATAACTTTGCTGATTCTAGAGTGGAGTGAAATGTAAAGATCCCTATGCACCCCATCCTATGATATGAACACTAGACGGGGAATCATGAATTAACTTATGTAGCCTCTTTAGAGCATTGAGGCATGCACACTGAAGAGTTCTCTACTACTTTTCAAGATTTGGATGTTGGGAAACTGAGAGATATTCTGAGTCAATTTGGTGTCACAACCCATCAATTACCTTTACATGTTTTTGATATTCATCATATGGTAATACTTTGGTTTTCAAATATAGGAGAGTCTTCCCTAAGTTGAGGCAGATATCCTGAATGCAATCTTCTGCCATCAATTCCAGAATGTTGTATTGAGAATTTTCCAAAGTACATAACATGACTGATACTTCTCCTTTAGCCAATTTTTTCCTCATGTTTAACATATATTAATCATCTTTAACTAGTGGTTTATCCACCTAGTCTGACAAAAGTGGGAACTTCATGATTGTTTTATTAAAAACAATGGAATGAGTCGCTTTTTCATCTTTTGTATTAGAAGAAAAATGACGCATGAGTGGTTATGAGAATAACCATTCCCTTAATATGTATTCTGGTTGAGAAAGTGTTTCACATGTTAACGATAAGGCATCAGAAATTACTGGCCTTGTTTAGGAATGTTCCTCAAGATAAGAGGGCATTCACATTAAAAAATTTTCAATTATAGAATTATTTTGAAAATGTAAAAAAACTACTACGAAGAGAACTTTAATTTTGAATGACATGATGGGGAGGACCACCATAGTGGATTACATAAAGGGATAAATCCTCTTTATCTTTGGTCTTATGGCCACATGGAGGGTTGTCGTGGATCTCATCTAGAGATAAGCTCTCTGGATTGACCGAATATTCATGAAGCAAGCCATCATGATGAAGTTTCTAATGGGGAACATATGAATTACTGCTACCACTCCCATAATTTGGTAATGAGAGGGTATGATCTTGAGAAATAATAGATAAATGTATGAGGGATTCAAGAACTCCAACATTAAGAAGAGTCAGATTGTAACTTGACTCTTTATTTTCAAACTATGTTTGGAAAGTCTTCTTTTTGGATGTTCTGTTACACTTAGTTGGGGCCACTTGCTGGGAGAAGTGGTTATCATGGGCATGTGTATGTTCCTACCTTGGAGAGGTCACCAGAGTGGACTTATTACCTCCAATTAGAACATGTGTATGTTCCCGATCATGTTATCTGTATGATATGGGGGAGTATGCCACATGACCCTCCTGGAGTGGAACATAGGTGTGTATCTGCTCCGGGATGGCATACTGATGTGTCATCCTAGGTATGGGGATAGATTTATGTGTCTGTTATCCTAGTACTTCTGATTTGTTTGTTATAATATCCTAGCATGATTCTAGAATATGGGAAGGGATTTGTGTCTACCCTTTCACCATTGATAAGATGTGTTTGGTGACTGTTTCGCACGGAATCCGGGGATGACCTCCTGGATGGGAGATTCAAACGTTCCGATCGGTTTATAAGGGGATTATTCGTAGAACCGGAAACATCCAATGATTCCACATCCATTTGGACCTACTTTCCAAAGGTAGGCGCTCATTAGTTTGTGGACTAATGAGGCTTAGGAATTTTCATTGGTCGAGAGGATGGGAGGTCGGACTCATCACACCTTTTTGAGGGGAATTATTGTCTACTCCGGGACTCTCTTTATAGATTTAAGTTATGTTCGTGAATCCTTATTACATTACCAAGTATAAAATGAGATTTCCTTTAGTTTTAACAATCGATGATTAAATATGCAAGAAATTTAGAGAATCTTTTTTATGTATTCGAGGTTCTTCATCAATAGAGAATCATCTATATCTTTTTAGAGATTCTTGGTCAATGGTATCCTTCAAAACATTTATATAAAAGTCTCTTGGTCATTATGATGACCAGGCTGGTTTTAAAGCCACTCAGTGGGGCACTTGAAGTTTATCGTCATTCAGAAGGACATGGATTATTTCAAAGTTGGGATCGAACCCAAAATGGGCTACCTACGTATCCTTTGTTTTGGAAAAGGAATCAGAACCCACGTATTTCGAGTAATGGAGTATGATGTTTATGATTGATGGCTCAAAGAAGAATGTCATAATTACTTTTACACTCTAAGCTCACGTGAGTCATGCTCGGTGTGAGAAACAAGAGGTATTGGTAAAAATTAGACAATTGTGCCATGAAAGATGCAATCATAAGAATTTGTTTGAGGCTTATGTATGTATGATTGCCCAGATAAATGAAGGTTTAGGATTTACTTTTGGGGAGAAAATCCAGGAACAGGGTCCATAATGGTATATGTGCTTTATGGAGATTTGAATACTCTAACTTGGGACTTATTCCTGATAAGGAAACCTAAATTAGGAGAGGATTGATAATTGGGTTTTACTCCTGAGAAAGAATCCCATATCAAACGTAATTTAGGACTGGTTAAGAGAAATTAAGGGATTTGGGGTTCACTCCTGAAGAGGATTCCCAAGGTTATGACTGGGACTTTCTCCTAAAAAGGAGGCCCAGGTTAGGGGACTTGGGGATTACTCTTGAAAAGGAAGCCCAAGATTATAATTGAGTCTTATTCCTGAAAAGGAGACCCAAGTTAGGGATTAAGGTTTGGGGCTTATTCCTAAAAAGGATGCCCATATTTGAGATTGGGGCTTACTCCTGAGGAGGATGCCCAAGTTTGGGAACTTTAAGAATTTGGGGCTTACTCCTAAAGAAGGATGCCCAAGTTTATAACTGGGGATTATTCCTAAAAAAGGAGACCCAAGTTAAGGATTCTCTCATCTTAAAGGATGAGGTTGAATGAATGAACTCTCCATATTTAGTGACATAAGGATATTTAAATCACTAGGTTTTGAGAGATATTCCACAGAATTCCTTTCAGATAAGGAAGTCGAATCAAGAAATCATGCCATAAATGGTTTTGAAGAGTGTCTTGAAGAATGAATCTTGAAAAGAAAAGGTGTAATGGCTTAAGAGGGGTAAAATGGGCAAGATGGGCACCCAAAAAGGTAGGGGCGCGCAAGTCTTGGAAGGCGCGCAAGTCTTCCGTGGGCGCGCAAGTATTGGTCGCGCAGGTATACCTGCGCGACACATGGTGTACTTGCGCGATTTTTAACCAGCATTGAAATACTTGAGCGACTCTTTATTAATCACTTTAGAATCCTCTTGAGGTTCTTCCAGAAAAGGGACACGCAAGTTATATTGAAGGAAATAAGTCGGCGCACAAGTGTTGATAAGTTTCAACACTTAGGCCTTCCTTCTTCTCTTTAGATCTTCCGTTCTAGGTAAGAAATTACCTTAGAAGTGTTCCGGAAGCTTTGAGAAGAGACTTGGGCGTCGGGAGATTCAATCCGAGTTTCTGGAAAAAGATCCTTTCGAATGGGGGGCCCACAGGGTCTATTTATAGGCAGGATAAGACCTCGGGCGGTTATCACTTAGGTCGTGCAAGTCACTTGCACGACCATAAGGCGTCGCGCAAGTAGACTTGCACGACCACTAGGCGGCGCGCAAGTATACTTGTGCGACCATAAGGGAACTTGTCAAGACAGAGACTTACTCCTAAGGAGGAGGCCCAGGTTGAGGGAATTGAAAGTCTTTTGGAGACTTGGGACTTACTCCTGAAAAGGAGGCCCAGGTCATTTAGGACTGGGGCTTACTCCTAAAAAGGAGGCCCAGGTCATTTAAGGATTTGATAATTGAGGACTGGGGCTTACTCCTGAAAAGGAGGCCCAGGTTAAGAGAATTATATAATTAGGGCTTACTCCTGAGGAGGAGGCCTAAAACTTGATAATTGAAGACTGGGGCTTACTCTTGAAAAGGAGGCCCCGGTTAATGGAATTTTGGATTAGGGCTTACTCTTGGAGAGGAGGCCTAAATTAATGATTCTCTCATCCTTTGAATGATGAGGTTGAATGAAATCTTTCACAGAATTCCTTTCAGATAAGGAATTCAATCAAGAAAACATGCCAAAGATGGCTTTGAAGAGTGTCTTGAAGACTGGATCTTGAAAAGGAGAGGTGGAATGGTATAAAAGAGATTAATTGGACAAGGAGGGCACCCAAAACCATAAGGGCGCGCAAGTCCTTTAGCGGCACACAAGTACTTTAGTGGCGCGCAAGTCCCTTAAGGCTACGACCTCTTCCTTGCAAACTTAAGGCTACGAACTCTTCTTAAATTGCACACACACAATGAGTGTAGTATTCACTTGGTGCACACACAAGCCGTGGGTATGTTCTTCATTTGGTGCACAAGTGAGCTTGGGCCTCGGCATTTTACTTCTTCTTGCATACAATTCTTTTACTTTTTGAACACAAGTGATCTTGGCCTCTTCCACTTGCTTAGCACACACAAACTCAAAGTGTGCTCTTCACTTTTCACCCACACAAGATATGGCCTCGGGTTCTCCTTCAAAGTGTGCACTCCTTATGCACACAAAAGGGCATACGACCTTCATTTATTCTTGTAGACACAAGGGCCTCTCGGCCTTCACCCTTTGCACACCTACTGCCCATAGGATGTTCTTTGTGCAAGGGCCGCGTGTTTCTCAGGCCTCAAAGGGTGCAAGATGGCCTGCTTCCGCACAAGCCAAATGCTTGAGTCACGGATCGTGCAACCCACAAGGGCGCAAGGGCGGACAAAATGCTTAGTGCAAGGGGCAGCCGCGCAAATGGTGTGCCCAAGGTATGCTTGAGTGCAAGCCTCGACCTCACTGCCTTAGCCGCGTAAGTCATAATAGACAAGGAGGCGTGCAAGTGGAAGCTCCTCGGGCCGCACAGGGTGCTACCAGCCGTTGCCGCGCAAGGGTGCAAGGCACCTCGGCCACGGGGCGTGCAAGGTGCTACCGTGCAGGGATCACGGTGCACAGAGGGGGCGCGCAAGGGGTGCGGCCTTCTTCTCCCTGTCGCGCAAGTGGTAGCGCGCAAGGGATCCCTTCGAAGCCTCAGATGGCTCCGGGACAAACAGTCGCGCAAGTGTGCGCGGTGGTTTTTTTTCTTCGCGAGGCTCGGGAGCACCCACGGGACTTCGGTTCTTCAACAGAACTTCATCCCCCTTCTCTATTGCCATGGCCTCTCTTTTTATAGGCAAGGGAGAAGCGGTTGTGAGAGAAAAATACTTCAACCGCCGAGATATTCAGATCTGAACTATTTTATCCAAATTTTGAAATATCCTCTGTTAAACACGGGTTCCTTTTATTATTTTCCTCCTTCACGTACATGCGACTTAGAACGCATGCACGGCCTTCCTTTGGTTCAAACCATGCAAAACGCGAACCTTCATGGCCTCGGCACTTCGTTTGCCTCGGCCAACCTCGAAATCATCCAAACATTGCATGCAAACCCATATTTATGCACGGATGAATTCCTTAGGTCCAGACGAACCGGATGGAGGTCTTAGTTTGTTCGGAAGTGGCCGGATGCTCGAATACCGGCTTCAGGAGGCGCCTGGTACACGGCGAGGCCGCGGGTGACATGGGGTGTCCTCGGCTCGAGCTTGAGGTTGAAGACGATCGGGGAGCCATCGGATCGGCCATTTAATGAAGGCGGACGGCTGTGATTAGATCATCTTGCGCGAGATGGATCGTGCGGCCTGGATCGACGCGGGATGAAGCGGACGACCGAGATTAGATCCCGGCTGAAAATCCCGCGTCCCACATCGAAGCGGATACTAGTTTTTTCCGCGGTTTATCAAAGTAACGCTGCTGGTATCACTCCGATTGAACTTCCAACCTCCACGGTGCCGCCCCGCACCGTATTCTTCTGCGGGCTCGCTCCAAGCGCCCATTATGCTCCTCGGGCGCGCTATGCGCCCACCATGCGCGCTCCTCCGGGGGCGCGCTGCCTCAGGGTGTCACCTTGGCCTTGAGGACACCCCTTGAGTGCGGTTGACCCTCGGGTCCTGCATGAGCTCTAGGTGGTTGTCCTCGGCTGGCCTCCCTAGATGGCTTAAAATTTTTGCTAAGTAAATCTTAGGGATTTGTATAAAACAAAGTAACCAAGTTTCCAATGCCAAATTCCTTTTCCATTACTTCATAAGCTTGAATCACTTTGACTTCAAATCTTTCCCAATTTTCTTCCCCAATTTCCTTGTTTTAGACTCTGTGACGAAAGGAGCGTCAACAAAAGTCCCCCCTCAGAGTTGGATCCGGAGAGAGAAGAAGATTTGACTCTGAGGAAATCAAACTTTGAATGATATAATTTCTCAATATTACCTAAATCATACAAAATGCATGTTTAGTGAGCTGGGACTTGACTTTTACTCAAATCTCCCTTGTCTTTTATGGGCAGTTTAATGTCATGCATACAGACATTAAAAAGTGCTAATGTTTAAGGTCGAAATAGCTTTGACCAAATTGATAAGAATGGTTCAATTCCTTGGTAATTTATCTGAAAACGTATTACCATATCAAGTATGAAGGGAAATGTGTAAACTGCGACTTAGGAAGTTTTGAATCCGAGGAATGATATGGAAAAGAGCTAAAAGGCATTAGAAGAAGTAGTTTCCAAGAATGAAGTTACTATGATTTGACAAACCCGTTAGGGGGTTGAATTATGCAGGGCCACCTATGGGCATTGGCTACATAGTCAAATAAATAGTATCTTTTGGCTGACAGGTCTGTTATGTAGACAACTTTATGCAAGGCCACCTATGGGCACGTGCTGCATAGTCAGGCAAAAGAACTCTCAGAAATTTACTTTTCTAATGCTAAAAGCCAATGAATGTTTATGGAGATCCAAATTTTCCAAAGCATAGAGTTTGTAGTATGGAGATAGGTACTTGAATATGGAGAAAACATTTCCACACAAGATTATTTAGGAACCGGATGAATGGCACTCCTACGAAGGTCTGACCCAAGTGTAGGGAAGGAAATTATAAACCATAAACTTGAATACTTTCAGATCATGAAAAGGGAATATGGGACAGATATGTTGAGGATGGCTATATTTTTTTTTGCGGGTCCCTACATACTGTCGTTTAAGACAAATAAGGACAAAAGAGGCATTCTTCCCAAGAATGAAGTTACCATCATTTAACAAACCCGTTAGGGGGTTGAATTATGCAGGGCCACCTAAGGGCATTGGCTGCATAGTCAAATAAATAGCATCTTTTGGCTGACAAGTCTGTTATGTGTACTGTTTATGCAAGGCCACCTATGGGCACGTGCTACATAGTTAGGCAAAATAATTCTCAGAAGTTTGACATTTTTGTGACTAGAAGTCATGAAAAGGGTTATGAAGATCTGAAAATATTTAAGGTTAGGATTATAACACATAAATATGGGTATTGTCTAATGTATATAGAGATACATAAGTCAATGATAACCATAATCATGTTGTGGCTGGGTCCTGAATTGAAATTTTGGACTTCACTACGTATCTCATAAGAATGAGAATCAAGCCATATGTAGTTCTTGAAATGAAGTTTAACGTCGTGCAGGACGAAAGTATGAGTGATCTTAGTTTAGGGTCATAGAATTCGGACCATAATAATGAATACACAGTGTGTGTTTTCATGAGGACTTTTCAGCTAAGGGACTGAAAGTGAAATTTGGGGTTAGTCCCAAAAGACTTGGGGCTAGATTCGAGGGATACTCGAACGTTCCTACGTATCCCATAAGGATGGGAATCAAGCCCACGTAGTTCTAGAACTACCCTTTGTACAAATTTGGTTCGTACATGTGAAGGGTGAAAGGGGACTTTAGTGCAATGATGGTTTAACCTGAGATAAAAGTTTAGGCATTACCATGTATGCACGTAGTCTTTTGAAATGAAACATGATTGAAAAAATAAATGTCAATAATGGTTCCTTCTCAAATGAGGAAATCAAAGAATATTGTAGTTTATTGTCGTACCGGACAAAAGTGTTGTATAGTTTAACGTCATATAACAAGGAAGAAAGTGAATCAATGTAAAGATATTGATTCTAGGTGCGGTTTCACGAATCAACATCATATGAGATGGTGGTGAACCAATGTGAAGAGATTGTTTTTTGGGCTTGAACCTTGGGAGGCTGCCTACATACCCATCCTGGAGGGCAAGGATCAAAGTCCGTGTAGTTTAATTAAAGAATGAATTAATGATCAAGTTGTTCTTGGGGACAACGATCTAACTAAAATGTTGTTGGGACTTACACATGGTTAGTGGCCCAAAGGGAGTGTTATGGTTGATGTTCGCTCTAAGCTCACGTGAGTCATACTCGGTGTGAGAAACAAGAGGTAATAACAACCTTAACGATGCACAGTTTAATGTCATGTAGGACATAAAAAAGGGACTATGCAGTTTAAAGTCTTGTAGTTAGGACTATCGGTGCTGCACAGTTTAATGTCATGTAGCAGGGACAAAATAACAGTTTAATGTCATGTAGGACATATCAAGGACTTTCTGTACAGTTTAACGTCATGTAGTTAGGACGATGGGGACAATACAGTTTAACGTCATATTGGACGAAAGGGGGATTGTGCAGTTTATTGTCATGCAGTAAGGAAAAAAGAGTGTACCATTTTAACGTCATGTCGGACGAAAGTGCGAATATTTTAAGGTCATGTGCATGGACCGTGAATGGTGCAGTTTAATGTCATACTGGACCTTTTAGATTATATAGTTTAACGTCTTTCCAGACGTAAGGGACTTTTATACAGTTTATGGTTATATGCATGGACCAAGGATGATGCAGTTTAAGATCATGCTGGACGGTTTAGGGAACTTTTTCAAAGTTTAATGTCGTGTGGGACGAAGTTGCAGTTTAAAGTCATACTGGACCATTGCTGTATAGTTTAACGTCATATAGCAAGGACGAACTGGTGCCGTACAATTTAAAGTCATGTAGCTAGGACTAAGGTGAACCAATATGAGGATATCAGTTCTGGGGACTTTTTACAGTTTATCGTCATGATGGACGATGAAAGTGCCACACAGTTTAATGTCATGTTGCTAGGACACAATATAGTTTAATGTCATCTCGGAAAAAATATAGTTTAATGTCATCTCGGACAAAATAGGAACTTCTGTACAGTTTAACATCATGTAGATAGGACATAATATAGTTTAATGTCATCTCAGACAAAATAGGAACTTCTGTACAGTTTAATGTCATGTAGATAGGACATAATATAGTTTAATGTCATCTCGAACAAAATAGGAACTTCTGTACAGTTTAACGTCATGTAGATAGGACATAATATAGTTTAATGTCATCTCAGACAAAATAGGAACTTCTGTACAGTTTAATGTCATGTAGATAGGACATAATATAGTTTAATGTCATCTCGGACAAAATACAGTTTAGTGTCATGTAGGACATAAAAAAGGGACTATGCAGTTTAAAGTCTTGCAGTTAGGACTATTGGTGCTGCACAGTTTAGTGTCATGTAGCACATAAAAAAAAGACTATGCAGTTTAAAGTCTTGCAGTTAGGACTATTGGTGCTGCACAGTTTAATGTCATGTAGCAGGGACAAAATAACAGTTTAATGTCATGTAGGACATAAAAAAGGGACTATGCAGTTTAAAGTCTTGCAGTTAGGACTATTGGTGCTGCACAGTTTAATTTCATGTAGCAGGGACAAAATAACAGTTTAAAGTCATGTAGGACATAAAAAAGGGACTATGCAGTTTAAAGTCTTGCAGTTAGGACTATTGGTGCTGCACAGTTTAATGTCATGTAGTAGGGACAAAATAACAGTTTAATGTCATGTAGGACATAAAAAAGGGACTAATGTGACTGTTTTGGCTCTAGGAACAATATTTTGTGTTTATACAAAATACTTCTTTAGAAATCTGACATTAGTTGGAGTCGTGATGTGTTCTCCATTCATTGAGATGAGAGAATACGCTCCATTGGAGTAGACCTTATGTATTGAATAAGGTCCTTCCCATTTTGGTTCAATCTTGGGAGACTTCTTTCCTGGTATCATTGGTGCTCTAAGAACCAATACCAATTCTCCCTGAATAAATGAACGAAGACGAACTCTTTTGTTAAAAGCTCGTTCTATTCGATTCTGATAGATTTCCAAGTGGTGCAAAGTGCACAATCTTTTCTCATCTAACTGTTCCAATTCATTCAACCGCTTTTGGGATTTCTCATCTGTAGATAACTGATCACAAATGGCTATTCTGAGTGAGGGCAATTGAACTTCAATTGGCAAGACTGCTTCTGTTCCATATACCAATGAATATGGAGTTGACCGCGTTGCATTGCGAGTGGTAGTCCGATAATCCCATCAAGCATGAAAGAGTTTATCAGGCCATGACCTCTTATCTTTATCCACCATCTTTTGCAGTATATTTGAAAGAGTATTGTTGAAGGCTTCTATCTGGCCATTAGCCGCCGCATGATATCGAGATGAATGGTTGGACTTAATGTTGTATTCTTGATACAATTTATTTACCTCAGAAGAATAGAAGTTGGTGCCGTTGTCCGTCAAAATGGTATGAGGGACACCAAATCTAGTAATGATGTTAGACTTGATGAAGCTAACAATGCATTTAGAACTGACTTCTTTGAGAGGTACTGCCTCTGCCCATTTGGAAAAGAAATCAGTAGCAGTAAGAATGTACTTAAACTGCTTGGCCGTAGCTGAAGGGTAAGGTCCCACCACATCCATTCCCCATGTAGAAAATGGCCATGAGTATTTAGCTGTATGAAGCAACTCTGGAGGTTTATGAATGAAGTTGTCATGAATGAAACTTCTTTGTAAAATTAACACAATCTTGTATCATTGAAGGCCAAAAGTATCCAAGCCTTCGAATTTGATCAGACAGTCTATGTCCAGACTGGTGGGCACCACAGACTCCTGCATGCACTTCTTTTATGACAGCCATTGTTTCTTCACCATCAATTCATCTGAAGAGAACTCCATCAAAACCACGTTTGTAGAGAATTTTCTCGAGGTGGTTTGGGCTATCATAAAGAGTAAAATTGATCACACGTCGCCGAATTTTTTCTTTCTCGGCTCTATCAGGTGGAAGTGTTCCATTTTGAAGGTATTCCCTGATAGGTGACATCCATCCTGTAGTATGACCATACGGTTTAGGAATGGGACTAATTTCATTAATTTCCTCTGTTCTGACTTGAACATAAGGTGAAATTGTACGACGGTGGGCAATACAGATGGTTGTCTCATCCCGATTTGGATATGCTAAAGTTGTGGCTATATTAGCCAGTGCATCAGCTTGAGCATTTTGTGATCTTGGGACATAAGAAAATGTCGGTTCTGAAGGGAATTCCGACATTAACTCTCTGACGTAATCATACAAAGGGATTAATTCTTCTTTTCTCATGGCATAATCCCCATTGACTTGTTTGATTACCAGGTCTGAATCACCTTTCACCTTTAAGTGATTCACTTATGCTTGAAGCGCTAACTCCAAGCCTGTAATGAGAGCTTGGTATTCAGCTTCATTATTGGTACCACCTTCCCACAACAAAAAGGAATAAGGTAACACTGCCTTATCTGGAGAAATGAGCACAATTCCTAAACCAACTTTGTTGAATTTAGGATTTTCCATTTTCTTCCCTGTTGGACTTCTAGAAGCACCATCAAAATACATTTCCCATGTTTGAGGACTCTCTTGAATAGAGAAAACTTCCTCATCAGGGAGTTCGATATCTGAATACGTGTCTTCCACTAAAGGATGTTTAGCCAGGAAATCATCCAGAGCTTGGCCCTTAATTTCCTTTTGAGACACATAATGAATGTCGAACTGCTATAGAATAACCACCCACCTTGCCAGACGTCCTATAAGCATTGGACGACTAAGGATGAATTTGAGCGGATTATTACGAGATGCCAATTGGACCTCATGATGTTGCAGGTAGTGTCTCAGTTTCTGAACTGCAAAGATTAATGCTAGGCAGCACTTTTCAATACTTGAATACCGGGTTTCTGCTTCAAGCATAGTTCTACTGAGATAGTAGAGACTATTTTCATTCCCAGCATCATTCTTTTGAGCGAGAAAGGCACCCAATGATCGCTCTAAAGCTGTCACATAGAGGATAAGCGGTCTACCCTCAACAGGTGGCATGAGTACTGGTGGACTCAAGAGGTATTTCTTGAGAACATCAAATTCTTCTTGACATTCTTTAGTCCACTGGTAAGTGACTCCTTTCTTCAATAATTTGGTAAAGGGTAAACTTTTGCCTGCCAAATTGGCGATGAAACGCTGAATATAGGCTAAGTGTCCTTGAAGTCCTCTTAATTCTTTCAAATTATGAGGAGGTGACATACCAAGGATTGATTTGGTCTTCTCAGGATCGACTTCAATACCACGATGGCGTACAACAAAGCCAAGGAATTTTCCTGAGGTTACCCCAAAAGAATATTTTAAGGGGTTTATCTTCAAATTATGTTGTCGAAGCTTGTGGAATATGACTTCCAAATCAGCCAAGTTATTAGAACGTTGTTTGGATTTAACCACCAAATCATCTACATAGCATTCAACAAACTTCCCTAAAATAGGTTTGAAGATACGATGCATGGCGCGTTGATATGTTGCACCTGCATTCTTTAAACCAAAGGGAATCACCCGGTAACAAAACACACCTTGAGGAGCTCTGAAGGCTGTATATTCCTCATCTTCTAGGGCCATTCGGATCTGATTATATCCGGAATATCCATCCATGAAAGAAAGTACTTCATATCCAACCGTCGCATCAATTAAGAGTTCTGTAATCGGAACTGGGAAATCATCTTTAGGACAATATTGATTAAGATCTCTGAAATCGATGAAAACCCTAATTTGTCCATTCTTATTCTTTACAGGGAAAATATTAGCCAACCACTTGGGATATTGAACTTCTCTGACGAAGTTGGCTTTGATCAGCTTATCCACTTCAGCTTCAATTTTGGAAGCATAGGTTGGGTGTGTTCTTCTCGCGGCTTGCTTAAAACCTCGATGTTCTTTTGGTAAACCCAAATGATGAGTAGCAACATCAGGATCAAGCCCAGGAATTTCTGTATAATTACAAGAAAAAATATCTTTATTTTGCTTTAGAAAAGAAATATACATCTCTTGCTCTTCAAGGGTCATGGCCGCACTAATTAAAGTGGGGCGTGGATCTTTCTCTGTACCCAGATTTACTTCTCTGAGTTCATCCACAGTGGTAGAGATACCCTCTTCAAATGCTGGAGGAGAATCTCTAAGATCTTCCTCTTCCTCTTCATCATGTGTTATTTCTTCTGTTTCTACTTACAAAGTAGATGAAAAAACGAAACTCTCATGATCATAAGAGATGTCAAAATTTTCACATTTTGAAGAAGAAGCTTCCATTTCCGACCCTATTGATGATAAAGGGTCTTCTTTGGGAAATAAAGAGGAGATGATGGATTGAGAATCGACATCATTATTCACCTCTGGTGTTGCTATAACTTCTTCTAGCCTGATTAGAGAAGTATAGACTTGTTGGACTTTAGCAGATGAAATGAAAACGTCACCACTTATGCTTTCATCACTGCTTGGTAGGTTACCAATTTCTCCCATGTTGTCTGGCTCGATCGCCGTAATTGACATTATGGATTTTTCCATAAGAGTATTTTGATTTGGGCCTATTTTGTCAATTTGAATGATAGGTAACACATAATCTGTACTCACATGTAAAAATGGATTTATTGGAATTTTATCCAAACCATATGGAGCATTAACTTTGGTAATTTCCTTCATTGTAGATTTTTCTATTCCCTTCATGTGATAAAATTCCACCTCAATGTATTGAGACTCACATGTCTTGAACGGGGCCTTATCACCATACAATGTTCCAACTTGACCATCAAAATAGTATTTGAGACATTTATGGTATGATGAAGGAATAACTGCATGCTGATGTAGCCAGGGTCTTCCAAGCAAGATATTGAAAGCTGAGTCTTTATCAACAATCATGAAATCCGAATTGGATACAAGATCTCCAAACTGAGTTCTGGGTGTAACTTCTCCCAGTGGTTCTTGTTCATTTTTATCATATCCTTGTAACATCATGGTAGAAGGAGATAAATCAGATTCCGTGAGGCCCAATCGACGAAGTGTACGAATGGGCATGAGGTTGACTCCTGAACCATTGTCAATGAAAGCTCTTAGAACATCTAAACCATTGACTTTTCCAGATAAGTACAAAGGTTTTATGTGCCCATGCACAACATCATCTTCATCTTTATCAGTAAAAGATATCACTGCATGGCATTCTGCAGGATTATTCTCTATGTGATAGATTTCAGCTGCAGCAATTTCAGCTTCAAACTCCTGAGGACTTGACAAAGCTTCGATGAGTGCTTCCCGAAGATCTTTTGACAGATTCAAAGCATCCAAAATTGATAACTTGGCTGGTAGTTGGGCCAACTATTTCAATATATCATACTTTTGATCTAGAGGTCTGTGTTTCCCAATAGGAATATGCGGTTTAGCAGGTACCTTGGAAGCAGATGCTTTGGAAGCTGATGCATCTTGTATTGAAGTTGGCAACATCCTTGGTTTTGGAAAATTAGACTGATTAGATCCATTTACTTGCTGAGATAAAGAAGATGGAACCTTTAATCGGTCTTCCAAAATAACTGTGCCAAAACTGAGTTGGCCATTGGCAGAAGAACTTGCTTGTTCTTTTTGAGCTCGCTGAAGGGCTCTACCACGAGTTTCTGCTGCATATACAGGGATAGCAGGGGTAAAATTAGAGTAGTGGCTTCAGAAAGATCCACGTCTTCCCCTGTATCCTGAACCTCTAGAACTTCCTCGGATTCCCTTATTTGATACAAGGAATTCAGGCTCATCAAGACTGGAATATGGATCTGTTAATTGAATCATATTAACAGAACCAAAGATTAACTCTTCATCTGATAAAGACTCTACCTGTTTAGCCTGTTTAGGCTGTGCCGTTTGGTGGGACGGTGCCCGTTGCTTTGAAGTAGATGGCATGAAATTTTCCAGAGTCAAAGACAATTTAGGCTTTGATACATACTCATCTTCTCCTGATTCCTCTTTCTTCTTTGAATTGCGCTGCCCTTTTGAGGATTTGTCTTTTAATGGAGGCTTTACTGCAGCTTTTGTAGGAGACACAATTGGCTTCTTCAATTGTGTTCGCAAAATTGAATGGGTCCGATTGATTGTCTTTCTGACCATCCAATCATCATATTTTTTCGCAGTTTTGCTTTTGACTTCCTGCCACTCGCCTCCTTCCTCTGGATCTGTAGCGGTAATACATGCTACATGAGCTGAAGAACCCTTCAATTTGACTTGTCCCAAGTCGACCATCTTTTGCAGGAGGTCTTTAAAGACAAAACACTCCTGGATGGGATGCCCTAACATTTGATGAAAGGGACAATAATTGGGACGGTCTTCATCTCCTTCCTTGTTTGGCCTCTTGGGCACTGGTAATTGAACCAAATTATTTTCCAGAGCTGAAATGAAGTAACCAGGAACTTGCTCACTCCGGAAAGAGTATGTTTTACTTTTCAAATCCTCAAATTGTTTTCGTCATTGATCTCTTTGATCATTTATACGAAACAACCTTTGTTGTTAGCATTCAGGAGGTGGAGCCCTTCGAGAAGATGAAGGTTTTGAAGTAGAAATAGGTACAGGTGCTTGTTTAAGCATAACTGTAGCAGTTTCCGCTTTACCCATTCTTCTTCCTGGAGCTGATGGAATTATACGAGATTTAAACTTAGCCTGTATAAGGGAATCTTCAATCTGTTGAGCGATTGAAGTAAGGTCTCGAAACCCTCCTGTGTATTTCACAGGGATCAATGGCGTGTGTAATTCGTCATGCAAATTTGCCACACAGATTGGCAACAGTTCCTCCTGAGGGAGTGCTAAACTCAGGGAATACGTTAATCCCTTCCAACGAGCAATGAAATCAGAGACTCTTTCATTCTCCCTTTGCTTGCAGTTTGTAAGATCGAAAACTGTCGTTTTTGGCAAAGTTGAGATAAACTGAAGAAGGAATTTTTGACGAAGATCCTCCCATCCGATGAATGACCGGGATTGCAAGCTTGTATACCAGACAAAAGCTGGTCCTTGCAAGGTTCGCACGAAGCATCTGAGTTTCACTGCTTCTTGCTGCTCTGGAGTTCCCATCATAGGATCAAAACAAGACACGTAATGCGTCAAATGTTGTTCAGGATCGCCTGATCCATTGAAAGTAGGGAAAACAGGGTTTCCAAAACTGGATGGAGGAGAAATTGAATCTACCCATTCAGGGTAAACTTTCTTTTCAGGTTGAACTTGCGCCCGTTTCCCTTCCATAGTTTCTAACCGAGCTCTTAATGACTCAATAGTAGTTATTAACTTTTGAGAAACATCAGGTTGAACTTGGTTTTGGGTAGGTGCAATGAATGGAGCTTGGACAGACGTGGTGTTTAGTGCTGCAACTGATGGTAGTGCTGCCAACCGTTGTTGTGTTTGACCCGTAGGATTAGACCTCTGAGGGTGTACTGATAAAGGAGGATATTCCTGATCCATCTCAATAGTTACAACAAATTCCTTCGGCTGTCGGACTTCAGCATTCTTAAGAATAAGACTACTCTAAAGTAGTTCTGCATTCAACCTTCTTAATTCTTTCATTTCTTCCTCCTGTTGTGCAAACCTTTGCTCTAATGAGAGAGATTGACCTCCTTCAGAGGAAGGGTGAGAAGTAACCTGATTCTTTCCTTTCCCCTTATTGGATCCTTTTCGGAGAGGGGGAAGTGGGTTACTTGAAGGAATACCCAGATTTTGGGTAAGCCTTTGATTACGTGTGCGCACACCTTCTTCATTTAGGTATGTGTGCACAACTTCTTGAGCAGCAACCTCTTCGTCTGATCCCTCTGATTGAGACTCATCTGGTGAATCAGCAGCAACGGCATTGATGACATTAATGGATGCATATTGCATGGAATCCTTTCTATCAGCATTTCTGTGATATTGTCTTCTTCCATGTCCATGATGAGACATGGCATTCCGTTGACTTGATCCCTCAGGAACTTCTTGGAGAACCGTCACTTGGAGAGAATCTCCTAATAACTTGGATCTTCGTTCCTCTTGAGGCTTATTCCCTAATCGAGAGAATACTGACTTTCTCTGAGGGAGGGATTGAGGATTTGAAAAAGTCCCCAATCCGGTGGACTGGGGATGTTCCTGCTGCTTCCGCTCAACTCCTCAAATCCCATTTGTTGACTCTAAGGGTTGGGTTAGAGAAGTCCCCAGTCTGACAAGCTGGGGTGTCTCTTGACATGCTATGTCTGAGATCTTCTTAAAATCTCTCTTGATCTTGCGAATCTTAGTTCGGAAATTAGCTGGATGCATTAACCTGTATCCACTTTTATCACCTGGTTCAATAGACCGTTGGATGATTTCCGAAACTTCTGTCATTTGATGACGTGTTTGCTCCAGACGAGAGGCTTGTGCAATATTCTCGCCTGCTTGATGTAGGAGCAATTCAACAACTTGTTCTCTATATACTTGATTTTGAGAGGAACTAGTTGAAGCCTGTTCTTGAGCAAGATTTTGATTATGAACAAAGCCCATTGACTGTGGCCGGCCATGGGCAATAACATTGCATGAGACCATTTTCGGCGGGCTTTGCTGACTGGGAAGCACTGTGAAATGTAGTGCTCCGTGAATACCCCATCCTTTGATATGAACATCAGATGGAGCATTGGCAATTAACTGACGCAATTTTCTTAGTGCGCCAAGGCATGAACGTTGAAGGGTTCTCTGTTGCTTTTCAGCCTTCGGATACCGATAGACTGATAGAGATGCCAAATCAATCTAGTGTTGTAACCCTTCTATTATCTTAATATGATTTTCATAATCACCGTAAGATAATACTTTCTTCTTCAATTGACAAAGAGTCTTCCATATGTTGAGACGAATATCATGGATTCCATCATCCGTCAACATCTTTGTAATGTCGTACTAGGAGTCAGCAAAAGGCCAAAACATGACTGGCACTTCACCTTTTGTCAGTTTTTTCCTCATGTTCAGCATTTCCTCTTTATCATTAAATGAAGATTCTTCTACCTGTTTTGACCAGAGTTGGTGTTTCCTTGTTGTTTCATCGGATTCAACAAGATTGGTAGAGAGATCACTATTCATGCTGGAAGATGAATGACCTGGGGATGGTTCGGAGAATAACCTGAACCCCAGACTATCCTCTGATGGAGAAAGAGTTTCACCTGCCAATAATAAAGCATCAGACATGACTGGCTTTACGTTTGCAAGTGCCTCGAGATAGGAGGGCTTTCTCGTCACTACATTGCCTTCTGAAAAATTTTCGAGACAACGTGAATCACTACTGCGGAGAGGAATTTCGCAGTGAAGTTCATCACCATGAGGAGGACCGTCATGATGGGTTACAACAAAAGATGAAATCTCTTGCTCCTTGGTCTTCTGACCACACAGAGGGTTCCTGTGTCTCTCATCTGAAGAAGAATCTTCAAGATTGACCGAATTTTCATGAAGCAAGCCTTCATGAGGAAGTGTCTGTTGAAGACCTTCAAAATTAATGTTCCTGTTATTAGGAACTGAGGGAGTAGAATCTTGAATTCCGACAGATAAATGTCTGAGGGCTTCAAGAACTCCAGCATCGAGCAAGGCCTTGTTGCAGATTGGCCTTTGATCTCCTGACTGTGCTGGGCAGATCTTTTTCTTAGATGCCTTCTTACTCACTTTAGAAACCACTTGTTGATGAAAGTGGTTACTCTGAGCAGGTGTATGTGCCTGATCAGGAAAGATGGCCAGGTTAGGATAACGATCTCCACTCAAATCAGGTGTATGTGCCTGACTTGGTTGTCCGTATGATATGGGGGAGTATGCCCCATAACCCTCTTGGACTGGAACAGATGTGTGTGTCTGTTCCGGAGTGAATCGTTGATGTGTCATTCCACTGCTAGGGATAGATTTATGTGTCTGTCCCTGAGATGATGCTGAAGCTATTATGATATCCTGGCAAGCATCCAGAATATGAGCAGGAATTTTCTTCTGCTCTTTCACCATTGACAAAATATATTTGGTGACTTCAGCCGCCGGAACGGGGATATACGTCCATTCCGGGCTTGGAGTAGGTGTATGTGCCTGCTCCTGTCCTCCTTTTCCTATCAGTGAATCCTGACAGTACTCAAGTGTGGAGGCAGAGAGTTGAGTCTTCCTCCTGTTTGTCGTTGGAGCTTTCTGACTGACTTCTCCGTGCGCTACCAAGAGAGACTGTTGGTAGGCTTGATTAGTATTAGCAGGTGTATGTGCCTGCTGATTACACTTCGCCAAACGTGGTTGACGAGATCCATCATATGTAGTCAGACAAGCCTGCTGAATAATTGGTGATGTATAAGCAGGTGCATGTTCCTGCCTATGGTACTCCGCCGGGATTGCTTGGCGGGATTGGCGTGATACTGCCAGACGAGTCTGCTATACATTGGAATTAAAACGGACAAGTGATTGTGCCTGCTCGTTGTTTGACACCAAGTTAGGTTGGTGGACTTCTCCAGAGATGGAAGGGATGAAAACCTGCCCATTGTTCACCGGATTCCGTCTCTGGCGGTTCATCTTGCCTGCTCGGGTTCGAGGAACCTGAGTTGAATTCCTGGAGTCGGTACCCTCATCATGTTGAGGGCGCACTACCACACGAGTCTGGCGGCAATTGTTGATGGGAGCCCTTGAGAAGGACTCCTGTCTTTTTGAATTAAGGTCCTGTGGGACCTGCTCATTCACTTCCTCAGAGTAAGGGAGTGAATGGAAATTGCGTTCCGGGGATAACGACCCGAAACGGTTGGAGATGGTAGTCAGCACCGCTTGCTTCTTGATTGCTGACCGCCGTTGTCCGGATGACCAGGTAGAGTTGTTAACTTGGAGGGCTTGACGAGCGGCCTCCAGAGTTGGGATAGTACCGTTGCGACGGTACTCCTTAACCAGTGCATTAGAAACCTAGCGTTGAAGACGCTGAGTCGGTGATGTCATCCTCAGAGCGGACGACGTTCCAGCAGGAGTAGCAGCATTGGTTTTCACAGCAGCAGACCTCACAGTAGAGGTGTTCACAACATCAGTATTCACAGGGGTGAATTTTAGGAAAGCCATTTTGCAGAAGATCTTGAGAAAAGAGTGCCTATTCCATATAACAGACAAAATCAAGATGAATCCGGCCACTGCATCTTTTGGATGAGCACATGTCAATGATTGATTTGTTGGCCCAAGGGGCCTAACAAATAAGAAGAACATCACTTTAACTTGGTTAAGGATTCACGTCGGGTTCACCATTTTTGTTTCGCACAGAATCCGGGGATGACCTCCTGGATGGGAGATTCAAACGTTCCGATCGGTTTCTAACGAGTTTATTCGTATAACCGGAAACATCCAATGATTCCACATCCGTTTGGACCTACTTTCCAAAGGTAGGCGCTCATTAGTTTGTGGACTAATGAGGCTTAGGAATTTGCATTGGTCGAGAGGATGGGAGGTCGGACTCATCACACCTTTTTGAGGGGAATTATTGTCTACTCCAGGACTCTCTTTATAGATTTAAGTTATGTTCGTGAATCCTTATTACATTACCAAGTATAAAATGAGCTTTCCTTTAGTTTTAACAATCAATGATTAAATATGCAAGAAATTTAGAGAATCTTTTATATGTATTCGAGGTTCTTCATCAATAGAGAATCATCTATATCTGTTTAGAGATTCTTGGTCAATGGTATCCTTCAAAACATTTATATAAAAGTCTCTTGGTCATTATGATGACCAGGCTGGTTTTAAAGCCACTCAGTGGGGCACTTGAAGTTTATCGTCATTCAGAAGGACATGGATTATTTCAGAGTTGGGATCGAACCCAAAAATGGGCTACCTACGTATCCTTTGTTTTGGAAAAGGAATCAGAACCCACGTAGTTCGAGTAATGGAGTATGATGTTTATGATTGATGGCTCAAAGAAGAATGTCATAATTACTTTTACACTCTAATCTCACGTGAGTCATGCTCGGTGTGAGAAATAAGAGGTATTGGTAAAAATTAGACAATTGTGCCATGAAAGATGCAATCATAATAATTTGTTTGGGGCTTATGTATGTATGATTGCCCAGATAAATGAAGGTTTAGGATTTACTTTTGGGGAGAAAATCCAGGAACAGGGTCCATAAAGGTATATGTGCTTTATAGAGATTTGAATACTCTAACTTGGGACTTATTCCTGAGAAGGAAACCTAAATTAGGAGAGGATTGATAATTGGGTTTTACTCCTGAGAAGGAATCCCATATCAAACGTAATTTAGGACTGGTTAAGAGAAATTAAGGGATTTGGGGTTCACTCCTGAAGAGGATTCCCAAGGTTATGACTGGGACTTGCTCCTAAAAAGGAGGCCCAGGTTAGGGGACTTGGGGCTTACTCCTGAAAAGGAAGCCCAAGATTATAATTGAGTCTTATTCCTGAAAAGGAGACCCAAGTTAGGAATTAAGGTTTCGGGCTTATTCCTAAAAAGGATGCCCATATTTGAGATTGGGGCTTACTCCTGAGGAGGATGCCCAAGTTTGGGAACTTTAAGAATTTGGGGCTTACTCCTAAAGAAGGATGCCCAAGTTTATAACTGGGGATTATTCCTAAAAAAGGAGACCCAAGTTAAGGATTCTCTCATATTAAAGGATGAGGTTTAAAGAATGAACTCTCCATATTTAGTGACATAAGGATATTTAAATCACTAGGTTTTGAGAGATATTCCACAGAATTCCTTTCAGATAAGGAAGTCGAATCAAGAAATTATGCCATAAATGGCTTTGAAGAGTGTCTTGAAGACTGAATCTTGAAAAGAAAAGGTGTAATGGCTTAAGAGGGGTAAAATGGGCAAGATGGGCACCCAAAAAGGTAGGGGCGCGCAAGTCTTGGAAGGCGCACAAGTCTTCCGTGGGCGCGCAAGTATTGGTCGCGCAGGTATACCTGCGCGACACATGGTGTACTTGCTCGATTTTTAACCAGCATTGAAATACTTGAGCAACTCTTTATTAACCACTTTAGAATCCTCTTGAGGTTCTTCCAGAAAAGGGACGCACAAGTTATATTAAAGGAAATAAGTCAGAACGCAAGTGTTGATAAGTTTCAACACTTAGGCCTTCCTTCTTCTCTTTAGATCTTCCGTTCTAGGTAAGAAATTACCTTAGAAGTGTTCCAGAAGCTTTAAGAAGAGACTTGGGCATCGAGAGCTTCAATCCGAGTTTCTAGAAAAAGATACTTTCGAATGGGGGGCCCACAGGGTCTATTTATAGGCAGGAGAAGACCTCGGGCGGTTATCACTTAGGTCGCGCAAGTCACTTGCACGACCATAAGGCGTCGCGCAAGTAGACTTGCACGACCACTAGGCGGCGCGCAAGTATACTTGCGCGACCATAAGGGAACTTGTCAAGATAGGGACTTACTCCTAAGGAGGAGGCCCATGTTGAGGGAATTGAAATTCTTTTAGAGACTTGGGACTTACTCCTGAAAAGGAGGCCCAGGTCATTTAGGACTGGGGCTTACTCCTGAAAAGGAGGCCCAGGTCATTTAAGGATTTGATAATTGAGGACTGGGGATTACTCCTGAAAAGGAGGCCCAGGTTAAGAGAATTATAGAATTAGGGCTTACTCTTTAGGAGGAGGCCTAAAACTTGATAATTGAAGACCGAGGCTTACTCTTGAAAAGGAGGCCCCAGTTAATGGAATTTTGGATTAGGGCTTACTCTTGGGGAGGAGGCCTAAATTAATGATTCTCTCATCCTTTGAATGATGAGATTGAATGAAATATTTCATAGAATTCCTTTCAGATAAGGAAGTCAATCAAGAAAACATGCCAAAGATGGCTTTGAAGAGTGTCTTGAAGACTGGATCTTGAAAAGGAGAGGTGGAATGGTATAAAAGAGATGATTGGACAAGGAGGGCACCCAAAACCATAAGGGCACGCAAGTCCTTTAGCGGCGCGCAAGTACTTTAGCGTCGTGCAAGTCCCTTAAGGCTACGACCTCTTCCTTGCAAACTTAAGGCTATGACCTCTTCTTAAATTGCACACACACAATGAGTGTAGTATTCACTTGGTGCACACACAAGCCATGGGTATGTTCTTCATTTGGTGCACAAGTGAGCTTGGGCCTCGGCATTTTACTTCTTCTTGCATACAATTCTTTTACTTTTTGCACACAAGTGAGCTTGGCCTCTTCCACTTGCTTATCACACACAAACTCAAAGTGTGCTCTTCACTTTTCACCCACACAAGATATGGCCTCGGGTTCTCCTTCAAAGTGTGCACTCCTTATGCACACAAAAGGGCATACGGCCTTCATTTATTCTTGTAGACACAAGGGCCTCTCAGCCTTCACCCTTTTCACACCTACTGCCCACAGGATGTTCTTTGTGCAAGGGCCACGTGTTGCTCAGGCCTCAAAGGGTGCAAGATGGCCTACTACCGCACAAGCCAAATGCTTGAGTCACGGATCGCGCAACCCACAAGGGCGCAAGGGCGCACAAAATGCTTGGTGCAAGGGGAAGCCGCGCAAATGGTGTGCCCAAGGTATGCTTGAGTGCAAGCCTCGACCTCACTGCCTTAGCCGCGTAAGTCATAATAGACAAGGAGGCGCGCAAGTGGAAGCTCCTCGGGCCGCGCAGGGTGCTACCAGCCGTTGCCGCGCAAGGGTGCAAGGCACCTCGGCCACGGGGCGCGCAAGGTGCTACCGTGCAGGGAGCACGGTGCATAGAGGGGGTGCGCAAGGGGTGCGGCCTTCTTCTCCCTATCACGCAAGTGGTAGCGCACAAGGGATCCCTTCGAAGCCTCAGATGGCTCCGGGACAAATAGTCGCGCAAGTGTGCGCGGTGGTTTTTTTTCTTCGCGAGGCTCGGGAGCACCCACGGGACTTCGGTTCTTCAACAGAACATCAGCCCCCTTCTCTATTGCCATGGCCTCTCTTTTTATAGGCAAGGGAGAAGCGGTTGTGAGAGAAAAATACTTCAAACGCCGAGATATTCAGATCTTAACCGTTTTATCCAAATTTTGAAATATCCTCTGTTAAACACGGGTTCCTTTTATTATTTTCCTCCTTCATGTGCATGCGACTTAGAACGCATGCACGACCTTCCTTTGGTTCAAACCATGCAAAACACGAACCTTCATGGCCTCGGCACTTCGTTTGCCTCGGCCAACCTCGAAATAATCCAAACATTGCATGCAAACACATATTTATGCACGGATGAATTCCTTAGGTCCAGACGAACCGGATGGAGGTCTTAGTTTGTTCGGAAGTGGCTGGATGCTCGAATACCGGCTTCGGGAGGCGCCTGGTACACGGCGAGGCCGCGGGTGACACAGGGTGTCCTTGGCTCGAGCTTGAGGTTGAAGACGATCGGGGAGCCATCGGATCTGCCATTTAATGAAGGCGGACGGCTGCGATTAGATCATCTCGCGCGAGATGGATCATGCGGCCTGGATCGACGCGGGATGAAGCGGACGGCCGAGATTAGATCCCGGCTGAAAATCCCGCGTCCCACATCGAAGCGGATACCAGTTTTTTCCGCAGTTTATCAAAGTAACACTGCCGGTATCACTCCGATTGAACTTCCAACCTCCACGGTGCCTCCCCGCACTGTGTTCTTCTGCAGGCGCGCTCCAAGCGCCCATTATGCTCCTCAGGCGCGCTATGCGCCCACCATGTGCGCTCCTCCGGGGGCCCGCTGCCTCAGGGTGTCACCTTGGCCTTGAGGACACCCCTTGAGTGCGGTTGACCCTCGGGTCCTGCATGAGCTCTAGGTGGTTGTCCTCGGCTGGCCTCCCTAGATGGCTTAAAATTTTTGCTAAGGAAATATTAGGGCTTTGTATAAAACAAAGTAACCAAGTTTCCAATGCCAAATTCCATTTCCATTACTTCATAAACTTGAATCACTTTAACTTCAAATCTTTCCCAATTTTCTTCCCCAATTTCCTTGTTTTAGACTCTGTGACGAAAGGAGCGTCAACAGTGACATTAGTGGCCGAAACATGAATATATGTCCATACCGTATCTAGAGTAGGTGTATGTGCCCGGTACTGTCCTCATTTTCCTGTTAATGGTTATTGAATGTACTCATGTATGGGGGGTAGAGAGTTGTGTCTGCCCCAGATTTGTCATTGGAGATTTCGGACTGACTTCACCAGGTGCTACAAAATGAGATTTTTGGCAGGCTTGATAAACGCTAGTAGGTGTATGTGCCTGCTGGCTGTTTCCCATCAAGAATGATTGACAGACTTCCTTTAATACAGGCAGACAAGACTACTGGCATAATTGGTTATTATAAGCAGGTGTATGTTCATTTTTACCATTTTCCACAACATTTGATTGGCGGGATTCATTAAATGTAGTCATATGAGCCTGATGAGTAGAAGATAATTTGTAAACTGGTGTATGTACTTGTTCATAGTACTCCTCCGGATTTTCCTAGTGGGATTGGTAGTTTGCTGCCAGATGAGTCTTCTAGGAAGAATAATTAGTACGGATATGTGTATGTGCCTGCTCGTTGCTCTCCATCAAATTAGGTTTATGGATTTCTCTGAAGGAGGCATATGTGAGAATATGATCCCTTTTGGCTGGATGTTTTTCTTTGGCTGTTCGTCTTACGCACCCGGGTCTACAGGTCCTGGACCAAATGTCCAGAGGCAAAACCTCCATCATGTTATTGGTTCACTGCAACATAATTCTACTAGTGGTGATTATTGGTAGGAATCCCCAGGAAGGATCCCTGCATTTTTGGATTGAGTACCTGAGTGACCTCTTTATCAACCTCCATATAGTACAAAAGGGATTGGTTGTTGAATTACAGGGATAAGAACCTAAAATGGTTGAAGACCATGGTTGGAACCATCTACTTCTTGATCCTCAATAATCGTTGGTTGTACAATCGAGGATTGTTATTAACCTGGAGAGCCTTTTGGGAAGCCTCCATGGTTGTGATTGTACTGTTCTGATGGTACTCCTTTACCAGCATGTTGGAGACCCAACATTGAAGAACCTGAGTGGGTGATAACGTCCTGCCCTTGGATGAGTCTCCATCTTGAGCAGCGGTCAGGAAGTTCACATATGTCTTCTTGAAGAAATCTATTTTGGGATGAAGGGAGTTCGGAGAAAAAACTTGAAAAAAAACTCCATTAAAGAGACTTCTTTTAGATGGATACATTTATGATTAATTCCTTTGTATGACCTTCATTTATCAATTTACAGGGGATTGACAGGTGGGAAACATTATTAACTTGGTTAAAGATTCACATCGGGTTCACCATTATTGTTTCATAGTTCCTTTATACTTGTGTTCTAGTTTTACGAATCACTTCTTCCAGGCGTTTTCCATTGGATTTATTCCTAGAACCGGTAACACCCAACGGTTCTTTATCTAAAATGGTCCTACATTCCAAAGGAATCTGTTCGTTAAGTTTGAACTTTATGATACTTAAAAACATGAATTGGTTGAGAGGATGGGAGGTGGGACTCATCCCGCCCTTTTGGGGGGAATTATGTTATACATCGAGACTCTCTTTATAATGTTAATATATTTTCATGAATCCTTATTAATTGACCAAGTATAACATTAGTTTCCCTTAAAATTTTCAATCACTTATTAACATGTGTGAAATTCATAATTATCCATATGTATTCCAGGTTCTCCATCAATGGTATCCTCTCATATACTACATGGATATTCTTTTAATCATTGTTATGATGATACTTATTTTTAAGCCACTCAGTGGGGGAACTTTGGAATTTATTATCATCCAGGGAGATGAAGGTTTAGTTTGATATTGGGATTTTTACCATAAAATGGGCTACCTGTGTATCCATGTGAAAGGAATCATAACCCTTGTAGTTTGGTGCCTCTTAACAAGACACATCATACCTTTTTAGGTCATGTGATAAGGACCTAGTCGTATATTTTAATGTCATGTGGTAAGTAAATCTAAGCGAATGGAGATTAGTCAACATTTGATGTGGGACTTATGCCTAAATATCCCATGGAACAAGGAATGAATATTGATTTCCAAGTAGGATTAGACCCTATTGGGAATATGGACCAAGTAGAACATGGTTGATTTGAATTGTTGGGTTTGAACCTCAATGATAATTCATACATTTCCCAATTTTATGGGAATCAGATCCCACGTAGTTTGATAAGTCTCATAGGAGATTATAGTCCTTTGAGAGAAATGAGTTTTTTCTTACTTTATGGAAAGGATTCATTGATGATTTTGGGGTTTAATTTGGAGATTATTCCTAAGGAGGATGCCTAGATTAAAAAAATCGAGTTGGATTAGTCAAGAGGATATCCAGTGAGCTCAGGCCCAGAGAAGGATTCCTATGTATCCTATTTGAACAGGAATCATAATTCTCATAGTTCTGAATTTGTGCAGATGTTGTGACCATGAAAAATCTCAAAGATCATGTGATTCATGCTCCATGTGAGAAACAAGAGGATTTTAAAGATTCAACAAAGGCACCCAATCTTTTCCTCCTCCACTGGTGGAAGAGTGCGCACCTACAATGACCTGGGTGGATGAGGTCGAGGAAACCCAGGAAGAGGGCATGGAGATGTGCCCTTCCACTGTACTCTTTATATTGGAAATGGGTCCAATGAAAAGAAAGAGGGATGAAGGTTAGGTGATTACACCAGGATGGATTACCTAAAATTGATCTGGGTAGGGGAGGGAGACTTTTCATTTTTTGGCATGGAAAAGTAATTATGAACCATACCTTTCCTACCAGAGACCAAAGGTTCTGGATCTTTGAGAAGGGAGAGGTGAGGACCCAAATCCTCCTCCAAACTGAGAACTTCCCAACACTATTCCTAGTAGAAATGTCCATGTGACTGCAAATATACTAACCCATAGTCACTCCATGAATCCTAACTGCCTTGTGAAACAACTGTGGGAAACTTCTGATGGAATAAATACAAACCCCAATAGGAGACATGCTGATGTGCCTTTTCCAAGGGTTTGATAAGTCAAGAGTTTTTTTATGGAGGCTTTAACAAAGTGCTTTTTAGATAGGGGAACCAAAGAAGGATATACCCTACCATGAATGGCCTTAAAGAGGGTACCTATGTTGGTATGTAGAACTTATACCACATTCTGCCGTGTAGGTACTGCACGGAAGTGTGCCACGTAGGTATCCCGAATTACTTCTCCGCATAGCTGTACCACGTAGGTGTGACTCACATGTTTATATGATGAGTGAAGAATAAGTTTCACACATGGGAACCAAACGTATGTATAAATCATGAAAGACTTTAAAAACATGATTATCCCGTTAAATTATCTCTTCTATCATGTATTAGAGAGCTACCAGAGATAGTTTGAGGGATCTGGACAAAAGATCTATGCAATGGGAGCTTCAGGGAGTCTTTCAACTTTTTATATCTTAAAAATGGGGAGCCCAAGGGTCCTATTTATAAGCATGGATAGGGCCTGGTTGAAGAAAAGTTCTCTTAGTAGGTCCTCCGTTGAGGTAATCTGTGGAGGTCCCCTGCATAGGTCTTCCACGTAGGGGTATAGAGAATATGTTGCTGCGCAGGTATACCATACAGTATGCCACACAGGTCTTCCACGCAGGTCTGCTGCACAGGTATGTCTCACAGGTCTGTGGAGGGTTTGGCTTTCCTTTGAATTCTTCAAACCTCACTTTTGGATTTTGTAATATCTAGGGTTATCTTCATAGTATCTTTTTATTCTTATGTAGTGTCAATAGTCCATAAAACCCCTAAAAACCATAAACACCCCTAAAAACCTTAAAAACCCAAACCCCCTAAAAACTACTTAAAACTCTAAAAACCCTTTCAACCCCTATAAATGTTTAAAACTCTAAAAAAAATTCAAACCCCTATAAAATCCAAAACCAATAAAAATAAAAAAACCCTAAAAATACTTAAAACCCTAAACCCCTCAAAATCATTAAAAACCCTAAAATCCATTAAAATCCTAAAAAATCCCTAAAACTAACTAAATATGTAAAACCAACTAAAAACCCTAAAAACCCCTATGACGATATTAAAAACATACAAGCAAATAAAACCACTAAAAATCTATAAAATTTTAAAAACCTCAAAACCCTATAAACTCTAAAAACCATAAAATCCCCTGAAAACAATAAAACCCATAAAACCCATAAAACCAATTACATCACTTAAAAAACACTAAACAACCTAAAACCCCTTTTAAACTCTAAAAATGTTAAAATCACCAAAAACCATTTTAAATCCCTAAAATCTCAAAAACCCCCTAAACCCCAAAAAAATATAAAAAATTAAAACCCCCTAAAACCCTTTAAAGTTTGATGAATCGTTAAAGCCCCATAAAAATACTTAACAACCCTAAAAATACATAAAAATGAAAAAAAAACTAAAAACCATGGAAAAACCTAACGAAACATTTAGCACCTAAAAACACTTATAATCCGTAAAAATCTAAAAATCTAAAAACCATAAAACCCCTAAAAACCCTAAAAACCATAAAACCCAAAAAATCATAAAACCCAAAAAATACATAAAACTATAAAAGTGTAAAAAATTATAAAACCCCTTTAACCCCTACAAAAATGTTAAAAAACTCTCAAAACCCTAAAAAATCAATGACCCCATAAAACCCCTCAAAATACATAAAACCCTAAAAACTCATAAAAATCCTAAAAACACTAAAAACCCCTAATAATGTAAAAATGCCTAGAATCATTGACAACCATAAAGAAATCTATAAAAGTAAAAAAAAATTTAAAAACCATAAAAATATAAAAAATGATAAAAACCATAAATAATCAAAGAAAACTCTAAAATTCCTAAAAACCCTAAAACCCCTAGAAACCCCTAAAAACACTAAAAATCCCTAAAAACTATAAAAACCATTAATAATACTAAAAAGGCCTCAACATCCGATTAATCCCAAAATTTTTAAAAACCCTAAAACCCTAAAATCACCTAAGAAACCATAAAAACCTAAAAACACTTAAACCCCCCAAAAAACCCAAAAAACACAAAAAACCTTAAAAGATACTAAAAACCATGAAAAACGCCTAAAACCCAACAAAACCCAAAAAACCCAAAAAACACTAAAATCCATATGAAACCATAAAACCCCTAAAAAATCAAAAAAGGCCTAAAACCCCAAAAAACCCTAAAAAAATGAATTCCCTAAAAACCATAAAAATCATAAAAAATCCATAAAAAAGAAAAAAAACTAAAACCCCTGAAAACCATAAGGAAAACATTAAAACCTAAGAAAACTAAATACCATTAAAAAACTAAAAATGATAAAACCCCTAAAACCCCTCAAAATCAAAAAAATCCATAAATTCCCTAAAATAAAAAAACCTAAAAATCCATAAAAATAAATAAAAACATAGAAAAATCCAAAAAACCCCTCAAATCCCCTATGAAAGACATAAAAACCAAAAAAATTAAAGCCCCTATAAACTTTAAATACCCAAAAATCTTAAAACAACCACTAAAAACTATATAAACCCTTTAAAGCCCGAAAAAAATTAAAAAAACAATAAATACATTAATAACAAAAAAATTCCAAAAACCCTAAAACCAAAATAACGATAAACCCCTAAAATCCCTAAACTCCCTCAATATCTCTAAAAACCTAAATACCATAAAAATACTAAAAATCCTTAAAAATCCCTAAAAACATAAAACCCCAAAAAACCTGAAGAAACCTAAGAAAACCGTAAATACCTAAAATACTTAAAACCCCTAAAAACCCTAAAAATGATAAAACACCTTAAAACCCAAAAAAACCCTAAAATCCAAAAAAACCCTAAAACCATAAATACCATAAATCCATGTAAAAACATAAGAATACCACTAAAACCACTAAAAACCCTTATAAACTCTAATAATGTTAAAATATATAAAAATATTAAATACCCTGAATGACAAAAAAACCCCAATTAACCAAAAATCCATAAAAACCCTAAAAACATAAAAAACCCTCAAATCCCTCAAAATACCTAAACACCCTAAAAACCATAAAGCCTAAAAGATCCCTAAAAAGCCCCAAAAACATAAAAACCCAAAATAATGAAAACCCCTAAGAAAAACATAAATACAAAAAAATTAATTGAATGCCTAAAAAACATAAAACGATTAAAACACTAAAAAGCCCTAAAACCCCTTAAAATCCATAAAACCCTAAAAAATCATAAAAATCATATAAAATACCGGATTGTCCCTAAACACATAAATAACCAATGAAAACATGAAAACCCCTTATGAAAACCATAAAAACCTAAAACAATTAAAACCACTAAAAACATAGAAAAGAATAAAAACCATAAAACCCTAACAAAACATAAAAACCCTCAAAACTCTAAAACCCAAAAAAAAATAAAAAATACCTAAAATATAATAAAAACCTTAAAACCATTCAAAACTCTAAAAACCCTTAGAAAAATTTAAAAAGTTAAAATACTCTAAAAACCATTAAAACCCTAAAAAACTCAAAAAAATCCCTGAAAACATAAGAAATCATAAAACTCTATTAACTCTAAAAAATCCATAAAAACCCACAAAATCCATAAAAACCATAAAATCCATAAAAAACATAAAAAACCAATAAAACCCTAAAAATATAAAAACCCTAAAAACCATGAAAACCCTAAGAAAACCTTAAAAACATAAAAAAACTTAATATTGCTAAAACCCCCCAAGAAAAATTAAAAACCATAAAAAACCTGAAAACCTGAAAACCCAAAAATCCATAAAAACCCCTAAATAGCTTAAAACCCATAAAAATCATAAAACTCCTAAAACCAACTAAAAAGACTAACAATTATTCAAACTCCGAATTTTTTTTAAAAACAATAAAACCTAATAAATATTAAAAAACTCAAAAAAACCTTAAACTGAAAAAAACCATTAAAGCCCCCAAAACACTAAAATACCCCAAATCCCCAAAAACCCTAGAAACCATAAAAATCATAAATAATCCATAAATACATAAAACCCCCTAAAACCTTGAAAAAAATAAGAAATCATTAAAAACATAAAAATTATTAGAACCCGTAAAACCCTAAAACCACTAATAAGGTTAAAAAGCCAAAATACCATAAAAACCATTAAAAACCATTAAAACCCAAAACAAAAAAACCCTAAATACCAGCTAAAACTCTAAAAACCCTTTAGAACCTTAAAAAGATTAACAATACAACAAAAAAACCTTAAAAAACTAAAAAACTGAAAGACCCTATGCCTCAAAAAACCATAAAACCTTAAAAACCATAAAACCCTCAAAATCCACCAAAAACCAAAAAACCCCATAAAAATCCTCAAAATCCCTAAAATTCATGAAAAATACTAATAAAACATTAACAACCCAAAAAACAATTAATACCCCTAAAAACCAAAAAATGATAAAAACCCTATAAAACCTAAAAACTCTAAAAACCCTAAAATCCATAAATACCTGTAAAAACATTAAAAACCCTAAAAACCCATAAAAATCATAAAACACACTAAAATCCCTAAGATCCATGTAAACACCGAAAAACATTAAAAACTATAGAAATCCTTAAAACCTAAAAAAACCCAAAAAACTATAAAAACCATAAAAACCCTAGAAATACACAAAATAACTGAAAACCCTAAAGACCATAATAATACTAAATTTTTCCGGAAAATCAAAAAACATAAAAAAACACTAAAAAACCTAAAAACCCATAATAAAACCTTAAAAACATAAAATCATGTGAAACCGATAAAAACCAAGAAACGCTAAAAAAATATAAAAACATTCAAACCCACAAAATCCTACAATCCGTAAATATCTGTGAAACCCCTAGAAAACCATGACAATCCTAAAAAAAAATAAAAATCCCTAAAAAAAATAAAACCCTTAAAATGCATGAAAAACCCAAAGAAATATTTAAAAACATAAAAAATACTAAAAACCGCCCAAAAAACCAAAAAAACACTAAATTATCTAAAAGTCCCTTAAAACCGCTAAAAACCATAAAACCCCTAAAAACCAAAAAAATTGAAAACAATCCATAATAACACAAAAAAAATAAAAATTAAATTCAACTTTAAAACCTAAAAATGTTTCATACACTAAATACCTTAAAGACCCTAAAAAAGAACAACAAAATCCTTAAAAACCCATAAAACCCATATAATCACTAAAAACCCTAAAAAAACACTAAATACCCTCAAAATCCATGAAAACCATAAAAAAATAAAATTCCTAAAAAATGTTTTCCTGGTTCGATGTCGGCTGCAGGTATGGCTTGGTGTGCTCAGGTTCAGGTTCTGTTGCTTAGAGGAGGGAGGCTTTAGTTCTTCTTCTGATTCTCTATCTCTTACTGCTGCATATGGTCTTTGGTTGTGGTTCTATGCACTGGTTTTTGACATGCAATGGAGGATTTGATTTGATGTGGGTGTTGGCGAGTTGGTTTGATGGAATGGTTGTCTGGGGAGAGCTTCATCAGATGGGATGGTTATGCTGCGTGGCTGTGATGTTTTGGTGTTGGTGCTGGATGCTGTTCTGGTGCTGGTTGGCTGGATGGTGTTGTGGTCTATTTTTCTGGTGGTGAATGGTTGTGGTGGTTTGAAATGGTGCTGTTGGTGCTGATAGATATTTGTTGCGCTGGTTGTTGTTTGGCTGGGAGGTGCTGGATGCTAGTTTTTTGAGTTTGGATGCTGCGAGGTGCTGGATGCTGGTATGCTGGATGGTGGTGGTGGCTGCTTTCCCTTGTGTGTTTTCTTTTTTCCTTCTTGAATTTTCTTTTTTTTGGGTCTTTTGTCTTGGGTCGTTAAGGGTTTTTGGGTGTGGGTCAATTGACCCCTCTCCTCCCTTGTCTGTTGAGTCTCTTTTTCTTTATAATAATTTGGGGGGGTTGGGAATAGCCTGACCCTCGCATCTTCTTTGCCCAAAAACACATAAAACATTAAATTCCAAAAAATCTCAAAACCCCTCAAAATCCAAAAAATATAAAAAACCATAAAAACCATAAAAAATACCTAAAATACCTAAAAAAGTAAAAAACCCCCTAAAAACCCTAAAACCCCAAATAAAACATTATTAACCTAAATAAATTAAATCCATAAAAACCAAAAAAATTTTAATACCTTGAAAAACCCTAAAAAAAATCCCCTAAAAACATTAAATACCACAAAACCCCATAAACCCAAAACCCCCCACTAAAACTCAAAAAAAACCCTTTAAACCCATAAAAATATGAAAAAACTCAAAAAACCCTCAAATCACTAAAAAACTCAGAAATAGACCCTAAACCCCCCCCAAAAAAATAGAAAAACCTAAAAAACCTAAAAACTATAAAAAACCAGTAATCTTTAAAAACAAGAAAAATCCTAAAAAATCCCCAAAAATCCCCCAAAACATAAAAACTCCTAAGACCCTTGAAACTCATAGGAAATCCTTAAAATCCAATAAACATATAAAACCCTTTAAAAAACTAAAAACAATAAAACGCCTAAAAATAAAAAAACCCAAAAAACCCTAAATATAATAAAAACATTAAAAAACCATAAAACTCCCCAATTTTTATAAAACCCACAAAACCCACTAAAAACTCTAAAACCCCAATAAACCACTAAAATTGTTTAAAAACTCCAAAAAATCATTAAAACCCTAAAAATCTCAAAACCCCAAAAACTAAAAAAACCCCTAAAACCCCTATAGACCCTACCTCCCTGAAAAAACCTATAAAACTTAAAAATCATAGAATCCCTTAAAATCCAAAAAATGTAAAAACTCTAGAAAACGTTGAAAAAATATAGGAAAACCATAAAAACACCTAAACCCCTAAAATAATAAAAAACACTAAAAACCCTAAAAACCATAAAAGCTCATAAAAACCAAAAATACTATAATAACCTCTAAAAACTATAAAAAATGATAAAACCCCAAAAAACCACTAAAAAATCAAAACAACCGTTAATACCCTTAAAATGTTAAAAAACCCCAAAAATCATAAAACCCAAAAAACTCAAAAAACCCCTAATGGAAGAAAACCTTAAAAATCGTAAAAACAATATAAATACCTGAAACCATAAAAACATATATTTTTTTAAAAAAATCTCAAAAAAACCTTAAAACCCAGAAAATTCTTAAGAATACCTTAAAAAACTAAAAGGCTTTAAACCCATAAAAACTATAAAACCCCTAAAACCCCTAAAAAACCCTAATGAGTGAAAAAAACAATAAAAAACATAAAAACCATAAAAACCATAAAATTGTTTAGAATCCATAAAAACCTAAACACCAATAAAAACTAAAAAAATCAATTAAACCCCCAAGACTTTAAAAAACTCTAAAAAATCTTAAATACCCAAAATTTTAAAAAATAACTAAAACCCTAGAAAAACCATAAAACCCGAAAAAAATATTAAAAAACTTTAAAAACACTAAAAAAACCTAAAAACCATAAAACACTGAAAACCCCTTAGAAAACATTAAAACCTAAAAGCACTTAATTACATAAAAAATAGATAAAACAAAAAAATCCCTAAAACCGTAAAGTCAACAAAACCAATAAACCCATTAAAACCCCTAATAACCATAAAACTCATAAAACAAGTAAAACTAAAAAACAATTTAAAACACTAAAAATGTTAAAAAATATTAAAAACATAAAAAAACCATAAAATCCATAAAAACAAAAAACCCATAAAATCTCTAAAAATCTAAAAATCCCTAAAAAACAAACTATGTGACGACTTTGGTAGTTACATCCCTTCATATGTATAGTCTACGATTAGATCCTCAAATAGATACATCATATCTCAATAAATATGGATAGTGTCGAGGCACTCAAACATGAACTGTTGGAAAACTACCTGGCTTTAAAGGCCAATCAGTAACTTTGTACAACCTCCCCCAACCTGCAGCACCTCACTGTTGTCGAGTTCAACAACTGGGTAGGGGAGCTCGATGGGACCCTTCTTGAACACGTCATCCAAAAAATCCAGAATTATCACTTCACTGACCCTGATTGCCTCATTTAGAAACCCAACCTTGTTGGATAGTTGAGAACAAGGGAGTTCAACCGATATAAATTTGACCAAGGAACCCAACCACCGACATGGATCTCCAAATTTAGGAGAACCTCAATCAAACCATAGAGTTACATTATACATTGGAAAGTGTGGAGGAACAGACTGCCTGTGTAGGATCAACTTATGAATGCTGGATAGATCTTGGCCTCGGCCTGCCCAACCTATCTACAAGCAGAGGAAAATATGCATCACACTTTCCTCAACTGTAGGCTCATTGTCTTTCTTTGGGATTATGTGCAGAATATTTTCGGTCGAAAATTCTACATGTACAATACTCCGAAAGATATTTTTAACAGTGGATTCAATGCGGACAACAGTGAGAAGATTAATAACCTTAGGCTCACTGTAGTCTCAACCCTTTCAAACTACATGTGGACAGCCCAAAATAATGCTGTTTTTGACTCAAAAAATCAGCTCCCTATAGGGCGGAATCCTAGAAATCCATAAAGCTGTTCATACAGTATCCCACATTCAAACCGGAGCAATGGATAATGACATGAATGACTTAATAATTTTGAGAACTCTTGGTGATCCTAGAAGGTGAATGCAACCAACTCCCTTGAATTTCATTCGGTGGATCCCCACTATTTAAGGCTAGATCAATGTTAACATGGATGGCATCACATTAGGAGAACCTAGTCTTGTGGGATACAGAGGTGTATTCTGCACTTATAGAGGCTTCATCAGTGGATGATTCTACCATTTCTTGGGGAGTGGATGCGCCTATGAGGTTGAACTTTAGGCCATCATCAAGGATGTCTGGTTTGTGACGTGATATGATTGGAAGCTTCTATAGATTGAGTCTGACTCAATACTGGTGGTGGAGGCCCTGAGAAGCAGATCAAGAAGAGTATCATGGTGGCTAATCCCGTAATGGATTGAATGCCTCAAACCATAACATGATCTGACCCTACATATCACGCATGCTTTTCAGAAAGTGAACGTGTTGGCAGACACTCTCTCAAGGAAATCAATTGAAGATTGGGGCTTCATGTGGTTCTTTGTCACTCCACCTTATTGTACATCCCACGTGGGATCAGACATGAAGGGTGATACACACACCGGTTTCTTTAGGCCCTCCATGTATGACCTTGCACCTTTCTTCTTTTTAATTAAATTTGGGGACCAGGCTCACCTGGTCCCGCACCTTCTTTGCCTAAAACCCATAAAAACCATGAAAAACATAAATGAACTTTTAAACCGCATAAAAAATAAAAAAACTGAAAAATACATAAAAATTTCAAAAAAAAAACTCCAAAAAACCATTAAAACCCAAAAAAAACCAAAAACCTGTCAAAATCCCCCAAAACCCTAAAAACATTAAAAATCCTAAAAACCCAAAAATCCCTAAAAATGTAAAAAAGGAAAAAAAACCATGAAAACCCGTAAGAAAACCTAAAAAACCTAAAAACACTAAAAACCAGAAAAAAACATAAAAGATGCTAAAAACCCTAAACCCCTAAAAATACTAAACACCCTAAAGGACTTAAAAACCCCTAAAATCCCAAAACACCCTAAAACCCCATAAAAACCATAAAACCAATAAAAACTCTAACAAACCTTATGAAACCCTAAAATATCAATAATGCTAAAAAACCTAAAATCCAAAAAAAAACTCAAAAAAACTCAAAAAAACCTAAAAAACCGAAAAACCCCAAAAAATCCATGAAGCCCCAAAAATCCCTGAAATTCCAAAAAATCCCTAAAAACCCTCAAAAATTCTAAAAGTCAAGAAAACATAATTTTTTTAAAAAATCCCTTAAAATCCCAAAAAACATAAAATTCTCGAAAAAACCTAAAACACTTAAAACCCCTAAAACTGAGAAAAAAAAACATTAAAAAACACTAAAAACCATACAACCCAAAAAACCTTAAAAAAAATCAAAATCACCAGAAAACCTAAAAACCCTATAAATCCTATAAATCCATAAATATACCTAAAAACATAAAAAAACAATAAAATTATGAATAGGTCTAAGAAACCCTGAATAACATATAAATACTCAAAACCCCTAAAAGCCTAAAAATTCCAAAAACCCTAAAAACCTGATAAATTCCACAAACCCTAAAAACAACTAAAAAACATAATAACACTAAATACATTAAAAAATTGAAAAAACATATAAACCCCTAAAACCCACTAAAAACTCTAAAAAACCCCTTAAACTCCTTAAAATATTAAATATTTCTAAAACCATTAAAAACCCTAAAAAGAAAAAAACACTAAAAACCCAAAATACCGTTAAAACACTAAAAACACACAAAATCCCAAATAAAAACTATAAAAACCCATAAAACCCCTAAAAGTCCATAAAAATATAAAAACACCTAAAATACACTAAAAAATATAAGAAAACCATAAAATCCTAAAAACAATTAAAACCCATAAAAATCCTAAAAACTCTAAAACCATAAAAACACAAAAAAACCCCAAAAAACCCTAAAACCCTAAAAACCTCAAAATCCCTAAAATCCCTAAAAACCATTAAAATCCAAAAAACCTTAAAATACCTAAAATCATCAAATACCGTAAAACCCTAAAAAAATTTAACACCTAAAAAAACACAATTCCCCTAAAAAATATAAAAATTCTAAAAACCCTAAAAACCCTAAAAGATGCTAAAAACCCTAAAAACCCCTAAAAGCATAAAAAAACTAAAAATTCAAAACCCCTAAAAATCCATGAAAATACTAATATTGCACTAAAAAAATTAAAAACAATTTAAACCCTTAAAAATGTTACAAACTATAAAACCCCTTAAAACCCATATACAAACCCAACAAAACCATAAAAACCAAAAAAACCCAAAAAAACTCTAAAAACCCTCAAAATTCATAAAATCGATAAAAATAATAAAAATCATAAAAATAATAAGAATCCATAAGAAGACCTTAAAAAACACATAAAACCCCAAAAAAATAAAATGTGATAAAAACCATAAAGCCCCATAAAACCCTAAAACAACTCAAAATCCCAAAAATCCATAAAATAACATAAAAAATACAAAGAAATAACTAAAAATCACTAAAAATTAAAAAACCCTAAAACCCCTGAAACCCAAAGAAAAACTAAAAAATCGAAAACCATTAAAATTCCAAGTAAACATAAAAATAAAAAACCCTAAAAACCACCAAAATGATGCTAAAAATACTTAAACCCCCTAAAATAAAAAAAACCCGTACAAAAAATTTAAAACCCCGAAAACACCTAAAACACTAAAAACCATCGAAAAACACTAAATAACCTTTAATAACATAAAAATATTTAAAGAATGTAAAAATATTAAAAAAACTAATAAAACATAAAATCCATAAAAACCCAAAACAAACGTAAAAATCCCAAACCCCTAAAAACCCATAAAACCCAAAAAAAATCCCTAAAGCCCCGAAAGTACCCTAAAATCCTAAAAATTCAAATAAATTCCGGAAACCATGAAATACCTAATAACCCAGAAAACCCCTATTAAAACCATAAATACCTAAAATACTTAGAACCCCCATAAATATGAAAAACACTGAAAAACATAAAACCCCCAAAATTCCTCAAAACCTTACATCCCATAAAATCATAAAAAATCAGAAAACATAATTAAAAAAACCCCTAAAAGTTTAAAAAACCAAAAGAAAACCTTTAAATCCTAAAACACTTAAACCCCCTAAAAAAATAAAAAAAAATCAAAAAACCCAAAAAACCCTAAAACCCCTAAAACCCATAAAAACCTGAAACGCCCCAAAACCCATAAAAATCCTAAAAACCACTTAAATCTGTAAAAATCCTTTAAGACCCTAAAATCATAAAAAAATATTAGTAACTTCAAAAACCATAAAAAAATAAAAAACCCTAAAAACACAAAAAAATGTACAACCCTAAATACCATAAATACACTTGAAATTCCTTAAAACCATATAAACTCATAAAAACCTAAAGATTCCCTAAAAATCCCTAAAAAATTAAAAAAATATAAAAAACCGTGAAAACCAATTAGATGACCTTAAAACCTAAAAACAATTAAAAACCCTAAAAACATAAAAATGTTAAAGACCCACAATACCCTAAAACCCTAAAAACCTTGAGAACCCTCAAGATATATAAAAATTATAAAACGCATAAAAATCATAAAAAATACCTAAATATCCTTAAAAACATACAAAAACCAATAAACCTTGAAAAACCCAAAAAAGCATTAAAACCCAAAAGAATAATTAAAACCTCAAAAAACCCTAAAAACACAAGAAATCAAAAAATACCTTAAAAGAACATAAAACCCAAAAACCCCAAAAACCCATAAATCCCCTACAAACATTAAACCCCCATAAAAATCCTAAAACCAATATAAATCTAAAAACACTTTAACCCACTAAAAACGTTGAAAAACTCTAAAAACCTATAAACCCATAAAAATTCAAAAGAAACACTAAAAACAAAAAAAAATCAATTAAAAAACTAAAACCTTCAAAATCAATAAAAACTTGAAAACCCATTAAAATCCTAAAAAATCCCTAAAAATCCTTAAAAACATAAAAACCCATAAAAACCCTAAGAAAACATAAAAAATTTAAAAACAACTAAAACCACTAAATAAACTAAAAATTTATAAATGCCCTAAGAAACCCTAAAAACCCAACATATCCCAAAAATCTATCAAAATTCCTTGAAACACTAAAAATAATAAAAAAACAAAAAAATCCATAAAAATTACAAAAAATTAAAAAACCATAAAACCCAGAATAACCCTAAAATATCTTAAAAACATAAAATCAATAAGAAACCCTAAAAACCCTAAAACCCATAAAAATCAATAGAAACTAGGAAAACCCAAAAGACGTAAAAGACCATTTAAAACCCTAAAAATGTTAACAAATCCAATAAAACCCTTAAGCACCTAAAACCCTAAAATCCATAAATTCCATAAAAACCATAAAAAATCCAAAAAAACCCTAAAAACACTAAAATCATGAAAACCATGAAAACCATGAAAACCCCTATGAAATCCTTAAAACACATAAAACCCATAAAACCTAAAAAAATAAAAACCCTAAAAAATCCTAAAACCCCAAAAAAACAAATAAAACATAAACCCCCTAAAAACATAAAAAATATTTAAAACCTATAAAATCCCCCAAAACCACTAAAAACTCTAAAAACTATATAAAACACTAAAAAAATTAAAAACTATAAAATTTATTTAGAAACATAGAAACTAAAAAAACCTAAACCATAAAACCAAAAAACCCTCAAAATCTTTAAAAACCCTAAAAACCATAAAAATCATTCAAAAGTGAGAAAAATCCCTAAAAATGTTAAAAATCTAAAAAATACCATCTAAGCCCTAAAAAAACTTTAAAAACCAAATATATATATAAAACCCCTTAAAGACCTAAAAATGCTAACACCCTTAAAAAACCAAAAAACCAAAAAACCCTTAAAACCATCAAAATCCCGAAATACCCTAAAATCCCTAGAAATCCTAAAACATCACTAAAAATCCTTAAAACATAAAAACCACAAAACCCCTGAAAACCCCTAAGAAATGATTAAAAAACTAAAATAACATAAAACTCCTAAAAAACAAAAAAAACCTTAAATCCCCTAAAATGACCTAAAACACTAAAATACCCTAAAACCCATAAAACCCCTAAAACCCTTAAAAACCTTAAAACACATAAAAATAAAAACCTTAAAACTCAAAAAAACTAAAAAACCCTAATAACAAAAAAAAAACATAAAAAACCTAAAATTCCCTAAAACCTTAAAAAAAAATTAAATTCCTAAAAAACCCTAAATATACTAGAACAGTTAAAAGCCTAAAATTGTGAAAACCATCAAAAAAACCTAAAAACCGAAAACAATAAAATCCCTCAAATCATAAAAATTTCTAAAACCCTAAAAATTATCTAAACCCCCAAACCATAATAGCCTCATAATACCTTGAAACACCCTAAAACCCCATAAAACCCATAAAGAAAAACTAAAACATCTAAAACCCCATCAAACAAATAAAAAAATTAAAAAACTCAAAAAAATACATAAAAAAAATAAAATACTAAAAAAAACCCGAAACCCCCAAAAACCCTAAAAAACACAAAGAACCTCAAAATCAATAAAATCCATAAAAATTATTAAAAATAGATAAAAATCCCAAAAAACATAAAGACTCCCGAAAACCCCAAATAAAGAAATAAAAACCTAATAATAGTTAAAACCACTAATAACCCTAAAAATAATAAAGACCATAACAACCATAAAGACCCTAAAACCCCTAAAAACAATAAAACCCCTAAAAACCATAAAAACCCTAAAAACTAATGAAAACCCTATAAACCATATAAAAAATCAAAAAACCCTAATAACATAAAAAAAATCTACAAATAATAAAAACCCAAAAAAATCAAAATAAAACACCAAAAACCCATAAAAAAGAAAAAACCCCCAAACCCCTAAATTCCCCCTAAATTTCTAAAACTATAAAAACCAAAAAATTATAAAATGAACCTAAAAATCCTAAAAAAAATATAAATATTTAAAAACCATGAAACCTGTATGAAAACATTGAGAACCAAAAACACTTAAAATCACTAACACCATAAAAAATCACAAAAACCCTAAAAATCCAAAATAACCCAATACTCCGTAAAACCCATAATAACATTAAAAATCCGTAAAAACCACGAAATTCCCTAAAACCTACTAAAGAATCTAAAATACCATTAAAACCATAAAAATAATAAAACTCAAAAAAATAATAAGAACCCCAAAAAATCAAAAAACCATAATAACTCAAAAGAAAAATGAAAAAAAACCAAAGATCCCAAAAAAACTATTTAAACCATAAAAATCTCCAAAACCATAAAAAACCATAAAATCCTAAACAATCCCTAAAATCCTTAAAAGAAAAGAACCCTAAAAACCATGAAAACCCCTAAAAAATCTAGAAAACCTAAAAAAACTAAAAACTGATAAAAACCTAAAAATAATAAAAGCCATAAAATCCCCAAAAGAGAATCTAAAAACCCCAAAAAACCCCTTAAGAACCATAATAACCCCTAAATCCTTAAAAATACCAAAAACCAATAAAATTCCCAAAAACCAATAAAAACAATAAAAATCCTTTAAACACCTAAAAATTATTAAAAACTGTTACAAATCCTTAAAACCATAAAAAATGGAAAAAAACTAGGAAACCCAAGAAAAATAATAAAACACTAGAAAAACTAAAACACATAAAAACCTTAATATCCATAAAACCCCTAGAAATAATGAAAATATTAAAAGGCCCAAAAATCCTTAAAAAAATAAAGCCCAAAAAACCCTAAAAAACCCTAAAAACCAAAAAACACATAAAACCCCTAAAACCCTAAAAAATATAAAAACCCAAAAAACTAAAAAAACCACTAAAAAGAATAAAAAATCCAAAAACCTTATAACCCACTTAAAAATATAAAAACCCTTTAAAACCCTAAAAATGTTGAAAAAATCTAAAAAACCTTAAATTTCCTAAAAACTAAAAAAACCCTTAAAAACTAAAAAACCAATAAAAACCGATAAAACCATAAAAATCCCTACCATAAAAAATAATAAAAAACCTAAAAATCCCTAAAAATCCCTAAAAACAGAAAACCTCTAAAGATGCTGAAAAACCAAAACAAAACCTTGAAAACCTAATAACAATTAAAACCCCTATAAAATTCCTAAATTATTAAAAACCCCCATAAACCTAAAAAATCCTTAAGAAATCCTTTAAAACAAAATAAACAAATAAAACTTCTAAAAAACATAAAAATTCTAAAAAACATAAAAGGGCGTAAAAAACCTAAAACCCATAAAACACCTAAAACCATAAGAAACCCTAAAAACATTTAAAAATCCTAAAAACCACTAAAAACAATAGAACCCTTTAAAACCCTAAAAAATTAAAAACTCAAAAAACAATAAAAACCCTAAAAAAGTTAAAAAACCCCCTAAAACACCCAAAAAAGCTAAAAAATAAAAAATACAATAAAATACAACAAAATACCAAAAAACCTGAAAAAATAAAAAAATACTAAAGATACCCTAAAAATCCATTAAAAGTAAAAAAATCCTTGAAATCCTTGAAAAACCCCCTATTAAAACATTAATACCCTAAAAACACTTAAAACTTCTAAAAAACCTAAAGAATAGTAAAACTACTAAAAACCATAAAACCATAAAAACACAAAAATAAAAATAAATCCAAACCCCCCCCAAAAAACCTCTAGAAACCACTAAAACACTCAAAACCCTTTAAAACCCTAAGAACATTAAATAAATAAAAGAAACAATAAAATCTCAATAAACCTAGAAAACTCTTAAGAAATATTAAAAATATAAATATAATTAAAACCCCTAAAATTCTAAAAATATTAAAATCCCTAAGAGACCCTACAAAAATAAAAACTGTAAAAACTCCTCAAAACTTAAGATACACAAAAAACTCATAAAAACCAAAAAACTCTAAAAACTCTAAAAACCATTCGAAAATCTAAAAACATTAAAAACACTAAGAAACTTTAAACCCCCTAAAAAACCCCAAAATACAATAAAACACGAAAAACCATAAAACCCTCAAAATACCTAAAAAAACAAAAAGTATAAAGCTTCTAAAAAATCTATAAAAATCCATAAAAATGTAAAAAACATTAAAAACCATTAAAATTTCTATGAAATCATTAAAAACTGAAGACACAAAAACCCTATAGATGTATAAAAACAATAAAAACACTCACAAACTTGACCCTAAAATCATTGAAACCCATAAAAACCACTAAAATCGATGAAAATAACTAAAATCACAAAAATGCATAAAACCCCTAAAAACCACTAAAAGAACTAAAACCCCATTATTCCCCTAAGAAAGTTAAAAAACTCTAAAACTTATTTAAAACCATAAAAACTGTAAAACAAAAAAAAAACCCATAAAACACTGAAACTCATCAAAAACCATAAAAACCCTAAAAACCCATAAAAATACTAAAAATCCCTAAATATGTAAATAAACCTAATATTGCAAAAAACCATAATAAAATTTTAAAAACCAAAAAATACTTAAAACATCTAAGGAACTAAAAATGATAAAAACCATAAAAATACTAAACACCCATATATAACCAAAAAATCCATAAAACCCCAAAAAACATAAAATATTATTAAATCCCTCAAAATCCCTAAACACCCTAAAAACCATAAAATCCAAAAATAAACCTCAAAAAACATAAAAAACCCAAAATACACTAAAAAACCTAAGAAAAACATGAATACATAAAAATAATTGAATGCCTGAAAAACCAAAAAATGATGAAAACACAAAAAAACATAAAACTCCTCAAAATCTGTAGAATCCTAAAAACTATAAAAACCATATAAAATCCCTAAAAATCCCTAAAAATCCATACAAACACAAAAAATCATTGAAAAAAAATGAAAAACCCATATGAAAACCTTAAAAACCTAAAACACATAAAACCTTTAAGATGTAGAAAACAATAAAAACCATAAAAACTCTAACAAAACTTATAAAACCTAAAACCCCTAAAAATTTAAAACCCTAAAATTCCATAAAAACCCTAAAACCAATCAAAACACTAAAAACCCTTTAAACCATTAAAAATGTTAAAAAACTCTAAAACCCATTAAAACCCCAAAAAAATGCAAAAAATCCTAAAAACAGTAAAAACCCATAAAACCCTAAAAACCCTAAAAAACCCTAAAACCCATTAAAATCCCTAAAAACCCTAAAAACCCTAAAAATCATAAAAAATACCTAAACCCTAAAAACATAAAAAACCAAAAAACCCTGAAAACCCTAAGAAACCCATAAAAACTTAAAAAAACATAATACCCCGAAAAAACAAAAAAACATTAAAAACCTTAAAACCCTAAGAATCATGAAAATCCTAAAAGCCATAAAACACCCTAAATACCTTAAAAACCATAAAAACAATAAAAAACCATAAAACCATTAAAAACCACTAAAAATACTGAAACCCTTGAAACACATAAAAATATTAAAAAACTAGAAATACATTATAAACTTTAAACAAAATTAAAGAATACTTAACCCCCCAAAAACCATAAAAACCCTAAAATCCAAAAAACCATAAAATCCTCATAATCCAAAAAACCCTAAAATCATAAAAATCCTAAAAAATACATAAAAATCTAAAACCCCTTAAAAACAGTGAAAATAATAAGAAAATACTAAAAACATAAAAACTCTTAGAACACCTAAAACCCTAAAAACACTAAAAATACTAAAAACCAAAAAAGATATAAAAACTCTTAAAAACCATGAAAACCATAAAACCCATAAAAACCTTAAATAACCACAAAAAACTCTAAAAACCCTTCAAATTTGTTAAAACATAAAAAATAAAAAAACTAAAAAACTAAAAAACCTTAAGCCTCCAAAAAACCAAAAAACCAAAAAAACCATAAAAACCCTCAAAATCCCTAAAAGACCAAAAACACTATAAAAATTCTTGAAAAGCCCCAAAATCCATGGAAACCCTAAGAAAACGTGAAAAACTAAAAAAAATCAAAACCCCTAAAAACATAAAAAATGATAAAACCCCTATAAAACCCTAAAACCCCTAAAATCCATAAATACCCATAAATCCATTAAAACCCCTAAAAACCTATAGAAATCATAAATCACTAAAAGCTCTAAAATCCATGTAAACCCTAAAAAAATTGAAAACTATAAAAAGCCATAAACACTAAAAAACCCTAAACCCCAAAAAAACCATAAAACCATAAAACCATAAAAACCATAAAAACCCTAGAGACACTCAAAATAACTGAAAATCCTAAAAATTGAAAAATAATAAAATTTCCCTAAAAATCCCAAAAAATATAAGAACCCCAAAATATCTTAAAACACCTAACAAAACCATAAAAAACATAAAATCATGTGAAACACAAAAAAAGAACGTAAAAACTCTAAAATCCCCTAAAACACTAAAACCAATAAAACCTTAAAATCAATAAAAATTCATAAAATCAATTGAAAACAACAAAAATATTAAAAAAGCAATAAAAATTCATAAAAACAAAAAATCCCTAAAAACCATGAAACACCATAAGAAATCTTTAAAAACCTAAAAGTACTTAAAACCCTCAATAAATTCTAAAATCCCTAAAATACACTTAGAACCCCTAAAAACTATAAAAACGCTAAATACATAAAAAAAATCCCATAAAAACCATAAAAAAACTAAAAATATAAAAAACACTAAAAACCATAAAGATCCTAAAAAAATAACAACAAAACCCCAAAAAACCCATAAGAACCATATAAACCCTAAAGACCCTAAAAAACACTCAAACCGTCAAAATCCATAAAAATTATAAAACCATAAAAACCATAAAAATCCTAAAAAATACCTAAAATCCCAAAAAACAGAAAATCCCCCAAAAACCCAAAAAACCATAAGAAATCCATAAAAACCTAAAAACAATTAAAACACCTAAAACCCTAAAAAACTAAAAACCCTAAAAAACACTTAAAACACTAAAATCATAAAACCCTTAAAAACCATAAAAACCCATTAAACCCACAGAACACCTAAAACCCACTAAAATTTCTAAAATCCCTTTAAAAACCAAAAAACGTTAAAATACTCTAAAAATCATAAGACCCCAAAAAAACATAAAAAAACCCTATAAACCCAAAAACCCCAAATATTCTAAAAATTCCCCTAAAAACCCACAAAATCCATGAAAACTCTAAAACCAATAAAAATCCCAGAGAACTAAAAATCTATAAAAACATAAAAAACAAACCTTGAAAAACCATGAGAAAATTATAAAAACATAAAAAAAATTTAAACCCCAAAAAATCTAAAAACCCTAAAACCCCTATAAAACAATAAAATCCCACAAAATCCCTAAAACCCTAAAAAATCCTAAAAATACTAAAAAAGAACAATTTTTTTTACAGATGTAAAATAATATCCAAAATACCTTAAAAACCCCTAAGTAAACCATTAGAACCTAAAAAATAGTTAAAATCCCTAAAAACATTAAAAACATTAGAAACCCTAAAAGATCTAAAAAACTGCTAAATTCAATAAAGAACCCATAAAAACCTTAAAAATACTAAAAACCAAATAACCCCCCCAAATCCCTAAAAACTGTAAAAAATCACAAAGATCCTAAAAAATACCTAAAAATTCTTAAAAACATAAAAACCCATCAGAAAAAACTTAAAAAATATAAAAATGCATAAAAATCTAAAAAAATTTGAAAATACTAAAAACCCTAAAATCCATAAAAAAATCCTAAAAACCGAAACCATAAAAACCTATATAAACCATAAACCCCTAAAAACATTAAAAAATCCCAAAAACCCAATAAAACATAAAAAAACCCATTAAAAATTCTAAAAACCTAAAAAACCCTAAAAAACCTTAAAACCCAAAAAAAATCCTACACCCCCTCAAAATCCATAAAAACACTAAAAACCATAAAAACCAATAAAAATAAAAAATATTTAAAAACTCCTAAAACTCTGAAAACCCCAAATAAAACCTTAAAAACATAAAAAAAATTAAACCCATAAAAACCTAAAAATTATAAACACCCTAAAAACCCAAAAAACAGGATCCCCCTAAAAACATTAAAAATTAAAAAAAGCTCAAAAACCCCACTAAAACTCAAAAAACTCTTTAAACCCAAAAAAAAATTAAAAAACACTAAAACCACTTAAATCACTAAAAACATAGAATTAGACCCTAATAACAAAAAAAACCATAAAACCCTTAAAACTATCAAAATCCTGTAAACTATAAAAAACCTAAAAATCCAAAAAAATCCCAAAGAATCCCTAAAAACATAAAAACCCCTAAAGAGGAAAAAACAATAAAAAGCATAAATTTTTTTAAAAATCCTTAAAAACCAAAAAACCACTAAAAACTCAAAAAACCCATTAAACCCCAAAAAACCTTAAAAACACTAAAAATCATTAAATTCAATAAAAATTCAAAAAAACCCTAAATCCCCAAAAAACCAAAAAACCTCAATGAATAATAAAAACCTGTAAAAATTCTAAAAATCACTAAAAACCATAAAAACCCATACAAATCGTAAAAATCATAAAAATCCCTAAAATCCCTAAAATCATTAAAGACCATAAAACATTGAATGCCCCTTAGAAAAACTTAAAACCAAAAAGCAGTTAATTCCCTTAAAAATAGAAAAAACAAAAAAACCCCCTTAAAAACCTAAAATCCACAAAACCCATAAACCCATTAAAAACACTAATACCCATAAATCCCATAAAACAACTAAATACTAAAAAAACCTTCAAACCACTAAAAATGTTAAAAATTATAAAAATCCTCAAAAAAATATAACAAAACCTAATAACCAAAAAACCCTCAATATCCATAACACCCCTACAAATCCTTAAAAACCCATCAAAATCCCTATTATCCCTAAAAATATAAAAATCCTAGAAAATCTATAAAATACCTAAAAACGTAAAAAAACCTAAAACCCATGAAGGACCATAAGAAAATAATAAAAATATAAAAACACATATAACCCCTAAAAACCATAAAAACATTAAAATCCCAGAAAAACCTTAAAATTCCCTAAAAATCATAATACTTATAAAAACATTAAAAACCATAAGACCCATAAAAACCATGAAAAATTGAAAAGAACATTTAAACCCCATAAAACATTAAAAAACTCTAAAATAAATTAAAAGTCCTAAAAAATATAAAATACCTTAAAAACCCAAAAAAATCCCATAAAAACCTAAAAGCACCTAAATCACTTCAAAAACTTCAAAACCCAAAAATCCCAAAAATCCTAAAAAATCTAAAAATCCCCAAAAATGTAAAAGGGCCATATTACCATGAAAAACACAAAGAAAACCTAAAACACATAAAAACACAAAAACCATTAAAAAACCTAAAAGACATTAAAAATACTAAAAACCCCTAAATATTCCAAAAACCATAAAAGAATTAAAAACCCTAAAAAACTAAAACACACAATAAAACCCATAAAAACAATAAAACCACTAAAAAAATAAAAAACCCTTGAAACCCCTAAAACGTAAAAAATGTTAACAAACCAAAAATCCCATAAAATACTCAAAAAACCCAAAAAAAATAAAACCCCAAAACCATGAAATCCCCCAAAATCCGTGAAATTCCAAAAAACCCAAAAAACCCTTAGAAATATAAAATCCCTAAAACTATAAAAATTCTAAAAAAACAATTAAAATACCTCAAAACATAAATACCCTTATAAACCTAAAAAAAACCTAAGAAACCATAAAACCTAAAACAATTAAAACCCTAAAAAACATAAAAAAGTAAAAAAACATAAAAATCACTAAAAACCGTATAACTTTGAAACCGTTAAAAACTCTCAAAATCCATAGAAAACCTTAAAAAACCATTTAAATCCCAAATAATCCCTTAAAAACCTAAAAACATAAAAACCCCTAATAAATTTGAAAAATTATGAGAATACCCCCCAAAAAAACAATACAATCCTATAAAAGCCTAAAAATTCCAAAAACCGCAAAAAACCCTTAGAAGTCCAAAAAACCCGAAAACCTCTAAAAATCATAAAAACACTTAAAAAAAAACAAAAATGAAAAAAACAAAAACCATTAAAACCCACTAAAACACTAAAACCCCCTTAAACCCCTAAGATGATAAAATTTATAGAAACCATTAAAACCCCCAAAAAACAACAAAAATAGAAAAAAGCCAAAATACCATAAAAATCCTAAAAACCCAAAAAATCCAAAAAAACTATGAAAACCCATAAAACCCTAAAAATCCATAAAAATATATAAAAAACCAAAAGAAAATGAAAATTATAAGAAAAAAATGATTAAAACCCATAAAAAAACCTAAAAACTCTAAAACAATAAAAACCATAAAACCCTAAAAACAGCAAAATCCCTAAAATCCCTAAATTTTTTAAAACCCCAAGAAAACCACAAAATTCTATAACCCTAAAACCATAAAAACTCTAAAGACCCTCAAAAACCATAAAATACATCAAAATCATAAAAATCTTAAAAATAACTAAAACAACATAAAAACATAAAAACCATAAAATAAATGAATGCCCTAAGAAGACCTTAAAACCAAAAAACACATAATACCCCTAAAAACATAAAAATGATAAACACCCTAAATCCCCTAAGAACCCCTAAAAAAAATCAAAATCTCTAAAATCCATAAAAAAATAAAAAATAAAAAAATCCATTAAAACCACTAAAAGTGAAAAAAACCAGTAAAACTCCCAAAAATATAAAGAAAACCCTAAAAACTAAAAAACCTGTAAAATCCATACAAAACTAAAAAACAAAAAACCCCTAATTACCCACTAAAAACAGTAAAAAATCATTAATCCCTTAAAAATAATATAAAACTCTAAAAATAATAAATAAAAAAACTAAAAAAACCCGAAAATCCATTAAAACCCAAAACAACAGTAAAACCCACAAAACGCCTAAAACCCCCCAAAAAAAATCCACAAACCCCTAAAATAACATAAAATATTAAAAAACCCTAAAAAATTCTAAAAATGTAATAAAGCTTAATGAACTTGAAAACCCCTAAAAAAACCTTAATCAAATAAAATACTTTAAACCCCCCAAAATATAAAAAATAATGAAAACCCTAAACACCCAATAATTCATAAAAACACTACAAACAATAAAAATCATAAAAATTACAAAAACATAACAAAAAACCCATATAAATACTACAATAAAAAAGAAAACATTAAATGCTTATGACACTTAACACTCCATAAATACATAAAAAATGAAAAAAAACAAAAATAAACTCCTAAAACCCCCAAAAACCATAAAAACCATAAAAACCATAAAACCCCTAAAACTAATAAAAATCCTAAAACCCAATAAAAACTCTAAAAAACCTTCAAATTCCTAAAAACAATAAAAAATATTAAAAATATCAAAATCCATAAAAACACAAAAAACCCTAAAAACACACAAAACCATACATACCTAAATACCCTAAATAAACATAAAATCCCTTAAACCATAAAAACTCATAAAAACCTAAAGAATCCCTACAAATCCATAAAAAATTAAATAACTATAAAAACTGTGAAAAAAATATGAGGCCCTTAATGCCCTAAAAATAATTAAAAATCCTAAAAACATAAAAATAGTAAAAAACCCCCAATACCCTTAGAACCCTAAAAAACGTTGATAACCCTCAAGATGTATAAAAATTATAAAACACATAAAAATAATAAAAAACCCCTAAATAACCATAAAATCATACAATACCCAACAACCCTTGAAAACACCAAAGATAATATTAAAAATAAAAAATAATAATTAAAAACTCAAAAAACCCTAAGAAATAATAGAAAACTAAAAACCCTTAAAAAGAACATAAAACCCTAAATAACCCTAAAAAACATAAAGTCCCTCTAAAAAAATTAAAACCCCATAACAACCCTAAAACCACTATATACTATAAAAACCAATCAAATCCCTGAAAACGTTAAAAACTATAAAAACATATAAATATCCTAAAAAATAAAAAGATACAATAAAAACCAATAAAATCCATAAAAACCCTAAAAACCTAAAACCTAAAAAATCAGTAAAAACCCCAAACCCCATTAAAAACCTAAAAAATCCCTAAAAACCAGTAAAAACATAAAAACCCATAAAAACCCTAAGAAAACATTAGAAATATAAAAACATCTATAACCCCTAATTTTTTTTAAAAAAAATGATATATACCCTAAGAAACCCTACAACCCAACTGATCCTGAAAATCTATCAAAATACCTAAGGACAATAAAAATAATTAGACCCTAAAAAATACATAAAAATCACTAAAAATTTAAAAAACTGTAAAAACCCTGAATAATTATAAAATATCTTAAAAACCAAAAAACCATAAGAACCCCAAAAAACAAAAAAACCCTTAAAAACCAATAAAAACTAGAAAACCAAAAAAACTAAAAAAACCCTTTAAACCCGTAAAAATGATAAAAACTTTAAAAAAACCATTAAACCACTAAAACCCTAAAATACCTAAAAACCCTTAAAAACTATAAAAAATCCAAAAACATTACCTAAAAACCCTTAAAGATGAAACCCCTAAAAACCCTAAAACCCCCCAAGAAAACCTTAAAACACATAAAACCCAAAAAAACCAAAAAATAAAAAATACATTAAAAAACCCTAAATTCCCCAAAAAACCAAATAAAACATAAAACCTTTAAAAACATAAAAAACCCTAAAATCCTATAGAACCCCCAAAACCCACTAAAGATAAAACAACTATTTAAACCACTAAAACCATTAAAAACACTAAAATTTCTATGAAAACCTTAAAAATCAAAAAGAAACCTTAAACCATAAAAACCTTAAAAACCTTCAAATCATTAAAAAACCTAAAAAACATAAAAATCCTAAAAAATTGGGAAATATATCTAAAAATGTAAAAAATCAAAAAAAAAACCATGATAGCCCTAACAAAACCATAAATACCAAAAAATTACTAAAACTGTCAAAACCCCTAAAAAATGAAAACCCAAAAAACCTTAAAAATCCCTAAATACCCTAAAATCTGTAAAAAACCTAAAGCATTCATAGAAATCCTTAATACCTAAAACCCACAAAAAACCTGAAAACCCCTAAGAAAAACATAAAAACTAAAAAAAATAAAAACCCTAAAAATCCTAAAAAACATTAAAAACCATAAATTCCATAAAAACACAAAAATACCCTAAAACCCATAAAACCACTAAAAACATTAAAAACCCATAAAATCCCATAAAAACATTTAATCCCCTAAAAACTAAAAAAACCCTAAGATCCCAAAGAATGATAAAAACCATCAGAATCCCTAAAACCATAAAAAATAAATAAAATTCTTCAAAAAACCCTAAAAATCCTAAAACCGCTAAAACCGTAAAACCCTGAAAACCCCAGAAAATATACATACGAAAAATACATAAATCCTGTAAAAATCATAAAAATGATAAAACGCTAAAAACCTAAAAATTCCCTAACCCCTAAAACCATAAAACCCTCTAAATACCATAACCCACCCCCAAAACCCCATAAAACTCATAAAGAACCAATAAATGATCTAAACCCCCATCAAACAACTAAAAACATTAAAAAAAATCCTAAAACCTATAAAAACACTAAGAAACTCAAAAAACATGAAACCCCAAAACCCCAAAACCCCAAAACCCCTAAAAATCACTAATACCCTCAAAATAAATTAACACCATAAAAATCATAACAAATACATAAAAATCATGAAAAACATAAAAACTACTGAAAAACCAAAATAAAACAATAAAAACATAAAAATAGTTAAAACCATGTAGTAACCCTAAATATGATAATAACATTAAAAACCATAACGACCCTAAAAATTATAAAACCACTAAAACCCATAAAATCCCTAAAAAATGAAAACTCTAAAAAATTGAAAAACCAAAAAAAATTAAAGAACTATAAAAATAATAAAAACCCCAAAAACTCAAAATAAAACAACAAAAACCCATGAAATTTTGAAAGACCCAAAAACCCCAAAGACCCCACAAAATCCCTAAAACCATAAAAACCATAAAAATCTTAAAAAGGACATCAAAAATATCAAAAAACATATAAAACTATAAAAACCATGAAACCTATAAGATAGAATTGAAAACTAAAAACATTTAAAACCCCTAAAATCATAAAATCCCTTAAAACCCTATACACCCTAAAACCCATAAAAACATTAAAAATCCATAAAAACCCCTAAAAATACATAATCCATCTAAATTATCCAAAATAAATTTTAACCTATAAAAATACTAAAACTCAAAAAAACCATTAAACCCCTAAAAACTCAAAAAAGTAAAAAACTCAAGAAAAAAAAATCACTAAAAACCATTTAAACCTTCAAAATCTCCAAAAACCCCAAAAAACCATAAAATCCTAAAGAACCCTAAAATTGCTAAAATATAATAACCCTAAAAACACTAAAATCCACTACAAAAAACATGAAAACATAAAACCCTAAAATCCAATAAAAACAGAAATAAGATAAAAACCCAAAAAACCAAACCCCCCCAAAAACCATAAATACCCCTAAAACCCATAAAACCTCTAACAACCACTAAAAAATATAAAAAACCATCAAACACCTAAATTTTTTTAAAAACTCCAAAAACCCTTAAAACCTGAAAAAACTAAAAAAACCCTGAATACCCAAGAAAAACATAAAAAACCCATAAAACCTAAAATGAATAAAAGCCTTAATATACAGAAAAACCCTAAAAACCCTAAAACCAAAAAAATCCTAAAAACACTAAAAACTATAAAAACCACTAAGAATATAAAAACTCGAAAAAACCATAAAAACCACGAAAAACTACAAAAACCCTTTAAACCCATAAAAAGGTGAAAAAAACTCTAAAAACCAAAAATGTTCTAAAAACTCTAAAAACATGTAAAAACTCAATAAAACTAAAAATACCCAAAATAACCTAAAAGTAGCTAAAAACCATAAAATACAATAAAATCCTAAAATACCTAAAAATAACTAAAAAAATAAAACCCTTAAAGATGCAGAAGAGCCATAAGAAAACGTTAACAACCTAAAAACAATTGAAACCCCTAAAAACTCTAAAAACACTAATAACCCTTAAAACCGTTTAAAACCAAAAACCATAAAAATCCCAAAAAACCCTAGAAATAAAAAAAAAATATAAAATCCTAAAACTACCTCAAATCTTAGAAACAGTTAAACAACCCGAAAAATCCCAAATAATTCCTTAAAAACCAAAAAAACACATAAAAAACATAAAACTCCTAAAATCCATAAAAATGGTAAAAAAGCTAAAAGACCATAAAAATACCTAAAACCTATAAAAACCCCTAAAATAAAAAAAAACCATAATGCACATAAAAAATCAAAAAACCCACTAAAAACATAAAAAAACTTAAAAACCCTAAAAACAATAAAAACTAAAAAAAAATAAAATCCCTAAAAACATAAAACCCCCCGTAAAACCCCCAAAAAAAATTAAAAAAGATAAAACCATAAAAAACCACTAAAATAGAACAAAATCCACAAAAAACTGAAAAACAAAAAAAATACGACAAAAATTATAAAAACCTTTAAAGTTAAAAAACCCCTAAAAACCCTAAAAACCCCTATGAAAACACAAAAAAAAATAAAAACACATAAAATATCTAAAAAACCTAAAAAAATCTATAAACCCCTAAAAACCATAAAAACCATAATAAACACTAAAAAAATTAATATCAACCCCCCCAAACCTCCAAAAACAACTAAAACTTTTAAAATGATTTAAAACCCTAAAACCATTACAAAACTAAATAAAACGTTAATGGTTGTCCGTTGCTCCCTCTCTTGATCCAGGAGTCCAATGAAGCATCGATGCTTCATCATCTGGCTCTGGATGTGAGATTTCTGTAGTGGACCCCCCGTTAGACAACTTTGATATGTTTGTTTTCGAGCATTGGGATCTTTAGGACCATGCAATCGTGGGTCTTATTGATGGTTCTCATATCATGATTTGCTACACATCAGAGTAGGATATTATTATTGCTTGTTCTATGGCACCTCGAAGCTACAATGGTGCTCGATTATCCCTCTTCCTATGGAATTTTGGATTTCATCTGAAGCATGACACCCCGATGTTTGCAACATGGCCGGACGTAGGCCCTATTCCATCATATTTCTCCGAGGGCTATCATTGAGGATGGTTCTTCCAAGAACCTGGGGGATTTTGTATGTATTTATATTGTGGAGGATGTATGTTGCAAGAAACCAATGCTTTTTGAATCGTTGACTAACTTATGTTATTCTTGCTCGAAATTTGGGCATTATGTTCATACTGGTGGACATGGGGCCTATGATAGGAGTGGAATGAGTCTGGATCAGGTAGGGTATGGTGAAAGCAGATAGAAATTCGTGGAATTGTAAGAGGCCATGGTATTGATCAAGTATTTGTCCAATCATCCAATGGATGCCACGTTCTTTTATTGTCTCAAAATAGATTTGATGGTTGGGAGTGACATGGATGTAGTAGAGGTGGTTTCTGGAGGAACCAGTGTGAATTTGGCTAGGGTTTGTTGTGTAATTGGAGGTACGGACACTGAGGCGGTGCACACAGATGAAGGGAGGGCTCTGAATTACTTATGTGAGAAATTTGTAAGTGGGTAGCTAATAGGGATGGAGAAAGAGAAGGTGGATGAGTAGGGTGATATGGTTGGGAACGAGCAATAGGAGGCAGCCCTGATGAAGTCCCTTAGAGGAGCCTCCATGGACTGGAGGAAGGGAAGTGGGAAAGCCAGCAGCAGCCTGTTCCCTGATACGAATGATTTTACTCCGATTAATAGTTTTTAGAATTTGACCTTAGATGAGCCAGTTGGTAATGATGTTGTGTACAGGGGAGATACTGAGCAGAGGTAGGTGGATGGGAAGGAGGTGATAGTTGAGATTGGGAAGGAGATTTTTATGGTTGGGTAGGAGATGATTTTGGTAGGGGAGAAGGCCCTTGATCTCAATGAGGTATGGCATGGTTGGAGCATAGATGACCCCTTGGTACTATCCACTAAGAGTGGTGAAGCAGGGAGGGATGACATGGGGGTTGTTCTAGTGTGCCTTGGTGAGGAGGCTGGTGCTGATCACATGGAGGATTTGGCTCGTCTTCCTCTACCAGACTTCACACCTGGAGAAGGAGGTTTGGCCCCAGATTTTTAGAAGGCCATGGTTATTCACAGTATCCCATCTGCTAAAGACCACAATGTGGTCCTCCATGATAAGGTGATGGTCTAACGACCAAGGTTCTCCCTTGAGGATGAGGCTAAAATACTAGGGGAGATTTTTGCTGAGAATGACCGCCATATAAATGCAGTTATGGCCTAGTTCATGGAGGGAAGAGAAAAGATTCAAAGGGTGGGAAGGAGAAAATCCTAGTAAAGGAATCATGGAAAGTGACAAAGGGGACTCATGTATGACCAGTGATGGATTTTTATAAAATATGGAAGCTCATGTAGATGGATCCACCTCTGCCCCCCAAGGGAGGTAGAAGAGTTATTTGTCTTATCTCCCTAGACCCATGGTGACCCTATCCACCTCAAGGGTGGATAAGGTGAAATAAAAAGTGAATATGTGGGAGAAACCTCTACGGAATAAAGAGTAGGAGAGATCTAGAGATAAGTAATTGGATTTTCTCAGACTGTTGGAGGAATCTTAGTTGGTATGGCATTCTATGGATAGAGGGGTGGATTTTGACTTTTGTATTGCTGGCGTGGGTGATAGACTTGGTGTCAATGATGAACCTTATAGTGTGGTCCTAGATTATAACTTTGGCAATGATAATGACTAAATTTTTCCTGTTTTTTGTTTTGTTTAATTTGGTTTGGGTTTTTCGGGGTTTTGGGGTTTTTGGGTGTGGGCTGTTTGGCCCTGCCCCTTCCTTTGTTTTGTTTCCCATGATTTTTTATTTATTCATTTTGTAGGGACCAGGGATAGTCTTCCCCTGCACCTTTCTGGAAATAAAAACATAGAAAACTCCTATGAAATATTAAAAAACATAAATGTAATTAAAACCCCTAAAAACATAAAAAAATGGCAAAATTCTAAAAACACCATAAAAACAATAAACCCCTCAAAAATTAAGAAACACTAAAAAACATAAAATACAAAAAAACACTAAAAACTCTAAAAACATTTTAAAACCCTAAAAATGATAAAATCACTAAGAAACATTAAGACCCCTATGAAACAGAAGATAAAAATAAAAAACCAAAATACCATAAAAACACTAAAAACCATAAAACCCCTCAAAATCTCTAAAAACCCTAATAATGTATAGAAATCCTAAAAAATTCCTAAAAATCCATAAAAATGTAAACAATATTAAAAACTGTGAAAACTCCTAAGAAAGATTTAAAATCTAAAAACACTAAAAACCTATAAAATCATAAAAAACTCTACAAACACTCAAAACCCTAATCCAAAAAACCTTAAAAACCATAAAACCGTAAAATCCTTGAAAAGCCCTAAAACCCCAAAAAAAGCATAAAAATTATAAAAACCACTAAAATTTATAAAACCCCATTAATCCCCTAAAAAATTTAAAAAAACTCTAAAAATTATTTAAAACCCTAAAACTGAAAAAACCCGAAAAACTCAAAAAACAAAAAAACATAAAACCCACTAAACCCCCTCAAGATCCCTAAAAACCCTAAAAACCCTAAAACTGATAAAATAATTTAAATGCTGAAACATACTTAAAAATATAAATAAACCAAAAACCCATAAAAATCCAAACAAAACATTAAAAAAATTACTTAAAACATATAAAAAACTGAAAATGCTGAAACCCATAAAAAACCCAAAAAACCATATAAACCCTAAAAATCATAAAACCCCTATAAACCATAAAAAACTTAAAAACAAAAAAAATATCATAAAAACAACTAAACACCCAAAAATCCCATTAAAAACTAAAAATGTTAAAGAAATATTCTAAAAAACCTCAAAACTCCCAAAAAATAAAAAAACCCTAAAAACCCAAAAAATACCATAAAACCACAAAAACATAAAATCCCTAAAAACCAACAAACTATAAAAATCCTAAAAATACCTAAAAATAACTAAAAAACAAAATAACCCAAAATACTATAAAAACCCCTATGAAAAACTTAAAAAACTAAAAATAAATTAAACCCACAAAAACACAAAAACACTTAAACCCAATAAAAAACCTAAAAACTCTAAAAACTCTAACAAATCCTAAACACCCCTAAAACCACCAAAACCATAAAAATGAATAAAAACCCTTAAAACCCCATAAAAACACTAAAACCCCTAAAAAAATATAAAAACCCTTTAAACCCCTAAATACATTATAAAACTCTCAAAACTATAAAACCCCTAAAACCCCTAAAAATAGAAAAAAAATTCTTCAAAACCCTAAGACCCGTAAAAAATCCTAAAAAACATAAAAATACCTAATAACAATAAAAATCCTAAAAATGTATAAAGCCTACTAAAAATTTAAACAACCCTAAAAACCCTGAAAAACACTGGGAAAATGTTAAAAAACTAAAAAAAAACTAAAACACCTAAAAAACTAAAAAATGATAAAAACCCTATAGATCCCTAAATTGATAAGAAGAGAAGATGCCGTCACTCTCTCCTGGTCTCTCCTGCTCGACGCGACGATATTCAAGGTTCCCTCTCAGATCCCTTATCTTCGACTCTGTGGATCACTTCCAGACCAAGATTTGTGACGTGGATAGAGTTTAGAGGCTTTCTTTCCTGGTGCAATAGTGGAAGACGAGGCAAATGCTTGTTGGCGGAGGGATCTGGTGGGTTGTGGCTGGGAAAGGCGATGATGATTTGGTCGGGTTTGGAGCAGATCTGGTAGATCTGGACCTTCCTATTCCTTGGATGCTATCTTTGTTGCTCCGTGGTGGCAGCAATGATGGTTTCCCGATGGTTTGGGTAAAGTCTGCGAGGTCGACGTCGAAGTCAACCTTGGCTGCAGATCTGAAATTCTGATGTATTTTATTTGTCTTGCTGCTTATCTACTTGGTTTCATCCCTGATGGCGCTCCGATTCTGGGCTCCACGGTGCCTCTGTCCTCTTCATCATGCTTGCTCTCCATGGCCTCTTTTGTAGGTGCTTTGGCGAGGTCGACAAACCCTCGATGGTGAAGATACTTGGAGGCTGATGATGGGCGCTTGGCGATTGATGACAGCTCAGAACGATTTTTCAAGAAGGCGGCTTTGGTCTGGTTCGGTTGCGCTGCTTCGACTCAAATCTACTTTTTTGAACGACACTCCTCGCTGGTCTCTTGGATCAGCAGAGGAGACATCGCGTGGGTGGATCGAGTTGGTTCTTGCAGTTCAAGCCGATTCCATCTTTCCACAGATTAGGAGGATCAAATCTTGGAGGGTCTGGTATGTTGTCTCCCCTACGGTTCTGGCCGATTCTACTGCAGGTTTTATTCGGTGTTGCTGTGTGCTAGTCCATTTGGTGGTCAATGGGTTCTTTGCTTGATTTTCTGGATTGAATTATCTGCCTTACAAGATTTGCTACTTTGTAACTGTGGATGGTTTGGATGAGAACCGCTTCTGGTGTTGGTTCTTGAAGTTGGGGCGCTGGATACTATGGCTTGGTTCCGGAATTGTCTGTTGTGGTATGATGGATGCAGGCGCAGCTGTCTTTGTAGGTGTGAAAGATTTTTCTAGGTTTCCGAAACTTCAGTGCTGGATACTACTTACTAGGAGGCTGGGATGTAATGAAGCTATTGGTCTAGGGCATGGGCAATGGTGGTCTTATGCTGATGGTTGTTCTATATGTCATATGCTAGATGTGGGTGCTGCTGTTCATGGATTTCTTTCCTTTGAATGGGAGTTGGTTGGTACCATTTACTGGTTGCTGGTTATTGGCTGCCGCTTTCCTTGAGGTTTGGAGGTGGTGGGTGCTGGAAGACTTCTATAACTGTGTTTTTTGGAATTGGTGCTGGTGGCTATGTGATGTTGGATGCTGGTGGTTTTGTGATGTTAGATGATCACGGTTATGGATGCTGGTTGCTTCTTGGATGGGAGGTGCTGAAGCTGTGGTTTATGGTTGTGCTGCTGCCGGATGTGGATTTCTATTTGAGTTTGGATGCTGGTTGTTGGTTAGTTGTGAGCAGCTGGATGCTGGTTGACGCTGGATGATGGTGGTGGCTGTTTTATTTTACGTGTTTTTCTATTTTGTTCTTGATTTTTTTTGGGTCTTTTGTCTTGGGTCGTTAAGGGTTTTTGAGTTGGGTCGATTGACCCCTCCCCTCCCTTGTCTGCCGTGTCTCTTTTTTATTTACAATAAATTTGGGGGGCCGGGAATAGCCTAACCCTCACATCTTCCTTGCCCTATAGATCCCTAAAAACCATACATCCTATTCAAGATATTAAAAACCATAGAACCCATTAAAATGACTAAGAACTGTAAATCCACTAGAATCTTGTTAAAAAATTAACAAATGTAACAAATTATTGAACCCTAAAAAACTCAAAAAATCCAAAAAAACCCTAGAAACCCCTTAAATACTACAAAAATACATAAAACCCCAAATAATCCTCAAAATCCCAAAAAACCCAAAAAACCCATAAAATTTATAAAAAATACATAAAAATCCCTAAAAACATAAAAATTCATAAAAAACCATGAAAACCCTTAGGAAAAAAATAAAACAAATAATACACTTAAAACTTGTAAAAACCTAAAAACACATAAAATCACTAAAACCCTAAAGTTTCTAAAAAACCCACAAAACTCTGAAAACCATAAAACCCCTAAAATCATATAAAACAATAAAAACTCATAAAAACACTAAAATCAAACATAAAAATTTAAACACCGATTAAATCCCTAAAAATGTTAAAAAAACACAAAATACTGTTAAAACCCTAAAAACTAAAAAAACCTAAAATCCCAAAAAACTGTAAAAACCCTAAAAAAACCCTAAAAACCTCAGATTCCCCAAAACCCATAAAATTAATAAAAAATTACATAATATCCCAAAAAACATAAAAGATCCTTGAAACCCTAAAAGTCTCTAAGAAAATCGTAAAAAACAAAAAAAAAACACTTAAGACCCCTAAATACCTTAAAAAACTCAAAAAACCCTAAAACCCATAAAACTCTTCAAAATCCCTAAACACCCTTAAACCCATTAAAATAAAAAAATCCATAAAACCCCTAAAAATAAAAAACACATAAAAACTCGGAAATACCCTATAAAAACCTGAAAAACATAAAAAGTCATAACACCTAAAAACCTAAAAATCCCAGAAAACAATAAAAACCCCATTAGAACATAAAAAACCCTAAAACCCCAAAAAACCCATAAAACCACTAAAAACACTAAAAATACATTATATCCCTAAATCATTGAAATCTATAAAAAACATAAAACCCCATAAAAACTAATAAAACCCCTAAATACCAAATAAATCCATAAAACCTAAAAATCCCTAAAAACCCTAAATTCTGAAAAATTATAAAAAATCCCTAAAATCGTTATAAATGTAAAAAAACCTAAAAACCCTGAAAAAAATAAAGAAAAAAAATTATTATTATTTAAATATATATACCCCAAAAAACCTAAAAAATTCACAAAACCCTAAAAAACCTAAAAACCATAAAAACCATAAAAGCCCTAAAAACCCATAATAACCTTGAAAAAGTACTAAAAACTATAAATAACATTATACATATAAAAAAAATAAAAACAATAAAAACAATAAAAAAAATATTAAAATATTAAAAACTCAAAAAAGAAAAAAACAAAAATAATATTAAAAAACCAAAAAACTCTCAAAATCCCTAAAAACTAGAAAAATGAATAAATTCTTTAAAAATTCCCAAAAAATACCTTGAAACATAAAACCAATAGAAACCAAATGAAAACCATAGAAACATAAATATTAAATAACACTAAAAAACCTTAATACTAAAAAAACTAAAAAACCCCTAAAACCCAAAAAAATGTAAAACCCCAAAAACCCTAAAAATCTCTAAAAACCCTTAAAACCCATAAAATTTCTAAAAAATGTCTAAAAAGCCCTACAAATACCTGAAAACATAAAAAACTATAAAAATGATAAAATAATATAAGAAAACCATAAAAACCTAAAAAATATTAAAACACCAAAAAACATAAACATGCTAAAACCCCAAAAAACCCTAAAACCCCTCAAAATCAATAAAAATTCAAAAAAGAAATAAAATACTAAAAAATCCCTAATATCCATTAAAACATAATAAATCGTAAAAACCCTAAATAAAAAAAAATAAAACCTTATAAATTTAAAATTACTTAAAATCCATAAAAACCAAAAAAACCAAAAACACACTAAAAGTTGAAAATTCTCTTAAACCCCCTAAAAACCATAAAACCATAAAAAACTCTAAAAACCCATAAAGACCAAAAAAGTAGATAAATATTAAAAACCCTTTAAACCCCAAAAAATTACAAATATAAAAAATATAAAAACCATAAAAACTCAAAAAACAACCCTAAAAAACCTAAAAACCTCAAAATCCCTAAGACCGCTATAAAACATAAAAATCACAAAGATTCTCTAAAAATACCTAAAAAATGAAAAAAAACCATGAAACCTGAAAAAAACTTAGAAAATATTAAAAATCTCAAAATCACAAAAAACACCAAAACACCTAAAAAATGCAAAAAACCCTAAAAAGAACATAAAAACCCATCAAATTACTCAAAACCATGCAACCTATAAACATCAAAATGACACAAAAAACAAAAAAAACCAAATAACCACTAAAATTTATAAAACCCCTTTAATCCCTGACAAACATTAAAAAACTATAATAACCATAAAAACCCTAAAAACTAATAAAACTCTAAAACCCAGAAAAACATAAAATCCTTAAAAGCCATTAAATCCATAAAAAACCTTTAAAACCCTCAAAGTCGCTAAAAACCCTAAAAACCATAAACATCCTAAAAGCACTAAAAATCCATAAAAATATAAAAAAAATAAAAACCCTGAGGCCGCGGATCTCCACCGATTGACTCTGGTTGCAAGCTTTCCGAGGAGGCGACCCCCGGTGGTCACCTTCGATAGGTTCGTTGTGGCTTCCTGGAATCTTAGGGCTCGCGCGACTGTCGGCCTGCTCGACAGCTCTCATATCATGGTTCAGTTTGCAATGGAGGATGATCTCATCCTTGCATGGTCAGCGACTCCTCGGTCATGCAATGGCGCTCGATTCTCCCTCTTTCGATGGAGATTTGATTTCCATATGAAGAGAAGCTCCCCGATTGCTGCTACCTGGGTGCGTTTTCCTGAACTACCACTCCCCTTTAAGAATTTCTCAATTATTTCGATGCTTGGAATCCTGGTGGGGCGATTCCTCTGTGTGGATAGTAGGATGAGGGCCCTCTTTCATCCGGTTACTCCAAGGGCTTTTGTCAAAATTGATGCGTCAAAAACCCCTGTGGACTCTGTATGGATTGATGTGGGAGAGGAGCTCAGATGGAGACAATCTGTTGTCTTCGAGCAATGGCCAGTCTTCTGCTCTTTGTGCTAGAGCTTCAGGCACAGTGACTGTTCTGGAATTTGTTCTGGTGCTTCTAGGGGTGGTGAATCTCTGTCTGCTGGTGAGAGCGGCCTCCCTCGGGTGGAGGTGAAGGGGACGATTGGGGAGGTTTCCCACTCTGTGGCTACCGATGTGCCCTGCTCGTCTTCTATGTTGGCTGGTAATGGGTTAGAAATCTCTCTGATGGATTCGGGTGGCTTCTTGGTGAGTCTGGAAGCAAGCGCCGGTGTCTCAGGGAATGCTGTTGAGGATGAATTCATGCTCACTGAGGGAGGAATTCATGGCTCTGCTGAAGGTGTTCATGGGTCTGGTGAAGATATTAGGAAGAAAACTGAGATAGATAGGACAATTGCGATGGATGTCTGGCTAGGAAATGTGAAAAATTCCTACAAGGATCTGGGATGGGATGACACAAATGGCTTAAAGGTTGATGGGAATGCTGGTGGATCTGCTCTAACGGATGAGGCTACTATGAATGTTTCTCAGGCTGTAGGTTCAGCTGAGCCTGCCATGGTTGGGGTGAGGGTGGAAGATGATGCAAAGGAGGATGATGCTTCTCAGAAAACCAGGTCTGGAGATGACTGGAGTTCATGCTCAGCTGAGGAAAAGCCCATACTGGATGGGGATATAGACTGGCAAGATGCCCCGCTGGTCCTGCATGGGTATCCTAGCGTGGGGGGACCTGGAAAGGGGACTGGGTTATCATGCACCTCTGACGGCAGTGCTGAGGACCTTCCTAGTGACCAGTTCCGATATGCTGGTGATGCTGGTGGTCCTTCCATGGACCTGCAGAGGGTGATGATCCTTCATGGTGTTCCATCTGCTGAAGAATTTTGTGTGCAGCTCCATGAGATGGTATGGGTTGAAAGGGAAAGGTTCCCTCTTGAAGATGAGGCAAGGAGGCTTGGGGAGAGGTTTGCTGAGGCTGATCAATGGATAAATGCTACCATGGTCACATCAAGGGAGAAAAAAATCAGCGGAGGTGCTGAAACTCTTGAGGCAGAAAGCAAGAAAGGCAAGGCACCATTAGCCGCTAGTGATGGTGGCAATGGAACAAAGATGTCTGCTGTGGGAACCTCCTCTGCCCCACCAAGATGAAGAAGGAGGAGGGATTACTCTGCCCTCCCACACCCAATGGCAACTAGGGCCTCCTCAAGAGCTGTCAAACTGAATCTAAAGGTGAATAAGCAAGAGAAGCCTTATTTTTCCGATGAGCAAGTAAAAGCTATGGAGAAGCTGCGGTCCAGAATTGGCATGCAAGAAGATTTTGACCCTGGATGGGACTCAATGGACCAGGGTGATGAATCAGATTTTAGCTTTGCTGACGATGGCGGCGGCTTTGGTGTTGGCATGGGGTTTTGTGATGCGGAGCTGGAGGATTTTGGCGGTGATGTTGACTGACCTACTCTGTGTGTGATTTTCTTTTGGACATTGTGTCTTTTTTGGTCTTGCGCTTTGTTTCTTTTTTTTTCTTTCCTTTTGTGGCCCTCAGGCTGAGGTCGTAAGGGGTTTTGGGTGTGGATTGATTGATCCCTCCCCTCCCTTGTCTGAAGTGTCTATATCCTTTGTTTATAAATTTTGGGGGGTTCCGGGAATAGCCTGGACACGTTCCTTCTTTTCCCAAAACACAATAAAAACCTAGAACCAAAAAGACCTAAAACCTATAAAAATCCATTAAGTCCATGAAAATACAAAAAAAAAAGACTTAGAAATACCTAAATACATAAAACCCACTAAAATCCCTAAAATCACCAAATATAATTTTAAAAATTAAAATCATTTAAAGCTATTAAAAAACTTAAAAAATGATAAAACCTCTAAAATACCCTAAAATCCATAAGAACCATAAAAACCACTAAAATATCAATAACCCATAAAAACAAATAGAACCCCTAAAACCATTAAAAACTCTAAAAACTATTAAACCATAAAAATGTTAATAAAATTTAAAAAATTATTAAAACCCTAAAAAATCCCAAAAAGTGAAAAAACAATTAATACCTAAAAACCCATAAATCCCAAAAAACAAATAAAATTCCCCAAAAATAACTCAATATCCCAAAAAATATAAAAACCATAAAAACCCTACAAATCCTTAAGAAAACTGTAGAAACCTAAAAACACTTAAAACCCAAAAAAAACCTAAAAATGATAAAAACCTTATAGGAACCTAAAAACCCCTAAACACCATAAAACCCCTTAAAATCCTTAAAATAATTTTAAAAAAACCCATGAAACCAACAAATAACTCGAAATCCCTTTAAACACCTAAAAACATTTAAAAACTCTAAATACCATAAAACCTTAAAAAACTCAAAAAAAACCACAAAACCCTAAAAATCATAAAACCCAAAAAATCCAAAAAATCCTTAAAAACCTAAAAATTGATAAAAATCATAATAAATTTCTAAAATTCGTAAATACATAAAAAAAACTAAAAATCATAAAAAATCCTAAAAAAAATATTAAAATACAAAAAACATATAAAAGCAAAAAAAGTTAAAAATTATAAAAACCCTAAAAACCATAAACCCCATTAAAAACCTTTCAAATCCATAAAATCCCTAAAACCCCAATAAAACTATAAATCCCCTTTAAACTCATAAAAACCATAAAAACTATAAAATACATTAAAACCCCTATTACACTAAAATAACCTTAAAACCCCTAAAAACCCTAATGACACTAAAAACATTCAAAAATCATAAAATACCCAAAAACCTCAAAAAATCATGAAAAATCACAAAAAAATTCCTAAAATTGTAAAAAAAAAATCAAAGATCCTATAAAAACCCTAAAAACCCTAAAAACATAAGAAACAAAACACCCCCAAAACCTAAAAATGCTGAAAATCCTAAAATCCCAAAAAACCATAAAATACCTCAAAATCCATAAAAACCATAAAACCCATAAAAATATTAAAAAAACCTAAATATATCTAAAAACATAAAACCACAAAAAATCCAGAAAACCCCTTAGAATTTTTATATAAACTAAAAAAACATAAACCTATAAAAACATACAAAATCTAAAAACCCAAAAGCCACTAAAAGCCCCAAAAACCTAAAGAACCACCCAAACCATAAAACCACTAAAACCTTTAAAAACTCTAAAACCATAAAAGACCAAAAACAACTAAAAACTCTAAAAACCATTTAAACCTTTAAAATTTGTAGAAATACCTAAAACCATAAAAACCAAAAAAATTTAAAAAAACCCTAAAATCAAAAGAACCCCAAAAAACTCAGAAATCACTAAAAACCCTTAAAACAATTAAAAATCCCTTAAAACCATAATAACCTTAAAAATACTAAAAAATAAACAAGAATCCCTAAAAAGTAAAAAATCCTAAAAAATCTGAAAACCCCTAAAGACCTTAAATCCCAAAAAATAATAAAAAACTCCAAAAACCCTAAAATCACTAAAAACCCTATAAAGCCTTAAAAATCCTAAAAATCCCTAAAACCTAAATAACCATAAAAATCCTGAAGACCCCTAAGAAAATAATAACAACATAAATACACAAAAAACACCTACAAAACATAAATATTCTATAAAATATAAAACACCCCAAAACCATAAAAATCCGTAAAAATCATAAAATACTCAAAAACCTTAAAAACACTAAAACCTCATAAAATCCATAACACCCATTGAAAACTCTAAGAACCATTTAAACTTTAAAAACATAAAAAAATCAACAAAACCATTAAAAACCTAAAAAATAAAAAACTATTAAAACCCTGATGCCATCACTTGGAGAAGAGGATATGGTATACAAGATGAGTATTGGGGGATCTAGTAGTAGCAGACTCCCGGAGTGGTATGCTGTGTCTCTTCATAATAGGTTTCAGGATTTAGCGTCTGCTAAAAAGGTTGATGATGATGTGTTAGTGGGAGAGCTTGTGCAAGGGGATATTGATGCACAAGGTATGTGAGCTAGGGATGAGTGGAAAATGTCCATGGCTGAGAAGGAGAGGTCTGTGATAGAAGGGAAGTCCTGGAGTCCTAGGGTGTGATGCACTGATTGGCATGATGCCCCTTGGTGCTTTTGGGTTGTGATGATGTGGGGATTATTCTCTTGGAGGTAGGCGCACCTCCTATTGCGGAAGGGACCAGCGGAGTGGAGGACCTGTAGTTTGCTTCTGTTATAGACCTGACTAGGTTTTCTACACCGCGACTCACTATGGTTTCGGGTGATATGGACCTGAACCTACAATGGTACATGGTTGTTTTTGGAGTCCCATTTTCTGAATATCATTCTGTGTTACTGCATGATATGATGATGGTTGAATGGGAAAGGTTTCCCCTTGAGGGGGAAACTAAGAGACTCAGAGAGAGATTTGCTGAGAATGATGGGAGGATAAATGCTGCTATGGCCAGGTCGAAGGAAGAAATGAATAATCTGTTAGAAGGGGGTGTTGAAAATTCTGGGTCTAGAAGAAAAAAGGGCGCAAAAATGCCTAATGTGCAGCTAGTGACAGAGTCATCCAAGAGGAAGTAGTGCATGAGGATGGTTCTATCTCTGCTCCACCGAAGCATAGGCTATGGAAGGATTACTCTACCCTTCTGTAACCTATGGAAACCCAGAACACCTCCAAGAAGGCCAAGATAAATCTCAAAGTCAATTTGCAGGAGCGACCTTCACAAAATTCTGAGCTGGAGAGGGCTAGAGAGAAGATTTTTTTGATGCTCAGAATGTAGGAGGAGTACGAGACAGGCTGGGATTATATGGATATGGGTGCTGAATCAGAATTATTCTTTACTGGTGTGGGCTCTGGCCTGGGTGCGAGCATCAATTTTCATAGTGTGGAGCTGGATGACATTGGTGGTGATATTGATTGGCGTGCTTTTTTGTGTGTGTCTTTTCTTCAAGAACTTTTCTGTTTTTTTTCTTGATCTTTATTTTTTTGGGGTCTTTGGGTCTGGGGTTGTTAAGAGTTTTTGGGTGCAGGCCATTTGACCCCTCCCCTCCCTTGTCTGTTGTTTCTTTTTTCATAATAAATTCTGAGGGGGTTGAGAATAGCCTGGCCTCACACCTCTTCTTCCCAGAAAACCAGAAAACCCCTAAAACAATAAAAACCTAAAAATAACCTATAAAACCCCAATAAAACCCCTGAAAAACTAAAAAACCTTTAAACCCCTAAAAATGTAAATACTTTATAAATTCATAAAACCCTAAAAAACTCAAAAATCCAAGAAATCCTAAAAAACCAAAAATACCCTAAAACCCTAAAACATAGAAAAACCACCAAAATCCCTAAAAACCGAAAAACCATAAAAACCATAAGTAATCCCAAAAGTCCATTAAAACTTAAAGATCCCTAAAACCCCTAAGAAAATATCAAATGTCCTCGGCTGAGAAGGAGATGAGGGATGGGGATGAGTGGAAAATGTTTTTGGCTGAGAAGGAGATGATCATGGTAGAAGAGCAGACTTGGAGTCCTGGGGTGCAATGCCCCAGTTGGCGAACTGACCCTGTTCCTTAATGGTTGTGACAATGCAAAGAGACATGAAATGGGGGATGGGACAAATCCTATTACTGATGTGACTAGCGCTATCTATATGGAAGGTTTGCCTAGTACTCAGGTGGAGGTTCAAGTTGGGATCCCTCTACTAGGACCCAACATTGATGAAGGTGAGCTGACCATGAACCTGCATAGGTCCATGGTAGTTTATGGTGTTCCATCTACTGAAGACCATTGTGTGCTACTGCATGACATGATGATGGTTGAATGGGAAAGGTTTCCCCTTGAGGATGAGGCTAGGAGACATGGAGAGAGGATCGCTGAGGATGACCGTAGGATAAATACTGTTATGGCCAGGTGCAAGGAAGAAGAAAAAATCACAAAAAGGGGGGTGGTTCAACTCCATGATCTGGAAGCAAGAATGGGAACAATGTGGCCTTAAGTGCGGCCAGAGATGGAGTAATACATGAGAAGGCAGTCCATGAAGACGGTTCAATCTCTGCCCCCAAAGTGAAGGCAGAGGAAGGATTATTCTTCCCTTACAAGAATGATGGAGACCCCTGGAACCTCTAGGGTAGTCAAGCTGAATCTCGATGTCAATAAACGGGAACGACCACCTCGAAATGATGAGCAAGAGAGGGAAAGAGAGAAACTTTTGTCTATGCTCATAATGTAGTAGGACAATGAGTCGGGTTGGGACTCTATGGACACAAGAGCTGACTCAGACTTCTACTTTATGGATGTGGGCGTTGGTCTTGGTGCATGATTTGGATACCATGATGTGGGCCTAGATGACTTTGGTGGGTACATTGACCGACTTTCTCTTTTTCGATTTTGTGAGACTTTTATTTTGTACTTTACGTGTGAGTCTTTTTTTTTTCTTTCCTTCTTCGTTTTCCGTTTGGGGATTGACTTTTGGGTATCGGTCTATTGACCCCGCCCCTCCTCGGTTTGCAGTGTCCTCTTTTTCTTGAAAAATTTTAGGGGGCTAGGATAGCCTAGTCCCGCACCTCTTCTGCCCTAAAAACCAAAAACAATTCTAAAAACCCAATGACCCAAAAAACCCAAAAAAACCGAAAAACCAAAAAACCCAAAAAACCATAAAAATACATAACCACCATAAAAAACCAATAAAAATGAAAATAATTATATAAACCCCTAAATTTTTTAAAAACTAGAAAAACAATAACATTCTTAAATAAGTCAAAAAACCATAGAAACCCAAAATACTTATAAAAACCCAAAATAATATAAAAACCCATTAAATCCCTAAAAAATACCAAAAACCCTTAAAAAAGAAAAATCCAAAAAAACTAAAAACCCTTAGAAAATCCATAAAAAACTAAAAACACATTAAACCTCTAAAATCCAAAAAAACACTAAAAAATAAAAAATCCTAAAAACCCTCAACATCCCTGAAAATACTAAAACCCATTTAAATCTAAAAGGATCCTAAAATTCCCAAAAAACCTAAAAAAAATCTAAAAACCCTAAAACCCTAAAGAAAACCATTAAAAATTAAAATACTTCAAACCCCTAAAACCTAAAAACCCTAAAAACCCTAAAAACACCTAAAACCACTAAAAAGTCAAAAAAACACATTTAATCCCCTAAAAGGTTAAAAAACTGTAAAAACATTAAAATCCCTAAAACCACTAAAACTCCAAAAAATCCTAAATACACTCAAAATTCCAGAAAACACTAATAAACTATTAAAATTCTAAAAAATCCCTAATAATGACAAAAATAATAAAACCCTAAAAACCCCTTAGGAATCCTAAAAAACATAAAAACACTTAAAACCCCTAAAACCCTAAAAAATATTGAAAACACTAAAAAACCCCTAAAGACCTTCAAAAGACCAAAAACCAAAAAATCCCCTAAAAACCTTAAAAACTACCATAACCCATAAAAATCTTAAAAATCCCGAAAATCTCTAAAACCCATTATTCCCTAAAAGAATTAAAAAAACTCTAAAAACCCTTAATACACCTAAATACTAAAAAAAATCCTAAAACCCAAAAAAAACCTAAATACCCACGAAACCCATAAAATCCATCAAAATCCATAAAACCCAAAAAATTATAAAAATCCTAAAAAGGCTATAAAAATCCCTAAAAATGTAAAAAACCATGAAAACCCCATAATAAAATTCTAAAAACCTAACAACACAAAATACACCAAGAAAACCAAAAAAATGATAAAAAATCCTAAAAACAATCAAAATCCCCCAAAAACCCATAATATTTTTAAAAACCCACTAAAACACCAAAATCAATTTAAACCCTGAAAATGTAAAAAAACTCTAAAATCCTTAAAACCCCGAAAAGAACTCAAAAACTGTAAAAACCAAAAAACTATAAAACCCCTTAATATCCCTAAAAATATACAATTTCTCTAAACACCATAAAATTTTAAAATCCCTAAAAATCACTAAAAACATAAATAAACAAAAAAACCCTGAAAACCCCAATAAAAACCATGAAAACAGAAAAACACACCAAACCCTAAAAACCTATCAATGATAAAACCCAAAAAATCCTCAATACCCAAAAAAACCATGAAAACCCTAAAAATACCTATAACCCCTAAAAAACAAAAAAACCTAAGATATTCAAAAAAAATCCTAAAACATAAAAAACCCTAAAAACCATAAAAAACATAAGAAAACCTTAAAATCCTAAATACTCTTAAAACCCCCAAAAACCTAAAAAATTCTAAAACACCTAAGACAAATAATAACCCTAAAAAAATAAAATCACTAAAACACATTAAAACTCTAAATTGTTTAGAAACCACAAAAACATTAAAACCCTAAAAAACCCCTAAAACTCATAAAAAACATTAAAACACTAAAAAATATTAAAATTATAAAATACCTAAAACCCCAAAAACCCTAAAGATCATAAAAACCATAAACCCCCTAAAATTTTTAAAACTCTAAAACCCTTAAATATATAAGAACCATTTAAACCCGCTAAAAACATTAAAAAACCTTTAAACCCCTATAAATTCAATAAAACACAAAAAGAACTTAAAAACAAAAAAAAACTCAAGAACCCAATTAAACCCCCCAAAAGCTTTATTAAAACTTAAATCCCATCAAACAGTAAAAACCCATGGAATCCCTAAAAACCCTGAAAATAATTTAAATACTAAAAAATCCAAAAAAATCCCTACAAATGTAAAAACCGCAAAGAAACTTGAATAAACTGTAAGAAAACCATAATACCTAAAACCACATATAACCGTAAAAAACTAAAAAACATTAAAAATCAATAAAAAACATTGAAACCCCTAAAAACCCCAAATACCCCAAAAATCACAAAATACACTAAAACACAAAAGAATCCAATAAAACCTAAAAATTTCTAAAATCATAAAAAACCTAAGACATTAGAAACACATTAGAAAACCTTAAAAACCTATAAATACATAAAAACCTTAAAAAAATTAAAATTATAAAACCCTAAAAACCCCGAAATGATACTAAAACCTCTAAAAATATCTAAAACTACAAAAAACCCTTAAAACCAAGAAACCAATAAAAACCCAAAAACCACCCAAAAACACTAAAAATATTAATACCACTAAAACATTAAAAAACTCTAAAAACATTAAAACCCCTAAAAACTAAAAAAACCATAGAAACCCAAAAAACCCAAAAAACCATAAAATCCCTAAAAATACTAAAACCCCTCAAAATCCATGAAAATCGTAAAAATTATTTAAAATCATAAAAATATCCTAAAAATCCCAAAAATTGTAAAAACCCTGAAAATCGTATAGGAAAACTTAAAAACATAAAACCACTCAAAACCACTCAAAACCCCTAAAATTCTAAAAAACCTGAAAACCCTCAAACACCCTAAAACCCCAAAAGACATTACAAATCCTAGAAAAAAATAGAAATCCTAAACCCACTAAAAACACTAAAACCCCTATAATACTAAAAGAGTTAAAAATCTCTAAAATACTTTTAAACTGAAAAAACTAAATTCCTAACAAGCCATAAAACCCTAGAAATGATAAAAACCATCAAAATCCTTAAAAACCCTAAAAATAATTAAAATCCTAAGAAATTACCAAAAATATAAAAAACCCACAAAAACTCTGAAAAACCCCAAAAAATCTTTAAAAAACTAAAAACACCTAAAGCGAAGGCAGAGGAAGGATTACTTTTCCCTTCCATGACCTATGGTGACCCCTGCCACCTCTAGGGTAGTCAAGCTGAATCTCAATGTCAATAAATGGGAGCGGACACCTCGAAATGCTGAGCAAGAGAGGGATAGAGAGAAAATTTTGGTTGTGCTCAGAATGTAGGAGGACAATGAGTCTGGTTGGGACTCCATGGACACAGGAGATGACTCGGACTTCTGCTTTACAGATGTGGCCGTTGGTCTTGGTGAAAGATTTGGATACCACGGTGTGGGCCTAGATGACTTTAGTGGGGACATTGACTGACTTTCTCTTTTTCTCTTTTGTGCGACTTTTATTTTGTACTTTTGGTGTCTGAGTCTTTTGTTTCTTTCCTTCTTTGTTTTTCGTTTGGGGATTGAATTTTGGGTATGGGTTGATTGACCCCACCCCTCCTCGGTCTGCAGTGTCCTCTTTTTCTTAATAAATTTTGGGGGCTAGGCTAGTCTAGTCCCGCACCTCTTCTTCCAAAAAAACCAAAAAAAATTCTAAAAACCCAAAGACCCTAAAAACCCAAAAAACCTAAAAAACCAAAAAACCCAAAAAACCATAAAAATACATAAACACCATAAAAAACCAATAAAAATTCTATGAATCATACAAAACCCTAAAATTTTCAAAAACTATAAAAATAATAACAATCTAAAATATGTCAAAAAACCATAGAAAACCAATATACCTGTAAAAACCCCAAAACTCTAAAAACCCATAAAACCCCACAAAATCCATAAAATCCCAAAAAACCTTAAAGATCCTAAAAAATAACAAATACCCCTTAAAAAAGAAAAATCCCCAAAAAACTGAAAACCCATAGAAAATCTATAAAAAACTAAAAATACTTTAAACCTCTAAAATCCAAAAAAACACTAAAAAATAAAAAATCCTAAAGCCCCTCAACATCCATAAAAATACTAAAACCCATTAAAATCCAAAAGGATCCTAAAATTCCTTAAAAACCTAAAAAAATCTAAAACCCTGAAACCCTTAAGAAAACCTTTAAAAACATAAAATACTTTAAACCCCTAAAACCTAAAACCCTAAAAACCCTAAAAACCCCTAAAACCACTAAAAACTCAAAAAACCCTTTAATCCCATAAAAGGTTAAAAACTGTAAAAATAAGAAAATCCCTAAAACGACTAAAACTCCTAAAAATCCTAAATACCCTCAAAATCCCAGAAAACCCTAATAAACTATTAAAATCCTAAAAAATCCCTAATAACAACAAAAACTATAAAACCCTAAAAACCCCTTAGGAATCCTAAAAAACATAAAAACTCTGAAAAACCCTAAAACCCTAAAAAATATTGAAAACACTAAAAAACCCTAAATGACCTTTAAAAGTCCTAAAACCAAAGAATCCACTAAAAATATTAAAAACTACCAAAACCCTTAAAAATATTAAAAATCCTTAAAATCTATAAAAACCCTTTATTTCCTAAAAGAATTTAATAACTCTAAAAACCATTAATACCGCTAAAAACTAAAAAAAACCCTAAAAACCCAAAATAACATAAAAACCCATGAAACCCATAAAATCCATCGAAATCCATAAAACCCAAAAAACCATAAAAATCCTCAAAAGGCTATAAAAACCCCTAAAAACGTAAAAAACCATGAAAAACCATAAGAAAATTTTAAAAACCTAAAAACATATAATACACCATGAAAACCTAAAAAATGATAAAAACTCCTAGAAACAATCAAAACTGCCAACAAACCCATAATATTCCTAAAAACCCACTAAAACACCAAAATCCCTTTAAAGCCTGAAAATGTAAAAAAACTCTAAAATCCTTAAAACCCCTAAATGAACTCAAAAAACACTAAAAAACAAAAAAAACTATAAAACCCCTTAACAACCCAAAAAATAAATAATTTTCCTAAACACCCATAAAATTTCTAAACATCCCTAAAAAACCCTAAAAACATAAATAAACAAGAAAACCTTGAAAATCCCCATGAAAACCATGAAAACAGAAAAACACACCAAACCCTAAAAACCTAACAACGATAAAACCCAAAAAATCTTCAATACCCAAAAAAACCTAGAAAACCCTAAAAATACCTATAACCCCTAAAAAACAAAATAACCTAAGATATTCATAAAAAAACCCTAAAACATAGAAAACCCTAAAAATCCTAAAAATCATAAGGAATATTAAAATCCTAAAAGCTCATAAAACCCCAAAAAACCTAAAAAATTATAAAAAACCAAAGACAAATAAAAACCCTAAAAACAAATAAAAACACTAAAAAACATTAAACCCATAAAATTTTTAAAAAAAAACTAAAAACATTATAACCCTAAAAAACCCTAAAACTCATAAAAAACATAAAACCACTAAAAAACATTATAATTCTAAAATCCCTAAAACCCACAAAACCTAAAGATCATAAAAACCATAAACCCCCTAAAAATTTTAAAACTCTAAAAACCCATAAAAATATAAGAACCATAAAAACCCACTAAAAACATTAAAAAACCATTAAACCTCTAAAAATTCAAAAATACATTAAAAGACCATAAAATAAAATAAAACTCAAGAACCTAATAAAACTCCCCAAAGGAATTATTAATCCTTAAAGTCCAGGAAACAGTAAAAACCCATAGAATCCCTAAAAACCCTGAAAATAATAAAAAACCTTAAAAATCCTAAAAAATCCCTAGAAATGTAAAAACCCCTATGAAACATGAATAAACCGTAAGAAAACCATAATACCTAAAACCAAATATAATGGTAAAAAACTAAAAAACACTAAAAATCCATATAAAACACTAAAACCCCTAAAAACCCCAAATACCCCAACAATCACAAAATACCCTAAAACAGAAAATCATCCAATAAAACCTAAAAATTCCTAAAATCATAAAAAACCTAAAACAATAAAAACATATTAGAAAACCTTAACAACCTATAAATATATAAAAACCTTAAAAAAATTAAAATGATAAAACCCTAAAAACCCCAAAAAATACTAAAACCTCTAAAAATATCTAAAACTACTAAAAACCCTTAATACTGACAAACGAATAAAAACCCAAAACCACCCAAAACCACTAAAAATATTAATACCACTAAAATATTAAAAAAAACTCCTAAAAACTTTAAAACCCCTAAAAACTAAAAAAACCCTAGAAACCCAAAAAACCAAAAAAACATAAAATCCCTAAAAACACTAAAACCCCTCAAAATCCCTGAAAATCGTAAAAAATATTTAAAATCATAAAAATTTCCTAAAAATACCAAAAATTGTAAAAACCCTGAAAATCACATAGGAAAGAAAAAAAACATAAAACCACTCAAAACACCTAAAACCCCTTAAATTCTAAAAAACCTGAAAACCATCAAAAACCCTAAAACCCCAAAAAAATTACAAATCCTTGAAAAAAATAGAAACCCTAAACCCACTAAAAACACAAAAACCACTTTAAATACAAAAAGAGTTAAAAATCTAAAAAAATCCTTTAAAACTGAAAAAATTAAAATTCCCAAAAAATCGTAAAACCCTAGAAATGCTAAAAACCATCAAAATCCTTAAAAACCCTTAAAAAACATAAAAATCCAAAAAAATTCCAAAAAATACAAAAAAACCACAAAAACTCTGAAAAATCCCAACAAATCCTTAAAAACCTAAAACCACCTAACACCCCTAAAAACCTAAATAAAGAACCCACCAACCTTAAAAACACTAAAAATCCCTAAAAACATAAAAAACCTTAAAAACATAAAAATACAAACAATCCCTTAAAATCATTGTAAACATTAAAAATACTTTAAAATTCTAAAAATGTTAAAAACCCTAAAAAACTGTAGAACGATTGAAATATCATAAAAACCTTAAAACCCCCAAAAAACTATAAATCCCATAAAAATCATCTAAAACACTAAAAACAATCAAAATCCCTAAATGCATAAAAACATAAAAATATGAAAAAATGTAAAAAAAATCGTTAAAAAATAATATAACCCTAAAACCTTTGAAAACCCATAAGACCAAAAAAAACCTAAAGACACTTAAATCCCATAAAACCTAATAATTGATAAAAATCCTAAAAACACTAAAACCCCAAAACCCAATAAAATCCAAAAAAAACCATAAAAACCTTAAAAAACCTAATAACCCACTAAAAACTCATAAATCATTCAAAACTCTAAAAACATTAAAAAACTCTAAAAAGATTAAATTCCCAAATTTTTTTAAAAAACCTTCAAAAAATAAAAAAAACAATAAAACACATAAATCTCTAAAAACCCTAAAACAAAAAAAATCCAAAACATCCCTCAAATCATAAAAACATAACAAACCAAAAAATCCCTAAGAAAACCAAAAAAACATAAAAACATGTAAAACCCCCCAAAAACCCTAAAAAACTCTAAAAACACTAAAAATCCATTAAAACCCCTAAAATCCATAAAACCACTAAAAAAATTAAAACACCCAAAAATATATAAAAACACTATAAAACCACTGAATACTCTAAAAACCCATTAAATCCCCAAAATATTAAAATAAATCTAAATACCTTTTCGAGCCCTAAAAATTCTTAAAAACCCTAAAAACCTAAAAAAACAAAAAAACCTAAAAACCCTCAAAATACCTAAAAAAACCCCATAAAAATCTTAAAAAATACCTAAAATCACTAAAAAACACAAAACACCAAAAAAGATGAAAAACTAAGCAATCCATAAAATATGAAAATAAAAATAAAACCCTAAAAAATCTAAAAACACAAAAAACAGAAAACCCATAAAAACCATAAAAATATTAAAACATTAAAACCCCTAAAACTAACAAAAACCATAAAACCCACTAAATCCATAAAAACGCCTAATTGTTTTTAAAACCCACCAAAACTAATAAAAACACTAAAACCAAAACAAAAACTATATAAAATTTTAAACAACAAAAATTCTATAAAAACAAAATAACTTTAAAAGTCCTAAATTTTTTGAAATCCCTAGAAAACCAAAAGGAACCCTAAAAGTCCTAAAAATCTTCCAAAACCGTAAAAACCCTGAAAAAAATAAATCCCTAAAAATCCCCCAAAAACATTAAAAACATAAAATACCTGAAACCCCCTAATACAAGCATAAAATCCGAAAAATTCTCAAAACCCCCAAAAACATAAAACACTATAAAAACCATAACAACCCTAAAACCCTAAGAACCATAAAAACCCTCAAAACGAATTACCCAAAATCACAATCACAGTACTAAAAATCCGTAAAATTCCTAAAAATATAAAAAACCGTAATCCTTGAAATCCCCAGAGAAAGCCATAAAAACCTAAAAATCACTTAAAAACCCTAAAAACATAAAAATGTTAAAACCCTAAAATCCATAAAAACATAAAAACTCTAAAACCCATAAAAATCATAAAAATTATAAGAATTCATAAAACTCATAAAAAAACTAAAAACCCTCAAACTCTTTGAACAAATAAAAAACTATAAAAAATATTTAAAATGCTAAAAACTCATAAAAGACCGTAAAACATTAATGAAAGACATAAAAACCAAAAAACAAAAAAACCCTAAATACAGAAAAATCCCTAAAATCTCTAATTTTTTTTAAAAACTCTAGAAACCGTAAAATTACTAAAACTTAAAAACACTTGAATCCCCTAAAAATTATAAAATGATTAAAACCCTAAAAACCCTAAAAGATGCTAAACCCCCCCCCCCCCCCCCGAAAAAAAAAATAAAAACCCTAAAACATCAAAACCCCTAAAAATCCGTGAAAATCATAAAAACCAACTAAAATCCTAAAAAACCCTTTAAATCCCTAAAAATGCTACAAGATATAAAAAACTTAAAACATATATAAAAATTAAAAAAACCCTAAAACCCTAACAAAACCACAAAAACCCTAAAACCCTTAATACCCTAAAAACTCTAAAGACCCTCAAAAACCCTAAAATCCATAAAAATCATAAAAATCTTAAAAATTATTAAAACTCCATAAACACATAAAAACCCTAAAATCTGTGAATTCCCTAAGAAGACCTTAAAACCAAAAAACACATAAAACCCCTAAAAATCCTATAAAAGGCTAAAAACCCTAAATCCCCTAAAAACCCCTAAAACAAATCAAAATATCTATAATCCATAAAAAACATTAAAAATACAAAAATATCCTTTAAAATCACTAAAAGTGAAAAAAACCTTAATAATCCCAAAAATCCAAAGGAGACCTTAAAAACTGAAATACCCTTATAATACATACAAAACTAAAAACTAAAAAAACCCTAAACCACAAAAAGATCTTATAAATCCTAAAAACCGCTAAAATAAAAAAACCCCCTAAAAAACTTAAGAACCCTGAAAACACCTAAAAATCCTAAAAACCCTAAAAACCCTCTAAAAACACTAAAAAATCATTAATCCCTTAAAAATATTATAAAAATCAAAAAATAATAAATAAAAAAACTAAAAAAACACAAAAATCCATATATAACAAAAAATAATAGTAAAACCCCCAAAACACATAAAACCCAACAAAATCCCCAAAACCCCTAAAAAACCATAAAATATTAAAAAACCCTAAAAATTTATAAAAATGTAATAAAGCATAATAAACATGAAAACCCCTAAGAAAAAATTAATCAAATATATTACTTAACCCCCCCCCAATATGAAAAACAATTAAAACACTAAACACCCAAAAATTCCTAAAAACCTTACAACCTATAAAAATGATAAAAATTCCAAAAAAATAACAAAAAAACCCCAAATAAATACTAAAATAAAAAATAAAACATTAAAATCCTAAAACACTTAAACCCCACTAAAACATAAAAAATATAAAAAACCAAAAAAACTCCTAAAACCCAAAAAAACCAAAAAAACCATAAACCCCTAAAACTAATAAAAATCATTATTCCCAAAAAAACTCTAAAACCCCTTAAAATTCCTAAAAACAATAAAAAATATTAAAAATATGAAAAACCATAAAAACACAAAAAACCCTAAAAACACAAAAAACCATACAGCCCTAAATACCCATAATAAAGATGAAATCCCATTAAACCATAAAAACTAATAAAAACCTAAAAAATCCCTAAAAATCCATAAAAACTGAAAAAACTATAAAAAGTGTGAAAAAAATATGAGGTCCTTAAAACCCAAAAAATAATTAAAAACCTTAAAAACATAAAAATAGTAAAAAACCCCCAATACCCTAAGAACCCTAAAAAAACGATGAGAACCCTCAAGATCTATAAAAATACTAAAACCCATAAAAATTATAAAAAACCCCTAAATAAACATAAAATCATACAAAACCCACCAACCCTTGAAAATTCCAAAGATAACATTAAAACCCAAAAAATAATTAAAACCTCAAAAAACCCTATAAAATAATTGAAACCTAAAAACCCCTAAAAAAACATAAATCCCTAAAATCCATAAAGTCCTTCTAAAAACATTAAAACCCCATAACAACCCTAAAAGCACTATAAACTATAAAATCCAATTAAACCCCTAAAAAGTAGAAAACTATAAAAACATATAAATCACCTAAAAGCATAAAAGAAACACTATAAACCAATAATATCCATAAAAACCCTAAAAAACCTAAAACCTGAAAAATCACTAAAAACCATAAACCCCATTAAAAACCTAAAAATTCCCTAAAAATTAGTAAAAACATAAAAACCCACAAAATCCTATGAAAAAATTAAAAATCTAAAAACATCTAAAACCCATAAATATACAATATAATGACAAATACCCTAAGAAACCCTAAAACCCAATTGATCCTGAAAATATATCAAAATACCTAAGGAAACTAAAAATAATTAAACCCCAAAAAATACATAAAAATCACTAAAAAGTAAGAAACCCTAAAAACCCGGAATAACTATAAAATATCTTAAAAATCAAGAAAAACATAAGAACCCCAAAAAACCAAAAAAAAACCCTAAAACCCCATAAAAATTTGAAAACAAAAAAAACAAATAAAACCCCTTTAAACCCTTAAAAATGTTAGAAACGCTAAAAAAACCATTAAACCACTAAAACCCTAAAATCCCTAAAAAACCCTCACAAACTATAAAAAATTGAAAAAACCTAAAAACCCTTAAACATGAAAACACAAAAAAACCTGAAAACCCCTAAGAAAACCTTAAAACACATAAAACCCAAAAAAACCTTAAAATAATAAATACCCTAAAAACCCAAAAACCCCCAAAAACCAAATAAAACATAAAACCTCTAAGAACATAAAAAACATTAAAAACCTATAAAACCCCCAAAACCCACTAAAAAATATAACAACTATTTAAAAAACTAAAACCATTAAAAACTCTAAAATTTATCTAGAAACATTAAAAACTCAAAAATAAACCCTAAACCATAATACCCTTAAAACCCTTAAAATCACTAAAAAACCTAAACACCCTAAAAATCCAAAAAAGTGTGAAATATCTCTAAAAATGTAAAAAATCAGAAAAAACCAAGTTAGCCCTAACAAAACTATAAAAACCAAAAAATGACTAAAACTCTCAAAAAACCTAAAAAATAAAAACTCTAAAAACCTAAAAATCCCTAAATACTCTAAATTTGTAAAAATAATAAAGAATACTTAAAAATACTTAAAACATAAAACCCACAAAAAACCTGAATACCCCTAAGAAAAACATAAAACTAAAAAACTTAAAACCCCTAAAAATCATAAAAAACTTTAAAAACCCTAAAATTCCATAAAAACACAAAAATACCCTAAAACCCGTAAGAACACTAAAAACATTAAAAACCCATAAAAACCCATAAAAAAAATTTAAACCACTAAAAACTAAAAAATCCTTAAGATCCCAAAAAACTATAAAAACCATCAGAACCCCTAAAACCATAAAAAAAATAAAATTATTAAGAAATCCATAAAAAATCTTTAAACTGTTAAAACCCAAAAACCCTAAAAAATCCCAGAAAATCTACATAGTAAAAACAAATAAATCCCTTAAAAATCATAAAAAAGCTAAAACGCTAAACCATAAAAAGTCCCTCAACCCCCTAAAACCATAAAACCCTCTAAATACCTTAAACCCCCCCCCCCCCAAAAAAAAAAAATTCCATAAAACTCATAACGAACCACTAAATGATCTAAACCCCCATGAAACAACTAAAAACATTAAAAAAATCATAAACCCTATAAAAACACAAAGAAACTAAAAAAACATGGAACCCCAAGAAACCCCAAAACCCCTAAAATTCACTAATACCCTCAAAATAAATTAACACCATAAAAATTATAACAAATACATGAAAATCATGAAAAACATAAAAACTCCTAAAACCCCAAATAAAACAATAAAAACATAAAAATATTTAAAACCCATAGTAACCCTAAAAATGATAAAAACACTAAAAACCATAAAGACCATAAAAATCATAAAACCCCTAAAAACCATAAAATCCATAAAAACAAATGAAAACCCTAAAAAATCAAAACCCAAAAAAAATATTTAAAGAACTATAAAAATAATAAAAAACCAAAAAACTCAAAATAAAACACCAAAAACACATGAAATTTATTAAAACCCTAAAACCCCTAAAACCCCACAAAATCCAAAAAACCAGGAAAACCATAAAAATTATCAAAAGGAGATCAAAATATCAAAAAAAATATAAAACTCTAAAATCCTTGAAACCTATAAGATAGCATTGAGAACCTAAAACACATTAAACCCATAAAACCCTAAAATCCTTTAAAACATTATACACCCTAAAAACTATAAAAACATTAAAAATCCGTAAAAACCCATAAAAACACCAAAGCCTTCTAAATTATCTAAAATAATTTATAACCCATAAAAATACTAAAAGTCAAAAAAACTGTTAAACCCATAAAAACTCAAAAAAAGTTAAAAACTAAAAAGGGAAAAAAATATCTAAAAACTGTTTAAACCCTGAAAATCTCCAAAACCCAAAAAAAACCATAAAATACAAAAAAAACCCAAAAATTCCTAAAATAAAAGATCCCAAAAAACCCTAAAACCCACTAAGAAAAACATGAAAGCCTAAAACACTAAAAACCAATAAAAACATAAAAATGATAAAAATCATAACCCCCCCACAAACCATAAATTCCACAAAAACCCATAAAAACTCTAACAACCACTAAAAAATATAAAAAACCTTCAAACAACTAAAGATGTTTAAAAAACTCTAAAAAAACTTAAAACCGGAAAAAACTAAAAAAAACCCTGAATACCCAAGAAAAATTTAAAAAACCTATAAAGCTTAAAATAAATAAAACCCACAATATCTAGAAATTCCCTAAAAACCATAAAAAATATAAAAATCCTAAAAACACTAAAAACTATAAAAACTGCTAAAAAATATAAAAACTCCTAAAAAACCAAAAAACTACTAAAAACTATAAAAACCCTTTAAACCCATAAAATGGTTTAAAAACTCTGAAAACCAAAAAAGTCCAAAAAACACTAAAAACCTATAAAAACTCCAAAAATATAAAAATACCCAAAAATACCTTAAAAATACCTAAAAACCATAAAAAACAATAAAAATCCTAAAAATAGATAAAAACATAAAACCCTTAAAGACGCTAAAAAGACATAAGAAAAAATTAACAACCTAAAAACAATTAAAACCCCTAAAACTTTAAAAACACTAATAACCCTTAAAATCATTAAAAACAAAAAACCCTAAAAATCAAAAAAAACCCCTAGAAATAAATGAATATCATAAAATCCTAAAAATACCTCAAATTTTAAAAACACCTAAAACCCCCGAAAAATCTCAAATAATTCCTTAAAACCAAAAAAACACATAAAACAAATAAAACCCCTAAAATCCCTAAAAATGATAAAAATCCTTAAAGACCATAAAAAACCCTAAAACCTATAAAAACCTATAAAACAATAAAAAACATTAAAGAACATAAAAATCCAAAAAACCCACTAAAACATTAAAACCCTAAAAACAATAAAAACTCAAAAACATTAAAAACCCTAAAAACATAAAACCCCCCATAAAACCCCAAAAAACATTTAAAAAGATAAAACCCTAAAAAAACACTAAAATTAAAAAAAATCCCCAAAAACCTGAAAAAAAATACTACAAAATTTCTAAAAACCCTTAAAATTAAAAAACCCCTAAAATCCTTGAAAACCCCTATAAAAACACTGAAAACCTAAAAAAAATTAAAATATTAGAAAAACATATAAAAATGTAGAAACCCCTAAAAACCATAAAAACCATAATAAACACGAAAAAAAAAATTAATCTGAAAACCCTCCAAAACCTCTTAAAACCACTAAAAATCTTAAAACACTTTAAACCCCTAAAACCTTTTCAAAACTAAAAAACGTTAATGGTCATCCATTACACCCTCTCTCGATCTAGTAGTCCAATAAAGCATCAATGCTTCATTGTCTGACTTTTTTTGTGAGATTTCTGATGTGGCACCCCCTGGTGGACAACTTTGATATGATTGTTTTCGAGCATTTGGATCTTTAGGACCATGCAACGGTTGGTCTTGTTGATGGTTCTAATATCATTATTTTCTTCACATCAGATTAGGATATTATTATCACTTGTTCTTCGGCACCTGAAAGCTGCAATGACGCTCTCTTCTTCCTCTTCCTATGAAATTTTGGCTTTTATCTGAAGCGTGACACCCCGATGTTTGTTACATGGCCGGACGCGGGCCCTATTCCGTCCTATTTCTCCAAGGGCTTTCATTGAGGTTGGTTCTTACAAGAACCCGGTGGATTTTTTATGTATTTATACGGGGGAGGATCTACGTTGCAAGAAACCAGTGGTTTTTGAATCGTGGACTAACTTGTGTTCTTCTTGCTTGAAATTTGGGCATTGTGCTCATACTGGTGGTCGTGGGGCCTATGATAGGAGTGGAATGAGTCTGGATCAGGTAGGGTATAGTGAGAGTAGAATGAAATAAATGGAATTGTAGGAGGCCATGAGATTTATCAAGATATTTTCTAATCATCCAATGGATTCCACGTTCTTTGATCGGCTCAAAACAGATTCAATGGTTGGGAGTGACATGGAGGTAGTATGGGTGGTTTTTAGAGGAAACAGTGTCAGTTTGGTTGGGATTTGTTATTTAATGGGAGGTACTGACACTAAGGTGGTGCACACGGATGAATAGAGGGCTCTAAATTATAGATCTGAGAAAGTTGGAAGTGGTGAGATGAGAGGGAGGGGGAAGGAGAAGGTGGCTGAGCAGGGTGATATAGCTGGGGATAGGCAATAGGGCCCCCCTGATGTAGTCCCTTAGAGGAGCCTCCATGGACTGGAGGAAGGGATATGGGAAATCAAGCAGTATCCTATTGCCTGATATGAATGATTTTTTTTCCTGATTAATAGGTTGGATAATTTGTCCTTGGATAATCTAGTTGGTGGTGATGTTGTATAGGGGGGAGATACTTAATAGGGAGAGGTGGATGGGCAGGAGGTGATAGCTGGGGTTGGGCAGGAGATTTTTATGGTTGGGTAGGAGATGATTTTGGTAGGGGAGAAGGCCCTTGATGTCAAAGAGGGAGGCCCTGGTTAGATCATAGATGACCCCTTGGCACTATCCACTATGAGTGGTGAAGCGGGGAGGGATGGAATGGGGGTTGTGCCAGTATGCCTTTGTGAATAGGCTGGTGCTGATTGCGTGGAGGATTTGGCTTGCCTTCCTCTTCCAGACATCAAACATAGTGAAGGAGGGTTGGACGCAGATTTTTAGAAGGTGATGTTTGCTCACAGTGTCCCATCTTCTTAAGACCACAGTGTGGTCCTCTATGACAAGGTGATGGTTGAACGGCCATGGTTATCCCTTAAGGATGAGGCTAAAATACTAGTGGTGATTTTTGCTGAGGATGACCGCCATATAAATGCAGTTATGGCTCAGTTCATGGATGAAAGAGGAAATCTTCAAAAGGGTGGGGGAGCATCTCGTGGTAAAGGGAGTATGGATAGTGACAAAAGGGGACTCATGTACGTCTAGTGATGGATTTATATACGATATGGAAGCTCATGCGGATGGATCCACCTATGCCCACCAATAGGAGCTAGAAGAGGTATTTCTCTTCTATCCCTAGACCTATGGTGACCCTAGCCACCTCAAGGGTGGATAAGCTAAAATAAAAAGTGAATAAGTGGGAATGACCTATATAGAATGAAGAGTATGAGAGATCCAGAGAGAAGTACTTGGATATGCTCAGACTGCAGGAGGAATCTGAGTTGGGATGGCATTCTATGGATACAGGGGTGGATTTTGACATCTGCATTGCTGACGTGGGTGATGGACTTGATGTGAATGATGAACCTTATGGTGTGGTCCTAGCTTATAACTTTGGCGATGATAATGACTGACCTGTTCTTGATTTTTGTTTTTTGTTTTTTCTGTGGTTTGAGTTTTTGGGGTTTTTGGGGTTTTTGGGTTTGGGCTGTTTGGACCTGCCCCTCCCTTTGTTTTTTGTCGCATTATTTTTTATTTATTCATTTTGTAGGGACCAGGGATAGTCCGTCCCTACACCTTCCTTGAAATAAAAACCTAGAAAACTCCTATGAAATATTAAAAAACATAAATGTAATTGAAACCCCAAAAATAAAAAAATGGTAAAATTCCTAAAACACCATAAAAACCATAAAACCCTCAAAAATTAAGAAACATTAAAAAATCATAAAATCCAAAAAAACACTAAAAACTCTAAAAACCCTTGAAAACCCTAAAACGATAAAATCACTAAGAAACTTTAAAACCCCTAAGAAAAAAAGATACAAATATAAAACCAAAATACCATAAAAATACTAAAAACCCTAAAACCCCTCAAAATCTCTAAAAACCCTAACAAGTATTGAAATCCTAAAAAATTCCTAAAAATCCATAAAAATGTAAACAACATTAAAAACTCTGAAAACTCATAATAAAGATTTAAAATCTAAAAACACTAAAAACCTATAAAAGCACAAAAACACAACAAACACTCAAAACCCTAATCTAAAAAACCTTAAAAACCATAAAACCCCTAAAATCCTTGAAAATCCCTAAAACCCCCCAAAAAAACAATAAAAATTATAAAACCCACTAAATATTATAAAACCCCATTAATCCCTGAAAAATGTATAAAAAACACTAAAAAATATTTAAATCCCTAAAACTCAGAAAACCCTAAAAATCCCAAAAAAAACCTAAAACCCACTAAAACCCCTCAAGATCCCTCAAAATCCTAAAACCCATGAAATAATTTAAATGCCCAAAAATAATTAAAAATATAAATAAACCAAAAACCCTAAAAAATCCAAACAAAACATTAAACACCAAAAAATAATTAAAACATATAAAAAAAATCAAAATGCTGAAACCCATAAAAAACCTAAAAAACTATATAAACCCGAAAAACCATAAAACCCCAATAAACGATAAAAACCCTAAAAACAAAACAAAATCATAAAACCAAGTAAAAAACCAGAAAACCCATTAAACAACTAAATATGTAAAAAAAAAACTAAAAACCCTTAAAAATTATAAAAACTAAAAAAACCCAAAAAAACCAAAAAATAGTATAAAAACCTAAAAAACATAACATCCTTAAAGAAGAAACAAACTATAAAAATTCTAAAAATACCTAAAAGTAACTAAAAAAATAATAACCCAAAATACTATAAAAACCCCTATGAAAAACTTAAATAACTAAAAATACATTAATCCCACAAAAACATAAAAACACTTAAAACCCATAAAAAACCTAAAAACTCTAAAAACTCTAACGAATCCTAAACACCCCCAAAACCCCCAAAACCATAAAAACCAATAAAAACCCTTAAAACCCCATAAAAACAGTAAAATCACAAAAAAATTATAAAAACACTTTAAACCCCTAAATACATTATAAATCTCTCAAAACTATAAAACCCCTAAAAAACAAAAAACCCTAAAAACAGAAAAAAAAATCCTAAAAACCCTAAGACCCGTAAAAAATCCTAAAAAACCTAAAAATAACTAATAACTATAAAAATCCTAAAAAGGTCCTAAACCATACTAAAAATTTAAATATCCCTAAAAACCCTGAAAAACACAGGAAAAATTCTAAAAAACTAAAAACAATTAAAACAACTAAAAAACTAAAAACTGATAAAAACCCTAAATATCCCAAAAAACTATACATCCTTTTAAAGATATTAAAAATCATAAAACCCATTAAAACTAACTTTAGTACCACTTGAAACATATAAAAAATTTAAAACTATAACAAATCATAGAACCCTACAAAACTCAAAAAATCCCAAAAACCCAAGAAACCCCATAAAGACCACAAAAAACCCATAAAACCCCAAATATCATCAAAATCCCAAAAAACCCCCAAAACCCCATATAATTTATAAACAATACATAAAAACCCTAAAAACATAAAAATCCATAAAAACCATGAAAACCCATAAGAAAAAAATAGAAACATAAATACAGTTAAAACCTATAAAAACCTAAAAACACATAAAATACCTAAAACCCTAAAGTTTCTAAAAAAACGCACAAAACACTTAAAACCACAAAACCCCTAAAATCATATAAGACCATAAAAACTCATAAAAACACTAAAATTCATGAAAAATAATATAAACACCCATTAAACCCCTAAAAATGTTGAAAAAAACTAATACTCTTAAAACCCTAAAAACTAAAAAATCTTAAAATCCAAAAAAAACTGTAAAAACCCTAAAAATACCCTAAAATCCTATGAATCCCAAAAACCCATAAAATTAAAAAAAAATTACCTGAAATCCCTAAAAACATAAATTGCCCTAGAAATCCTAAAAGACTATAAGAAAATTGTAAAAGACATAAAAATACCTAAGACCCCTAAATACCTTAAAAAACTCAAAAAACCATAAAAACCCATAAAACTCCTCAAAATATCTAAACACACTGAAACCCATAAAAAAATACATAAAACCCCTAAAAAGTTAAAACACATAAAAACCTAGAAATACACTAAGAAAACATGAAAGTCATAAAATGTCATAAACCCCTAAAAACCTAAAAACTCACAAAAAACACTAAAAACCCTATTAGAACCTAAAAAACCCCAAAACCCCAAAACCCAAAAAACCACTAAAAACTCTAAAAACACATTAATCCCCTAAAGCATTTAAATCTATAAAAAAACATAAAACCCCCTAAAAACTAATAAAACCATTAAATTCCAAATAAATCCATAAAACCCTAAAAATCCCTAAAAACCCTAAAACCTAAAAAATTATAAAAAACCCTAAAAATAATTTAAAATGTGAAAAAACCTAAAAACTATGAAAAACCTTAAGAAAGACGTATAATTATTTAATGATATATACCCCAAAAAACCTCAAAAATTCTAAAAACACTAAAAATCCTAAAAACCATAAAAACCAAAAAATCCCTAAAAACACATAATTACCTTGAAAAATCACTAAAAACTATAAAAAAAAACTTTATACCAATAAAAAAATTAAAAAACCAAAAAACTCTCCAAATCCTCAAATACTAGAAAACCCCATAAATTCCTAAAAAATTCCCTAAAAAAAACCTTAAAACTTAAAACCCATAGAAACCAAATAAAAACCATAGAAACATAAACATTAAATAACACTAAAAAACCTTAATACTAAAAAAACTCAAAAAACCCCTAAAAATCCAAAGAAATGTAGAACCCGTAAAAACCCTAAAAATCTCTAAAAACCCATAAAAACCATAAAATTTCTAAAAAATGTCTAAAAATACCTAAAAATACCTAAAAACATAAAAACCGTAAAAATGATAATATACTATAAGGAAACCTTTAAAACCTAAAAACTCTTAAAACTCCAAAAAACATAAACATGCTAAAATCCCAAAAAACCCTGAAACACCTCAAAATCAATAAAAATCCAAAAAAATAAATAAAATACTAAAAAATCCCTAATATCAATTAAACCATAAAAATCCTAAAGACCCTAAATAAAAAAAAAGCTTATAAACCCAAAAACACTTAAAATCCCTAAAACCCAAAAAACCCTAAAAGACACTAAAAGTTCAAAATTCCCTTAAACCCCCTAAAAACTATAAAACCTTAAAAAACTCTGAAACCCTATAAAGACCCCCAAAAAGTAGTTAAATATTAAAAACCATTTAAACCCCTAAAAATTAAAAATATAAAAACATAAAAACCATAAAAACTCAAAAAACACCTCTAAAAACCCTAAAAACCTCAAAATCCCTAAGTCCGCTAAAAAACATAAAAATCCTAAAGATGCTCTATAAAAATACCTAAAAATTTAAAAACCCTGAAACCCAAAAAACCTTTGAAAATATTGAAAATCTCAAAATCACAAAAAACGCCAAAACACCTAAAAATGAAAAAACCCTAAAAAGGACATAAAAACCCAACAAATTACTCAAAACCATGAAAACTCTAAACATAAAAAAGACACAAAAAAACAAAAAAATCCTAATAACCACTAAAATCACTAAAACCCCTTTAAGCCTTGACAAACATTAATAACTGTAAAAACCATAAATCCCCTAAAAAATAAAAAAACCCTAAAACACAAAAAAACATAAAAGCCATAAAAGCCATAAAATATGTAAAAAACCATTAAAACCCTTGATGTCACTAAAAATCATAAAAACCATAAACATCCTAAATGAACTAAAAATCCTTAAAAATATAAATAAACATAAAAACCCTGAAAACCCAAAATAAAACTTTAAAATCCAAAAAACACTTAAAACCCATAAAAATCAAAATATTCCAAAAACTCTAGAAACCCCCTTAAACACATAAAAGGTCTACAATCCCTAAATCCCCTAAAAACCATTAAAACCCTAAAATGTCTTAAAACCCAAATAAACCACTAAAAACTCTTCAAATCCTTTAATTCCATAAATATTCTAGGAAACTCAAAAAACCATAAAAACCTAAAAATAACTCAAAAAAACCATGAAAACCCAAAAACACAATAAAAAACCTGAACCAAAAAGACCTAAAACCCATGATAATACATTAAATCCATGAAAATACAAAAAAAGACATAAAAATCCATAAATACATAAAACCCACTAAAATTCCTAAAATCACCTAATATAATTATAAAAATTAAAATAATTTAAAACAATTAAAAAACCTAAAAATGCTAAAACCTCTAAAATCCCCTAAAATCCATAACAACCATAGAAACCAATAAAATATTAATAACCCCTAAAACCCCATAAAACACCTAAATCCATTAAAAAATCTAAAAAACCATTAAACCCTAATAATGTTAGAAATTTAAAAAAATTCTCAAACCCCTAAAAAATCCTAAAAATTGCAAAAAAATAATTAATACCCCTAAAACACCTAAAATTCCCAAAAAATAACTCTATATCCCAAAAAATCTAAAAAACCTAAAAATCCCTAAGAAAACTGTAGAAACCAAAAAACACTTAAAACCCAAAAAAAACTAAAAATGATAAAACCCTTATAGGAACCAAAAAACCCATAAATACCATAAAACCCCTTAAATTCCTTAAAAAATACAAAAAGAAAGAAACCAAAAAAACTCTAAATCCTTTTAAACACATAAAAACATTTAAAAACTCTAAAAACCATAAAACCATAAAAAACTCTAAAAAACAATAAAACCCAAAAACTCATAAAACCCAAAAAATCCAAAAAATCCTTAAAACCATAAAAAGCATAAAAATCATTAATTCTCTAAAATCCTTAAAAACATAAAAAAACCTAAAAACCTTAAAAAATCCTAAAAAAATAGTAAAAACCTAAAAACACATAAAATAAAAAAGGTAAAAATTATAAAACCCATAAAACACTAAAACCAATAACCCCTTTAAAAACCCTGCAAATCCATAAAATCCCAAAAAACCCACTAAAACTATAAAACTCCTTTAAACCCATAAAACCATAGAAAATATAAAATACATTAAAAACCATATTAAACTAAAATAACCTTAAAACCCATAAAAACCATAATGACACTAAAAACACTAAAAATCATTAAATACCCAAAAAAACTCAAAAAATCATAAAAATTCCAAAAAATACCTAAAATGGTAAAAAAACTCTAAAATGCTATAAAAACCATAATAAACCTTAAAATATAAGAAAAAAGACCCCCCAAAACCTAATAATCCTAAAATCCCTAAAAACCATAAAATATCTCAAAATCCATAAAAACCATAAAACACATAAAAATATTGAAAAACCCTAAATATCTCTAAAAACATAAAACCACAAAAAACCCTAAAAACCCATTATAATTTTTATAAAAACTAAAAAAACATAAACCCCTAAAAATATACAAAAATCTAAAAACCCAAAAAGACACTAAAAACCCCCAAAACATAAAGAACCACCCAAACCATAAAACCCATAAAACCCATAAAAACCCTAAAACCATAAATGACTAAAAACCACTAAAAACTCTAAAAACAATTTAACCCCCTAAGATTATTTGAAATACCTAAAAACCATAAAAACCATAACAATTTCAAAAAACCCTAAAATCAAAAGAACCCCAAAAAACTCAGAAATCACTAAAAAACCCTTAAAATAACTAAAAACCCATAAAACCATAAATACCTTAAAAATACTAAACAATCAATAAAAATCCCTAAAAAGTAAAAAATCCTAAAAACCCAGAAAACCCCTAAAGTCCTTAAATCCCAAAAAATAATTAAAAACTACGAAAACCCTAAAATCACTAAAAACCCAATAATGCCATAAATATCCTAAAAATACCTAAAACATAAAAAAACATAAAAATCATGAAAACCCCAAAGAAAAGAATAAAAACCTAAAAACACATAAAACACCTACAAAACATAAATATTCTAAAAAACATAAAACACCCCAAAACCCTAAAAATCCATAAAAATCATAAAATACTCAAAACCCTTAAAAACACTAAAACCACATAAAATCCATAACACCCATTGAAAAATATAAGAACCCTTTAAACTCTAAAAACATAAAAAATTCAACAAAACCATTTAAACCATAAAAATACAAAAAAACCCTGAATCCATTAAGAATCCATAGAAACCCTAAAAACCCATAATACCCCTAAAAATCCCTAAAAGGCCAAAAAACCATAAAAATCCTAAAAAATAGAAAAAAATTCATTATATCATAAAAACCATAAAACCACTAAAAATACTATGAAATACTTAAAAACATAAAAACACGTAAAACACCTCAAAAACCTAAAAAAATGATAACACACAAAAAAACCATAAAACCCCTAGAAACCATAAAACCCCTAAAACAATAAAAACCTAAAAAGAACCTATAAAACCCATATAAACCCCCTAAAACTCTAAAAAAAAATTAAACCCCTAAATTTTTTAAATAATTTATAAATCCATAAAACCCTAAAAAAACTCAAAAAATCCAAGAAATCCTAAAAAACCAAAATACCCTAATACCCTAAAACATAGAAAAACCATCAAAATCCCTAAAAAACTAAAAATCCTAAAAACCATAAGTAATCCCTAAAATCCATTAAAACTTAAAGAACCCTAAAACCCTGATGAAAACGTCAAATGTACTCGGCTGAGACAGAGATGAGGGATGGGGATGAGTGGAAAATGTCCTCGGCTGAGAAGGAGATAATCATGGGAGAGGACCAGACCTGGAGTCCTGGGGTGCAATTCCCCAGTTGGAAAACTGCCCCCTGGTGCTTACTGGGTGTGACAATGTAGAGAGACATTACATGGGGGATGGGACAAATCCTCATGCTGATGAGACTAGCATTATCTATATGGAGGATTTACCTAGTACACAGGTGGAGGATCCGGTTGGGATCCCTCTACTAGGACCCAACATTGATGAAGGTGAACTGACCACGAACCTGCAGAGGGACATGGTAGTTTATGGTGTTCCATCTGCTGAAGACCATTGTGTGCTGCTGCATGACATGATGATGGTTGAATGGGAAAGTTTCTCCCTTGAGGATGAGGCTAGGAGACTTGGGGAAAGGTCCGCTGAGGATGTCCAGAGTATAAATGATTCTATGGCCACATGCAAGGAAGAAAATAAAAGTTCCAAAAAAGGGGTGGCTCAACTCCTTGAGACAGATGAAAGAACGAGAACAAAGTGGCCTCAAGTGCGGACAGTGATGGAGTAATACACGAGAAGGCAATCCATGAAGACGGTTCCATCTATGCCCCCAAAAGCGAAGGCAGTGGAAGGATTAATCTGCCCTTCCAAGACTGATGGAGACCTAGGCTACCTCTAGGGTAGTCAAGATGAATCTCAACGTCAATTAACTAGAGCAGCCGCCTCGAAATGCTGAGCAAGAGAGGTTCAGGGAGAAACTTTTGTCTGTGTTTAGAATGTAGGAGGACAATGAGTCGGGATGGAACTCTATGGACATAGGAGCTGACTCAGACTTCTGCTTTACGGATTTGGGCATTGGACTTGGTGAAAGATTTGGATACTGCATTGTGGGATTATATGACTTTGGTGGGCACATTGAATAACTTTCTCTTTTTTTTTGCGTCTTTTATTTTGGACTTTTGGGGAGTGAGTCTTTTGTGTCTTTCCTTCTTCATTTTCCTTTTGGGGATTGACTTTTGGGTATGGGTCGATTGACCTCGCCCCACCTCGGTCTGCGGTGTCCTATTTTTCTTGATAAATTTTGGGGGGCTAGGATAGCCTATTCTCGCACCTATTCTGCCCTAAACACCAAAAACAATTATAAAAACCCAAAGACCCAAAGAACCAAAAAACCGAAAAAACCCAAAAAACCAAAAAACCCAGAAAAACATAAAAATACATAAACACCATAAAAACCAATAAAAATTCTAAGAATAATATAAACTGCTAAAATTTTTAAAAACTATAAAACCATAACAATCTTAAATAAGTCAAAAGACCCTAGAAACCGAAAATACCTGTACAAACCCAAAAAAAACTCTAAAAACCTATAAAACACGTCAAAATCCATAAAACCCCAAAAAACTTTAAAGAACCTAAAAAATACCAAAAAACCATTAAAAACGAAAAAACCCAAAAAAACCAGAAAGCCGTTAGAAAATCCATAAAAAACTAAAAACACACTAAACCTCTAAAATCCAAAAAAACACTAAAAAAAAAATTCATAAAATCAATCAACATCCCTGAAAATACTAAAACCCATTAAAATCCAAAAGGATCCTAAAATTCCCTAAAAACCTAAAAAAACCTAAAAACCCTGAATCCCTTAAGAAAACCTTTAAAAACAACAATACTTCAAACCCCTAAAACCTAAAAACTCTAAAAACCCTAAAAACCCCTAAAACCGGTAAAAAATCAAAAAAGCCTTTAATCCCCTAAAAAGTTTAAAAAACTATAAAAACATGAAAATCCCTAAAACCCCAAAAAATCTTAAAAATCCTAAATACCCACAAAATCGCAGAAAACCCAAATAAACTATTAAAATCCTAAAAAATCCCTAAAAATGACAAAAACCATAAAACCCCTAAAAACCCCTTAGAATCCTAAAATACATAAAAATGCTTCAAACCCCTAAAACCCTAAAAAATATTGAAAACACTAAAAAACCCTAAAAAACATAAAAATCCCCAAAACCAAAAAATCACCTAAAACCATAAAAACTACTAAAACCCATAAAAATCCTAAAAAAAACTAAAATATCTAAAAACCATTTAATCCCTAATTTTTTTTAAAACTCTAAAAACCCTTAATACCCCTAAAAACTAAAAAAACCCTAAAAACCAAAAATAAATTAAAAACCCACGAAACCAATAAAATCCATCGAAATCCATAAAACCCTAAAAACCTTAAAAATTATAAAAATTCTATAAAATTTCCTAAAAATGTAAAAAAAATTCAAAAACCCCTATGATAATTTTAAAAACATAAAAACACAAAAAACACCAAGAAAACCCAAAAAATGATAAAAACTCCTAGAAACCATCAAATCCCCCCCAAAAAAGATAATATTCCTAAAAACCCACTAAAAACACTAAAATCCCTATATACTCTAAAAATGTAAAAAAACTCTAAAATCCATAAAACCCTGAAAAGAACTCAAGAAACCTTAAAAACAAAAAAAACTGTAAAACCCTCTAGAAGCCCTAAAAATTAACAATTTCCAAAAACACCCATAAAATTTCTAAAAATACTTAAAAAAAATAAACAAAAAAACCATGAAAACCCAAATGAAAACCATGAAAACACAAAAACACATGAAAACCCAAAAAAACCCAGAAAATATAAAACCCTAAAAATACTCAATACCAAAAAAAGCTAGAAAACCCTAAAAAACATATAATTCCTAAAAACAAAAAATCCAAAGATATTCATAAAAAATAAAAATACTTAAAAAACTGTAAAAACCGTAAAATACAAAAGAAAACCTTAAAATCCTAAAAACTCTTAAAACCCCTAAAAACCCTATAAAATGATAAAAAACATAAGATAAATAAAAATCCTGAAAACCAATAAAAAGACTAAAAACACATTTAACCCCTAAAATGTTTAAAAAACACTAAAAACCATAAAACCCTAAAAAACCCTAAAACTCATAAACAACATAAAACCACTAAAAACATTAAAATTCCAAAATCACTAAAACCCAAAAAACCCTAAAGACTATATAAACCATAAACCCCCTAAAAATTTGGAACTCTAAAAACCCATAAAAATATAAGAACCATAAAAACCCACTAAAAACATTAAAAAACATTTAAACCCCTAAAAATTGAAAAATAAACTAAAATACCTTAAAAACCTAAAAAACTCAAGAAAATACTAAAACACCCCAAAATATTTATAAAACCATAAAGCCCAAAAAATAGTAAAAACCCATAGAAACCCTAAAAACCTTGAAAATAATAGAAATCCAAAAAAATCATAAAAAATTCCTACAAACGTAAAAACCCATAAAAAACATGAATAAACCATAAGAAATCCATAAAAACATAAAATAAAATATGACCAAAAAAAAATAAGACTCTAAAAATCCATAAAAAACACTGAAACCCCTAAAAACCCCAAATACCCCAAAAATCAAAAAATACCTTAAAACACAAAAGACCCCCAAAAAACTAAAAAATTCCTAAAATCATAAAAAAATTAAAACATTGATAACACAAAAGAAAACCTTAACAACCAATAAATACATAAAAACCTTAAAAAACATTAAAATGATAACACCCTAAATACCCCTAAAAGATACTAAATCCTCTAAAAATATCTAAAACTACTAAAAACACTTAAAACTGAGAAACCAATAAAAACACAAAACCACCCAAAAATAGTAAAAATATTAATACCATTAAAACATTAAAAAAACTCTAAAGACCATAAAACCCCAAAAAACTAAAAAAACCCCAGAAAACCAAAAAACCAAAAAAACCATAAAATCCCTAAAAACACTAAAACCCCTCAAGAAGGAGAAATGTTGCCGCTCTCGCCAGGTTCTCTATCATTTTTGCGTTTCCCAGGAGCTCCTCCTGGAACCATTCTCGGCAGCTTCGCTGCTCCTCTCAAGACCTTGCAGTTTGATGCAGATGCAGTGTTTGGTGATGGGGTTCTTGCTGGCATGGATCAGTTCTCTTGACCTTCTTCAAGCGGCTCTTGGGTCACGAGTTCAAGAGCTACAGAGGTGTGGATTGCGTGGTTTTTATGCTGCTGGAGGCGTGTCTGCGGGCGTCGGGGTTTCTCCTTGACAGATCTGGGCTCCGGTGGTGTTTCTTGGTCCTTGTTGGCTTCACTTTGGACATATTTTTTTAGCGGTGTGGAGCGGGATTGACAGATCTGGAATCTGTTTCTAGGTTCTCAAGACCCACAGATCTGACGGTGACGATCCTCGATCGGGGGGTGGGGGAAAGGTTCGTTTTCTATTTGCTTTATATTATGCTGATGTCGGTATTATGGTCTGTTGCTGAATTTTGTATGTTATTTTGGACTTTGTAGGTGCTTTGTGTGGTCTTGTTGGCCACTGTGATGATGATGTCTGGTTTGGTTGTGGTTTATTTCTGCAACTAGAGCATGAGTTTGTTGCAAATCAGGAGTCTTGGTTTATCATGCATTATGGCTTTCAATTCTCTTGTACTACTTCACAATTCTGGATGTTGTGGTTTGGTACTGGGTATGGTTTCTGGTGGTGCACTGTTAGTTGCACTGCGAGGTGTGGAATTCTGCAAGCTACTCGGGTTCAAGGATTTGGTTTTTGGTAGTTAAGATTTAACCACTTAAGAGATGGGTTAGGAGGCTATTTCTAGTTCCTTGGGCAGATAGGTATGGCAAGGCATGATCTACTTCATGCTGTTGATGAAGGGCTTGTTATGTTGTGCAACACTATGGGTGATGTTCTAGACCACGGTCAACTATGTTGTGGTTGGCATGGTTTTGTTTTGCCACGAGTGATGATTCTTGATTGGCTGAGAGGTGGTGAAAGATGCTGGTGCTAGGTGAAGGTTTCTGTTTTGCTGAGAGGTGATGAAGGATGTTGGTTGGTGATGGTTCTATGGTGCTAGATTCTAGTTTATTCTGGATGATGGTGGTGGCTTCTTAGCTTTATGTGTTTCTTCTTCTTTTTTTTTGATTTTTCTTTTTTTGGGGTCTTTTGCATCTTGGGTTGTAAAGGGTTTTTGGGTGTGGGTCGTCTGACCCCTCCTCTCCATTGTCTGTTGTGTCTCCTTTTTCTTTCTAATAAATTTTTTGGGGGCCGGGAATAGCTCGACCCTCACATCTTCGTTTCCTTCCCCCCCTCAAAATCCATGAAAATTATAAAAAAAAATTAAAATCCAAAAAATTTCCTAAAAATACCAAAAAATGTAAACAACCTAAAAATCATATAGGAAACCTCAAAAACATAAAACCAATTAAAACACTTAAAACCCATAAAATGATAAAAAAACCCGAAAGCCCTCAAAATCCCTAAAACTCAAAAAAACATTACAAATCCTAGGAAAAAATAGAAACCCTAAACCCACTAAAAACACTAAAACCCATTTAAATACCAAAAGAGTTAAAAATCTCTAAAATACTTTAAAACCTAAAAAATTAGAATTCCCAAAAAACCATAAAACCCTAGAAATGCTAAAAACCATCAAAACCCTTAAAAACCCTACAAATTCATAAATATCCTAAAAAATTACCAAATATATAAAAAAACCACAAAAACTCTGAAAAACCCCAACATATCCATAAAAACCTAAAAACACGTAAAACCCCTAAATACCTAAATAAAGAACCCCTAACCATAAAAACACTAAAAATCATTAAAAACATAAAAACCCCTAAAAACATAAAAATCCAAAAAATCCCATAAAATCATTATAAACTTTAAAAATACTTTAAAATCCTAAAAACGTTAAAAAACCCTAAAAACTATAAAACCCTTGAAATATCACAAAACCCCAAAACCCCCCAAAACCATAAATCTCATAAAAATCACCAAAAACCCTAAAAACAATAAAAATCCCAAAATGCCTAAAAACATAAAAATCTTAAAACATCCAAAAAAATCATCATAACATAATATAACCCTAAAACCTCTAAAAACCCATAAAATCATAAAACCTAAATACACTTAAATCCCATAAAACCTAAAAATTGATAAAACACTAAAATTCTAAAACTCCAAAACCCAATAAAATCCATAAAAACAAATAAAAACCTTAAAAACCCTAAAAAACCTAAAAACTCTAACAACCCACTAAAAGCTCATAAATCATTCAAAACTCTGAAAAATTTAAATAACTCTAAAAACATTAAATTCCCTAAAATTTTTAAAAATACTTCAGAAAATAAAAATAACAAAAAACACACTTAAATCTCTAAAAACCCTGAAACAAAAAAATCCAAATAATCCCTAAAATACTAAAAAATTACAAACTAAAAAAACCCTAAGAAAACCTTAAAAACCAAAAAACATGTAAAACCCCAAAAAACCCTATAAAACTCTAAAAATACTAAAAATAGATTAAAACCCTAAAATCCATAAAACCCCTAAAAACACGAAAACCCCCAAAAATATATAAAAACACTATAAAACCACTGAATACTTAAAAACCCATTAAAACCCAAAAATATTAAAAAACTCTTAAAACCCTTTCATGCCCAAAAAATTCATAAAAACTCTAAAAACCTAAAAAAACATAAAACCCTAAAAAACTCAAAACACCTAAAACAATATACCCATAAAAATCTTAAAAATACTTAAATTCACTAAAAAACATAAAGCACAAAAAATTATGAATAAAAACTAATCAATCCAGAAAATCTGAAAATAAAAATAAAACCCTAAAAAACATAAAAACACAGAAAACAGTAAAACCCATAAAACCATAAAAATATAAAAACATTAAAACCCCTAAAACTCATAAAAACCATAAAACCCACTAAATCCATAAAAACACCTAATTTTTTTAAAACCCACCAAAACCAATAAAAACACTAAAAACCCACAAAAAAACTATAAAAAATTTTTAAAGCACAAAAATTCTATAAAAACCAAAAAATATTAAATGTCCTAATTTTTTTAAAACCCCATAAAACTAAAGGGAACCCTAAAGGTCCTAAAAAACCTCGAAAACCGTAAAAAAAATAAATCCCTAAAAATCCAAAAAAAAAAAAAATCCCTGAAACCACCTAAGAAAACCAGAAGAAGATGGAGGCACACTCCCCCAGCTCTCTCCCTTTCTCGATGCCTCTTCCAGGTTTTCCCTTGGATTCCTCTCACAGCATCAGTTTTGGATATCTTCTTTCTGGTTCTTGGAGAAAGGATGCGCTCTTCGGTCCCATTATGGTGGTGGTCTCAGTGCTTTGGAAGCCTCAACATCCATGAATGGTTCGGTTCACACCTCTGGCTTCAGATACTTGCGAGGATTATGATCGGGTTTCAAGACATGGTCGACACTGGATATCTGCTGCCGATCGGGCTCCTGATTTTAGATCTCAAGTGTCTAAAGTTGGGTCAACGGGGTCAATGACCTCATCAGAAAAGGTTACATCCACCCAGTCAATGGTCGATCTCCCACCCAAGGTTCTATCATGCGGTCTCTTCGGTTTTGGTTCCTCTTTCAGAAGTCTTATTGCCATTGGATCTGGTTGGATACTGCGCCCGATTGGGTCAGCCATGGAAAGGGTGGTGAGGGTCTCCTTGGCCAATAAGGGATCTTCAAAGGTGGGAGTTTGGTCTTCTTTGGTGACTTCCTCCTCGGATATTGGCATCTTTGGTGTCTATTTTTGGCGGTGGAGCGGCGTGATGCTTTTGTTCTCTTGGTCTTAGTTTATGCAGTTGCTTGCAGATCTGAGTTCTGGAATGATTTTGTGGCTATTTGGTTTTGTGATGGATGATGATAGTTTTGGAAGGCTTTGCATCAGATTGTCTATGGTGTGGGCTTTCTGATCTGCTGTTCAACGGTGTGTTCTGAAGATGCAGTTCTGTCTTTCTGGTTCCTTGGTTTTGTCTTTAGTTCAAGATGTTGATGCAGGATGGATTAAGTTGTGGTGTGATCAGGGTAATTTGCTGGTCTATGGTTTTTTGGTGCACCAAAGTGGTCCTTTTGGTTCTGTCTATGGATGGATTGGTTGGGAGATATTTCTTGTGCTGGATGATGGTTCTACTGTGAGGGATGGAGTGTTGTCTGAAGATGGTGAGCTCGTTAAGCTGTGTTGTATTCTGGATGCTATGTTGGACTTTGGTTTTCTATGTTATGGCTGGTTTGGTTGTGAATCATTGCAGATGATGGATTTTGATCATGTTGAGTGTCTCTGGATGTTGTATGTTTCTGGTTGTGATACTTGGTGTGAAATTATTAGAGTTGATTGGATAGGAGGTGATGGTCTCTGGTTTTTAAGTTGCTGGGTGATGGATGCTGCTTGGCTGGGATGTGATAAAATACGCTGGTGCTTGGTGATGGTTGTTGTTTTGATGAGAGGTGGCGAAGGTGTGTCTTATGTTTTTAATGCTGGTGGTTCTGTGATGCTGGTAGTGAATTTTCTTGATAAAGAGGCGACGGATGTTGGAAATGATGCTACAGGAAGCTAGTCACTGTTTGGTTGGAAGATGCTCCTGGAGATGCTTTGGATTTTCTGTTTTTTCTGGTTGTGTGTGTATTTTGGGATTTTTGGGGACCCTTGGGTTTTGTAGGGTTGTCCAGGGGTTTTGGGTGTGGGTTGATTGACCCCGCCCCTCCTTGTCTGTTGTGTCTTTCTGCGGTGTTTTTTTATCTAATAAATTTGGGGGGGTCGGGAATAACCTGGCCTCCACATCTCTCTTTACTTGAAGAAAACCACAAAATACTAAAAATTCTTAAATCCCCCAAAAACATAAAACACTCTAAAAACCCTAACAACCCTAAAAACCCTAAACACCCTAAAAAACATAAAAACCCTCAAAATCACTAACCCGAAAACACAATCAAAATCCTAAAAAACCCTAAAAATACCTAAAAATATAAAAAACTCTAATCCTTGAAATCCCATGAGAAATCCATAAAAACCTAAAAGCACATAAAAAACCTAAAAAACATAAAAATTATACAAACCTAAAATCCCTAAAAACCTAAAAACCCTAAAACCCATAAAAATCATAAAAACTATAAGAATTTATAAAACTCATAAAAAATAACTAAAACCCCTCAAACTCTTTGAACAACTAAAAAAAATAAAAAAACCTTTAAAACCCTTAAAACTCATAAAAGACCATAAAACATTAAGGAAAACCATAAAAGCCAAAAAACCCAAAATACACTAAAATGATCAAAATCCATTAAAATAATAAAGACCATATAAATACTAAAAAATTCATCAAAATCCCTATAGATGTAAAATACCTAAAAACCACTAAGAAAACTTAAAAACCCTAAGAAAAAGAACCTAAATACACTTAAAACCCTAAAAACCATAAATTCAATAGAAACCATAAAAAACCCTTGAAAACCCCTAAATACCCTTGAAAACCACTAAAATCCACAAAATCTGAAAAAACCCAAAACAACATAAAATACACTAAAAAACCATAAAAACTCTAGAAAAATACTAAAAACAATAAAAAACCATTAAACTGCTAAAAATGTTAAAAAACACTAAAATACCCTAAAACACTAAAAACTCAAAAAGACACCAAGAACCATAAAACCATAAACCCCTAAAACCCCTAAAAATCCTAAAAACACTTAAAACACATAAAAATATAAAAAACCCTAAAACCTCGAGGATTCCCAAAAACCCCTAAAAACCCTAAAACCCTAAAAACCACAAAATCATAAAAACCCCTAAAACCATAAAAAACCTAACACCCATAAAACAACTAAAAAATATATAACCCCTTCAAACATTAAAAAACTCCTAAAAACATAAAAATACAAAAAACTCAAAAAACACTAAAAATATAAAAACCATAAAACCCTAAAAAGCCTAAAGACCCCAGAATCCCTCAAAATCCATAAAAACCCTAAAAACACATAAAAATCATTAAATATACATAAAAATACCTAAAATGTAAAAACCCCTATAAACCCAAAAAACCCTAAAAAACCATAAAAAACTAAAAACACATTAAACCCCTAAAATTTATAAAAATGCTAAAAATGATAAAAATCATAAAATAATCTAAAAAACTGAAAACACAAAACACCATTAAAACAATGAAAAACTATAAAAACTATAAAATTCCCTAAAAACCCTAAACACCACCAAAACTCTAAAAACCTTTAAATACCTAAAAAATTAAAAAATCTAAAAATAGTAAAACCCCAAAAAATAAAAAAATCCTAAATACCAAATAATCATTAAAACACAAAAAACACCTAAAAACCATTAATACCCCTAAAACCCTAAAAATCCATAAAGATCCTAAAAAATAAATTAAAATCCCTAAATACATAAAAATAAAAAAAAGCACCAATGAAAACCATAAAAAAATAAAAACACTTAAATCCCCTAAAAATATAAAAATGCTAAAATTTCCTAAATACCCAAAAAAACCTAAATACCATAAAACCCCAAAAAAACCTCTAGTAACTATAAAAACACTATTTCGAAAGTCCTTGAAACTTGTTTTCTAGTTTTAAGAATCACTGTCTCAAGGCAGTTTCCATTGGATTTATTCATGGAACTAGAATCTTCAAAAACTTCTTTATCCAAAGAGGACCTGCTTTCTAAAGGCATGCATTCGTTAAGTTTTGAAAATTACGATACCTAAGAATGTGCATTGGTCGAGAGGATCGGAGGTCTGACTCATCACATCCTTTTGGGGGGAATTATTTTCTACTCTGGTACTCTCTTTGTAAAATTAAAATATTTTCATGAATCCTTATTAATTCACTAAGTATATCATAAGTATCCCTTGGAATTTTCAATCACTTATTAACATGTGTAAAATTTCTAGAATCATTAGTATGAATTAATGGTTGTTCATTAATGGATATATCTGTATATATTCGAGGTTTTCCATTAATGGTATCCTCTAGTAAACTGTTTAGAGATTTTTTTAATCCTCATTATGATGATACTAGTTTTTAAGCCACTCAGTGGGGCACTATGGAATTTATTGTCATCTAGGGAGATGAAGGTTTGTTTTGATTTTGGGATTGTGCACATAAGACAGGCTACCTATATATCCTTGTGAAATTAATCAAAACCCTCATAGTTCGGTGCCACTGAATAGGACACATCATAACTTTTAAGGTCAAGTGATAAAGACCTCTAAGCCTAAGGTGCTTAGTTTGAAACTTAGTTTAGGACTTATGGGGAAGCAGCCCAGGGAACATGGAAAGGATATGGATTTCCAAGTAGGATTATACCATACTAGGAATATGGAACAAGGAGAATAGGGTTGATTTGAAGTGTTGGGTTTTTAACTTTAAGAAGGCTTCCTACGTATACCATATTCATGAGAATCAAAGCCCACATAGTTCGATAAATCTCGTAGGAGAGTATGGTCCTCTGAGAGATATGAGTTTAAGATTACATCCTGAAAAGGATGCATTGATGATTTGAGAAATTTTGGGGATTATTTAGTAATGAGGATTCCCAAATTAGGGGAATTAATGTTGGATTCTTGAATTGGATATCTAGTGAGCTCGGTCCCTAGAAGAGCTTCCTACATACCCTAGTTTGAAGAGGAATCAGATTTCTTGTAGTTCCATCAGTTTGAGTGTTTGTTCACATGTTGTAATCACGATATATCTCTAAGCCCACATGATTCATACTCGGTGTGAGAAATAAGAGGATTTTAAAGATTCAACAATGACACTTCACACATTTCCTCCTTCACTGGTCGAAGAGGGCATGTCGATCGTGGAAGAGGGTGAGGCGATGAACATCCCCTTTGTTCTATTCACATTCGACAAGGGTCTAATGGAAGGGGGAAGGGGTGAAGGTGGGGGGATTATACCAGGATGGCTGCCCTGATTTTGGTCCTGGTGGGAGAGGGAGACTACTTCTATGCTTTCGTAGAAGAGAAATAGGTGAACCGTACCTTCCCTGCCAAAATTTGAGGTTTCCAGCTCTTTGAGAAGGGAGAGGTCGAGGCTTACACCCTTATCTCATAACCAGGAACATCCCAAAACTGTTCCTGGGAGAAGGGTCCATGTGAATGTGGATATGAAAACCCACAAAATCCCTTGAATCTTAACCCCATTGTGAAACATTTTTGTGCAACCTCTCACTACGTAAATACAAACCCAAAATAGGAGACACGCTGATGTGCCTTACCCAAATGTTTTTAGAAGTCAAGTGGATTTGGTGGAGGCTTCAACTTAGCCCCATTCAGATAAGGGAACCATGGAAGGAGATACCCTACCATGAATGGATTTTAAGAAGGGTATTTGAGCTATTCGTGTAGGTATCTCATGTAAGTATACCGCATAGGTACCCCGCATTGCTCTATCGTGAAGGTATATCGCGCAGGTATGCCACGAAGGTACACCGCGTAGGTTTGGACGATGACTAAAGAATGGAAACAACCTCAAAACATGTCTATCCCATTTAATTATCTCTTCTCTAGGAGTTTAGAGAGCTAGCTGAGAAAATTTGAGAGATCTAGGTGAAAGAGCTATGCAATGGGAGCTTGAGAGAGTCTTCCAAAATTTTCAATCCTGAAATGGGGAGCCCAAGGGCTTTATTCATAGGCACAAATGAGGCCTGGATGAAGAAATGTGGCTCATGCAAGTACTTAAAATAGATCCACCATGTAGTTGCTCCGTGCAGGGACATAAAACATATTCTGTCGCGCAGCTCGATTGCGCAGCTCGGTCACACATCTCGGTCGCGCAGCTCAATCACGCATCTCTTTTGAAGTATTGTTGATTTTCCATTGTACTCCTCGAGTCCGTATTTGGGATATAAAATATCTATAGTTCATCTTCATATTATTTTTGGTTCCTTTATTAAGTAGTTTTAACAAAATCCCCCCCTCAGGATTGTATATGAAGTGAAAAAAGAGGATCAAGTCCTGAGGTGAATGTTTTTAGAAAAAATATTAAGGAATGATTACTGAACAACATGGTTTTGTTTCTCAGATACTTTGTGGGGGTACGGTGTGCAATTATTTTGCACAGTCATGATGAGTAGGTCTTCGGTTTCATATAAACAGGTCTCAATCTTTAGCGATTTCTCTTTACATGTGTATTGTTTTCAGAAATTTGGGCGTCTTGTTGCATAGATCATTTTCCCAGTTGTATCGCTTTGTGCTCTCACATAATTCTCTTGAAATTTATTGAAGGTAAAATTCATTACATGATGGAGCTATGACAAGAGGAATTCACTGATGGGGTTGCGCGAGGATCCTTGGTGAGGGGTTTACGCGACTAACATCGTAGAAGGACCTTGTCGAAAGACCTTTTCAAAAGACCTACGCGGATAGTATCCTTTGCCAATTTTTTTTTACTTTCTTCTTTAAAATTTGACCTGTAATTTTGGTAATTCTTTTGTAGGAATGAAAGAATCATTTGATGACCCATACTAAGGAATCTAAGGCTCGCCAAAATTAAATAATAAAGATCGTCGGGCCAGACTATTATGAAATTGTTGAGAGTACTCTTCCTGAGCTATGGAGGGATTTAATTTCGTACCAGTGTGATTATCCAAAAATTCCTTATTTACCCCTGTACGAGCATGGTATTTTGTAGGAAGACCATGTTCCATCTATTAAGAAGTAATTTACAAAGAATTGGTTTCTTCAGTATTCCAACTGTAACTACATGAATATTAGTGCAAGGGGGTTCTAATAAAAGAAGGAATAGTCCTTATTGGTTGCATCCTTCATCACAGTGGTTATACTCTTGATATGAAGGATCATGCTGTAGAGCCAATACCACATTGTTATGACTCCACATTTTAGGCTTCTCAAAAAGATCAATCTAATGGTTGGAAAGGAGATTGGGACCTTCTTTCTGGAGGGGGTGTAAAACCCGAGTGGATGTGGGAATTATGGGTATGTTGGACTTGTGCAGAATTCAGAAAAGAATTATCAAACGTTCATATTTAAGAAGCTGTATGGATGGGGAAAAACATGTTTACAAAAATGAATTCATTCCTGAATTATTGAGCCGATGGAATCCATAAATGATCTACTTTCATTTTACACATGGTGAAGTTGGTATTATTTTTTAGGAAGTTTACCAAATAGATGAAATTCCTGTTATTGGGGAATTGTATGATGAATTCTTCTCGCCTGCTACAAAATGGGTTGATGTTACTAGAACACCACTGCTAGACTATGAATTATTTAAGATAGTGAAGAATTTTTCCAAGGATAAGAAAGATATACATGCTAGATTGTGGATGTAAGCTTTCTTAGAAACAACAACAGAGAAAGGTCCAACCTGTGGACGTCCTACTGTTTGTCCTTCCACAGATAATTGAGGCAGTTCAGGTACACATTGGACTATACTGGAAAAAGGTGATTATAAACATTGGGGATATAAATTCAAACCCAATATAGATGCAAAAGTACACTTATCATCCATCTTTTCCATGTTGCTAATTGTTTATTTTCTTTGAGTCCATGAATCCAGAGGTTGAATAAGATCAGGGACTCTTTTCATTTTATCTAAATTGGTAGAAAAGAATTATATTGGGTTAGAAACCCCTGTATTGACAAGAATTTACCATCTCCTACTGTATTTATAAAATGGAAAAGCACCATTTAGAATTTCAGGGCCATTCCAAGTGTTGTGAGGCTGGATTTCTGCACATTTTTCTTCATACTCTGTGTTGAACTCAGTCAGAGTTCCCAATGGTCGATTCACCCAATTTTTATAGAAAGTTTTTGGTATTCATCCTCTGAACATGAGACCAAATGTGGTGCTGAAGAAATTGAATGTCTCAGGGGAAATCAATTTCGTTCCTTTTGGTGACTCACCAATTGGGACATTGATTAATGATGGTAAAGAAAAGAATTATGAGTTGAGATCTTATATGATGGAATTCAGGGATGGTGTCTTATTAATGAGGATTGATGGTGAAATAATCTGTGAGGATTATGTCCCCTATAGGTTTTCTCGTCAGTTCAGATGTCTTCAAAAATCAAGAAATTTTCCACCCACATATGTCAGACATGAGAAGCACCCAATGGTAGCACGATAATTATGGATTCTAACAGCTTTAGAGGTATCCAAATTGTCAATTACATTACCTCCACTAGATGCATTGTTCAGATTGGAAGCTATGTATGCCAAAGATAGGGTTTATTCATATCCTCAAGGGGCTATGGCAAGAGGAATATATTGAATGTCAGTCACAACGACTGTTGCACATGGAAATCATGGTACGAAGTCCCAGGCAAGATATTATATAGAATTTTTGAAGGTTTTAGTGCCCTCAAAACATCTTCATAGTAAGTATATCAGGAAAACCAAGGTTAGAGAAGAAATACCTCCAATGCCAAGGTGATATAGTCGCCACCATCAAACAGAGATTCCTATTCCATCTGTTGATCTTTCTAAGGAAGAGAGGTCCAAAGATGCTCTTCAATTAGAAGGTTTTAAATCTCCTTCACAATCAACCATACCAAGATTGAATTATCTGAGACCTTCATCCATTCATTATTGGGAGAGTATAACTCGTGATCCTAGGGATTCCTAGGCATTTCTCTAGCATGGAATTTGAATACCAGATACTGGTGACATCAAGGCACCTTCTGATTGAAATCCATACAATAACTTGGATGAAGTATAGAAGTATATTGTGGAACTGGGGATTTTTATATATGAAACTGATGATCAAATCCCATACAGTAAATGAGTATCTCATATGATGGACTTAGGATTCCGCGAAGGGGTAATAATTGACTCAGAGGAGGAGTGGGATATTTATGTTAATACTGAGATTTTATTTCCTTTTTTCATTTGTACCAACTCTACTTTATAATTTATCATCATTAATCTTGATGAAAATGTATTTCTGCTACTTGAATGTAGAGAAGTAATATCCAGACTGATTTTTGAGTCACCACAATATAATCATGTAGGTTCTCCTATTGATGCAGCAAATGATCCTCCCAATTCACAAAAACTTTCTCCAGGAGAATGAATCATGACTAGGGTAATAGTGATAGATAATCCTCAACCATTACCTCAAGTTTCCCATTCTAAGAGGACTATTTTAGTCTCTCCCCAAGCTTTTGAATAGAAACTCAAAAGAGAATTGAGATTGATTCGAAGCATTCTCCAAAGGAGTAAGTATTTATATAATCCTTAGGGAATAAAAATTTCTCTATACATATTAGTAACAATGTTTTATCCTTTTGTAGTATCTATGACTCTCTCATACCTTAAGGGATTAGAGCTAATCCCTCACGATCAGAAAAATAAACTCCCAAGGAAACCCGTATTCATACTAACGAATCTGCAATTTTAGTAGATAAATCATCAAAAGATTTATCTATACCTTCTCTTAGATCTGTTGAGAGAGAGGAAATCCATGGTAAGAAAATACATTCCTCAGTTTCTTTTGTGAAAGGGTCATGAAAATAATCAATACTGATATTCCTATTGCTTCAGAAGAAAGGAATTAAGATCTAGAGAAATATAAGAAAGATGATGGTGTTGACCCAAATTTGGAAAGACCTGATGTTGCCATACTAATTGAAGAGACAAAGAATAAAATGTTAGAAGAGCCAATTTGGAAATCAACCAACAATTGTTGAATACCTTTAATGGTGAGGATGCTATAAAATTTCAGGCCGTATTCACTAAAATTATGTACACCCTTAATCTAAATATTAATATTCCAGGTTCCATCAATGAGGTTGGGGATTTTCATGGGGAATTTCAAAGGCGTAATTCCCTATTCTTGTATTTTACATACACATTTTTTCCAACATTATTCTTTAAATAAAAATTCATATTGTGTAGCTTTATCTATAGAAAATGTCTCAAAGACATTTAAAGAATGGGGTATTCCACTTTATCCTTCTACTAGGGATGGGGAAATACCCAAAGAGGATCTTTCATCAAGAGATATTCTAGATCCGACAAATTTCATAACTGAGAAAATTCATGGAAATAACCCGTCTCAAGAAACATCTACTCAAAACATTGGACTTGAGAATATAGGGGAAGAATCCAATCAAGTAGCTGACTTATTATTGGGTAAATATAATTAGTTTTTTGAATCATATTTTCTTCCTCCATTTCAAACTAATAATGACATTGATTTATAATTTATGGTTATCAGATCCTAGATCATAAGGTGAAGCTTCTACTTCCCCATGAGAAGTATAACAAGGCATCTCTTAAAGAAACCTGTTTCCAGAGTACATTTTACCTCATGGTAGTGACTCAAATTCAGACTTACAGATGCAATATGCTCTTGGTATGGTGCGTAAGAAGACATGGAGGCAGATCTGGAGCATAATTTCTTAAAAGAATGTAAATGAATTGTCTTCCCATTTCTTAAAACTCCCAGAATTATTCTGCATGTTGGGATTTGGTGGATTCAATTATTGGCTAGTCTATGATTCCATGAAAGATACTATTCGCCGACGGGAGCAGGAGCATAAGTTATGGCACAATTTTGAAGAGGCTAAATGACTCATCAATTTTGAGGGCTTTCAAGCTATGGTAGCTGAGGCAAAGGTAAATCATAACAAGAAGTCACTCAAAATTGGACAACAAATTAAATAATCCATGAAAAAGTTGTTATCTCTTTAGCAGCAACTTGATGCTATTCATAACAAACATGAGCAGTTGAATCAGACATTAAGAGGAACCCAATTAGAGGGGATGAATTCCATTTCAACTGCTAAGGAAGCACTTCGTTAGGAATAGGAGGCTAGAATTGCTCAACTATCTCAACTTCAACATGTATATGATAGGTCTTCTGAAGTGGTCCAATAAATAAAAAGTCAAGTTGAGAGTCAATTCTAAAACATGATAGAGAGGCTCCAGTTTTTGGATGTCCCTCCACTTTCACATGAATGAAATAAATTTTGTTTTCAATCATATATATGTCTTCGTTACTGTTCTTATTTCATGATTACAATATGAAAGGTAAATAATGATAATGATTCATTTATGTTAAACAATCATTATTATAATAACAAGAATGAAGTGATCGAAATTTTATTATTATGCCGAGGGACCTAATAAGTATAATTTGACTGTTTCTAGGGTTATATAGATAAACTTACAAATTTTTTATATTTTGACTTTTTATTGTTCAATATTACCTAAATCATACAAAAATGTACATTTATTGAGACGAGACTCGACTTTTTCTCAGAGTTTCCTTTATGGTTTCTCAATATAATGAGTGCCAAGTCTTTTGTTACTGGAATTTTAGAGTCATGCATGTTGGACTATAAAGGGATAATATTTAGTTTCGTATAGCTTTGACCATAAATTTTGAGTTAGATATAAAAAAAAATTATGGCTAATAATTACTTTAATAATATTTAAATTTTTCCATTGGGAATCTTGAGTTCTGATTTGTATGTTTACCAAATTTAAAACATTTATCAACATAAGGGGTGTCTTTTCCAAGAACGAAGTTACAATTATTTGACAGTCCTATTATGGGGGTTGTATTATGTAGGGACAATTAGGGAATATGTTGCATAGCCAAATAGTGGCATCTTTTGACAGACATTACTATTATGTAGGCAACTTATGAAAGGCCGCCTAAGGGAACATGCTTCATAGTCAAGCAAAAAATCTCTTTAGGAATTTAATTTTTTACTATTGATAGATAAGGGGAAATAATATTTGGGTGACTCATGACCACAATGGGTGGTTTTTCCAAGGAAAGTAATTCTAAGAAGGAATGGGCTATTGTATACCGATATATGTCATGAATAGGAAAACCACGTTTATACAAATTTGGTGTATGAATAATGTGCATATTTAAATCATGCAGTGAGGAAATAAGTACTATGTAGTTTTAAGTCATGCAGTGAGGACATTGTGTGGCATTAATTTAAGGTCATTAGCTTTTTCCAAATATATGATAAAACTCTCTAAATTTCTTGATAGTTTGTTTGAAAACATACTATCATATTCAGGTATGGAAATGAAAATTGTAAACTGTGATTTGGGAATTTCTATAATTGAGGAATGATATTTGAAAAGGGATAAAAGAATTAGAGGAAGTCTTTTCCATGAACCAAGTAACCATTATTTGACAAACCCATTATGGGGGTTGTATTATGCGGATCCAACTTAGGCATATGCTACATAGTCAAATAGTGGCATCATTTGACCGACAGGCCTATTATGTAGGAAACTTATGAAAGGCCGCCTAAGTGAACATACTGCATAGTTAGGAAAAAGAGCTCTCAGAAATTTGATGTTCAATTGCTAAAAGTTGAAGAATGTTTATGGATATTCAGATTTTCCAAAGCATAGAGTTTGGTTTATGGAGAAAGGTAACTGAATATGGATATGGTATTTTCAACCAAGATGCCCAAGAAATCAGAAGAATAGGAATCTTACAAAGGTCTGACCAAAATGTAAGAGATATAGTGTCTGTAGTTTTAGTTCATACAACTAGGACCAGAAATGGAAACAATATATAACATGTGGCCAAGTGATTTCAATGTTATTTCATAGTGCATCGAACATATGGTGAAGAAAACATATAAACCATGGTCTTGAAGACTTTTAGATTGTGAGAAAGATAACCGGACAAGTATACTTGAATGACTGTCTTCAAATATAGATTATTGTATATTGTCATAAAAGATTAAAGGGGACAAAGATACTATAACAAAGAATGAAGTTACCATTATTTGACAAACTCGTTATGGGAGATGGATTATGCATGGCAAACTAGGGCATATGCTACATAGCCAAATAGTGGAATATTTTGATTGACATGCCTATTATGTAGCCATCTTATGCAAGGATGCCTAAGGGAACGTGCTACATATTCAGGAAAAAGAGCTCTTGGGTATTAGAAACCCTATCTCCAGAAATCGTAAGAAAGATTATGAGGATCTGGAAATATTAAATATTGAGAGTGTGAAATATGGAAGGGGGGTTATTCCCAATGCATATGAGAAATATTTGAACCCATATTTACCATGAGTTTAATGTCATTTACATATATCTAACTCATATATAAATTGGAGACTTTTATTGTTACCTTTGAATGAATATGGGAATGTGCAGTTTTATGTCATGCAACGAGGACATTGATAACACCATAAGAAATTGAAAATGCCTTATTTATATAAAGAATCCATTTACCCAACTCCTAAGCCCATGTAATCTATGCTCGGTGCGGGAAACAAGGAGCATTAAGGGTTCCTTTTACAATATAAAGGTGACACCGATAAATAATGGGGTGATATATTTCAATTCAGTTTAACGTCGAGTGGTAAGTAAGACAATGAACCAATGTGAAAAGAAAAACATATTGTAACTGTATTATAGAATAAAACACAAGTGTCACTATATGTCTTGAAGAGTAAATAATCAATTCATTCATAGTTCTTAAAACATATCTTATATATGTATTTTATTCTCATAAAAGAAATGAAAGGGGTTTGTTGTGTTTTTTTATCACGGCTGGGCCAAAAATTGTAGATTTTGGCGTCTCTACGTATCTCATTAAAAATGAGAATAAAGTCATACTTAGTCCTTTAAACAATTATTCTTAGTGTTAATTGAGTCTGTTATGATGAATGGGGGCTTTTAACACATTCTATGAGAATAGTAAATCTTAAGACATAAAATGGTATAAGGACCGAATCATGTATCTTAAGAAAATACTCTATATAGATATGCTTCATATATAGGAGTAGAAAAGAAAATATAAAGATTTTGTAATTGTGGCTGGGCCCAAAATTGGAAATGTAGGTGTCTCTACATATCTCATTGGAAAATGTGAATCAATCCATACGTAGTTCTTGAAACATGGTTTCTATGCAGATCTGACTCCTACCATAGGAAAGAGAGGGACTCATGTACTACTATGGAGTAGTGATGATGTCAATGATGTTTGTTTATGGAAGCTTCTAACGTATTATAAAGAAAACATTAGTTTTACAAATGATGTCATGCAGTTTAACGTCATGTGACAAGAACGATGATGCTACTCACATTAAAGTCATGTAGCATATATGCTTATGGTTGTAATGCAATTTAATTCTTGCAACTAGGACATCCGGGCTATGCAGTTTTATGTCTTGCAGCAATGACATTATACTGTGCAGTTTAAAGTCTTGCAGTGAGGAAGTTTACACCCCCATAAAGAATTAAAACACCTTAGTTATATGGAGAAACCTTTTACCAATTTCTTAAGCTCACTTGAGCTATAATTGGTGTGAGAAACAAGGAGTAGTAAGGGTCTCTTCTATAATACAATGGTGGAACATATGAAGAATGGGGGTGTTATATTTCCATGTAGTTTAACATCATATGGTAAGGAAATAGATACTTTTAATTCAAAAAAGTATTTCTTCAAGAATCTTTCATTGGTTGGAGTTGTAATGAGCTCTCCAATCATTGAGATTAAAGCATAGGCTCCATTGGAATAAACCTTATGTATATAATATGGTCCCTCCAACTTTGGTTCATGTTTTGGAGGATTCTTTCCTGGTATCATTGGAGTCTTAAGGACTAATACTAACTCTCCTTGAAGGAATTAATAATGGAGATCTTTCTTATTAAAATCTCACACAATTCTGTTATGATAGATTTCAAGATGATGAAAAGTATGCAATATTTTGTCCTCTAATCATTCCAACACATTGAACTATTTATGAGACCTTTCATATGTAGATAATTGGTCACAGATTGCATCTCATAGTGAAGTAAATTGAATTTCAATTGGTAAAATTGCTTCGGTTTCATATACCAATGAATAAGGAGTTTCTTGGGTTGCAGTACGGGTAGTTGTCCTATAAGACCATAAAGCATTCAAAAGTTTATCAGGATATAATTTCTTATCTTTATCCACCATCTTCTGGAGTATTTTTTATAGAGTCTTATTGAAGGCCTCTATCTATCCATTGGCTACTACATGATAGTGATATGAATGGTTGGACTTGATATTATGTTCCTGATATAACTCTTTTACTTCAGCAGAACAAAATTGGTGCCATTGTCCATCAAAATAGTATGAGGGACACCAAATCTAGTGATGATATTAGTTTTGACAAAACCAACAATTTTTCAGGCTCCGACTTCTTTGAGAGCTATAACTTCATCCCATTTAGAGATAAAGTTAGTAGCAGTGAGAATATACTTGAACTGATTAGCCGTGGTTGGAGGATCAGGTCCTATTACATCCATTCCCCATGTGGCGAATGACCAGAAGTATATAGATGTATGCAGAAAATATGGGGGTTGATGAATGAAGGTTGAATATACCTGGAATGGATGATTTTTTTTTTGTGAAATTTGTACAATCCTGCATCATTGAAGGCCAAAGTATCCAAGCCTTCAAATCTGATCAGAGAGTCTATGCCCAGATTGGTGGGCACCACAAGCTCCTGAATGTACTTCTTTCATAACAGCTGTGGTCTGTTCTCCATCAATACATCTGAGCAGGATTCCATCAAAGCCTCACTTTTAAAGGTTCTTTTGGTGGTTTGGACTATCATAAAGAGTACAATTGTGTTCTCATCGCTAGATCTGTTCTTTCTCAGCCCTATCTGGTGGAAGTATCCCATTTTGAAGATATTCCATGATGGATGTTATCCATCCTGTGGTATGACAATATGGTCCATAAATATGGAAAATTTCATTAATTTCCTCCATTCTGGTTTGAAAAAAATGTGAGACTACAGGGCGATGGGTTATGCTGATTATTGTCTCATCCCGATTTGGATCTGCCAATGCTGAAGCTGAATTTTCTAGTGCATCTGCTTGGGCATTTTCTGATCGCGGGATATAAGACAACTTCGGTTCTGAATGAAATTCATCCATTAAATCTATTACATAATTACACAAAGGGATTAACTCTTCTTTTATAATAGATTATTCCCCATTTATTTGTTTGATTACCAATTCTGAATCACCTTTAACCTTTAAATAAACCATTGGCACAGGAAGGGACAACTCTAAACCTGCAATTAGAGCTTTATAATATACTTCATTATTGGTACCACATTCCGATAATTGAAAAAAATAAGATAATACTACCTTTTCTATGGGAAATAAGGACAATTTATAATCCAGCCTTGTTGAGTTTAGGGTTTTCCAGTATCTTCCCATTGGACTTCTAGAAGCACCATCAAAATACATTTCCCATGATTGGGAATTATCTTGAATAGGGAAGACCTCTTCATCATGAAGTTCTGTATTAAATGATGTATCTTCCATAGATGGATGCTTAGCAAGGAAATCGGCCAATGATTGGCCCTTTATTTCCTTTTGAGGCACAATCTGAATATCAAAATGTTGCAAAATAACCACCCGTCATGCAAGACGCCCTGTAAGCATAGGACGATTGAGGATAAATTTGAGTGGGTTATTACGAGATACCAATTAGACCACATGATGTTGCAGATAATGCCTCAATTTATGAACTAAAAAGATTAATGCTAGGTAGTACTTCTCAATATATGAATATCGTGTTTCCACATCAAGCGTAGTGCGACTGAGATAGTAAAAATTGTTTTCACTCCTAGCATCATTCTTTTTGGAGAGGAAGGCACCTAGTGATCGCACTAAATCTCTCACATATAGAATAAGTGGTCTTCCATAAATAGGTGGCATTAATATTGGTGGACTCAAGAGATATTTATTAAGGGTATCAAATTCTTCTTGGAAATCTTTGGTCCAATGGTAAGTAACTCCCTTCTTCATTAATCTCATGAAAGGAAAACATTTACCTTCCAAATTGGTGATGAGCACCAAATATAGGCCAAGTGTCCTTGAATTCATCTTAATTATTTCAAATTTTTTGGAGGTGGCATACCAAGGATTGATTTTGTTTTCTTAGGATCAACTTTAATACCATGATGGCATACAACGAAGCCAAGGAATTTTCACGAGGTTACCCCAAAACTACATTTCAAGGGGTTCATCTTTAAACTATGTTGCTAATGTTTATTGAATATGGTTTCCAATTCAGGCATGTGTTTGGAACAATTTCTGGATTTGACCACCAAATAATCCACATAACATTCATCAAATTTCCCTAAGAAGTGTTTGAAGATATGATGCATGGAACGATGATACATTGCACCTATATTATTTAAGCCAAAGGGCATTACCCGATAACAAAACACACCACGGGGGGATCTGAAGGTTATAGATTCTTCATCCTCTGGAGCCAATAAGATTTGATTGTACCCAGAGTATCCATACATGAAGGAAAGAGCTTCATAGACATCTGTTTCATCAATTATATGTTTTGTATTCAGGACTGGAAAATTATCTTCAGGACAATACCGATTAAGATCTCTGAAATCAATGCAAACACTAATTGTCCCATTTTTATTTTTCACTGTAACAATATTGTCCATCCATTTGGGATACTGAGCTTTCCTAAAGAAGTTATCCTTCATAATCTTATCAACTTCAGCTTCAATTTTAGAGGCTTGAGTTGGGTGTGTCCTTCTTGTATCTTGCTAGAATCCACAATGTTCTTCTTTAAAACCCAAATGATGTGTGGCTACATCCTGATTAAGACCTGGCATTTCTGTATAATTCCATGGAAATATATCTCTATGTTTCTTTAGAATTTAAGTATTCACCTATTTCTCTCTTCAGAGGTCATAGCCGCACTAATTAGAGTGGAGTGTTGATCTTCTTATGTACCCAGATTTATTTCTCTGAGTTCATCCACAGTTGGAGATACATCTTATTCAAATTCTAGAGGAGCATCCCTGAGATCTTCCTCTTCTTATTCTTCATTATGTGTTTCCTATTCTTTTTCCATTTTCAGAATAGATGATGAGGAAAAAATCCTAGAGTTAGGGGAGGGGTCAGTTTTTGAAAATCCCGAAGAAAAGGCTACCAAATCTGACTCAACTAATAACGAAGGGTCTTCATGTGGTAATAAAGAGGGGTTGATGGATTTAGAGTCAACAACTTTGTCTTCCCCTTTCATTATTATAATTTCTTCTACTATGATTGAAGAATTAGAGTCTTGTTTTAATTTAGCAGATGAAATGAAAACATCTCCATTCATACTTCCATCATTGCTTTGTGTATCAATAATTTCTCCCTTGTTGTCAAGCTTAGTTACTGCAATTGACGTTAGGGAAATTATTGGAGAAGTATTTGGATTTGGTTTTACCCTTTCAATTTGATTGATGGGTAACAAATAATCTGTACTCAAATGTAAAAATGGATTTTCTGGGATCTTTTCCAATCCATTTGGAGCATTAACCCTGGTTATCTCCTTTGTCATGGGTTTTGTTCCTTTTGTGTGATAAAACTATGCCCTAATGTATTGAGATTCACATGTTTTGAATAGAGCCTTGTCACCATACAATGTTACAATTTTACCATTGAAATAGTATTTTAGACATTTATGGAATGACGAAGGTATGGATACATGTTGATGCAACCAAGGCCTTCCAATAAGAATATTTAAGGCTGTGTCCGGATGAATAACCATGAAATGTGAATTAGACACAAGATCTCCAAATTGAGTTCAAAGATTAATTTATCCTAGAGTTTCTTGTTCATTCTTGACATACCCTTGAAACATTATAGTCAAAAAAGATAAGTTAGATTTATTCAATTCAAACTGACAAAGTTTATAAATAGGAATAAGATTGACTCCGAAGACATTATCAATGATGAATCGTCGGATGTCTATGTCATTGACCTTTCCAGAAAAATATAGAGGTCTGATATGCCCATGTACCACATGATCTCCATCTTCATCTATAAAAGAGATGACTTCATGAAATTCTACTAGATCATTCTCTATAAGATAAACTTTGGCAGCAGCAACATCAGTTTCAAATTCTTGAGGACTTGACAAAGCCTCAATGAGTGCCTCTCGAAGATATTTTGATAAATTTAAAGCATCCAGAATTGACAACTTAACTGGTACTTGGTCCAAATGTTTCAATACGTCATACTTTTGATCCAAAGGTCTGCATTTCCCAGCATGGAGATGTAGATTTGAAAGTGCTTTAGAAGTTGATGCTTCTGTTGTATATGTACTTTGAGTTGGAGAAAAAGCTATGAATACTGCTGGATTTGGTAGATTAGACTGACTAAGTCTATTCATTTTCTAAGAAAAAGATAGTGTGGCTTCTAACAGGTCTTCCAAAATAATTGTGTCATAATCAAGCATGTCTTTCATGGGATAAACTCCTTGTTTCTGTTGATCCCATTAAAGGGTTGTTCCACAAGTTTCTGCCGCATATATAGTTCAGGAAGGGGTAGATTTAAGATGGTGGTTTCTGGAATTCCCATGTCTTCCCCTATATACTTGACCTTGGCACCTTCCTCCTATTCCTCAATTAGGTACAAGGAATTCTGGATCATTATAATCAAAATCACTATTGGTGTAAGGATACATTAAATGGATAACATTAACATAACCAAAGATCAATTCTTCATCTGATGAAGATTATTCTTGACAGGTCAATTATGATTGTGCGGTTTAGAGGGGTGGTGCCCGTAGTTCGGCAATAGATGGCATGAAACCTACCAGGGTCAAGGATAACATTGGCCTTAATACGAGCTCATCTTCTTATAACTGATCTTTGTCCTTATAATCACTTTTCTTCTTTGAGGAATACACTATTGATTAAGATGGTTTTGTAGTAGCAGGACTGATAGAAGACAAAATTGGTTGTTTCAACTATGTTCGTAAAATAGCATCAGTCTGGTTGATCATTTTCTTGATCATCAAATCATTATATTTTTGTACATTTCTTCTTTAAACCTCCTTCCATTCTCCCTCTTCCTATGGATTCATAGAAGAAACACATGCTACTTGAACTGATGAATTTTTCAATTTCACTTGTCCAGAGTGTACCATCATTTGCAGAAGGTCTTTGAAAATGAAGTACTCCTGAATATTGATTCCCAACATCTGATTAAAGGGAAAATAATTCGGATGATCCTTGTCTCCATCCTTATTTGGATTCTTCAGCCTTGGAAACAGAAAAAAATTGTTTTCTAAGGCTGAGATGATGTAGCCAGGAACATGTTCATTCATGAAAGAATAATCATTATTCTTTAATTTCTAAAACTATTTCTTCCTTTGATCTATTTGACCATCTCGACGAGATGGTCATTGCTGTTGATGCTCAGGAGGCGGAGCCCTTCGGTATGATGAGGATCTTGAAGTAGAAGCAAGAACATGTTCCTATTTGAGTGTAACTATACCAGCTTCTGCCTTTACTATCATACTTCCTGGAGCTGGGGGAATTACATTATTTTTATCCTTAGTTTCTATAATAGAGTCTTCTATCTGTTGATCAATTGAAGTAAGGTCTCAAATCCCTCCTGTTTATTTCACAAGGATCAATGGTGTGCATAATTCATCACATAGATTTTCCACACAAATTGGCAGCAACTCTTCTTCAGGGAGTGCTAAACATAATGAATATTTTAATCCCTTTCATAGGGAAATGAAATATAAAACTCTTTCATTATCCATTTGTTTACAATTGGTAAGATAAAAAACTGTTTTCTTTAGTAGTGTTGTGCTAAATTTAAGAAGGAATTTCTGACGGAGATCGTCCAATCCAGTAATTGATCGAGATTACAAACTTGTATACCAGACCAAAGCTGGTCCTTGTAATGACTGCACAAAACACCTAATATTTATTACTTCTTGTTGTTGAGATGTTCCCATAATAGGATCACAAAGAGAAACAAAATGCATTAAGTACTATTCCGGATCTCCCGAACCATTAAATATTGGGAATGTAGTATTCACAAAATTTGGTGGGGGAGTAATTGCATCCACCCATTCAGGGTAAGATCTATTTTCCGGCTGAACTGGTGCATGTCATTCCTCCATAGCTTGCAAACGAGTTGTTAATGCCTCAATTGTGTTCATAAGCATTTGTGGAACATCTAGATGAGCTGGATTCTGTGTAGGTATAGCAACTGGAGCTTGATCTGGTGAACCAACTGGTAAAACCACTGATGGTAGTGATAATATCTACCCTAGATAACCCATGGGACACATGTCTATCAGGATGTATATTTTCATTCCTTGATTGTGTACCCAATGGAGGTAATTCATTATCCGCATCTGTAGTTACTACAAATCCTCTTTGCTGAGATGCTCCTATAGGATTTGAAAGTTGATGACTTGCCTGGGGAGTACGTCTAGCAGAAACACTGTTTCGAAGTAACTATGTATTGATTATTTTCCACTCATTAATTTACTCTTATTGCTATGAAAATATCTCTTCAAGTGAAAGAGATTGACCTTCTCCAGTGTAAAATTAAGATGCGATATGACTTTTTCCTTTCTCCTTATTAGTTTCTTTTCAGAGAGGGGGGACTTGGTTATTTGAATCCCTACCTAGATTCTGGGTAAGCCTCTGATTCCGGGTATGCACACCTTCTTTATTTTCCTCAGTTTATACCTTTTTATGAAAAAGAACATAATATTATGATTCCCATGAACTAGACTTATTTTATGGAAGATCTTCTGCAATGGTATTGATAACATTCACTGATGCATAATACAATGATTGCATTATGTCAATTATTCTACTAGATTGTATTCCTTTATGTATTCCATGAGGCTCTATTATCCTATATGAGAAATTACCTAGAACTGTTTGGCAGACAATAACCTAAAGGGAATCATTGGATTGTTCAGTTGTACGCATTCCTTGTGGCATCTTCCCTAATTGGGAGAAAACTGACTTCCATTGAGGAGGGGATTGTAGATGTGAAAAATCCCCCAGCCCTGCAGGATGGGGTTTTTCTTGTTCTTCTTTATCAAATATTTGAACATTGTTTAATGAATCAAAAGATCGATTTAGATGATCCCCGACCTTAAAAGATTGGGTGATTCTTTAACCGCTATAGCTGAAATCCGTGCAACTGATCTTCTGATTTTTCGAATTTTGGTTTAGACATTAGCTGGGGTGTATCATCCGATAATCACTCAAATCATCTGTTTCTGAAGATCATTTTTCTATTTCAGAAATTTGCATCATCTAACACATAACATCCTATAAATGAGATGCCTTCTCAAGATTCTCAAAAGCTTGATGTAAAAGTATCCAACAAATTCTCTTCTTTGGGCCTTGTTCTAATGAGAACTGTTTGAGGCTTGTTTTTTATCATACATTTGATTACATACAAAACCTATTGATTGGGGCCTATTCTGGGAAATAACATTGCATGATACCACTTTTGGCAGACTTTTCTGATTTTGGAGTGTAGTGAAATGCAATGCTCCATATGCACCCCATCCTCTGATGCGAACACTAGATGGAGAATCAGAAATTAATTGGCATAATCCATTTAGAGCAATGAGACATGAATTCTTAAGAGTTATCTATTGTTTTTTAAACTTTGGATATTGGGAAACTAAGATAGATGCCATGTTAATTTAGAATTTCAACCCTTATATTACCTTTATATGATTTTGATATTCATCATATGGTAATACTTTGGTTTTCAAATGATGAAGAGTTTTCCATAAGTTGAGACAAATTCCATGAATGTAGTCTTCTGTCATCAATTATGGAATATCATACTAAGAATTTTCCAAAGGTCAGAACATGACTGGTATTTCTCCTTTATCTAATTGTTTCCTCATTTTAACACATCTTAGTCATCTTTCACTAGAGGTTTCTCAACTTGGTCTGACCAAAGTGGATGCTCTGTATTGGAATACAAATGACCCAAGGGAGGTTCTGAGAATGACCATTCCCTTAATATGCATTCTGGTTGAGAAAGTGTTTCACCCATAAATGACAAGGAATCAGACATGACAGGCCTTATTTTTGCAAGTGCCTCAAGATATGAGGGGGTTCTTATTGCTACATTTCCAAATGTGGAATTTTCTTGACAATGTAAAATACTACTGTGGAGATGAATTTTTCAGCCAAATCCCTCAGGGGGAGGATCACCATGGTGGATTAAAACAAGGGGTAAATATTCTTGCTCCTTTGTATTTAGGGTACTTGGAGGGTTGTTGTGGCTCTCATCCGGAGATAGGAAATCTGGATTGACCGAATTTTCATGAAGCAAGTTTTCAGGATGAAGTGTCTTATGAGAAAATTTAAAATTGCAGCTATCACTCCCAAAATTTTGTAATGAGAGGGTAGGATCATGAGCAGCAACATATTAATGTCCGAGGGATTCAAGAACTCCAGCATTAAAAGGACAAAAATCACAGTTTTAATCTTGATTTCAAAATAGTATTTAGAAAGACTTCTTTTTGGATGTTATATTATACTTATTTGGGGCCACATACTGGGAGAAGTGGTTATAATGGGCAGTTGTATGTGCCTGACCTGGAGTTGTTACTAGAATAGACCGATTAACTCCAATTGAAAAGGGTGTATGTGCCTGATCTGGTTGTTTGTATAATATGGGGGAGTACGCCCCATGAACCTCCATGACTGGAACAGATGTGTGTATCTGCTATGAGATGGAATGTCGATGTGTCATCCCATGTGTGGGGAGAGATTAATTTGTCTGTTCCCCTGATACTTCTGATGTAGTTGTTAAAATATCCTGACATGCTTCTAGAAAATGGGCATGGATGAGCGTCTTCCCTTTCACCATTGATAAGATGTGTTTAGTGACTTCAAAACCTAAAATGTGAATATATGTACATTTTGTATCTGGAGTAGGTGTATGTTCCCGCTTCTGTCCTCCTTTTCCTATCAATGGGTATTGATATTACCCATGTAGAGGGGAAGAGAGTTGGGTTTGTCCCAAATTTGTAGTCGGAGTTTTCTGACTCACTTCTCCGGGTGCTTCCAAACGAGACTATTGGTAGGTTTGATGAACATTGGAAGGTGTATGTTCCTGCTGACTATTTACTATAAAGTATGATTGACAGAAATCCTTCAATTCTGGTAGATGAGAATGATGACAAAATTTGTGATTATAGACATGTGTATGTTCCTATTTACCAGTTTCCACCATATTAGATTCAGGGCCTCTTTAAATGTAGTCAGAAGAGTCTGTTGACTGGATGATACCTTGTGAGAAAGTGTATTTGTATGTTCACGGTACTCCATTGGGTTTATATGGTGGGATTTGTGGGTTGCTGTCAGACGAGCTTGATGAACAACAAAATTAGAACGCATGGTTGTATGTGCCTGCTCGTTGTCTGCCATCAAGTTTGGTCGATGGAATTATCCAAAAGAGGAAGATGTGAGAACCTGCTCCCCAATGACTGTACATTGTCCATGGATTTTTTTCTTGCATGCCCGAGTCTGAGAGACCTGGGCTGAATGTCCATAGGCAACACCCCCCATCATGTTGGAGGCACACTACCGCATGATTTTTGCAGCGATTGCTGATGGGAGTCCTCCAAAAGGACTTATGAATTCTTGAATTAAGTCCTTAGGTGACCTCTTGATTCACCTACCTATAGTAAGGGAGGGACTAGTTTTTGCGTTCTGGGGATAATGACGCAAAAAAGTTGGAGATGGTGGTTGGCACTATTTTATTCTTGATCATTGGTCATCGTTGGCCAAATGATCGAGGATTGTTGTTAACCCGGAGGACCTGTCGAGAAACCTACAAGGTCAGGATTGTACCGTGATGGTGATATTCATTCACCATCACATTAGAGACCCATCTTTGAAGATGTTGGGTTGGGGATAATGTCCTTCCCATGGATGGAGATCTAGCTTGAGCAGCAGTTGTGAAGTTCACAGATATTGTATTGTAGAAAGCCATTCTTTGAATTAAATGGAATTCTATAAAAAAATGAGACAATAACAAGTTCTATTAAAGAAAAATATTTTTATATGGATACATGCATGATTAATTCCTTTGTATGGCCTTACTTTATCAATTTATAGGGGCCTAACATGTGGGTAACATTATTAACTTGGTTAGGGATTCCAGCCGGGTTCACCTTTTTTGTTTCACAAGTCCTTGAAACTTGTGTTCTAGTTTTAAGAATCACGGTCTCCAGGAGGTTTCCATTGGATTTATTCATGGAACCAAAAACTTCCAACAGTTCTTTATCCAAATACGACCTGCTTTCTAAAGGCATGTGTTCATTATGTTTTAAACTTTATGATACTTTAGAACATGCATTGGTCGAGAGGATGGGAGGTCGGACTCATCGCACCCTTTTGGGGGGTATTATTTTATACTCTGGGACTCTCTTTGTAAAATTAACATATTTTACAGAATACTTATTAATCACCAAGTATATTATATGTATCCCTGGAATTTTCAATCACTTATTTACAAGTGTAAATTTTTTAGAATCATCAGTATGCATTCAAGGTTATTTATTAATAGAATTATCTGCATGTATTTGAGGTTTTCCATCAATGGTATCCTCTAATATATTGTTTAGATATTCTTTTAATCATCATTATGATGATAAAGGTTCTTAGTTTGAAACATAGTGTTGGACTTATGTTGAAGCGGCCTAGGGAACTGGTAAAGGATATGGATTTCCAAGTAGGATAAGACCCTATTGGGAATATGGCCCATGGAGAATAGGGTTCATTTGAATTATTGTGTTTGAACCTCAAGGAGGCTTCGTACATATCCCATATGTATGGGGATCAAAGCCCATGTAGTTCGATAAATCACATAGGAGAGTATGGTACTCCGAGAGAGATGGGTTTGGGCTTACTTCCTTAAAAGGATACCTTGATGATTTGGGGATTTTGGGGTTTATTTTCTAAGGAGGATGCCCAAATTGGGGGAATTAGAGTTGGATTCCAAAGGAGGATATCCAGTGAGTTCGGGCCCTGAAAGGGTGTCCTACGTACCCTTGTTTGAACATGAATCAGAGTTCTTGTAGTTCCTTCAGTTTGAGTGTTTGTACACATGTTTTAATCACCAATTTTCTCTAAGCCCACATGATTCATGCTCGGTATGAGAAATAAGAGGATGTGAAATATTCAACAATGACACTTCACAATTTTCCTTCTCTGCTGGTGGAAGAGGGAACATCGACCATGGAAGAGGGTGAGGCAACGAGGTTTCCCACTGTTCTATTCACATTGGACAAGGGTCCAATTGAAGGAGGAAGGGGTGAAGGTGATGGGCTTATACCAAGATAGATGCCCTGATTTTGGTCCTTGTGGGGGATGGAGAATTCTCCTATGATTGTGGGGAAAATCAATAGGTGAAATGTACCTTCCCTACCCAAATTTGAGGTATCCAACCCTTTGAGAAGGGAGAGGTCAAGGATTACACCCATATTCTCATAATCGGGAATGTCCCAACTCTGGTCCTGGGAGAAAGGTCCATGTGACTGCAGATATACAACCCCACAAACATCCCATGAATTATAACCCCATTGTGAAAAAAGTGTGGGCAACCTCTGACTGCGGAAATAAAAACCCAAAATAGGATCCACGCTGATGTGCCTTATCCAAAAGGTTTAAGAAGTCAGGATGTTCTGGTGGAGGCTTCAACATAGCCCCATTCAGTTAAGGGAACCAAGGAAGGAGATAACCCACCATGAATCGATTTTAAGAAGGGTATTTGAGCTGGTCACATAGGTACCTCTTGCAAGTATGCCTTGTAGGTACCCTGTGTTGCTCTATCACTCAGGTATACCACGAAGGTATGCTGCGATGGAACACCACGCAGGTATGGACGATGACTGAAGATTGGAATGAACTTCAAAACATGCCTATCCCATTAAATTATCTCTTCTCTTGGAGTTTAGAGAGCTACCTGAGACAATTTGAGAAATCTAGGCGAAGGAGATACGCAATGGGATCTTTAGAGAGTCTTTCAAAAAATTTAAGTCCTAAAAATGGGGAGCCCAATGGCTATATTTATAGGCACAGATGTGGCCTAGCTGAAGAAATGTGGGCCGGACAGGTACGTCACGTAGCTCCACCATGCAGGTGCTCCGCACAGGGAAATAAATAATCTTCTGTCGCGCAGCTCGATCACACATCTCCATCGCACAGCTCGGTCACACAGCTCGGTCACGCAGCTCAGTCACGCAACTCTTTTGAAGTATTGTTGATTTTCATTTGTACTCACTTAGTTGGGATTTGGGATTTAAAATATCCAGAGTTCGCCTTCATAATATTTTTTATTCCTTTCCTAAGTAGTGTCAAAAAACAATAAAACCACATATCAAACCTGAAAATGACTAAAAACATTTAAAACCCTTTAGACCCCTAAAAATGTTGAAACTATAAATACCTTGAAACCATAAAAACTCAAAAAACCCTAAAAACATAATTCTCCTAAAAATCCCTAAAAACAATAAAAATCTATAAAAATACCTAATAACCTGAAAACCTAAACCCATAAAAACCCCTAATAAGTCCTTAAAAACATAAAAATACATAAAAACCCTTAAAATGATAAAAATAAAAAAACCCTAAAAATAATAAAAAACCATAAAAACTCACAAAAAACCTATAGACCCACTAAAAGATATAAAACCATTTAAACCCCTAAAAATGTTAGAAACACTAAAAACCTTAAAAACACTAAAAAACTAAAAAAACCCTAAAAACCCTAAAAATCCATAAAACCCCTAAAAACCTATTTAAATCCTAAAAATACATAAAAAATTCCTTAAAATGTAAAAAAATCCTAAAAATCCTACAAAACCATAAGAAAACCTTACATCCTGAAAACATAAAATTCCAATGAAACTAAAAAATATTAATAACCTAAATCTCTAAAACCATAATGACCCCTAAAATATTAAAATACCCTAAAAACCCATAAAACCCTAGAAACCATTAAAAACAATGGAACCCCTTTAAACAACTAAGCATGTTAAAAAACACGAAGAATAATTAATATCCCTAAAAAATTAAAAAAATCTATAATACCCCATGAAATGCAAAAAAACCCCACAAAACACTAAAAAACCCTTAAAATCCACCAAAACCCAAAAAACAGTAAAAACATAAAAAAATATTAAAAATGTCTAAAAACACCTAAAAATGTAAAAACAATAAAAAAAATAACAAAAAATAAAACCTTAAAAACCTCAAAACAATTAAAACCCATGAAAACCCAAAACATGCTGAAAATCCTAAAATCCACTAAAAACCACTAAAAATCATAAAAACCAGAAAAAAAATAAAACCCCTAAAACCCCATAAAAACACTAAAAACCACTATGAGCTCTAAAAACCATTAAACACCTAAAATTGGTAAAATACAATAAAAAACCTTAATACCCCAAAAAACCCAAAAAAGATCATAAAACCCAAAAAAACCATAAAACCCTAAAACCCCTCAAAAAGCCAAAAACTATAAAAACCATAAAAAACATAAAAAATACCTAAAAACATAAAAACCCTAAAACGATGAAAAACCTTAAGAAAACCATAAAAACATAAAATCACATTAAACCCCTAAAAAATCTTAAAACACTAAAAATCCTAAAACCAAAAAACCATGAAACCCATAAAAACACAAAAAAACCTAAAAAAAACAAAATATGCCACTAAAAACTCTAAAAACCAATGAAACCCCTAAAAATTATAGAAAAATATAAAACCATTAAAACCCCCAAAAAAAACAAAAAAACCCTAAAAACAAAAAACCGCCAATAAAAACCCTAAAAAATCTAAAAACATTCAAAGTCCCTAAAACCCCTAAAACCCATTAAAATTTTAAAAAACCTTCAAATACCATAAAAACATATAAAAACATAAAAACCCCTAAAACCCTCAATTAAAACCATTAAAAAAATTAAAAATATTAAAACCCCAAAAAATATAAAAAAGTTTAAAACCCACAAAAACCCCAGAAAACCTAAAAAATCCCGAATAACCATAAAAATCCTACATTCCCATAAAAGCCTAAAAATCCAATAAAACAAAAATACACCTTTAAACCCATGAAAACATTAAAAAAATATAAAAAACCTAAAAACCCTTATAAACTGAAAAACCCCCAAAATACCAAAAAACATAAAATCCCTAAAACCCCCCAAACCCCTCAAAATCCCTAAAGCCTTTAAAGCCCCTAAAAACATTAAAATCCAAAAAATATCATAAAAACCATAAAAATATAAAAACTCCAAGAAGCTCAAATACCCCTAATAATGAATAAATAACATAAAAACAAATAAACCACCTAAAAAAACATAAAAAACACAAACACCCCTAAAAACCCTAAATCCCATAAACCACTAAAAACCCATAAAAACCAAAAACCCTATAATAACCATAAAAGAATTGAAAAATCTAATAAAACATTAAACCCTTATAGAATTAAAAACTATTAAAACATTTAAAAACTAAAAAACTAAAAAACTAAAAAATCCCATAAAACCCCAAAAAGATTAGAAACCCTAAAACTGCTAAAAAGCCTAAAACCCATAAAAACCATAAAAAAACCATCAAAATCCTGAAAAATCCCTCAAAACCCCCAAAATCATAATAACATAGAAAACCCGGAGAACCCCTATGAAAACCTTAAAAACATTAAAACACATGAAATCCCTAAAAACCCCCAAAATCACTAAAAATCATAAAAATCCTAAAAAATACCTAAAAACCATAAAACTGAAAAGATCCCTAAAAACCCTAAAACCCATAATAAAACCACAAAAAACCAAAAAACACTAAATAAAAAATCCTAAAAAAAGTTAAAACCCCTAAATGGCCCTAAAAACCCTAAAACCCCTAAAAATTGAGAAACTATATAGAAATATTAAAAACAATACAAACCCAAAAAACCCAATAAAAATATATAAATTATCTTTAGACCCATAAAAATGTTAAAAAACTCAAAAAACATTAAAATCCCTTAAAAACTAAAAAACCCTAAACCCACAAAAAACCTATAAATATTCTAAAAACCCTCAAAACCCTCAAAATACCTAAATTCCCTAAAAATGTATAAAAATACTTAGAAATGTAAAAAACCAAAAAAACCAAAAATACCCCAAATAATATCCTAAAAATATAAAAAAAAATTATAACCCTAAGAAATTAAAAACACTAAAACAACTGAAACCACTAAAAACCCTAAAAACATTTAAACCCCTAAAATGTTTAACATTCCCTAAAAACCCATAAAAACCCTAAAAACCCTAAAACCCCTAAAAATAATAAAATAACTTTTAACACCAAAAGATGTTAAAAAACAATAAAATACTTTTAAACCCCTAAGACCTCAAAAAATAATAAAAACACTAAAATTCACAAAAAAACCTATTAACCCTGAAAACCCCAAAAATACTTCAAATTCCCTAATTACCCTAAAAATATAAAAAACTAAACACCCTGCATACCCCTAAGAAAACCTTATAAATATAAAAACACATAAAATACCTAAAAACCTAAAAATGATAAAACCCTAAAAACCCTAAAAACCATAAAAATCCTAAAATAGCCCTAAAAATCCATAAAAACATAAAGACTCCAAAACACATGAGAACCCCTATGAAAAAATTAAAATCCAAAAAAATACATAAACGCCCTAAAAACATAAAAAAAAAAAATAAACGCTATAAAACCCCTAAAACCCCTAAAACACACTAAAACTATAAAAACCATTTAAATCACAATTTTTTTAAAAAACTCAAAAAAACCTAAAAAACACTAAAAAAATAAATAAACCCCAAAAACCAAAAAACCAAAAAACCAAAAAACCTTAAAACTCAAAAATCCTAAAACCCATTAAAATCCATAAAAACATGAAACCATGAAAATTATAAACATTTCCAAAAAAGTCCTTAAAAATGAAAAAAACTCTAAAATCCCTAAAAACACTAAAGAAAATCATAAAAAACTAAAAACACACGAAACCCCTAAAATCCTAAAATACTCTATAACCCCTAAAAAACATAAAAACCCATAAAACACAAAAAAATCCCTAAAACATAAAAAAACCAAAAACCCATAAAACCCCTAAAAAATACTAAAAAATGTAAAAAAACTTAAACCCATAAAATGTTAAAAACAATTAAAAACCATAAAGCCCCTAAAAATTTAAAATCCTAAAAAAATAAAAATCATAAAAACTCTCAAAATCCATAAAACCGAAAAAATAAATAAAAATATTTAAAAATACCTAAATTTCCCTAAAACTATAAAAATGAATGCCTAAAACCCCTATGAAAACCATAAAATCTGAAAATACTTAAAACCCCTAAAACCAAAAAATGAAAAAAACACTAAAAACCATAAAAATCACAAAAACAATAAAAACCCCAGATACCATAAAAACCCATAAAAATTCATAAAAACTCTAAAAACACTAAAAATTATGAAAACCCTTTAAATCCCTAAAAACATTAAATAACTCTAAAAAAATTTAAAACCCATTAAAAACTAAAAAAAATCCTAAAAACACAGAAAACCAAAAAACCCCTAAAACCCCTAAAAGTTCTTAAAAACACTCAAAATCCCTAAAAACCCTAAAAATCATAAAAATAATAAAAACCCCAAAAAGATAAAAAAACCTGAAAAACCATAAAAACATAAGAAAACCTTAAAAACCTAATAACACAGAAGAAACCAACAACCAAAAAATCATTAAAACCCATAAAAACCCTAGAAAACCTAAAAATACTAAAGGCCATAAAAACCACTAAAATGGTTAAAAACTCAAAAAATCCCTAAAACCCCCTATAAACTCTAAAAACCCATTAAAATCCTAGAATATTTAAAAAAACTCTAAAATTCTTAAACCCCCCAAAAAACATAAAAATGCAATAAAAACACAAAAAACACAAAAAACCGTAAAACCCCCAAAAAAACCTAAAACTCCTCAAAAATCCCTAAAACCCCTTAAAACCAAAAAAATATAATAAATCCCTAAAAATATTATAAATGAAAAAATCCAAAAAATACTAAATTCCACTAATATAATCATAAAAACCTAAAAATACATAATACCCCTAAAAACGTAAAATACGTTGAAAACCCTAAAACCCCTAAAGACCATAAGACCAACTAAAAACTATTAAAAAACCAAACCCCTGTAAAAATACCCAAAACCACTAAAAACTCTTAAAACCCTTTAAACCTGTAAAATGTTAAAAAACTATAAAAAACCATAAAACACTAAATAATCAGAAAAAACCCTAAAACCCCTATAAAAAATAAAAAACCTGAACACCCCCCAAAAACCCACAAAACTCCTAAAACATTAAAAATCCTAAAATTTCCCTAAGGATCCCTAAAAACATGAAAACCTGAAAACCACTTAAAAACCTTAAGAAATCCATAAAAATTTAAAAACACATAAATCCACTATAAACCATAAAAACCATAAACGCATAAAATCCTGAAAAACCAACTAAAAACTCTAAAAACCTTTTGATCCCCATGAAAAGTTAAGAACACTTTTAATCAATAAAAACTAAAATAAATCCCTAAAAAACTGAAACAAACCATAAAAAACCTAAAAATCATATAATCTGTCAAAATTCATAAAACCCTAAAAATCAATAACAAATCATAAGATACCTAAAAATGTAAAAAATATATAATCCATGAACAACCCTAATAAAAACACAAAAATATAAAAACAATTAAATCCTCTAAAACCCTTAAAATGAAAAAAATCCTAAAATCCCCTAAAAACAAAAAAACCCCATAAAAACCACTAAAAACATTATTTTTTTTAAAAAATCAATAAAACCCTAAAACTCCACTAAAACTCTAAAGAAACATTAAAACTCTAAAAACGTTAAAAACCTCAAAATATCATAAAAAACTAAAAAATTGAAATAACCAAAAAACACAAAAAACCATAAAATACATAGAAACCCTCAAAATATATAAAAACCATAAAAATACTAAAAAATCCCAAAAAAATCAAAAAACATAAAAAACCTAAAACCCCTAAAAACCCTTACAAAGATGTTAAAAACCAAAAAATAATTAAATATCTTAAGAACTATAAAAACACTAAAACCCCCTAAAACCTTAAAAACCATAAAACACCCAAAACCCTTTAAAAAATCCAAAATTCCCATAAAACCCTAAAGTCTAAATAAAAACTCAAAAAAACATTTAAACCCCTAAAAATGTCAAAAATATCTAAAAACCATAAAATCTCAAAAAACCCTAAAACCTTGAAAAACCCACAAGGATCCTAAAATCCATAAACACCCTCAAAATCCCCTAAAAACCTATAAAAATAAAATAATTTCTAGAAAGCCCTAAAAAGTAAGAAAAACCAAAGAAACCTGAAAACCCCTAACAAAACCTTAAAATGCTAAAAACACTTAAAAAACCAAAAAAGCCAAAAAACTATGAAAACCATAAAAACCCTAAAATCCCATAGAGGCCTCCAAAATACCAAATCCATAAAAACTATAAAAATCCTAAATAATATCTGAAAATACAAAAACACATAAAAACACTAAAAATACCTAAGAACTCTACGAAAATCAAAAAAAACATAAAAACACTTTAAACCCCTAAAAACCAAAAAATAATCTACAACCCATAAAACTCTATAATTACCCTAAAACACCTAGAATGAATAAAAACCATCAAACCCACTAAATACCATAAAAACCCTAAAACCCCACTAAATCTCTAAACACCCTTTAAACCCCTAAACGTTTAAAATATCTAAAACCCAAAAAAAAACCATAAAAATGAGAAAAACCCAAAAAACCCTAAAAAACACTAAAAACACTAAAAACCATCAAAATCCAAAAAAACCATAAAATCCATTAAAATTCTAAAAAACAACTTAAAAATACCTAATAACATAAAAAACCCAAAACCCCCCAAAACCCCTTAAAACCCCTTTTACAACCTTAAAAACCATAAAACCCCTAGAAACACACTAAAAACTCCAAAAAACTTTTAAATCACTAAACATGTTAAATAAACTCTAAAAAATTTAAAACAACTAAAAAACTAAAAATCCCCAAAGAACCAAAGATACCATAAGCCCCAAAAAACCACTAGAAGCCTCAAAATCCCTAAATTCCTAAAAATGATAAAAATAAAAAATTAAAACTTAATGATTCATAAATATAGAAAACCCTTGAAAATCCCTATTAAATAAATAAATTCCAAAAAACACATAGAACACCTAAAAACCTAAGAAACCCTAAAAACCCTAAAACACTCAAAATCCCACAAAACATCAAAACCATCAAAATCATAAAAATCCATAAAAATCCCTAAAAAAATAAAATCTAAAACCATGAAAACCCTTAATAAAACCAAAAAAACATAAAAAAAATTTAAAGCTCTAAAAAATATAATGCTTAAAAACTTGAAAAACCCTAAAACCCCTAAAACCTAAAAAAACCTAAAAAAACCCTAAACCCACTAAAAACTGTGAAAAATGCTTAAACCCAAAAAAATGTTAATAAAATATAAAAAACCAAAAACCCTAAAATATTAAAAAACCCTAATATCCCAAAAAATAATAAACCCCCCCCAAAAAAACCTAAAATCCCTTGAAATCCCTAAAACCCCTAAAAATTATAAAAATATTAAAAAATCCCAAAAAATTCCTAAAAACATAAAACCCCTCAACTCCAAAAAAACCCATAAGAAAAACGTAAAATCATAAAAACACTTAAAAACCCTAAAAAACCCAAAAGATTCTAAAAACCCTAAAAACACCTAAAAACCCTAAACACATCAAAATCATTAAAACCCTAAAAACATAAAACTCCAAAAGAATATCTAGAATCCAAAAAAATATAAAAACCCATAAAAATATTGAAAAACTATTAGAAAATAATAAAAATATAAAAACTCCTAAAACCCCCAAAAAACACTAAAACCCCAAAAATGCTAAAAAGTTCCTAAAACCCATAATAACCCCAAAAAGATAAAAAACTCTAACAATCCCTAAAAATATTAAAAATTCTAAAAACCTTAAAAACCCAAAAAAATATTTAAAAAACCCTATAAAACCAAAAAATAAAAAACCCTAAAAACCCTTTAAATCCAAAACCCATAAAAACTATAAAAATCCTAAAAATCCCTAATAATTGCTAAAAACATAAAAAAACTAAAAAATATTAAAATCGTAAGAATACATTAAAAATATAAAAACACTTAAATTTTTTAAAAAACCCAAAAAATATTATAATATCCTTAAAACGCCCTGAAACCCCCCAAAAGTAATAAAAATCAAAAACCCCCTAGAAACCATAAAAAATCATAACTAACTAAATAATAATAAAAACCCACTAAAATTTATCAAAATAATTTAAACCCCTAAATCATTAAGGAAATTTGAAGAACCATAATTTTTATGAAAATATCAAAATACCCAAAGAACCCAAAACCCTCAAAACCAGAAAAATCCCGAAAACCAATAAAATAATAAAAAACATAAAAATCCATAAAAATCTCTACAAAATCCCTAAAAATTATAAAAAATGAAAAAAATCCTATAAACCTTGAAAAACACTAAGAAAATCTTAAAAACATAAAAAAATTTAATACCACTAAAAATAGAAAAAAACTAAAACCACTAAAGGCCCTAAAAATCCCAAAAACCCTAGAACCCCGTAAAACCCATAAAATCACTAGAAACAGTAAAAAACATAAAAATCCTAAAAATCCCTGAAAATCCCTAAAACCATAAAATTATCTAAAAACATGAAACATTTAATAAAACCATAAAAACCAAAAAAACATATTAAACCTTAAAAAACAAAAACACATAAAAGTCTCTAAAACCATTAAAATCCCTTAGAAACCATAAAAACCCTAAAAACCTTAAAAACCCAAAGACTAACTAAAAACCCGAAAATCCATTTAAAACCCTAAAAATGATAAAAATATCTAAAAAACAATAAAACCCCTATAAAACTCAAAAACCCCCTAACACACCAAAAATACATAAAAACACTAAAAACCCCTAAAACCCTTAGAATCCCTAGAATCCCTAAAAACCATAAATCCTAAAAAATCCCTAAAATTCATAAAATGATAAAAACATAAAAACCCTAAAATATCTTAAGAAAACCAAATATCACTTGGAAATTCTGAAAACCTAAAAATTCTAAAAACCCTAAAAACCTAAAAATCCATAAAAAACCTAAAAATCACTAAAAAAATATAAATACAATTTAAACCCCAAAAAGTAGTGAAAATCACTAAAAACATTAATAGCCCTAAAAACTCAAAGAAACCTTAGAATCCCAGAATTCCATAAAACCCCTAAAGACTATAAAAATCCATAAAAACCCTAAAAACCATAAACAATATAAAAAAATCCCTAACTGCCGCCAAAATCATGAAAACACATAAAACCCTAAAAACATTAAAAATAAAAAAAAACACATTAGGAAATAAAAAATCCTTAAAAACATAAAAAAACAGAAAAAAAAATGTAAAACCCCCTAAAACCCCTAAAAACCATCAAACCCCTTAAATGCATACAAAACCCTAAAAACTTTTAAAATCACTAAAAACTATAGAAACCCTTTAAACCACTAAACTGTTATAAAAATATAAAAAACCGTTAATGCCCTTAACATTATAAAAAAACTAAAAACTAAAAAAGAGCAAAACCCCAAAGCCCTAAAACGATAAAAACTCTAAAATCACTAAAAAAATACCATAAAACAATAAAAAACCATAAGAAAATCCTAAAAACCTAAAAATACATAAAAACCTTAAAAGACCCAAAAAAACTAAAACCCTAAACACCCTAAAAACCATAAACCCCCAAAAATCATAAAAAACCCTAAAAACACATAAACCTCTAAAATCACACTAAAAGTTGTATAAACCCTTTAAAACCTTAAAAGGTTAAAAACATTAAAAATGTGTAAGACCTGAAAAATTCAATAAAATTATTAAAAATCAAAAAAAAAAACCTAAACCTCTCAAAATCCCTAAAAAACAAAATACATAAAAACCCAAAGAAACCTAAATATTCTCTAAATATCCCTAAAAACATAAATATCTTAAAAACCCTGAAAACCAAAAAGAAAAACTTACAAACCTAAAATAAATAAAACACCTAAAAAAATGTAAAATCCCTACAAAACCCTAAAAACAATAAAAACATTTTACATACAAAAAAACCATAAAAATCCAAAAAAATCCCTAAAATCCCTTAAAACATAAACAGACCTAAAAGCACTAAAAAGATCTAATAAAACCTTAAAAACCTAAAAAATGTAAAACCCCAAAAAATTATAAATCCTTAAAACACCTCCAAATTCCCAAAAACCCAAAAACTCGTAAAATTCCACAAAACAGATAAATCCCTAAAAACTGAGAAAAACATTAAAAACCCATTAAATCTCTAAAAATGATAAAAAAACTCTAAAATTTCTAAACAAATAACAAATTCAAAAAAAACCCCAAAACCCCAAAACCCTAAAAATCAATAGAACCCCTAAAAACCCTAAAAACCCTAAAAATTCACAAATCCCTGAAAATCGTAAAAATGAATCAAATCCATAAAAGCCCAAAAATCCTTAAAAATATAAAATCCCTTAAAACTATGAAAACATAATTGAAAAAATTAAAAACCCAAAACATCTAAAACACCTAATAAACTAAAAACACTAAAAACATTAAGATACATAAAACCCCTAAAAGCTAAAAAATCCCTAAAAACCGTAAAATCCCATAAAACCCCATAATACACCATAAAATCAAAAAAAACTCTAAAAAACCGTTAAAGAGCTAAAAATTTTAAAAATTATATAAAACTATAAAAACCCTAAAAAACTAAAAAAATCCAATACACCTCAAATAAACAAAACAACCATAAAATCATAAAAAACACCAAAAACCCTCAAAGTCCATAAAAAACAAAAAATCCCATAAAAATCCAAAAAAAATCAATAAATATTCCTAAAAACATAAAACCCCTAAAAACATAAAAAAAACTCTATTCAAACCTTAAAAAACTAAAAACACGTAAAAACCCTAAAAACACTAAAATCCCTAAAAACCCTAAGAACCCTAATAATAATAAAGTCACATAATAGCCTTAAAATCATAAAAAAATAAAATCATATAAACTGACTATAACTATAAAATACATTTAAACCCTAGAAAATGATGAAAAATTTTAAATCCTTAAAACCCCTAAAAAATAAAAAACCCCTACAACCCCCAAAAAATAAAAAAACACCCCAAAAATATCAAATTTCATGAATACTCTAAAAACTATAAAAATCCTAAAAAGTACAATTAATCCATCAAAAAATAAAAACCTCAAAAACACTAAAAATCCCAAAGAAAACATTAAAAACATAAAAACTCTAAAAACTTCTAAAAACCCAATTAACACGAAAAAAACACTTAATATGCCTGAAATCCAAAAAACAATAAAAACCATAAAACCCCTTAAAACATTTTAAAACCCAAAAAACCCTAAGAACCCACTAAAAATATAAAACCCTTTAAACCCCTAAAAATATTAAAAATTATGGACAACCTTAAAATCCCGAAAAAATAAAAGAAACCCAGAACCCAAAAAAACCCTATAAAAACACTAAATACCCAAAAAACCCTAAAAGCCTTCAATAAAAGACCTAAAAATCCTCCAAAACATAAAAACATGGAAAACTCCTATGAAAAACTCAAAAACCTAAAAATATTTAATAAGAAACCAAAAAATGATAAAGACCATATAAACTCTAAAGAACCTTAAAAACCCTAAATACCATTAAAACCTCTAAGAAGCAAAAAACCCTAAAATCCATAAAAATACAAAAAATCCACAATAATCCCTAAAAATATAAAAACCCTAAAAGACTCAAACAAAACCATAAAATACTAAGAAAACTTAAAACCCCCCAAAAAATAAAAACATTAAAATCAGTAAAAAACATAAAAAACCATAAAAACCATAAAAACCATAAAAACTCATGAAAACATTAAAAACTATAAAAACTAATAGAAACCCTAAAAACAGTAAAACCTTTAAAAGACCTTTAATCCAATAAAATTTTAATAACTTTATTAAACCATAAAATCACTAAAAGCTCATAAAAACCCAAAATTAAAAGAAAACCATAAAACCCTAAAACCCCTCAAAAACTATGAAAACCCTTAATACCATAAAAATCATAAAAACTAAATAAAAATCAGTAAAACCCAAAAAAAACCTATGAAAACCTTGAAACCATAAAACCTATAAAACCTTAAAGAAACCCTAAAACCCCACTAAAATATCTAAAAACACTGAAAATCGTAAAATCCAGAAAAACTCAACAAAACCCATAAAATCCATAAAAACAATAAAAATACAAGGAAAACTAAAAAAACAATAAAATTACTATAAATTACTATAAATCCATAAAACATTAGAAACCCCAAAACCCTAGAAAATCATTAACAATACCTTAAAAATATAAAAAAACTTAAATCCCCTAAGAACAAAAAATCCTAAAAAACCCTAAAACCCTAAAAAACAAAAAAAGTCATAAAAACCTCCAAAAACACTAAAAACTATTTAGACATACTGAAAAAAAAGAATCCCTTTAATCCCCTAAAAATGTAAAATATACTAAAAAACCTAAAAAATCATAAAAACTGAAAAAAACCCTAAAAACCAAAAAAGTCATAAAAATTATAAAACTTATAAAAACCATACAACATGACAAAATCCATCAAACACTAAGACCAATAAAATCCTAAAAAATACCTAAAATGTATAAAATTTAAACATCATGAAAACCCCAAGAAAACATTAAAATTTTAAAAACACTTAAACCCTTACAAATCATAAAAAATGATGAAAACACTAAAAACCCTAAAAACTTTCTAAACCACAAAAAACCAGAAAACCCCTAAAACCCTAAAAACTGATAAAGAACCTAATAGCCAATAAAAGTCTAAAAACCCTTTAATCTCACAAAAACATTAAAAACCTCTAAAAATCCATAAAACCCTAAAAATAACCCCCCCTAAAACCCAAACAAACAACAGAAACACTTAAAAACCTAACCCCCTCCCCAAAAAAACCCCTTAAAATCCTTAAACCCCTAAAAACCATAAAAATAGAAAAAACCCTAAAATCCATAATAACGTAAAAAACCAGAAAACAATAAAAAACTCTAGGAAAACCATAAAATCCTAAAAACACTTAAAACCCCAAAAAACCTAAAAATAATAAAAGCCCGCAAAACTATAATCCCATAAAACCCTACAGACACTAAAAATATTAGAAGCCCATAAAAACCCCAAAACCCTCTAAAAATACTAAAAAAATTATACCCCTAAAACGTTATGATCTCTAAAAAACCATTAAATCCATAATTTTTTTGATAAAACCTAAAAACAAAAAAAACCCTAAAACTCCTAAAAGCCCTCAAAATCCCCAAAACCCCTAAAAATTATAAAAATCCATAAAATCCTAAAAAACCCTTAAAACATAAAAAAATTTAAACCCCCAAAACACTAAATAAAACCTTAAAAAATTAGAACCTCTAAAAAATTAGAAACACTAGAAACCCTAACCAACCCTAAAACCCCGTAAAATGCTAAAAACCAAAAAATCCAAAAAAACATTACAAACCCTAAAATCCAATAAAACCCTAAAACCCACTCAAAAATCTAAAAAACATTAAAGCCTTGAATTTTTTTATGAAATATAAAAATTCATAAAAAATGAAAAAAAACTAACAAAATACTAATAACTCTGAAAAAATAAAAAATACCCTTAAAACTATAAAAACATAATACCCCTAAAAACCATAATAATCCTAAAAATCCTTAAAAATATAAAAAACAAAAAATTCTGTGAATACCCGTAAGAAAACATGAAAACCCTTAAAACACTTAACACCACTAAAACACTAAAAAGTGTAAAAACATTAAAACCTATAGAAACCCTAAATCCACAAACCCATAAAAATCATAAAAACCCTAAAAATCCATAAACTCCTAAAAACCACTATAACTCTAAAAAACCCTTTTTACCCCTAAAATTTTTAAAAACAATAAAAAATCAATTCCCTAAAAACACAAAAATATAAGTAAAACCCCAAAAAAACCGAAAACCCTAAAAAGTTTTAAAAACACAAAAAACACTGAAAATCCCTATAGTACTTAAAAACCATAAAAATCCTTAAAAAAACCTAAAAATACCTAAAAATATAAAATACCCAAAAAACCCAAAAAACCCTAAAAAACTTTTTAGAAAACATAAAAATATAAAGAAACTTCAATCCTCGAAAAAACCTAAAAAAAATTAAAACTCTTAAAAATCTAAAATCCCTAAAAACGCTAAAAATCCAAAAAACCCTTAAAAACCTAAAAACCCAAAAAACTATAAAACCCATATAAAAAATAAAATCCATAAAAAAATATAAAACACTAAAAAAAACTTAAAACTCTAGAGACTCATTAAATAACTAATTATGTTAAAGTACTTCAATAGACTTTAGAATCGCTAACAAGTAAAAAACAATGAAACACCAAGAGAATAATAAACCCCTAACAAACCTCAAAATCACTAAAAACCCTAAAAACCCATACAAATCATGAAAAATACTAAAAATCCCAAAATCTGTAAAAACCATTAAAACACATAAAAACTTAAGAAAACATTAAAAACAATAAAACTATTAATTACCCTAAAAACCTTAAAATTGTTAAAAATACTAAAAATCCCTAAAATCCCTAAAAACACTCAAAATCCCTAAAAACTGTAAAAATTCATAAAAATTATAAAAAAACTAAAAAATCCAAAAAAATGTAAAAAACCCTAAAAATCATAAAAACATTAAGAAAAATGTTAACACCTAAAAACACTTAAAAACCCCAAAAACCAAAAAATTCTGAAAACCCTAAAATCCATAAAAAAGACCCTAAACCCCCCTAAAACCTTAAACCCCTAAACCCCCTTAAAAACACTAACCACTGAAAACCACTAAAACCCATTTAAAACCATAAAACATTGAAATACTAAAAAAACCTTAAAACTCCTAAAAACTCTAAAAACCCTAAAACCCAAAAAACCCCCAAAAAACCCTTAAATATCTTGAAAACCCATAATACCGTTCAAAATCTCAAAAAAATCTAAAAAATATAAAAATCCTAAAAAATCCCTAAAAATCCCTAAAATGTAAAAACCCTTAAATACCATGAAAATACCTAAGAAAAACTTGAAAAACAAAAAACACATAAAAAACCTAAAAAACCTAAAAACACTATAACCCTAAAATACATAAATAAATTAAAAACTAAAACCATAAAATCCCTAAAAACATTGAAACCCCTAAAACTCCCACAAATCCTAAAAACCACTAAATAATATAAAATCCATTTAAACCACTAAAAACAGTAAAAAAACTCTAATTTTTTTTGAAATCATAAAAAGTAAAAAATACTCTAAAACCATAACAAACTTTTAAACCCCCTAAAACTCCTAAACACCATCAAAATCCATAAAAACCTAAAAATAATAAAAAACCTAAAAATCAATAAAAATAATTAAAAACCTATAATAACCATGAATAACCCAATGAAAAACATAAAAATAAAAAAATACATGAATCCCCTAATACTTAAAAAATAATAAATCCACTAAAAATCATAAAAACCCAAAAATCCCTAAGAACTAGAAACACCCAAAAAACATTAAATCCCATTAAAAACCCTAAAACACCACTACAAACTCAAAAAACCCTCTAATACAATAAAAACCTTAGAACTCTAAAAAATGAGAAAAAATTGAAAAAACATAAATACTAAAAATACCAATATAATTCTTAGAATCCATAGAACAACTAAAAATCCCTAAAAATATATTAATACATAAAAACCTAGAAAAAACATAAGAAAACCTTAAAACATAAAAGAACTTAAAAAACCTAAAAAATACTAAACACCCTAAAAACCCAAAAAAAAACATAATAACCAAAAAACCCCTAAAAACTTAAAAACCCTAAAAACCCAAATAACCCAAAAAAACCCAATAAAAACTCTAAAACTATTTAGAAACGTAAAAATGAAAAAAATATAAATAACCTTAAAACCCCTAAAAATAATAAAAAACAATAAAACACACAAAAAACCATAAAAATGCCAAAATACCTAAAAACCATAGAGTAAAATAAAAAATCGTAAAATTCCCTAAAAATTCAAAAAAATATAGAAAATCATAATAAAATTTAAAAATATTATGAAAAAACTACAGACCTAAAACACCTTCAAACCCCTAAAACCCCTCAAAATATATATAAAAACCTAAAAAAAATTAAATTACTCTACAATCCCTAAGAATCCATAAAAATGTAAAAACCATAAAACCCTAAAAAATTCTAGCAAAACCATAAAAACCAAAAAACATTTAAAACCCCCCCAAAACAAAAAATGGAAAAAATGATAAAAAACTATAAAAGACCGTAGAAAATTAATATTATTAAAACTGTAAAAACCCCATAAACCTTAAAAACCCTAAGACCCATAAAACTATAAAACCCAATAAAAATTCTAGAATCCATTTAAACCCCTAAAAACTTTTCAAAACTCTAAAAACAATAAAACCCTAAATACCATAAAAACCATAAAACCCCTCAAATTAACTAGAAACCCTTAAAAACATAAAAATAAAAAAATATCCTTAAAAATACCTAAAAACAAAAAAAATCTTAAAAAAACTCAAAAATCTATAATAATTCATTAAAACATAAAAAAAGTAAAATAACTAGAAATTTAAAAACACTAAAACCCTAAAAACACTAAAAACCCTAAAAACCACTAAAAAATAAAATCTCCAAAAAAAAGAAAACCATTAAAAACCAATAAAATCTCAGAAAACCCACTAAAAAAATATAAAAACCCTTTAAACACATAAAAATGTTATGAATAATCTAAAAATCCTAAATTCCCTAAAAAATTAAAAAAAACCTAAAAAATAAGAAAATAATAATAATAAAACCTAAAAATTCCTAGAAAACGTAAAAACACTAAAAACACTTAGAAAACCTAAAAAAAAAATTAAAGCCCATAAAAACTAAAAAAAACTAAAAACACAGAAAAAACATAAAAACCCTAAAAATATCAAAAAAAATTAAAAACCATAAAACCCTAAAATCTATAAAAATACTAAAATATCTTTAAATTTACATAAAAATATAAAAACCCCTAAAAACATAAAATGAATTTTAAAACCTTAAAAACCTAAAAATAACCCTCAAAATCTCTAAAAACCCTAAAAACCCTAAAAACCATAAAAAATTAAACAAATCCAAAAAATTTCTTAAAAAGTCAAAAACCCTAAAACCCTAAAAACATTAAGAAAACCTTAAAAGAATAAAAACACTTAAAATCCTTAAATAACCTAAAAACATAAAAACCCAAAGCCCCCTAAAAACCATAAAACCCTAAAAAACCATAAAAACATTAAAAACCACTAAAAACTATAAAATCCATTTAAACCTAGAAATATGTTAAAAATATATAAAAACATAAAAATCTAAAAAAATAAAAACATGCTGTAAAAACCAAAAAAAATCCATAAAAATTATAAAACCCAAAAAACACCTTAAATCCATTAAAATCCCTAAAATTTGAAAAAATAAAAAATATAATAAAAATAGCTACCAATATAAAAAAATATATAAAACATTAAAAACCCGGAAAACCCCTACTAAAACCCAAATACACTAAAGACAATTAAACCCACTAAAAATATAAAAAAATTTACAAACTTTAAAACCCCCCAAAAAACCATTAATTCGATAAAACCCCTAAAACCCATACAGATCCCAAAAAACACAAAAAAAACTAACAAATCTAAAAACCCTTTAAACCCCCAAAAACTTTAAATATATAGAAAACCTTATGAAGCATAAAAACTCAAAAAAACACATAAAAACGGATAAAACCACAAAAACCCTAAAAACACTAAAATCACTCAAAATCCCTAAAATCTATAAAACCAATCAAAATCCTAAAAATCGATAAACCCCACTAAGACATAAAAACCCATAAAAAATGAAAAACCTTGATATTTTATCCATTTCCACTAGGAAGTGTCCTAGGAACCTTTTTCAACATTTTTATGTTGAGAACATGGATATCTAGAAGAACAAAAGTGTAAAGGGATATAAATGGTGGAAATAAGAACAAAAGGAAAGAGTTGTTCACTATTGAACCCTAAGAGAACTTTTCTCTAATAAATCTACCCACAAAATGCCAAAAAGGATTAAAAATCCTTTTGTAATCCATTAATTAAGAAAAGAACTGAAAGGTTGTATGAAAAAAACACCATAGAAACATTAACTTCATTTGTGTTGTTCAAAGAGTACAAGGGGTGGCTATTTATTGCCAAAGAGTGATAAAAAAGTATAGTACCAAGTATCAAATTGTTAGAAATCCTAAATGATTTTTTTTAGAAATATGGCACATGACCATGACTTTATGGGACAATTAGTACACCATTTTGGATAGTAATGTCAACTAGGCCACCACTTTGTCCTTCAAATATTCCATGGTGATGTGGGGTTCAAATTATTTTTACAGCATGGGATAGGTCTTTAAAAGAATGTTTGGTCCTTAATTAATGTAAATATAGTAAGATGTGGTTACCTCAAGAAAGGGTATTAGGCCTTCCCTTTTAATTCAATTATTATCCCATTTAAGTCCTCTTTCATTCTCTTCGTCTGCTCCCTTGTGATTAGATAACTACTTCCTCACAACGGGTCTTGTGCAATCACGTACATTCCACCCTCCTCATCATGTATTCCTTCAACACCTCAATTACATTTGTTCCATAATCCTCATCATCCCCACCCTCCTCAAAAGGAATCTTTATATAATCTGAAAATTCAAAGGTAGAAAGATCATCAACATTAATGGTGACACTAACCTTTCCATATTTTTTGGGTAACTCAATCTTATAGGAAATATCATTGATCATCTATAAGTGTTATAATGGTCCAAATTCTAATGGATGAATTTTTTATTTTAATTGGTCTAGGAACCTCAATTTTATAATTTTTTTTCATACCAAACCACATGGATCAAATTTAGATTGTTTCTAATACATCCTTCCTTGGTCACCATATTCGTATAATAAAGACACAACACAAGAAGGTACTGATGGGTTAAGATAGTTATTGGTAAACAATATACCTTTAATAGAAGCATGAGAGTTTCATACCCCTCTAAATAACTCCTAATATCTCTTTTCAATGAAAATAAAATCAACTTTCCCTTAACACTCTTTTTTCACTTGTATTTTAACTCTTGTTGTCAACTATTTTCTTTCCCTCATTTCCTTTGATTTCACTAATCACTCATTTTTCAGTATTGATTTTTTCTTTCCCTTTATTAGTTTCTCAGTTTTTATTTTCTATATTTTAACAATCTCTCTCAATCCTCACTTTTACTTGATATTCATGCAACAAAATCAAGTGTATAAGTACAACCGTACTCCTATTGTACTCAAAATATTAGTGGTTGGTGTATCTATCATGTGTGACCCTCCTGTCAATTTGTCAATGCATTCCCCACATGATATGACTATTATTCATGGGAGAACCTTCACATATTACCTTTTATTCACACTTACCAATATAAAATTTAACATGTACATTCCTAGTCACTCTAACATCTCCACTATTATTTAATCATTATAATCTATATGATGCATGATTATTATACATATTTAATCCCAATCTATCAACCATAAAACAAATTTCTACATTTTTGAAACTATCCCTATATGTGATCATACTAAAAATATTATCTTTGATGTGGAATCTACTATGAAATTTTTTATCCATTTTCTATTAATCATGTTTTACTTCAGGTTGATAACTCAAATATTGCCTCACCATAATAATTTATCCATGTACATGGATATCTATTTCCACATATGAACACTCTTTAAGTGGTTGAAATTAATCTTATATTGAGCATTAAATAAGAACATATCCATCATCCAAAATAGCCATAGTCCTATTATATGGTAATTTTGAGGAGAAAATGTCCAAATATTTCAAATTTAGAGCATTTGATTTCACATGATTAGGAAAAAACATTACCCCCTATTTTACCTTTGTATTTTGAAAAGACATGTTTTGGATTGGTCACCACCATTGAATATGTTTTTTGTTCCCTTGTATGAATTTGTGGTTATGAAACATTAACCTCCAAGTAAGGCTTATAATACTTACCAAAAGATTTAGGGTGCGTCCTTCTTGATTTTACGTTCCTCTCTTCTTTAGTATCCATGTGAAGAAGTTCCATTATGTCTAAATAGTGACACATGTCCACTATGTCCTGAATATAATGGTCTAAGCCGTTCACAAAATTTTCCATGGTGGAATATCACTCCTCAAAAATATTGGACCAAATCATTATTATATCCATCTATTTATAAAACTACTCAATAACCATATCTTCTTATTTCGAATCCTATATCTCGAGGAAAAAATCATGATAATAATGTCTATAAATAAACCATCTATGCTTTACCACTTTAATATCCTCCCAAGAGTGGATGGGTCTTTATCCACATTGTTGTATACCAAATTTTAGTTGGTCCCAAAAAATAGTATCATTTTTGTTGAATTCCACATCCACTAACTTCACTATATTTTCTGATGAATACTAATGAAAATAAAAAACTTTATCTACCTTTCATTCACATTCCATGTATGTTTCAGGATCATTTTCACCTTGAAAAGAAGTGATCCACAGCTTCAATCATCCAAGATCATTTGTTTTCCTCCATGGTGGTTGTTTTCTTTGAATTTTTGACTCATGAAAACTAGAGAACTCTTTTTCATGAACAACACTCCAACTTCGTGTAGCTTTAGAATTTAAACAAGATTTCAATTCATCCTTCCTTGAATTGAAGCATTGGAATTGTTCTTATACACCCCCCATGAATAACATAATGTTTATTTCAAAAGTTTTAATTTCCTCCAATATTTAATAATCCTATAATAAAATTTTATAACAAAGGAATATTTTCCTCACACACTCCCCCACAAGTTTACAGTTGAAAATATTTTATTCTATTAAGTTTCAATTAATTTTTTGATTAATTAACAAAATATAACACTCTTTCCTTTTAACACTAAGCATTATTCCTATGGAATTTTTTCCCAATTCAAAAATATTTAAAGGATCATTAGATTTTAGAAATCCTAAAATATAATTAAAAGATAAAATTCAAAATGGAATCAATAGAAATATTTGGTAAGGAAAAGATAGTGGATGAAGAAAATGATAAATGGATTTTGGACTAAAGTTATTGAAATATTTTTAGTATTTTTTTCGGCTCTTTTTTTGAATAAATGTAGTAGAAACAAGATTAATTTTATATATGTAAATGTAGTAGAAGCAATAATTTGAATCATCTAATGGAATCAATGTGAGATTTTTGTTGTAACATCCTTCCCCTCCTCATTGGATTGAGAAGTGACAAAGGATATACTAGGAATTAGGTAACATACACATAACACTAATGGATTTCAATAAATAAAAAGGGCCTCATAAACAGTTGGGGGATTATTTTCCATTTTCAGATAAAATGGAAAAATAAACTATAACCATAACAAAAAAACTTCTTAATGATGGATGTGTACCAAAATGAAATCCAATACAAGACTAAACAAAAATAAAATATCAAATTACAAGTGGAATATATCAGATATAAATGATGGAACACAAATGATAAAAAAGAAAAAAGGAATAAAAAACCAACAACAACCCCCATTCTACTTCATGGTCTAAATCATAATTCCCACCCCATGATATCAAGAAGTATCACTAAAGAACTAAGATACCTTTCCTTTACTTGTGTCATGATACATAACATATGAAAACACACCATATTTCCCAAGTGGGGGTGAGTATACAACTCAATAGGATGTACCTAATGAACTCCCAAATCATGATACTAAGATTTAACATGTTATAAAAATTATATATAATAGTTTCAAAACAATTTAGGGTAGTTTATATCTAATATAAACTGTTTTATATGGTAAAAAATCATAAGATCCTTCAACAAATTTCTTTTCAAGGAATACATCAACAACTAAGACAATGTTATTTCAAGGAACATAAAAAATTATTTTAACCATCTCTCAATTTATGATTTGACATAAACATTTCCATGTAAAAACACATCTTCAACACAAAAAGACACACAAGATTTATGTTACCATTGATAGTGGAACTTCACATCCGATCTCCATCCCATTGATGGTGGTATTTCATGACCATTTTCAATCCCATTAAACTCATTCCCAAATGTTATGACCAAATAATATCAACCAATTAAAATAAAATAATTTAAAAAAATAATTTACTTGCGTCAAACAAAAATAATTTTAAAATAACCATTTTAAAATTATAAATAATGGTTTTCAAAAAATCCATCTAATTCCCATGATTTATAAAACCAAACTTATTTTAATAAAAATTCAAGTAATTATGACAATTTGGAATCAATCCATCATGTCTTATTCAAGATTAGTTGAGAGAGAAGATACCTACCTCTCAATCTAAACTTAAAACGAACAACAACATAACAAATTTAACAAAATTGGATAAATATTCAAGATTCCAACATAGACATTTTTTCATTAAATAAAATTATTCATATCTGTAACACCCGATACTTTTATGAGAAATATTTTGTTTTTAAATCATCAAAGGAATCTTTCACTACACACAACACTATATTGGCTTTCTTTACACGCAATCGCGGCCTTCCTCGATAGCTTGCGTCGTACGCAATACCGAGTTTCACTAAACAATGATATGTTATTAAAATATTATTAAAACTAGCCGTTATGAATAGTAATAATGACTTTTTAAAATTTTATAAATTTTAATTTTCAAAATGGACTTCATTTTTGGATTTGGAATATTGAAATTAGCCTAGGGTGAAATTTTGGTATTTTTCTGAAAACTTTCAATTTTTGATGAATAGTGAAACCACTAAGTGGTAGTTAAAAAAAATGAATTTTTCATAAAACTTAATTTTACCGCTTTTGTGAGTGGAATTTCAAAAATCCGAGAGACACGGTTAATATCAAGAACTAAAATGTGGTTCAATGGGATGAAAATAATTTTTGGTGAATAGTAACTTTTTACTTTTTTTTGCCACGGTTAAAAGTAAATAGGGTAATTAAGGGTAAAAGTGTTATTATTATTACCCTAAAACATGTCCTAATTCTATTGGATAAGTGTAATTCGACCAAAAACAACCTTAGGAATAAAATATGACCATTTAGGCCCACTTGGATTAGATTAGGACATTTATTATTAATTTATTTAAAGAAGGGTTAAAATAGTTAAAATCAAAGTTTAATAAGTAAATCATTTCTAATATGGGGTTATAAATAATATAAATTCGACTATAAATATTAATTAGAAATATAAAAATATTTCCTACATAATGGTATTTTATTTGTAATTTTTAGACATTAAATAATTTAATTTATTTATGACACAACGATGATGCAATAATTATCTTATTAATGAAATATTGAAATTATTTATGTTATAAATACACAAATAAATGTAATTTGAGACTTTTTATGAATTACAATAATTTTCTAGGTTAATATGACATGTTAGTATTGATTTAATTAACTTTTTTCGAACTAATAATTCTGTTATGATTTTCACAAAAATCAATTACCAAATAGTGTCAAAATTGACATAAAATAGTTTTTAAAACAAATATTATATTGTTAATTGTTATTTTATTCCTAAAAATCTAAGGTTCGGAAAAATGTCTTAGATAAGGTTATATATATTAATAATAAACAACTTGGGGTTCGTTTTTCTTGATATAGTAAGTTTATTAACCTTATAGTGTGAGAAAACAAGAAGACACGGTAAAAGTTAAATTATCTAACTTAAAGTTAAATCTAAATGATAAGGTTAAAATTGATACCTAAACTTGTCTAAATTATATTTTATGAGATTATTTCGACCTATACCCACCTTATCTTAGAAATATATCAATTTAGAGCTATTAAAAACCGAATTTGACTTTATAATAAAATAATATTTTTGGTTATTCCAAAGGTGCCCCTCTCCTCCCTTATAAAAGGGCACCTCCTCCCTCTCTTCCTCACACCACTTTGAGCCTTCAAGAACAGACAACCCCTGAAAATATATCCTATCCACTCCCCTAGAAACATCCTAGAGGTCCTAGTCTTCTTCAAAGACCAATTTTAGTGCCCTAAGAGGAGATCTCAAAGAGGCGCTTCAAAGAAGAGGTAATGTTCGTTACCGATTCTTTCAACTTTATTTCTTCTTCCACTTCTTCTTATTTAGTTGTTTTATTATTAATTAATAACATAAGTATCACTCATATACTTATATGTTATTATAAGTATGAAACAACCCTATTTCACTATCTATCCATCCTACGGAAAACGAAATCACCGCGCGTGCATACGTACGGAATACCATCTCCACGCCGTTGTGTAATCTATTTTCCACCACCACCTTACTTGGATGGTTATAATGGTGTAAATAATGACTATATATGATTATTGTAAATTGATATTGATTCTGAAATAGTATATATATACTCCAATACAATTCCACGATCATGGGAGCGATATCATCACTCGTGCGTACGTACGGAATACCGTCTCCACGATGTGATGCGACTCGTTATACACGATCTTCATTATATAATGATTATACAAATGAATTGAGTGAATGAATATGATATATATTACACTAATACCATTCTATAAATGAGGTATTTATAACCTAAAAAGAAAAATAAGAATTTATTCGACAAAACACACATAAGAACAAAAAGTAATAAAAAAACGAACAACAAGTAGTAATGAAATATTACTAATAAGAAGCTAATAATATGACCATATATGATATCATAACAATTAATATGATTCTGTAATAAGTCAATTACATTATTTAAATCATTATACAGGAGGTTCGGACACGTACAAAGCATATCAGACCTAAGGTAAGGGAAATATCACAATCTCATTTTTATCCGAGATTGTTTATACTTTGGTATCTACCGGGGTGTATTTTATCATCCACATCCATGTTTCCTCAATATGTAATATTATTTCTGACCACCTAAAATTATTTAAATCCATTTTTACCCTTTGGTGAGTTTATAGTAAAAGATATGAAAGGAATCTTTTGTCATTTTTCGTACGAGGAACTTTTTGAATTTTCCGACAAAAGTACGAGGAGAATGTTTTTTTAACATATACGGAATAAATGGATTTTTAAAAAATTATTTCCAAGAAGATTACTTTACAAGTTTTCAAGTTTATTTTTAATCAACTTCTTTTATTTTATAATTGTATGACATGTTAATAAAGGAAAAGTGTTTTTGAAGTCGAAAGGATATTTTCCTCAAGAATGGAGTTCAAGTATTTTATCAAAATTAATTTCCATATAAGATAATAAAGGGTTATGTTTCTATCCCTATTATTACATTGATTTTATTATGTTGTGATGTAAATATTTTTATGAATTCCTTTATCTTATATGAATTGTTTTATGATGTCATGATGTTTAAGATTTCCATTTTTATTACATGGGTTATGCTATGATGTATGGTTTATGATTTTGTGGAACACATAAGAATGGTATCATTATGAGATGGGTGGGACCTATATCTCCCTCTAATGCATTGGGTAAAGATTTTATATCTCATGAGATAAATATGGATGGAGCGACAGGTTAAACCGGTTCAGTGAAACAGGACTGAAACGAGGAGTGAACTCGATTCAGAAATGGAATTTGTCCACTAAGATAGTCTTGGAAATGAGTCTTGACTAATAAGAAATTATTCTATATGATTATGTGTGTATTACACAAAGTTTCATGTTTTAAGTTATAATTATTGGGATTTCATTTCACTACTATGATTTATCCCATATGCTCTCTTTTGTAGGCTAAGATTTCCAAAATGTTATGTTCTTATGAATATGATGTGATTGATATTTCTTTTGTTCACCCTTAATGAGCATTTGAGCTCACCCTTTTGTATGTTTTCTTTCCCCAAGTCAGGAAGAAGGTTATTAAGTAAGATATGCCAAAAGGGACTATAGATATGATGAAATAAATGGGAGAAATTGTAGACGCTTTATGAACCAGTTGTTTATGTTTCCCAGTTTCTAAAGACACTATACCTATACAGTCCTTTCATGGTTTTGTTATATGTTGTAATAAGTGTGCTTCAATTTTGAAGTAATAACAATGTATGTAAAGTATGGGTCGTTATAGCTACTATCATAGGAAAGGTTATAGTCAACCTTTGGAAAATAGGATGTGAAAGCCTTAGTAAGAACCCTAAGGATAAGTCTAAGCATAGCACACAATCTTAGTGTTTTAGAAATGACCATGAATAACCTAGGATAAGACCTTAATTGTGAAATTTTATTCTTGATTATGTGGTTTTTCTATTATAATTATTGTTGCTCACACTATTCTTCTTGGTTTTAGTCAATGGATGGAACCCGAAGGAACCGTGTTAATGCAGAATGCGATGGGAAATGCAATGATTGTCCCCATGAGAAACCAAACGATATGGGAGCTGGAATGCAAAATCTTGTAGCCATGATCACACAACTTTCTCAAGATATGAATAATACAGGACTTCCAAATGAGCAAAGGAAGGAGCAACATTCTGTTGAATCCTTCATGAGGCAGTGTCCACCTTCATTCAGCGGGTCTACTGATCCATTAGTTACTGAACAATGTATTAGTACTACTGAAAAGATATTTTAAGTTCTTCTATGTTCTGAACATGATAAAGCCATCTTAGTAGTGTATTATTTGGAAGGTGATGCTGATCAATGGTGGAATCTTATCAAGAATACAAGGAAAGGAGATGAAATTGAGTCCATGGAATGGGATGAGTTCAAGAACTTATTTTTCAATAAGTACTTCCCTTGTATTCTCTGAACAAAGATAGAGAAAGAGTTTCTTGAACTAAAGCAAAAGGATGATGAATCTGTTGGTACCTATGAAGCAAATTTTACAAGACTTTCAAGGTACGCTTCTGGTATTATTATCCAACATGAGAGTAAGATCGATCGATTCTTTAGTGGGTTAAAACCAAGTCTTCGAAGGGCCTTAGCCATAAGGGACTTAAATAGCTACGTGGAGATTGTTCGATGCCCTCTCAAAGTTGAAATAGAGATTTGAGTAACCCATTAGTCATATGGGTTTGATAAGAAGAGGAAAATGGAATTCCAAGAAAAATCAAAAGAGCACACTGAAAAGAAGATGAACTTTCCCTTATGCTCAAAGTGTAGAAAGAAACATGGATGGAGTTGTCTTAAAGGGACAAGTAAATGTTTCAAATGTGGAAAGGAAGGTCATCGGGCATTTGAATGCCGCAATGATGGGAAGAAGATGTCTAAGGATGCAAAAAAAGGAAGGGACACATAGAATGAACCTACTACACTTTAATGATTCAAGTGCAAGGATATGGGGCATTATGCCAATAAATTCCCTAATCCAATGGTTGTTGATGATGATCGACATCAACAAAATCTTAAGGCTAAAGACAAAGGAAAGTCACATGAAATTTCTATCAGCGATGTGGAGAACGATAATGATGTGGTGAAAGGTACACTTACCATCCAATCTAAAGTAGACAATGTTTTATTTGATTCTAGATCCACTCACTCTTTTATTTCTGAAGAATTTTCTAAGGATATCACCAATTACCTCAACAATTAGATGTTGAGTTAGCTGTGACAACCCCTAATGGTACAACAGTCGCATCAAAAGTTTATAATTCTTCTACGATTGAAGTTTGTGGGAAAGTGCTTCCTGCAAATCTTGTGATCCTTCCTATAGTGTAATTTGATGTGATTCTTGGCATGGGTTGGCTTTCTTTATATGGAGCTCATATCAATTTCCAAATAAGGGATGTCACATTTCATATTCCAGATCAATCTATGATCGTCTATCGATGCCAAGATGAACATAACCTCCCAGTGTAAATTTCTTCCATATTATGGGTCTTGATTCCACTGAATGAAGGTTATCTATCTGAAATGGTTGGTGAGAAACTCACAATTAAGAATATTCCCATTGTACGGGAGTTTTATGATGTCTTTCTGGAAAAATTTCCGGGTCTTCCACCAAATCGTGAAGTTGAGTTTTCAATAGAACTCGTACCAGGTGCTTTACCTATTTCAAAGACACCTTATAGAATGGCCCCAATTGAGTTGCAGGAATTGAATAAGAAACTCCAAGAGAATCTTGATATGGGATTCATACGCCCTAGTGCATAACCTTGGGGAGCACCTGTTCTATTTGTTAAGAAGAAAGATGGATCAATGAGACTATGCATTGATTATCGAGAACTTAACAAGATCACTATCAAGAACAAATATCCTCTCCCACGCATAGATGACTTATTTGACCAACTACTCTGAGGTCAATACTTTTCCAAGATTTATCTTCGTTCAGGGTATCATCAATTAAGGGTCAAAAGGGAGGATATACCAAAGACGGATTTCCGTACAAGGTATGGACACTATGAATTTATAGTGATGCCATTTGGTCTTACTAATGCCCCTTCTATCTTCATGGATCTGAGGAATAGAGTCTTTAGAGACTATCTTGATCAATTTGTGGTAGTCTTTATAGACGATATTCTTGTCTATTCAAAGATCAAGGAATAACATGAAGATCACTTGAGAATTATATTGAAGACCCTGAGAAAGGAGAAGCTTTATTCCAAATTTACCAAGTTTGAATTTTGGCTTCAAAGACTATCATTTTTGGGTCACATAATCTCAAAATAGGGGATATCTGTGGATCTAGCAAAAACAGAGGTTATCGAAAGATGGTCGAGACCAACAACAGTAACTGAGATCCGAAGTTTTATTGGTTTGGATGGATATTATCGACGTTTTGTGAAAGATTTTTCACGATTATCTAATTCACTCACCAAGTTGACTCGGAAAGGAGTTAAGTTTGTTTGGACGGAGGAATGTGAAGATAATTTCAAGGAGTTGAAAAGAAGGTTATCCAGTGCACTTGTGCTCACACTGCCTTGTAGTGGAGAAAGGTTTGTGATCTACAGTGATGCATCCAAGAAGGTATTGGGGTGTGTTCTTATGAAAAATGATATGGTAATAGCTTATGCCTCATGACAGTTGAAAATCCATGAGCAAAATTACCCAACACATGATTTGGAGTTAGCTGCGGTAATCTTTTCATTAAAGATTTGGAGGCATTATCTTTATGGATAAAGGTGTGACATTTATACTGATCATAAAAGTTTAAAGTATATTTTCACAGAAAAAGAGCTGAATATGTGCCAAAGAAGATGGTTGGAGCTGATTAAGGATTACGACTGCTCAATTCATTACCACCCTGGGAAAGCAAACAAGGTGGCAGATGCATTAAGTCGACAAGACCATGCCAGTTTATCCATGATGAGGATCACAAAAGATCCAATATTTATGGATTTACAAAGGATGGATCTTGGAATTATAATGAAAGGGGTAAAATTGTATCTTTCTAAAATGAATGTTTAACCATCTATACATGTGAAGATTAAAGAGGCGCAGAAAGAAGATGTAGAGTTACAAAAGAAGGTGAGAAGTGTTCCTGAATTCAACCTTGATTGTGATGGGATAATAAAGTTCAGGAATTGGGTTTGTGTTCTTCCCATCCCCAAATTAAAGAAGGAGTTACTGGATGAGGCTCATAGTTCTTCATTCTCTATTCATCTTGGAAGAACAAAGACGTATAGGGACCTGAAAGAGTACTTCTGGTGGGATGGCATGAAAAGAGATGTTGCTGAATATGTCTCTCGATGCTTGGTTTTTCAGAAAGTTAAAGCTGAGAGATAGAAGTCTAAGGGGATGTTACAACCATTACCCATACCTGAATGGAAATGGGAAAACATCACTATGGACTTTGTCATAGGACTTACTAAAACATCCAAAGGCAATAATGCTATCTGGGTCATAGTTGATCGTCTTACAAATTCTGCACACTTCATTGCTATTAGAGAGGATTTATCTCTGGATCAGCTTGCCAGGATATATGTAAAGGAAGTGGTAAGATTTCATGGAGTACCAATTTCTATTATATCTGATTGGGATCCGAGATTTACCTCAAAGTTCTGGCGAAGTCTTCAGCATACTCTGCATACAGAGTTGAGTTTCAGCACTGCTTATCATCCTCAGACAGACGGACAGTCTGAGAGAACAATTCAAACTCTAGATGATATGTTGAGAGCTTTCTCTATGGATTTCAAAGGTGGTTGGGATCAACACCTACCTTTGGTGAAATTTTCTTATAATAATAGCTTTAACTCCAGTATTCAGATGGCTCCTTATGAAGCTCTCTATGGAAAGAAATGTAGGACTCCAACTTGCTGAGATGAAGTTGGGGAATGAAATCTATTAGGACCTGATCTTGTTGATGAGATGACAGAAAATGTCCGATCTATTCAACAACACATAAGAGCAGCTCAGAGTCGACAGAAAAGTTATGCCGACAACCGAAGAAAATACCTAGAGTTTGAAGTGGGTGATAAAGTGTTCTTACGAATATCTCCCTGGAAGAGGGTCATGAGATTTGGAAAGAAGGGGAAGTTGAGCCCTAGATATATTGGTCCTTTCAAAATACTGGATCGTGTTGGAAAGGTAGCTTACCGATTGGCACTTCCACCGAATCTCTCTCAAGTTCACGATGTGTTCCATGTATCTATCCTGAGAAAGTACATACCTGATCCTTCACATGTACTCAGCTCAGAAGTTGTACCACTGGAGCAAGATCTTTCTAATGAAGAACAACCGATAGAGATTCTGGATCGTAGCGAAAAAGTACTACGAAACAAGATCACTCACTTGGTGAAAGTTTTAGGGAGGAACCACCAATTATAAGAAGCTACATGGGAGCTTGAGGATAAGATGAGGGAGAGGTATCCTCATCTGTTTGTTACAAAGTGACGAATTTCGAGGGCGAAATTCATTTTAAGGGGGGTAGAATGTAACACCCGAGAATTTTATGATAAATATTTTGTTTTTAAATCATAAAAGGAATATTTCACTACACACAACACTATATTGGCTTGCTTTACATGCAATCGCGGCCTTCCTCGATAGCTTGCGTCGTACGCAATATCGAGTTTCACTAAACAATGATATGCTATTAAAATATTATTAAAACTAGCCGTTATGAATACTAATAACCAATTTTTGAAATTTTATAAATTTTATTTTTCAAAATTGACTTCATTTTTGGATTCATAATATCGAAATTATCCTAGGGTGAAATTTTGGTATTTTTCTGAAAACTTTCAATTTTTGATGAATAGTGAAACCACTAAGTGGTAGTTAAAAAAACTGAATTTTTCATAAAACTTAATTTTACCGCTTCTATGAGTGGAATTTTGAAAATCCGAGAGACACGGTTAATATCAAGGACTAAAATGTGGTTCAATGAGATGAAAATAATTTCTGGTGAATAGTAACTTTTTACTTTTTTTTACCACGGTTAAAAGTAAATAGGGTAATTAAGGGTAAAAGTGTTATTATTATTACCCTAAAACATGTCCTAATTCTATTGGATAAGTGTAATTCGACCAAAAACAACCTTTGGAATAAAATATGACCATTTAGGCCCACTTGGATTAGATGAGGACATTTATTATTAATTTATTTAAAGAAGGGTTAAAATAGTTAAAATCAAAGTTTAATAAGTAAATCATTTCTAATATGGGGTTATACATAAGATAATTTCGACTATAAATATTAATTATAAAGATAAAAATATTTACTACATAATGTTATTTTATTTGTAATTTTTAGACATTAAATAATTTAATTTATTTATGAAACAACGATGATGCAGTAATTATCTTATTAATGAAATATTGACATAATTGATGTTATAAATACCCAAATAAATGTAATTTGAGACTTTTTATGAATTACACTAATTTTATAGGTTAATATGACATGTTAGTATTGATTAAATTAACTTTTTTCTAACTATTAATTCTGTTATGATTTTCAAAAAAATCAATTACCAAATAGTGTCAAAATTGGCATAAAAGAGTTTTTAAAACAAATATTATATTATTAATTGTTATTTTATTCCTAAAAATCTAAGGTTCGGAAAAATAACTTAGATAAGGTTATATATATTAATAATAAACAATTTGGGGTTCTTTTGTCTTGATATAGTAAGTTTATTAACCTTATAGTGTAAGAAAACAAGAAGACACAGTAAAAGTTAAATTATCTAACTTAAAGTTAAATCTAAATGATAAGGTTAAAATTGATACCTAAACTTCTCTAAATTCTCTTGGATGAGAGGATTTAGACCTATAACCACCTTATCTTCGAAATATATCAATTAGTATCTATTAAAAATCTAATTTGACTTTATAATAAAATAATATTTTTAGTTTTTCCAAAGGTGCCCCTCTCCTCCCTTATAAAAGGGCACCTCCTCCCTCTCTTCCTCACACCACTTTGAGCCTTAAATCTCGGCCAACCCCTGAAAATATATCCTCTCTACTTCCCTAGAAACATCATAGAGGTCCTTGTCTTCTTCAAAGACAAATTTTAGTTCCCTAAGAGGAGATCTCAAAGATGCGCTTCAAAGAAGAGGTAATGTCCGTTACCAATTCTTTCAACTTTATTTCTTCTTCCACTTCTTCTTCTTTAGTTGTTTAATTATGTATTAATAACATAAGTATCACTCATATACCTATACATTATTATAAGTATTAAACAACCCTATTTCACCATCTATCCATCTTACGGAAAACGAAATCACCGCGTGTGCGTACATACGGAATACCGTCTCCACACTGTGGTGTAATCTATTTTCCACCACCACCTTACTTGGATGGGTATAATGGTGTAAATAATGACTATATATGATTATTTTAAAGTGATATTGATTCTGAAATAGTATATATACACTCCAATACAATTACACGATCATGGGAGCGATATCATTGCTCGTGCGTACGTACGGAATACCATCTCCATGATGTGATGCGACTCATTATACATGATCTTCATTGCATAATGATTATATAAATGAATTGAGTGAATGAATATGATATATTTTACACTAATACCATTCTGGAAATGAGGTATCTATAACCTAAAAAGAAAAATAAGAATTTATTCGACAAAACACGCATAAGAACAAAAAGTAATAAACACACGAATAACAAGTAGTAATGAAATGTTACTAATAAGAAGATAATAATGTGACCATATATGATATCATAACAATTAATATGATTATTTAATAAGTCAATGACATTATTTTAATCATTATACAGGAGGTTCGGACACGTACAAAGCATATCGGACCTAAGGTAAGGGAAATATTACAATCCCATTTTTATCCGAGATTGTGTATACTTTGGTATTTAATGGGGTGTATTTTATCATCCACATCCATGTTTCCTCAATATGTAATATTATTTCCATCCACCTAAAACTATTTAAATCCATTTTTACCATTTGGTGAGTTTATAGTAAAAGATATGAAATGAATCTTTTGTCGTTTTTCATACGAGGTACTTTTTGACTTTTCCGACAAAAGTAAGAGAAGAATGTTTTTTTAACTTATACGGCATGAATGGATTTTTGAAACATTATTTCCAAGAAGATTCCTTTAAAAGTTTTGAAGTTTATTTTTAATTAACTTCTTTTAGTTTATAATTGTATGACATGTTAAGAAAGGAAAAGTGTTTTTGAAGTCAAAAGGAAATTTTCCTCAAGAATGGAGTTCAAGTATTTTATCAAAATTATTTTCCATATAAGATAATATAGGGTTCTGTTTCTATCCCTATTATTACATTGATTTTATTATGTTTTGATGGAAATATTTTTATGAATTCCTTTATCTTATATGAATTGTTTTATGATGTCATGATGTTTAAGATTCCCATTTTTATTACATGGTTTATGCTATGATGTATGGTTTATGATTTTGTGGCACACATAAGAATGGTATCATTATGAGATGGGTGGGACCTATATCTCCCTTAAATGCATTGGGTAAAGATTTTATATCTCATGAGATAGACATGGATGGAACGGAAGGTTAAACCAGTTCAGTGAAACATGACTGAAACGAGGAGTGAACTCGGTTCAGAAATGGACTTTGTCCACTAAGATAGTCTTGGCCATGAGTCTTGACTAATAAGAAATGATTATCTATGATTATGTGTGTATTCCACAAAGTTTCATGTTTTAAGTTATAATTATTGGGATTTCATTTCACTACTATGATTTATCCCATATGCTCTATTTTGCAGGTTAAGATTTCCAAAATGTTATGTTCTTATGAATATGATGTGATTGATATTTATTTTGTTCACCCTTACTGAGCATTTGAGATCACCCTTTTTTATGTTTTCTTTCCCCAGGTCAGGAAGAAGGTTATTAAGTAAGATATGCCAAAAGGGACTATATATATGATGAAATAAATGGGAGACAGTGTAGATGCTTTATGAACCGGTTGTTTATGTTTCTGAGTTTCTAAAGACACTATACCTATACGGTCCTTTCATGGTTTTGTTATATGTTGTAATAAGTGTGCTTCAATTTTGAAGTAATAACAATGTATGTAAATTATGGGTCGTTATAATATCCCATAAATATATAAATTTAAAAACATTTATCTATCCCCAATAAACTAGATACATGATTCTAAAAGAGGTAAGGAAAAAAAATCTAAGGAAAACAATGAAGAATGAGCACTTACCGATGAATATAAGTCTCCAATGTACTTGTATTATCTTAAGAATACCTACTATATTTAGAAAATTATCTACACCACTATATGAGGAATAATAATTAATGTTATTGAATGTTTAGGGGAAAACTAGTTGTCTTAGTGGTAAGTCACATTAGATCAAAAAAATTTGGATCTAATTTTCCATGGTGCACGATTAGGAAAACACTTTTTATAATTGTAAGTGAGCCACTGTATCCAAACACACTTCTCAAGGTTGGTTATAATAGTTATAAAAACATTGAGCCAACTATTATATAGCCATTATAAAAAATTACATGGTTTTTACTAGGAATTTGTATTGTTTTTTCAAACAGTGTTATGGACCATACACCTCCCCAGTGTTCATTATTTAAGTTTCACTATTTCCAATTGGTGTTTTGCAGTTTCTAATATTCATGCTCAAATAGTTCACATCTAAAAAGCCTATTTTTTTGATAAATCTCCTTTGAAACTATAAAAACCTAACCCAATAATTAAATATACTTAAAATAAAAAAAATAAATTTTCATGCACCAAAAACTGGGTATGCTACATTCACCCCACCATTGGTCTTACTGTCCCTAGAATATAGTAAACTAATGTTGTCCCATAAGATTTTTTTCCATTTATCTGTAATTATCTTTTCACTCTCACATGTTTCCTCATAAATCTATCCATGTTTCAATAAAACCCACAATAGACTGATACTTTTACCATGTAAGAATTTATCTTGCATATCCAGAATCTATACTATCTCATGAACCATCATTGCATCTAACTATTGGTCATTGTGATTCCATAGAATCACATTCTTGGTTTAGATTTCATACTTATTCAATTTATATGTATGAAAATAAATATGCACTCAACTAATCCTTTGTGACATCCCACCATGGATTCCACTGAATGGTGCCCCAAGCCATTGGGCCTCACAGCCTCAATTGTGCCCCCAATATGCCTGACTCTACTGACTAGCAGTGAAGGTATGAGGTGGTATAGGGGTAATACTACACCCTCTTTTTCAAAGTAACAAAAAGGTGAAATAGATAGATAAATATGCAAATCATAATAAGTAAATGGAAGAATAAGTTAAGGAATCAAAAAATAATGAAATAACTTCAAGTAACATATACAAAATGATGATATGTCATATTACATCAAAAGTAAGAAGGAAATCATAGTATACGATTCATGTATAAAAATGGAAAAGACAAAAAATACTACCTCCAATAGAATCACGAGTCATATCTCTATAATGTTCTCCCCCTATCATATGCTATAAGTGTAGATACCTAAGCTTGACATACATGGACATTACATTACTTTTTTGGAATACTTAATACATGAGACAAAGAGATGACCAAAGACCATATTAGTTTAGTGTCTTTGGAAATGTGGAACATAATATTCTAACATTGTGAAAGATCTTCAATATCTCCCATAATGATATTTACATTTTTTTCCTACCTAAAACCTTTCGTTATTTCCTAGGGAAAATAAAAAATAAAAAGGGTGAGTTCAAATGCTCAGTAAGGGTAAACAAGGAGAACATAAAACAACCCATAAACATAAGAATGAACATAAAGTTTAAATATCATAATCATGAGTCATGAAATAGATCTTGGAATTTCATAAGGCATAGGTCATAAATAAACATTAACTATGATAAAAGAGGATTGACATAAAACATATAATTGTGGAAAACAATGAATCACATAATATTATTTCCATAGTATCCAAGTCATTGTTACCTATACCGTCATAGTGGACAAAGTCCATTACTGAAATGGTTTTACATTCCATTCTAGACATGTATTACTGAACTGGATTTACATGTCGTTCTAGTCATGTCTATCTCATGATAGAAAAATAATTACACAATGCATTGGAGGGAGATATAGGTCCCAATCATCTCAAAATTAAATCATTCTTACATGTTCCACAAAAACATAAATCACTAATCATAGCATAACCCAAGAAAAAAAATGGGTTTTCATAATCATCATTTCATCATAACATAATCCATATATAAAACCATTCTATCATTAGCATAATAAAATCATAGTAATAATAGGGATATAAACATAAACCTATTTAAAGAGAGTCATCTTAAATGGAAAATATTTTTGATAAACCACTTGAACATAGTTCTTGAGGAAAATATCCTTTCTTCTTCAAAAATGTTTTCTTTTATCAAAATGCACCAAATTTTGAATGAAAAGAATCTAGTTGAAAATAATATTAAAATAATTTAGAGGAAGATTCATGGAAATAAGGTTTCATAAAACCGTAAAAATCCATTAATGTTGTATAAGTTAAAAAAACATTCTCCTCTTACTTTTGCATGAAATTTCAAAAAATACCTCGTATGGAAGACAAAATAATGATTCGTTCCATACTATGTAGTAAAAGTTAAAAAAATGGTAAAAATTGCTTTTAAACATACATAAAATAATAGTAAACATTTTATGAATTTTTTTTAGAAAACTTTTCAAAGGATGATAAATATATCCCAAGTAAATACTTACATATAAACAACCTTATATAAAAATGAGATTGAAAATTTATCTCTTACCTTAGGTCTGATACTCTCTGTATGAGTCCAAAAATCATGTATAATGTTTTTAAACATATTATTTACTTATCTCAGGATCATAATAATATTAATTATATCATATATGATTCTTTTATGACTTTATTATAATAATTTATTAACAATTCAAATTTAATGCAACATTTTGGGTAATATCGCTTGATTTATCATACGTGTTTTGACTTGTTATTCTTGATCATATTACTTAGATCATGATTTAATTAATTATAGAATGTATAATATGATTTATATATAATATTTATTCATACTATAAATATATATATAATAGATAGAAAAATTACACCATCACGTGGATACGATAAGCTTTATATATGCACGTATAGTGATATTATAAATGGATTATATTTTTTCACCACGATGTGGATACGGTAAGCCGTATGTATGCACGTATAGTGATATTATTATTCCCAAGAGGGATAAAATGATGAATATAATTGTATGATAATTATATAAGCATCTCAGTATATGGATGATACTGGATATATTACTTTGGTATGGAATATATATATAAAGAATATGTAGAAGACGAAATGAACTTTGAAATAAGTGATAAATCTATTTTCTATTTTTCAGGTGTTTCCTTTTTATTTGAACAAAAGGTCTCCTTAGTATGGATCTATGAGCAATAATATTTCTCTTGGATAATATGGGAGTGTTTGGGAGGAGAAATAGGAAGGGTTTTTCTGAACCAAAAGGCTTTATAGGTGTGAGTTAAATAGAAATAGAGGTGACCTTTTATAAGAGAGGTGAGGGACACTTTATGAAAACACTGAAATATTAATTTATTATAAATAGTTTTTGGGTTTATAATAGCTAAAAAATAATTTAGTATGAGTTTAAGATGATTATGGATCTAAATCCTCTCAAAAAATAGGTTTTATACAAGTTTAGTTCTCAAATTTAACCTTATCGTTTAGCTTTAACCCATAGTGAACTAATTTAACTCTTACAATGACTTATTGTATATTCATATTATATGGTTAATATAGTTACAATAAAATTAAAATAGAAACTAAAGTGGTTCATTAATGATATTTTAAATATTATCTAATTCAAATTTATGAATCATATATTTTTAGGACTATTATATCATGTAATAAAATAGTATTTTTTTTAAAAACTCATTTATGTAAATTTTTGTACTATTCATATCCTGACTTTTTAAAAATCCATAAAAATTGATTATTTATAAGAAACATCATTAATTAAATTATAAAAGGTCATAAACATCCATAAAGTTCGTTTATGGAATAAAAAAGTTCAAAATAAATTTATTTTAATATTTATAATCTTATTTATTTAAATCCTTCATTAATAAGGTAATCACTGCATCATCATTGTGTCATAAATAAATATATTTATCTGATATCTAAAAATAGTAAATAAAATACCTTAATGTAGGAAATATTTTTATATTTAAAATAAATATTTATAGTCTAATTTATCTTATGTATAACCCCATATTAAAATTGTTTTTAAGAAGATATCAATTTATGTCATATTTCTTGATAATTTAAATTAATTCTTATAAAATGTAATTTTCACATCCAAGTTGTTCCATGGGGTCCCAAAAATATACCTAATGATGAAAATGGTTGGAAATATCTCATAAAATAGGATTAGGAAATGTTTTAGGTTCTTTTAATAATATTATAATATTATTTTTTACACTTATTTACCAGATCTACCCTTTAACCATTATAAATAAAAGAATTACTGAAGTTACTATTCATAATGTAAAAAAATAAAAGGTACCTATATAAACAATTTTATCTTTATTATTAAAAATATGGAATCAATTTTTTCAAAAACAAAACACAAAAGTTGTAGTAATTAATTTAAAATTAATTATTGTTGTCAAAACCAAAAAGTGGGTTTTTAAGAAGTAATAACTATCAAAAGATTGACATGTGTTTATATCCAATTTAAAATTAAAATTGAATACAATGACAAAAATTGTATTAAATTATAAAAATATAATCCATTTATAATTTAAAACCAATTTAATATATAATATATCAATATAAATAAATTATATGATAAGGCATTTTTGAATTAAAATACAATATTTTTCATGATTTATTAAAATATGAAATTTATTAGAAAAATACCAAAAATTAAAAAAAAGTAAATTTATATGTTCCAATTCCAAATAAAAAGTTTTTTTTTCAAATAAAATATAAAAAAATTTAAAAACTAAATTAAAAACTGGTACGCCATCAAAAAGTGACAAAACTGAATTTTTTTGAAAAATACATATTTTATCTGAAAAAATTAACTTGTTCTTATATCATGTCTATAAAATAAATAAGATGAATGTTAATGTTATATAAAATTAAAAATGTGGTTAATAATATTCATAACTACTAGTTTATATCCCATAAATATTATTTTTACAATATATCATTGTTTAGGGAAACTCGATATGGCTTACAACGCAAGCTATCGAGGAAGGTAAATATTGTGTGTAACCCAGGAAAATAACAGTGTTATGTATACTAAATGATAATATGGTGTTTTTTTATAGAGAAATATAATATTGGTGTAGTGCACAACATAATACATAAAATAATGTAAAAATAATCTATCTCATAAAATCTCAGGGTGTTACATTCTACCCCCCTTAAAAATAATTTCTCCCTTAAAATTAATTGAGGTAATAAAAGGATTAACACTTGATAATTTATTTAATGGAAACACACATCGTAAAAAGGGATACTAAACCTTCATTTTAAAAAGTAATTTTATAAATATAATGGTTACATGATGTAACTCATAACTAGGTTTCTACATAGGAGAACATAAGTGTGAAGTGAAAACATGTATATGGGAAATAAATCTAACCATCATGTTTTCATGGTTAGTAATAGAGAAAAAGGTTTGGAGAAAGTTAACTACCAGAAATCAATAAATCTACAATGATTTATGGGACAATCTGATTCATCATATAATAAGTTACTATGATAACATTTTTGGTTTTCAATATCCTTTTCCTAATGTTGAAGAATTTTTGCATGATAATAAATACTTACATGATTTCAATATCATTGATAACTCCTTAAACAATTTCCACTTCATCTCTTATTTAATGAAATGAAGTTGAATTTTTCATTCTTGAAGTGTTTGCAGATCATGCGATAGAATGATAGGTCATTCCATCTATCTCAACAAAATGGATAGGATAGGTTATCAAATATACATAAGTCCATATATGTATTGATTAATCATATATGGTTCCAAAAATGGACTTATACATCATTTATCATACCTATTAAATAAAATAAAAGTATTTTGTACTAACCAGGGACTTCCCGTAGTCCATTGGTAGGTGATAAAGGCCTCTCACTCTTTGGTTGTGGGTTCGAATCATGTAGCCTTGTCCGAAACGATGGGTTTTTGCCTATACTAAAGGTTTTCCTTTTTCTAAATATATACTATTATAACATTCCATAAAAAATATTAAAAAATGTTTTATACTTAAACAATACTATCCAATTTCTAACTTAATCCATTCCAACCTATAGGATTTTCCAAAATACTTCTGTCCAAACTCACATTACCAAAAAAACAATACAAGAGAGGTCATATAACAAGCATGTGAATACCCTCATTTATCCCCCACAAATCATAAGATATATCTTGTTGGACAAATTCCAATAATTTGATTGACTTCATCATGAATTCTCTTGAATAATATTAATAACATAAATTAGAATATATCCTTATTGAAAACATGCATGTTTCCATATTCAAAAATTTATTGGATATATTCCTTAAGTCCCAAAATGTTGTATACATCATCAATGATAGCATAAACCACTTGTCAATAAATCGATAATTAGTTCCCAAGAAACTAACATCATCCAATTTATTTATTCAAATACAACATATCTTTATCCAAACATCATAATATGAACATAAGGGACATAATAAGGGTTATCTTACCCTTAATCATGTGTTCTCCAAATATACCACCTTTCCATTAAATCACATTTCTGTCTCCATCAAATTATTTAACATATCCTTTCCAATCCTTAATAATAAACATATATTAAAAACACTTATATATTACATGATTCATATAACATAATCTTTTAATTCAGAAACATATACACCTCAATCATCCAACTTTATTCATTAACTATTACTCAGGATCCATCATCTTCATATTTCCTAAAATATGAATCATGTATTAAGGTTTCTCAACCTCAATATTCTTAGGATTAATGTTAATAAAACTGGAAGAACAACACATACATTTCACATGTCGTTTACAATCTCTTTATCTTTTGTAGTATGACCAATACTCACACCATCCCCATGATTCTCTTTATGGTATTTCAACTTAGGAAATAATTATTCATAATTTTCATAATTTCCACATCTGAAATATTAAATTGTTAAAAATGTTCTATGTGTTTTTGGCTATTGACTTAGACCAAAAATAAATGTGTGAGAACTACATATTAGAGATTAGAAACCAATAAGTAGGGTAAATTACTTATAATTTTTCAATCTATGATATCTTCAATTTAACATAATGTTAGTCATGATTGTAAAAAAACCCAAGGATTGTGACTTATAATTGACATATTCTTAGAAATATCTTTAGGGATCTCACTAAAGATTTGGCATCTTAGTTTCCAAAGGTTTACTAAACCTTCACTCTGATACCAACTGTAGAGATCCATGCTTGACGTACATAGACATTACATTAGTTTTTTTTGTAATAATTAATACATGACATTAACATATTCCTAAAGAACGTATTAGTTTAGTGTCTTTGTAAACTTGAAACATAATATTCTAACTTTGTGAAAGATCTTTAGAATCTATAATAAAGATTCTCCCCTTTTGTTTTCCATCCTAAAAACTTTCTTTATATCTTAGGGAAAAAAACATAAAAATCATGAGCTCAAATACTTAGTAAGGTTAAACATGGATAACATAAAACAAACTATAAACATAAGAATGAAAATAAATTTTAAATATCATAATCAGGAGTCATGAAATATATCTCAAAAGTTTTTAAGTCATAGATTATAAAGTAACATTAACCATGATAAAATATAATTGACAAAATGCATGGAATTTTAGAAAATAATTAAACACATAATATGATTTATATTTTATCCAAGGCATTGTTTACTAGACCATCATAGTGGACAAAGTCCATTACTAAATGATGGTTACTTTTTCATTATAACCATGTATTACTAAACCATATTTACTTGTCATTATAGTTATGTCTATCACTTTAGATATAAATATTTACCTAATTAATTAGAGGTAGTTATAGGTCCCATATATCTCATATCTAAGTCGTTTATATGTGTTCCACAAAAACATAAATCACTTATCATAGTATAACCCAAGAAATAATATTAGCTTTCTTAATCATCATTCCATCATAAAATAATCCATATAAAATATCATTCCATCATTAACACAATCATATAATAGTAACAATATGGATATAAACATAACCCTGTTTAAAGAGAGTCATCTTAGATGGAAAATAATTTTGATAAAATACTTGAACATAGTTCATGAGAATAATATCCTTTCTTCTTCAAAAATGATTTCTTTTCCCAAAATTCCACAAAATATTAAAAGAAAATAATTTAGTTGAAAATAATATTCAAATTTTGTATAGGTATATATATAGAAATAACTTGTCCAAGGAAAAATACCTATTGTATCCAAAAATCACACTTTTATAGTTTGACATACAGACGATGATCCTGTAAGATACCCAACACTATCACAAAGTGTTTCTCATGCTCAAAAATTATCCAAGAATACACTAGTATTTCATCCACAAATACCACTACAGAATAATATAGATACCTTGGAAATATCTGATTCATAAATTAAATAATGATAGTAGGTGTATTCATAAGACCAAAAGTTATAACCACATACTAATAAATGCCATATCTACTTATGAACATTAACTCCAATATATCCTTCTTCTGAACTCATAGTTAGTGATATTATAAATTCAACTAAATTTTAGAAAACCACTAGTCTCCCCTAAATAGATCAAATAGGTCATCGATGGACGGAAGATGATACTAATTCTCACTCATAACCTAATTTAGATTATGATGATCCACACAAAGTCTAAGAGTTCCATCCACCTTTTTCACCAAAAGAACATGTGCTTCCCATAGAGATGTACTAGGATAAATGAACCCTTTTATTTCAAACTCTTCAAACCGCACCTTTAATTACTTGAATTCTATTGGTTCTATCCTATAAAATGGAAGTAAGATAGGACATGTCCCTAGTAATAGATCAATCATAAACTCTACTTCTCTTGTGTGTAAAAATCCTGAGAAATTATCATGAAAAACATTAGGAAACCGATCAACAATTTTTGGAAAACCACTATTCTCATTCTCATCCACATATTCCATTGTCAAGTTTACCCAATGATATGATATAGTTTTAATTTATGGAGGCAACAGCCTTCTACACTTTCATTTACATTTTGATTTCTTCTAAAAAGATGCTAGATGCCATCATCAGTTGTCTAACTAACCCTTCAAGTATAACATTTTCTATGATATTTGAAAAATTTCATCCAATCTATACCCAGGATTAAGTCAATGGAATGCATCTCAAGCAAAGAGAAGTACCCATCCCCATCGATAGTTATAGACCATTTTTTTTCACATAAAGGCTCAACATTATTTTTATCCAATAAGATTTTGACATTTCAAAATATAGGGAATCATCTCAATATGCCATCCTATAATATCAACAACAAAAGAAGAAGTAAATGAATTCGACACACTCATGTAAAAAAAATATTATATAAGGGTAACATTCAAAATAAGTGTACATATCACAGTCGATGGTCTTGATTGATCATCTATGATCACATGATCAGCTCCATAAAATTGTTTACTCAATGCCCTTCTCACCTTTTTATCCAAATGATATTTCCATGGTTGAGGAGTTATGGTATTCATAGAATCACCGTGGATATCTTGTGTTTGATGATTTGATCTATTCTGCTACAGTCATCCCATCAAAGCATGTGATTCCTGAGAAGTATAAGGTGTGTCCTTAGAACACGACCTCAGAGAACTGTGACAATAAAATTGTAGATGTCCCATATTATTCCACTTGTGACATGCTCTTAATGGTGATGTACGATATCACTTTATGTGATTGAGGTAACCACATTAAAAACAATTGGGTGTATCCTATTGTTTTGGAATAAGATACTCCAATCCCACTATCTAATTTTAGGTTATACCACCACCTTCAAAATAGGTGTCCCTCTTCTTATTATTCCGGGTATTAGAGTTCTCACTGGTTCCCATGAGAATTAACAAGATTCCACCAACTGAATTTTCCTATATATACCAGTTTACAATATTTCTCTATTGATCATATATGCATAATTTGATATAAAAAGAAATAAAATCTTTGATCGAATCTCTGGACTCAACCCTGATTCCAAAATGTGTTCCTTTAAGGATGCTCTTTTAGAAACTTTTGGTGAAATATGGAAAAAATTAATAAATTTATCATTGTACTCTATCATTTAGAGGTTATCTTGTATAAAACTGAAGAATTATGCTATTCTTCTAATTTGGAACGTTTGAGTATATAATTGATTGTCAACTATTTCATCAAAATTTTCACATGTCTTGTCATGGTCCAATTTAGCCTGAACTAATGAATACCACAACTTACATGAAATATCATGTATAATTTACATTTACAACTTCATATTCATCTCAATTTATGTTCCATGTAAATAAATGATTTGATTCATCTTATTTAGCCACACTTTTCCTTTTTACGATCTTGAATCACCCTAATGGATGAGTTGATTCTCCTTTTGGAACTGAACTGAATGATCCACTTTCCTTGGTTCATTTTTTTGTTCCCTCTATACATGGCCTATAATTCCAAGAAAATACTCTAAAACAATTTCTAGTTCACCCATGGCTTGGGTGTAACCACATTCTCAGTAGCCTCTTATGGTTGGTTTATAGGGCACCTACCAGGTTCCATTCGGTATACCCAAAAGAAAACTCCATTTATTCTCACTCTTTAGAAACTGATGGATTATAAATTTCAAATTTTGCACATAAATCATATCACAACAAGGATTTTAAAAATTCAATAGTTTTTACTTTTAAACCATTTTTTAAAATTCAACCATGCTTTTAAAAATCAAACCATTTTGAACTATTTTAAAAAACACACACTTTTTCAGTAAATTAAAAATCATTACTCAAAATGAATATTTACGCTTAGTGGTATGTCATTTATATTAATTAATGGAATGATCTTTTCACTAGATATACCCATGAAGATGAGGTGAAAACTCCTATAACATTCTCAAAACAATCATGTACTCAACTCCTTGGTAAATTGATTTTCAACATAAAGTGGATTACTGTGCCTTTTTTATGCTTTAAATTTCAAGTTTTTATAATCCTATCTCCTTAATAACAACCCAAGAAACATACCAATATGATTTCAATTTCAAGAAGTGAATAAGATGATACCATTTGTAACATCTAACCCATTCTCATTGGTTTGAGCAGTGATATGGGAGATTCTAGGACATAGGTCACACCCCTAAGACACCAAAGGCTGGAAACAAATGACAAGGGCCTTATAAACAGTTGGGGGAAGATTTTACAATTTAAGATAAAATTACAAAACCAATGATAACCATAAAAAAAAACTTATTAATGATGCATGAGTACTAAAATTCAAGAAAATACAAGGATGTACCAAAATAAGATATTAAAGTACAAGAAGAATCAATGTGACATAACCAATTGAACCAAATGATAAAAAAGACATCAATGAAACTAACAAAAACTCCCAATATTCTACAAGAACCAAATCCACATGCCCATCCCAAGGTACCATGAAGAATAACTAAAGTACTAGGATACCTTGACTTTTCCTATTTCTCGATATATAAAATCTGTAAATGTACCATAGTTCCCAAGCAAGGGGTGAGTATAAAAATCAGTAAGATTTCCCCAATGAATTCCCAAATAAGACCACTATAATTGAAAATGATAGAAAAAATATATAAAATAGTTAAAAAATTTATATAATTTTATATCCATCCAAAATAGATTTCCATAAAAAACAATCAATCTAACCTTCAAACCCATATTTTTCAAGGAATACATCGACAACTAATACAATAAATTTTCAAGGAATATCAAAACATAATTTAAATTTTTTTCTGTTTATGATTTTGAATGAAAATTTCCATGTCCACACACATCCTCAATAAAAATACACATAATAATTATGTTAACATTAATGGTGTAACTTCACATCCATTCTTTGTCCCTTTGATGGTGGTACTTCATGACCATTATCCATCCTATTAAACTCATGCCCAAACATTATTCAAAAAAATAATATCAACCCATTCAATAAAATAATTTCATTAAATATATTACTTTCATCAACCAACCATAATTTTTAAATTACTATTTTAAAATTATAAAAAATGGTTTTCCAAAAAAACATCCAATTCCCATAATTTCCAAAACCACATTTCAAATGATAATTCCATCTAATCACCCCATGATTTTTAGAATAAATTTAATGAAATTAAATCAATATGAAATAAATCCATCAATTTATAATCAATAGGATTCAAGGTTGAATCCATATACCTATCAGACATAGAAAAAATGAAGAACAATGGAACAATGTTAACAAAACGTCTTAAATCATCAAGATTGGAACTTAGATATCATATCGTTCAATAAAAACAGTCATATGACATCAATATTGACATCACACAACATGGATAAATCCCCAGTGAACATGATCCATGATTCTAAAAGAGGAAAAGAGATGATATATAAGGAAAATGATAAATAATGATAACTTATAGGTGAATCCAGGTCTCCAACACATTTGGATTCGCCTAGGAATAACTTTTAGATTAAAAGGAATTATATCCACCACCTTGGGAGGAAGAAAAAATAATTTAATTTCGGTTTTATGAAAAACAATTAGTGGTTTAGGAGGTAAATATGATTATATCCACAATTTTCAAATATAGTTTTCCATTGTTCATGATTAGAGAACAAAATTAGGTAAACCATGTGCTAAATGTGCACAATCCACTGCTTCCAAACTCATCTCACACGATTGGATCAAATGGTCTGAAAAATCAGGCACCAATCATGTAATACCCACTATCCCACATTACATTATTCCTACTAGGAATCGACATGAGTTTTCTAAGCTATATGCCTAACTGCATGCCACCCTAGTGTTCGCTATTTCAGTTTCATGGCTTCCTCGAGGTATTGCATGATTTATACTAATCATGCTCAAAACATGAACCTCCATAAAGTATAAAAAAATTACAAAGATCCTTCAAAAATCCCATTATATAAATGAGTCAGTTTATATTCATAAAATACATAAATAAAGGGTCATTTACTGGAAACCATGGGGTGCTACATGCACAGTTTTAAAATTTCACAATTCAACAAAAAACACGATCCTACTGTATCTCACAATTTATATTATTTATTTCAATGAATATACATGTATAAGAAATATTATCTTATCAAAAACCTGATTGATATTCTATACATCAAAAATTATAAAGAAATGATATCTGTTGGTGGAAAACCAAATGGACCAGAATTGATGTCAGACCAATTCAAAGAGAAAAGAATATAGAATAAGTGATAAAAACACAGCGAACATGATTTATTTTAATTAGGTTCTTATAACAAATGATATGTGATCCAAGACCCACGTAGAAGTGTCCTAGGAACCTTGTTTAATTTTTTGGTTGATCACCCAGATCTTTATAAGAAAACAAGTGGTGAGGGCTATAAATGGTATAAATAAGGAAGGAGAGAGTTGGTCTAGATAAAACCCAAACAAAACTTGTCTCTAAGAACTCTATCCACAAGATGCCATGAAGGAAGAAAAATCCTTTAATAAGTCAAAAATTGAGTATGAAAACAATGGTTTGAAAAAAATCACCATAATAACATTACCTTCAATCGTGATGTCCAAAGAGTACAAGGGGTGTCCGTTTATAGCAAAAGAGTGATACAACAGTCCAATACCTAATTTCTACATGTCAAAAATCTCAAATGATTATTTTGATAATTTTAGCACATTCCCAAGACATTAAGGTAAAAGTATCACACCCTTTTAAAAAGTAATGACACCTATCCCGCCACTTTTAACTTTGAATATTTCGATGTGGGGTGGGATTGAAAATCCTAGAACACTATGGGATACGTCATTAAAATCATTTTTTCACCTTCATTAATGTTAATATAGGCCAATATTCTTACCCCAAGAAATTCTATTTTCCACCCCTTGTAATCCCATGATTAACCCAATTAAGGCCTCGTCCATTCTCTTGGTATGGTCCCTTGTCATCGAGCCACAAACTCCTTACAATTGGTCTTACACAATAATGCAAATTCTACCCTCCCCATAAAGTCCTCCTTCAAACCCTCGATGCCCATATGTTCAATGATGCTTATAAAACCCAAAAGAACTATAAAAACCTAAAAACACTTAATAACCCAAAAATTTGTTAAAAAACAACAAACCCTTAAAACCGTAAACATCCTAAAAACCCTAAAAGACCTCAAAATCCCTAAAAAACAAAAAAACCCATAAAAATACAAAAAAATACCTAGAAACATAAAAAAACTAAAAATCATGAATGAACATAATGAAATATTAAAAAACTAAAAAATAAAACCCCTAAAAATGGAAAAACACTAAAAACCCTAAAACCCATAAAAACCCAAAAACCCTTAAAACCAAAAAAACCAAAAAAATCCTAAAAATAATAAAAATTCTAAAAACACGTTAAATCCTCTAAAAAATTATAAAACTATAAAAATGCTTAAAACCCAAAAAACTAAAAAAAATCCTAAAAATAAAAAAAAAACAAAAAAGAAAACCCCTATGAAAACCTTAAAACCTAAAAACACTTTAAACTAATAAAAAACAAAAAAATGATAGAATATCTGGATCCCCTAAAACACCCTAAAACCCCTAAAAACCCTAAAAACACATAAATTCATTAGAACCCCTAAAACCCATAAAAACCATAAAAACCCACTAATACTAAAAAAACCCTAAAACATCTAAAAAAACTAAAAACCAAAAAAACCCAAGAGCCCTAAAATTACTAAAAAATACACGACCTCACTAAAACCCTAAAAACCATAAAAATATAAAAAAAATCCCAAAAAATCTCAAAAAAATCATAAAAACCCATAAAACTCTAAGAAACCCTTTAAAACCAAAAAACACTTAAAGCCCATAAAATCTGTAAAACCGTAAATCTCTACCAAACGTAAAAACCCCTAAAAACCTTAAAACCCTTAAAAAATCTAAAAACCACAAAAATCATAAAACCCCTAAAAAACTATAAAAACCATAAAAACATTAAATACTCCAAAATCTTCAAAAACCCCCAAAAGTCAAAATAATGTTAAACCCCTAAAAATCATAAAATATTTAAAAAACCCTAAAGACACTCGAAATCATTAAAAATTAGAAAAACACATATTCATACTAAAAATAACTAAAAATACCTAAAAATATAAAAAACCCTAAAAACCCTAAATATCCCTAATAAATCCTTAAAAACCTTAAAACACCTAAAACACCCAAAAACCAAAAAATGCTAAAAACACTAAAACCCCCTAAAACCCTTAAAATGAAAAAACCCCTTCAAACCTTGACACCCCTAAAACCAATAAAAACCTAAAACCCAATAAAAACTCTAAAATACCATTAAACCACTCAAAATAATAAAAACACAAGAAAACCAAAAAAACCCTAAAAATTTTAAAAACCCCCATAAAACCCAAAAAACAAAACAACACTAAAAACGATAAATGCTAAAAACCCACAAAATATAGAAAACCCCTTAAAACCATGAAAATTATAAAAAATCTTAAAAATAACTGAAAATATATATAACCCTAAAAACCTTAAAAAATAAAAACAATTGAAACCTTTTACAACACATAAAAATTCTAAAGACCCAAACCCCCCTAAAACACTAAAAATCGTAAAATCCCAAAAACCCTAAAAAAACATCAAAATCCAAAAAAATAAAAATCCATCAAAATGTAAAAACACTAAAAATGATGAAAAACCATAAGAAAACCTTGAAAAACTAAAAACACTCTAAACCCATAAAAAGTTAAAAAAGATAAAACCCCTAGAGGATCTAAAAACACATTAATCTCTGAAAATACTTAAAAACATAAAACCCATAAAAAACCGAAAACAAAAAAAAAACTATAAAAACATTTTAAACCCATAAAAATGTTAAAAACCCTATAAAACCCCTAAAAATCATATAAAACCCCCCAAAACACAAAAAAAAATCTTAAAACACTAAAAAAACTAAAAATTCAAAAAAACCCTAAAAACCCAAAAAACTTCTAAAAACTCTAAAAATCAATAAAAATAATATGAAATAATAAGAAAACCCAAGAAATTTAAATAGGAATAACAACTATGAAACCCCTAATAAGACCTTAAAAACCTAAAAATCACTTAAAACCCCCCAAAACCTAGCAATGCGGAAAACCATTTAAGACACTAAACAATAGTAAAACCCCTAAAAACATAAATCCTTAAAAACCTAATAAAAACACTAAAAAAACCCAAAAACCCACTAAAAACCCTAAAAACCCTTTAAACCACTAAAATTTTAAAAGTCTCTAAAAAACCCTTCAATACCAAAAAGAACACTTAAAACACAAAGAAAACCCTAAAAACCATAAAACCATAAAACCATAGAAAACCCAAAACCCCCTAAAAACGCTAAAACTCTAAAAACCATAGAAACCCTAAAAATCCATAAAAACCCATTAAAATACTTAATAATCATAAATAACATAAAACCCTAATAGTGTAAGAAAAACATATAAATATAAAGAAAACATAAAACAAAAAAAATCTAAAAAATTTAAAAACACTGAAAACCCAAAAAATCCAAAAAACCTTCAAAAACCCTAAAAACTCTAAAAACCCATAATAATCCAAAAAAGACCATAAAAATCCCAAAAAACATAAAAACCATGAAAACAAAATAGAAAACCATGAATAAAAAACACTTAAAACCCTATAAAATCTTAAAAACGCTGAAAACCCAAAAAACCCAAAAAAACACAAAAAACTGTAAAAACCTTAAAACCACCTAAAATCCTTAAAAACCCTAAAACACATAAATAATATAAACAATAAAAACTCTAAGAACCCTATAAACCATAAAAAAACTAAAAAGGTCTAAAACCTTTTAAACCATTAAAAACTTAAAAAAACCCATAACAACCCAATAAAATCATAAAAACACTAAAAATATTATATACCCCTCAATGTAAAAAATTTATATCCTTTAAAAACAATAAAAATCTCTAAAATACCTAAAATAATAAACAACCCTAAAAACCCTAAAAAACCCTAAGAAAACCATAAAATCATAAAAACTAATTAAACCCCTACAAAATGAAAAATGATAAAAACCCTAAAAACTATTAAACACCCAATACCATAAAAGAATTAAAAACCCATAAAACCCTAAAAAATAGTAAAAAATCTAAAAACCATTTAAAGCCCTAATAATGATAAACTATCTTAAAAACATTAAAACCTCTAAAAAACTAAAGAAACCCATAAAACACAAAAACCCATAACACTCTAAAAACCCTAAAAGTCCATAAAAATCCCCCAAAAACCATAAAAATATAAAAACCTTAAAATCCAAAAAAATCCAAAAAAACATAAAAAACTATAAAAAACCTGAAAAAACTTAAGATCATTTTAACAACCTAAATACATTTTTACCCATAAAATACCCAAAAACCCCTAAAAACCATAAAACCCTCTAAAAAATTTAAAACCCCTAAATCCCTTAAATACCTCCAAAAAATATTTAATCCATTAAACCCCTATAAATGTTAAAAATTTCTAAAAAGACTTTGAAACCCTAAAAACATAAAAAATATATAAATAACCAAAAAACACAAAAAAACCTCATAAAACCCCCCACAAAAAACCTTCAAAACCCCCCAAAACCCTAAAACCCTAAAAATACCTAAAAATACATAAAAATGTAAAAAACTCTAAAAACCCAAAAGACCCTAAAAAACCAAAAAATGCTAAAAACATTAAAAAACATAATAACCCCTAAAAATCCCCAAAATCCATAGAACCATTAAGTACCATATATTCCTAAAAAATCCCAAAATATCCCTAAAATATAAAAAAAAATAAAAACCCTAAGGAAATCATAAAAACCTAAAAATACGTAAAACCCTTAAAAACAAAGGATTCATGAAGACATTAAAAACCTTAAAACACTAAACACTAAAAACTATAAATACCCTTAAAAACCGTAAAAACCACTAAAAACCCATAAAAACCATAAAAACCAATAAAAAAAAATCTAAAAATACATTAATCCCATGAAAACATTAAAAACTATAAAATAAAAATTAAAACCATAAAAACCATAAAAACCACATAAAATCCCTAAAATCCATAAAACTCTAAAACTCTCAAGATCCCAAAAAATCCCTAAAAATGAGAAAAGTCGTAAAAAATCCATTAAAAACCCTATAAAGGTAAAATCCCATACAAACCCTAATAAAACCTTTAAATCCAAAAAACACATAAAATCCTTAAAATCCTAATAACACTAAAAACCCAAATAACCTAAAAACCCTAAAACCCCTAAAAAAGTTAAAAACCCTAAAGACCTATAAAAACCCTTAAAACCACTCAAAACTCTACAAACCCTTTAAACCATTAAAATTACAAAAAAACATTAAAAATTCTTAAAATCAAAAACAAAAACAAAAACCCATAAAAAATAAAAAAACCATAAAAATCCTAAAAACACTAAGAAATCAAAAAAAAACCTATAAAAACATGAAAAACTAGAAAATACTTAAACCCTAAATAATGTAAAAATTTGTAAAATCAATAAAAACTCTAAAAAAACCCCATATAAACCATATAAACCCCTAAAAACCTTAAAATAAGAGAAGGAGATGGTGGCTTCGATGATTTGGATCTCTCGCGATGGAGGCTTCCCCTCCCTTCTAAGTTGAAAATGATGAAGAATGAAGCCCTTATCCCCTCTTGTCAGGGGAGGGCCCTCCTTCTGAAGACTTCCCTTCCACGTATTTCTCTTCCCCTAATTTGCTGCCCTGTTTCCCGGAAACAGTGCTTTGTCCGAAGGTTCTGGAGCTCTTTGAAGGCTGCCCGCGGCTTCCCCGCTCGATTTCATAGTTTAATGAAGCCTTAGATCTACATTTCCTGACTCTGGTTATGAGTTTCCCTATGTGGCATCCCCCGATGGCCTCTTTCGATAGGTTTGTCTCTTCTTTTTGGAAGCATAGGGATCACACGATGGTGGGTCTGGTCGACAGTTCCCACATCATGATTCACTTCACATCAGAGGAGGATCTGGTTCTGGTCTGGTCGACGGCTCCTCGGATATAAAATGTCACTCTTTTCCCTTTTTCAGTGGAGCATTGAATTTCAACTAAAGTGGGACTCTCCTATGGTTGTGACTTGGGTTAGATTTCTTAAACACCCCCTTCCCTTTCTTAATTTCTCTATTCTTTCAATGCTTAGAAATCTTGTGGGGAGGTTACTCTATGTAGATAGTAGGACTAGCGACCTTTTCCACCCTGTTTAGGAAAGGGAATTTGTTGAGGTTGATGATTCAAAAGATCTGGTGGATGCTGTCTGGATTTCTGTAGGGGGGAGGTCCGGTGGAGGAAACCAGTCATTTTTGAGTCATTGCCAGTTTTCAGTTCTAACTATTAGAGCTTTGGGCATAATTCTCAGTTTGGAGGATGTGTTTCTCCTGGTAGGTTTTGTTTATCTCCAGTTCAGATTAGTTCTTGGGAGACCACCCACACTCTGGTGGAGGCTAAGGGAGCCAAGAGGGTGATCGAGACCTCACCCCATCCTCTGGTTGCTGATGTTTCCAATTTGACAGACCAGATTCCTGGGACTGATCTGGAAGTTGATTTTATGGACTCAGGTAGTTTCAACATAAGTCTGGATGGAGATACTTGTAATTAAAGAGTTTCCATTGCTGAGGAAGTGCTAATTGCTGAATGGGAGGATTAGCCCCGTGTTGAAATTTTCTGCAGATGTGGTGATGCTTTGGGGAGATAGTTGGACAAAGGGAAAGTGGTTGCGATGGAAGGGTGGCACGGGAACGACCAGTTAGAGGACCCCCTAGTGCCAACACTAGGAGAGGATGATATGGTCTGCAAGATGAGTAGTGGGGGTGCTAGTAGTAGCAGACTCTCAGTGGGGTATGTGGTGTCTCTTCATAACATGTTTCTGGATTTAGCCTCAGCTAAGCAGGCAGATGATGATGTGTTAGTGGGAGAGATTGCGCCAGGAGATATGGATGCATAGGGTATGTGAGCTGGGGATAAGTGGAAAATATCCTTGGCTGAAAAGGAGAGGTTTGTGATAGAAGGGAAGTCCTGGAGTCCAATGGTGTGACGTACCGATTGGCTTGATTCCCCCTAGTGCTTGTGGGGTGTGAAGATGTGGCGAGTATTCTCTTGGAGGAAGGCTCAACTCCTATTACAGAAGTGAATAGCGTAGTGGAGGACCTACCATGTGCTTCTATTGTAGATCAGACTGGGTTTTCTCCACCGCGACTCACTACAGTTTTTGGCAATATGGCCCCGAACATGCAAAGGTCCATGGTTGTTTTTGGTGTCCCATCTACTGAAGATCATTACGTATTTCTGCATAATATGATGCTGGTTGAATGGGAAAGGTTTCCCCTTGAGGGGAATCTAAGAGACTCACAGAGAGATTTGTTGAGGATGACCGGAGGATAAATGCTATTATGGCCAGGTTGAAGGAAGAAAAGAATAAGCTTCTTGAAGGGGGTGCTGAAAATTATGGGTCTGGAAGAAAAAAAGGGCGCAAAAAGGCCTCAAGTGCATCTAGTGATGGAGTCATTCGTGAGTAAGCAGTGCATGAGGATGGTTATATCTCTGATCCACCAAAACCTAGGCTGCGGAAGGATTACTTTTCCCTCCCGCGACCTATGACGACCTAGGACACATCCAAGAAGTTCAAGCTAAATCTCAAAGTCAATTCGTGGGAGCAGCCTTCACAAACAGCTGAGCTGGAGAGGTCTAGAGAGAAGATTTTGTCGATGCTTAGAATGCAAGAGGAGTACGAGTCAGACTGGGATTCTATGGATATGGGTGCTGAATCAGACTTCTGCTTTACTGGTGTGGGTGCTGGCCTGGGTGCGAGCTTCGGTTGCCGCGGTGTAGAGCTGGATGACTTTGGTGGTGATATTAACTGACACGTTTTTGTGTGTGTGTCTTTTATTCTAGGCCTATTCGGTTTTTTTCCTGATCTTTCTTTTTTGGGGGGTCTTTGGGTTTGGGTTTTTAAAGGGTTTTTGGGTGCGTGCCATTTGAACCCTCCCCTCCCTTGCCTGTTGTTTCTTTTTTCATTATAAATTCTAAGGGGGTCGGGAATAGCCTAGCCTCACACCTCTTTTGCCCAAAACATCAAAAAAACCCAAAAACCCATAAAAACCACAAAAAAACAAAAAAAACAATAAAAACTAAAAAAACACTAAAAAACTATAAAGCTATAAAACCACTAGAAACGTAAAATAACTATAAAACACCATAATCGCTAAAAAACTAAAAAACCCAAAAAAAACTCTAAAACCCCTAAAATCCCTAAAAACCATAAAAAACCCTCAATACATTGAAATCCCATAAGAAAACCTTACAAACCTAAAAAAACTTAAAGCCCCTAAAAACCTAAAAACATTAAAAGTCCTAAATACCCATAAAACCCATGAAAATAACTAAGAAAACAATAAAAACATAATAACACTTAAAACCCATAAAAACCTAAAAAAATAAAAAACATAAGAGACACCAAAAAACCTAAAAACCATTAACACCCTAAAAACCCATAAAATCATAAAAACTCTAAAAACCCTTTAAACCCCCCAAAAAATTAAAAAACTCAAAAAACCATGAATACCATTGAAAAATCAAAATACAAAAAATATTCTAAAAAACCATAAAATCATTCAAAAAATAAAATACTCAAAAACCATTAAACCCCTAAGGAAACAATAAAAACATAAAAAACTTTAAACCCTTAAAAACCAAACAATTAATAAAAACCCTAAAAACCCTAAAACACTGAAAAAACCATAATAACCATAAAAAATCTCTAACCCATAATAAAACTAAAAATAACTAAAAACCATTTAAATCGCTAAAAAATTTATAAAAAACAATAAAAAGTAAAAAATGTAAAAAAATAATGAAACCCTAAAACCCAAAAAAACCATAGAACCATTAAAACTCTGGATCCCCTAAAACCACTAAAAATCCCCAAAACACTTAAAAATCATTAAAATCATAAAAATCCAATAAAATACCTAAAAATATAAAAAAACCAAAAATCCTAAGAAAATCATTAATAAAACATTAAAAAAATAATTATACATAAAAAACTAAAAACCAAAAAATGCTAAAAAACCTAAAAAACTCTAAAAACCCTAAAAGCCCACAAAATCTTCAAAATCTGTAAAAACCCTAAAAACCATAAAATTCTTAAAAAACCAAATAAATACATAAAAAAAACCCTAAAACCCTTAAATACCCTAAGAAAACCTTAAAAACCTAACAAATTAAGATCATTAAAAAATCTAAAAATGCTAAAAACACCCAAAGACCTTAAAACCCCAAAAATCCCCTAAAACCCCATAAAATCACTAAAAATATACTAAACCTATAAAACACCCTTAAACCACAAAAAACATTATAAAAATCTAGAAACCATAAAACCCCTAAAACTAAAATACCCTAAATAACCAAAAAACAAAAGACCTAAAACCCCTTCAAAATCCATAAAAACCCTTGAAACCCATATAAATCCTAAAAAACCCTATAAAAACCTAGAAATATTAAAACCCTAAAAACTATAAAAAACCATATGAAAACCCAAAAATCCTTAAAACATGTAGAACCACTAAAAACCAAAAAAAATACCATAACCCTAAAAGCACTTAAAACCCCAAAAACGTAAAAGACCTAAACCCCCATAAAAATCCATAAAAGTTTGAAAAAACCTAAAAGCTGTGAAAACCCCAAATAAAACATTATAAACATATAAACACAGAAAAACTTCAAAAACATAAAAGATGCTAAAAATAGAAAAATACCATAAATCCACTAAAACCCCTAAAATCCATAATAACATTACAGAACACTTAAAAACATAAAACCCTAAAACAGACTAAAAACTATAGAACCCCTTTAAAACCCAAAAAATTATAAAAACTACAAAAATTTATAAATATTAAAAAACTAAAAAAACCCTAAAACCCAAAAATAACTTAAAAATCCTAAACTACTAAAAACCGATAAGAACCTAAAAATCCCAAAAAACCCCCCAAAACCCAATAAAAATCATAAAATACCACTAAGAATCCATAAAAACTAAAGAAAATCCTAAAATACCTGAAAAACCGATGAAAATTTTAAAAAACTAAAAACACTTGCAACCCCTTAAAACCTGAAAATGCTAAATACCATAAAATTACATAAAAACCATAAAACCCATACAACCCCTAAAAACCTTAAAACCCCTAAAAACCCCTAAAACCCTAAAACCCAGCTAGAAACTATAAAAACTATTTAAACCCCATAAAATTCTTAAAAAATCAAAAAATACCTTTAAACACTACAAAACTCAAAAAAACACTAAAAACAAAAAAAACAATAAAAAATATAAAAACCTTAAAAAAACCGTAGAACCCCATAAAACCCCTAAAAATACCTAAGAACCATAAACCACATAAAAACCTAAAAATACCTAAAAATTTAATGAAACCCAAAAAACCTTGAATACACCTAAGAAAACCATTAAAACCTAAAACACATAAAACCCCTAAAAAAATTGCTAAAACCCCTAAAAACCCAAAACCAAATAACCCTATAATTACATAAAAACATAAAAAACCATAAAAAAACCTAAAAATTTCGAAAAATTATAAGAACATAAAAAACACTAAAAACCCCTAAGATAAACTTAAAAACCTAAAAACAAATAAAAATATTAAAAAACCAAAAAAACATAATAAAACATTAAAACATTAGAAAATATTAAAACCCTAAAAACCCTTAAAAAAAATAAAACCCCAAGAAACCTTAAAAAACCCCAAATTCCAACAAAACCACAAAAAACCAAAATAACTCTAAAAACCCATTAAACCCTAAAAAATATAAAAAAACACTAAAAATTATAAAAACTATAAAAACCCAAAACCCCCAAAAAAAACCATAAAAACCATAAATACCCTAAAAACACCAACACCCCTCAAAACATGAAAACCCTAAAAACCATAAATAACCAGAAAAGCACTAAAAATAAATAAAACATAAAACCCTTGAAAAACCAGAAAACCAAAAAGAAAAAATGAAATCCTAAAGACCCTTAAACCTCTAAAAATAAATAAAATGCTAAAATTATAATAAAACCTTCAAAACCCCTAATAACCTTGAAAAATATAAAAAACCCTAAAATACTTAAAAATATTAAGACCCTTTGAAAGCCTTAAAAACACTAACAAATCTAAAAACCCTTTAAACCCCTAAAAATGATAATAAAAACTCATAAAAACCTTAAAACCTTTAAAAATTCTAAAAAACCCTAAAACACGAAAAAACCATATAACCCCAACACCCTTCAAAATCCCAAAACACTAAGAGTCAAATAAAATCATTTAAAAATCATAAAAAAATCAATAAAAACCTAAAAACCCAAAAACCATGAAAAAATTATGAAAAAAAAAACAACATATAAACACTCGAAAACACCAAAAAATCTAATAAACACTAAAAACATTAAAAAACTCTAAAAACTCTCAAAATCCCTAAAAACACTAAAACCCATAAAAATCCTAAAAAAATCCATAAAATCCCTAAAAACATAATATTCCAAAGAAAACATCCAAATGCTAAAAATACTTAAAAACCCAAAAATCATAAAAAATGCAAAAAAACCCATCAAAACCCCGAAAACAAAAAATCCATAAATTTTATATAATCTTAAAAACCCTAAAACCCTAAAACCCTAAAACTCCAAAAAAACACTAAAAAAGTGAAATATAATCCTATAAAATCCCTAAAAGTAAAAAGAAATAAAATCCTAAAACAATTTGACCACTTAAAATCCTAAAAAATTCTAAAATTCATAAAAACCGTAAAAACCCCTAAAAATATTCAAAATCTAAAAACCCTTAAAAACCAAAAATAACCTAATAAAGCCCTAAAAATCCATAAAAGCGTAAAAAGCCCAAAAAACTTGTAAAAAACCAATGAAGACCTTATAAACATAAAAATACTTAAAACCACTAAAAAACATTAAAAATGCTAAAAACCAAAAAGCCCCCAAAAAACAACTAAAAAAAACTAAAAACCATATAATTCCCTAAAACCTTAAAAACCTTAAAAACCCATCGAAACCCTACAAAATAATCAAAAATTATATTATCTCTAAAAACCCCTACAAAATTTAAACAACTCTAAGAACCCGTAAAAGCCCTAGAAAAACTCATAAATACCATAAAAACCCAAAAATCATAAAACGATTAAAAACCTAAAAACCCTAAAACCCCTCAAAAACAGGAAAAACCCTAAAAAACTAAAAAATACCTAAAATCCAGAAAAACATAAAAACCACTAAAAACCTTGAAAAACATTAATAAAACCTTAATAAGATCTTAAAAACCTACAAATACTTAACATAACTTAAAAACCCAAAAATGATAAGACCCCTAAAATCCCTAAAAACCATAAAACCCCATAAAAACTCTCAACCTAAAGATTGAGTGAAATCAATGATGGCTGCTCCACTCCTCTCCTGTGATGGCGCTCCTACCACTTCATTGCTAGATTGAAGATGATGTTGATGGCTTCACCATAGCCTCCCCCCTCTATGGGGGAGGGGCCGTCTCTGCCCCTATGAAAGATAGATTCTTACATTTCCTGAATCATTATATGCTTCCATCTTTCCCGAGGATTGAACATTTCCTTAAGGTGCAGGGCTTTCATGAAGGTCTGCCAAAGGATCCGTTGTCAATTGCGGAGTTCAACAAGGTCTCTTCCCTCCTTAACTTGTACCTTGTAGCCAGGTTTTTGAACTGCCATCCACCGATTGATGTTTTTGATAGATTTGTGTCCGAGCATTGGGATCTCAGGGACCACACCACTGTTGGCTTGGTCGACTCCAGTAACATTTTGATTCAGTTCTCTTCAGATTAATATCTTCTTTGGGTCTGGTCATAAACTTTTTATAGATGTGATTCCACTCGTTTCTGGTGGAACTTTGACTTCCATCTAAATTGTGACTCCCTACTGATGGCAATCTGGGTAAGGATTCCTAAACTCCCCTGCCCTTTCAATATTTGTCCATTATTTCTATGCTGGGAAATTTGGTTGGAAGGTTTATGTGCGTGGATAGTCAAACCAGGGCCCTCTGTCTCCCTGTTTCCCTGAGGGTTTTTGTTGAAATTTATGTCTCGAAGGAACTAGACAACATTTTCTGGATTGAAATTGGTGAAGAGCATCAGTAGAAGTAGCCGGTGGTGTTTGATTCATCGGTGAATTACTGTGTCTCGTGATTTACTCTTGGTCATTTGAAAATGTAACGCAGATGTAGGGATGGTGTGGTGGTTAGGGGTGGCAAGGAGGCCATCTCCCCAATGTTGAGAGAGACATGGGAGCCAGAGGTGAGAAATAATGACCCTCGGGACTCTCTACTGGATGTTCGGAGGGATGACAGGGTTGAGGATGGGGGATCATCCCCCCAGTAGAGTGATGAGGAGAAAATCATGGTCAAAAACATTTTCAAGATAATTAAGGGTGATTTGGGACTTAGGGGTGATTCCTCTCCTGATGTGGGGGATGACACTCCGGGTGAAGTAGGGGCCACAGTCTTACAGGCTGATCCTGGAAGGGACGTGAGCATGATGTTAAGACCAGCTTACCATGGGATGGAGAGGGAGACTTTGCCAGGCCCACCAGTAGTTGTTCATGGAAGTTGATATGAGATGGTCTTAACCTCGAATCTATTCACAGGCCTAGACCCTTTAGACTCTTTGGAAGAAGGGGGTTTTGTGGGATAGGAACTGCAGGATGTTGAGGCTAATACTGATGCCCTCTAGGATGCAGACCTTCCTTCCTCTTAGGATGGATCGAGGATAATGGGTGAGGAAAACCTCCCGCCCACTGTGAATTCACCGGAGCAAGTACTGATTGATGCTGGTGTTCCTAGAATTGGTCTGAGTGATGCCCCTCAGACCAAGAAGCAGTTCAATAGCCTTCATGCTAATAGGAGGATCATTGAGAAGCCTGATCCGAGCTCCGCTCCTATTCTGTTTGAGAAGTCCCTCCTGTGTTTAGCTATCTAACCCGATTATGTTGGATTGTTCGAAAATCCCTCTTGAGTAGCATATAAAAGATATCTTCCAAAAGACAGATCTGTAATCGGTGTTCTTTCTTGGGGATGATAATGATGAGCACATAAGGCTAATAGAAATTTTTGGGGACCGCGATGACCTTATGTACACCAACTTGTCTAGGATCAGGAGGGAGAAGGCGATGATGGGTCTTCTTGGTCCCTCTGGCTGTAATCAGAAGAGAAATCCACAGTCTGTTCCTGAAGGTGGTAGGCAGGGCGACATGGTAGTGCCTGCTGATATAGCCCACAGAATGGGCAAGGTGATGAGTGACCCTCTAGTGAAAGGGAGGGTAAGGAGGGACTATTCATCCCTTCCTAGGAAAATGGCTACTAGATCCTCTTCCAAGGCTCGCAATGGTGAAGGAGATACATATGGTAGGGAAGATTGGGCTACCAAAGCAAAGCTAAATGTGGATCTCAGGAAGTATTGTGCAGCCTTCCTCAGTCAATATGAATCATTTGAAAGGGAGTCGATGGATTCAGATGCTTCCTCTGGTTATGGTGCTGATGGGGACCCTTATGAGGATAGAAACATTGACTTGTAGTTCCTGCTTTTTTTTCTTCTACTTTTGTGTCTTTTGGGGTTTTTGGTGTCATGGGGGGTTCAAGGCCTTATAGGTGTGGCCTATTTAGCCCCACCCCACCCTTTTCTTCTTTTCATTTCCTTTAATAAATTTTGGGAGGCTAGGAATATCCTCGCCTCGCACCTTCCTTGCCATAAAACCCCTCAAATCGCTAAAAACACTAAAAAAAATACAAAAATCATAAATAATTCCCAAAAATCCCTAAAAACATAAAAGATCCTAAGAATCCTATGAAAACTTTAGAGACCTAAAAACACCTAAAATTCCAAAAAACCGGAATAATACTAAAATCTATAAATATCATAAGGCCCCTAAAACCTGTAAAAACCCTAAAACCCAGCTAAAAAATATAAAAACACTTAATACACCATTTTTTTTAAAATCACTAAAAACCTTAAAAATGCTAAAAAATTAAATCCTCTAAAAACCCAAAAAACAACTATTAACCCCTAAAACTATATAAATCCTTAAAAATCATAAAAATCCATAAAAAATAAAATATAAAATAATTCCATAAAATTCCATAAAATCATAAAAAATCTTAAAATACTTAAAACACCCTTAGAAAACATTAAAACCCTAAAAATTCCAAAATCATTAAAAACCTAATAATGCTAAAAACCATAAAAAATATTAAAAACATAAAAATACCTAAAAATATAAAAAACCCCATAATTACCAAAACCTCCCTAAAGATGTAAAATAAATAAAAACCCTGAAAACACCATAAAAAATATTAAAAACATAAAAACAATTAAACCCCCTAAAAACCTAAAAAATGATAAAAACCCTAAAAGTCCCTATGAACCCTAAAAACCCATAAAAACAATAAAAATACCATAAAACCTTAAAACCCATGAAAACCCATAAAAACCCCTGAAACTACAAAAAAATACTAAAACCCTAAAAAACCTAAAAACACATAAAAAACCTACAAATACATAAAACCCCTGAAAATCCATATAAATACTAAAAAGTCCCTATAAATCCCATAAAATGTAAAAGATCTCCAAAACCTAAAACCCCATATAAAAACCTAAAAACACTTAAAACCCCTAAAAACCTAAAAAATGTGAAAATCTCTAAAAAGCCTTAAAACCCATTAAACCCCAAAAAACCAAAACCCCCCCAAAACACGTTAAAAACCCTAAAACATCATTAAAACCAAAAAACATAAATGAACACCAAAATTAATTTAAACCCCTAAAAATTGTAAACAAACCCTAATAAACCTCTGAACCCCTAAAAATCATGGAAATAACTAAATCCCAAAAAACATAAAAACTTAAAAAACCCAAAAAACCCTCAAAATATATAGAAACACTAAAGACCACACATATTTTAGAAAATCCCTAAAATACTTAAAAAGGTAAGACCCCCAAATACCCAAAGAAATCCTTATAAACCAAAAACACTCAAAACCCCTAAATTTCCTAAAAAATATTAAAAACCCTAAAACCCTAAAACGCTTGATGTCCATAAAAACCTAAAAATCATAAGATTACTAAAATAGATGATAATATAAAAAATATAAAAAACCAAGAAAACTCATAAGAAGACCTTAAAAACATAAAAAAAAATAAAAAATCCAAAAAAAAACCTAAAATCATGAAAAACACTAAGAAACCCTAAAAGCCATAAAAACCATAAAAACCATAAAGCCCTTAAAATCATAAAAAACCATTAAAACCATAAAAACCAATAAAACCCCCAAATAAATAAAATCTCTAAAAACCCTGTAAACCCTAAAACATGAAAGGAACTTTAAAAAAACCATAAACCCCAAAAAACTCAAAAAACCTTAAAAATTTAATAAACCATAAAAACCCTAAATCCCTAAACCCCCCTAAAACCCTCAAAACCATGGTTACCTTTTGAAAATATAAAAATCCTAAAAAATTCTAACAAATCACTAAAAACAAATAAAACACTATGGAAACCAAATTTTCCTAAAAACACATAAAACCCCAAAAAAACCAAAAAATGCTAAAAAATCTAAAAACCCCATAAAACTAAAAAAAACTCAAATTACCTAAAACCCTAAAAACCCATAAAAATGCATAAAAACATAAAAATTCATAAATTCCATGAAAACCTTAAAAATGTTAAAAACCCTAAAAACACATAAAACACAAAAAACACAAAAAAAACACTAAACACCGTAAAAACCCAAAAAACCCCTCATAAAAATACCTAAGGCCATAAAAACCATAATACCCAAAAAAATCACAGAACTACTGAAAACTATAAAACACTTTAAACCCCTATAAATATTAAAAATCTCTGAAAAACCTTAAAAACAATAAAACTCCAAAATACCATAAAAACCCAAGAAAAACCCAAAAACACTAAAAACCATAAAACCATAAAATCCATAAAAACTAAAAAAATACTCAAAAGTCCCTTAAAATACATAAAATCATAAAAACCCTAAAACCCAATAATACCCTCTAAAAAATTAAAAACCTAAATACACATTAAAATCTCTCAAAACTAAAAAAAATACTAAAACCACTAAAATCCCCAAAAACCAAACAACCCATCAAAATCCATAAGCACCCTAAATGACTATACAAATATGAAAAAATCCCTAAAAATACATAAAAACATAAAAAAACCATGAAAACACTATGAAATCTTTAAAAATATAAAAACACTTAAAACCCCTAAAACACTGAAAAAATGATAAAAATTCTAAAAATCATAAAACCCTAAAAACCATAAAAACCATAAAAACACTTAAAACCCATGTAAATACATAAAAACCTATAAAAATACAAAACATCACTAAGAACTCTAAATATCCATATATATCCCTAAAATCATTAAAAAATTTTAAAAACATAAAACCCATAAAAACATAAAAAACACTAAAAATCATAGATACCCAAAAAAACCCTAAAACCCAAAAAAATCAAAACCCTAAAAACTCCATAAAAATTATAATTGTCCCTTAAAATCTTGAAAAATGTAAAATACCCCAAAACCCCAAAAAACCACTAATAAAACCTTAATAAACCCCCCTAAAAAACACTAAATCCCTTAAAAACCATAAAAACACATAAAAACCATAAAAATCATAAATATTTATAAAAACCTTTAAAACCCATAAAAATACAAAAAAAATCCATAAAAATACGTAAAAACATATAAAACCTAAAAACCATTAAAACCCTAATAAAAAATTTAAAACCTAAAACCACCAAAAACACCAAAAATCTAAAAAAGGATTGAAACCCTAAAAACTATAAAAACCCAAAAGATTGTAAAAACCATAAAAACCAAAAAACCCCAAATAACATTAAAAACCATAAAACCCATAAACCAATAAAACCAAAAAAACTCAATGAACTCTTTATACCCCTAGAAACATTAAAATACGCTAAAAAAATAAAACCCCTAAAAAACTCAAAAAATATTTAAACCCCCAAAAATTGATAAAACACTTAATGACCTTAAACGCCATAAAAACCATAAAATCCCTAAAAACCGTAAAAATCCTAAAAATCACTAAAAATACCCAAAAAAATAAAATAAATCTTAGAATCTTAGATATCCCCTATAAAAACAATGTAACCTCTATAAACTTAAAACACCTAAAAATAAATAAAACACAAAAAACCCTAAAATCCCCTAAAACCCTCAAAATCCCTAAAGACCCTCAAAATACATAAAAATATAAACCCCCCCCCCCCAAAAAATTTCTTAATACATAAATTTCTTAAAAACCATTAAAACATAAGAAAAATATACAAAAAAAATAAAACCCATAAAAACATAAAAAATAATAAAAACCCTATAAAAAACTAAAAAATCCTTAATACCCAAAAACAATAAAACCCCCCAAAAAAATTTAAAATCAATAAAAACCCATAAAAAATAAAACAAAAAAAGATCCAAAAACCCATTAAATTGATAAAAATGTTAAGAACCATGAAAAAATTCATAAAAACCTTAAAAAATAGAAACCAGAAAAACTCAAAAAACCATAAAATCCATAAAAACCATTATAAACCCAAAAAAAACCTCAACATTAAATGGATCACTGATTTGGATCAGAATGGTAAATTCTATCCTCGATTTCATATGTAGAGGTTAGTCAAGAGAGAACCTGACGTTATTCACATTAATGGTTCTTTTCTCTCATCTAAAACAGGCAGATCATGTTCCGTGGTGGATTACATTAAGGTACTCTACAATGATGATAGTTAACAAAAAAATAGTCATATTACTAAATCTATGTTTCCTTATTTAGAAGAGCATAAGAACACCTCCCATGCTTCTCCACCCTTGAGTAAGAGGTCAAAAGTTCAATGTTTTCCTTGAATATGGATAATTTAGTGGGTCCAAATAGATTTACAACAAGTTTTCATGTTCTAATGGGATTTCATGAATCTCGAATATCATTAAAAAAATTATAACCATTAAATTGGGTATTCTACTGAAGAATTTAATTTCACCCAAACTGTTTGGGTTTGTTCTTGGAAAGAGAATCCATAACTACCTCAATACCACTTAAAATGGTCTTAACAACAAATGAAAGGAATCCAATCATGGGAACTTTTCTTTATAGTTGGACATTTTGATAGATTTTGACTCTATTAAGTAGAGTTTCATATTCAAAGTCATAGGTATATATGGGTAATCTTCCACCTTTATTAAGATGATCTCTACCATTGTGACTAGTTTCAATGTCTGAATTCTTATCAATGGGTCCCTGGAGGGGTTTTTTAAATGCTCTTATGGTTTCAGGAAGGGAGAACCAATATGATGCCTCCTTTTTTCAAGAACTATCTTAGTTGTTTCATCACTGAATGATCACATACTCTCCATTATAGTATGATAAGGGTTTGATGCTATATCAATTTTCCCTATCACCTCTTTTTTGTGGATGACATACGCATGTTTGTAAAAGTCAACAATGGAACCCTTACATCAATTAGAATGATCTTTCACCACTATGAAGATGTTTCAGGGAAATCTATCAGCCAGGTAAGTTCCTCAATGGTCTTTGGCAAAGGAATATTAGTATTTAGGAAAATTATAATTACCAAAGGCCTTGGGGTGAAAAGAGGATAACTGCCCATTGAGTACCTTGGTATCCCCCTCTTCTAGGGAAAGGTAAAAAGCTCTCACCTTGAAAATATTTTGATCAATATTACCAATCAATTGTCTAAATGGAATGGAAAAAAGTATATCCCAGTAAGGAAGGATCTAATTGATTAATTCTTTCATCACCTCGATGTTTCTTCAAGAATTATACATTTATAAATGGATTCTGTCTCTCATTAGATATCTTAACACCATGATCTGAAACTTTTTCTAGATAGGCAGTATTAATGAACTATAGTTGGTTACTGCTATTTAGAAGTACTACACCAAACCTGTTGACATGGGTGGAAAGAGTATCAATGATATTAGGAAATTAAATGACGATCTACTAGGCAAGTTCACCTTTAATTTGATGACATCATAGGACAACGGAATGGATTTTCTAAAGGATAGATTTATTACAAAGAATTATAGTGGATTATCAGGATACATACCATCTTCAAAATGGGATTCTGTAAATATTTCATTCAATTATATCATGTCCTCCTCTAAATGTTTTGTTTCAAATCACTCTACTCGCAGCTTCTGGACTACTACCTAGTAGGACAAGCCTCTAGCTGAGTCGGTGGTGCCACTGCAACATTTTTAGTACATTTCCATTACTAACATGTATCAATGAATTGGTGAATTTTCTAAGATATTTCCTTCTCGCATCATTTTTGAAATCCAATGTTTTGATTTCATTGATACCAACACAATTATTTGGAATCCCAATCTGGTTGGATAACTGAACACATGAGATTTATACCTGTATAAGTATATGCATGGAAAAAATTCCCCAACATGGCTAGATAAAATTATAAATCTATTTAATCATGCATATAAACATTTTATAATATTGAAAATGTGAAATAACCATCTTCCATTGCATGAATAGGTGAAAAAATAGGGATTCTAGTTTTCTACAATTTTTAATCTTTATATGCAAGGTGAGGAAGGTGCACATCACCTGTTTATTCTTGTAAGTATCTGGTTGAACTATTCCCACATGTGGATGTCATGTTTAGAATTCTTCTTCGAATGGACTTTCAACTGGTTAACCTGCTGTGTAGTATTGATGATTTTAAACTCATTGATCATGTATATAACTCGCTGCTTACTGCCGCTGCCTCACTTTTTGCCTATATTTGGCCTGATCATACTGATGCTTCTTTTTACATTAAGAGGATATCATTTTATAAAGGATTTTTGGTGATCTAAAAGGTTGTTCATGCAACTTCCTGCATCCAAATAGGTTTCATGGCTAATTATGTTACTAATTTAATCACCCTCTATATGTTTGGTGTTTTTGGAAGGAGAAAAAAGCCATAGGTCTTGAAATTTATTCAATGGATTCCCTTAATTACTTCATTGATTAAGGTAAATGTTGATGGTGTGGACTTAGGTTCACCCATTCCCATGGGGTGTTGCAGTGTATTTCACACTTGTTAGGGATTTGTGAAACGGGTGCTTCTTCCACTACATTGGAAATGTATGCGTGTATGAGGCTGAACTTTGGGTAATGGTGAAAGTGGTAATGTTTTTTTTCAATTAGGACAGAACATTTTTTGGATTGATTCTGAATCGAAGATAGTGGAGGATTCCCTCAAGAATAAGTCCAGGAGAGTTCCTTGGTGAATTATTGCACACTGGATTAAATTCCTTAGTGAATCTCAGAGTCTCACTCTTAATTTTTTTTCATTCATATAGGTATGTGAACATGGTGGCAGATGAACTCTCTAAGATGGATCTTGTATAGTGGATATTGATTTTTTTTACCACACCACATTGGGGTGCGGCGGGCCTTGTGAATTCTTGGTGGTGGCGTGCACGACCCCGTGCTCGGACCTGTACTTATGGATTTGAGATGATGAGGGGATTGCTGGATTTTCTGGCTTCACGAAGGGCTATGGTGTACGCGGAGGGCGAAGACGCAGGTTCATTTTTCTGGTTCTTTAGTTTTGTTCATGGGTCTTTCTACTGATGAAGGTCTGGTCAATTTTTGATGCGTTATATTTGATATATTGGTCTCTAGACTTTTGATTTGTGGATGCTTCGACTGTGAGTCACTGCTGCTGTTGAATGCTGTGTTCAACGAGTTGTGGGTGCTATAGAACGAGATTAGGCATGGGTGTTGGTGGTATTGTGTTATTGGACGTGATGGGATGGTGGAAGTTGACTGGTTAGGAGGACAAGGTTGCTAGAATCTGAGTTGCTGGGTGATGTTTGCTGCTAGTTGTTGGTTTTTCTGTGAGTCCTGGGTTGAGGAAAATAATGCTGGATGTGGGATTCTAGAATCTGAATATAAAGGAGGTGATGGTGGTGGGATTCTGAGATATTTGGGTGTTGGTTTCTATTTGGCTGGGAACTATTGATGGAGGTGCTGGTTTCTAGAAACTGAGGCTAAGGGATGATTTTCCCAGAGGTGCTAGATGCTCGGATTAGAGCTGTTAGTGGCTGAATGCTGATTGGATGAGAGGTGATGAACCTGTGTTATTTTTTCGTTGTTATGTTGGTGCCCTCTTTCAGAAAGTGATGGTCTAGATGCTGTCTGCTATTTTGTGGGTGAGATTGCTTGTCTTGGAGGTGATGAAGTTACTACTTATGGTGGTGATAATGCTGGATGTGGGTAACTCTTTGGCTAGGAGATGTTGTTGGGAAATTTTTTGATTATCTATTTTCCTTCTATTTGTGTGATTTTTGGTTTTTTCATTTTGGGTTTTTGGGTTTGGGGTTGTTAAGGGTTTTTGGGTGCAGGTCATTTGACCCCTCCCCTCCCTTATCTATTGTGTGTTCCTTTTTTCTCTAATAAATTAGGGGGTCGGGAATAGCCGGCACCTCACACCTCTTCTTCCAAAAAGACATTAAAAAAATAAAAACATTAGAACCCGAAAAAAATAAAAAACGATTAAATACACAAAAATACCATAAAACACTAAAACCCCTAAAAACCCAAAAAACCCATAAAATCCCTAAAAATTTTAAAACCAATAAAAATCCAAAAAAATCCCAACAAATACCTCAAAATAAATAAAAAACCCTAAAAACATGAAAACATTAAGAAAAATTTTAAAGAGTAAAAACACATAAAACCCCTAAAATCCTAAAAATGAAAAAACCCTAAAAATCCCTAAAACCCTTAACATCCATAAAAACCTAATAAACCATAAAAATCCTGAAAAATTCATAAAATCTATAAAATTATAAAAAAAACTAAAAACATAGAAAAACTCTAAGAAATAATTAAAATAAAAAAAAATAAAAACCCCTAAAAACCTAAAAAATTATAAAATCCTTAAATGACCCTGAAAACTCTAAAAACCCTAAAAAAACATAAAACCCTTAAACCTTTAAAAACCATAAAATCCCATAAAATCCAAGAGAACACTAAAAACTCTAAACACCATTTAAACTCCTAAAGATGTTAAAAAACTATGAAAACCCTATAAACACTAAAAAACTAAAAAATCCAAAAAACTAAAAAAACATAAAACCCTAAACACTCTAAAACCCCAAAAAACCATAAAAACCAATAAAAATCATAAAAATAACTAAAAATTACTAAATATGTAAAAACACCTAAAAACCTTATGAAAACAGTAAAATCCTAAAAACACATAAAACCCCTAATAAGAAAAATCTGATAAAATATCAAAAGATCCCTTAAATTGTAAAAAAACATAAAACACTGAAAAACAATAAGAAAACCTTAAAAAAAATAAACCCCCAAAAACCTAAAAAATCCCAAAACCTTAAAAATCCTTAAAAACCACAAAACCCCTAAAAACACTCAAAATTACTAAAAACCATAAAAACCATAAAAATCACAAAAAACCTACAAATTCTTAAAAAAATTAATATCCCTAAAAACATTAAAATACCCTATGAAAACCATAAAAACTAAAAAAAAAAATTAAAAATCTAAAAATGATAAAATCCCTAAAAAACACTAAAAAATCTAAAACCTCTAAAAACCATAAAATCCCTAAAAACCTAAAAAACCTAAAAAATCTCCTTAAAAACCCAAAAAACAACTACAAACTCTAAAAACCCTTTAAACACCAAAAAATGTTAAAAAACTCTAAAAAACCTAAAAACCAAAAAAATACAAAATTATCCTAAAACCCCAAAAAACCCAAAAACCCTAGATTACCCTAAAAACCTCGAAATGCCGAAATAACCTAAAAGTACATTTAATAAGAAGAAATCCATAAAAATTACTAAAAATTTAAAACTCCCTAAGAACCCTTAAAAACTCTATGAAAACAATAAAAACCTATAAAAACATAAAACACATTAAAAACTAAAAAATTATAAAAACCCAAAAATAAAGAAACACTCAAATTCCCTAGAATCTCTAAAAAACCATAAAAATACTTAAAAAAACCTAAAAATCCCAAAAAATTTCAAAAACACTAAAAAAATGAAGACCCCTTAGGAAACCTTAAAAATCTAAAAACACTAAAAAACCCCAAAACCAATGAAATGCTAAAACAAGTAAAAGATACTAAAAACCTTAAAAATCCATAAAAACCATAAAAACCCCCAAATAACCCAAATAAATTAAAAAACCTAAAATCCATAAAAGCACTAAAAGCCATCAAAATCCCTAAAACCCTAAAACCATAAAAATCATGAATATCTTAAAAATCCGTAAAAATCCTTAAAAACATAAAAAACCCTAAAACATTATATGTAACCCAAAAAATCCTAAAACACTTAAAACTCCAAAAAAATAAAAAATTTCAAGAAACCCAAAAAACCATCAAATCCTTAAAAAACCCCTAGAAATTGTATAAACCCTAAAAACAAATAATAATCCAAAAATTAACAAAGAACTCTAAAATTACCTTTAAAACCATTAAAATGTTAAAAAACTCTAGATAACCCTAAAATGCCAAAAAACTCAATGTTTTTTTATGGTGGCTCCACTCTCTCAAAATGAAGATTCTCCCTTCCCATAGCAAGCTTGAAGACGAAGACATTTCATGTGCCCCACCCCCCTCCACGGGGGAGTGGGCCCCACTGGTTCTAGATGATGAGCATTCGTTTGTCCCGTTCTCGGTCCCTAATCTTCTTCCACCTTTTCCTTGGGATGAGATTTTACCTAAAGTTCCTAACTTACATGATGGAAATCCATAACTCCAGCTATCAATGGTAGAATTCAACGATGCCTCTGCCCTACATAGGCTATCCTTGGTTGCCTAATTTTGGAATTGGCAGCCTTTGATGGATGTGTTTGACAGATTCATGTTCGAACATTGGGACCTCCAAGATTGTGCCATGGTAGGACTTATTGATAGTAGACACATCCTGATTCTCTTTGAGTTAGAGGAGGATATGATACTTTTCTGGTCCGCGACTCCAAGAAATGTAACATTTCTCGTTTTTCCCTATCCTGGTGGAGCTTTGACCTTCATCTAAACAGTGAATCACCGATGGTGGCATCATGGGTCAGATTTCCTAAACTTCCCCTTCCATTTCAGAATTTCTCCATCATTTCCATGTTGGGAAATCTGGAGGGAAGGTTCTTATGTGTTGATAGTAGAATGATGGAAATTTGTCACCCAGTGGCCCTAAGGGACTTTATTGAGATTGATGAATCGAAAGATCTGGTTGACTTTTTCTAGAATGCTGTTGGTGAGGAGCTGGGGTGGAATCAACCTATGATTTTTGAGTCGTGGACTGATTTTTTCTCCATCTATTGGAAACTAGGGCATAGTGATCGGGCTTGAAGGCATGATAGCTGGAATTGTGGTGCTTTGAAGCAAGTTCAGAAGGTGGCTGGTGGAGAGAGACAAAATCGGGGTGAGGCGCAAGAGGCTATGTGCACGGTTCCTCATCTCTTGAAGGTGATTCAGGTTGAGTCTAGTGAAGAGGGTTTGGCTTGGTTGGGGTTGTATGCTAAGGAGGATGCAATGACTGTTCCACGTGGGCATAAAAGGAGTGATGTTGAGCTAGTGGAAACTATTTTGGTCCTAGTTCTGGATCACTGGGCCTGAGGATTGTGCGGGATGATCTTTCAATGGTGCTAGGGGGTTATGGGTCTGCAATAGGTGATCATGGTTTAGGGAGGCTGGTTGTTCAGTGGCAGCCAAAGCTAAAGGTGAGTGATATCTTCAAGAGACTGAGGAGAGCCTTACTGCTTTCGGATGCCGAAAGTTCTGCAAATAGGGAGGTTGCGACTAGAAAGATTTATATCTCCTCTGATAACAGTATGGTGAGGAGGCTAGAAGCCTTTTGAACCTTAAATCATTTTCAAGGGCTGGATACTAAGGAGGAAGTACTAGGGTCTCTGCTTGTTGGATATGGGAGTGCGAGGCCTTCTGCTCAGGGGAGTGGGGTAAAGGTTGTTGATGTTGGAAATGACAAAGGGAGTGTGGGACAACATCTGGGATCTTTGTTCCAGATTAGAGGGGATGCATACTTTGTGGTTCATGAAGTAGCTCGACCTACTGGTGAGACAGAGGCGGTTGTTGCTGCACCTGGAGACATCACATAGAAGAGGGTTCTAGATTTACATAAAGAGGTTTTTCCTGGGGCGATTCTTAGGGGGACTGTTGGATGTAACTATCAAGTTCTTGAGCAGGAGAAGGCAGAGGAGCAGGGGACAATGGACTAGTTGGAGGAGGTGTTTGAACAAGGGGGACCATTGGTGACCGGTATGGTGTGGGGGAAGGGGGAGAGAGCTAATAAGTGCGATGATCCCAATCAGGGGGATACCGTCACACAGGAGGAGGTGATGGGGCCATTCCTGGAGGCACATGAGGAGACTCTTGTTGACAGGCCTAGCTGTATGGGTTTTCTTGAGTTGTAGGGGGTGAAGGCAAGCATAATAGTGAGGAGGGACAATTGCAGCCGACCCTGGCTAGTGTGGTTCCCCCTCCTTGTCTGGGTGTGGAGGAACCCACCCTTGTGGTTCCTAGAATTCCCCAGTGTGGGATCCTTTTCTCCCTTAATCTATAAGCCACCTGCATCCCAGACCAAGATTATTTCTAGGAGGATCGCAGAAGGATGAATCATAATATGAATATGATCATCAAAGAGAAGGCCTTTCTTGAGGTGGACATGCCAGACGGGAAGGAAAACAAACCTATAGAGGTCTCTTTAGATCCTCGAAAGTGGAATCTGAGGAAGGACTATTCGGCCTTGCCTAAGACAGTGTCCACGAGAGCCTCTTGCAAAGCTAAGGTAGTTTACTCTTGTAGGGGAGGTCGTCCTGTCAAGGCACAGCTGAATTAGAAACATCAACGTCTCAGAGAGTATTACTCTTCCTTCCTAATTTAATATGATTCATCTGAATGGGAGTCAATGGAGTCAGATTCTTCTTATAGTTATGGTGCTGATGGGGACCCTTATGGTGGGAACCCAAATTTATAACTGCTCTATGGTTCTGGGTATTCACACCATCAGGGTCAATGTGGGATGAATCTGGGATGGAACCATCTTCCTTAGAGTGATCTCCATATATTCCATTTCTAGTGAGATTTGTGGGGTTGATTTTTAACCTGTTTACTGTGGAATACGACATTTGGGGAGGTGTACCCGATACCGAATGGTAGGAAGGCTTTCTGAATGATTTATTTGACTTTATCCTTCCATTCTGCAGTATTCTCCTAGTTTCTTGGATATGTTTGACCTGAAGGGATCCATGATCTAACCATGTAACAACCCTTTGTCTTGGAGGGTGTGAACCATGAGAAATGGTGGAAAGGGTAACTCTTTTTTTCATCGTTATTATAAGATGGAGGAAGAAAGATGTCCGTTGTGTGAGGACTTGAGGTAAAAATGCCCCTATAACTACAAGAAGGGGTTGTTCCCGTTCTCTTATCGATGCACTACATCCTGTATTTTTTGGTCTTATAGGGGAATTTTGATTTAAAAAATTCCCCCATCCCTATGGGATGGGGTTGTTCCCATATTGCAGCTGTAGCCACTACTATTTCCACCCTTTCAATTTCATGTACTCTTGTGCAGGTGTGATCTGAGTATGTAATTCTTCTTGCATGAAGTCTATGGTCTTTTAAGACATGGGAACTGCTTTCTAGTTGTCTTACCTTAAGCAGGAAGCTTTCAGATCTTCCTGGTTTCGTGAATTAGAATCTTTCCGATGGATTTATCCCTTCATCCCCGCCTCTTTTGAGAATTACTCCAAGTTTGTTTTTGTTGAGTATCTCATATTTCCTGAGCAGGGGTTTAATTTGATTTCTGCCTTTTGGTGATGATGTTGCATGCCATTTCAAACGGGTCCTGCTGGATTGGATGTAGGGTAATGTTTATGGCTCCATGTTCTCCCCACCACTGAATATGAACTCCATTCGGGGCGTTTCCAATAAGGCGACGCAACATATGAAGTTCGTGGTGGCAGGTCAGTCCAAGGTTTTTCATTCACCTTTCTTATTGTGGATTCCTTGTGGATGGGAGGGATTCCAAGTTGATTAGACGGCGAAGTTCCCCTATCATACTGACGTGGTCTGTTTACCCCTCATAGGGTAGCAATTTTTATTTCATCTTCCAAAGAGTCTTCAATATATTAAGGTGAATTTCATGCGTTCATTCCCCAGACAACTCTATTAGAATGTCAAAGTGAGATGTGGTTGTGGAACAATACATCACTTGTATATTACCCCTAGTTAGTTGTATTCTCACTAGAAATATATCCTACTATTTTTCTTCTAGAGGCTTCTCTACTTGATATGCCCAGCTCGACTTCTTCTTAATAATTTTATTCCAAGAAACAAGGATAGTGGGAGCCTTATTGATTTTTGGACAATGTGGGGGTGGATACGAAGATGAGTGTGGCCTCGATCCATCCTTTTATTGGGAATGAATATCACTTGTTATGGATGGATTTACAAATATGTCTGTCTCTATCTTTCTGAGCAGATCAGCATAGAAGGGCTTCCTCACATTTGTTCTTGCGAGGGGAGGACCTTCTTTCCAGCATGGATTTTGATTATGGGGAGGACCTTCATAATTAGTTCTACAATGGTGAGGGATACCATTTCAACTTGATGCCTGACTGAAGGAAATGTTCTTACGGTGTATACCCCAGGGAGGAACTTCAAGGAAGACTACAAAAAGGGTAGTACCTTCTTGTCGTGTGATGTTACTATGGGGAGGGCCTTCACAGAAACTTTCATTACAAGGAGGGCCTTCACAGTGATCATCATCATGGAGAGGACTACCATCACAACCTGATACGTGGTTGTAAGGAAAATTTTAGTAGTTCACATCTTGGGTAGGACCTTCAGGAATTATAGAAATGAGGGGAGGACCTTCTCAGTTCGTGATGTTAGTGAGGGGAGGTCTTTCACAACAACTGTCACTACGGGGAGGGCCTTCGCAATGACTATCATCATGGAAATTACTAACATCAAGACTCATTGTATGACTATAGGGAGAAGCATATCTACAACGTATAGACTAGGGAAGGCCATTAGGCTAGAATACCATAAGGGGATGAACTTCTTGATGTCTAAACATTAGGTCAAGGGGAGGGCTACCCTGATGCGCATCTGGAGATAAGATCTCATGATTGATCATTCCTGGCCCATGGAGTGGGCCCCTATGGGTGCTCTGTGGAGAACCTTTAGAGCTTCTGGTAGTGATATTGTGAGGAGGAAAAAAAACTACTACTACCACTTCCATAATTTGGTAATGGAATGATTGGGTCTTGATATTTTTTTGATATATACTTGAGGGAGTCAGGAACCCCAGCTTCCAGCAGACCAGGATCATGTCTTTTCTCTTCATTATCTTGTTGCCTTTGGTGCTTTTCATTTTTTGGTGATCTCTTGTAGGTAGATGAGGCCATTTGTTGTTAGTAATGTACTTCATATATGATTCCATGTCTTTATGGGTCTCACGATGTCATCGGGATACACCGACGGAAATCTTGAGTTTTGGTGGGGATATATGACTGCCATGGAGAAGCCACCACATTGGGCTGATGCCCCCCAGTTGGAATGTGTGTTTGTTCCTGATCTATTTGTTCGTATATCATGGGATATTTCCATTGACCCTTCTGGAAAGGATAAGGGAATCATAACTACCCCGTAGTGACTAACTCATTTTGCGAATGATTCATTCCATTAGAGGAAATTGGGTTGTGGGCCTGATTTGTTGCATTTTTCGTTCATGAAATGATATGTTGGCATGTTTGGAGGATATGTTCTGGAATCAATTTCTGATCATCAATCATTTCCAGGAAGTGTTGAGATACATCTTTGGTTGGAATGGGTATGAAAGACCATTCTGATGTTAGAGCAAAATTTTGTGCTTGGTTTGGTACTCCATGAGTTTCTAGTAGATATGGGCAGTTCTAATGTGATTGGATAGAGGAACGAGTCTTTTTATGGTTTTATTCTTTCGTCGCCACCATATTTGACTGGTGGTCTTCATATTCATGAGCATGGATTTTCATCTTCTCGCTTGTTGCTGTATTTATCTCACGGGCTTTGTATGCCTCCACAAAAATTTGACTCTGCTCATATTTGTTTTCCAACTTCTTTAGATGGCTAGATTGAAGTGCATCAGTAGGATTTTTTTTCTCCATATAGCCTATTTCTTCCCAATTTGGATAGAAGGATTGATGTGCATCAATAGGTTTTTATGCCTACATGTAGCTAGTTTCCACATTATTTGGATGGTGGTCTTGAAGTGAATCAGCAGGTTTTTGTGCCTATGTGTATCTGAGTGATAACCTATTTGGTTGACAGGCTTTTTTGTATATGTATATATCTACATCTGCCTGTAGTTTTCGGCTCTGTCTACCTGGAAGGAATAGAGAGCACTAGCAGGAACGTGCGTGTGCTCATATTGTGCAAACCTATTTCTGTGGTGGGATTGATTGGAGGGGGAATAATCATATGTATTCCCATTGAATGTTGTCTTGTTAGTAAAGAGGAGATGCTCCTTAGGAAACCAGATGATATTGTGTTCCTAATTATATATTTTCCCCCTTGTTGGGAAGCATGAAGGCCGCGGGTCTCCTAGACTTTGGTAGGTTCCCTCCGCATAAGGTCCTCCTCAGCAGTAGGAGGCCTGGTCATATAGTGTCAGTGATGATGCTCTCTGGCTGGGGATAATGAGTAGGACCCCTGTGCAGTTGAGATGAACCTGTTAGCATTGAATTCATCTACCTATGTGATATAAGGAAGGTATTTTTGTTACATTCCAGGGATAGGCTCCCGAAACGGTTTGAGAAGACCATCAGGGTTGCCTTGTACTGGGTTACCGACAATAGCTAAGGAGGCTGCTGGAGGACCATTTCAGAATAGAGGGCTTGTATTGTGGCCTCTAGTGTGAGGAGAGTACCATTTTTGTGGTACTCATTGATCAGCATGGTGGATACCCAGTGTTGAAGACGCTGGGTTGGTGAGGGGGTCCTGATCTTCATTGAGACTGCAACTTCCTGCGGGATCACTGATGTGCATGTCATCATTGGCCTCCGAGATTTCATTTGGACCAAAGGATGCTCTAGGGGAACTTTCCATACACATATATGACATACAGAGCACAAAACATCATCAATGTATCATTCTATTAGGTATTTTCATATTTTGAGATTCATCTTGTCCCCTTCCCCTTTTCTTTTATTGGGGGGGTGAAGGGACTTTGGTGGGGTAAGACCACCTCCTTGGTTAAGTATTCATGTCAAATTCACCATTATTGTTCTACCTCTGAGGTGGAGAATTTTTTGTGTATCGGGGTGAAAAAAATGGTCTGACATGAATTACCCTTTTGTCTGTTATCATTGGGGTAGAACCACCTCCTTGGTTATCGATTCACGTCAGGTTCACCATTTTTGTTACGCCTCCGAGGTGGCGCATTTTGGGTGTGGTGTGGAAATGGTTCGATGAGGATCTTCACTTGTCCCTTTTTGATTGAAACGGGTTCTTGTTGAATTCTCAATTTCTTTTGTTTCGACCCGTTCGACGTCATTATCCTTTAAATAATGATAAATTAACATTGTGGGAACTGTTGGTCCCAGCAGGAATTTCTTGTGGGGGTCGAGAACTCGTAAAATCAGTCCTCCTCAGATATAACTTCCTCAGATGGTCTCCAATAGTTTTATTTGTGGAGCTATGAACGCCCAATGGCCCTAGAATCCATGATTCCTGGACCTGAATTCCAAAGGAATGCGCTTGTTGTCTGATGATTTGGCCAACGACACTTAAATAATCCATTGGTCGAGAGGATGTGAGTTTAGGCTCACCGCACCCTTCTGAGGGAGGATTGATGCATGTTTCAGGACTCTCTTATAGATTTATGTCATGTTCATATGTTCGTGAATCCCTAGTTCATTCTTGAAGAGTGTGTCTAAAATCTACCCTTGGTTTGCAGGATCATTGTAGGCACACATATATTTGAGGCTATGGAGGTGATGCTAACTTGAGCCATATAATAAGGTGCTCTAGATTTTATCATCATCCAGGGGGGACTAAGGGTGACTTGATATTGGGATCAGGCCCAGAATAAGGGCTTACTATATATTCATGAAAGAGGACTCAGAACCCACATAGTTCTAAATGTGTCAGTGCTTACGTATGAAAGATTTCCATTTTAGGGAAACATGATTGGGTGGACCCTCTTGGATGGGATCCCTTTTGAGATCGGGCCTTCTGAAAGGCATCCTACGTATCGTGTCTTGATCAGATATCAAATTTCTCATAGTTCATAATGTTTAGGGGCTTATGCATGGGATCTACCTATTTGACGGAAACATGATAGTGGGGACCCTCTTAGATGGGCACCCATTTGAGCTCGGGCCTTCTAGAAGGCGTCCTATGTATCCCGATTTGATCAAGAATCAGAGTTATCATAGTTTAGAATCTTGTGGATGTTGTAATCATCAAAAAACAATTAGCCCATGTGAGTAAACCTCAGTGTGAGAAATAAGAGGCTTTGAAAGATTCAACAAATCACATGCTTCCTACCCGATTGGTGGGGGAGGGAGAGCCCGTGACAGAAGAGGCCGGGGTGACTGTGGGTGAGGGTGCGGAGCACAAACCTTTCATCTTGAAGTGATATTTAAGGTCATGTGGCCTTTCCTTGGAAGATTAGGGACTTAACTCAGTGGGATGTCCTCATAGAACATTCTAGGAAGGGGAGGAGTTTCGTTCTCGTCAAAAGGAGAAGTGAACAAAACTGCTTTCACAGATCACTATTAATCAATGAATGGAAAAGAAAGTGATCAACATTAGCACCTAGAATGGGGAGGTTCATGTCAGAATCCATTGTTGGACTTTGGGTTTCTGTGGGAATGTAGACCCACAGGAATTCCTGAAGCATGAATCGTTGTGGGGAGAGAGTTCATGAATCTTCTTACCATGGGTACGTAGACTCAAAGAGGCACGCTGGTGCACTCAATGGTCAGATCATATGGGTCCAGTGGGTTGGGATGAGTATTTCACCTAATTCTGAAGGACTGGCTAGCAGAGGGATCACTGAGGAATGGATGATAATGGAAGGGTGATGTTGGAAATGGAGGATATGATACCCGAAATCACCCCATTCAGCGTACTAGTTTCTTATGCGGGATGGGGAGGGCACTACATACCATAGTGGTATGCGAGCTGGAGGGTCATCTATGTACTAACACGGTATGAGGCCATGGTTATAGTCCACCACGTACCATAATGGTATGAATCTCACCATTCCTATTTGAGTTCCACCCGCATACTGATGCAGTATGCGTCGCCAGGTTTAGTCAATGTTGTGGTGCACTACTTGAGCACCATATTGAAGGAGGGTCTGAGGGATTACAATTCGATGGAAATTCATCCGCAAGGGGTACATGGTTCACGGTTCACGAGTTTGGTTCGATATTCTTTTATTATTATTCAATTCCCCTATTTTATGATTCGCAGCTGGTTGTACCTACGTAAAGAGTGGTTCACGATTTGGGCTTCGTCGATGACTTGAGACTGAAGTTGGAGCCATCTCTGAACTCTTTCTTCCAACCTATGATTTCTCTTCAGGCCTTCATCTCATGTCCCTCATCCTTCTACTATGATCCATTTTATCGAGCATCGGGAAACTTGTATATATGAGGCACACAAAACCTTTTTCGGTGGCCTATAAATATATCCTGACCCACAGAGGACTCGGTCAACCAGGGTTTCCGGAGACTTTGGTTCGTGACAATGGTTTGCAAAACCCTACCCCTTTGCTTTATCTAGGAACTGACGGGTTCATGGTACGATATGCAGATTGACTTCACGTGCATAACTTCTTCGGTGAAATGATTCGCGGTCAGCCTTGTTCGATGTCCATTACCTCGCAGGCTAGTAGTGCATGGATAGTTCTGCAAACCTGTCAGTTCACGATCAACTGGTCTGCGTACCTTTCCTAGTGATAGTATGCATGCCAGTTGAATTTCATTGAAAACTTGAATCTCTTCAAGTTTAATTGGAAATTTTCAACTTGATTTGAGTCCCTTCACCTTTCTAGACTTGTATGGGTACATTCTATCTTCTACAAAGCGTTTGTGGGGGTAATTTCTCACCATGATGGAATTTTCAGAACCCTACAAACCCCTAAAACCCATAAAAACAACTAAAAACCTGAAAACCCACTAAAAACTCATTATACCATAAAAACAATAAAACCTCTAAAAATAATTTAAAACCATAGAATGATAAGAAACATTAAAAAACATAAAAAATATAAAAATATCAAAGAACACTAAAACCCAAAATACTCAAAAAAACCCCAAACAACCCTAGAAAACCCTTAAAACCCTCAAAATCCCTAAAAACCCTAAAAACTATAAATATCATAAAAAATAATTAAAAGTACATAAACATGTAAAAAACCCTAAAACCTTTTAAAACCCTTGATAAATTCCTAAAAACCTAAAAACACTTAAAACCCCTAAAAACTAAGCACTGCAAAGCCCAAAAACACTAAAAACCAGTAAAAACCCTTAAAGCCTTCAATGTTTCTAAAAACCCTAAAAACAAATAAAAATCCTAAAAAACACTAGAAACCCAAAAAAATATAAAAACCTAATAACCCTATAAATCCCTAAGAAAACTGTAAAAACCTCAAAATAATTAAGACCCTGAAAAAACAAAAAAACCTAAAAAGTGGAAAAGACCATAAGAACCGCTAAAAAGATGAAAATACTCTAAAGTCCCTAAAACACATAAAAAATTTAAAACCCATAATTACCCACAAAACCCTAAAAAAACATCTAAAACACTAAAAAATATTAAACTCCTATGCACGTTAAAATAATCTAAAAACCCTAAAATCACTAAAATCCTTAGAAGCATAAAAAACCTAAAAAACCATAAAATTCATAAAAACCCTAAAAATACAGAAAAACAATAAAAACCCTAAAAACCCCTAAAAAACCAACAAAAACATTAGTAACCTAAAAACACATAAACTCCTAAAATCCCAAAAACCATAAAAAACCTAAAAACCATCAAAATCCCTAAAAACCCTAAAAACCCATAAAAATCATCAAGAGGAACTAAAAATCCATAAATACAAAAAAACTAATAAAACCCTGAAAATCCCATAAGAAAACCTTAAATTACTAAATAACACTTGAAACCCATAACAATCCTGAAAATAATAAAAACCCTAAAAAACTGATAAAACTTAAAAACACTATAAACCCTCAAAATCCATAAAAATGCTAAAAAGAATAAAAATCCTAAAAAATCCTAAAAAATGTCAAAATTGTAAAAAACCCTAAAAACCATGAAATAACATAAGAAAAAAAAATAAAATCTAAAAAACAATTAAAACCCATAAAAATTGAAAAAATAATACAGACCCTAAAAAATCCTAAATAAACCATAAAACCACAAAAAATTGCCAAACCCCCTAAAAACTTCGAAAACCCTTAAACACCCATGAAAATCCTAAAAAACATCTAAAAACTCTAAAAATCCTTTAAACCCCTAAATACGTAATGAAAATATAAGAAAACCTTAAAACCCTCAAAAATCAAAAAAAAAAACCAAAGAAAACTAAAAAATAAATAAAAGCCCAAAAATCCCAAAAAAACCCTCAAAATCAATAAAAACCCTTAAAATCCCCAAAATTCCCTAATAATAAAAAAAATGAAAATCCCTATAACCACTTAATATCCATATGAACAACTAAAAAACCTATACACACTTAAAACCCCTTAAAACCAAAAACACTTTAGAAAACATAAAAACCATAAAAAACAAAAAAAATCTAAAAGCCAAAAAATTCAATATAATCCATTAAAATTATAAAAATCTAATATTCTCTATGAATACATAAAAACATAACCCCCCCAAACACTGAAAACCACCCTGAAAACCGTAAAAACCTAAAAACACTTAAAACCCCTAAAAACCCCAAAAACACGAATAACCCAAAAAAACCATAGATATATTATAAAAAACCTAAAAATACCTAAAAAGAATAAATACAATAAAAACCATAAAATACCATAAAAATTTAAATACCCTAAAATCCCCATAAAAATCCCAAACCAATTTAGACTACTAAAAAGTTAAAAAAATATACAAATCATAAAAACCATAAAAAACTCAAAAAAAACCATTAAAACCCTAAAACCCTAAAAATCACTAAAACCCGCAAAAAATCAAAAAATTTCTAATAAAATCCCTAAAATATAAATAAACCCCAAAAATTCTTAAGAAAACCTTAAAATCCTAAAAACACATAAAACTTTTAAAAACCAAAAAATTGATAAAAACCCTCGAAAACCCTAATAACACCCTAATAACCCAAACACATCAAAATTATAAAAACCCCTAAAAACCATAAAAACCATAAATCCCCATAAAAACCCTAAAAACCCACTAAAAATATAAAAAATCTTTAAATGCCTATAAATGATAAAAATTATAAAAACCCATAAAACTGACAAAACTAAAAAACCATAATATAGTAAAACCTCAAAAACCCACAAAATACCTAAAATTCCTAAAAATCCTAAAGAACATAAAAATATTAAAAACTCCCTAAAATCCCTAAAAACATAAAACAAAATAAAAACCTTGAAAACCCATAAAAAATAAAAACCATAAAAACACTTAAAACCCTTGAAAACTAAAAAATGCTAAAAACCCAAAACAATCTAAAAACAATTAAAACCATAAAACCCAAAAAATCCTTAAAACATTAAAAACTAATAAAAAACTTAAAAGAGACCTAAAAATCCATAAAAACATAAAACCCCCCAAACTCCATGAAAATACTAACAAATACTTAAAATTCTAAAAGTAATTAAAACCCCTAAACACGTAAAAATGGATAAATCCTCTAAAAACCCTAAATTCCTTAAATATCCTAAAGTCCAAAAAACCAATAAAAACAACGAAAAACCTATAAAACCACTAAAAACTCTAAAAAAACCATTAAACCCATAAAAATGTTAAAAAACTCAAAAGACATTAAAAACCCAAAAATCTCAAAAAATTCCACCAAAATTTCAAAAATACAAAAAATACCAAAATACCCCTAAAAACCCTCCAAATCCACAAAAATCTAAAATGCCATAAAGGTCCTTAAAATCCCTAAAAATAAATAAAATACTAAAAACACCTAAATCCTTGAAAAACCTAAGAATGCATAAAATACAAAGAAACTATTAAAATCCCTAAAAAATGCTAAAAATCCTAAAAATCTCTAAAAATCAAAGAAACCCTAAAAACCCTCAAAATCCATCAACCCCCTAAATATCAATAAAAATCCTAAAAACCCATAAAATCTCTGAAAATGTAAAAATCACCAAAATCCCTAAAAAATATTGAGGAAACATTAAAATCTTGAAAACAAATTAAATACTTAATACCCAAAAAATGCTAAAAACCATAAAACCAAAAGACCCTAGAAAACCCTAAAACCATAAATCCCCTAAAAACAGTAAAAAACCTAAAACCCATAAAAACCCTAAAACCCAATAAATACTCTAAAAATTCTTTAATCCCCTAAAAATATTACAAAAAATTTAATAAAATAAACCCTTAAAAACATTAAAAAAATCCGTAAAACACCTAAAAACCAAAAAATTGTTAAATATCCCCCAAAATCCATAAAATCTAAAAAACATAAAAAAACCCTAAATACTCCTATGAAAACCTTAAAAACATAAAAAATCTTAATCCCCTAAAAATAAAATAACATTAAAACTGTAAAACCCCTAAGAACCCAAAAACACATAAAATCCCCAAACCCCTAAAAACTACTAAAATCCTTAAAATCCCTAAAAATAATAAAAACAAAAATAACCCTAAAAATTCTGAAAAAAAACAAGAAACCCTTAAAAATATGAAATCTCTTAAACACCCTATAAAACCTAAAAATGGAAAAAGCCCTAAAAAGGACATAAAAATCATAAAATTCCATAAAAATAATAAAAAAACCTTAAATCCTTAAAGGAACGACAAAACCCCATAAAACCCCTAAAAACCAATAAACACCCATAACACTTTAGACCCCTAAAAATATTAAAAAAATATAAAAAATTTTAAAAACTAAAAAACTAAAAAAACTCTAAAATTCCAAAAAAAAACACCGCATAAAAACCCTAGAAACCCTAAAATACTAAATAACCAAAAAAACCTCTGAAACCCATAAAAATACTAAAAAATACAAATAAATACCTTAAAAGTAAAAACACTTAAAACCATGAAATCCACTATGAAAATCGTAAAAATCTAAAACTCTTAAAATCCCTAAAACCCAAAAAAATAAAAGCCATCAATCCATGAAAACCTTTAGAGAAACATAAAAACCAAAAAACACATAAAATCAATAAAAAAATAAAAATGAAAAAACCCACAAACCCCCCAAAATCCACGGATACACTAAGAACCATAAAATACACTAAAAACCCATAAATACCCTAAAAACCACTAAAAACACTGAAAACATTATAAAAACCTAAAATTTTTACAAGTTCAAAAACCCCATTAAAACCCAAAAAAAAATAAGAAAACCAAAAAACCACCAAAATTCCTAAAAAAGATAAAACCCCTAAAAAACTAAAAAATCTAAAAGACCCAAAACACCAGAAACCACCAAACCCCTAAATCCATAAAACCCCTAAAAATATTAAGAATCATAAAAACACTTAAAAATCCTACAAACAACTAAAATATATATAAACCCTTAAACCCCTAAAAATGTTACAAAAACTATAAAAAATGATAAAATACGTAAAAACTAAAAAAACCCAAAAAACCCCAAACATCCCTAAAACCCCTATAACCACAAAAACCATCAAAATAAATAAATACACTAAAAACACATAAAAAATACATAGAAGATATGAAAATCCATAAAAACACTAAAATAATAAAATACCCTAAGAAAAAAAATTAAAAATTAAAAATAAATAAAAATTATAAAAACAGAAAAATTCTAAATACCCTAAAAACCCAAAAAAACTAAAAAACCAAAAAACCCTCAAAATCCCTAAAAACTCTAAAAATAATAAAAATCATAAAAGTCCCTAAAAATTCATCAAAATTTAGACAATCCTAAACACCCTGAAAACCCCTACGAAAACCATAAAAACTTAAAAACATTTAAAACCCCAAAAAAAATAAAATGCTAAAATCCCTAAAAAAACATTACTCACAAAAACCCCTAAAACCCCCAAACCCCCTAAAAACCATAAAAACCCTAAAAATTAAGAAAACAACTAAAAACCACTAAAAACTATAAAAACCCTTTAAACCCCTAAAAATTTTAGAGACTCTAAAAAACATCAAAACCCATAAAAGGTAAAAAAACCCCCTAACACCCCAAAAAAAACCCAAAAAACCAATAAAAACCAAAAAACCTCAAAAATATGTAAAATCCTAAAAATCCATAAAAATATTAAAAATCCCTAAAAATAAATAAAATAGTAAATATCATAAAAACCATAAGAAAACCATAAAAACCTAAAAACACTTAAACCCCATAAAACCATAGAAATGCTAAAAACCCTAAAACCCCTAAAAACCAATAAAATCCTTAAAAACCATAAAAACTATAAAAATACAAAAGAAATAACTAAAATTATATAAACTAATAAAAAACCCTAAAACCCTAAATACCCTAAGAATAAGTTAAAAACCAAAAAATACTTTAAACCCCTAAAAAACCAAAAAACACAACCACAAAACCCTGAATGCCAATAAAAACCACTAAAACCCTTTAAAATCTGTTAAAAACACTAAAAGCATAAAAACCCTAAAAATCATAAAAACCATAAGAAACCAATAAAAACTCAAAAACAAAATTAAATCCCCAAAATATTAAAGAACTCTAAAAACCACAATAATCATAAAACAAAAAAAACCAAAAAACCCAAAAAAATTCCTAGAACACCTCAAATTTTTTAAAAAACCCTAAAAAACCATAAAAATATTAAAATCACTAAAAATACCTAATGTTTTAAAAACTATAAAAACCCTAAAACCCCCTTAGAAAAAAAATAAAAAACCTAAAAATACTTATTTCACCAAAAAACAAAAAAATGCTAAAAACCCTAAAAAACCCTAAAAAACCATGAAAACGTTAAATACTGTAAAAACCCATAAAATCCCTAAAAACACTTAAATATGCAATGAACCTTTAAAACAAAAAACACTAAAAACTCTATAAAACTTTGAAAACCCAAAAAAACTTAATAAATACTAAAATCTCAAAAAATAATCATTAAATCCATAAAAATGTAAAAAAAACCTTGAAGAACCTGAACAAAACATTAAAATCATGAAAAAAATAAACTACATAAAAACCTAAGAAAGGATAAAAGCCATAAAAAACCAAAAATACCATAAAATCCTAAAAATAATAAAAACACCTAAAAACCATAAAAACCCCTAAAAGACCATAAAATCCCTAAGTCTGACAAAACCTCTGAGAACCCTTAATCGCAAAAATGTTATAAAACACTAAAAAACCGTAACAGCCCAATAGAACATAAAAACCCCTAAAAACATAAAATAACATAAAACACTAAAAACTATAAAACCCCCAAAACCCCAAACCACCTCAAAAATACCAAAAAACCCTAAGACCCATAAAATTTCTAAAAAAATCCTTTAATATTCATAAAAACATAAATAGAACCTAAAAACCCTTAAAAACCTAAAAAACCTTAAAAGAATCAAAACACTTTAAACCCATAAAAACCAAAAAAAACACTGAAAACCATAAAACCCCTAAAAATCCGAAAAAACACATAAAAATTCAAAAAAACTCCCTAAAAACGAGAAAAACAAAAAAAAAAACTCAGAAAAAACTATTAAATCATTGAAAAATTAAAAACTTAAAGCCCCTATAAATTTGAAAAAATTAAAAAACACTAAAAATCCTAAAAATCCTTAGAAACCATAAAAACCATAAAAATATTTTAAAATTGCTAAAAATTAATAAAAACATAAAAACCCTAAAAACCATGAGAATCCCTAAGAAAACATTAAAACCTAAAAACAATTAAACTACTAAAAAACCTAAAAACTGATAAAATCCCAAAAACTTCTACAAAACCTTAAAAGCCTAAAAACCATAAAACCCCCAAAACCCTTAAAACCCCAAAAAACCAAAAAACCCCAAAAAACCCCCGAAACCACTAAAAAAATAAAATCAATTAAACCCCTAAGGAATTTAAAAATTTATTGAAAACAATAAAAACACAAAAAATACATAAAACCCTAAAAACCATTAGAAACTCTCAATATACATAAAAAACCTAAAGCCCTAAAAACCTACAAATCCCTAAATCCCTAAAAATGTAAAACAAACAAAAAATACTTAAAACTCCGTAAGAAAATCATAAAAACCTAAAATCATAAATGAACCCTAAAATTAAAAAATGCTAAAACCCCTAAAAAACCCCATAAGCCCTAAATCCGCTAAAAACTTTTAAAATATATAATATCCCCTAAAAACCATAAAAACCCTAAAATCATAAAGAAACCCAAAAAACAACTAAAAACCCTTAAAACCCCAAATAAACCATAAAAAAATCTAAAAACCCATTAAACCCATGAAATGTTAAATAACTCAAAAAACATTAAATAACCTAAAAACATAAAAAACCCTTTAAACCCCCTAAACCATAAAACCCTCAAAACCCTAAAAATCCCTAAAACCCCTATGAAGCCATAATAATCCTAAAAATTCCTTAAAAATCAATAAAAATATAAAAAATCTAAAACCCCTAAAAAACCATATGAAAACATTAAAAACCTAAAAACAATTAAAACCCCTTTAAAACCTAAAAATATTCTAAAAACTCTAAAACCCTAAAAACCTAAAAAAAGTCATAAAATTCCTTAAAATGATAATAGATACTAAAAAACCAAAAAATTTAATCACAACCTTAAAATTTGTAATAATAGAAAAATCTACAATAACCCTAAAAATCATAATAAATCTTTAAAAACCTAAACACACTTTAAACCACTAAAACATAAAAAAATATGAAAATGTTTAATGTCCTTAAAACCCTAAAAATCCCAAAAAAATTATAAATCGCTGAAAAATCATAAAAACCATAAAAACACATAAAACCTTAAATAACAACAAAAATATTTAAATACTCTTTAATCTCTAAAAATGTTAAAAACTATAAAAAACCTTAAAAACCCCTAAAAACTGAAGAATCACTAAAATCCAAAAAAATCCATTAAATCCCTAAAACTCATAAAAATCATCAATCTCCCAAAAGACCATAAAACCTATAAAACCCAAAAAATAACCCTAATAAAACCTTCAAAATGAAAAACCGATAAAAAACCACAAACCCTAAGAAAATTATAAAAACCAAAATACACTTAATACCCCTAAAAAACTATATACGTAAAAAGCACAAAAACCCCTAAAAACCATAGAAACAATTAAAAAAATTAAAATCCCAAAAAATGCATAAAACCCCTAAACATCATTAAAAACTCTAAAATCCATTAAACTCCTAAAAACTTTTAAATAATATAAAAACAATAAAAACCATAAAAACCCCAAAATCCCCCTAAAACTGAAAAAATACCATAAAACCCTAAAAAACCTAGAAACCCAAAAAAATCCTTTAAAACTATTAAAACCCATAAAAATACTAATAATAAAAAATCCCTAAAAACCTTAAAAACCATAAAAACCAATAAGAAAAACCTAAAAACCTAAAAAAACATAAAACCACTAAAACACTAATAAATGATAAAACACTTAAGAACTATAAAATGACCCTAAACCACTTAAAAACCATAAAAACCCCTATAACAAAAAAAACTAAAACCCAAAAGAAACCCTAGAAACCAATAAAAACTATAAAAACCATTTAAACGACTAAAAGAGTTAAAAACACTAAGGAACTATAAAACCCTAAAACCCAAAAAAATATCAAAAAACCACAAAACCCTTAAAACAATAAAAATACTAAAAAATCCTAAAAATCCCTAGAAATGTAAAAATCACTAAAATTCCCAAAAACCATAAATAAAACATTAAAAACCCTAAAACACACAAAACCCCTAAAATCATAAAAAATCTGAAACCCAAAAGTCCAAAAAAATATCTTTAAGACCCTAAAAACACTAATACGCATAAAATCATTAAAACTAGAAAAACAATATACGAACACTAAAAAACATAAATACCCATTAAACTCCAAATAACGTTGAAAACTAAAAAATTAAAAAACCCTAAAAAACACAAAAAACCCCCCAAACAACCAGAAAACTAAAAAAAACCTAAAACTAGAAACCTCTCAAAATCCCTAAAAACCCAAAAAAAAACATAAAAATCCAAAAAATCACTAAAAATGTAGGAATCCTTAAAAACCATAAAAACCCATGAAAACCGTAAATGCCTAAAAACACTTAAAATCCCTAAAACCTTAAAATTCTTGAAACACTAAAAAATATAAAAATATAAGAAGCCCCCAAAAGACTAATTTTTTTTTCTGACCATCAAAAACAAAATAATACAAAAAAATCCCTAAAAATCACAAAAAAAAATGAAAAAACCTCTAAAACCCTAAAAACCCCTTAAAACCAATAAAAAAATAAAAACAAATTACATAACTAAAAAAACAAAGAAATTCTAAAAAAACCAATAAACCCTAAATGTCCCAAAAATAGATAAAAACTCTAAAAACCATAAACCCCTGAAAACCGTAAAAACACTAAAAATACATAAAATCCCCTAAAACAAACTAAAAAAACCTAAAAACCCTAAAAACCACTAAAATATTAAAAAATAAAAAAAACCATAAAATCTTGAAAAAAAAATTCCTTAAAACCCAAAAAAACAATAAAATCCCTAAAAACTCGAAAAAACCATAAAAACAAAAAATTTCAAAAAAAATATAAAAACCATAAAATACTAAATATCCCAAAAATGTGATGGATGAAACCTGAATCTCCTGTCTTCCGCGGTTGGGTTTCTCTATGATGCCTATCGCTGTGCGTTTCCTCTAATGTGGAGTTTCCTTCTTCGCTGCTATAAATTTTCAGGCATTGGCCTTCACAACGTTGCTCCTTCCTTTGGCGGTGCATCTGTTCTGGAATGGCAGTGCTCTTACAGTCTGGTTTTCTTAGGAGCCATCTTCAAATGAAGGCTTCAACCTTAGATGATCAGGATAGATCTTGTCTCCCCAGAGTGTAATGTTATAGATTCATGGAGGGGGGGGGGATCTGTTCTTTCCTTGGTGCAACATTACATTTCCATCATGGAGCCACACATATCTGGTTCTTTCGTTGTGAGGTGATTTAGGTACATGGAGGTATGGGACAGATCTGGGCACTATGGGTTGTTGCGTTACAGTTCTCTGTCCCTTATCATGTTTGAGGGGAGATCCTGGTAGTGATGGGCTTCAACGGTGACCTTAGGTTTCATGAAGGGATGTGTTTCCCAGTTTCTTTGGCAGATTACACTTTTCCAAGAGGCGCTATGGAGAGACTTGACCTCTGTGTTTTTGGAAGATGTTCGGTCGGATTTAGCAGTGTTCTTTGGATTCAAGGAGTCTGGTGTTCTTATGAGGTCTTGTGTTTTCCATGCAATGATGTTTGGTTTGGGTTGGAGAGTCTCGGCATTGGAGATCTTGGATGCTATATGGGGAGTTGTTGCCTTGGTTAGGCTTGGGTAATCGGGCGATGGTGCTGATTTCTCGGTTTGAATCTCACCGCAGATGCTAGTTCATTTCTGGGATTCATTTTTGTTATATGATTTTAATGCTGGTCTAGATAAGTGTTGCGTTTTGGGTTCTATGTTGGGTTGTGGTGGTTGTTTCATAGATTTTTGAAAGATTGGTTTGGTGCTTGTTGTTTGTTCTGATGCGAGGTGGTGGATGTTCTCTGGTCATTGTGTGAGATTCTTGGGTGGCTGGTGTTGCTAGATATGGAATGATGGATGTTGATTGGCTTGGATGTGTTGGTCGCTGGAAACGGAACTACTGGGTGATGGTTGATGCCTAGTGAGAAGAGGCTGAAGGGGGTGCTGGTTGTTGTAAAATGAGGTATTGGATGATGGATGTAGTAGGTGTGGGATGTGGGGAAGCTGATGTTATTGGTTTTGTGGATGGTGGTTCTGTGTTGATTACGGTGGGTCTTCCTCTGGAGGAGGCACCGTATTATTGAAGTTGGGTTACTGGATGCTAGTTCTTGATTGTCTAGGAGGTACTGGTGGGAACAATTCTGATTGTATACTTTGTTTGTATTTTTTGTGCTTTTTTTTTGTTTTTTGTGTTTTTTGGGTTTGGGGACGTTAAGAGTTTTTGGGTGTGGGTCATTTGACCCCTCCCCCCATTTATCAGTTCCATATTTTTTCTTATAAATTAGGGGGGGGTCAGGAATAGCCTGACCATGCACCTTCCATTCCCTAAAAAAGTGAATCCCTTAAAACCACTAAAAATCCTATGAAATACATAAAAACCTGAAAACACAAAAACCCCTAAAAACTGAAAAACACTAAAAAAACCTAAAAATCACTAATCCCATAAAAAACCTAAAACCCTCAAAATCATTAAAAACCCTAAAAATATATAAAAATCCTAAAAAACCATAAAAATCCCAAAAAGGTAAAAAACATTAAAATCATGAAAACCCCTAAAAAAAGTTAAAACACTTAAAACCACTAAACCCAAAAAAACTAAAACCATAATACACTTAAAAATCATAAAGAGTCCCCAAAAACCCCAAAACCCCTTAAAAAACATTAAACAACTAAAAATATTTAAAACCCCATAAAAACCCTAAAACCACTAAAAACTCTAATAACCCTTTATACACCTAAAATTGTTTAAAAACTCTAAAACCCCTAAAAACCCTAAAAACCGAAAAAACACCTAAAACCAAAAGAAATACGATAACCCCCAAAAAAATCATAAAAACAATCAAATCTCTAGAAACCCTAAAATCCCAAAAAAAATCTTCAAAAGTCCTAAAAATCCCTAAAAACATAAAAAACTAAAACCCCTAGAAACCTAAGAAAACATTAAAAAACCTAAAAACACTTAAAACCTATAAAAAACTAAAAATTATAAAAACCATACAAAAATCCTAAATATCGTAAAAAACCAGAAAACACTCAATATCCATAAACACCCTAAAAAATGTTTAAAATTCTTAAAAATCCCTAAAAATCACTAAATTGTTAAAAACACTAAAATTATTGAATACCCTGAGAAGAATATAAATTACTAAAAACACTTAAAACCTATAAAAAACCTAAAAATGATAAAAAACCCTAAAAGGCCATAAAAACCATGACCCCCCAAAGAAACCATTGAAACCCCTAAAACCATAAAATACATGAAAACCCAGTAAATACCCTAAAACCCACTAAAAACTCTAAAAAACCATTAATCCACTAAAAATGTTAAAAAAATTATAATAAAGAATGAAAATAAAAAACACTAGGAAAACTAAATAAACCCTTCAAAATCCCAAAAACCCCGATAGAAAAAAACATAAAAAACCATAAAAAATCACTACGAAAACTGTAAAAACCTAATCCCACTTAAAACACCTAAAAACCAAGAAAACACTAAATTCCCAGAAACACCTAAAACCTTTAAAACCATAAAAACCATAAACCTCTAAAAACCATCAAAATCATAAAAAAACCCCATAGAAACTCTAAACCCACTAAAAAAATCAATAAAACCTTTAATCCCATAAAAATGTTACAAAAAACAGTAAAAAATGTTAAAACCCCTAAAATGTCAAAAAACCCACAAAACCCCAAACATCCCTAAAACCCATAAAAACACTAAAAACACTGAAAATCCCTAAAAACACTAAAAACACATAAATTTTCCAAAAATCCCTAAAAATACATAAAAATATAAAATCTATAAAACCCTAAAAACCCTATGAAAACATTAAAAACATAAAAAAATGTAAAAACCATAAAAACTTGAAAATACTCAACACCATAAAAATATTAAAAGACCCTTAAACCTTCAAAATCCCTAAAAATCTTAAAAAACTGTAAAAATCATAAAAATCCATAAAAATCCCTGAAAATACAAATAACCCTTAAAAGATCAAAAACCCCAAAGAAAAACATAAAAACAAAAAACGTTTTAAATCCCTAAAAACCCTAAAAAACATGAAAAGAAAAATAACCTTAAGACAATTAAAACCCCTAAAAACTGTAAAACCCCTAAAACACCATAAAACCCTATAAAACCACTAAAACACTAAAAACCCTTTCACCCAATAAAATGATTAGAAACTAGTAAAAAACCTTAAAACCCCTAAAAGATCAAAAAAACCTAAAACCCCAAAAAATTCATAAAACACAGAAAACCCCATATCCCCTCAAAATCTGTAAAATCCCTAAAAACCATAATAATCATAAAAATCCCAAAAATAAATAAAATTATAAAAATCTTAACAACCCAAAGAAAACCATACAAACCTAAAAAACATAAACCTAATAAAAACATATAAATGTTTAAAACCCTAAAAACCCCAAAATCCTACAAAATCCCTAAAAACCGTAAAAACTATAAAAATCCTAAACAAGAACTAAAAATCTATAAAAACATAAAAAATCATAAAGGTCCTAAAAACTCATAAAAATACGTTAAGAAATGAAAAACACTAAAAACCCCTAAAATCCAAAAAACACTACCATAAAAACACCAAAAGAACCTAAAAACTCTAAAACCCCATAAAATCCATGAAGCCACTAAAACAATAAAAACCCTAAAACTCATAAAAACCCATAAAAAACCAATAAAAACTCTAAAACCCCAATAAAAACCCATAAAAAACCCTAAAACCAAAAAGAAATCCTTAAAAACCCTTAAAATTCATAAAAACCAAAAAAAACATAAATTTTCTAAAAACACTAAAAATTCATAAAAATTTAAAAACCCCTAAAAACTATAAAACCCCATAGATAACATAAAATACCATAAATTAGTTATTTCCACAAATAACCAAAAAAATTTAAAAACCCTAAAAAATATAAAAAACATAAAAGCCCATAAAACCCAAAAACCCAATAAAAACCCAAAAAATAATAAATATATAAGGACCCTTTAAACCCCAAGAACTTTTAGAAAAAATAAAAACATTAAAAACTGCCAAAAACACAAAAAAACCTGAAATTTAAATGGAACCCATTATACCCATATAAAACCATAAATAACCTACAAATCCAAAAGAAAACATTAAAAATATGAAAACAATTAACCCCCCTAAAAACCTAATAAATGTTAAAAATCCAAAAAAACGTAAACCCCCTAAAAATATTAAGAACACATAAAAACCATAAAAACCATAAAAGACCATAAAAACCCCAAAGTTGACTAAAAAACTAAAAACCCTTTAAAACCAAAAAATAATATAAAACACTAAAAAACCATAAAACACCAAAAAAAGTAAAACCCATAAAAAAACCATAATACCATAAAAACCCTAAAACCCCCAGAAGAACCCAAAACTCCTCAAAATTCATAAAAACACCAAAAACCAATAAAAATTCAAAAAAATCTCTAAAAATACATAAAGAAATAAAAAACCATAAAAACCCTTAAAAAACATAGAAACACTTAAAAAACTTAAAACACAAATGCCCAAAAAACCTAAATACTCTAAAAACAACAAAATAACCCTAAAACCTAAAAAACATTAAACCCCCAAAAATCATTAAAAATTTTAAAAATCCAAAAGAAAACACTAAAAATAAGAAAACTCAAAAAAAACATTTAAAAAGAAATTAAATCATTAAAATTATTAAAAACCATTAATCCTTAGTAATTTTAAAAAATGAAAAAAATTAAAAAATACTAAAAGACCCTAAAACCCATAAAAGCCCTTAAAAACTTAAAAACCCCTAAGACCCTATAAAACCACTAAAAACTATAAAAACCTATAAAAACTATTTAAACCCCAAAAAATGATAAATAAATCTATAAAAACAATAAAAAATGTAAAAAACAAGAAAACCTAAACACCCCATAAAACCTTAAAAACCCTAAAAACCTCTCAAAATCATCAAAATCCATAAAATCACTAAATATCATCAAAATAATAAAGAAAAACCAAAGATACCTAAAAACTAATAAAACATAACAAACCTAAGTAAACCTTAAAAACCTAAAAACACTTAAAACCCCTAAAACCCTAAATACAATAAAACCCTAAAAAACCATAAAACCCTAAAAGACCTCAGAGCCTCAAAATACATTACAATCTTAAAAACAAAAACAAATAAAAAATATCTAAAAATATTAAAAAATGTAAAAAACCCTAATTCCTAAAAAACCCTAAGAAAACACTAAAAAACTAAAAACACAAAAAACCCATAAAAACCAAAAAAACGGTAACAACTCTAAAACACCCTAAAATCCATAAAATCCCATAAAATCCCATAAAACCATAAAAAACCATGAAATACAATAAATCCCACTAAAAAATGTAAAACTCTTTTAAAACCCTAAAAATGTTAATAAAACATAAAATAATTCAACCTCTAAGAAAAAATAAAATTCTAAAAACCACAAAACCCCTTAAATTCCTAAAAATGAAACATAGACACAAAAAATAATAAAAAGAACCCAGAATTACATAAATACATAAAAACTATAAAAGACATGAAAACCCCTAAGAAAAATTTAAAACATCTAAAAACAGAAAAAATGCTAAAAATCTAATAAACCCCAAAAAACCCCAAAACCATAAAAACCACTAAAACCATAAAAAATTACTAAAACACATCAAAACCTAAATCAAACAAAAACTATAAAACTCCTTAAAATCCCAAAAAAAAATTTAAATTTTTTTGCAATCCCAAAAAACTCAAAAAAGTCCTGAAAATCCAAAAACAACAAATAAAAACCCTAAACCCCCTGAAAACCAACAAAATCCCAAAAAAACCAAAAATACATAAAAATCCCTAAAAACCCTTAAAAATGTAAAAAATACTAATACATTGAAAAGACCTAAGAATACATTAAAAACCTAAAAAAACATAAAACCCCTAAAAACCTAAATATGATAAAAACTGTAAAAACTATACAAATCCCTAAAAACTCCAAAACCCTAAAAATCTTAATGAATCCCTAGAAATCCATAAAAATAGGAAAAACCATAAAACCCCTAAAACCCCCTATGAAAATGATAAATACTTTAAGATAAAAAATCTTAAATCCTAAGAAAAGGCAAAAACCATAAAAGGCCTAAAAACGGTTAAAAAACAAAAAAACCGCTAAAATCCATAAATCTCTAACAACTACTAAGATCCCCTAAGAATGCAAAAAATCCTAAAAACTATATAAGGACAATAAAAACGTTAAAAACCCTAAAACGCATAAAAACCTCTAATAAAAAAAACTCTAAAACCACTAAATATACATTAAACCCCTAAAAACATTAAAAAATCTAAAAAACCATAAAAACCAAAATAGAGCAAAAAAAAACAAAAAACAAAAATAAACATAAGAAACCCAAAAAACAAAAAAAGTACAAAAAACAAAAAAAATCCCTCAAAATACGAAAGAACCCTAAATTCTATAAAAATCATACAAAAATCCCAATAAAATCAATAAAAGGTAAAAAAACCCTAAAAACCCTAAAAAAACCAAAGCAAACATTAAAAACCTAAAAAAACATAAAACCCCTAAAAAGATTAAAATTATAAAAACACAAATCCCCTAAAAACCCCTAAAAACATAAAACATACTAAAAACCAATAAAACCCTAAGAAAAACTAAAAACTATGAATCCCCTTTAAACACTGAAAAATGTTAAAAACTCTAAATTAACCTAAAAACCCAAAAAAATTGAAAAAACAAAAAAACCATTAAAACCCCTAAAAATCCATAAATATATGGAAACCCTAAGAACCAGAAGAAAACCCTAAAAACCTAGAAATACATAAAACCCCTAAAAACATAAAAAAAACTAAAAACCATAAAACCATAAAATATTAAAATCCTAAAAATACCTAAAAAAAATAAAAAACAATTATATCCTAAAAATTCCCCAAAATTCCTGAAAAAAATAAACACCCTAAAAACCCTGAAAAATCCAAACAAAACCATAAAAACATATAAAAAAAAAACAATTAAAAAAAATGATAAAACCCTTAAAACCCAAAAAAAACCCCATAAAAACTTCTAAAACCATAAAAACACAAAATACCAATAAAATCTAAAAAAACAGACTAAAACTACCCAAAAATAAAAACCAATAAAAACTCTTCAAAACCTTTAAACCCCTAAAACAATAAAAAATTCTAAAAAGCCTTAATTCAACTAAAAATCAAATGAAAACCCCAAAAAACAATAAAAACCCAATAAATTGTCAAAATTCGTAAATATCATAAAAACCTGAAAAACATTAAAAATCCCTAAAATTCTCAAAAACGTAAAAACCCTTAAAATCATTGAAAAATACTAACAAAAAATAACAAACATAAAAAGACATAAAACCCCTAAATTATTAAAAACTCTAAAAAATACTAAAACCATTCAAAACCAAAAAATCATAAAATCCCTAAAACCAAAAAAACCCTAAAAAGATATAAAAACCCTCAAAACTCTAAAAACACTATAAAAACCAAAAAAATTTAAATATTCTAAAAACCATAAAACCGCAAAAATTGTAATAAAATATAAAATTTAAAAAAACAAAAACCTTAAAAACCCACGAAATCCCTAAAATCCCAAAAAACCATAAATATCATAAAAAATCCCTAAAAAACCTTAAAATATAAAAACCCCTTAAATCCTTGAAAAACTATAAGAAAACATTAATAACCAAAAAAACACGTAAATCCCCTAAAAACCTAATACCCCGAAAAACTCATAATACCCTCAATGTCCATAAAAATCATTAATAAATATAAAAATCCAAAAAGTCCCTAAAAACCTCTGAAAACATAAAAAACCATAATAACCTTGAAAACCCCAATGAAAACCATAAAACCACAAAAACACTTTAAACCCCTCAAAAAATAAAATCACGAAAAACTAAAAAGACCATAAAACCCATAAAAATCAAAAAAATCACTATAAACCATAAAAACCATAGAGACACATAAAAACCCTAATGACTCCATAAAATTCTAAAAACCCTTTAAATCTCTAAAAAAATTAAAAAATCTAAAAACCATAAAAAATCCCAAAAAAATGTAAAAACCAAAAAAACCCCCATACAATAGAAAAAGAATTAAAAAACCTTCAATATCCCTGAAAACCCAAAAACCCCCTTAAAAATCCTAAGAACCCATAAAAATACCAATTAATGTTAGAACCTCTAAAATCCCATAAACCCTAAGAAACCCACAAAAAACTAAAAACACTTAAAACCCCAAAAAATAAGAAATACTAGCATTGGGCCACAGGAAGCTGCTTGTGAGGATATGGGCAAGGGGGTGCAGGTGGTGGAGCCTCCCGTTGGCTATGAGAAGGCGTTTGCGGGCTCTGATGTGCAGGTCTGCCTTCTTAGTAGTGTCGCTAGTGACAGTGTTGAGCATTCTGGACATGTGGTGGCAGAAGGAGAGGTAGAAGCAAGGGGGTGGTTGAGGAGGATGGCTCTAAAGGTGTGGCTTGTTGCTAGTCCACAGGAATGGTTTTGAATGCGTCTGAGGTGGGTGTTGAGAGGGAGAATAGAGCATCTTCCTGTCATGTGACTGAGCAGGGGGAGGTGGAGGTGCAGGTGTCAGAGAATAAGTTGGAGGTGGTGGCTGGGCAGGAGACAGTTGACAACTTGGAGGGGGCAGCTTCTCAAGGGAGCACACCTAAAGCAGGGTTGGGTTGCGGGCAGGGGGAGGGACTTGGGACGGGGGATGCCCCCGAACATAGGGATGCTGCTGCGTAGGAGGTGGTTCTAAGGGAGGAGGGGATTTTGTAGCTGGCTAACAAGCCTGACTACTCATCCAAGCATGATGATGAGGGGACTGTCCTGATTGGGGGGATGGGAAAAGTCCTCTGGTTGCTATCTTTAGGAGTGCAGAATTACTTGCCTTAGTGGATCTAAGCTTGGCTCATGATGATGTTTTTGTTGAGTTACCCCTTAATCAAGAAGCGTCCTCTATCCCAGATCAAGTGCATGGAATGGAATCAGATGAGTGCTCATTTGAGATCGATAAGGTAAAAGGGATCGACGATGGTCCCACCTCGATCTCTTAAAAGAGGAGGAGGAAGTGGGATTACTCCACTCTCCCTAGACCCATGGTTACTTGGGCATCTTCAAATGTGGTTAAGCTTAAAGTCAAGGTTAATAATCGGGAGCAGCTGCATTCCCTGGAACAAATAAAATGTTGGGATATGTTTCTGACACTCCTCAAGATCAATGAGGATTATGAGTCAGGATGGGATGACTCTGACTCATGCTTTGATGATGCGGCCTTCGGATACGGTGCAGATGGTGACCCTTATGGTGTGGCTTCTGTTTCATATTTTGGTGGTGACGTTGACTGATCTTTTTTCTTTTCGTTCTTTGTTTTCCTTTTGATATTTCTTTTTTTGGGTCTTTAGGTTGGGGTTGTAATGGGTTTTTGGGTGTGGGTCGTTTGACCCCTCCCCTCCCTTGCCTGCTGTGTCTTTTATTTAATAAATTTGGGGGGCGGGAATATCCTGACCCTCGAATCATCCTTTCCATAAAACCCTAAAAACCAATAAAAACTCTAAGAAACATCAAAATCCCTAAAAAAATTACGAAAATCTAAAAAACATTAGAAAACCTAAAATACATTATAAAACATAAGAAAATCTCAAAAATAGAAAAACACTTAAAACCTTTAAAAACCATAAAAACACTAAATACCTATAAACCCCTAAAAACCCTCAAAATCCTTAAAAAGGCATAAAAATGGTTAAAACCTAAAAATTACCCAAAACCCTCAAAAACCATAAAAAACCCTAAGAACCCCTAAAATCCATAAAAGTAAACGAAAACATAAAAACATAAAAAACTAAAATCCCCTAAAAAATGTAAAACCCCCTAAAAATTCCCAAAACACTTTGAACCACTAAAATTAATAAAAACTCTATCAAATCGTAAAAATCATAAAAAACTCATAAAAACCAAAAAAAAATTGAAAACCCTAAAACCCCTCAAAATCCCAAAACAATAGTAAATACAATAAAAATCCAAAAAAAAATCCAAAAAATACCTAAAAAGCTATAAAACTCTTAAACCCTAGAACAACTCTAAGAAGAACATGAACAAAAAAAACACAGAATACTCTTAAAAACCTAAAAAACATAAAAACCCTAAAAATGCTAAAAAACTCTAAAAAACATATAATCCATAAAAAAATTAAAAAAACCCTATAAAAACAATAAACCCCTTAAACCCACAAAATAAAAAAACCCCATAAAACCCATAAAATTCCAACAAAAGACCAAATAATACCTAAAATTTAAAAAACCCTAAACATCCCTGAAAACCCCTATGAATGAATTAAAAACAAAAAAACACTCAAACACCCTAAAACCGTAAAAGATGATAATACCCTAAAACAACCTAAAAACAACAAAATCCTAATAAACATTAAAAAAAACTAAAAACTAATAAATCCCTTAATATCAACTAAAAACACTAAAAACCCTTTAAATTCCTAATAAGGTTATAATAGACTAAAAACCCTGAAAACCCCAAAAAAACAATAGAACCCTAAACTACCATAAATACATAAAAACCCTAAAATCCCTAAAAGTCTTCAAAATCTCTTAAGACCTTAAAAATACTGAAATATCCTAAAAATATTTGAAAATTAAAAACACCTAAAAACCCTAAAACCCTAAGAAAGCCTGAAAAATATAAAATCAGTTTAAACTCCAAAAATTCTAGAAAAAAAAGATAAAACCCCTAAAAAACCTAAAATACTATAAAACCCATAATAACACTTAAAAGCCATAAAACCCCTAAAACCATAATTACACTAAAAATCCATAAAAACCCTAAAAACAAACTAAATACTTTCAAACCCATTTAACCACTTATAAATGTTGAAAAAAATATGTAAACCCTTAAAAACCATAGAAACTAAAAAAACCTCTAAAACCCCCCAAAACCCCATTAAAACTGTAAAAACCCCTTACCCCTTAAAAAATCCCAAAAATTCCTAAAAACTATAAAAATCCTAAAAAATAACTAAAATCCATAAAAATATAATATACCATAAAAAACCCTGAAAAGCCCCGTTTAAGACCATAAAAACCTTAAAAAACTTTAAAAACCCTAAAAACTAAAAAACTCTAGAAATTGTAAATAAATCCCTAAAACCCTAAAAACCTTGAAATCCTATAGAAACATTTAAAACCCAAAAAACCTGTAAAAAATCCAAAAAACATAAAACTATAAAAACCCTTAATCCCCTAAAAAATGTTAAATAACTCTATTAAACCATAAAAAATTTAAATAAGTCAAGAAAACGGCCAAAAACCCAAAAACCCTAAAAAACCCTAAAAAACCCTAAAACACTAAAAACTCTCCAAATTTAAAAAAACCCATAATAATCCTAAAAAAGACCTAAAATTCCAAAATAATCTATATAACCCTCCAAACCATAAAGAAAACCTTAAAAAACTAAAAACATAATGTCCCTAAAAACTAATAAAACACTAAAATCCTAAACCCCCTAATAATCCAAAAAACAATAAATGGCCTTAAATACCATAAAACCCCAAAACACCCTAAAAATACAAAAACCCACAAAAAACCCATTAAACCCCTAAAATGTTTAAAAAACTCAAAAAATCCTTAAAAATAGTCTGGAAGTCAAAAAACCTCCCAAATAATCCAAATATTCATAAATCCCTAAATACTCTAAAAAATCCTAAATTTTCTAAAAACCCTAAAAATCATAAAAATCCTAAAAATCCCTAAAAATATATAAAAATGTATAAAATCATAAAATCCAAAAAAAACCCCTAAAAATCGTAAAAACTAAAAACACAAAAAATCCCAAAAAAAAACTAAACAATGATAAAAATCGTAAAATAGAATAAAAACCCTAAAACCCTAAAAACTATAAACACATATAAAAACCTTAAAAACACTAAAACCCCTAAAATACAAAGGACCACTAAAAACAAAAACACCCAATTAAACCCCAAAAAACGTTAGAAATATAAAAAATGAAAAAAAAATCCAAAACCCCCCCAAAAAAACATAAAACCACTAAAAACTCTAAGCCCCGTAAAAATCCCTAAACACTTTAAAAACCATAAAAAAGGAAAGAAACCCCAAAAATACCTAAAAATTTAGAAACCCATAAGAAACATAAAATCCCTAAATAAAAACATAAAAACATAAGAACACTTAAAACCACTAAAAACCCTAAAACCCATAAAACCCCTAATAACCATAAAACAACAAGCCATTAAAACCATAAGCCACTGAAAACTCTAAAAACCCATTAAACAAATAAATTTTTTAAAAACTCAAAAACCACTTTAAAACCATAAAAGCTCAAAAACATATAGAATCCCAAAAAAACCATGAAAACCCTAAAACCCCAAAAAATCCTAAAAATACCAATAAACTAAAAAAATCCTGAAGATCCATAAAAATATAAAACACCCTTAAAAAACTAAAAAACCAAATAAAACCTTAAAAATATAAAAACACATAAAACCCCAAAAAACTAAAAATGTTAAAAACCCTAAAAACCAAAAAACCCCTAAAATCCTGGAAAATATTATATCCCATAAATACCCTAAAACCCACAAAAAACTCTAAAACCCCTTTAACCCCCAAAAAATTGTAAAAAGGCCAAAAAACTAAAAAACCCTAAAAATTGAAAAAACAATAAATCAGTAAAAACCCCAAAACACTAAAGAACCTAAAACCCCCAAAAACACCAAAAATCCAAAAAACCCCAAAAACCAATGAGAATCCAGAAAAATACTTAAAAATCCCTAAAAACATTAAAACCCCTAAAACACTAAAAACTCCTAAAAAACCATAAAAACATAAGAACACATAAAACCCCTAAAAACCTAAAAACGCTAAAAACATTAAAAACCCCTGTAAAACATAAAACCCATAAAAACATTAAAACAAATTAAAAACCCTAAAAATATAAACTATAAAACCATTTGAACCACTAAAAATGTTAAAAAACTATTATAAACCTTAAAAACCATAAAATACAAAATTAACTAAAATCCCTTAAACTGTAAAAACCCATCAAAATACCAAAAAAACCATTAAAACAATAAAAAATAACGAAGTTCCTAAAAATCACTAAGAATATAAAAATACCTAAAACCCTAAAAACCCCTAAAAAAGAATTAAAAAAATAAAAATACTTAAAAACATAAAATATCATAAAAAAATAAAAAAAAATAGAAAATCCTAAATCTCATATTAACTCCCAAAAACATTAAAAACCCTAAAAACCCATTTGAACCCAAAAAACCAATAAAAAAACTAAAACCCCTTTAAACACCTAAAAACATTACAAATCTCTATAAAAATTTAATACCATAAAAAATAAAATAATAAAATTCAAAAAAACCATAAAATCATTAAAAATACTCTAAATACCTAAAACCGTAAATACAATAAATATCATAATACTCTAAAAATCCCTAAAAAAACCCAAAACACTAAAAACATAAGAAAACCTTAATAAATGGAATGAACATAGAACTCCCACGGAAGCCCAAAAACATTTAAAATCGTAAAACCTTAAGAAATCCTAAAAACCGCAAACACCCCTATAAACATTAAAACACCATAAAAACCCAAAAAAACTAAAAACTCCAAAAACCCTTTAAGACCATAAAAACGTTAAAAACATTAAAAATCCTAGAAAAACATAGAAAAAACTGTGAAATCCCAAAAAACCATACAAATCCAAAAAAGACTGCAATGATTCATAGAAATCCCAAGAAACCCTAAAACCATAAAAATCTCAAAAAAAGCCTAAATTATTATAAAAATGTAAAAAACATTAAAAACATTAAAAACCACAGAAAAAACCCTTATAAAACCTTAATACTACAAAAACACTTAAAACCCCTAAAAACCTAACAAAACTAAAAACCCTAAAAACCCATAAACCCTAAATACCACTAAAGACTATAAAAATCATTTAAACGTCTAAAAATGTAAAAAAATCTAAAATCCTTAAAATTCTAAAAAACTCAAAAAATACCTAAAACCCCCACAAAATCATTAAAACCCTAAAAATATAATAACAACCCAAAAAAAAACTCAAAATCCAACAAACCCTAAAAAGTCTTAAACATCCTAAAAAGTCCCTAAAAATCAATGAAAATATTAAAATACCGTAAAACCGTAAGAAATCCATAAAACCCTAAAAATACATAAAACCCCTAAAAACAAAAAAACACTAAAAACCCTAAAACCCCAAAACACCTAAAAACCATAAAACCCCTAAAACTCAATAAAACTCTAAAAACAAATAAAAAATATAAAATCACTTTAATCCTATAAAACAATTAAAAATTCTAAAACCCATTAAAACTAAAAAAACCCAAAAACCCTGAAAAACATAAAACATCATAAAAACCAAAAAACCCCAAAAAAACCATAAAAATATAAAATTCCATAAGGAACATGAAAAACCAAAATAAAAAAAACTAAAATCAATTAAAACACATAATAAACCTAAAAATGATAAAAAGCCTAAAAAATCTAGAAACCCCCAAAACCCCTAAAATACTAAAAACCATAAAACACCATAAGACCATAAAAACCCTAAAATCCAACAAAAAACACTAAAAACCCATGAAACCCATAAAACATTAAAAATCCATAAATACTATAAAAACCCTAAAAACGTAAAAAAACTCTAAAACCAAAACATACCATCTAACCATAAAACCAATAAAAACCTATAAAAACCCAAATAATCCCTAAAAAACCTAAACACCATAAATATACTAAAAATCTATAAAAATATATAAAAACCTAAAAATACCTAACAACCATAAGTAACCCTAAGAAAACATTAAAACCCTAAAAAAACTTAAAACCACTTAAAACCCTAAAAAAATATTTAAAATCCTATGAAACCAATAACCTATAAAAACCCTAGAAAACCTTAAAAATACCAAAAATGCATAAAACCTCTAAAAATTCTAAAAACACCAAAAACATTTAAATCCAAAAAGAAGTTTAAAAAATTATTAAAACCCTAAAAACCCAAAAATAATCCATAAAAGTCAAAAAACCATAAAACCCTAAAAACCTAGAACCCTCCAAAATCTGTAAAAACCCCCAAAACCAAAAAGTTACTAAAAAAATCCCTAATAATATCTAAAAACATAGAAAACCCTAAAAACCATGAAATCCACTAAGAGAACCGTAAAATATAAAAAAACTTTTAAAAACACTAAAAACCCTAAAATTATTAAAAACCCCTAAAAAACAATTAAAAATAAAAAAACCCACAAATACTCTAAAACTGATAAAAAGTATAAAAACCCTTTAAACCCCTACAATTGTATAAAAAATATTAAAATCATTAAAAATCCTAAGTAACTCAAAAAAACCCTTAAAACCTAAACTACCATAACACCCATAAGACAATACAAAACTACTAAATTCCCTTAAAATCACTAAATAACCAAAAACCATAAAAATACAAAAAAAACTAAAACCCCTATAATGTAAAAAACCCTAAAAACCATGAAAAAATAGAAAAAAACTTAAAAAAACTAAAAAAACATAAAACCCTAAAAACACTGAAAACCCTAAAAACTATACAAACCCATAAATACCCAAAAAACCACAAAAAATTCTAGAAACCCTTTAAACCCCTAAAAAAAATAAAAAGTCTTGAAAAAACATTAAAACAATAAAAAAACTAAAAACCCAAAAGAACCATAAAAGCCATCAAAACCCTTAAATACCCTAAAAACATAAAAATCACTAAAAACCATAAAAATGCAATACATTCCTAAAGAATTTAAAAACCATAAATTCCCTAAAAAATCATAAGTGACCCTTAAAACCTAAAAACACTTAAAACCCCTAAAAAACCAAGAAATATTAAAAACCCAAAAAACCCTTAAAACCCAAAAAACCCAAAAACCCAAAAACCCCAAAAAACCCCTAAGGGTTGATGAAGGATGATGTGGGTAAGGGTGACACAAGAATCCTTATGGATCCTAAGTGGGAGACAATTTCCCCCTTTGAATGAGTAGGGCCAATGGAGGTGGATCATCTTTTCCCTCCCATCGATCAACTACCGGAGTAGGGAGTGGTCGAAGCTATTACTAGGACTGCGGATAGACCGGATGAAGGCTTTCAGTCTGTGGCCGATCTTCCCCCATGCGTCGAGTTGTATGAAAAGATTATGTTGGACTTCACAGAAATATCTTTTCTACAGCATAAAAAGAATATCCTATAAGAGCCAGATCAGAAACAGGACGTGCAATTTTTCTGGGCAGATGATGTTGAAGTGGAAAGGCTTGATGAATTTTTCATGGATCATGATGCCATTCTTAATGCCAAAATAGATTGGATACGGTGGGAGATGTCTTTGATGTGTAACCCTAGTTTTATGGGTTTGAATTGCCTTGAAAGAGGAATATGAGGGCTACTAGTGCACCATGATCTGGTAGCTAGACAGATGGGGAGGATCTTGGTCCTATTAAGCATGGGTAGAATGGAAACCCAAGGTCTAGGGTGTTGAGAATTGATGTCATGATGTAAGGTAGAATGGAGGATAGTGGAGCTATCTACCATACCTAAAAGAGGAGGATGCCAAGAAGGGACTAATCCACTTTACCCGTGCTAATTTCCACAAGGTCCTCCAGAAATGCCTCTAAGTATATAGAGCAGTAGAGGATTAGGGGTACATACACCGAGCTTGTTGTTGTTATGGAAAATTCCACGAAAGATGTGGCAGAGTGGGGGATGGAAGAGTCAGATGCGTCTCTAGGATATGGTGCTTACAGAGACCCCAATGTAGATGCTGGGGAGGTTGACCCTATTGATATGAACTCTCTTTCTTTGTTTGTTCTTTGTGACTATCTTTGGGTATGGGTCATTTGACTCTGCCCCTTCTCTATTATCACATCTTTTTTTATTATATATATGGGTGGTCAGGACTAGCCTGGACCTACAGCCACTTTTCCATAAAAAGACCCCAAATACCCTAAAGATAACAAAACACCATATGGACCACAAATAACCTTAAAAACCCATAAAACCCATTATATCCTTAAAAACAATAAAAAACAATAAGAACCCTTTAAAACCCAAAATACATAAAAAAAATTCAACACACCCTAAAAAATACTTATAAACTCAAAAAAATACCAAAAACTATAAAACCCGTAAAAACCCTAAAAACATATAAAACCCTCAAAATACCTAAAACCCCAAAAATAATTAAAATACTAAAAAACCTTAAAAGTCCATAAAATGAAAACAAAAAAATAAAAACCATGAAAACCCCAAATATATCCTTAAAAATATAAAATGGGAAACCCCAGAAAAAATCTAAAAAATTCTATAAACCCTCAAAAACCCTAAAAACCCTAAATCACATACAAACCATAAATAACCCCTAAAAGCATTAAAAATCCCTAAAAACCCAAAAAAAACACAAAAAATAATTAAAATCTCTAAGAAAAATATAAAATGATAAAAATAATAAAAAACACTATGAAAAATTTAAAACCCTAAAAATCTCAAAAAACCCCTAAACCCCCATAATAGATAAAAACTCCCAAATCCCTAGAAACCCTATAACGCTCAAAATCCCTAAAACCCAAAAGAATATATATAAATACTGAAAAATAACTAAAAAATATAAAAATGTAAAACCCTAAAACCCTAAAAAACCATTGACACAAACAAACCTAAGGAATATAAAAACCCCGAAAATCCTAAAAAAACACTAAAACCATAAAACACTTTAAACCATAAAACCCCATGAAACCCTTAAAACCCATAAAACCCTTAAAACCCATAAAAATAGATAAAACCACTAAAAACCCTATAAAAACTATAAACACACTTTAACTCAATGAAAATTTTAAAAAACTATAAAAACAACTTAAATCCCAAAAAAAATCTGAAAAAACCCAAAAAATCCAAAAAACAATAAAATCCCAAAAAACCCTCAAAATTTCTGAAAACAAAAAAAACAAAAAATATCCCAAAAATCATTAATAATCCCTAAAAACAAAAAAAATATCTAAAAACCTAAAACCCATTAGAAAACCATAATATCCTAAAAACACATAAAAACCCTAAAAAAGATGAAAACTCTAAAAAACCATAAAAACCATAAAGACACAAAAAATCCATAAAAAATTCTAAAACCCCATAAAAACAATAAAAAACCACTAAAAACTATAAAAAACTATTAAACCTCTAAAATTATTAATAAAATGAAAAACATTTAATTACCCTAGGAGCTCAAAAAAAACACTACAAAGCCTAAAAAACCCTAAAATCCCTAAAATCCTTAAAAAAACCTTAAAAACACAAATAACCCTTAAAACACAAAAATCCACAAAAACTCTAAAAAATTATTGAAGTTAAAAAAAATAAAAACCATAAATACCCTGAAGAATACCATAAAAACATAAAAACTATTAAAACACCTAAAAACATAAAAATTTTATAAACCCTAAAACCATTAAAACCCTAAAAATCCTAAAAACCATAAGAACACCTAAGAACCATAAAAACTGCTAAAATTTTATATAACACATAAAAACACTGAAAATTATAAAACCGCTTTAAACATAAAAAAACATTAAAACTCTAAAAAATCTTACAAAACATAAAAAACTAAAAAAACCCTAACAACCTTTAATAACTATAAAAACACTAAAAACCCTAAAACCCTAGAAACCATCAGAATCCATAAAAATACACTAAAAACATAAATAATTGAAAATATATCTAAAAACCCCTAATAAAATAAAAATAATAAAAACACATGAAAAAAACTAAAAAAACTGAAAACACATAAAATGCTTAAATCCTATAAAAAACCTAAAATCCTCAAGAAACACAAAAAACAATAATGATCCTAAAAACACCTAAAAAATTAAAAATTCAAAAACCCAAAAAACCCCTAAAAAAAACTAATAGTATGAAAAACCTTTAAACCCCTAAAATGATGGAAAACTATAAAAACATTTAAAACCATATAAAAATCAAAAATCCATAAATTAAAAAAACATAACAAAGCAAAAAAAAACTCTAAAACCACTCAAAATACAAAAAAAACTAAAAAACTAAAAAAATACCTTAAAATCCCTAAAATCGTAAAAAACATAAGAACCCTAAAAAATCCTTAGAAAACCTTAAAAATATAAAAGCACTTAAAACCGCTAAAACCCTAAGATGATGAAAACCCTAAAATCCTAGAACCATAAAAAATCTAAATCCATAAAAACGATAAACCACTAAACCATTAAAAACCCCCCAAACCCATAAAAACCCATAAAACTACTAAAAACTTGAAAACCCCTTTAAATCCATAAAAACATTAAAAAATAAAAAAACCATATAAACCCAAAAAAGTCACAAAAACATTAAAACCCCAAAAAAAAATAAAAACAAAAATACCTCAAAAACCCCAAAATCCCTAATAATCTAGAAAAACACAAAAGCCCATAAAAATCATAAAAACCCCCAACAAATCCCTAAACACATAAAAAACCTAAAAACCTTGAAACCCCCTAAGAAAACATTAAAACCAGAATACACATAAAACCACTAACAAGCATAAAAAACCTAAAAACACATGAAAAAATTACAAAGTGACTAAAAATAATAAAAACCCTTTAAACCCCTAATTTTTTTAAGAAACTATAAAATCCTTAAAACCCCTAAATAAACTCAAAAAAATATATAGTCAAAAAAACCACTAAAACACTAAAAAACCCCAAACCCCTAAAACTCAATAAAATCCCTAAAAAACGTAATAATATTAAAAAAACTAAAATTAAAAAACCATAAAGACCCTAAAAATCTCTAATAAAATTGAAAATACATAAAACCCATAAAAACCTAAAAAAAGCTAAAAAACATGAAATTCCCCATTAAATCCTTAAAATCCATAAAAACCCTAAAATATCATTAAAAACTCTAAAGTCCATTAAAACCTCTAAAAACTGATAAAACCCATAAAAACCATAAAAATCCAAACAAAGCCTCAATATCCATAAAACCCCAAAACCATAAAAATCCTAAAAACATGAAAAATCCTTATGGAAATAAAAAAAATTAAAAACCCTAAAAATCCATAATAAATCCTTGAAAACATAAAAAGACATAAAACCTCAAAAAACCTAAAAAAACCTAAAAAACCTCAAGAAACATAAGAAATGAAAAAAACATTAAAAACCCTAAAAACCCTAAAACACCAAAAAATCCTAAAAACCAAAAAATCCAAAAAAACCCTAAAACCACAAATATGCTAAACAATCTCTAAAAATCCATAAAAAGATAAAAATCCCTAAAAACCCTACAGACCCATAAGAAAAAATTAAAACCCTAAAGTACATAAAACCACTTAAAACCCTATTTTTTTTAAATCCTAAAAATCCAATAACACATAAAAAACATAGAAAATCGTAAAAATACCTAAAATATATAAAACCACAAAAAGCACTAAAACCCATAAAAACCATTTAAATCCAAAAAAGTTAAAAAATATTATAAAACAACAAATTAACACAAAAATGTCCAAAAAAACCATAAAACCCTAAAACCCTCTAAAATTCGTTAAAATCCCCAAAACCATAAAGTTCCTAAAAAATCCCTAAAAATATCTAAAAACATAAAAAAACCTTAAAACCATGAAATCCCCAAGGATATCCATAAAATCTAAGAAACATTTAAAACCACTATAATCCCTAAAAATGCTAAAAACAATATAAAACCAATAAAAATCCATAAAAACCCTAACACTAATAAAATGTATAAAATTTCTTTAACCCTATAAAATTGTTCAAAAAACTATTAAAATCCTTAGAAACCCTAAATAACTCAAAAAACCTAAAAAAAACTAGCATAACACCCTAAAAACCATAACAAACTATTAAAATCAATAAAAGTTCCTAAATACCCAGAAAACCATAAAAATCAAAAAATATCACTAAAATCCATATAAATATAAAAACCACTAAAAACCATGAAAAACCCAAATAAAACCTTAAAAACCAAAAAACATTTAAAACCCCTAAAAACCCTAAAAACCATATAAACCTTTGCAAAAACTTAAAAACATATAAATACACTAAAACCCACTAAAAATTCTAAAAACCCTTTAACCCCCTAAATTTAAAAAAAAACTCGAAAAAACATTAAGACTCTTAAAAAATAAAAAACCAAAAGAACCATAAAAACCCTCAAAACCATTAAATACACTAATACCATAAAAATCCTTAAAACCCATAAAAATCCAAAAAATGCCTAAAAAAGTAAAAACCCATAAATAAACTGAAAACCCATAGGAAACCCTTAAAAACTAAAAATAATTAAAACCCCTAAAAACATAAAAAATTAAAAACCCTAAAATCCTTTAAAATCCCTAAAACCCCAAAATAACAAAAAACCCCTAAAACCCTCAAATGCTATAAAAACAAACTAAAAGTTTTAAAATCCCTTTAAACACCTAAAATTTATAAAACTCACAAAAAACCATGAAACCCAAAAATACCCAAAACCCATAAAAACCAAGAAAAACTATAAAACCCCTAAAAACTCTCAAAATCCATAAAAATCCTAAGGACCCATAAAACTATTAAAAATACTGAAAAATAAAAAAAAAATCTAAGAACCCCAATGAAAACATTAACAACCTAAAAACAATTAAAACACCTAAAAACTATAAAAACACTAAAAACCCTAAAAAACCCTAAAGACTGTAAAGATAAGTAAAAACCACAAAGACCCCTAAAAACCAAAAAATATCCCTAAAACCTATAAAACCCTTAAACATAATAACCCTCTAAATCCCAAAAAACAAAAAAAAACACAAAAACCCTTAAAACCCGTAACAATCTAAAAAAACTAAAAAAACTATAAAATTCTTGAAAACCCAAAAACCCCAAAAAACCCACAAAATACATAAGAAACCTAAAACAATTATAATCCAAAAAACTCTAAAAATCCTAAAAAATATAAAAAAACCTAAAAAACATGAACACACCAAAGAAAACATTAAATACCTAAAAAATGAAAAACCCTTAATTTTCTATACAAAACTATAGACCCTAAAAAACCCCCAAAACCCTAAAACACATACAAACCATAAATATACCCAAAAATCTTAAAAATCCATAAAACCCATAAAAACTAAAAAAGAAAGTAAAATATCAAAGAAACCTTTAAACTAATATAAACAATAAAAAACTCTAAAAAAATTTAAAACCCAAAAAAAAAAAAAATCATAAAACCAAATAATATAAAAATAAACATCAATACCCCTAGAAAACCTAAAATTCTAAAAATCTGTAAAAATTGAAAAAAACATAAAAATCAAAAAAAAATAACTAAAAATATCTAAAAAGGTATAAAACCCTAAAATCCTTTAAAAAACTCTTGACGCAAATAAACCTAATTAAACATAAAAACCCTAAAACCCAAAAAAAAACTATAAAAACCAAAAAAACACTTAAATCCATAAAACCCCATAAAACCCATAAAATAGATAAAACCAATAAAACCCCACTAAAAACTATAAAAATCATTTATCTATATGAAAATGATAAAAAACTATAAAAAACCTTAAATCCCAAAAAAACTCAAACCAAAACCCTAAAAATCCAAAAAAAATAAAATCCCAAAAAAGCCTCAAAATTATTAAAAATCCAAAAATTAGTAAAGATCCTAAAAAGCCTTAATAATACCCAAAAACAAAAACAAAATCCCTAAAATCCTAAATACCCCTATGAAAAACTTAATAACCTAAAACACTTAAAACCCCTAAAAACCCTAAAAACACTAAAGAACCTAAAAAACTATAATGACCTAGAATATCCTTAAAAATTTATAAGACCCCATAAAACTAGAAAAACACAATAAATACTATAAAAACCCATCAAACCCCTAAATATTTTTATAATCTCAAGAAACCTTAAATACCATAAGAGCTAAAAAACACTATAAACCCAAAAAACCCCTAAAATCCTTAGAATCCCTAAAAACCCTAAAAACGTTAAAAATCCATAAAACAAAGAAAACCATAAATATTCTAAAAAATCATTATAATTATTGGGAAAATTTTAAAACCCTAAAAACCCCTATGAATACCACAAAAACCGAAAAACACATAAAACACCAAAAAACATAAAAATGCTAAAAACCCTAAAACCAATTAAAACCCTAAAAACCATAAGAACGCCTAAAAACCATAAAATACACTAAAATTTTATAAAACCAATAAAATCACAGAAAACTATAAAATCCCTTTAATCCTCAACAAAACTTTAAAAACTAAAAAAACACTAAAATCATGGATTAAATATAAAACCCTGAAAAACTACAGTAAACTAAAAACCCTAGAAACCATTATAATCCATAAAAAACAAAAAAACCATAAATATCCTAAAAAAACCTCAAAACTCCTAAAACATAAAATTCACTAAGACAGATGAAAAAACCTAAAAAATATTAAAAAACTAGAACCACTTAAAAACTAAAAAAACCTAAAAAACACTAAAAACCATGAAGATCGTAAAAACGTCCAAAAAATTAAAAATCCCAAAACCCCATAAATCCCTAAGACACTAAAAATATAAAAAACCTTTAAACCCCTAAAATGATGATTAAGAAGAAGATGGAGGCCCTGACGTCTCGGATCCCTCCCATCGACTTCTTCCCTTCCCTCCCAGGTTGAAGACGATGGTGGATCAAGTGCCTCTCCCCCAATCTATGGGGGAGGGTCCTCTTTCTAAAGAATACTCTTTCACTCCATTCTCATCCCCTAACATACATCCCTCCTTTACATGGACGGTGCTTTTTTGGATGGTTCGTAAGCCCTTTGAAGGTCCATCACTGCTCCCTCTTTCAGATTGTGCAACGGTAGGTTTGGTTGACGGCTCTCACATCATTATTTTCTTCTCGTCTAAGGAGGATCTAATTCACACCTAGTCTGGGACACCTCGAAGCTGTAATGATGCATGCTTCTCCCTCTTCTGGTGGAGCTTTGACATACATCTGAAGCATAACACCCCAATGGTTGCGAAATGGGATAGGTATCCTGAATATCCCCTCCTGTTTCAAAATTTATCTATAATTTCAATTCTAGGGAATCTGGTGAGGAGGTTCATCTGTGTGGATAGTAGGATGTGGGACCTATACCATCTTGTTTCCCCAAGGGCCTTTATTGAGGCTGATTCTTCAAAAGATATGGTGGATTTAGTTTAGATTAATGTGGTGGAGTAACTTCGTTGGAAGAAATCAGTGATTTTTAAATCATGGCATGTCTTCTAAGCTTCCTGTTGGAATTATGGGCATATTGACCAGACTAGAGGTTGTGGGGCCTCTGGTAAGAGTAGAAAAAACATCTCTTAGTTTGGTTCTCATGAGAGAAAGTGGAATTTGGTGGAAGTGTATAAGGTTAGGGGAGTGACAAAGGCTTAATATAATCATCCAATGGTTTTTGCAGTATTTGATCGGCTCAAGACAGATTTGATGATTGGGAGTGATCTGGAGGTGGCAGTGGTCTATTCAGGCGGCTTCTGTTTGAATTTGTTTAGGAACGTTTTTGGATTGGGAGATGCTGATACGGAGGCAGTGTGAACGGTCGACGGGAGGAACCTGATTTGTATAGGTGAGAATTTTGGTAGTGGTGAGATATTAGGGAGTGGGAAAGGGCATGAGAAGGTGGCTGAGTTGGTAGAATGGCCTGGGCATGATCTTCAGGAGGGCCCCCCTGATATAGTCCTTGGGTGGAACGGTTATGGACTAGAGGAACGGAAGTGGGGCAGCCAGTAGTAGACTATTGTCGGGTGAAAATGATGTTGCTATGTTAAATAGGTTTCAGGGATTAGCCTCGACTGATATGTTTGATGATGATACTGTGTAGGTGGTAGATCCTAAGTTGGGGGAGGTGGTTGGGTTAGAGATAAGAGTTGGGGATGGGTGGGAGATGCTTATGGTTGGGCAGGGGATGATCTTGGGAGAGGAGAAGAACCTTGGTCTTGAAGGGGGACACCCTAGTTGGAGCATAGACACCTTGGTGATCTCCACTGGGAGTGGTGAAGCGGAGAGTGTTGACATGGGGGGTGGTTCCAGGTTCCCATGATGAGAAGTATGGTGTTATTCATGTGGAGGGTTTGACTTGACTTCCTCCACCAGAGTCCAATTCTGGAACATCTTTTGTGGAGGATCTGGCTAGGCTCCCTCTACCGGGGTCCAAAACTGATGAAGGTGGGTTGGCCCCAGACTTGCAAAAATCCATGGTTGTTTATTGTGTCCAATCTTCTAAATACCACTATGTGATTCTCAATGACATGATGATGGTTGAATGGACAAGGTTTCCCCTTGAGGATGAAGCTAAAAGACTTGGAGAGAGGTTTGCTGAGGATAACCGTAGGATAAATACTGCTATGGCCCGGTTCAATGAGGAAAGAAAAAATCATCGAAAAAAGGATGGTGTTTCTCATGGGATAGGAAGCAAGGATGGTTACAAAGGGGCCTCATGTGCAGCTAGTGATGGAGTTTTACATGATAAGTCTGTCTATAAGGATGGTTTCATCTCTACCCCCCCAAAAAGGAGGCAACGGAAGGATTACTCCGCTCTTCCTTGACCCATGGTGACCTGGGCCACTCCAGGGCACCCAAGATTAAACTTAATGTTAACAAGAGGGATCTGCCTTCGTGAACTATGGAGAAGGAGAGGGCCAGAGTGAAACTCTTGGTTATGCTGAGAATGAAGGAGGAATATAGGTCGGGATGGGACTGTATGGATGAATGAGTTGACTCAAACTTTGGTTTTGTAAAAATGGATGCTGGTTTTGGTGAAAGTATTGGGCCTTTTGATGAGGATCTGGATGACGTTTGCAGCGACATTGACTGACTTGTTCTCTTTTGTGTTTTTAGACTTTTTTAGGGTTTGGGTTGTGTTGGGGTTTTGTGTTGTGTTGGGGTTTAGGGTGTAGTAATTTGGCCCCGCCCCTCCTTTTGTTTTGTGGTGTCTCCTTTTTATTTATACAATTTGGGGGGACCAGTAATAGTCTGGCCCTGCATCTTCTTTTCCCTAAAATGATGAGAAACTATAAAAAACTATCAAAACCATATAAATCTAAAATAAAAAACCATAAAAACTATAAAAAAACAAAAAACCCTAAAAAACTCTAAAACCCCAAAAAATCCTAAAAACCTAAACACTATAAAAATCCCTAAAATTCCCTAAAATCTTAAAAATCCAAAAATCCGTAAAATCCTATAAAAACCATAAAAATATAAAAAACACTTATAACCCCTAAAAACCTAAAAATGATAAAAATCCTAAAAATCATAAAAACCATTAGAAACCTAAATCCATAAAACCATAATCCAATAAAACATTAAAACCCACAAAACCTATAAAACCCTAAAAACTACTAAAAACTCTAAAAACCCATTTATACCCCTAAAAATCTTAAAAAAATAAAAAACCCATATAAACCTAAAAAAACTCAAAAAAATGTAAAACCCCAATAAAACCATAAAAACAAAAAAAAACTAAAAACCCCAAAACCACTAAAAACCCATAAAATCCCTAAAAACCCATAAAAATCATAAAACCCCCAAAAAATCCCTAAAAACATAAAAACTTAAAAACCTTGAAAACCCCTTAGGAAACATTAAAACCAAAATACACTTAAAACCCTAAAAATCATAAAAACCTAAAACTAGATGAAAACCTTACATACCCACTAAAAACAATAAAATCCATTTAAACCCCCAAAAATGTTGAGAAACTATAAAATCCTTAATATCCCTAAAGAAACTAAAATAAAATAGTCAGAAAAAATAGTAAAATGATAAAAAACCTAATAGCCTAAAAATCCCTAAAATCCCTAAAACCCATAAGAATAATAAAAAACCTTTAAAATCACTATAATATCAAAACCCTAAACTCCTTAGAAAACCATAAGAAAACCTAAAAAAATAAAACCCATAAATAACTATAAAAAGCTAAAAACCCTGAAAACTCCCTTCAAAACTCTCAAATCCATAAAAAACACTAAAAATATAAAGAACCCCATGAAAACCCTAAAAACCACAAAAAACTATAAAAATCCTTTAAAACCTTAAAAATCTATAAAACCCCAAAAAACCCTAAAAATCCCATGAAATCCATAAAATCCATAAAACCATAAAAACCATAAAATCCTAAAAAACATGCAAAATCATTATAATGGTAAAAAAATTAAAAACCCTAAAAATCCATAATAAAACCATGAAAAACTAAAAACACATAATACCTCAAAAAAACCTATGAAATGCTAAAAACTCTAAAAACCATGAAACCCCTAAAACCACAAAAAAACATAAAAAACCAAAAAACCAAAAAACCCCTAAAACCACAAAAAAACTCTAAATACCCTTTAAACAAATAAAAAAGTTAAAAAACTCTAAAAACTACAAAAAACCAAAAACCTCAAGAAACCCCTAAAACACAAAAATCTATAAATATCCTAACCCCCCCAAATAAATCCCTAAAAACCATAATAACTATAAAAAACCTAAAAATCCTAAATAATCCTAAAAAACACAAAAAACACTAAAACCCTGTAAATCTCACGGAAAACCTTAAAAACAATACAACACACAAAACCCAAAAAAAACATAAAATGCCAAAACCATAGAAAACCATAAACTCATCAAAAATAAAAAAAACCCCTAAAACCATTAAAAAGCTATAAAACACATAAAAACTCACAAACCCATTACAAACTATAACAACTATTTAAAAACCTAAAATGTTAAAAAAATATAAAAACCATTAAACACCATAAAAATTCATAAAACCCGAAAAATAAAAAATACAATAAAAAGACTAAAAATTCTAAAAACCCTAAAACTGAAAAACTCCCAAAAAACCATAATACCCACTAAGAATCCTACAAAATACTTAATTTCCAAAAAACATAAGACCCATAAAATTCCTAAAATCCCATAATAGTACCTTAAAAACCTAAAATCACTATATTAAAAAAAACAAAAAACGCTAAAAACCCAAAAACATAAAAATCCTAAAAACCCAAAAAAACCTGAAAACCAATAGAAACTACAAACACCGTTTAAATCCCTAAAAACATGAAAAAACACAAATAACATTAAAACCCTATGAAACTCAAAAAACCCTAAACCCCCAAAAAACATAAAAAACTTAAAAACCCTAACCCCCCTAAAAACCCATAAAAACCATAAAAATATAAAATCCCTTAAAAATCCCAAAAAATACCTAAAAATATAAAATACACAAAGGAATAGAAATAACGTAAGAAAATAATAAAAACATAAAAACATTTAAAGCCACTAAAAACCCTACAAATGAAAAAAAAGTTAAAACCCCCTAAAAACTCTAAAACCTATAAAAAATCCGTGAAAGCCATAAAACCCCCAAAACCCATTATTAACAATAAAAAACCACTAAAACTATAAAAACTCATAAAAATAAAAAAAACCTATAAACCCCAAAAAACATATAAACCCTAAAACACCTAAAAAACCCCAAAACCCCCAAAAAACCCCAAAACCCTCAATATCCATAAAACCCCTTAAAAGCATAAAAATCATAAATTTCTTAAAAATCCATAAAAACATAAAACCCCTATAAATATTTTCAAAATTCTAATAAAACGTTAGAAACTTAAAAACACTTAAGAACCCTAGAAACCAGAAAACCCATAAAATATATATAAAATCCATAAAACCCCCTGAAGTTGATAAAAACCCAAGAATCCCAATAAAAACTCTAAAAACCCATTAAAACCCAAAAAATGTTAAAAAACTCTACTTAAAACCCTAAGAAACTCAAAATAACCCCCAACCCCAAAAAACTATAAAACCCCAAAACCAACAAAAAACCCTAAAAATTATTAAACACACTAATAAACTATAAAAATCCTAAAAAATCCCTAAGAATCCTTCAAAATTTAAGAACCCCTAAAACCCCTCAAAAACAAAAGAATACCATAAAACCTAAAAACACATAACCCCCCTAAAAACCTAAAAAACCTAAAACCCCAAGACCGTAAAAACAAAAATAAAATTACATAAAACCTATAAAAACTGTAAAAAAAACTAAGACCATTAAAAACCCTTTAAACCCAAAAAAATATTAAAATACACTACAAACCTTAAAAACCCTAAAAAATAAGAAAAAAACCTTAAAACCCAAAAAAAACATAATAACCTAAAACCCTAAAAAATACTAAGAACCCTCAGAATCCCAAAAAAACCTAGAAACCAATAAAATCATAAGGAATCCCTAAAATTCCCAAAAAACATAAAATCCTTGAAAACCATAAAAACCATAAGAAAGCCTCTAAATTCAAAAAACACATAAAACCCCTAAAAACCTAAAACTAATAAAACCCCAAAAAACACTATAATCCTTTAAAACCCATAAAAACTAAAAAAACAATCAAAACCCATAAAACCCCTAAAATAACTAAAAACTATAAAAAATACCTTTGAACCCCAAAAAATATAGAAAAACTCTAAAATACTTAAAATCCTTAACAAATTAAAAAAACCAAACAACCTAAAAGAAACCATAATGTCCCAAAAAAATAAACCCCCTCTAAATCCCTAAAATAATTAAAAACTAGAAAAATCCGTAAAAGGCATTAAAAATACTAAAAATATAAAAAACCCTAGGAAAAGAAAACATTAAAGAAATCCTTACAAACATAAAAAAAGATAAAACCCCCTAAAAACCAAGGGAATGCTAAAAACCCTAAAACACTAAAAACCCTAGAAACCATAAAAAACCTAAAACCATAAAAATAACAAAAAACATTTAAAAACTGAAAAATCATCTAAAAAAACTAAAACCCATTTAAACCCCTAAAAATGCTAAAATTATATAAAAACCATAAAACCCTAAAAAACTCAAAAAACCCAAAATTCCTAAAACCCCTTATAAATTATAAAAATCATAAATGTATAAAACCCATCAAAATCCCTAAAAACCCAAAAAACACATAAATATCCCTAAAATCCTTAAAAGTCCCTAAAAAGGTAAAAAAACTGTAAAAACTAAGAAAAACCCTCAGAGAACATTAAAAACCTAAAAGCACCTAAAACCCCTAAAAACTAAAAATTGAAAATAACCCATAAAACCCTAAAAACTATAAAACCCCAAAACCCTTAAAAATCAATAAAAATCCATAAATAACCTAAAACCCCACTAAAAACAATAAAAACCCTTTATACACCTAAAAATGTAAGGAATGTCTACAAAACCTTAAAAAACTAAAACATTAATAAAAACACCAATAAAAAAAACATAAAATCCATAAAAACCACCAAAATACATAAAAACCCTAAAAACCAATAAAAATTCTAAAAAATCCATAAATAATAAAAAACATAAAACCTTAGAAATCTTGAAAACCCCTAAGAAAATAGTAAAAAAATCACTTAACACCATTAAAATCCTAAATAAATCTAAAAACCATAAAAACCATAAAACACTCAAAATCCATAAAATCCGTAAAAAAAATAACGATTCTAAAAAACCTAGAAATAATTACATACGTAAAAACCTTGAAACCCCCAAAACCCCAAAGGAAGCCCTTAAAACCTAAAGACACTTAAAACCCACAAATCCAAAAAAATTCTAAAATGTCCTTAAAACACTAAAACCATAGATCCCCTAAAATCCATAAAAACACATAAAGTACCATAAATACCCTAAAAACACTAATAAATATTAAAACCCTTTAAGACCCTAAAATAATTAAAAATCCAAGAAACCATAAAAACAATAAAAACTCAAAAAACCACTAAAAACCTTTAAAAAATATCATAAATCACTAAAAGACCATAAAATCTCTCAAAATCCATAAAAACACTAAAAACCATAAAAATCTTGAAAACCCCTAAGAATCCCTAAAAACATAAAAAAAGTTGGAAAAAACATGAAAACCCCAATGAAAATATAGAAAACCAAAAAAAGTTAAAACCCATAAAAACAAAAAAAAACACTAAAAACCCTAGAAACCCCTTAAAACCACAAAAAACCATAAAAATTCCTAAAACCATAAAAACCCATAAAACTAATTCAATCACTAAAATCCTAATAAAAACAATAAAAACCCTTCATACACCTATAAACACTAAATACATTAAAAAACAAAAAAACCCTAAAAACTAAAAAAAATGTTGAACATCACAAAAATCCATAAAAACATTAAATACCTATAATCACTAAAATCCCTAAAAATCACTAAAAACTACAAAAACAATAAAAATCCTAAAATACCATAAAAATCCATAAAAAATAAAAAAAATCTAAAACACTTTTAAATCCCTACAACAACATTAAAATTCATAAAAACACATCAAACCCCTAAATCCCTAAAAATTCTACTATAAAAAACCCGAAAAAACAAAAAAATGTAAAAACCATAACCCCCCACCCCAAACCATAAAACCCCTGAAACATATAAAAATCATAAAAACTACTAAAAACTCTAAAAACACTTTATACAACATAAAATTGTAAAAACTTGAAAAAAAATTTAAAACATAAAAAAATAATAAAACACAAAACCATAAGAACCCTAAAAAGAAAAATTCCCTAAAACCATAAAAACATAAAAATACTAAAGAAGTATTAAAAAACATAAAAAATTAAAACCCTTAGAGCCTGGAAAACTAATAAGAAAACCTTAAAAACATAAAAATAATTAAATCCTCTAAAATCCCTAAAAACACTAAAACCCTTAAAACCATAAAATCCATAAAACTGTAAAAAACCTAAGAACCCATAAAAACCCTAAGAACCATTAAAACTATAAAAACCCTTCTAACCCCTAAAACAATAAAAACTATTAAAACCTTAAAAAACTCATAAAAAACCCAAAATCCCAAAAAATAGTAAAAACTCTAAAATTCCTAAAACCCCTAAAAACTATCAAAATCTCTTAAAACCCAAAATACCCATAAATTATGTAAAAACACCCTAAAAATCCTTAAAAATGTAGAAATCCCAAAAATCCATGAAAAAAATAAGAAAACAATAAAAACACTAGAGGCCTCCAAAAACCTAAAAAATCATTAAAAACCCAAGGAAACCCACAAAAGCCTAAAACCCATAAAATACTAAATCCCCCGAACAATAAAACTCAAAAAACCCTAAAAATCTCTAAAACCCAATAATATAATAAATACCCTTTAAAACCCTAAAAATATTTAAAAATACTAAAAACAATTAAAACCCTAAAAACAAAAAAAACCTAAAAACCCAAAAAAACCATAAAAACTATAAAACCCTGAAAAACCCTAAAGGCCCGCAAAATCACTAAAAACCTATAAAATAATAAAAAACCCTAAAAAATCCATAAAAATATGTTAGAATATAAACAACCCAAAAAACCCCTATGAAAATCTTAAAAACCTAGAAAACATTTAAAACCCTTAAAAATGAGGAAAACCCTAAACACCTTAAAAACCGAAAACCTAAGACCATAAAATCTCCCAAAACCTATAAACCCCCTAAAAACACATAAAAACACAATAAATACAACTAAAAACTCTAAAAAAATAAATCTCCTAAAGAATTAAAAAATAAAAAAACCATAAAAATCATAAAGACTCTAAAAAAACATTTAACTCCTTAAAACCCTAAAATAATACAAACCTCCAAAATCCCTAAAAACCCATGAAAATCAAAAAAATCCCTAAAACCCAAAATATCATAAAAATTTGTGAATAACCCTAATAAAACATTACAAACATGAAAACACTTAAAACCTCTAAGAAACCCAAAAGTGCTAAAAACCATAAAACTCTTAAATACCATATAACCATAAAAACCACCAAAACCCTTAATACCCTAAAAAACTATAAAAACTCTAAAAAAAAAGAAAAAAATTATCAAAACCCCTAAAACCCCTAAAACCCCTAAAACCTAAGAAAACTTCAAAACCATTAAAACCCTAAAATAGAAAAAAAACCCAAAAATGAAAAAAAACTATAAAATGCCTAAAATCCAAAAAAAACTTGAAAAAAAAATTAAAATCCAGAAACCCCAAAAAAGCATAAAAATCTTAAGAAAGCACTAAAACTATCTAAATATGTGAAAAACCAAAAAAACCTGAAAACCCGTAAATAATCCTTAAACCCTAAAATCAATTAGAACCTCTAAAAAACCTAAAATAACTCTCAGAACCCAAAAAATCCCAAAATAAACTCTAAAACCCTAAAATCCTTAAAAACACCTAAATACCATTAAAAAGCCTAATTACCCATAAAAACATAAAAGCATTAAAAAATCTAAAAACCCTTTAATCTACTAGAAATAAAGAGAAATGCTTACAAACCCAAAAAACTCAAAAAAAACATTAAAACCCCAAAAAACCTTAGAAACCCTAAATATTCCTAAAACCCTAAAAATCCTTCAATATTTTAAAATATCCTAAAAATTCCCAAAAAAATTGAAAAAATACTATGAACCAGAAAAAACAAATTAATTCTTTGATAACCTAAAAACACATAAAACACCTCAAACCTATAAAAAGCCAAAACCTAAAGCATCCCTGAAACCCCAAAAAACATAATACTATCAAAATATATAAAAACCCCAATAAGCATTAAATTTCCTAAAAAATCTATAAAAATCCCTTAAACATAAAGACCCTAAAAATTCTGAAAAACACTAAGAAATCCTTAAAACCCTAAAATAATCTTTAAACACCAAAATCCAAAAATATTATAAAAAACTAAAATCCAGAAATAAAACTAACACCCATAAAATCCTGAAACACAATAAAAAGCATAAAAACCATTTAAACCCTTAAAAACATTAAAAATATCTAACAACATTAATTAACCTAAAAATCAAAATAAACACTAAAAACCAAAAAAAAAACAAAATAAAAAACCAAAAATCCCCCAAACCCCAAAAATCCCAAAAATCCCGATGAAACCAAAAAAACCTCTGAAATTCCAAAAAATTGATAAAAACCTTAAAAACCCTAAAACCGTGAAAATAATAATAATAATTTAAAAACTTAAAAACACATAAAACCCCTAAAATCCAAAGAAACATGAAAACCCATAAAAAACCTTAAAACCCATAAAAACCATAAAAAACAATGAAAACAAAAAAACGCTAAAATGCCAACTAAATTCTATAAAAACCACTTTAATCCCATAAAAATGCTACAAAACTCTAAAAACCATTTTAAACCCTAAAAACTCAAAAAAATCCTTTAAACCAAAAAAACCATAAAACCCTTATAATTCTTGAATACCCTAAAAAGAGAAAAAAACCAATAAAATCCCTAAAAAAAATAAAATTGTAAAGAAACTTATAAGATATGAAAAACCATAAGAAAAAATTAATAACCAAAAGACACATTAAACCCCTTAAAACCTGAAAAATGGTAATGACCCTAATAAACCCTATAACCCATAAACACCCCTAAAACCATTAAAACCCCATAAATATCCTAAAACCAAATAAAATAATAAAAACACTTTAAACCCATAATTACATTAAAAAATGAAAAAAAAACCCTTTAAAACTAAAAAAATTTGAAGAAAAACCAAAAAACCCATAAAACACTTAAATTTTAAAAAATCTTTAAAACTATCAAAATCCCTTAAAACCCTTGTAACGTAAACATTTTAAAATTCCATAAAAATCCTGAATAACATAAAAAACCAAAAAACCAAAAAACCACTAAGAAATCTATTAAAATTACAATCAAAACCCCTCAAAGATCTTCCATACAATAAAAACCCCTTAATATCCTTAAAAACCATAAAACCCCTTAAAAACCAAAAAAGCAAAAATAAAATACATAAAAACCCAAAAAGACCATATAAAACTCTAAAAACCAATAAACCCAAAAAATATTAAAAAACATTAAAAACCCATAATACTCAAAAAAATCCCTAAAACTCCAAAAAAACATTTAAGTTCCCTAAAAACCCTCAAAATCCATAAATATCCTAAAACCCATAAAAATCCAAAAAAATCCCAAAAATACTGAAAATCATAAAAACCCCTAAAATCACTAAATAACCTTTGAAACACATAAAAATCTAAAAACAATTAAAACCATGAAAATGATAAAACCCCCAAAAAACCCTAAACCCCCCAAAAAACCCTAAAAATAATAAAACACCGTAAAACTCTTAAAACCCCTAAAACACTATAAAAACAATAAACATGATAAAAACTCTAAAATCCTACTAAACCCCTAAAAATGTTAAAAAACTCTAAAATCCTTAGAATCACTAAAAACTGAAAAAAGCACTGAAACCCAAAAAAACAAAGAAACCACTAAAATCACCAAAAACACTAAAAAACCTCCAAATTCTACAAAACCATAAAAATCCTAAAAAATACCTTAAATACCTTAAAATACCGAGAAATGTAAAAAACCCTAAAAATAGGAAAAACCCTAAGAAAACCATAAAAACCTAAAAATACCTAAAAATACTAAAATCATAAAAAATGATAAATACCATAATAAACCTCAAAAACCCATAAAACTATAAAAACCACAAAAATTCCCTAAAAACACAAAAAATAATAAATGTCCAAAAGAAGGCCTAAAAATTGATGAAACATAAAAACCTAGAAAATACATAGAAAAACATAAAAGGATAAAAACAATTAAACCCCCTAAAAACCTAAAAAAAATATAAAACCCTTAAAAATCATAAAAAGGCCTTAAAACCCCTAATATCCACTAAAATCCATAAAACTGCTAGAAATATTAAAAAACCTAAAAACAAATAAAAACCATAAAAACAACTAAAAACTCTGAAACCCCATTAAACCAATAACAGTTTTTTTGAACTAAAAGAATCATAAAACCCAAAAACTATAAAAACCATAAAACCCCTAAATACCATCAGAACCCTCAAAATCCCTTTAACCCTATAAAAATCATAAAAAATCCTTAAAAATTCATAAAAACATAAAAACCCCTAAAACCATGAAAAACACTAATAAATCCTTAAAAATACAAAAACACTTAAAACCCCTAAAATCCTAAAAACCATAAAACCACTAAAAACCACCTTAAATCCCTAAAAGCCTCTAAAAAACAAAAAAATAATAAAAACCTATAAAAACCAGAAAAAAATAAAAAAATAAAATACAAAAAATACAAAAACCCTTTCAACCCTAAATATTATAAAAAACACTAAACACATGAAAACCCTAAAAACTCAAAAAAACCCCCCTAAAAATCTAAAAAAACATAAAAACCCTAAAAACCCTCCAAATACCTGAAATAATAAAGGAACATAAAAATTCAAAAAAATCAACAAAATACTTTAAAAACCATACTAACCTTGAAAACCCCTAATAAAACGAAAAAAATCCAAAAAAGAATTAATGCCCTAAAAACCTAAAATCTCTGAAAACCAAAAATTTCTCTAAAACCCATAAACCCCTAAAAAAATTAAAAACCCATAAAATCCACAAAACCCCTAGAAAACAATAGAAAACACCCATTAAACCCCTGAAAAATAAAAAAACCCTAAAAACTTTAAACACCATACAAACCATAAAACCCTCAAAATCCCTCAAAACCCTTGAAACCATAAAACTCTTAAAAAATAATTAATAATTTAAAACACCTAAAATCCTGTAAAACCCCAAAGAAAACCTTAAAAACCGAAAAACTATAAAATCCCTAAAAATCGTAAAAACCATAAAAACCCTATTAAAAACCTAAAAACCCTAAACCCTATAAAACCATAAAAACCATAAAAACCATAAAATGTTAAAAACTATAAAACCCCTAAAAATAAATAAAACCTTGAAAACCCAAGAAAACCATAAAATACCTAAAACCTTAAAAAACCTAGAATCCATCAAAATCCCTAAAAATAAAAAAGCCCTCAAAATCCCATAAATTCCTAAAAATAACAAAAAACAGAAAATCAGCCAAAAACATGAAAAAAACTATGAAATACTCTAAAATATAAAAACCTTATAATCCATAAAAACCTAAAAAACCCTAAAACACTAAAAAGATCCTAAAAATCATAAAAACTATAAAAACTCTTAAAAACATTTAAAAACCCGTAAAAAATTTGAAACCCTTAAAAACCCATAAAAAACAAAAAAATACCAGAAAAAAATCTAAAACCCTTTAGAACCTTAAAAAAGATAAAAAAATCTTGAGAACCTTAAAACACAAAAAACAGTAAAATAACCTAAAAACCTAAAAAACCGAAAAAGTACCTAAAACGAGTAAAACCCCATAAATTTCTAAAAAATACCTAAAAATCCCTAAAAATATAGAAATTCCTAAAAATCAAGAACAAAATAATGAAAAACATAAAAACATAAAAACACTTAAAACCCCTAAAAACATTTAAAAATACTAAAACCCCCCAAAAACATTAAAACCCCCTAATAAATTTAAAACACTCAAGAACTGATATAAACCCTAAAACCGAGTAAAAATATTAAAATACCATAAATACCATAAAAATACTAAAAACCCACTAAAAAAATAAAAACCCTTTAAACACCCAATTTTTTAAAACATCTAAAAATTATTATAACCCCTCAAAACTCAAAAATCCAACTAAAACACCAAAAAAACCAAAAACTCTAAAAATACTAAAAAACTTGAACACCTTCAAAAACATCAAAAACCATAAAAATCCTAAAAAATATCTAAAATTACCTAAAAACATAAAAACCCATTTTTTTTTGAAAAAACTATGGAACCCATAAAAACCTAAAAACATTGGAAAATAATAAAAACCTAAAAAACACTAAAAATTGAAAAAAACCTAGAAAACCATAAAAACACTAAAAACTATAAAACCCATAAAATCCTTAAAAATCTATTTAAACCCTAAAAACCCTAAAAACAAAAAAAACCAATATATAAACACTAAAAACCGTTCAAACCCCTAAAAACATTAAAAGACTCTAAAAACCACAAAAACAATAAAAAATAAAAGACTCCATATAAGCACAAAAAAACCTAAAAACACTCAAAATCCTTAAAAACAATAATAACTCATAATATTATAAAAAATGCATAAAAAATCATTAACATAAAAAAAACCATAAAATACATGGTAACACCAAAGAAAACCTTAAAAACCTAAAAACACATAAAGCCCCTGAAAACATGAAAACACTAAATGACCTAAATAAACCTAAAAACCTAAAAACCTAAAATTCCTAAAAACCAATTAAACCCTAAAACCCCACAAAAAAAACTCTAAATATCATTTAAAACCCTAAAAACAATAAAAAAACTCTAAAAATACTTTTAAAACCTAGAAAAATTAAAAAAACCATAAATACTCATAAATCCAAAAAAACCTAAAACCCTTAAAGCCCCTAAAAATACATAGAAACCCTAATAAACCATACAAAATCCTAAAATAACTAAAAATATAACAAAAATAAAAAACGCAAAAAACCTTCAAAAAATAAAGAAAATCATTAAACCAAAAAAACAGTTAAAACCCATAAAAACAAAAAAAACGCTAAAAACCCTAAAACCTTGAAACCCCCAAAACGCCAAATTATCCGAAAAATCAATAAAAACATTGAAAGAAAAAAACGGAAATCCATAAAAAAACCCTAAAACCATTAAAACCGTTAAAACCCTAAAAATCCTAGAACCTAAAAAATTCTCAAAACCCTTTCAACCCCTAAATCATTAAAAAAATCTATAAACCATAAAATACCTAATAAAATAAAAAATATATCCATAAAAACTAGAAAATTCATAAAAATATAAGAAACCATAAAAACCATCAGGATCACTAAAAAAACCTAAAACACCCTAAATGAAAAAAACCATAAAAAACCATGAAAACAGAAAAAAAAACCATGAAAACCCCTAGTAAAGCCTCAAAACCCCTAAAAATATAAAACCACTAAAAAATCTAAAAATGATAAATACATAAAAATCACTAAAAACCATAAAATCAGTAAAACACACTAAAACCCATAAAACCCCTAAAAATCTTAAAAATCCAAAACCCAAAAAAACCCCAAAAACTGACTAAACCTGTAAAATACCTTATAACAATAAAAAATCAATAAAAAATACCTAAAAATCTGAAAAACCAATAAAAACCCTAAAATCCCTCAAAATCACAAACAAAACCTAAAAAGACATAAAAATAGTAGAAAAAGTACATAAATCCCTAAAAAGATAAGTCCCCTAAATCCCCTAAAACCCTCTATCAAAACCCCTAAAATATACCAACACTTAAAACCACTAAAAATATAAAAAAATTTAAAAAACCTAAAAAACCCAAAAAAATCCAAAAAACCAACAAAAACCACTAAAAACTCTATAAACTCATTAAACCCCTAAAAATGTTAAAAAACTATAAAAACCATAAAATCCCAAAAAAATCAAAAAAACCCCAATAAAACCCAAACACTATAAAAACCCTAAATACCCTAAAACCGATAATGAGGTAGAAAATACCAAAAAACCATAAAAACACATATAAATCCTAAAATTCCCTAAAAATTCATAAAAATGTAAAAAACCATAAAACCCCTAATAAATCATTATAAATATAAAAAAACATAGAACCCCAAAAAACATGAAAAACCACAAAACCCCAAAAAAACATAAAATACCCATAAACCATAAAAATCATAAAAACCAAAAAAACTGAAAAACCAATAAAAAATATAAAAACCTAGAAAACTCAAAATAAACATAAAAACCCAAAAAACTATATAATTCCTAAAACCTATAAAACCCTCAAAATCATGAAAAACCTAAAAACCTAAAAATCCTAAAAAGCCCTAAAATCACTAGAAATGTACAAACCCCTAAAAACCATGAAAACCCCTAAAACACCGATAAAATACTAAAAACAATTAAAACCCTAAAAAACATAAAAACTATAAAATCCCTAAAATCCCTAAAAACATACAATACCTTAAACCCCTAAAAACCTTAAAAAACCCTAAAAACCCTTCAAAACTCTATGACCGCTAAAAACATGAAATCCCTTTAAACCCCTAAAAACATTAAAAAACTATAGGAATCATGAAAACATATAAATACTAAAAAATCCCTAAATGTCCCTAAATGTCCCAAAAACCCATGGAAAACCCTAAAAAAAATTAAAAACATAAATAAATTTAAAACATATGAAAAGCTTAAAAAACACAAAAAACCATAAAATGTTTTGTCTGATTCGAGTGATGAATTTTTTCAGGTCTCTTGTCTTGGTTTTAATCTTGGTTTGGCTTTTGAGGTGGTGTGACTTAGCTTTGGCGGTTCTGGAAGCCGTACAGAGAGTCTTGGTTTTGGTTTGGCTTGGCTCCTCAAGTGTCGCTTCAAAGAGGATAGTTTCAGAAAGAGATGATGTTGACATCACTTCGTAGTGGTGAAGGGGGATTCATCGGCGGCGTGGGATCTAGATGTTGATTAAAATCTACAGTTTTTGTAGATGGTGCGGTGGGATGGTCTGGCGGGTGGCGTCACAACTTCTTACGCTGCTCGGCTTCAGGTGGCTTAGGATAATCCAAGGCGAGGCGAGGTCTTGTAGTAGCAATTTGGGGATGGATCAATCTTGGTGTTTACCCCACCTTTGTGATGTATTTAGGGCAATGGTTTTCCATGCTATGATGCGGGCTTCCAGGCCTACTCAGGAGGTGTAGATAAGATCATATTTGAACCAATTTGTGTAGTAAATATAGGTTCGTTTTTCTGGTTTCTCACTTTTGGATCTGTTTCATGCTAATGTTGAATGGATCGTTCAGTTTTGTTGCATTTTGGATGATACGTTGGATAGTGGTTTTCTGTGTGGTGGCTGTTTTGGTCGTGATTTTTGGTGGATGTTGGTTTTGGATTTTGATGAGTGGTGTTGGATGCTGGTTTGGGTGCTACGGTTGGATCCTGGGCAAGGGTGGTGGTTTCCCCCCATGTTGTTGATGAAGTGATAGTTAGGTTGTGCAGTTTTATGGATTCTATATTGAACTATGGTCCTCTTTGGTGTTGCGGTTTTAGATGTGAATCGGTGTGGATGTTTGAATTTGGTTCTGTTGAGTGGTGTTGGATTCTATCTTGCCTTTGGGTGTTGCGGATGTGTTCCCAGATGTGGTACTAGGTCTGAATTTATAGAAGTTGACTGGAAGTTTCTGTTTTGTGGTGAGGTAGAAAATGTGAGACTTATGACTTTGATGCTGGTAGTTCTGTGATGCTGGCGGTGGATATGCTTGGCAAGGAGGTGATGGATGGAAAAAATGGTGTTGCATGATGCTGGCTGTTGTCTAGCTGGGCGATACTGTTGCAGAAGATTTTTATTTTCTGCCTTTTCCATTATTATTTTGTGTGTCTTTTGGGTTTTTTAAGGTCTCTTGGGTTTTGTGGGGTTGTACATGGTTTTTGGGTGTGGGTTGATTGACCTCATCCCTCCCTTGTCTACTGTGTATTTTCTTTTGCGTCTATTTATCTAATAAATTTGAGGGGTCGAGAATAGCATGACCTCCACATCTTTCTTTCCATAAAACGTTTGAATACCCCAAAACCCCTTAAAATATTAAAAAACACTAAAACCTATAAAAACCCACAAAAGGCAATAAAAACCAATTAAACCAAAAAAATGCAAAAAACTCTAAAACACATTAAAAACCTTAAAACCCTAAAAACGAAAAAAACTAGAAAAATACCTACAAATAAAAAAAATCTGAAAACCCTCAAAATCACTAAAAATACCTAAAAACCCATAAAGATATTAAAAAATCCAAAAAAAATCACTAAATTTATTAAAAACCTAAAACCTTGAAAAACATAAGAAAACCTTAAACGCCAAAAAACAATTAAAACCACTAAAAACAAAAAAACCGTAAAACCCTCAAACGCCCTATAATCCCTGAAAACTATATAAACCAATGAAAACACTTAAAAACAACTACAATGTCTAAATCCCTATTAGAATCCTAAAAACATTAAAAACTATAAAACAAACTAAAACCCCTAAAAACTAAAAAACCCCTAAATCCACAAAAGACCTTAAAACCCTACAAAACCCTCAGACCCCTCAAGACCCTTAAAAACATTAGAAAATCATAAAAATCCTAAAAATCCCTAAAAACACTAAAAATAGTAAGGAAACCTTCAAAACATGAAAACACTTAAAACCCCTAAAACATAAAACACACTAAAAACACAAAAAAAAACCCTATAACCCCTAACAATCATGAAACACTTAAAAACCATGAAAACACTAATGACCCCTAAAATCACTGAAAAAATCACTAAAAACTAAAAAACCCCTTTAAAGCCGAATAAATGGTAAAAAAACTAAAAACACTTAAAAACTCTTAAAACATTAAAATACCCAAAAAGCCAAAATAATCATAAAACCAAAAAACACCCTAAAAACTAACCCCCCCCCCCCCCCCAAAAAAAATCCATAAAAACCCTAAACAACCCATAAAAATCCATAAAAATCCATAAAAATACATAAACTCATAAAAAACCCAAAAAACCATTATAAAACCTAAAAAATTTTAAAACTTAAAAACACATAAACCCATAAAAAGCCTAAAAATTCTAAAAACACTAATACCCAAAAAATCATTAAAAACATAAAATTTCTAAAACCTTTAAAAACCCTAATACCCAAAAATAACCTTTAATCCACTAAATATTCTTAGAACCTTTTAAACCTATAAAAACCTTAAGCACTCTAAAAACCATAAAATCTCTAAAAACTAACAAAAATACACTAAAACCCTATAAAACCCATTAAAACACTAAAAAACCCTTAAAACACTAAGAACCCCAAAAAAACCATAAAAATCAAAAAAATACATAAAATTCATAAAAATAAAAAATCCCAAAAAAAACTCTAAAAACACTATAGAAAACCTTAAAACCCTAAAAACACATAAAACCCCTGAAAACATAAAAATATTTAAAATCACTAAAAAACCCTTAAAACCCCTAAAAATCCTATAAATCATAAAACCCCCTAAAAACTGTTAAAACCCTTAAAACCCCATAAAACCCTAAAAACTAAGAACTCTAAAAACTATTTAAACCCCTAAAAATGTTAAACACACTAGAAACATTAAAACCTGAAAAAACTCAAAAAAACAAAAACTAAAAACCCAAAAAAACACTAAAAACACAAAAAATCCCAAAAATCCAAAAAAATAGTAAAAGAAATAAAAATCCATAATAATGTAAAACCGCTGAAAAAACCTATGAAAACCATAATACCTAAAAATAATTCAAACCCATAAAAAACATAAAAAATGCTGAAATCCCAAAAAACCCCTAAACCCCCTCAAAACATTAAAAACCCCAAAACAACCATAAAAACCATAAAACCCCATAAACATCCTAAAAGAACACTAAAACTATAAAAACCATTTAAAATCCAAATAACATTAAAAACTATAAAATCCCAAAAAACTAAAAGTACCCAAAAACATATAAACCCTAAAAACCCAAAAAATCCTTAAAAATCCAATAAAACCATAAAAAATAAAAAAACCATGAAAATCCCTCAAACATTAAAATAATATTGAAACCCTAAGAACACCTATGAAAACCATAAAAACCTAAAAACCCATAAAAACACTAAAAAACTTTAAAAAAAGATAAAATCCCTATAAACTCATAAAAATACCAAAAACCCTAACGTCCATAAAATCCTAAAAACCATAAAAACATAAAAAACAAATAAAAACCCAAAAACCCACTAAAAATATAAAAACCCTTTAATCCCATAAAAACATTAAAAAATCCAAAAAACCATAAAAACCTAAATAAAACCTAAAACCCAAAAAAGCATAAAACCTATAAAACACAAAACAAATCCCTAAATTCCCTAAATATCCCTAAACACCCTAATGAAAACCCAAAAATCATAAAAACATCTAGAAATACCTAAAAATGTAAAAAAATGGCTAGAAACATAGGAAAACCATAATAAAATATCAAAAATTGAAAAAAAAATTAAAACCCCCAAAAAGATAAATAATGCTAAGAACCCTAAAACCCAGTAAAAACCATAAAACCCCCATAAAACAATAAACCCCATAAAACCCCTATAAACCCACTCAATACTCCAAAACCCTATAAACCCCTAAAAAACTCTATAAACCAAAAAACCCTAAAAAACCCAGAAAAAACTAAATCCCTTGAAAGCCCCCTAAACCCCTCAAAATCCCTTGACACCCCCAAAACCATAAAAATTCTAAAAAATACCTAAAATCACTAAAATCATAAAAAAAACATAAAATCATTAAAATCATTAAGAAAACATTAAATCACTTAAAACTATTAAAACTCCTAAAAAACCTAAAAAATCCAAAAACCCTAAAATCCCTAATAACCCTAAAAAAATGAAAAAACTATAAAAACCTTAAAATCCCTAAAAAAAATTCTAAAACCACTAAAAACACTAAAAACACATTAAATTAGTAAAAATATAAAGAAACTCTAAACACCTTAAACCACATACAAAAATATACATAATGAAAAAAACCTTTAAAATCAATAAATTCTCTAACTCCCCCCCCAAAATTCATTAAAATCCCTAAAAATCACAAACCTAATCAAACTCTAAAAATACCGAAAACAATTAAAAACCTATTAAACTTGAAAACCTCTAATAAAAACCATAAAACAAAAAACACCTAAAACCCCTAAAAACCTAAAAGTGATAAAAAACCCCCAAAAAACAGAAATAACCATAAAAACATTAAAACCAACAAAAAACTAATAACTTAAGAAACCCTAAAAACCAGTTAAATCCCTAAAAACATTTTATACCCCAAAAAATATTAAAAAACACTAAAACCATTAAAAAACCTAAAATATCAACATAAACCCCCAAAACACATAAACACCTAAAAAGGCATCAAAATATCTAAAATCCATAAAAACATAAAAAGACTAAAAAAGAAAAATAAATCAATAAAAATGTAAAAACCTGAGAACCCTATAAAAAAATATAATACTAGAAACACCTAAACCCACTAAAAACATAAGACACAAAAAAAACTATAAAATCTTAAAACTCCTAAAAACATCAAAACCATAAAAACCCCAAAAATAATTAAAACACCAAATACCAATAAAAACCATAAAACCCACTATAAACTTTAAAAAACCTTTAATCCTCTAAAAATGTTAAAAAATATTAAAATCATAAAACCCCTAAAAACTCAAAAAAAACCCTAAAAATAATAAAGAACAACAAAATCACTCAAAACACTCAAAATCCAAAAAAAAAACTTAAAAAATTCTAAAAATATTTAAAAGTCCATAAAAATATAAAAAAAAGATAAAAACCCCTAAACAACATGAAAATACATAAGAAAAACTTAAAAACCTAATGATGCATAAAAACCAAAAATAAGATATAAAAACCCCTAAAAATCCAAAAACTCCATCAAAACCATCAAAACAAATAAAAAATAAAACCCATTAAACCTCTAAAAACATCCAAACACATAGAGAAACCTTAAAAACCCTAAACGATAAAAAGACCCGTAAAACCCAAATAACTATAAAAACCCTAAAATCCTTTAAAACCCAAAAAAACCCTCAAAACCCCTAAAACCTTAAAAACATAAAAATCATAAGAAATCACTAAAATCCCTAAAATCAATAAAAACATAAAATTCCGTAATAACATAGAAAACCCTTAAGAAGTCCATAAAAAACTAAAAACACATAAAACAAGAAATAAAAAAACTAAAAAAACACTAAAAACCCAAAAAAACTATAAAAACCTTAAAACCCTTGAGAAACCCTAAAAAACCTAAAAACACATACTAACTATAAAACCACTAGAAATTCGAATAACTCTAAAAAACTAAAAATATAGTAAAACCCTAAAACCCATATAAATCATATAAACCCTAAAACCCTAAAAATTCAAAAAACCCCTAAAAACCATAAAAATATTTAAAAATCCATAAAAATCTCTGAATAATTAAAAACCCCAAAAAAATGCAAACCCCAATGAAAACCATAAAGAAAAATAAACACATAAAACCCCTAAAACCTAAAAAATTTTAAAACCCCTAAAAACCATAAAAAAACCCCTAAAAACCATAAAACTACTAAAAACCATAAAAACCCCTAAATTCAATAAAAACCCTAAAACTACTAAATACTATAAAAACCAATTAATCCCCTAAATATGTAAAAAACTCTAAAAACCATTAAAACTCAAAAACCCATAAGATCCCTAAAACCACAAAACCCTATTAAAATCCTAAAAAATTCCTAAAATCCCTAAAATTTTTCAAAACCCCCAAAACCCTAAAAACCCCTAATAAAACATTGAAACACTAAAAAAATCCTTAAATAATCTAAAACCCCATAAAACCCTAAAACACCAAAAACCTTAAAAACTAGAAAATTATCAAAAAATCATTAAAACCCTAAAAAACAATACAAACCCAAAAAAAACTCTAAAACCACTTTCAACCCCTAAAATTGTTAATAAAATCTAAAAACCCTTAAAACCCTAAAAAATCAAAAAATACCTATAAATCAAAAAAATGAAAAAATCACCAAAATATATAAACCCAAAAAAACATTAAATTCTAAAAAATCCATAAAAACATTAAATACCCTAAAAATATAAAAACTCTTAAGAAAACCATAATAACCTAAAAAAATTTCAATCCCCAAAAAAATATTATAAATGAAAATCCCTAAAAACCCAAAAAACCATAAAAACCGCAAATAACCTTAAAACCCCTAAAAACACATAAAAACCCGATAAACCAAAAAACACATAAAAAAAATTTAAACCCCTACAAATATTAAAAATTATAAATGTCCTTAAAAACCAAAAAAACTAAAAAAACCCTAATAACCCAAAAAATATTAAAACTCTAAAAATCATATAAACATAAAAACCCTCAAATCAAAAAAACATAAAAACCCATAGAAATAAAAAAATGATGGAAAATCCCTAAAAACATAAAAACCCATAAAAACCCTGAAAACCCCTAGGAAAACCATAAAAACGTAAAAACACATCAAACCCTTAAAAACAACAAATCCCTAAAAACCCAAAAATGTTCTAGAAACCATAAAACCCAAAAATCCTTAAAAATCACTAAAAATCACTAAAAACACTAAAATATCACTAAAAACTCTAAAACCCTTCAAGCCCATAGAAATGTTAAAAAATTTTAAAACCCTTAATATCCACAAAAACTGAAAAAATAAACCCTAATAACCCAATAAAAACATTAAACCCTTAGAAACCCCAGAAACACTCAAAACCAAAAAAAAACCTAAAACACAATAAAATTTATATTTTTTTAAAAAAATACCTGAAAACATTAAAAAAAACTCAAAAACCCAATAAGAAAACTATAAAAACCTAAAAAACAATTAGAACCCATAAAAAGAAAAAAATGCCAAAATTCCAAAAAACACCTAAAACCCTAAAAACCATAAAACCATTAAAACGTTTAAAAACTCTAAAACCCAATAAAACCTCTAATGACCCACTGAAAACTCTAAAAACCCTTTAAACCCATAAAATGTCAAAGAACTCTAAATATACTTTAAATCATAAAAAACAAACAATAAACCCAAAAATTCCAAAAAAAACTAAAAAACCCATAAAATGCCTCAAATATCAATAAAAACTCTAAAAATATATAAAAGCAAAAAAATCCCTGAAAACCCTATAAATGTGAAAAACCCTAATAATCTAGAAATAAATATTTAAAACCATAAGACCAAAAAACACTTAATACCCCTAAAAACCAAGAAATGCTAAGATCATAACGAACCCTATAAACCCTAAAAACATGAAAACCCTTAAAACCAAAAAAATATTCAATAAACACATAAAATACCCGAACACTACTAAAACTCTAGAAATCCGTTAAACACCTAAAAATAATCAAAAACCCTAAAAAACTATAAAACCCATAAAAACTCAAAAACATATAAACCCCAAAAAAATCATAAAACCCTAAAGACCTAAAAACCCTAAAACCATAAAAATGCATAAAAATCATAAAAAACCCAAAAAATCAATAAAGAAATAAAAAATCCTAAATACCCAAAAATATCCTAAGAAAACCTTAAAAATATAAAAACACTAAAACCCCTAAAAACCTAAAAAAACAAAAAAAACCCCTCAAATGCACTAAAAACCATAAAAACCATAAAAACCCTAGTAACCATAATATCCCTAAAAACCTAGAAAAACCATAAAATCCTAAAGACCACTAAAATATCTAAAAACCATTTAATCCCCTATAAAAGTGAAAAACTCTAAAACCCATTAAAAACCCTAAAAAATAAAATAAACCATAGAATTCACAAAAACCTATGAGAACCCTAAAAACACTAAAAATCCCTAAAGATCTCATGATCCTTAAAAACCATAAAAATATAAAAAATCCATAAAAATTAATGAAAACAAAAAAACCTTAAAACCACTAAATCCCAAAGAAAACATTTAAAACAAAAAAATACATAAAACCACTAAATTCCAAAAACGATTATACACTAAAACCCTAGAAAACCCTAAAAACCTAATAGACATAAAAACCCCTAAAACCCATAAAAAAACCCCAATGCCACTAAAAATACTTAGAAAATTGTTACACAGATAAAAACATTAAAAAATATAAAAAACATAGAATCCATACAATCTTTAAAAACCCACAAAATCCATGAAACCTTTAATAAAATATAAAAATACTAAAAACCCCTAAAGATCCCTAAAAATGTAAAAACTCCTAAAAACCCTAAGAAAAACATAAAAACCTAAAATACATAAATCCTCCCCAAACCCTATAAAATGTTAAAACCCCTAAAAACCAAAAAAACAATAAAAACCCTAAAAATGTTAAAACCCCATAAAAATTACTACCACTCTAAAACCCCTTTAAAAAATAATAAAAAACACGAAAAAAATTAAAACCCTAAAAACCAAAATAAATAATTTAAAGATCCATAAAAGCCTAAAAATCCCTAAAATCCTTAAAAAATATGAGTATCCCTAAAAACCCTAAAAACAAAAAAAACACAAAAAATTCCTAAAAATACCTAAAGACATAAAAACCACTAAAACCCTTAAAAACCACTAATAAATCCTTTAAAACCTAAAAATATTAATTCCTTAAAACCTGAAAATCATTAGACCCTAAAACCCCTCGAAAAACCTTAAAAACCCTAAAAACCCTAAAAACCCAAAAATCTATAAAAAACCATTAAAATCCAAAAAAATACTAAAAATCACTAACAACATAAAAACCCTAAAAAACCTAAAACACTATGATAACATTAAAACAATAAACACACATAAAACCACTAAATACCTAAAAATTTCTAAAATCCCTAAAAAACTCTAAAAAGACAATAAAATCCCTAAAAACCCCTAAATCCCATAAAACCACATAAAAACCATAAAACCCCAAAACCCCCCACTAAATCTCTAAACCCAACTAAATACTATAAAAACCCTTTAAAACCCTAAAAATATAAAAAAACTCTAAAAAACATAAATCCTCAAAAAACTCAAAAAACGAATAAAACCCATAAAAACACTAAACACCTTAATAACCATAAATTCCCAAAAAAATCCATAAAAACGCTAAAAATCCGAAAAAAATCACTATAAATAAAAAAAACTAAAAAAACCTAAAAACCAATAATACCCCTATGAAAACCTTAAAAACCTAAATACACATAATACCCCTAAAAACATAAAATGCTAAAACCCAAAAAAAAACTAAAACCCTAAAAAACATAAAACCTCTAAAAACTTTATAAACCCTAAAAACCATAAAATTCCTAAATACAACAAAAAACTATAAAAACCCTTTAAACCCATAAAAACATTAAAAAAAACTATAAAAACAATAAACCCCCTAAAACACTATAAAAACCGTAATAACCCAAAAAATCCTTAAAATTCCACAAACTCTAAAAACCGTAAAACCCCTCTAGATCCCAAAAAACCCTAAAATTACTAAAAATACTAAAAACCCGTAAAATACATAAAACTATAAAATAAATAATAACGTGGGAAAACAATAAGAAAACCATAAAAACATAAAAATAATTAGATCCCTTAGAAAAACATAAAAATTATATGAAACATAAATAACTAAATACCATAAAACCCTTGAAAATAGTAAAAAACCATAAAACACCATGAAAACCATAAAACCCAACTAAAAATATAAAAACCCATTAAAACAATAAAAATGTTAAAAAACACTAGAAACATAAAAAACCCCATCTATAAAAACTCTAAAAATACTTAAATCCATAAACCCCTAAAACCCCCTAACAACCCCCTCCAAATCCATAAAACCCCTAAAGTATGATAAAAATCCTAAAACCCCCTAAAATCAATAAACAAAAAACCCATAAAACCCAAAAAATCCCAAAAAAAAAACATAAAAATACTTAAATCCCCTAAAACCTAAAAAATTACAAGATCTTTAAAAACCCATAAAAACCCTAAAACAGTAAAAACCATAAAACCCCTAAAAATAGAAAACCCCTAAAAACCAATAAAAATCCTAAATACCAACTAAAACATTAAAAAAAATTTAAACCCCTAAAAATAGTAAATATTCTAAAAACATTAAAAACCTTAAAAACTCAACAAAAACCCCATAAAACAATAAAAACCCCATAAACCACTAAAAAAATTAAAATATCTTAAACTATAATAAAAAATAAAACCCTAAAAACACCCTAAAAACCCTCAAAACATAAAAAACCCTAAAGCGTAAAAACCCCAAACAACCCTAAAAACCCTAAAATACACAAGAAAACAAAAATCCTAAAAACACTTATACCACCTAAAAATATTAAAAAGTTTTAAAAAATAAAAATCCCAAAAAACATTAAAAACCTTAAAACCCCGAAAACATTAATATCCCTAAAAACCCATAAAATCCAAACAAAACCCACTAAAAACTCTAAAAACCAATTAAACCACTAAAAATGATAAAAAATATAAAAAATCATAAAAAACACAAAAAAAAATTAAAAAAACCACTAAAAACCCAAAAAACATAAATACCCGAAAAAACCTTAAAAATACTAATACCCTCAAATTCCATTAAATCCATAAAAACCAAAAAACCAAAAAAAATCCCTAAAAATACCTAAAAATCCCTAAAAGACCCTAAATGACTTGAACACACCTAAGAAACCCTTAAAAAACTAAAAACACCAAAAACCCCAAAAAACATAAAAATAATAAAAACCATAAATGCCTTGAAACCCCTAAAACCCCTAATAACCATAAAATCCATAAAAACCAAAGAAACTATAAAAACCCATAAAAACCTTAAACCCACTAAAAATGCAAAAAAACCTTTAAATATCTAAAAAAAAGAAATATCTCAAAATCATTAAAAAAATAAATTCTAAAAAAACCCTAAAAACAAATAAACCCTTAGAAACCATTAAACCCTCAAAATTCCTATGACACTTAAAAACCATAAAAATCCTAAAAACAACCATAAAATCCCTAAAATGTAAAAAACACCATAAAACCCTTGAAGCCTAAGAAAATATTAAAAACATAAAAACACCTAAATCCCAAAAAAAACACTAGACCCTAAAAACCTTAAAAGACCCTAAGAACGCCTTAAAACCATAAAAATAAATAAAACTTTAAAAAACAGAAAATCCCATAAAAACCATCAAACCCAACTAAAAAATATAAAACAATTTAAACCCCAAAAAAAATTAAATAACTCTAAAAAACCATTAAAAACCTAAAAAACTAAAAAAACATAAAAACCCATGATCTACATAAAACCTTAAGAATCCTAAAAACCCTTTAAAAATATCAAAATCCATAAAAAACCCTTAAAAACCATAAAATTCCAAAAAAAATCCTGAAAATACCTAAAAACATAAAAACCCCTAAAAACCCTAAAAACCCTAAAAACCCGAGAAAACAATAAAAACATAAAACACATAAAACCCTTAAAAACCTAAAAATGATAAAAACCATAAAAATCCCTAAGAACCCTAAAAACAAAAAATACCCCTAAAAACCTAAAAACCCCATAAAACCCTAAAACCAAATAAAAACTCTAAAATATCATTAAACCACTAAAAATATTTAAAAACTCCAAAATAAATTTAAACCAAAAAAAACTCAACAAAACCACTAAAATTCCAAAAAACATAAAACCCCTAAAAACCCTAAATCCCCTCAAAATCCATCAAAATACAAAACCCCCAAAAAAATACTAAAAAATTCTGAAAATGTAAAAATCCCCTAAAACCCCAAAAAACCCTTAGTAAAACAAAAAAAACTAAAAACCATTAAAACCCATACAAACATAAAAAACACTAAAAACACTAATAACCATAAATACCATAAAACCCCTTAAAAACTTATAAACACCTAAAAACAAATAAAATCACTAAAAAACCACTAAAAACACTATAATACCATTAATCCCCTAAAACATTAAAAAAATATAAACTATAATAAAATCCATAAACACTAAAAAAACCCCATAGAACCCATAAGACAATGAAAATAATAAAATCTATAAAATCCCTAGAAATTCCCTAAAAACAATCAAAGTGTAAAAAACCCTAATAACCCTAAAAATCCCAAAGGAAACCTTAAAACCCTAAAAACACTTAAAATCCCAAAAACCATAAAATGATAAAAACCCTAAAAAACCATAAATCCCTAAAACCCATAAAACTCTATATTGACACCCACCAAATGAGCATCTTGAAATCTACAAGTGAAGAAATACTTGAAGTATGGGTATTATTTTCTCTACAAAACAAAGGAATATATGGTGGAAAATATCACAAAACTCATATAACATTACAAAAGAAACATGATTTCATGAGCTTTAGAAGGTCATGCGAATGGGTCAAGCACAACGACCTCTAGGAGATCATGCAGATACCCTGTAAACAAACCTCCTTATTCTTCAGAAGGAATCTAAGATACTCACTGACCGTGAGGTGGCTTCCAGATGGGATCCACCATGTTACATGATGTGTTAGATAGACGGTGGGTGAATAACCATCCAAAATTTTTTACAGAATAAGGGTAAAATATGAAAAAGACTAAAGCCTTTTTTGGCCATTGATATTCGTGTGACATGACCCTATGGTTAGAAAGACACCTTTAAAGCCCTGTAACCATGTCGATATTATCACAAAAGAGACTAATGACATGACTCCAACTCAATATATAATCATAGGGTTTGTCCATGACAACTATCACTCATCAAAATAAAATCCCTTTGTTTTTCATCTGACACATCACTAATGGGGAGATTGATTATCTTCAAAAGAACCCATACAAATGCGCGATATCCCCATCCCTTGTAAAATAAATAATGCAATTAAAGTGGAAAAGGTGGAACATTCTAAGGGAATAAGGATATGTTGATCATCACATGAAAGTGGTTATGCACCTCAAGCAATAACCATTGATTCTATGTAGGTCCAGTCAACATGTTAGTACAATCTCATGAAACCCCTCTTGAAAAGCTAACTTTGTCTGTTGAACGACCCCAAACAAGTTGACTTTGTCTCCCAAAGATCCCCAGACAAGGTATTTCAAATCATGTGAAATCCTTTCAAGAATCTTATAGATATCGTTAATGCCCCTAGATTTGACCATATAACCTTGTAAAGGCACCCCTTATTGTCCATATGGTAAGGTAATATCTCATTGATCGGCCTAGAACCAATAAAAATGGGAAAGGAGGAACCTTCCTGTAGTCACTGAAAATCATTCGTCACACCCTGGAGGACCCATGTTAGGATCTCACAAAACACATGACCCCAAATCCCATCATTGAATCAATCCAAATATATGTGAGATACATGTCATGCCAGGAGTCCTATAATTAGTGTGTAAATGCCTCTTAAACCATCCTCATCAAAATAAAACATGATATCCATTGGTTAATTTCATATGGGATCACTGGAGAGGACTTTTCAAAGTGACTAATCATGTGACCATGAAAGTATTCCACCATGTAAAATCTTGGAAATGAATCAATGGGTTGTGCAACATGTATAGTAATTTTTCATTACCACTAGAGATCACTAGAATAAATTCTAGCATTATAGTTGGATTTTTCTAAGGACAGCCTACATATCAATTGGTTAATGTGAAACCTAAAACAAGATACCACTTGAATAATCTAAGGAAGATATGAAATAAAAATCTTGAATATGGATTAATATATCGTAGAATTATGTTTATATAGATTTTTTGATTCTCATCCACATCACATGACCCATCCAACTCATGTGATAACACTAGGATGTGTAACTAAAGTTTTGTGATGCCCCCTAGACACACCATTTGGATCATGTATTTTCCTCTCGACATGTCAAGAAACTAACACGATGCATTATAGGAATTCCATCAGAGTCCCATGAACCCCTATGAGTTCACCCTCAAGATCATGAGATATCATTCAAACATCTCGCCCATGTTATGTGGAAACAATAGTGTATGTCAATGAGTTCTCATGAATTTCTTTGTGCTTTCCAACTAGATCATGTGGAAACCTCTATAAATTTCATCATGGATCTCAAGATGACACCCATACTTCTAACTATATCATGTGTAACCCTCTATACATGTCACCTAGGATCATGTGATGACACCCAAACAACACAGGCAGATCACAAGTCACCTTTCGAATATGTCATCATTGATCATATAATTGTCTTATAACTTGTCATAAATGTTAAGAGATATCCTACTGAGAAGTCAACTGGATCATGAGATTGTCACTAGGCCTTCCCACTAAGAAACAAGGAAATTTCCAAGACATCCTCAGACATGATAGGAAGACAATCCATCTATGTTAGGAAGACATTTCGAGACGTGATAACCTTCTCGAGTGGATATATAAGGGAAGCCTCAGTGTGTATGCTTGGATTGAATGAACTATGAGAACCTTGATTCCTAATATATATGATGATTCTTTCCTAAGGCCCAAGATCAAATGAGAGTCTACCCCAGTGTAAGACTTTCCATGTCTTTGAAATTTTAACCATCAAGATCCAATCTATCCCATGGGATGATCATTCTTCGCCATCCACCATCAAATTTTAATATCAACTGAAATATAAGAACTTGTATTACATTTATATCCTATATATATAGGACGACTTCATAAATCCTAAGCTCAAATGGGCATCCACCTTAGTTTAATCCCCACTATATCTTTGACATTCCAAACATTGAGACCCAATATCTCCCACGAGGTGATCATTCATCCTCATCCAATGGTGGAATAGAATATCAAATGAACTATGAGAAATATGATTCCTACTATATCCAAGATAAATAGGACCCCTTCATAAGGCCTAATCTCCATATTAAACACTTGAAGGGATATCTCATCATATAAGGACTGCATACATATGAAGTGATACTAATTACTTATTGTCTCATGCTTCCTATACAGATCATGGATCATATAGGCTTAGGGACATGCAATAGTCATATCATTCAAATCATGAATCTCCACCATATAGGGAATTATTAGTGTGTAATCCCCCAATAAATGGAATTCTATCACTACCCCTATACAAGGGGATATACCTCAGGGTATGTCCCATGGGAATGATTGAGCTATGATGAGTCCAATTCCTGCCACAATAATGATATGTAGGATTCCTCCTTGAGGCCCGAGCTTAATAACTGGTGCCTAAATTCCCACAGAAATTTCCTTTCTATATGACATTAAACTACATAGGATTAACCAACTATATGGTTTTCCTATTCCTTTTATGAATAGGGATATATAGGACGCCTTATAATTGTTCAATTCCATCCTTTAAATATTAACCACCTCCCTAGATGAAAAAAACTATAGAGTGACTAGTTATATAGATTCAACATATAAGTAGATACCCAATAATGGTAAATGGATGAAGAAACTTAGATATATACAGATTAATTCACGAATAATATTCCCCTTTTCATATAAAAGGATTCAACCTATGATCGATTTTTAGGGTAAACGATCTCATATTACAATTAGGATGATATTATTATATACATATCTTAAAACTATAATAGATTCCCAGAGTAGGCAATAGTTCCCAGAAAAGGGTGTGATGATCCTGACCTCCCATCATCTTAACCAATTTGGGATACTAAGAATCATTGGGTCTAAAACCCCAATGGTATACCAACCATTGGGAATAAATCCTATACTCAATTATATATGTGGGATCCATTGGTATTTTTTGTAAGAAATAAAAAATGCTAAACCCAAATTGAATGATTTTACACGACATTGAACCCCACATAATCAAACCGCATATCTAAGCCATCAACTTATTTATGATAAAAAAAAGTTGTGAACCCAATGTGAAATCATTTAACTATGGAATCTCCTTCACAAGATAACAAATGATAGACTACCCAGTTCTCACTGAACCATTTTGTTCATGTCATATGAGTGGTCCTATATTATTTCTGGTGAAACAAAAATGGTGAACCTGACATGAATATCTCAAATAAAAAATTAATCAATTTAAAATGCTTCAAGAAATTATTTTACATATCTTAAAAAAATAAAAGTGGGGAACCTGGAATTAATCTTCCAAATTATGGAACTCATCAGATTATCCTCTATAGCTAGGGTTTTCATAACATAAGCACATCATCACATTGTTAATTCAACTTGACCCGAATGGATGTATCGATAATAATAAAGGACAATTATGTTACCTATGAAAATATAATTGATTACCTGTCATACCTATGATGATGCACTGATCAGTGTTAGTTTTCCATTTTGTATTCATGACTACAGATACTTCTCTCTCCATCAATACCCTACCTGAGATAATTTCTTCATCCGGTGACTGTTATGGGAAATTAGTTATGGCTACAACCACCACAGGTCTCAAAATGACCTAACCTACCCAATACCTTTAACATCAAGTGGATAATGAAATGGTCTAAGAATTCCATCAATATATTATAATCTCGACTCTTGAGACTTCACGAGAGGGTATCCAAATGCTAAAACAAATGTGTCCACATAACCCAAAGAAAGATGCAGTAAATCCATTGGCACTCGTTACCACAGTGAACCTCTTTGAAATATTATCCTTGGAGCATGAAAATCACCACCTTTAGTATTTGATGAATGTAGATTATGGATTCAACTACATCTCCCTTATAGTTCAGGGGTAGATGATGAGGGCTCCTTGCTATTGTCTTCTCCAATGCCATCCCACCGATGCTCTTTAATCTCCCACTAAAGGAACCACTTGACACACTGCCAATTTAATACAAGTGCACATAAAATAAGGATGGCATATTTGCCACAACAAGATCTAAATAACTAAAAGTTGGATCATATCCTTTCTTCCACTGACAATTCTTCTCAAGATATTCTAGGTATAGTGAGTGAGTAGTCTCATATCCCTTCTTGTTGGAAGAATTTTACAAACATATTTCCAGAAAAATCATGGGAGAGGCACATATACCTACCCCATGCACAAATCCCTTATTAATATTCTAGTGGTAAAACTAGGATAAAAGTGGTATCATATCCCATATTTAATTGAAGATATCTTCCAATACATAGTGGATATAGAAAATTTATAGGCTTATATTCCTACAAAGAATTTTATAAATCATAATTACATCATAGAAACTATTGAATAACTCCTATAGAATATTCTAGAACCAGTGTAGATATAAGGAAAATATCATATTCCTATCCCTATAGATATATCATCACAATACTCTAATCAGTATGAATAATTATTTACTCCAGAAAAAGTACACATCCTATCTCCCATCCATGTGGATTTTCGGCATATTCTAGTAAAGGATGAGGCACTGGACTGAGCTCGTATTCCCATTCCAACTGAGGATCACCAGGTGCAAGTGGAACATTCCTCATTATAGAGGCACATTCTTATCAAAAAATACTAGTAGTATATTCTAAAGGCTCGGGATTTGGTCCATATCCCCTTTGTATCTAGTGATCACTAAGTGGGTGTGGCACACGCCTTGAGATAAGATCATATTTCTATTGGAATGAACTGGTGAGAAACTCTAAATACATGATATTAGGATCATAATCTCATTCTAATCATGTCTCACCAAGTGAGAATGTAACATGATTTGTGGTAGGATCATATTATTATAAGTGAATATACCTGTAATATTTCAATATATCACAAAATCTAGGTGCATATTCCAATATCCATCGATGAGTGACTACACGATCATCCTTCTAAGGCCATAAAGGAGGAGGCTCATATCCCTTCTCCCATTTTGGAACTCTATCAATATATTCCAATAGGGAATGAATATTCGAATGGGGATCATATTATCATTACATCTAGGGATCACCATGTGAGAGAGGCACATGCCTCAGTATAGGCTCATATTCTTACTGAGATAGATCAATGACATGCTAAAAAGACTTAGTATCATGATCATGTCCATATTCTAACTGGGGATCACAAAGTGAGAATGGAACATGCTTTAGAATAGACCCGTATTCCTATCAATAATGAAGAAGCTCATTGGTATATTAAATTATCTACTCAGTAGCAAGATCGTACTCCTCCAACACTGAAAAATTATCTAAACAGTCTGGCATCTATCATACAGAAGGCTCATATCTCTACACAATCCAAAAGTATATGTCAGTATATTTTGACCCTAAAATATAATGATGACCATATCCCTAATATTGTTAATTATAATTTCCTTGATGTTGTTGGAGACACATTCTCAACACCCCAATGGTTCATCAAATCTTCAAATTAATAAATGGGAAATCATTACTATGATAGTCCTCAACATGGTAGTGTAGTGATGGATCATAGGGACTCCACTCCTAAAATATTATTTGGTAAACCTCCCCATGGTGATATCTCCCACTAAAAAGTAAATCCTCCACTTTCCCAGAAAATCTCTATTTAGAGTGTTCTTAAAATCTCAGATTCCCTTGTATAGAGAGGTGATCAAAACATCAAGTTAGACCTTATATAGTTCCCCATCATCATCGTTTGACACTCTACAGTGGTCAGCATGCAACCCTAAGAAGAACCACCATTTGAATGATCAGATGGAGGTTTGTAAGTTTGATAAAGAGGAATCCAATATAGACATATGGAGAGATTTATCTAAAAAAATCCTCCCAACCATGTTTTCGCCCATTTCCAATTCTAACCATGAGATCCCAGATGAGCTAGAGAAGGATTGCATGCCTTATCTACACCAAAATATTTTGGAAAATCAACACCAATCAAAGGGTATACATCTTCCTTATCCATGATATGAAGGTCACCCTCAGTCCATCAAGATACTCTATTGTCATTTAGATTTGACTTCTATAACCATGTCTTGGGATCCTAAACCAGAAAAGAATAGTGAAAATTTGCAACACTCTTTCTGCCATTTCATCACAAATATTCAGTAACTGGTCACTGAATCCATGACATTTATTCATATTTTAGGATGGGGAAAGTATGGAGCATTAACCTTCACTACCCCCAAAGAATATAAGAACCCCTCAGATATAGAATCATGTAATGTCATAGCCTCCAGATAAACATGGGGATTAGGTAACACGCGAGCTAGTTGGTCACTACAACATAATTTTACAAATTCAAATGTTCCAAGACATCACGAACATAGGGAAATGATAGCCCATGGATATTTTAATTGGGTCTATCAAAACAACGAAAATAAATTTAACATACAGAATCAGAAGTTGAGATCAATGCAACAAATTCCCAATGAAATTGACTCCCATCATGGTTTTCCATTGAACCTAACTCCTACATGATAACAGATTTTCCACATCAAACAATTCAGAGTAGTAGATTCCATAGAAACCTCCTAGGATCAGACCTATCTCAATATGATAGGGTAATATCTATCATTTCCTCCACCCCTCAGATCATCAATTTATTAGAGGATTCAAGAAATATCGACAGAAGCTGAAAACAAGCTCTATACCACTAGGATTATGGAATTTATATCTCCATCACTATCATCAAGTTCATCATCCCCCAAGAAGGTCCTATGGAAATCAATGATGATTCTAGATCAACCGCAGCCCACTAGGATGGAGGATATTTATCTCAATGTCCATCCCAAGAATCATAATATCATTGACTAGAGTCACTGAATCCCCAATAATAGGATAAACTAACCCCAATTGTGGTCTTGGATAGGCCCTAACCCATAGGGATGTGGATTTTTCATCATCATAATCATAGAAGGAATGAATACTTTTTAGGTTGGGAGGTAAATATTGATGGTCAAAATCCCATCTGTTCCTCCTTCCATAAGAAAAATCTCTGATATTCAAGTCCCATTTATAAATTATGACCAAAAAATCCCTCATGGTCACTACCCATAAGCCAATGTAAGAGGAGAATATGGAAAATTGAATCAAACCCCACTGGGGTCAGAAGATAAAATGATACATTATGGACAAGGGTTCATGAATGGACCCTAATTCATAAAGTCCCTAATCATCCTGTAACATTGAAAGTAATGGGACAATGAATATTTCCCAATAAAACAATGTGAATGTCATAACCATGAATAAAATAGATAATGTAAATCAAGATGAATATTTAGAGGGTCACAATATGAAAAACATACCAGGATAGGTGGATCTAGATGCTCCCCCTGAGGTTATACATGCATAGAACTAGAGGAGAATCAAAAGACCTATCAACTATGACTATCAAGTTTCATCCTCATAGTAAAAACACTTCCAATGATAAATTGAAATATGATACTACATCCCAATCACTTCATTTAATATTTAATGTTCATTCTACAAAGGAACGAATGGCATAATATGAGAATGAGATTCAAAATCTCAAAAAAAAATCAATGAGAAGATACTTAGGTGAAACATTCCACCTCATTATCGTCATCAGGCTGAGACTAATATCCTTCCTCACAAACATTGGGAAAGAGTAGATCCACCTAAAAGAGTATAATTTGAGAGTCAGACTAGATTTGATTCTATTAAAATAGTCTACATAAATTATTATGTCAAAAATAACCATGAATTCCATCAATTACGGAGAAATAATATCCCTTGATAGGGAAACCATTCATTATTAGCATGAATTATGAACTAGTGGGAGATTAAAACATATCCATCTTATCGGGTCCCACCCACTCCCTATAGATGGGAGTTGAATCCGATATATGTACCTCCATAATTCCATAATGCCCTCAAGTCCCTAGAAACTTTAAGGGAATCCATAAAATAGTGAAACACACCTATATAGAATGAGTGGAATCCATATTCTAAATGGATAGATGACACTTTTCCCCACCCAATTTTGGAAATCCTACCTTCTCTACCATTGAATACATGGGAGACCCCAAAAAAATCTCATTCACTTGTATCCTGATGTGGTCTAATGATGGGTCCTTGAGATCGGTAGGAGGTAAGCAAGATGAGGTGTTTTATATTATCTCTAATAGGGACAACCTTTGTTTGTACATAAGCTTTCTAGTATGATCCATGTTAGTATAGGAAGACCTTCTATATCAATTCCACAATCAATTAATCTCCACATTTAGGAAAATCTCAATCATAAACCTATATAACTACATGAAATGAAAAAATTTGAGGGTTTTGAATTTATAACAATATGTATGGTTTAAACTTATTCATTTATAATCCCTCTCTCATAGGAGAAATTTTTGGAGCATTTCACTGAAAATCTCTAGGATGAGATTCGGAAAACTTTGATCCAAATGATGTATCCATGTGGGTTATGTGAGTCTACATAAATAAAACATCATTTTGGAAGACTCTATTTAGTGGACCTGAGCTAAATCTCATCCCATGCCTTCAGCACAGGGGAAAATGACCAGCAAGGACAGGGTTACTACTCTTACTCACTGACTAGTAGAAGTTCCCATCCAAGAACCTAAGTAAGTCATGAACCACGTAGAGCCTCTTGTTGAATGGAAAAAACTAAAAAATATCCCTTATCTAGAATCCAATATAGATCAGGGTAACCTTAGATTTGAGGAATGAATGAATGAAGAATACTCCTTCTGAAATAAATATGTCACTGGTTATTTCCTTACATCCACAGAAAATAACCTGCTCAATCTACCAAATCCTTGGAATCCCAACAAGTTCAACCTCACTGATCATCCAAACTACTGCCCTTTCCATAGAAGGGTTAGTCACAACATTTGGGATTTCATCATCTTTAAAGACAATCTATAAAGAGATGTCAATTTTAGATTGGTGATACTGGATAACTACCAAATGCAGGTGACCTGCATAACCACTTTCCGGTCAGAAGAATATGGTGGTTTGAATAAATTTTTGACCATGCATGGAAAGGCGTTCAAAAACTAGATGACTCGAAAGTCATTTCACTGAGTCCATTTCACTGTAAGAGCATAACATCACGGATCCATAAAGGTTCTTTCACCCACGTAGTTTACATTGAATATGTATCTAGAATGTGGATACAACCATTATACATAGGAAGAGATGGAAAATAAATAGTCATATTTTACATTGATGGAATCTATGACCCTTGAATATTTCTTCCTATAAGCATTTGATGAATGAGAACCACCCCAAAAAATGGAACCATCATTGGATGAAGAGCTTATATTTGGTGGTGTTAACATTATACACTAGGAATACCCCTTCTCTGATGATGAATATTCCTAGGAGTATGAGTTCCCCTCATATAACTCGGGAACAGTAGGCCACATGTGCTAGAACCGATGATAAATAGGACAACACGGTCATGATTGGACCCAATATTTTGACCACATCTCTATATAAAAAATTTATGCTACTATGACCCATCAAAAAGCACTCCAATAATCCCAAAAGAGACATGGAGGTGTTCTAGAACCCACCAGTGGTCGCCGGTTCCCATTCCTCTTATATGACTACCTAGTAGGGATGCAATTATCAGATCATCCCATGCAATGAGGATGGCTAGTAAGACCTACCAAACTAGAAGAATATACACCCTTGACCTTGGAAAAAGAACCAGTACTATACACCTTAAATTCATTATCTCCCAAACAACAAAATAAGAAGAAACACCACCTAGGGAAGAGCTGACCTATGGCACAAATGTATGGAATTCTGAAATAGATGGAAGTTGTCCCAAACAATATATCCATCCTTGATTAACTCCATCTTTCAAAATGACTTCGGGAGTCACTTATTGAATCCCTCCAAATCCAATAGGATTATGAGACATAATTCGCTACAGCTTAGTTCTATCAAGTAGAGACCATTCCAACAGAATACCATGTCATGATATTGTTCATATAGAAGGATCAAGAAGATATTATTAAGGGGAACTTCATAACACTATATTTTTAGGGTAGAATTGATAATTTCTACATCTGATGTGATATGATTGAAAATATTTCTGATATCAACTTCATCCCAATTGAAACCCTATGATGATTAGGATATATCAAATGGGATCTATCTCCCACAAATATGGACATTTATGGGTATGATAAGAATGATAAAATAACTCCCATGATGATTATGATCGAAACACAGTTTGGGGATCTCACATCTAACACTGAGTTTATGGTTATCCCTAGAGACACCAAATACACTGCCCTACACAGAATTCCCTAGATCCATATCCACATGGTTGTACATTCAATATTCCATTACAATTTGAAATACCTCATTGATTGAAAGGTCAACATACAACATAGTGACAGTTCCCCTTTAAGGGCTTGAGAATCCACGTATGCTAAGGAATATTTCTACAAAAGGGAAATAAAACAACAAATGATGGATAAAAATATACAGGAAGCATCCCAAAATGGACTTAGGTCCACCCCTATGAATGCTTATATTATTGTTAACAATGAATATATGATACAATTAAATCTATTTGAGGTAATAGACCTTATCCCATATGTTTATGCCCCTTATGTCCCTATCAAAAGTGTGAAATAAAATCAACTCTGAAATATCTCTGCACTGAATCTAGTATTAGGGGATAATAATTTCTATTCTCATGACCACTATCACCTAGACAGTGAGAGATATTACCCCAAATTTTTGACTTTTTCTGAAAATGTCTCCACAAACTCAGAGGTGGAAAAAATAAGGGGATGACCTCCCGAACTCCCATCCTACATTTGAGGAAGGATTCCCCATCACCATTAATGATCTTAGGTAGGTAAATATAGGAATATAATAAGACCCATGGACTACACTAATTAGTTCCTCTATGCCTATCGAAGAGAATTATATGTGCATCACACTTATAAAGAAATATTGATATATGTTCACTTGGAATTATACAAAAAATCTAGGACAGAATCCAGATGTGTCTATAGATTATCTTGGCTTACCAAATGACCATTCATGCTCCATGTATGAATCTATGAGGATTCACCCCTATAATTCTTGATGTAGAGGTATAATTTGAAAAATTTCTCAAATATGACTTTTTTCAAGAAGTTAAATACCCAATATGGTTCACCAACATCATCCATATCAATAAAAGAACATGAATATTATGTTATGAATCAATTCCATAGACCATAATTAGTACTTTCAAAAAGATAATTTCTTATTTCCGATCACATAACTCTTAATCTATTCAAATGATGGATTCTAGGAACTCTCCTTCATGGATGGGTATTCAGGGTACAATAAAATAAAGATGGCCCCTGAAGATGAGGAATCAGCTACCTTCAGATCACTCCAAGAGATATTTTTCTATCATGTCACACACTTTGGTATAAATAATGTTGGACCCACTTATCAATGTGGAATATATAAATTATTTAATCCCTTATTGGAAAAATAGATTAATGTTATGTCGATGACCTGATTATCAAATCATAAGAGTATTAATACCACTTCATGGATCTTTAAACAGTCTTTTTTAAAGTTGTGACAACCTGGCCGAAATATGAATCCATTGATATACAATTATAGAGTATCTTTATGGGAATTACTAGGATTTTTTGTATTCCACCATGGATCTAAGGTGGAACCTGATAAGAGTAGTGTAATCTTGGAAATGTCACCCCCTAATAATCCTAAATAACTGAGCGGCCTCTAAGGGAGCCTCACCTATATTTGGTGTTTCAAAGCCATATTTTTCATAAAATCTCCCCCATCACCATGATAATGAATAATGGAATCAACTATCGATGGGATGATGAATACCAAGAATCCTTCGAGAGACTCAAGTAGTACCTACTACACCCACTAGACTTAATGCCTCCAGTGGAAGTAAATCCACTCATATTATAAGTGGTCACTATGGAATACTCATTTGGGGCCCTACTCACCTTGGAAAATGATTTGGGGAGTGAAAAAAATCTCTACTAACTCATACAAATGATTCTAGGTATTGAGGCCTGATATTATGGTATTGAGAAGAACTGCCTTGCACTCATCTTTGCAGTGAAAATTATGAGGCATTACTTAAATCACTATAAAGTCCATATGTTCTCTCATATTGATCCTGTAAAGTTCATAATTATCATCCCTATACGGATTGGGAGTTTTTCCTAATTGGTGGTAAATTTTCAATAATATAAAATTTAATTCATCGCACAGAAGTCAGTGAAAGGGAAGGCCCTAACTGATTTCCTTGAAGCACAACCCACTCCATAAAGCATACTAGTGGAAATCGAACATCCAAGAGAGGAGGTTTTCTATACCCATGACACTTCCTGGTTATGGGAGATGTATTTTGATAGATAATCCCAATGACCTATTAGAAAGAGACTGGAAAAACCAAAACTAAATGAGGTTTTCTTAGGGATTGTAAGTGTTTCTTTGGACAAAGAAATTTTTACCTAATATATCACACTATTACAATTATACAAAAATAATAATGAATAATTCAAAGGCCTCATCATTATCTTGGAATTAGGCCTACAACAACAGATTTCCTAAATAAACATCAAAGGTGATTTAGAGTTACTGATAAACTAGATCGATGGAGAATATTCATTAAAAAATGAATAATTGGACCCTCATAATTGTTATGTCAAAGGACAAATTGTGGAATTACATTTTGATACCACACTACATCATGTACCATAATCAACTAATTCTCATGCCGATGCATTGTCTAATTCAGGCACAGTCATTGATGATCTTAATCAGGAGGAAGAAATATTTTTCATCACAAATCGAAGAATAGTATCATCAATCATCATTTGTGATTTGGAAGGAATATATCAATTAAAAACAACCACATATCTTGATGATATGATATCCAACCTTGGATTGATGGTGCTAATAATTGTTTTCTAAAATATAGGACTCCCCTAATAGACCAAGTTACAAGGGAACTTATTTGATGGAATGAAACAAAAAATACCCTACAAGATGGTTGAAATGAAATATAAACCCTCTAAAAGTTATTCATTGAAAGATTAATCCTCAACACATATTAGAATAAGAGATTACCATTATTATGGGATAAGTCCATGTGGGATATTATGATGCTCATCAATCCCGTACTGGGCTCTACCACGAAATCTGGAGACACGGTTACTATTATAAAACCATGATACAGGACTGTGTGGAATTCACCAGAAAATTTTATGACTGTCGGATCCATGATAAATTCATCCATTAACCCAAACAATTGATACCTACAACCTAATATTTTTTTATTTTTTTCCATATAGGTAATGGATGTTGTGGGGCTATGGCCCTCAGCAATGGATAAGTAGTTAAAGTACAAACTTACTACTACCAAAATTATTACAAAATAGGCTAATTTAATACCGCTCAAGGAAGTAGAGATGAATAATATCATCATCTTTATCAAGAATCATATCATCACCAGATTCAGAGTCCCACAAGAAATACAAAAAGACAATAGGTCCAACTATTTTTTCACTGAGTTGAAGAAATTATACCATGAGTACAACAACAAGTCTAATCACTCATCCCGCTATCATGTAGAAGAAAATGTAAAAATTGATGCCTTTAATAATCCTTTGTCAAATATACTCTAGAAAATTGGGAATAAGGAAAATAAGTTCTAAACTGAAAAGCTACCTCCTGATTTATGGGCTTACCATAAAACATGTGTTCTACTACACAAGTAATTCCTCATTCATTGGTTTTTGGAAGTGAGGCACTATTTCCCATAGAAATAAATTTTACCTTGATTTGAATAGCCATCCACAGGGAAAGATTAGATGATGAGAAATCTCAAATTTGGTTGGATGATTTGGAGTGAATTGATGAGAATAGGTTAGGTATATTGCAAAACCATGAAGTTCATAATAATTGGACAAGATGAGCCTTCAATAAAAAGGTTCACCTCCAATCATTCATTCATGGATAAATAGTATTAGATCTTATCACTATAATGATACAAGGAAAAAACCTACAATGTTGGAACCCAAATGGTAAGGGACTTATAGCATACATAAGGTCTATCATAATATATCTTACTAACTAGAAACAATGGATGAGTAATGAGTCACATCCACCACCAATGAATTTTTTCTCAAGAAATACATTTCATAGTTTTGATCAAGCTTCAATACTCATGGTTGAATGATGTTAAACTAGAAAAATTCATTATAGCAATAAGACATTAAACATCATAGTATTAATCTTACATTTTTCATGAAAAAAATTTGAACAAAATCATCCTGTTCATATGATGTTAAACTAAAAAATCCCATCCTAACCACATGAAATTAAACTATATGGACCATCTTCCTGAACACATGATATTAAACTGTATGGAATAATTCCCATCAAAAATATGTTAAATTAAACAAAACCTTTTTCTTTAAAACATTATGTAAACTGCATGGAAAAAATCCTCACCGTAAGATGTAAAATTAAATAGGTCCCCAATGTTCTTCTACATTCCCATTGGGTGACCCTTGTCCTTATAGAAAGATGTTAAACTTCACGGATAATTTCCTCACTGCATGGAACTAAACTACACAGTTTCAAAGAACTATGTGTGGAATTATTCCTTTTGTCATAGGTTACGTAATAACATCATAACCCCAATTCATGGGTCCTTCCTCAATATTCATATTCATTTATGTTGAGTCACCTTCATCCTTACTAGATGAAGTTAAATTTCATAGATGATGTCCTCTCTACATGACACTAAACTTCATGGTTTTCTAAAACTATGTATGGCTTGATTATAATTTTAATGAGATACATAGGGACACCTTGATCCTATATCTTGGTCCATCCACCGCATGATACAAAATTCCCTTTTCTGCTCCTTAATTGTCTCTGCATAGAGAGAGGAACCCATTATATTCCTCGCTTCTCACACTGCGCAAAGATCACATGATATTAGGAACTTTTTTAAGGAATTCACCATAGGAATAAGGAATATCAATGCACAACATGATTATCATGGTTCAAGATGAAATAAATTAAAAGTTGCACCATAAGTAATCACTACATGAAGTTAAACTTCTTGGTTGATGTCTCTTTCATTACAAAAAAATGTGCATTACCATGGGGATCACCTGAGAGGACCACTATATTTAGTTTTGGTATCCCACTGCACCACCATTTAAAAACTACATGTGACTTGATTATTGACCTCATAAGATATGTAGTGATGACCAAATATCCAATCCTAGTCCCAATCACAATATTCTATTTTTTACATTTGGGTGTGTATGTCCTTTCCATGTGAAGTTAAAATAGATGGATTCTCTAGAACTACATTTGGATTTATTCATTCCCTCACAATATATATAGTGATGCCCAAATTTCCAATCATGGGCCCTAATACAATAATCAATGTGATCAATTCCCCCTCCGCATATGGGCTAGACCAACATAGAGAATTTCCAGTTCAAGAACTATGTGTCAATTGACTCATTCCATCAGATGATATGTAGTGATTCCTGAATATCATATTCTTAGGTCCAAATATAGTAAAAAAAACATTTCCCTATCTCTATGTATGGGTTATAACCATTTAGGGATCATTCATACAAGATATAATTTTAACATGATTCCCAATATCAATGGATACATAGAGACACCTAGATCCCCAATCATGGGTTCAAACACAGTATATGAAATGATAAAAATGCACCCCAAAATGAATATGGTCCAGAACTATGTAGATAATTTCCTTAACAAATGACATTAAACTATAAGGAAAGGAATGTATTTACCACACGACGATAAACTACAAGGAAAATATCAAAGTCACATGGAATTAAAACTACATGAAGATTGTATCCCTGTTACATGATGTTAAAAGGTACAAACCATCACTCATCATTATCCATTATCAATGAACCAAAAGAACCTAACCTAAATCAACTAGATAATAGAGTGTTTCTGTAATGTATTAGGACCCTAATCCCAAAAATCACACTTCATGTCTTGAGTGATTCGACTTAACAGAAGCCTTTAATGGCCCTTGTAAAGGAAATTAGATCTCTCTACTTGACCTCACTATTAATGCATTAGGGAACAGACCTACCAATCAGAGAAATATCAGACCTATATAAATGGATTTCTAATTCTTGTTATCTTGACATCATCTTAGTAGGACCCCAAACTTCAGTGTTTTTTGGGCCATGCCCTACATGATTGTCCCATATCATTATTCATGACGTAATAACCTCAATACAGGATTTGCACCATTTTCATCACCTGTTCAGAAGTAGGTTGTATTAATCTTGACCCTGGATATCCCAATTAGGTTCTTATGTAACATTCCCCTCATATCAGGTCCATGTTCATCATGACCTTAAACTGACTGCACTTTGATTAGATATTTACAACCTTAAACTCTTATCCTATAATGTTATTGATCGCAAGACACTAAACATCCAATGAAAGAGACACAAAACATGTCATGTTGAAAACCTAAAAAGTGAGTCCTGACCAAAATTAAAGTCCTCGCTTGCTAAACTATTCATCTCCAGAGTTTAGGAAAAAATAGATAGAAAATAAATAAGGCATAAATATCATAGGGCCCACTTTGTAGCCCTAGTAAAAGACAATCTATGCTCAATGGACCCCATAGTATAGGAAAAAATTAGAGAAATCATGTTTCATATCTCATCTCCATGATAATGTCTTTATTAGTTCAAAACAATACATTAAGGGTGCTCGAAACCTTATTGGACATTACACTTTCCAAAAATAACACTTAATTATTTGAACACCTTGGATCATTGAAAACATTTCATGGTCCTTGGAAAAGGATACCCAGATTCAAGAAACAATTTTATTGACAATTAATGTATGCCTATGGATCCTTCATATGTTCCTATGGTTTTCAACTAAATGTCTCACTTTGAAAAAAGGGATTTTGTATCCTTGTGATCCCTGACATCACCATGGAATAACTCATCACCTTAGAGTGTTCAAGGCCATTCCCGAAATGATTATCCCATATCATCACCATGAGATGAGAAATTTGGACCATGATTTACATTCCCTATAACCAAAATATTCAGGAAGTATATGATATCCTCAATGTTACATCACCGTGTTTTGTAGCCTTTCTCAAATCAGTAATGTGACACTCCATTCTTGAACCTTTTTATGGCCCACATATGATGACTTGAACCCATAGGGTGTAGGGAATGAGCTTCACAATCTATGATATAAACTATACTCGGGTTCCAAAACCCTTCCAGGACATCCTTTCCACCATACCCAAATTCATTATCTGGACATTTGAGTCTTCTAAATCCTTTCATGTCCCTTATAAAATAGTGGGGACACCTATTTTTTACCATGTTATCAACGCGTAAGGGAATTTACCTATGAACTAGAGGAATCCCCTCCTGGAAAAAATGGAACTCTGGTCCTTATGAGACATAGTAATATCACAATGGAACTAATAAAATAATGATGATATGGGTCATCCCTAGAATTTATTCCCCATACCATATTCCTAAACTCAATATTTTGGGTCATAACGTACTCAAACCATATTCCAACTATCCATATGGACCCTACATCCCTAGTAATTCTCCCTAAACCAATATTACCCCAGTAAATCTTCTATTTCAATTGGAAAAGTGTGTAGATACCTCTGTTTGACCATGATATTGATGCACAAGGGATCTGGCCTACCAATCAGTAGCATCCCGTCATTGCAGAAATGAAAATCTAATCCTTGTGATCCCTAGAAACAATATGGTGGAAATGAGAAACTTACAGTATCTTGGGTCATCTCTTTAATGTATTCCCTATGTTCCATATTCAAAAGATGGTTAAATTTGAAAGACCTTAAACTATAGTGATAGAAGGTCTGAGCTAAAACACCTTAAACTACAGTGATAGAAAGGCCCAATCCAAAAGACCCAAAACTACAAAAATAAAATGCATAAGCTGAAAGTCCTTAAACTACCATTGATACAATGTTCAAGAAAAAATATCTTAAACTACATCAATATATGTTTTTAGATTGAAGACCGTAAACTATAAAAACATAAGGACAGAGATAAAAGATATTAAACAACCAATGATAAAAGGTCTGCAATAAAAATCCTTAAACTACAGAAACATAGGGTCTGATCCAAGGGAACCTAAACTACAACAACATACTATATGATCTAGAATAACATAAACGATAGTGACATAAGGTATGATATAGAAGACCTTAAACTACCATAATAGATGGTTTGATCTACAAGACCCTAAAATACAATAATATAAGGTCTCATCTAGAATACCATACACTTGAGAAAAATAATTAGATTTCAAAACCAAATAAATGAAGAAAACCAACTAGGTTGAAATATTGATAAGGGAATATTGGGAAACATTCAATCCCATTCTCACTAATCCATTACTTATATTAATTATAGGAAAAAAATTGGGCTATATAAATAAAAAGTTATTAATATTTTTATGCCCATTATATGTCTTTAGAATGAATCAACATATTCTCACTATTTCTAATAACTTCATACATAGATCGATAAATCTATCTCTCTACAACATATATTTAATAAAAATTATCAATTTTTGAATCTAGTAATCTCATGATAACTACAGAAAATACTTCAGTGAGAAATATCTTGTTGGTAGGAATTCTTGATCATTTCCCAAGGAGAATTTTTTACAATATTCAATCCCATAATTTTGGTTTAATTAATTTTATACAAAGGATGGTTGTCATTTATGATACAAGCATCATCAGACCAATTAAATTTTATGCACATATAAAATGAAACACAACAAGACAATGAAATATAGAGTTTGGGAAATATAATAATTAATATAATGAAGAAGGAGGAATCCATTTATATCAAAGTCTCTCAAGTGAATACATGAGCAAAAGAAAAATTATTGAGATTATATGTCTATCATAACATGTTATCAGAGGAATATTTGAGCTATGTAAATATCTTCTCTATGGACTTAATGGATCAACATAATAGATCAAACAAATTGTTTTCTATTTTGTAATCTAATATTTTTCTTCCACCCAGAAGCAACATAAAGCCTAGACTTTTCATTCATATCATAGAGTCCATTCTACTCCAGTATAGTCTTCTATGATATTTGATGGTATTTATAAAACTAGGATAGCTCTCCATGAAGACAAGTTATTTTAGACTGGAGAAGGTTAATTTCAACCTTTCCTTCACTATTTATGTCCCGGTGAGTTGTATCATCCTTTGTACACTGGCACGCTTTGTTTAAATCCTCTTCCAAACGTTTCTTTATAGAAAAAGAATACTTAGATGTTATTACCCTTAATTAAATGGCACTATTTTTCTCCCTCAAAGAGATCACCTCGTTCTCCTGGCCATTAATGGCGGTATAGTCAAATCCCTTGTAACCAATGGTGGTGAATATGAATTAAATGTGACGCAGATAATCCTTCATCCCTTCCAAAGGGGTCTTTGATATAAAAGTCCATATATCCCTCCATACTTACCACTGTATTGACTGGTAAAGTGAAAATGACTCTGGTCTATGAACAAAGCCCATCCTCAGAATAAGGACATATTCTGGGACCAAGTCTCTAAGTGAGGAAGTCGAGCTCATAGTCTTAAATGAAGTACATAGAGATATGACCTCTACATTCTTTAAATCAGTTGGAGGAATCCCCAAGGAATCAAGGACATGGATCTACAAGCTCTATGGTGAAGGAACTAAAACAATGGGCATAAGTTTCTATCCATCAATGGATAAAATGACATGATATCACTAGGTAACCAATGGATAGGTATGATGTTAAAAACATACCATTCTGGGTTATTTCACTGGCAAAATTTGATTCCCTGACCCAAACCTCTGGAGAAGAGGCAACACCCTCATGTGACGAGAGACTTTGTGGAAACTCCAATTCTTTCTAGAAATTCATGCATTTATTTCCACACATAAGGGATTCAAGAACAAAATATACATGAGGAAACATGACACAAGGTGAACCATGTGTATAGTTACTAAATAGGTATTCAACATCTCCAAAACATTCCTCTGTCAAGGATAACTCACTATTAGAATAGCTACTAGTATCCGTCTCTTTCAAAAGCAAAATTTCTTATATCAAATCAAACAATACAACCTCCAGAACATCTGTAGGGTTTATCATGCCTAACCATTCTAGAATGTCATCCATCCCTACACCAAAATGGTGCTTGCATGACAGTGAAGTATCTCTTAAAGAGAATAAATGATCACCCACATCCGTAGGAGTAGATATATACTCCTCCAAGGGGGTTCAATGAGGATCTATGAATTTTAAAAAATTTAGGATATGTTACTAGAATAGTGAAAAACAAGGATAGATTGAAATACCAAACTTACTTGAGGGCTCTGGGAGAGAGGGTTCTAACAATTCAGAGAACTTCTTTTTCCCATTACCCTCTAGGGAAGTGTCTCCAAAAGTTAATGATGACAAGATAATTAAGGAAGGGTCCCAATATGGTGATGATGTCGAGGGAGTCGCTCCAAGAATTGTAATAACCATCATCATTATTTACAATTGACCCCAATACCCCTCGTCATTGGTCCCCTAGTATCTACTAAATCCATCTATAACAACTATACCCTGAGGATAATATATAGGGGAAGGAAATAGAGTACATTCATCAATGAATTACTTCTATGTTAAAATACACAAAGGAAATTAGTACGGTTAAAAAACACCATAACCCTTTGAGAAAAATAGAAATACTATCCTTACCTCTACCTCAATAATTAGATAGCCATGTTCACCCACAAAAACAATCAGTGTTCCTCAAACCGCCATTTTTTGAACTAAAGGGGAATAGAAAACCTGACCCTTGACACTTTCCAACATCACATCAAGGCCTCAGAAGAAATCCTTGACCTCCATAGGTCATTCTTGAAAAATAATACCCCGGGTGTGGTAACATGAGAAAGTAATTCTAATGGTAATTATTCCTGGAAAATAATTCCCCAAAGCTCATCCCTTGAGTTCAGCATTCTCCAAGTCATCCACTACTAAAATTTGAAAGGAAATAATAATAATGGCCTGACTCCACTCACTACAACCACACCCACTATGACCGTGTTGGTTGGTTCTTATATTTGAAATGAGAGTAATGGAAAATGAATTACATCCTTATGAGGTGATTCTAGGGTTGTTGATCCTTTCAAAACTAGATTCATTCTAATCCTAGGATTTTCCTAGATTGTTGGTGGAAATTGGGTCACCTCACTTACTAATTTAGATGACTTCCCATTATGATAAGAGTAGACACAAATATAAAAATAATCATAGGAAAAACTAATATATGGGTCAAGGGGAGGGAGGTATATCATGGCCTAAGTTTCCTCCTTGGTAAAAATCATAAAAAATGGATATCCACCATTGGATGATTCTCAAAATGAATGTGAATATGGAGAGTACATCTCAATTAAACAAAAAAAAATTGGTGGGTAAACTAATAAGGTGTATATCATTCATAGAGGAAACTAATATCTATGTAGGTGAAAAGGACTCCATCAAAAGAGAAAACATGTATGCCTGAGCCTCATGAATGGACACACCATTAGAAACCATATTACTCTTAGGAAATTTCCCATTGTTTTTGAAGGAGAAACGTTTATAATGTCACATGAAGGCCCTAACCTCCCAAACATTTAGTGTAATGGGTCTTACCCTACTGATGTACCTCCAAAATGTTTTGAAATAGACGTTGGGGATGTTATGGATGAATAAGTACTCATAACCTCTTAAACAACCCTCATCCAACCCCATAACACCTAAAAGGGACTAGATATTTGTTATGGTCCTTTTCCCCTATAGATATGGCACATAATGTGGTAGAGTTTAGACAATACAAGGATGGATAACTCAATATATTTCCCTCCTTCCATTGAGGTGGCCATCATGAATGTGGAAACTCTAATTCCACCTATTTCTTTCATTAGAAGTAAGTACCTACCCATCACTAGTTGAAATAGTGGTCTAAATGTCGAATTTATGACGCCGGTTCCCTATAAACCAATGCTATTGGTTTTTAAAAATATTTTTTAGTGTTATTTAATCTTAAAATTTATGCTACATATTTTATAGAAACATTTTCGATATCAGTTATAGGAATAAATGACAAAAAAAATATATAGTGGGGTTTTTTGGAATCTGTTTTTAGGAAAACCCAATACCAAAAAAAATTCCAAAAATTATTTTTGCGTCTGTTTTTTATAACAATCTACCCAAAAACTTGTTTTCTAGAAACAATTTATTAGAAAGCCGATGAAAACAATATAACCAAGAATCATTTTTTACGAAAATATTTAATTTTAGTTTTGTAATAAACTTATTTTAAAACACATTTAAAAATAATAACCCGTGAAACTTTCATTTATGTTTTTGACCCCGTCTTCTTCTCTCAACCTACAATGCCTTTGGTGGCACCCTCAGAGACCTCGATGACTATTATAGTTGAGTATATTTGATTTTATTCATATTTTCATGATCATTTACATAAATAATTCATCCCACTTCCTTCATTCTCGATCCACAATAACATTTTGTCCCTGGTAACCCTATTTTGGTCAAGCGATACTGAGGTTCGTGGTTTCATTAATTCTTCAGTCTTGTTCATTTTTTGAAAACATATTTATTCATTATTGAATTTTTCACCCTACCAATGAATTCAAGGGATTAAATATGTATTAAAGATTAATTTTTCATTATCAATCATCAAATATTAATTTTTTTTATTTTTAAAGATAAATTATTTATATGTTAGTTATAAATTCATTTGTTTGTATGTATTAGATTCTTAATTATTAATTTTTTGTTAATTTTTTTTAAATTTCATAAATTTTTTATTTGATGAAATGATCAAATTTTTTTCCAAAAATTATATATATATCCATAGAAATAAGTAGCTATGGAATTTTTAATTTTCTATTATAACCAAATTATATATTTCCAGATCGGCATGACAAACATCAAGCATATATGGATCATATATGTTATAATATAGTTATTACAACTCAACAAAATTTTATGAAATAAAAAATTAAATTTTTTTCATTAATTTATTATATGATAATGATAACCACTCATATTTAATCTTCAATAAATGTTTATGTCATTATTAAATATGCACTCCACACAACTGACATGTTTTTCTAGGTATCGTTCACACAAGGAGATGAGATTTTTTATAAACTGTTGAATCCAAAAGGCCGCAAACTGGGTATAAACTCTCTATTTTCCACTATAACTTGAACTGAAACATTTGAATCATAAAAAAATATATTATTATGTTTTTTACCCAGAAAAAAAACATACAAAATGTTAGTTACTAGGTTTTATTTAAAAAAAAATATGTTCATATTTTTTTTATGGTGTGGTGGAAAATGATTATTTTACAATCATTCCATGTTTCACTCAAAATATAGATCCCTTATTCAATTTTAAATTCAATACCTTTACCAATAACATATAAACACTGAAATGAACATTACCATAATGAAACATCTATATTTAACAAGAGTTTCAATGTGATTAATATGTTGAAATTGTGTTATAAAAACATTGAATATTAAATCAAAAACAAATTAAAACATTTTATCAATATCCACTCACTGCAATGAATATTACATCCTATAATCTTAAAAAACACAATAAATGGTGTACCTAAACATTAAATCATCTCCATGTTTTAAAAAGTGTCAACATGTTTTGTTGAAATTGATAAAAAATAACTGGTGACATTCTTACTAAAAAATTTTGACAATATTTTAAGATATTTTTAGTGGATGAGAGGTTTGAAATAAGAATAAGAATTAAAAATATCATTGTTATCCATAATAATTATTAGAAAAAACTTATAAAAAACACCTTCACAACTTATTACACTAAAATTTTTCATGAAGAATAACTCACCAAAAAATCATGAATAGTTCACACATTACCCAAAACTATCATGAAAGTATACATAAAGAATTTTTATTTAACCTTGATTATTCTAGGTTAACTAAATAGGAATATTGATTTCTAACTTAAAGGATATAGGAAGAACGAAAGCAGTGTTTTCTGATATTTGTTTTAAAAAATACATCTAAACATGAAAAAAGATTCATTATTCCTTTAATAGTGTCATTAAGAATAGATTATAACTAATTATTTAAATAAAATAAATACATAGAGTATTTTATTTTTTATTTTATTTATAATAGTCATTTTTATATTCCAGATGATCACCAATTATTTTTTATATGTATTTATGATTGAAAGATATTTATTATATATATTTTTTAAAATGTTTTTATCTTTTAATGTATTAACCTTTTATATTGTGATATTAGGTATTTAATGGATCATAATTGGATAAAGTTATGAAGAACCACTGAGGAATAATAAATAGGATTTTATGATTTCGTATAATTTTATAAACAAAATATTTTAAAAAACATATTTTAATTTTTTTTCCATGCATTACGTATTTGAATATGAGAAGGTTAAATTCTATAGAAATAAAGGATCATCTAATTTTCATTGATTTTATCTATAATTATACACTTTGGATCTGGAATGGTGAATGAATGGAAAATCTAACATCTAATGTTTATGGAAACATTTAGAATGATACAGATGATCATATTGAAGAATTAATTTATGATGTCAGTGTTGAAACCATTGAAAAAATAGAAAATATTGAATGGTTGTATGGATATAATGAGAAAAAAATATTCTCATGTTTCAATAAATATATTTTGTGATCAAGATTATTTTATTAGTTAACATGAAAGAAAAAAAATGGGGGAGTGATAAAATTTTCTTAAACATGCATGATCTTTTAAAAGAGATACTTAGAGAAGGAAACAAGATTAAAAATACCAATTATGAGGAAAAAAATATTATTCCAAATTTTATTGTAGTATAAAAAGAAACATTATTTCTCCAATTATTGTGTATTGTATATTAAGGATTATGAATATTTATCAAAATGTCCTCAATGAAGGACATCAAATAATAATATGGATGGAAAATTCAACTATGATTCATTCTTAGGTACTAATATCTAACATTCTCCTAAAACAATCTGGAACCTTCAAATAATTTCTTCTATAAATTCCAATAATTAAATTATCATTCATTATCAGGTACCAAAATAAAACCGATCACTAAATTAATTTGGTATCTTACAATAATTCCTTGTTTGAAGCGTCTATTTTCAAATTTAATAGATAAAAAATGTTAATATGGAATACCGATGAGAACATATCTGATGGTAAATTACGTAACCTTATTTATTCACCATAGTGGAATATATTTGATAAAAAATTCCTAATTTTGGAAGTTATGTAGAAATATAAGAATGGGATTATGCATATATAGAATGAGTCTTTATCAGATCATAAGTATCCAATATAGTTCATGGCCTATTATATTGGTAGTTTATAAATTTTATCCACATATATGTATAAAAAACAAATGTTCTGATGATCTTGATGATTTGTAGTCATAAAAAGTTGGGAATCAATATTGATTTATACCTTTCACCACTGATTGATGATTTGAATCTTCTATAGGAGATAGGTGTTATATTTTTTCATGCAGCCAAGATATAGTATTTTCTTTTATGTGCTATGATAATTTTCACTATAAATTAATTTCCTATATATGAAAACATATCAGTGTTAAGGGACATAAATCATGTCTAATTTTTGAATTAGAGACTTCATATTATAAATTTCATAATGGAAGAAATACATTGTACATGGGACATAAAATATTTTTGGTAATTGATAATCGTTATCGTAGAATGAAAAAAGAATTTAATGGTTTAAAAGAATATAATATTCCCGCACAACCGTTGTTTGTTGATTAATATTATGAAAGGGTAAAAAATATTTATATCACTTCTTTAAAGAAAGGAAGTTATTGTCATCAACAAAAATATAGAAGAAACTATTTGTCTTTTTCAAAATAAATTTTTAGAGATTCTTAGAGATAAAGGTTGATATTATTCATGCTGATAAAAAATTATGTGATAGTTTTATTTGAACTTTGATGAACATAAAAGGAAAGAAAAAAAGATGTATTGAGTGCTAGATTAGACATGATATCAATGGGAATACGTTTGGAGTTATCTCCCATCATGAAAGGAAATGGAACATATTTACCTCTGTCTTATAACACAGTAAGAAAGAGTGATATGAATAATTTTTTCATTGTCTACATGGTATTAAAGAACCCAATTAATATTTATCAAATGTGAATAATTTTGTGTAATTCATGGATTGTAAATTAATTGGTATTAAATCTCATGACTGTCATGTATTGATTCAATAACTACTACTGGTTTCACCGAAAGGTATATTGTCAATACGTACCAGAAATAATATCACCAGGCTATATATATTTCTTAAATCCATTTTTATTAATGTATTTGATCAATTTTTTTTAGATGTGTTAGATAATGAAGTTTCTCTTACTATTTTTCAACTAGAAATGTATTTCCAACAAATGTTTTTTGATATAATGGTCCATATGGTCATTCATCGGGTTCATTAGAAATAAATATATAGGCCATTTTATTTATGTTGGATGATTCATCTTGAACGATATATGAAAATTTTTAAGGGATATATTAAAAATACTCATCAACCAGATGTCTATATTGTTAAAAAATATGCATTGGAATAGGTGATTGAGTTTTTACTGATTATTTGTATGAAGTGGAGCATTTTGGTCTCCATTTATCTCAAAATATTAATGTTGATAGTGAAGGTAGAGGTATTAGTGTATTAAAGGTAAATTTCATTTCACGAGATGATGTGATGCAGAAACATTTATACATTTTTAACAACACCAATTAGGTTAAACAATATATATCATCACATATTTCTGAATTAAAGGTATGATATCCAAAAATAAATAAAAAATGGTTGAGTATTGATAATAAAAATACTTTTTTTCATGCTTTGAAGATAAATTCATCACATATATATCTGTATTAGAAACATTGAAATTGTTGGAAGATTCATTGTTTCTTAATGTAATCAAATTTTATAGTTTCGATATTAATGGATACATATTTTACACACAAAAATTAGGATCACAATAGTATCATTCAAAATAGTGGGGTAATGGTTGCTGATGAAGAAGTGCACATTTTGAGTGAAAAAGATAAAAACCCAATTTCTACATCAACAAATTTTTTTAGAGTTCTAGAGGATATATGGGAAACTGATTATACTAAATTTAGAGTCATCGTGTTTTGGTGAAAATGGGTTGATAGTAAAAATGGAATGAAACATTTTGATTATGGGTCTAAACTGGTTGATTTGAAATGATTTAGTATCATGAAGGAAACATTTATCATGGTGACAAATGGAAAGAAAGTATTTTATGTCATTGATCCATCAAATGATTATTGGTCCATAATTTTTAAGGGAAAATAATTTATGAGGGTGATGGGCATGATGATGATGTCATGGATTTATATGAGGCATATTAATTTATTGTTCAATTTTCAGACAATAAAAATTACTATCATGTAGTTATGGTCTATGGTATAAGAAATAATCAAGATGAAGGGATATGGGAAAACACTAAATTACTTTCCATATTATTTAGGTAAATATTTATATATATTTTTTGAAATTTACATTTTTACAACCTTTTCATTTAATTATAGGATGTCTAATTATATATATTTGATTTATTATATGTTTTTATGCTATATATTTTATTCAGTAGTTATGGTTAAACAGTTTTGATAGAGAAATATGATGTACTCATTAGTTTTTGGGTAAATTTATTCATAAAAAAACACTCTTTAATAAATGTTATATTTAAATTTATAAAATGTTATATCATTTTTGAATTAATTTTTTATAGAATAGTTTATCTTTCATATTTTTTTAAGAATCAAGGAATAATTATTTTTTTTCAAATTACATATGTGTGTCACTTTTTTTACTTATATATTTTTGTTATCAATGATTTAAAATATACAATATTTTAATATTATATAGGTACACAGAATATCATTACATTTAACTATTACAATGATAGACATAGAGAAAGAGGAATACTTAGTGAGTTAGTTGATTTTTTTAAATATTCAATAACATATTCATTTCATGAAATCAAATTTAAAATTTAAAATTAACAATTTTAGGACTAATAATATGCCTCCTACGGAGAATTTTTGTCCTACTTCTATAGAGAAATAGAATTCCAGTGTTAGTAAACGTGGGATTAAAAATTTTCTAAAACTGTAAATTTCTCATGATGACCAAAGATCACATATTATATTTGATTAAAATAATAACCCTTTAGTCTAAATGAAACACAATTTACCTATTATATTTTCATGCAATGTCATTGCAGGATTAACATTTTATATCCTTATTGGATGTCCATCTAGAAGATGTCCAAAGAGAACCTATGGGATTCTGTAATGGTAAAATATCTCAATTAATTTATTTTCATATCAATTTTCAAATATTATATATTTTACATGACTAATATTTAATTTATGTTACTATATATGGCAATAATTGTTGAAGAAAATACTGAAATTAAGAAAACATTCCTATAATTTTTAGCGGTTCAATATAGAGATTTTAGAAAAAAATTGAAAAAAAATTATGTTTTTGGTAGGTTATAGAATGAAAACCCATGTCTCATGTATGAGTTTTTAGATGGAGATACAAGGAATAATTTTTTCCCCATCCCACATGATGAAGCATTTATGGTATGATATTTATTTTATATTGAATAACTTCTTATATATTAATTTATTACTTATTATTTTATTTTTATGTAGCAGGCTTCTAGGAGATCTCATCAAGATATTTAGCTGCATAACAAATACCCTCATACTCTATCATGTGCAAGATATCATTTATTGGAGGAGAAAATGATTGTATAAAAGATTCATGTATTAAAAGCTCAATCTAGTAGTTTTCTAGAAGAGGTCCAGTTCTATCATTCATATACCCCCACTCAGTATGAAAAATAGAAATGATTGATAAGAAAGAAAAACAAAAAGTACAATAGAGAGAAATATAAGTATATATTTTAGAGAAATGTTATAAAAAAATTATTTTCCATAAATTTTAGTATTTTTTTAATTAAAAACACTAATATATCATTTTAATTTTTCATTTTAGGATGAACTTTTAGAGAAAGAGACTCAGGAATATTTTATCCATATGGGTATGATGGAAATCTTATCTACAACTTGAGGAAATATAGAAAACCCAAACAATGTAAGAGGATACATCGTAAGTGTCAGTATTCAGAATTTTTTTGGTCATCAAAATATGAAATCAAGAGACCCAAATATATATTCCTTAAAAGTTGAGATGAAAGATCTAAAATAGCCCATGGGTGATCAAATTCAATAAGTTGTGAAAGATATGTTTGAATAATTATCGAGACATTCATAGCTTGCATAGTCTATAGAGTTTGCCCTGGTAACCCAGTCCTACCAATTGGCTCAGCATTCCCAACCAACATAGCTTTCCCATCCATCCCAATCAACCCAACCTAACCATCCTAACCATCATTCCTATACAGATCCTCCACCTCTTCATTCAAACCCAACTACATACCGTGATTTGTATGTTGGAGATACTCATGTATGCATTTTAGTGTATGGATCCATACATCTTTTTGGGGATTCTATAAATCACAAGCCTATACAGTTGTGTTAGGTCATAATATCAATAAATGATATTATTTATCCAAATAGTCTACTTTCATTTTCTACTAAAGACTTTTATAGAGTTGGAGGTTGTATGGGTCATTTTTTACATTGTCAGGGTAACCTTCTATGTTATTTTAATGATAATGTATGACGTGTTTTTGTAAACATTATTTATAGTTTATTGGAAATAATATGTACTATTTTATTAATTTTTTTATATAGAACTAACCAAAAAAAATTGTTGTAAAAGAAGCAATATGTGGTTCAGAAATCAACAACTTCAGGTACTTGTAAATTTTTTTATGGGATACAAATATTAACTCATGTTTCTTATTCATTGGATAATATTTATGAGTTATAGATGAAATATGATATGTGGGGACGATAATATATATTTATAATATTCAAATAAGTTATCAAAGATCTTATTATTTTTTATGACCTCAGGGGGACTTTGTTTCAGTTGTTTTCAATGTAAGTAAATTTTTGTTTTAGTTCTTCTTTCATTCTTTAAATAAATACGACTTCAAGTGAATTAATATATTATTTATTTAATTAGGCATCTATACGTGATTATTATTCAAAATGAGACCACTTGTGTTTATGGTATTATAGATTCAGAATTCATTTCAACCATTATGAAATATGTAACTACTACTACTAGAGTTTCTTATATATGTGAGAGATTATCAAATATAGATATTGAGGGTTGATTTTTTCCATTCCTTGATAGTTAAGAACACTATGATAATTTTAAACTAATATTCATTATGATTTCATTAATTTTGAACTTTTTTTATTGTATAGGTCATTGGATGTTAGGTGTATTCCACCTAAATGAATGTACATTATATTGTATTTTCTCGTTATTAGGTCCCATTCGTAAAACCATTAAAAACATATTAGAAAAATATGTATTATTAGTTTCTATAATTTCTATATTTTTAATTATTATTATTTATACATTTTTTAGTTGATATATATGTAAATTAATGTCTTGAAAAAAGTTTAACACAGAGAAGTTGTCAATAAAGCAGTCAAATCCAATCAATTACATGGATGTGAAGGTAAATTATTTTTTATATTAGATAATATTTGGTTTTTGTTATATATATATATATTGGTTTTTTATTTTCAATTTTATATTATATACCCACAATGTCATAATAAAAAAGGATATGTATAATGTGGTTATTATGTATTAAAATTAATGTATGAGATAATCATAACTGGGTAAATAAATAAATTTGATAAGGTTAGTTATATTAATAATTTTTTATTTTATATGAATATATTCTTCTTTTTTAATATGATAATAGTCATTATTACTTTATATTTTTAATCATACTGAGCTATATGTGAATAAATAACTTACCCATATTCATAGTCTGTTTTCAATCTATTTCTTAAGTATTATTGTGATTTAAATTATCATGTATGTCTCTTTTAATTAAAGACAAAAAATGAATATTTAGACAATCATTTTTTCCTTTAATTTGGTATACTTTTTTTTATTTTTACTAAGTTGTATTCTATATAAAGAGTTATTTTTGTGTAAATAAATATCCACACTATAAAAGCCTTTGAATTTTCAGGTATGTATCACTTAGTTAAATTTAAAAATGATAAATCATACACTTGTTTTTTTAAGTTTGTATATTCTATCTTTTATAGTTTTTAGATATTTTAGGTATGTCTCTTTTACACATGGTGGTTTTATTAAACACAATGTAATAAATTCTAGTCGTATAAGTTATATCATAAAAACAGACCTTTTCAACTCAAATAACTCATGGTTTTGACTTTGATAATGTATTTTTCCTCTACCATTATATCCAACATATGTTGGTTTATTCCCGATGTTGAATAGAAAATATATTCTCCAACAATATATGAAAAAACTATGTTTTGACTTACCTATGACATTCATCCAATTCAAAAAAAACAACATCATATTGATTAAAAAATTTCATATTTTTATCAAACATGTGGTGTTTAGAAATTACACATTATGTTTTCAGTCAACTCCATCATCTAACACCTTATGTCATCATTTTTTTCAAAATAAAATTAATCAGAAAAACTTGTAGTATTTTCCTAACATTTTAAAAAAAAAAATTTGACAATTATCATGGATACTTTTGGTTGACACATTAGTTTGAAAAAACATATATCATATTGGAGACCATATATATAAGATAAAATAACCTTTACTGAATATATTATTTTACCTCTTCATCTATGCAATAAAAAAGTTTTCTTTGGGGTACCCTATGTTTGTGGGTCTAAATAATTATTTAATAAAAAATGGTGTCAAAAAATAAAAGAGTTTATCCATGAGAATCTATTGTCATTGTTTATTTCTTTATTTATTTTTACATTCAAGAATTGAATTATAGTTTTAAATTTTATATGGTTGGTGATTATCTCGGTGTTTTTCTTTTAGGTAATGTTAGTATAGTTGATGGTGTGATAACGTATATCATGAAGATGATTCATGTGTGATATTTTCTATGAGGATGTATTGTTGTTTGTGTTTTATCCATATTTTTTCTATTTTAAATACTATGTAAACTCTATTTATAGGTTTTCAGATTATTTTAAATTTATGTGTATACGTAATTTTTTTTGAAAAAAATACAAATTCAACATTATTTTTTTATAAACCGATGTTGAATTCATAATAAATGAGTATTTTGGTGTAATTATTTAAAGAAACTGAATCTCAAAAAAGAAATATTAATTTTTTGATGTCATCTTCTCTAAAAATGATGCCAAAATCAAACTAAAAGTTAGCCTTTAGTGTCGGTTTATCTAACATATGATGTCAAAGAATGAGATTCAATGCCGGGTTATATAAAACCGATGGTTAAGACATAGTTTTGATGTTGGATTATAGGAAAACGAATGCCTAAGACTATCGAAGGCCAAGTTTTGTTGTGGTTATTAGATAAAACAAAAGTCAACTCCACTGAAGGTCATATTTCAACATTGGTTTTGATAAGATATGTTGTAAAAAAGATACAGATAAATTATATCAGCATGAATTTTTACAGAAATTGATGTTGAAAATATAATCTATTGGTTTTCGGTGTTGTTTTTTGTAATCCCTGATGCTAAAACCCTTTTTTAACATCATGTTTTTTTAAACCTCTATTAAAAAATGCCTTTAACTATATTTTTTTTATTATTTTTTAGACATTGGGATTATGAAAATAGATATTGAAATATATATTTTTAACATCTCCTATATAAACATCAGTTAGAAACTAAAGTCAAAATGTAAAAAACCCAATTTGGAAACACCTTTATCCACTAGTGTAGGTATATAGCATGGAAACTGGCCAAATAGACGGTCCGACCAATATCAGGGATAAAATCCCATCACCAATTTTTGAAATTAACTTCTTCAACTAGGGGCCAGTTAGATCCATCCGTACTATGAGAGTTCTTCATAGGGTATGCCTTTTTACTATTCACTTTCATCTCTTTACATGCTTTCTTGATGAAGTTTTTCACCCATTTTTTGAATAGGAAATATTCCCCATGAATTAAGCCCTTTTAAAGGTCTCCTAGGCTAACCTGACCAGCTCCTGAGAAAGTGGGGGTCCTCTTCACATTGTCCCACATAGACGATGGATTAAAAAACTCATCATTCATCACATACAATATAAGTGTTCCGTAGATCAACTCAACATCCCAGAGACCAATACCCAACTCACTTGCATAAGGTGTATAATAATTGTGTATGGACTCCAACAACTAAACATGTCTGGAATCAAGCCCAAGTTATAGTTAGATAATGTTTGTGATATCCAAAGGCCTCATACATCTGAATTATATTTAGCTCCTCAGAAAATTTAGAAGTAATATACTGCACCCATAAGAGAAAACCCTAGTCCATTTTGAAACTACCCATGATCAAAAATCCCAGTTTTTAATCCAAGAAAAACTCTTAGATAGTGGATAAATTTCACATTATTTACTAGTTCACATGGATATCCAAATTGGGTGCATGATTCTTCTCGTGATGTCTGTAGGCATAAACATCAGTATGTGCATATCTATGTGTTCACCTTAAACAATAATGTTCCCTATTTGGGTGATGTTTTCCCAAAAGTTATTATGTGTTTTTAGAACCTAAGTGGATGGTACAATTTATGGGTATAAAAAATGGATGGGAGTTTCATTCGTAAGACCAAACCCATAGAGGTAAGGAAATATGAAAGGGTATATTCCATAAGGTTCTCCCTGATTAGGTTTATTAGACACATCTGAAATGACCCAACAACACAGTGGTAAGTGTCAACCACACTTGATAAAATAGTATCACAGTGATCCATTACATCTTTACCATCATTATTTGAAGGATTTTTAGAAATATTATGGTAGATGAAATCAATCTACATAAACGTAATAAGAATTTTTCTAACAAGTCAAAGGCCCATAAAAATGCATAACTCCGGCTGCATCATGAGAATCTCATGAACCCTAAAGGAATTCATGATCAAATAACCTTATATAGGTCTCACAGACCACATTATCCATAGAACACCTAATGACCTCATGACCTCATGTACCTTCACAAGAATCATGATATCATGACCTTTTTGTGGTCATGTGATCCAAAGAATAGATGAGTGATCATGCAACTAAACCAGCAAATCAAGTGAAACCAATAAAGACAACCATATAGTTGTATGGAAAAGGTTCAAAAAATTAATGATATATAATTCAAGGTTGAATCAAGCAAGTGTTGTGTAAGAAATCACATGAAATGTTTATTGTGAAGTATTCTTGAAATAAAGATCTTGCGATCAGTTCTTTTGATGATTCCCTATGAATAGGTCGCACAATCGATTCATGAATATAGTATTGTAAAAGGTTCATGCGATGGATGAAAATATAAAAATATTTGTATAGTTTGTGTTGATGGTGAAAAATAAACTCTCCATTATCAAATTTATAGTGCATTCCATGTAATACCAAAGGTTACTCAAAATACAAAATGTCACCAAATACACTGATTGGAGACAACTGATCGTACCATGATTCACTGTTTTATTCCACCATTACACTGTAGTTTTAAACTAGTTTTGTAATGAATATTCCAAATATAATAATGAATTTCACTTTATGTTTTAATCAATCAATTAATTTTAATCAATATTAGAATGGGAAATGATACTTTTTTTTATTTCAATGTAGGTGGAGATGATTTGGAGGGCCTTTGATGAAGTAGAAGAAAAATGGGCCAAAATTGCATGGATCCATGGACATCTGTCCACTGTTTTGCATAGTACACAAAATACATGAATCCAAATGGTCTGAAATGTCGTGGACTTGTCCAAAATTTAATAGGATACATTTCATATTAAGTAACCCAATCCTGATTCGGCTTCTATGGGGCCCATCCGAACTGATCTGTCCAAGACACCGATTATGGACCAAGTCAAATGCGGTGTTCTATATTTTATCAATATCTTGAGCTATAGTTGTCCAATGGGTTCCACACTTTCGGTGGAGATATTAAATAGAGAGGGATACAACTTTTCTATTTTCACCAAAGCGAGATAAGAATTTCTGAATGCCAAAACACGTGGTACAAGTGGATTGATGAAATCTGTGTTCCTAAAACCACCTTCCAATTTTCCTATAAAATGACACCTTGGGATCCCCATTTGGAAGTTCGTCCAGGAGGAAAGGTGCTTCAATTTTGTAGTCCCAAAGGAGTCTTCTCAACATCCCTATCAGTTTTGGAGGCTATGGGAGGTTCTACTTCAACATCTTCTTCTTCTTCCCCTCCCATGGGTTTCTAAACCCCTTGTGATCACCCGGGGAGGAATGTGATGTAATCCCAAGATTCAAAGTTGTATTAATTTGAATGATCTTTTTAATTACAGGTTGTATGTTGTTTTTCCTCATCCTCTATTCTTATTTTATTGAGTTATGTACTGGTATATCATGCTCAACTCATATGATCATGTTTGGGGGTACCCATTCATGTGATGTTTCACACACCGTTCACCACTTTCTTTTCCCCCCTTCCAATTGCGGTATTTGTGTGGTTCATATTGGTCAATTGAACTCACATAATCACTATGAAGGTCATGCACATTTATGTTAGGGAATAAAAATGAAATAACATACAAACCTAGACAGAACATTGAATTCTTCATGTGTTGCCTTGGTGTGTTTCGGTTATGATGTCGAACACAAATCACCCAATCATCGACGGTGTCCGGTGAATCGTTATGTGTTTTCAACTGAACCCTAGGAGGTATCCTAGTATAAACTTAGTAATATTCTGGTTCTAGGTGTTACAAACCACGGATTAAAGGATCATAACCTCATCCCTTGAAGCGATGAAGGATGAGCATCACGAGACTTCCCCGGGTTGAACACATTTAATCAATCTTGTTCATTTCTACTTTGTTTTATCTTTTTCATTTCCTATTTTCATCATTAATCATAAAACCCACAAGTTTTAAAAAACCTAATTCACCTTCTAATTTCATAATCAAAACCCTCTTTTTAAATTAATGTTCTAAGGCTCTGCCGAGAGATGACCTAGGGTTGCTGCTATACTCCAGAAATTCTAGTCAAAATTAAACAACTAATTTGACGTGCTCGACAACGCAATCAATTTTTTGCACCGTTGCCGGGGATCCAAGATCGTTTTTTTTCTTCTTCTTTATTTCCTTTTATTTATTTATTTTAATTCTTAATTAATACTCCTTTAAATACCCCACCCCCATTTGATTGTTTTTGTTTTGGGTTTTGTCTTTATTTTTGGTTGATTTTGGTGTGTTCTATCTCTCTCTCTCTCTCTAGTCTCCATATACCTCTCTATAATTCTGTATTATAACATTATATTGTCTTTTCACCCTTATTAATTGATTTTATCCATATTCAAAAAAAACAACAAAATAAACTTCACAAATTATTTGCATGACCCGATCTGGTAAAAAAACACTACTTGAATTTGATCCTGAAATTGAAAAGTCACTTCACACAGAAATCAAGGCATATAGAGAAGGTAAATCAAGTAACATTGAGGAACACCTTTTTGAACCTCAAGTGGTTCTAAGCCAATCCAAAATTGAACCCAATAAAACCCATGAAAATATGGCTGCAAATAACTGAACATTAAAAGAACTGACCACCCCTGATGTGGAGTACCAACCTACGTACATCCAATATCCTGAGGAAGAATCCAACTTTGAGTTGAGATCAGGCCTCATCCACCTTCTTCCAAAATTCCATGGTCTTCCTGGGGAGGACCCTCACAAACATCTGAATGAATTTCACATAGTGTGCTCCACAATGAAACCCCAAAATGTGTCTGAGGACTTAATCAAGTTTAGGGCCTTCCATTTCTCCCTTGATGGTGTAGCCAAAGATTGTATATACTATTTTCCTACCAATATTGGGGGCTGGAATGACCTTGAAAGACTATTTCTAGAGAATTTCTTCCCTTCATCCCGAACTGCATCAATTAGGAAAGAAATCTGTGGAATTAGGCAATCACAAGGAGAGACCCTTCATGAATATTGGGAGAGATTCAAAAGACTTTTCCCAAGCTTCCCCTACCACCAGATTAGTGAAAAACTTTTAATTCAATACTTCTATGAGGGACTTATCCCCATGGATCATGGAATGATTGATGCTGCAGATGGTGGTGCCCCAGTTGATAAAACTCCTTCTGCCGCTCGTGACTTAATATCCAACATGGCTCAAAATGCACAACAATTTGGTACATGAGCTATTTCTCCAACCCGAGGAGTTCATGAGGTAAGTCATTCATCCCTAGAACAAAAGTTAGATAATAAACTTTATGAGATGCATACCATTCTAAGGTAATTACCTCAAGCACAAGGTAACTCACAGTCTCCTCCCGTTCCATTACATTGTGGTATTTGTTCTGATAATACTCATTTTTCTGACCAGTGCCCATAACTTTAGGATTCATCTGAATCTTGTGCTGCAGTGTTCCCTGGGAGTCTATTCCAAAAAGCACTACCATTCAAGCAAGAACCATTCAGGCCAAATCCAAACCCCAGATGGAAAGCACAACCACAACACCGATAAAGAGGAAACTCAATCTACCCCAAGAAGAATTGGTATCAACAAGGCCAAGTTATGAAACCTTATTATCCTTCAACATCTCAAAACAATCCTCCTCCTCCCAAGTCTAAACCAAGACTTGAGGATATGGTGAAGAAAATGGCAACCCAGAACCTCCAGTTCCAACAAACCACACAATCATCTATTCATGACCTACGAACCCAAGTGGGGAAATTGGAAAACACCATTGGTGAGAATAAGATGCAAGGTTCTGGACAAATACCATCCCAACCCATTGCCAATCCAAAGGACAAAGGTAATGTATGTGCAGTTACACTTCATAGTGGTAAAGAAGTTTCTCCTTCTACTGATTCTGCATAGCAGGTATGTCCCCCTCATGAAAACTATCTTTCCCAACCCTAAAAAATTTCATGTAAAGAAAAACAAGACAAAAATGGTAATCAAATTGTCATTGATGATTCAAATTAACAATCCATTCCACTTCTTTTCCCTCAAAGACTCTATAAATCTAGGAAGAATTTTAATAATGATATTGGTAAAGAAAAAATGGATACATTTAAAAAGGTTCAAGTTAACATTCCTTTATTAGATTCAGCTAAAAAAATACCTCAATATGACAAATTTCATTAAGAGATTTGCACCCATAGAAGGAGGCTGAAGGGGAATGAGAGAGTCAACTTGGGTATGAATGTCTTGGCCTTTATTCAACCAGCAATGCCAACCAAATGCAAGGATCTGGGCACATTCACGATACCTTGTACCATAGGGGAGACCTTATTTTGTGATGCTATTCTAGATTTAGGTGCTTCTATTAATGTAATGCATCACTCCATGTATAATTCTTTGCAGGTTGGAGAGATTTAACCAACAGGCATTGTCTTGAAACTTGCCAACCAAATCACAACACACCCATCAGGATTGGTCGAGGATATCCTCGTAAAAGTTAATAATTTCATCTTCCCTGTAGACTTTTACATTCTTGATATGGAAGATACCCGAACCCAAGGACATTCCCCTCTAATACTTGGGAGGCCATTCCTAAAAAACAGAAAATACGATCATCAACGTTCACAATGGTACGTTGTCCATGGAGTTTGGTGGAGAAAAGGTAAGTTTTAACATCCTTGAGGCTATGAAACACCCCATTGAAGAGCACTCCACTCTTCCTATCTATTCGATGGAGGTGCTCTCTAATGAAAAACACACACAAAATTCTATCCTTAACCCATCCTTTGATTTATTTTCCTCTTATTCACCCATGGATTATTTGAGTTTTGGTTCTTCTTTTGAATGTTTTGTGGGTTCAGAAAAATGTAAATTTTGTGCTTTAATTGATGAGTGTGTTTATTCTGAGGTACCCATGACTATCGATGATTCTGCAAATCTCATTTCAATAGATTCTCTTTCCTTTAAGAATAAACATGAGCAGATAGATAATTTCATGGACCTCAACCCCCCTAAATCCACTCCCTCAATAAAAAAACCCCCGGTTTTGGAATTAAAACCACTTCCATAAAATTTAAAATATGCCTATCTTGAGGGTATTGACCAATTGTCCGTCATTATTATCAATAACATCTCTCCACAACAGGAATTGAAACTGCTCAAACTTTTGAGAGAGTGTAAAATGGAAATAAGATGGACATTGGCTAATATTCTTGGGATTATCCCATCTATTTGTATGCACCATATACTTTTGGATGATGAGGCTAAGCCCGTAAGGCAGGCCCAACGCCGGTTGAATCCCACTCTCCTTGAAGTGGTAAGATTGGAAGTCAGTAAATTACTTACTGTTGGGATAATTTATCCTATATCTGATAGTAAATGGGTTAGCCCAATTCAAATTGTGCCTAAAAAAACAGGAATAACAGTTGTGTCAAATGAAAAAAATGAATTGGTTCTAATGCGTGTGCAAAAAGTTGGCGAGTCTGTATTGACTACCATCGACTAAATCAAGCCACACGGAAGGACCAATTTCCTATACCTTTCATTGAAAAAATGTTAGAACGATTGGCTGGTAAGTCCCATTATTGTTTCCTTGATGGATAGTAGGGTTATTTACAAATCTATATAGCCCCTGAGGATCCAGAAAAGACCACATTTACCTGTCCATTTGGCACATTTTCATACAGAATGATGCCATTTGGTCATTGTAAGGCTCCTAGTACTTTTTAGCGATGTATTTTTAGTATTTTTTCTGAGTGCCTTGAGATTTGTTTGGAAGTCATTATGGATGATTTCACGGTTTATGGTTCTTATTTTGATGATTTTTTTCGAAAACCTAGGTTCTATCCTCCGCCGCCGCATTGAAAAAGATCTTGTTTTAAATTATGAAAAATGTCATTTCATGGTTGAGCGGGGGATAGTTCTTGGGAATATCTTTCCAAATAAGGGAATTCAAGTTGATAAATCTAAAATTGAATTAATTTAATCCCTTCCATATCCAAAATGTGTTCATGAGGTGCGGTCTTTCTTGGGTCATGCTAGTTTTTACCGCCGATTCATTAAAGAATTTAGTAAGATCACACTTACCTTATCTCGGTTGTTACGAAAGGATTCTGAATTTGTTTTTGATAGAAATTGTGAGGATGCTTTCAATTCACTAAAAATGAGTCTCACATCAGCTCCCATAATCCAACCACCATGGTGGGATCTCCCCTTCGAGCTTATGTGTGAGGCCTCTAACTTTGCAGTTAGGGCAGTTTTATCACAAAGGGTTGATAAGGCTCCTCATGTCATTGCATATTCCTCACGTACCCTTGACCCTACCTATGTAAACTACATAACCACAGAAAAATAAATCCTTTTTATTTTGTTTTCCTTGGAAAAATTCCGTTCATATCTTCTTGGGTCAAAAGTGATTGTGTTCTTTGATCATGCTGCCCTTCATTTCCTCCTAAAGAAACCTGAAGCCAAACCCCGCCTCATTCGATGAATGCTCCTCCTCCAAGAGTTTGACCTTGAGATTAGAGATAAGAGAGGGGTGGATAATGTGGTAGCTGACCACATTAGTAGGATATCCCCACCATTGGACCATCATGTTGACTCACCCATACCCATTGGAGAATTCTTCCATCATGAGAACCTTTGTGATTTTGTGGACCTTACCCCCTGGTATGCGGACATTTTGAATTTTCTAGCAACATCTAGGGTCCCCACTAATTTTAGAACATCACAATCCCAGAGACTTTAACATGATTCTCGATGGTACATTTGAAATGACCCATATTTTTATATAATTTGTAGTGACCAAGTAGTTCGTTGATGTGTCCATGACCATGAGTTCACCTCTATTTTGACCTTCTGCCACACCTTGGCATGTGGTGGCCACTTTGGCTCTCAATGTACATATCGAAAGGTCCTTGAATCAGGATTATATTGGTCAACATTGTATAGAGATGCCCATAGGTTTTTTAAATCATGTACTTGATGTCAATTTATAGGGAAAATCTCTAAGAGGAATGAAATGCCCCCACAACCCATGTTATTCTGTGAAATCTTCGATGCATGGGGCATTGACTTCGAGGGGCCTTTTCCAAATTCAGTTGGATTTGTGTACATATTATTGGCTGTTGACTATGTATCTAAATGGGTGGAAGCAAAGTCCACCAGGACCGATGACTCTCGAGTGGTTGTTGATTTTGTGAGGTCCGAGATTTTCAGTAGGTTTGGTCTACCAAGATTCATCTTTAGTGATCAGGGTTCACATTTTTGAAATCATAACATGAAAAATATGCTTTGTAAGTATGGGGTTGTTCATAAAGTCTCCACTGCATATCATCCCCAAACTAATGAACAAGCAGAAATTTCAAATTGAGAAGTTAAGAGAATCTTGGAGAAAACGATACAACCCAACAGGAAAGATTGGAGTTTGCGCTTGGATGATGCACTTTGGGCATACCATACTACTTTTAAAACACCGATTGGAATTTCACCATATAGGATTGTGTTTGGAAAATCTTTTCAACTCCCAGTAGAGGTAGAACACCATGCATATTGGGCAGTTAAACAATCTAATATGACCCTTTGAGATGCAGGTGAGGAAAGAAAGCTGCAGATTCAAGAGTTGGAAGAAATTCGATGTGATGAATATGAAAACTCCCGAATCTATAAAGAGAAGACAAAGGCTATTCATGATAGAATGATTCACCAGCAGAAGTTCCATATTGGTGATAAGGTCCTCATGTACAATTCTAGGCTTAAGCTCCACCCATGTAAGCTTCGTTCCCGATGGTTCGGTCCTTATATTGTTACTAATGTTTACCCTTTTGGTGCAATACAGGTTTTACATAAGCAGAGTGGACGAAGTCTTGCCGTCAAAGGGAAGCGACTTAAAAACTTCTATGAGAATTTTCTGAAGAATTCGGTAGAGGAAATCCACCTTCTTGATGCATCATACAAATAAAACAAACTAGGTTTTATACTTCCCTCTCACATTCTCAATTATTTCAGTGAGGAAACTGCACACTCTAGGTGTGGGGGTGGATAAATTCCTAGGTTAGATAGTAATTTTCATCATTTTCTCCTTTTGTTTTCTCTTTTTGGCCTTCTTTATGGTATTTTCATTTTTTCCCCATCAACAATTTCAAAGTTCCATGATTTGGATACCATAAAGGGGGGAAAGTAAAAATACCATAACAAAGGCTAAAAAGATTTTTTTATGAATTAATCATTAGGGGGTGATTTTTAGTGAATTGGTTTTCTTTCAATGATATTAATGGTTGTATCTATGCGAAACCTTAGAGATGATTGATGCCCATTGTGTGAGCAGTTTTTGGGAAAACTGTGTTACTAATATCTCTAAAAAAAATTGCACCAAACCACAAAGTGTGATTATTTATTACTTAATATAAGGTAAATATATGTTGGGTTAATATTTTTCATCTTTAACTGATATTTCCATACATTCGTTCCTTATCTGATATGTTTCATTACTATACCAGATTGACCTATGCGTGTGTACCTAATGTCTGACTGTTGTACGCCCTCAAAAAATTTGTTGTGTCTTGGACAGGTCAAAAACCACTCCTCCTCAACCTTTTATCTTGTTATAACTATTTCAATTAGTGTCATGAGGAGATCAAACAAGGGTTGAGAGATGAGTGTGAGATTTGTTCCAATTGAAACTTCAAAAAAATATAATAAATGAGGGGAGTGATGAAATGTGTAACATATGGGAATATCAAGATCGGGAGCTTATGGTTTGACTTCTGGGAATGCTTAAATGAGTGGGTCTTGAAATATGATTGCAAAGGATGTAGGACAGGTTCGGTGAAAAAATCATTTAAGCTAAAAATGTTAAAATAACCTATATTTATTAGATAGCAAGTGGAAAGAATAGCATGGAATTGTTTTCACACACACACATGGAGAGTTATTGTCATGGTTTACTTCTGAATTCCTTTATCAATTGGGTATCGTGAAACTTTTTGAATTTCTCTATGATATGATTTATGAGACATCTTTTTCTATTTTCACTAGAAAGAACTCCTTGGTGTGGTTCGTGCATTGATCACATTACTTTAAATAAAATTTCCTCAAATGCTAAACTTTCAGAATGTTGGAAATATATATATATATATATATATATATATATATATATATATATGCATCATTGTATATGGATATGTGACTTTGCCCAAGAGTGAAAATATTTAGGTGTGGGGGTGTGATCGTACCACGATTCACTGTTTTATTCCACCCATACACCGCTGTTTTAAACTAGTTTTATAATGAATATTCCAAATATAATAATGAATTTCACTTTATGTTTGAATAAATCAATTAATTTTAATCAATAATAGAATGGGAAATGTCACTTGTTTTTAATATTTCAATGTAGGTGGAGATGATTTGGAGGTCCTTTGATGAAGTGGAAGAAAAATGGTCTAAAATTGCATGGATCCATGGAAATCTGTCCACTATTTTGCATGGTACACGAAATACTTGCATCCAAATTGGATGAAATCTTGTGGGCCTCTCCAAATTTCAATAGGATACATTTCATATGAATGAACCCAATCCTGATTCAGCTTTTATAAGGCCCATCCAAACTGATCTGTCCAAACCACCGAATATGGACCAAGTCAAATGCGGTGTTATGTATTTTATCAATATCTTGAGCTGTATTTGTCCAAAGGGTGCCACACGTTCAGTGGAGATAGTAAAGAGATAGTTATACAACCTTTATATTTTCTCCAAAGTGAGATAAGACTTTCTGAAGGCCGAAACGCATGGTACAATTGGATTGATGAAATCTTTGTGCATAAAACCACCTTCCAATTTTCCTATAAAATGAAACCTTGGGCTCCCCATTTGGAAGTTCGGCCAGGAGGCAAGGTGCTGCCATTTTGGATTCCCAAAGGAGTATTATAAACATCCCTAGCATCTATGGAGGCTATGGGAGGTGCTACTTCAACATCTTCTTCTTCTTCCCCTCCCATGGGTTTCTAAACCCCTTGTGATCACCCGGGGAGGAATGTGATGTAATCCCGAGCTTCGAAGTTGTATTAATTTGAATGATATTTTTAATTCCAGGTTTTATGTTGTTTTTCCTCATCCTATATTCTTATTTTATTGAGTTATGTACCAGTATGTGATGCTCAACTCATATGATCATGTTTGGGGGTACCCATTCATGTGATGTTTCACACACCGTTCACCACTTTCTTTTCCCCCTTCCAATTGCGTAATTTGTGTGGTTCATATTGGTCAATTGAACTCACATAATAACTATCAAGGTCATTCACATTTATATCATGGTATCACAATGAAATAACATACAAACCTGGACAACACATCAAATTCTTCATGTGTTGCCTGGGTGAGTGTCGGTTATGATGTCAAACACAAATCACCCAATCATCGGCGGTGTCCGGTGAATCGTTATGTGTTTTTAACTGAACACTAGGAGGTATCCTAGTATAAACTCATTAAAATTATGGTTCTAGGTGTTACAAAACATGTATAAAAAGATCATAACCCGATCCCTGGAAGCGATGAAGGATGAGCATCACAAGACTTCCCCAGGTTGATCACATTTAATCAATCTTGTTCATTTCTACTTTGTTTTATCGCTTTCATTTCCTATTTTCATCATTAATCATAAAACCCCCAAGTTTTAAAAAACCTAATTCACATTAAACTTTAATATCAAAACCCTCTTATTAAATTAATGGTCTAAGGCTCCGTCGAGAGACAACCTAGGGTTGCTTCTATACTGCAGAAATTCTAGTCAAAATTAAACAACTAATTTGACGCGCTCGACAATGAGATCAACAACCTAAAGACTTAAGAGGGTATATACATTCCTCAAAACTAATCCCTTTTCCCAATAGCAGTTTCTCCTAAGAGGGGGGATTTGTTGAAGCTCTCCAAATGAGCATAAAAAATCCACAAGGGAAGAAATACCCAAATTATGGGTATTATTTTCTCCATAAAAAAGGAATAGAAGGTGGAAAAGATCATGTAGATCACATAACCGTCCAAAAGACATGTGATCACATGACCTTTATAAGGTAATGTGACTGGTTCATATGAATACCATGAACTATAGGAGATCATGTGGATCCCATTTTTACAAACATCCTTATTCTTACAAATGCATCCATGACATTCACATACTAGGAAATGATTACCATATGAGGTCCCCATGTCACACGACATGTCAATTGGCATGCACATGACAAACCATACAAAAAACATTATAAAATAAATAGAAAAATATAAAAATAGGGGGATCCTCTAATGGTCATTGATTTTCATGCATTGCACCCCCATGGATAGCAAGACACCACAGAATCCCTAGATACATGTCCATCTTATCGCGCAAGAGCCTAATGACATGCCTTTAGATCCATAGAAAAGCAAAGGGGTTTTCCATGATAATCCCCATGAATCACCACAAGAACCTTTGTTGGTCATGAGATGCAATCCCAATGGGGGGATTGATTTTCTTCAACAACAACTGTGAAAATGTGCTAGATCCCCTACCGTTGTAAAATAAAAAATCAAATTAAAGGGGAGAAAAGAAAATATTCTTGTGAAACCAAAAAAATATAACACTGGAAAAATCAAAGGCACATATGCAACAAAAATATTGAATAAATATTAAAATATTGGAGACTTATGTGAAAATAGGCCCACCTTTCCTCATGCACTTCTCCTAACTCATCCAACTCCTATAAAAGCACTAGGACTTGTCACTAAAGTTATATGATGTCCCTTAGACATTCCATTTGGATCATGAAATTCCCCCCATACATGTCAAGAAAGGTGTACGATGCCTCCGGGCATGAAACCCAAGTCTCGTAAGTCCCTTAGGGTTCACCATCTAGATCTTATGATGCCATTTAGTCATGTTTCTCATGTAATACAGTGACACCAGTGTATTTCAGCTTGGTCTCCTGAAGTCCATAGGGTTTTCTATCTAGATCATGTGTCACCCTCCATACATGTTTGTCTGGATCTCGCTTTGACACCCAGAATTCTAACCATATCATGTGGAACCCTCCATACATGTTAGCCAAAATCTCACGATGAAACCCATACAATACATCTAGATCATGTGACACACTCTAGATATATCCTGATCAATCATAAAATGGTCTCTTGATATGTCATCCAATTTAGACGACATCCGCCAGAAACATCAATGGGATCATGAAATTTCATCTAGGTTTTCCCACAAAGAAACTAGAATATTTCCAAGATATCCATAGATATCTCAAATAGAAATCAGGCCATGTCAGGAAGACATCTCAGGATTTTATAACCATATCTAGTTGATAAATAAGGGAACCCTCAATGTGTAAGCCTAAATCAATTGAACTATGAGAACCCTATTTCCTGTTGTATCTAGGATACATAAGAGGCCTTCTAAACGTTTGAGCTCAAATTGGCATCCAACCCAATGTAATTACCACCATGTCTTGAACATTACAACCAACAAAACCCAATCTCTACCATGGGATGATCATTCTACCTCATACACCAATGGATTGGAAGATCAACTAAACTATGACAAATCTAATTATTTCTTTATATAGGATATATATAGTATGCCTTCCTAAGGCTCGAGATAAAATGTGAATCCACCTCAGTGTAATCCCCACCATGTCTTCAACATTCCAACAATCATTAACCAATCTTTTCTAAGGGCTGATCATTCATCCTCATCTACTAATGGATTGCATGATCAACTCAACTATGGGAACTCTAATTCCTTCCATAACTAGGATACATAGGATTCCTTCCTATGAAAAAATATTCATATTAATCAACTTAAGAGATATAATATCATGTAAGTCCCACATCCATATGAAATGATACTAATTACTTGAAATCTCTTATGCCCTACACTGAGAATGGATCACATGGATTATCAAATTTCAAGGGTCATATCATTCGCATCATGATTCTCCACCATCCAATGAAATGTCAGTGTGTAAACCCTAATCAGTGGCATGATATGACATCCCCCATACAAGGTAATCTATTTCAGGTCCAGTCCCAAGGGTGTGATTGAACTACGATGACTCTAATTTCATCCATAATTAGATGTGTAGGACACTTCATTGAGGCTCGCGCTCAATATCTAGAACCTAAATGCCCCCATATATTTCATTTTTTAGGATATTAAAACTCATTGGTTTAATGAACTATGTGGTTTTGGATTTATTTAATGTAGTGGGATATTTAGGGAACATCAGAATGGATCAAACCCATCCTCAAAATATTAATTTCCTCTCTAGATGAAAACAAACTCTGGAGTGTCTGGTTACACAACATCATTATAAATGTAGCTACCCACTAATGGGAAAAGGATGAAGAAACTCAAATACATACAGATGAATTCACTAATAATATTACCATTTTCATTTAAAATGATTTATCCTATGATCATTGTGTTAGTGTAATCAGTCTTCTATCGATATTAGGAAGAGATTTCTAACATATCTTAAATATATAAGAGAGTCCCGAAGTAGGCAACACTTTCCCCCGAAAAGGGTGTGATAAGATTGACCTCCCATCCTCTTGACTAATGTCACCTCTTAAGTGTCATTGGGTATGAAACCTCAAAAGATCACCTACATTTGGATAGCAGGTTTGTACTCAGTTATGGAAGTGGGAGCCATTGGTAGTTTCCATTAGAAATAAAAAATGGTAAACCCAACTTGAATGATTTTATAGGACATTAGACCCCCCATAATCAAACCATCGATCCAAGCCCTCCACATCATTCTGATGAATTAAAAGTGGTGATCCTGATCTTAAATCATTTAACTATGACATCTCCGTCATAAGAAAAAAAGGATAGAGTTCCCAATTTTCACTGGACCATTTTATTTCTATCATATGGGTGGTCCTATGTTCTCTCTGATGAAACAACCCCTAAAACCATAAAAACTTTTAAAACCCATAAAAACAAAAAAAAACTGGAAAACCAATAAAATATATAAAAACCCGTAAAACCCATAAAATATTAAAAAACTCAAAAAACCCTAAAAACCCCAAGAAACCATATATCCCTAAAAACCCTAAAAACCATAAACCCCTCAAAATCCCTAAGAACAGTAAAAACAATAAATATACTACAAAATCCCAAAATATGTCCCTAAAAAGGTAATAACCATTAAAACCCCTATGAAAAACATAAGAGCCTAAAAAACCTAAAACCCCTAGAAAACCTAAAAAATGCAATAGACCTTAAAAACCGTAAAAAAATTAAATACCATAAACCCCCTAAAAACCATAAAACCCCCAAAAACCAATAAAACAATAAAAATCCCATTAAAACTATAAAATCACCTTAATCCCCAAAAAATGTTAAAAAATGCTAAACAACCATAAAACCCTAAACACACAAAAAACCATTAAATAACAAAAAAACATAAAAACCTTAAAAACCCCTTAAAATATCTAAACCCATAATGAATCCTAAAAATCATTAACAATACATAAAAACATAAAACCCCTTAAAAACCTAGAAAACATCTATGAAAACCATAAAATTCTAAATATAAATAAAAAATCATAAAAACTGTAAAAAGATCTAAAAAACCTAAAACCCCATAAAAACCTAAAACCCATAAAAAACCTAAAAACCCCTAAAAACTCTCAAAATCACTAAAAACGTAAAAACTATAAAAATTCTAAAAATTCCAAAAAATATCTAAAAATATAAAAAACCCAAGAACCCCTAAAAAACTAAAAGAAACCCATAAAATTGTAAAAACCATTAAACCCCTATATAACATAAAATACGCTGAAGAACCTAAAATCCCTAAAAACCATAAAAACCATCAAAATCCTTAATAATCCCTAATGATCATGAAAACCTAAAAAATACCTAAAATACCTAAAAATATAAAATAACCCTAAAACCCCATAACAAAACCATTAAAACCAAAAAACTCTTAAAACCCAAAAAACATAAAAAAATTCCACCACCCTAAGAAGATCATAAATCCCCCTAAGAACCTTAAATCCTTTAAAAACCCATGGAAGCCCTTAAAACCCACTAAAAACTATTAACCCCTTTAAACTCCTAAATCATTAAAAAATTATAAAAAACCATAAAACCTTAAAAAATTCAAATAGTACCATGAAACCCCAAAAATACAATGAAACCCCTAAAAATCCTAAAAACACTCAAATCCCTAAAAACCCTAAAATACTATAAAAAACCAAAAACTGTCCGAAAAATATCTAAAAATATAAAAAACATATAAACCAAAAAAACCCTAAGAAAACAATAAAAACCTAAAAACACAAAAAACACCTAAAAATGATAAAAACCCCTAAAAACTCTAAAACTATAAAACCCCTAAAAACATTAAAAACCCCTAAAAACACTAAAAACCAATATAAACTCTTTAAACCCTTATAACCTATAAGAACATTAAAAAATATTTAAATCATTAGAAACCCTAAAAAACAAAAAAAACATAAAAATCCAACATAACCGTAAAAACCCTAAAAACCCTAAAAACCCCCGAACCCCCTAAAAATCACTAAATATCCTAAAAAACCATAAAAATCCTAAAAACTCCCTAAAAATCAATAAAAATGTAAATATCCCTAAAACCATAAATAACCCTAAGAGAACTATTAAAATCTAAAAACTATTTAAAACCCTAAATACACTAAAAACACTAAAAACACTTTAATCCCCCAAAACCATAAAACCCCTAAAAACATTTCAAAAACTATAAAACCCATAAAACCCTTAAAAACTACTAAAAACAATGCAAACCTTTTACTTCCCTAAAACAGTAAAATCATTAAAAACCCAAAAAACTCAAAAAATGCTAAACATACCAAAAAACCATGAAACCCTAAAATCCCTAAAATCCAAAAAAATCACAAAAACACTCAAAATCCCAAAAAACCCCTAAAAATCCATAAAAATCCTAAAAAATCCCTAAAAATACCTAAAAATGTAAAAACCGATAAAATCCTAAAAACCCCTAAGAAAACCATAAAGACCTAAAAACTCATAAAACCATTGAAAACCCTAAAAATGATAAAAAAATCTAAACACCCTAAGGACCCCAAAAAAAAAAACCCAAAGACCATAAAAATCCTAAAAACCCATAAAACCCATAAAACTACTAAAACATATAAAAATGCTATAAAACCATAAAAACATTAAAATAACTCTAAAAACCATTAAAACACTAAAAAATTTTATAAAACATAATCACAAAAAACCCTAACACCCCTAATACCCCTAAAACCCTCAAAATCCATAAAAAATCTATAAAAACCTAAAAAACCTAAAAAATCCATAAAAATCACTAAAAACGTAAACAACCCATAAATACCTAGAAAAACTAAGTTAAACCATTGAATCCTAAAAACACTTAAAACTTATAAAAAATGTAAAAATCACAAAAAAAACCCTTATAACCCCTAAAAACGATAAAAACCTTAAAACCCCTAAAAACCATAAAAAACCTTAAAAATATTAAAACCCTATAAACTCAATTAATACTCTAAAAAATCTTTAAAAACCTAATAATGTTAAAAAATATAAAAACATAAAAAAACTCAAAAAACACTAAATCCCCAAAAAACCTTAGGATGGTGTCGCACTCTCCTAGTGTTCTCTCTCGCTCAGCATGGCTTCTAGAGTTTCCATTGGATCCCTCTTGTGATGTAACTGATGGATCCCGGCCTCTGCTCGTTCGTGTTTATGGAGGGTTCTCTGGGAAGTGGTGGGTTGTTGCTTTTGTCTTTGGTGTGGATTTTTTTCTTCGGTGGATTCACATTTTTCAAGCGGCGGCAGTGACCAGGGCTTCAACTCCGGACCTCTTCCCAGCCCTTGATTATGGGGGGAGATCTCGGTGAAAGCAGACCAGAGTGGCGTTCTCTGGATCGAAGGCTGATGGTTTTCTTCAGTGGCTTCCTTTTTTCCAAGCGGTGGCCCCGTCAGAGCTTTTGGTGTTTTTGGAATCTATGCAGAATGATGTTGCTTCGTATCTGCTTGGGTCGTCTAGCAATGATAGCTATTCATTGTTGAAGATCTCAGATTCTCGATCCCACGTTGCAGATGGTTTTATCTTTGTTTTGGTTTGATCCTTTCTTTGATTCACAAATCAGATGCAGAAGATGTAGGAGTCAAGGCGGATGCTTGTTGGCGATGGTTTCTGGCAGGTTTTTTTGAGAAAAGGTGGCAATATCTTGGCCTAGATCTTGTAGTGAAATTGCTCAGTTTGGATGATCTGGTCTCTTCCCTTCCTCGAGCGTTGTATCTCTTGCGGAAATGCTTTCTTTTCCATAGCGGTGTCTTTGGTTAATGCTAAGGAAGCACCATCGATGGCAAGGATAGACCTAGTTTTCAGGTGGTGGCACATCTTGCACTGTTCTATTTCGGGCTAATTGCAAGGACTAAAGAGATGATGCTCCATGTTTGTGATCTAAGTTAGGGTCCTTGTGGGTGGATTTTTTGGTTTTGTGACAAGATAACATGGATGGTGCTCGACGCTATTTTGGGGGCTTCTGGTTCTACTAAGTGGTTGCAGGAGGCATCTTGGAGGCTTTGGCAATCTGGATCTTTGTGGCCTCTTTGGATATGTTTTAGTTCTTGGCGTATGGGTTATGAGGCTGTGTCGTGGGTTTTTGGTTTTTCTCAGAGGCTTCAGGAGGCATAGATAATTTTGTCTTGGTATTGGGTCATGTAGAATTTATAGGTACGTGTTTCTGGTTTTTTGGTTCTATTTCATACTGTTGATGAAGGGATCGTTAAGTTGTGTTGTATTATCGCTGCTATTCTGGAATGTGGCCATCTGTGTTGTGCTACATGCTGGATTTTCTTTGTGATGTTGCAGGAAGGGATGCTGTTAGAGGTGGTGTAGGTGTTGGTGTTGCTGCATCACTCAAGTTCTGGATGGGTCACGTGGATGAATCAATTTTGAATCAATGGTGCTGCCGTTTTTTTGCTGTGACTAGTCTAATTGAGAAGTTTGGTCCGGAGGCTCTAGATTCTTGGTTCAGTGATGCTAGTTGTTGGTTTCACAATGAGTTGCTACTAGTTTTTTGTTGGACCTTAACTTGCGGGATGATGAGCGACTAGACTTTGGTGATGCTTTATAGTATTGCTAAATGTTTCTTTGTTCTTTGTGCTGGATTTGATAAGGATTGATGGTTGTTGATTGTGTGTGTAGTTCTTTGGTTATTGTTAGACATGGATGATGGAGTGTGGCTGCCCACTGTTGTCATTCCCTTTGACTCGTGCATCCACCTCTTCTCTTGCTTCCCTCCCCATCACACTGAACCCCATCTTGGTTTGGTATTATTGTGCATGTGGTAGTTTTGGGATGGTGATGGTGGTCCAGCTCGGCGTCAAGGGCGCGTCTTGGAAGGGCGGTGATGTTAAGAGGTGATGGCTTGAGAAACTAGTTTGTTGTCTTGGCTGATGGTTGCTGATCTTGGTACGGTGATGAAGTACGGTGGTGCTGTGACAAGGTTTTTGTGATGATGATGATATTGAGCTGATGAATGTTAAAGTTTTTGTTGATGGCTAAGGTGTTGCTGGATGAGAAGTGCTGAAGCTACTATGGTGTTTGGTATCTTGTGTCTTTTTCATTCTTTTTTTCCCTTTGGGGATTGTTTTTTGGGTATTGGTTGACTAACCCCGCCCCTCCCTGGTCTGTAGTATCTCTTTTGATGTCTTTTTTTCTAAATGTTTTTTGGGAGGACCAGGAATAACATGGTATGACACCTCTTCTGCCCCAAAAAACCACAAAACACTAAATACCCTAAACCCCCCAAAATCCTCAAAGCCCTAAAAAATCATAAAAAACCTAAAAAATATCTAAAAATGGAAAATCCTAAAAACCCTATGAAGACCTTAAAAACCTGAAAAAAACAACTAAAACCCCTAAAAATGATAAAATCCCTCGAAATCCCTAAAACCCTAAAACCTTAAAAAATATAAAAATCTCAAAATATCCTTAAAAACACAAAAACCCTTAAAAACCTTGAAAAATACAAAGAAAATGCTTAAAACCAAAAATCATGTAAAATCTCGAAAAACTATAAAGACATTAAAAACAATAAAAACCCACAATTAATATAAAAAGCATAAACCCATAAAAACCATTAATCCCTTAATGATAATAAAAATATTAAAACATCTTTGAGACCCCTTTATGCCCCTTAAAATGTTTAAAAACTCAAAAAAATCATTAAAACCCAAAAAACTCAATGAAAACCCCAAAAAATCCAAAAAAGCATAAAAAACAGTAAAACCCCTAAAAATGCTCAAAAACCCCTAAAAAGCCAAAACCGATAAAAATCCTAAAAACTCACTAAAAATATAAAAACCCTAACATCTTTAAAAACCCCTATTAAAAACTTAAAAACCTAAAAAAACATAAAATCCCTAAAAATCCTAAAAATGCTAAAAACCCTAAAAACCAAAAAATCCAAAAAAAACCCATAGAAACCTTAAAAAACCCAAAACCCAAAAACACCTAAGAACTACTAAAAACTCTAAAACCCTTTAAACCCCTTGAAGCATTAAATAACTCTAAAAACCATAAAAACCCTACAAAAGCAAAACACTCCAAGATAACAATTGAAACACAAAAAACATAACAGCCCACAAAAACCATCAAAATACCAAAAATCCTAAAATCCAAAAACAACACAAAAACCACTAAAAACCCCTATAAACGTAAAAATACCTAAAATCCCTAAGAAAAAATTATAAAACTAAAACACTTAAAACAACTAAAAATATAAAAACACTAAAACCCTAAAATACCCTAAAACCCCTAAAACATTTCAAAACCCTCAAAATCCCCAACACCCTAAAAACCATATAAATACCAAGATGAACTATAAACCAGAAAATATGTAAAAACCTAAAAAAAACTAAAAAATCCTAAGAAAACCATAAATTCTAAAAACACTTAAAACCCCTAAAAAACATAAAAATGATAAAAGCCCTAAAACACTATAGGGTCCTGAAAACTTCGCAATGGAAAAAAATACTCCCACAATCACTTTGTACAAGGATGAAATAATTATTAAAGGACGATTAAAGTGAATGGATGCAAATTGAGTTGAAAACATCGGATGAAACATGAAGAAATTGAATTTACCAAAGAGTTTTAAATGTCCTGTGAACCATCACCAGGAAGGGTTCACAGAATTCATGAACAGTGAAGCACCATTGTGAGGAAGGACCTACGAGGTACTAGCCTATGAAGTGATGACCAGCGAACCTAGGAACATGTGAAGGCCATCCGCACACCATCTTGTAGACTCAGCAGTTCACGAATGAAGTAAATCGGTAGGGTTTTGCAAACCATGACTCGCAAACTATAGCCTCTTCAAACCCCGTTTGACAGAGTCTCCCATAGATCGAGATATCTCTTCATGGGCATTTGAAAATGGTGCTACATGCCCATAGATATGTTTCTCCCAGTTCTCTACAAATGGATCAAAAAGGAATTGAGAAAAAATGGATGAAGACAGCATGGAGGAGACCCCAGAGGTTGGAAGAAATAATTCTGAGAGGATTCTGGCTTTAGATTCGAATTATTGACAATGTCCAAATCGCAAATCACATTTCCACAGGTATATCCAGCAACGAACCATCAAAATAAGGAATTTAATAATAATGGTAAATTATTGAACTTATTAGGTGTAATCACAAAACAAACATTCCCCACGGATGAACTCCCTATTAATGATAGGTTCCAAGACCCTCCATCAATATAGTGTTCCTCATAGTTTATTGATATGCGAGTTGAACCCTTTGTCGTGTAATGCATCAGTATGTGGATGGAACCCAAAGTGGTGTGGCAGATTGCATCTAGGACTGCGTACCATTGTGGTGCGTGGTGGTCCATGCCCAAGCACGTGTACTGCTTTGGTACGTGGATGACCACTCTACTTGTATACCACTATGGTATGCGGAGCTCCCCCACCCCGCATGATAAAATATTACGCAGAATGGGGAATCTTCATGTGTCCATCCCTCTATCTACAATCTCGCCCCTCCATTATCATCCAGTCCTCCATATCTCCTCTATGAACCAATCCCCCAACATCCTGAAAAAGCCTTCTCCAATGCCATCATACCCATATGATCAAATCATCGGGCACAACAGTGCACCGCTTTGAGTCTACATACACATGATAAGCGGAGTTACAAAGGCTCTCCCCACAACGGTTCAGACTCCAGGGATGTATGTAAGTCTACACTCCCATGGTAACCTGAAGTGCAACCTTGGAATACTAACATGAACCTCCCCATTCTAGGGATTAATGGTTAACACATTCTTTTCCACTCAATAAGGAATGATGATCAGTCAAAGGAATCATATTCTTTCTTCCTTTTGATGAGATGCGACATTCCTCCCCTTTCCCAGAACACATTTTTGGGCACTCCCACTGAGTTTAGTCCCTAAACTTCTAAGGGTTGAGCTGCATGACCCCAAATGTCATCCCACAAAAAAGGATTCATTTCTCTACACCCTCACCCACCATCACCTTTACTTCATCCACCGTAGGCCCCCCTCTCCCATTAATGGGAGAGGAGGTGTGTGGTTGGTTGGATCTGTCATATCCTCTTGTTTTCCACACCGAGTATGACTTACATGGGCTTAAATATTTGTGATGATCACATAATCCACAAAACCAACCCATCCTGAACTATGATAACTCTAATTCTTGGTAAAACAAGATATCTAGGATGCCAGCTTGAAGGCCTGATATCAAAGGGGGTGCCCTTCCAAAATGGTCCACCCAATCGTGTCCCCTCAAATGGGAATCCCCAATGTGTAAGCCCCATGTTTTCCAAACTACATGTGATATGATTCCTCTTCTAAGGATACATAGTAAGCCCATCTTATGGGTCTGATCCAAACACCAAGCCATCTTCCTCCCCTAGAGGATGATAAACTCCATATAGCCTTATTGTATGGATTAAGATAGTATTTCCTACATATCATCAAATCTATGGATGCCTATAAAAATCCATAAAACCAGAGGTATCCCATAGATAAACTCTATGGGAATGAACCAAGGATTCACGAACATTTGAACAAGACTTAAATATATAAGAGAGTCCCAGAATAGGCAACAATTCTCCCCAAAAGGGTTCAATGAGCCTGACCTCCCTTCGTATCAACCAATAGAGTCCTTATGTGTGTTCAGCCACATAATCATCCAATGAGATCCTGCCTTTAGAAATTAGGTCCATAAATCATGGATATCAGAGTCGTTGGGGGGGTTTCTAGCTCCAAGAATAAACCTATTGGAGACCATCCGAGGAAGTTATATACTAAGAGGATATAATTCACTAATACTTGACCCCATGAAATCTCCCGCTGAGACCATTTAACTGTGGAACCTCCTTCATAATACAGAAGGGATAAAATTTCCATTCCCCCATAGGGTCAATACAATATCCCCATTTAAAGATAACGATGTGGATCAGGTAAAAAAAATGATGATGATGGGAAATTCTCTATAATAATTGAAGAATGCTCATCACTCGTCAGAGCATTCCTTGCATTTTTACCAAACCTGAAAATGCGCCTCCTTGGAGGCTGAAAAAAAATGGTGAACCCGACATGGATTCTTAACCAAGGTGGTATTTTTACCCCACTCAATGCCCTTCTCCTCAAAACAAAAAAAGAGGGGGGAGATGAATCATCAAATATTCATGTGTTCAATAGATTATACTTTGACATGGTTTTGTTTTGTGTATTTGTCATATAAATATATATTTTTCAGGTTTCCCTAGAGAAACCTTCAATCCAAATGAAATATCAAAAAACAGTGTAGACACGCACCGTAATGATCTTGTTGGTGGCTGGGGCCCCAATAAAGAGAAGGAACCCCTCGCCAACCCAGTGTATTTAATGATGGGTATCCAACATGATGATCAAATAGTATCACCAAAATGGTACACTCCTCATAGTGGAGGCCTCAAGACAATCCCTCTAGTATGTAAAATCTCTCTAGTTGCTTCCTCAATCATGGATGGTGACCCCAGTGGTTAACTCGAACCATTTCTGGAGCTTATCCACAGAATGTGTCAACAAGTATATTATTTATCTTCGGGAGGTAGATGAAATCGATGATGATGACTTCACCTCAACTCCACAGGGGTCCTACTCAAAATCCCCTGCCAGAGAGCATTGCCGCTTACAATGGGAAACACAGTATCCTCATGCTGAAGAGGACCTTATACCAAGGGCACCTACTAAGTCCAGAAAACCTAGGCCCCTCGGGCTTCCCACTAAGGGTGGAAAATATATAATCAGGAATAGGTTACTACCCTGGTTCCTATGGATAAACTCCACTATACAAATGTGTTAGCATTCAACGGGTTGACATACAACTTTTCCCCCTCCACTCAATCCCACCAAATAAATAAGGTTGCATAATATTTGCACGTGAATGTTACTGCAAGTGCTCATCAGTCCTATCATGTAGATTGAGAAAAAATTATAGGAAGATGCATATATCTGCTGATGCACAAGAATCAGATCATCTAAATAGGATGGAATCCTGCTACAGGCGGGCACAGATTTCTGATAATTCATATCAATATATCCATCCAAGTAGGGCAGTAATAAAATATGATCAGAGTCAAATTCCTACAGATGCATAAGAATCCCATCATCCAAATGGGATAGAAACTAGCTATAGGAAGGCATAAATACCTAATGACGAATATCAAGCCCGCCATCTAAGTAGAGAGACCAAAAAATATGATCAGAGTCAAATTCCTAAGGATACACAAGAATCATGTCATCCAAATAAGACGAAAACCAGCAATAGGAAGGCACAAATACCTGTTGACGCGTATTAATCCTACCATCCAAGTAGGGCAACAATAAAATATGACCAGATTCAAATTTCTACTGATGCATAAGAATCCCTTCTTCATAATAGGATGGAAACTAGCTATCGATAGGCAAAAATACCGGAGGATGTGTATCAAGACATCCATCCAAAATGGGGAGGCAAGAAAATATGAGTAGAGTAAAATTTATACGAATGCATTCAATGCCCGTGAGACAAATACAATTGTGAGAAATTAGAAGAAAATAGCTATGCTAGAATATGAATCCCACCAGTCAAATATAGTGGCAACAGGAGAAGACAACCGGCGGAAGACTTGTTCCTCTATCCTGACATAGGAGAATTGACCTTATCTACTAGAAACCCATGGAGTACAAGAGAAGGCACAAACTCCTATTGTAACATCATAATGGGACTTCATACCTGTTATATCCAAAGATAAATCTCATGACATTCTAGAAATTATGGAAGATTAGATGTCTATTCTAGACTATATCATCCAAACATGCCAAGATATCATTGCATCAGCAGTATATGCGTGGAACCAGGACCACGACTCAGTTTAATCAAACAGAATGACTTACTCACAAAATGGGTTAGTCACTCTGGAGCATTTATGCATCCCTTCTCTAGTCCAAAATGGTCGACAATAAAACCATGTGACACATGGACAACCAGATCAGAAAAAGATACCCCTTCCAACTAGGGGATGCTGGTCCAATGTGGTACCAACTCTAGGTCAGGGATATATCCCTGTCAAAACACAAAATGTCTTTCGGTGTATCCCAGTCAAATCACAAAAACCCAACAGGATAGAAAACTATATATAAATGCCATTACTAACAGCAGGCAACCCCTGTTAACAGTAATAGAGCACCCAAAAATGAAATTTACCAAAGGCAACTAGAAAATGAAGAGCACATACATGATCATGCTCTGCTTTAAGATGGGGTTCTTGACACCCTTGAACTTATATCAATAATGGAACAAGAACCTTTTTGTCCATTACCAGATTAGGTATGTTACAATAGTCATTTCAAATGCCTTCCCAGCAATTTTTCTACCAACACCTTTGAAGGGCCTCCCTAGAGAACCCACGGGGGATTACTCCATGGGCCAGGAATGATTGATCACAATAGCCTATATCCTAATGTGTGTCAGGGTAGCCCTCCCCTTGACCTGAATATTAGACAGTAAGAAGGTCCTCCCCATTCTTTAGTCCTCCCTAATGGTCCTCTCTAGGGTATACGATGAAGATATTATTCTCCCTATAGTCAGACGTCGAGTCATGATGGTAGTCCTCACCCTGATTACAATCACCACAAAGGCCATCCCCACAATAAAAGTTGTTATGAAGGCCCTACCAATAATAACATCAAGCAATGAGAATGTACTCTCCTCATTGAAGTACATCCCGAAGTCCCTCCCTAGGATGTACATTGCAGAAATTCTCCATGCCTTCAGATATCAAACTGTGATTGTAGTACATTCCATCATAGAAGCCATTGAGAAGGTCATCCCATTGGTTACATCAAGAAGAAATAAGGTCATCCCCTCACTATAGCCTACCATACAGGTCCTTACAAGGTTATACACTATAGGGACACTCCCCGCGGCTAGGCATAGAGTTAAAATGATTGCCTTTAATATTGTAGAACCAATTGAGAAGGTCCTACCCGCAATCAAAATTTATACTGGAAATAAGGTCATCCCCTTATAAGGACAAATGTATGAAATCCCACTTATGTTGAGGCACTCAGAAATATGGATTCAGACATATTAGACACTCCATCTACAATGAGTGGTATCCTTTCTCAACCAGAGGATGGTCCGGGTCCATGATCATCTTCTGAGCCATCCCCTCACCATTCACATATAAATGAGGCTCCCACAAGCTCTAATTCATGGAATGAAATTACTAAGAAATATTCAAGCTAGTAATATAAAGTAGAGGAGTCCTTGGAAGAACAATAGGAGGATATGTTACTCATGATAAGACAACTAGTTAAGGATAAAATACCAGTGATTCATTTTCCTACAGCCACTTCTCACTTTGATGTACCAAGGGAGTTTTCTGAGGAATGTATGCATGAAATTCGCCTCAATATGTGAAAAAATATTCACCACCTAGAAGAAAAGTTCTAACCTTTTGAAGGTTATGTAGACCATGTCAACATATTTGGGGAGATTTGTCATCTAATCAATCGGGAATCTCTCCCGTATTCATGGCAGCCCCGATTAGAAAGGCGAAATAAAAACCATGAGCTGGCTTGCATCCACACACTACAAAATTTTCATTACCTCATTGGAGGCACCCTGTTTGGAGTTCATATTTAGGGATGGTGGGAACATGGAGCACTACACTTCACCCCACCTCCCGTCTGGAAGACCTCATTGAAAATGAAAATTTTCAATGTCAATACTGAAAGGAAAAAATCAAATGAAATCCTTGATCAAGATAGATAGAATACTCAAAAAAATTGCCCGGAGTAACTCTCAAAAGTGTTAGGTTTAAAAAGATCAATCCATTGAAAATCTTATGATCCAAGAAACCGAGAACATCCATCAGGATTCCCACCTTAGGGAACTCATCCAGTAAGGAATTCTCATGCCTTCAAAATCCCATAAATCCTATACGTGTCCATCACCATACTCAACTCACACCCACGCAGGAGTGTCTAAAATAAAAAAGGTGGAAATAGCAGTGGCTACAGCCACAATGCTAGAATATCTCCAAATCATAGGTCGGGGGGAATTTTTAACTCAAAAATGGCCCCATAAGACAAACAAATTCAGGCCTTAGTGCATCAGTGGAAGAACGAGAGCAACCCCAGCCCATAGGGATGAGTGAATTTTTACCTCAATTTCCTGCATAGTAGACATCTGTCTTCTCCCATCTGGGATGAATGACATTTAAAAAGGTCAAATGTTCTACCCCACCTTGTGGTTCATACCCTTCGAGACAAAGGCATGTTATGAGGCCAGATCAGGGCCCCCTTCGGGTAAATTTTATCCAAGAATCCCAAATAATACTGAATAATTGATGGAGAATGTATATCAAAAGATTCATAAAGATTTCCTACCAATCGGAACCTGGTACACCATCCCTAATGTAGTATGCATCACTGAACATGGTAAAAATCAACCCCATGGATCTCATAGGAAAGGATTCAAAGAGAGAGGATGAAAGAGAATATGGTTCCCTCCCAAAGGCATCCCACATTGAGACTAATGATGTGCATAACTGGAACCAGAGAGATGTCCTAAATTTGGGTGCCCATCAGTTTATCTGTCATTACATCCCTCATAAAAACTCAACAAGGAGAAGAATAAATCCATGTTTATCTATGACCCACCAAATCCTCCCCATGAAAATGTATCCCTCACCCTTGAGGAAAGATTCAATAAGATGGAGGAAGAAATGAAAGAGCTTAGGAGAATTAATTCTAACCTGCATCAAGGGAGCAATCTTGCAGGATGTGTTCCCCTTGAGGAACAATTGACACTCCTTTCCATCATAGAGTCTAACGACTGCAAAAGGGGAATACATTAGCATAAAGAAATTCATCCTTTGATGAAACATCAAAAATTGACAAAGGCATCAACAATGATTTGTTTACACAAGGTCCGCACAAGTTTCATCACGGTCACGCAAGTATACTTGCACACCTCATATTGGCTACGTAGGTGACTTGCATTCCCTATTCGATTTTCTCCCATGGTCTTCATTAGCCTATAAATACCCCCTGTGGGCCCCCCATTTTAAGGATAGAAAATTCCAAAAGTCAGATCTGAGCTCTGGTCACCCTAGTCTATACCTGAAGTCGTCTAAACACTTATAAGGAAATTCATTTCCTAGAATGGAAGATCTAAAGAAGGGGAATAAGTCCTAAGTGTTGAAATTCATCAACACTTGCACGCATAAGTGTCTAACCCTTATGGGAAATTAATACACTTGCACGCCACCTTATCCCTTTAATAGAGCTTGCGCGCCACCCTTTTGGAAGCCCTTAGGGATAATATTAAGGCATTGAGCGAAGTCTCACCCATGTATTACTTTACTGGTTATCCATCGCGCAAGTAAACATGTGTCACACAAGTATACTTGCACAACCCGGACTTGTGCGCCCAAACAAGACTTGCACGCCTAACTCTTTTTGGGTGCCCCTCTTTCCTATTCACCACTTTTGTCACTAATCCCCTTCTTGTCTTCAAGATTTAGCCTTTAAAACCCTCTTCAAAGCCATTTATGGAATGGTTCCGTTGTTGGATTCCTTATCTATAATGAATTCTGTGGGACATCTCTCAAAACTTCATGATTTGCATAGCTTTATGTCACTAAGGTTAGAGATTTCCTCCATTTCAACCTCATCCTTTAACATGATAGAATCCTTGATCTGGGCATCCTACCGAGGAGTAAGACCCAATCACAAGTATAAGTCCCCCTTACAAGGCATCCTCTTTAGGAATAAGAACCAAATTAAGAATCTAAATCTCTATAAAGCACAAATACCTTTATGGACCCTGTTAATGGGAATCTTCCATAGGAGTAAGCCCCAAGTTCCCTAATCTGGACCTCCTTTTCAAGAGTAATCCCCAATCATAATTCCCCTTAACCTAGACCTCCTTTTCAGGAGTAAGCCCCATGCTTAATTTCTTTTGACTTGGTCTTCCTTCTTAGGAATAAAACCCAATCATAAGTCCCCTCTAATTTGGACATCCTTCTCAGGAGTAAGTCCTAATTAAGTATTCACATCTCCATAAAAGAAAATATACCTTTATGGACCTTGTTACCAGGTTTCTTCACTAAATTAAATCCCAATCATTATCTATTTTGTTCATCCATACATACATAATCCCCACATCATTTCATATGATTGCATCTTTCATGGCATAATCGTCAGGTTTTACTGATACCTCTTGCTTCTCACACTGAGCATGACATACGTGAGCTTAGAGCGTAAAAGTAATTATGACATCTTTCTTTGGGACTTCAATCATTCATAAACTCTATACTACTTCACTCGAACTATGTGGGTTCTGATTCTTTTTCTAACAAGGATATGTATGTAGCCCATCTGCTGGTATGATCCCAACTCTAAAATCATCCATGTCTTTTTTAATGATAATAAACATCAAGTGCCCCACTAAGGGTCCTTAAAACCAGTATGGTTATTATAATGACCAAGATATTTATATATAATATGTTGAAGGATACCATTGACTAAGAATCTATAACAAATACAAATGTTTCTCTATTGATGAAGAACATCAAATACATATAATAGATTCTCTAAATCTCATCAATCATTGATTGTCAGATCTAAAGGAAAACTCATTTTCATACTATGTAATTTAATAAGGATTCATGAACATAACTTAACTCTATAAAGAGAGTCCCGGAGTAGACAATAATTCCGTCCAAAAAGGTATGATGAGTTTGACCTCTCATCCTCTCAACCAATGAAAATTCTTAAGCCTCATCGGTCCACAACTAATGAGAACCTACCTTTGGAATGTAGGTACAGATAGATATAGAATCACTGGATGTTTCCAGTTCTACGAATAAATCCTTTAGAAACTGATTGGAATGTTGGAACCTTAAACAAATAAGGTCATCCTCATTTTCTAGGAGAAACAAAAATGGTGAACCCGACGTGATTCCTTAACCATGTTAAATGATGTTTAACTATTTGTTAGGCCCCTATTTAATTCAATTAGAGGGAAAAAACAATCAATAACATATGTGATCATACAAAAGATGTAGTGGCCGAACATATCTTGATTACATCTGTTATATCAAACAAGCACTTGTTTCCAATATCATCCTGCGTTACATAAATCGCTTCTCTAAAATTCACACCTGTGAATGCCCCTTTTGCTACTACTGCTGGATCTTCGTCCAGTCTGACGATGACATCACCTACTCTGCGTCTTCAACGCTGGGAATCAAATGCAATAGTTAAGGAATACCGTAAACGTGGTACCATTCCGACTCTGGAAGCTGCTCGAAAAGTCCTCCAAGTCAATAATTCAACCTAGTTGTCTGGACAGCGACCACTAGCGATCAAGAAGCAGGTGTTTCCAACCACTGTATCCAACCGTTTCGGGTCATTATCCCCGGAACACAATCACCAGTCCCTACCATATTATGGGTAGGTTAATGAGAAGGTCACTCAAGGACTTAATTCAAGGAGATATGAGTCCTTCCCTAGGGCTCCCATCAATAATCGATTCCAGGCTCGTGTGGCAGTGTGCCCTTAACATGATGAGGGTACCGCCTTAAGGGGTTTGGCTCAGGTTCCTCAGACCTGAGCACACAAGAAAAACCACCAGAGGCGAAATCTTTTCAACAGGGAGTAGGTTATTACTTCTGTACCCTCCGGACAAATCCACTAACCTAACTTGGTGGAAAGCTGTGAGCGGGCACACACACCTGTCCGTTTTAATCTTGTTGTCCAGCAGACTCATCTGGAAGCAACCTTCCATTCCCACTAGGCAATTCTGGAGGAGTACTATTGATAGGAATATAAACCTATTTATAAATCATCAGCTATTCAGCAGGCTGGTCTAACTATATCCGAAGAATCCCACCAACTAAATGTGTCGTCAACTGATAAACAAGCACATACACCTGCTTACACTCATCAATTCTATCAGTAGTCTCGTCTTCTAGTATTGAAGGAAGTTAGTCAACCATGTTCGTTGGAGTACAATAATCAGGCACATAAAACTTCTAGTATTCATAAATCTATAAAATAGTCTCATTTGGTAGCTTTTAGAGAAGTCAATTGGAAAGCCCCAATTACAAAAAGGAGGAAGACACAACTTTCTGCACCCACACATGAGTACTGTTAGAATACACTGACAGGAAAAGGAGGACATGAGCATGAATACAAACCTACTCCAAACAAGGAATGGATGTATATTCCCGTTCTAGTAACTGAAGTCACCAAACATATTCTGTCAATGGTGAAAGAGCAGAAGCAAATCCTTTCTCATATTCTGGATGCCGGCCAGGATATTATAAAAAATTCAGCAGCATCTTAGGGAAAGACACATAAATCTATCCCTATCAGTGGATTAACTCATCAGCATATCACTCTAGAACAGATACACACCTCTTTTCCAGTCCAGGAGGGTTGTGGGGCATACTCCCCTATGTCATACAGACAATCATGTCGGGCACATACACCAGATTTAAATAGAGATCACCAGCCTAACATGTCCATTTCTCTTGATTAGTTACATATACCTGTTTAGAGTAACCAATTTCATCAACAAGTGGTTCCTAAAATGAGTAAGAAGGTGTATAAGAAAAAGACCTGTCCAGCATAGTTAATAAATCAGGAGCCGATCTGTAATAAGGTCATTCTTGATGCTGGAGTTCTTGAAGCCCTCAGACAATTATCTGTTGGAACTAAAGATTATAATATCTCATTTCCCAATAGTGGGAACAATAAATATAAAGGTCTTCATCATACACTTCCTCATTAAGGCTTGCTTCATGAAAGTTCGGTTGATCTCGAAGAATCAGCATCAGATAAGAGCCACAAGAACCCTCTGTGTGGCCAGAAGATCAAGGAGAAAAAGGTTTCATCCTTTGATGTAACCCACCATGGTGGTCCACCCCATGATGATTAAATCAGATTTGAAAGTCCTCTCCATAGTAGTAATTCGTGATGCCTAGAAAAATCTTCAAAGGATAATGCAGTAACGAGAAAGACCACTTATCTTGAGGCACATGAAAATGTGAAGCTAGTCATGTATGTTGCCTTAATGCAAGAAGGTGAAATACATTCTCAATCAGAAGGTAGACTGGGGTGCAGGTCTTTCTCTAAACCACCCCTAGGTCATTCATCTTCTAGTTTGAATAATAAATTCTCTAATAACCTTGTTGAATCTGATAAAGAAACAAAGAAGCACCATTTTTGGTCTAATCAGGTAAGAAGAATCCTCATCAAATGATAAGGAGGAAGTGCTGAATATGAGGAAACAACTGGAAACAGGTAAATTACCAGTTATGTTTTGGCCTTTGGATGACTCTCAGAATGATATTACAGAGATGTTGATGGAAGATTGTATTCATGATATTCTTCTCAACATGTGGGAAACTCTTAGTCAATTTAAAAATAAAATATTATCTTATAATGAATATAAAAATCATTTCATGATAATAGAAGGCTTACAAAGCCAAATTGATTTGGAATCTCTCTCAGTTTCCCGATATCCGAAGGTTGAAAAACAGTAGAGAGCCCTTCAGCGTTCATGCCTCGGTGCACTAAAAACAGTGTGCCAGTTAATTTCCAATTCCCCATCTAGTACTCATATCAGGGGATGGGGTGTTCATGCAGCACTGCATTTCACTATACTGCCAAGTCAACAAAGCCAGCCAAAAATGGTCTCATGCAATGTTACTGCACATGGACGACCACAGCCAATTGGTTTTGTTTATAATCAATGGCTTGCTCAGAAACAGGCCTCAACTAGTTATTCTCAAAATCGAGCATTCAAAGAACAAGTTGTTGAATTACTCTTGCATCAGCAAAATGAGAATATCGAACAGGCTTCTCGTTTAGAGGAGGCACATCATCAGGTGACCAAAGTGTTATAAATCAACCAACGATCATTTGGGATAGAGGATTTGAGTGGATGTAGGTTGATGCATCCAGCCAATTTCTGGACTAATGTCCACAAGATCAAAAGTGATTTTAAGAAATTCTCAGATGTAGCAGCTCAAAAGAAAACCCAGATTGCCAGACTGGGGACTCTTTTAACCCAACCCTCAGAATCAACAAATAGGATTCAAGGAGTTGAGCAGGAATAACAGGAATAGCCCAAGTCCACCGGACTGGGGACTTTTTCAAATCCTCAATCTCTTCCTCAGTGAAATCTAGTCTTTTGTCGATTATGGAAGAATACACAAGAGGAATACAGAGCCGAATTATCAGGAGATTCCCTCCAAATTACAGTTCGTCAAGAAGTTCTTAAGGGATCAACTCAACAAAAGGCAATGTCTCATCAAGGACATGAAAGAAGAAAGTATCTCATAAATGCTGATAGAAGGGATGCAATGCATTATGAATCAATAAATTTCATCAATGTCGTTGTTGATGATCCTCTAGAATAAGAGGCTCACTCAGAGGGATCAGATGAAGAAGTTCCTACTCAATAGACTGTACGCACTGAAAAAAATGAAGAATGTTTGCGTACATGAAATCAAAGGCTTACCGATAATTTGGGTATTCCTTCAAATAACCAACTTCCTTCTCTCTGAAAGGAATCCAACAATGGGAAAGGAAAGAATCAGGTTACATTACATTCTTCCTATGAATAATTACAATCACTCTCACTAGATCAAAGATTCTCACAACAAGAGGACAAAATGAAGGAATTAAGGAGGTTGAATGCAGAACTACTTCAAGGTAGCCTTCCTCCTAATCTTTCTAGAGTCAGTCAGTCAAGGAAATTTGTTGCAGCTACTGAGATGGACCAAGAATATCCTCCTTTACTAGTACACCCTCACATGTCTAATCCTATGGGTCATGCGCAACAACAACCGGTAGTGCTATCATCAGTTGCAGTACTTGTCACCACACTTGTCCAAACTCCAGTTATTTCACCTGCTCAAGTACAAGCTCAACCATATGTTTCTAAAAGGTTAATGACTACCATTGAGTCATTAACAGTTCATTTGGAAGATATGGAGGGAAAGTGTGCACAAATTCAACCATAAAAGGGAGCTTACCCTGAAAGGGTGGATGTAATTCCTCCCCCATCAAATTTTTCAAGTACCACATTCCCAATTTTTAATGGTTCGGGAGACCCAGAAGAATACTTAACTCATTTTGATTCTCTTTGTGATCCTATGATGGGAACTCCTTAACAACAAGAAGCAGTTAATCTCAAGTGTTTTGTACAGTCATTACAAGGGCCTACCTTTTTCTAGTATACAAGCTTGCAATCCTTGTCAATTACCGAGTGGGATGATCTCCGCCAATGATTCATTCTTCAATTCAGCTCAACATTGCCAAAGACAACAATTTTTGATCTTACTAATTGTAAGCAAAGGGAAAATGAAAGATTGTCAGATTTAATTTCTTGCTGGAAGGGATTAACATATTCCCTGAGCTTAGAACTCCCTCAAGAATAATTGTTGCCAATATGTGCGGCAAATATGCGTGATGAATTACTCACACTATTGATCCCTGTGAAATACACAGGAGGGTTTCAAGACCTTACTTCAATCCTTCAACTGATTAAAGATTATCTTACAAATGCTAAGGATAAAACTCGTGTAATTCCATCAGCTCCAGGAAGGAGAATGGTTAAAGCAGATACTGCTAAAACCACACTTAAACAAGCACCTATACCTGCTTCTACTTCAAGACCTTCATCAAATCGAAGGTCTCCACCTCATGATCATCAAAAAAAGAGGTTGTTTCTTCAAGATGATCAAAGAGATCAAAGATGGAAAAAATTTGAGGAGTTGAAGAAAAAATATTATTCTTTCTGAAATGAACAAGTTCTTGGTTACATCATTTCGGCTCTGGAAAATAATTTGGTTCAATTGCCAAGGCCTAAAATTCTGAACAAGGAAGGAGATGAAGACTGTCCCAACATTTTCCCATTTCATCAGATGTTGGGGCGTCTCATTCAGGAGTTTTTTGTCTTTAAAGACCTCCTACAAAATATGATGGATTCAGGACAGGTAAAACTGAAAGGTTCTTCATCCCAGGAAGCATGTGTTACTACTTCAGATCCAGAGGAAGAAGTCAAGTGACAATAAGTCAAAAGTAAAAATGCACCGAAATATGATGATTGGATGGTCAGGAAAACAATCAACCAAACTAATTCCATTTTACAAATTCAATTGAAGAAACCAATTGTGTCTTATACTATGAATGCCATAGCAAAACCACCTTCATCAAAAGGAAAATCCTCCATGAAGTGGAATAATTCAAAGAAAGAACATCAGTTAGAAGAAGATGAGATCGTGTCAAAGCCCAAGCTGTCTTTGACTCTGGCGGATTTTATGCCATCTACTTCAGCACTACATGCACCGCCCACCAAACGGCATAGCCTAAACTAGTTAATTAAGAAAAATCTTCATCAGATGAAGAGTTGATCTTTGGTTCTGTAAACATGATTCACTTAACGGATACATATGCTAGTCGTAGTTTCGATCTTGATGAGCTTGAGTTCCCTGTATCAAACAGAGGAATTAGAGGGAGTTCCAAAGGTCTAGGATACAGAGGAAGACCTGGATATTCCAGAAGCCACAATTTCAATCCTACCCCTACTAGAATTGTACATGCAGCAAAAACTAGTGGCAAAGCCCTTTAGTAGGCTCAGCAAGAATAAGAAGGTTTTTCTTAATTCATTCATTCAAGGAGAATTTGTATTGGTTCTCATAACTCCAATGATACTTTGAAAAAAACCTCCCAAGCTTGAGCCAAAATGAAAATGACCTTACTCAATACATAAGGTCTACTCCAATGGAGATTATTCTTTAATCTCAATGGATGGAGAACTCATCATGACTCCAAATAATGCAAGATTCCTAAAAAAGTATTTTTTGTAACACAAATACCCACGTCCCGTAAGATGTTAAACTGCATAACCATTATCCTAGCTATACAATGTCAAACTATGCACCTCTTCATCCCACATGACATTAAACTATGAAACAGTCCCTAATACATCCCACATGACGTTAAACTATATTTAGTCCTCACTAAAAGACATTAAACTACATAGTCCCCTCTCTTGTCTTTACTGCCTGACTTTAAACAGAACAGTCCCTCTTATTTCCTACATAACATTAAACTATGAATCCTTAGGGTTGTTGTTACTTCTTGTTTCTCACATTGAGTATGACTCATGTGAGCTTAGAGTAAACTTCAATCATAACACCCTCTCTGAGACGTTAACCATGCGTAAGTCCCAAAATCATTTTTTAGGTTGTTGTCCTTAAGAACAACTTGATCGCCAATTCATTCTTCAATCGAACTACTCGGACTTTGATCCTTGTATTCTATGTGGGTTACGTAGGCAACCTCCCGAGGTTCAAGCCCAAAACCAATCTATTCATGTCGGTTCACCTCCATCACATACGATATTAATCTGTGAAGCAGCCCAAAACCAATTTCTTCACGTCGGTTCACCTCCGTCTCATACGATGTTGATTCGTGAAGCATCCCAAAACCAATCTCTTCACGTCGGTTCACTTCCGTCCCACATAATGTTAGACTGTGTATGTTACCTTTTGTCCCTGCTACATGACACTAAACTGTGAAGCACCATCGTCCTTGCTATATGACGTTAAACTATACAGTCCCCCATTGTCCCTCTCCTGAGAGGGAATCATCCTTGACATTGATTTCCAATCATGTCATATATTCCAAAGACTACGTGCATACATGGAAATGCCCAAACCTTTAATCTTGGGTCAAACCATCATTGCACTAAAGTCCCCTTTCCCCCTTCACTTGTACGAACCAAATATGTACATAGGATATTTTAAGAACTACATACGGCATAATTACTATTGTTATGGGATACGTAGGAACATTTGAGTGTACCTCAAATCCAACCCCAAGTCTTTGGGCCTAACCCCAAATTCCACTTTTAGTCCCCTAGCTGAAAAGTCCCCCTTGTAAAACATGAATGTGGTATAAAAACCCTCGTCTTCATTCACATCAGGTTTATAAAACACACAATGTGTATTCCTTATTATGGTCTGAGATCTATGACACTAAACTATGATCTCTTATATTCTCATCCCACATGACGTTAAAGTGTATTTCAATAACTACGTATGGCTTGATTCCCATCCTTATGGAATACGTAGTGAAGTATAATACCTAAATTCTGGACCTAGCCACAACATGATTACAATCAGCATTGGTCTATGTATCTCTTTCATGCATTGAACAATACCCATTTTCATGTTCTATACTCCTAACCTTAACTACTTCTAGATCTCCATAACCCTTTTCTTGACTTCTGGTCACAAAATGTTTGATACCCGAGAGTTCTTTTTCTTGACTATGCAGCACATTCCCTTAAGTAGTCTTGCATAAGTAGTCTACATAACGGACCTGTCAGCCAAAAGATGCTATTATTTGACTACGTAGAAAATTCAGTTATGTGGATCTTCATAATTCAACTCCCTAATGATTTTTTCAAATAGTAGTAACTTCATTCATGGGAGGAAAACCTCTTTTGTCCTTATTTGTCTTAACGAAAATTTGTAGGGATATGCAAAAATAGCCATCCTTAACATATTTTTCCCATACACTTTTTCATGATTTGAAAGTATTTAAGTATGTGCTTTATATTTCCCTTCCCTACATTTGGATCAGACCTTCGTAGGAGTGACATTCATCCAAATTCTATGACAATCTTGATTGGGAGTATCCTCTCCATATTCAAGTACCTCTCTCCATACAGCAGACTCTATGATTTAAAAAATTTGTATGCCCGTAAAATTTCACTGGCTTTTTAGCAGTAGAAAAGTAAAATTTTTGGGAGTTCATTTGACTGACTATGCAGCACGTTCCCTTAGGCGGCCTTGCATAAGTAGTTTACATAATGCACCTGTCAACCAACAGATGCTATTATTTGACTATGCAGCCAATGCCCTTATGTGGCCCTGCATAATTCAACCCCCTATCAAATTTATTAAATAGTGGTAACATCACTCTAAGGAAATACTTCTTCTAATGCCTTTTATCCCTTTTTTCATATCATTCATCAGATTCAAAATTCCTTAAGTCATATTTTACATGTTTTCCTCCATACTTGAATGTGGTAATATGTTTTCAGACAAATTATCAAGTAATTGAGTCAATTTTTTAATCCATTCGATCAAAGCTATTCGACCTTAAACATTAGCCTTTTTATGTCTGACGTGCATGACATTAAACTGCCCACAAAAGGCAAGGGAACTATGAACAAAATTCAAGTCCCAGCTCACTAAAAATACATTTTGTATGATTTAGGAAATATTGATCAGTAAAAAGATTCAAAGTTTGTAGGGTAATTTTTATAAACCTAGAAAAAAACAATCTATACTTACTAGGCTCATTGGATTAGGTAATAATTTAAAGCAGGTAGCAGAAGAATGCAGACACTAAATAATTGAAGATGAAAGTGTTTTTCATTGATGTACAAGAGTTAGAAGGAAATCCATAGACTGGAGTCTATTATCGATTTCATGAATTACAAGAGGCGTTCAATATAACTCTTCATTTGATTTACGGCATCCCAAGCTTCATCAGAATCCACTTGGAGTTTATTCATTAAAATGGATACCATAAGATATGTAGTGATACCAGATCTTCTTGGAACAATTGTAAAAGAATGTTCTTGAGTGCGGTTGGAGAAAATTTTCTGTTGATCAAACAATGACTCTATTTAGGTCCAAGAGACTTGGAAGATGGATACATGGATTTGAGAATGGAGAATTGGAAGTAAAGATCCATTTGGAGAGATTACTCAATTTAGATATTGTTTTTAATTTCACGATAATCTTCTCTCCACCATCCAGTAGTAGAAAACATATCAGCCCATGGTTTACCATTTTCATACCTGCATGGAAATGGCATGGAGGAAAAATATGAAATTCCACACCATTTTTTCTGCTCTTAATGCACAACATAACCAAAATAGAGAGGTAGCAGTGCAACTGTATCTTGGTAAGATAGTTATTTGGCTCTGGAATGTGGACTTCTTGTAGATGACCATGCCCATACAGAGGCAGTTAAATACTTTGTGGGAAATTCAGATGATACTTCTTCAAGTACTTGTCCAAATATAGGAGAGTGTTGTCTCATATATTATAATATTCATGGACAACAACGTTCATCATGTCATCAATTCTCTTTCTATCCAGCTCATTTTCTATTCCAATTCTTCTAGGAGCCATTGAATATGCCCAATGGTCGAATAATTTACTCTTAAGCAAGTTGATTTTTCAAATAATTTGTGAACAAAAGTGAAATATATCCAAGGCATTAAGGCGCGAAAGTCCTATTTTGGCGCGTAAGTCTAGTATAGTCATGCAAGTTTGGGCGTGTAGGTATCACCACGCAAGTCAAACTACCTCTGCAGAAGCGCGACACGAACAGAAGCACGAACAGTGGAAAATCAAGACACTTGCGTGACGAGATCCACTTGTGCGACGAGAGCTCCGAAGTGTTCAAAGCCAGGTGCTTTGCACAATAATGGCATGCATATTTATAGTCCAAGGATGTACCCATCGCACTGTACCCTATGCGGCTCTCACCTGCTCGCCTCCACTTGCGTGCTCAAAACTTGCGCGCCACAGTTCCTTGGTTTTCTCCATTACCTCAGAGTCACATCCTCCTTCCTTTTAGATCCAACTCTTAGGGGGGACTTTTGTTGACGCTCCTTTCCATCATAGAGTCTAATGACTAAAAAAGGGGAATAGATTATCATAAAGAGATTCATCCTTTGAAGAAAAATAAAAAATTGACAAAGGAACGAACAAGGATTTTTTTACATAAGGGCCACACATGTTTCATCATGTTCGCGCAAGTATACTTGCGCGCCACATA